>OV049857.1:5797500-7097500 GCA_920104075.1 Melanargia galathea | reverse complement strand
GCTTTCCCCCATCACACAACTGTAACAATCATGATAAAAAGCTATTTTTTAAGACAATTAACCTATGCCGACTTTGGTCCAGCACCTCACAGAAATTGAATAATATTAGTCCAATACTGGATGAGTAACCAATATTGGAGGTCCACTTTAGACTTTTTCATTCCCTCCATTCCCTCAGAGAGCATGTTATACCTCAGAACCGATTATTATCACTAAAATCTGATAACAATCATTAAACTTAAGACCTCAACAATACAGAACTATAGATCATAAATTAACAACTTACAGAATGTCCGGTTAACTTTTCATATGCTTCATCCAATCTGTATTTACTCATTAGAAACAGCTTGCTGTCAGTGTCGAGGCATATCATGCAAACCTGCAAATATAGGTACCACTAGTTACTTCTACATTACTGTATGCTCAATGTTACAACAAGTACTTATATAAGGAATAAAAGGAGATGGTCCAAAATCTATAGACCGAAAAATGAAAATTATGAAAAATAGTTACCAGCACAGTTGAAGGAACAGCACCAGTAACAGTTTGCCTCAAGCCACCCTCTGTTTCGTAAATGTCATCACTCAGAAAATGCTGCGAGCAGACCACAGCGGAGTCTGGCAGGCAACTGTCTTGTGTGCCGAGGCCGAGGGCTCTGAACCAAGCGGCACGCAGGTGAGCTTCACTGGGGAACCTGGAATTTACTTATCATTTTCGTTAGTTAAGTATACAAGCAAACTATTTATATTTTGAGTCTATCGCCCGCTGAGGTACCATGCCATCTCACGAGTTTTTATGAGGAAATATACTCACCCATGAAAACTAATCTTCCCCTTTCCCTCCGATGGGAATACATTGTCGGGTGTATTTTTACAGAAAGGCACACAACACCGCATTTTGTGTCACCCAGGGCCTTTGCACTTCAAACATTTTTTCATTGTATGAAAATTAGTGATGTGCGTAATCGATTATCAATAATCGATTAATCGATTATTAAAATGATCGATTGCAATCGATTATGATTTTGCATAATCGATCATGATCGATTATAAAGATATACGTTAATTACCAAACTTTACTACCAGCTTTCTGTTATTAATTTGCTTGCTAAAATATAATATGGTTTGGCAACCCTATCATTGCAAAAAGGGTATTCCCTCAAAGTTAGTTTTAGGCTTTGTTCACACCAAACGGATAGTCAGCCGCCGACTGTGAGCGAACGTTATGCAGCTTACAGCTTTTTCATACATACTCAACTTTTCGAACACACCGAACCGACGATACGCCTTTACCAACTGTAGTGAAATTACCCCCGCTATGAGTATCTATATTATATGTACAAGCTGTGCCCCGCGATGTTACCCGTGATTAATAAGTTTGTACACATAAAAAATATTTTCATCCCATCTATTCGAAAAGGACGACTTGGTTCGCCTTTAAGTGCACCCAAAGGTGGTGTTTGCGGCGTACTTATTTATAAGTGCGCGTAAAAGATAATTGCGGCGCACTTATAAATAAGTGCGCCGCAATTATCTTTGCCGCGCACTTTTTGAAGATGAAGGGCCCGTGGTCCCACCGGGCTATGCGCGAATGATATCGATTGTTGTTATTGTTGTTACAAGTTTGACGTCTGTGTATGTATGTGTGTCTGTATCTGTCTGTTCCCCCGTAGCGCTCAAATGGTTGAACTGATTTGAATGCGGTTTTTTTTGTTTGAAAGGTGAATTAGTCGGGAGTATTTTTAGCTATGTTTGATGAAAATTGGTTCAAGATGGCCGCCGCCACAAAATGGCGGATTACATATTTTTTCACAACTCCCTCAATATCGGTATTAAATGAAAGGTCTTGTTGTCACGACCTTTCATTTTTACGTCTGTGTGTGTATGTGTGTGTGTGTCTGTTCCCCCGTAGCGCTCAAACGGTTGAACCGATTTGAATGCGGTTTTTTTGTTTGAAAGGTGAATTAGTCGGGAGTGTTCTTAGTTGTGTACGATGAAAATCGGTCCAAGATGGCCGCCGCCACAAAATGGCGGATTACATATTTTTTCACAACTCCCTCAATATGGGTATCAAATGAAAGGTCTTGACAAGTAGAATAACACTATGCAAATCCAAGATGGCCGCCATCACAAAATGGCGAAATTCGGGGGTTTCTTAAATTTTTAATTTATACTTTTATTATTAATCCGCCATTTTGTGGCGGCGGCCATCTTGGACCGATTTTCATCAAACATAGCTAAAACACTCCCGAACTAATTCACCTTTCAAACAAAAAAACCGCATTCAAATCGGTCTATCCATTCGAGAGCTATGGGGGAACAGACAGACATACACATACACACACACAGACACGTCAAACTTATAACACCCCGTCTTTTTTGCGTCGAGGGTTAAAAATATGAGGCGCCTTTTATTTCCTTATAGAGGGTGATGAAAGGTAGAGTGTATCACTCGGGCCGTCGGGCGCAATATATTTTTGGCTCGGGCGACGTACTTTGAATCCCTCGCTACGTTCAGGATTGTACTAAAGAATCCCTCGCTACGCTCGGGATTCTACTATACAATCCCTCACTTCGCTCTGGATTCAAAAAAGCGCCCTCGCCGTAAAAATATTATTTTGCTCCCTTATGATACAATCTACTATTGAACAAAATCATCTAAGAGTAACTTAGCAACGAGAACGACAGCAAATTCATGCAAAAGCATACAAATGTATGCAACGACAGCAAACTATTGCAATAATTTGTTATGTGAGCGCGTAGACAGTGTGAGCGTGATGTACCTAAGAACAATCAGCGTTTAACAATACCTATCTCGTTTTTGGAAGTCTATATCTATTTAAGTCCCTCGGGAACACTTTTCCGGGATAAAAAGTAGCCTATGTGTTATTCCAGGACATAACCAGCTATCTCCAATCCAAATGTCAGCCAAATCGGTCCAGTAGTTGCGGCGTTAAAAAGTAATAAACATACACACATACATACACACACACACAAACTTTCGCCTTAGTGTAATAAATAGGTACCTAATAGGTATGTATATTTAATTTTGATCAATTACATTATTTTTTAATTATTCTATTTAATTTTCTAATTTCAATTTCAAAAAATTTAAAAAATAGTGTTTGTTTTTCTTTTTTCAGAACAGTCTAAAAGGTTATAATATAGATGTTGCTACTAAATGCAAGGGTTCAGATTTTTTTCCACAAAGTAGAATTGTTTTTTCAGTTCTTTCTAAGAATTATTTCATAATCGATCATTAATCGATTAATAATCGATTATTATTTTATAATCGATGAATATAATCGATTAATCGATTATCAAAATAATCGAATCGGCACATCTATAATGAAAATTACCCCGGTTACCACCACAGACCAATAACATATAGGATACCACTTCCCTAAAGATGGCGCTTATCTTGTATTTATAATCTGTGCCTCTTTATCTATGATGCCACTGAAGTAAGTGTTCGTTCAGAAGTTTAAGTTTTAGTCTAATTTATTTTAATGTCATTTAATTAAACAGTTCAGCTAATAATATGTAAAATATTTTTTTGAGAGTAATATGAGTTAGTAGGATAAATTTCTAAGTTAAAACTCACATAACAGTCATTGTAAATATTTCTATATAAGTTGGAAGTTTAATGAAACATTTATGATTTAATTTCTAAACGTAGCGAACGGCCATTTCAGTTTGACCAACATTGACAACAATAATTAGTTTGACATTGAAGTTTTTCTAGTATGACAGTTGGATAATTATTGTGTTAATGGTGCTTCGTTAGTTTTTTCTTATTTTATTACTATTTCGCCATTCTTGGACTCCAATTATCTGTGCATTTCATCTCGTGATCGTGGACGTGATCGACTCCGATTATCTTTGCATAAATAACAGTGACCCACGCATGTAAAAAAGACTCGATTAAAAAGCAGAAAATTATCAACATGCGTTTCATTTCCTAACATCTGGAGACCACCTCTTACAATTTGAATGTAAGTATTGTATAATAATAATTTATCTTAATTATTACAAGGTCACATCATTCTTTAGTGATCTTGTAATAATTAAGATAAATTATTTTATACGATACACAAGGACAATAGTATAGTATATATATTATAGTACCAGTAGTACCTATATATATAGTACTATAGCGTTGTAGTTATATATATTTTAGTTTAGCCACTTCCCTGTGGAGGTCGCTTTAGGTGAACAGGCGAGTGCAATCTCTAATAAAGTATATAATATAATGTACTCTGTGGTGTCACCTCGCTCGCTCGACATACATCGACACAAATCAACTATAAATGGCTTATACTTATAGCATATATTATATGCGCTGAATGTACATTGTTTAAATCAGCCCCCTGATTGTGTAACTTTTGACGATGAAATGGTATTCATTTGATGGCCTAAGGCCATTAAAGTAAAATATACCTTGTACGTATTGACTTAAAGTCACAAATTCAGTACAACTGATTTCAACATGGAACGTTATGAATCGTACGTACATACCTAATCGTATAAGAATGGATACACGAAATTGAGCTCTATTTCAATGATAGTATGGTTTATTTTACTTTGATGCCTTAGGCCATCAAATGAATACCATTTCATCGTCTAAAGTTACACAATCAGGGGGCTAGTTTAAATATACCACATCAAACACCATAACCCTTTAAATACAGCATTAATAATTATTAATAAATATTTATTTAATAAGTTATTTCAGAACTATTTTTTATAGAATAAAATAAATTCGGTGGAATTCTGACAGCTGTCAATTGTCATTGTCATTTGCTTAGATTAGGTATATAGAAGCAATGATGTATTACCTTAACTAGATCAGCATTCTAAAGCACCGACTCATTGCTACTTCGCTGATGTCCGATGACATCAACGACTTCAGTTGCCAGCCCGACGTCCGAGTGAACACGAACGTAACGGTTACTTGCCACACAATTTGTCAAAATGGTGAAATGTGTTGTTATAATTTGTTTGTCACGGTCAGAAAAAGATAATAAAGCAACTGGTGTTACTTTTCACAAGTAAGTTTGTTTTATTTAATTCCGATTATCCAAAACAACACGTAATAAAAACATAAATTTACCGCGCATTATTTTTACTATAAGTGTTGCCAGTAAAAACTATTTTGATTTTCCCTACATTGTTGGGAAATTAGTGAATGAAAAAGCGAATGATGAACGTACGTATGTACCTATAAGGCAAACGTAAGTAAATCAGTAATTTATGTGATCATACTGAGTCATTATAAAATAGTTAGAAGTAGGTATAATGATTTCTTACTAAGCGAGTTCAAAAAGGAAGGTTATATATTCAACCCGTATGTTCGCGATTATTTCAAAAACCAATGAACCGATTTTGATAATTTTTTCACTATCGTAATTTACAAACTTTCAGAAAGATATTAGTATACATATACATACCTAGTGATCATTCTTATGTATGAAGTTACTAACATAAACGTACCCATATGTAACTAATATTTTTGATTGGTTCAATAAATTTCAAAATATCTTCAAAATTTCAGAATTGGACCTGTTACAGTTTTATTATTAACTAGGTAATGCCCATGGCTTCACCTGTGTGGATTTAGGTTTTTAAAAATCCCGTGGGAACTTTTGATTTTCCAGAACAAAAAGTAGCCTATCTGCAGTAACCCGTCCCCAAAACGGAAAAATTCCGTGGGATCCCTACGATTTCGGAATGCAATTCCTTACAACATCCGGGTTGAGGAGTTGTATATATACCTACTCGAGTTCATTCAACGATAAAGTCTTTAATTGGTATCACCAATATCAATTTAAATAACCGACAGTTCCAATTTTTTTAGAAAAGTGTCGCAATGGTTTTCTATCGATTAAAAAAAAAATACGCAAATCGGTTCAGAAATCTCGGAGATATCGGTGTACATAGGTAGAAAAACACAACTCCTCCTTTTCTGAAAGTCGGTTAAAAAAGTAGCCTATGTTACTCCCTGGTTAATTCTCTACTTGTATGTGAAAGTCCCATCAAAATCGGTTCAGCCGTTCCGAAGATTAGCCCGTTCAAACAGACAGACAGACAGACAAAAATTTTAAAAACGTATGATTCGGTTATGGTACCGTTCAAATAACCATAATATGAGCTTAATATGAGGTAGTTATTTCGAAATTACAGACAGACACTTCAATTTTATTTATTAGTATAGTATAGATAGATAGATGAAAGATTTAAATAAAGTTATTTACGTTCACGCATTTAAATATTTTTTTCCTATTAATAATCCTTATTTAGTTCTATATGGTTTATATTGAAAATTTTATTAAATCTAATATAATTATTAAATCTCATAAACTCAAATAATTTTTTGGGGGAAATCGTTCTTTTGTGGGAAATTATTCCTGATACTGGTAACTCTAATCATTTGTCTAATTGCAATGTCTTGTCCTTTTCTAACGTAATTAGTTTGAGGGCAGAAGAAACGAGACAAATATAGTTTACTCAAAGTTTACTTGGCGTATTTGTCAGTTTCAAAGCTACGTCTTTGAAACTCAAAAGTGGTTACGTTTTTCTGAAAACAGTTTATATGACGCTTCTACTCTTTATTTATTACACCTCACTGTATAGAAGAGGATATGAAACATCAAATTTAAATTGAAGCTTCCGGAACCTTAAAAATGGCGTATGGGCGGAGCCTAAATGACTTTTAGGGCTGGTGCTATCGATACTTAAATACTCGATATAAAATTATCAGTCACATTATTTACATATTTTATTTTGAAAATCAGTATGACAATAATCTATTAAAGCGGAAGAGTTTGTTTGTTTGAACGCGCTAATTATAATGGAATTGATGGATATAATGGATGCTATGGAAATACCTGTCGGATTTGAAAAATCCTTTTTGCGTTTGATAGCCCAATTTCTGAGGAAGGTTAAGGGCTATTTAACATTGTTTGGAAGCCCTAATTAATATACTATCATATGTGAATATATTGCAGTTCCAATATTACATACATAACCTCTTTTTTTTTAAGTCGGCAAAAAATTAGATTGGCAATATCACTAAGAAGAAACTTACTGTTTCAATTTCATCTCTCTCTACCACTCTGAGAGACAAACAGTAGGTGACAGGTGCGGTAAGTTTTATTTTTATCGACATTCAGTTTAATTGTAAACAATACAATCCCAACACTATACACACAATCAAACTTATTCTCGTGAAATAATCGAAGTTTTTGACAATACCGCATAAATTTACGCGTTTTGAATTAAATAAAGAAGAAGCTGAGCTTTACTTAATCGAAAAAACTCAAAATACTCGCTACAAAAAGAGAAAATAGAAGAATTTATTAGTTACCTATGAAAAGAAATTCCTGGGCGTTTTACATTGCTTTTACGATCACAACTCACAATTGAACACTTCACCATTGTTTATTGCTTAAAACAACTGCTGAAACGCATGAAAACAGTGCAAAATAAGTAAAAACTTAGAACTGACACACCGGAACAACAACAAACGCCATTTTTAAGGGACAAAAAAGTGGCTTCAGTAGGTAAATTTTATGACGTCATTCGACATTTGCGTGACGCGTTTACGCAATAACATAATCGACCTGTCTCTTTCTAATAATGTAGCTTTCCATAAATAAGAAAGGCTTAGAAATAGTTTAATTTGTTTTATTCGAAAAATACATCATATAACTATAATTGAGTAAAATGCAACATATCCTCTCCTATATACCTAATCTAAGGTCATTTGGAAACATTTTGGAAAACCATAGAGATAATAATAATAAGTAGAGTAGGCATACCTACCTTAAAAACGTGCCAAAAATACACTCACACACGCACAATCCTACAACTAAAATGGCGCGTGTTCATTGTGATGTCTCAAGTTGTGCGTGTGTGAGTGTTCATGTATACATTTTAGGGAGGCCATCTTAAGGGAAGTGCAATAAAATTTCTGCCACGATCTGTTTTATTGTTATGTTTAAAAATGTAGTGTTGTCTCTTACACACTTATGAAAATTTTGATAAGCTTAAGCTATTTTCCGATCCACTATTTTCTACAGGACATTATGCCAAGTCCACTTCTATAGGTTCATGTGGAAAACACATAGAGATAATAATAATAAATATTATCTCTATGGGAAAACAGGGTTAACAATATATTATGTCATTGAGAAATTATATACCTACTAGCTTCTGCCCGCGTGAATTTCAGTTTTACAAATCCCGAGGAAATCGTGGATTTCCGGTTCCCGTTTCCGCTCCCTTTTCCAACATTTATACCTACTTTCAAGTAAACTTCCTACTTTCAAGGAAGTTTACTATAAGTAGGTAGTACTCTACGGTCTACCTATCACAGCTGTAGAAATAGATTTTGATTTTTTCAAAATCCCGTGGGAACTGTGGATTTTTCTAGGATAAATGCATGCAACGACAGCAAACTATTGCAATAATATTGTGCTATGTGAGCGTGATGTACCTAAGAACAATCAGCGCCACCTATCGCATTTTTGGAAGTCTATATGTATTTAAGTCCCACAGGAACACTTTTTCCGGAATAAAAAGTAGCCTTTGTGTTAAGTAAGGGCATAATCTATCTCCCTTCAAAACAGCCAAATCGGTTCAGTAGTTGCGGCGTTAAAGAGTAACAAACATACACATACACACACAAACTTTTGCCTTTATAATATTAGTGTGATACCTATTTCATTACTTTTTCTTGCCTGGGAGACGTATAATTATCTTACAAACGGATACCTGCGACTTCGCGTGGATATTGGTTTTTAAAAATCGCGTGGGAATCATTTCGTTTTTCCTAAGCTTCTTTGAGCTCATACCTTGATAAAAACTATTAAAAGTTCACTGGTAAATGTTTAGATAGATCAAAATGTTAACATCCGCTAGTAAAAGTCCCATCAAAATCGATCCATCCTTTCAGAGATTAGCCGGTAATCTTTAAAGTATCTCCTTTCTAACTGAAATCGGACCACGCGTATTATAGTTAACTAAACATTTTGACTTTCATCCCTTCTCCCAAGGGAACCGTGCTGAATTTCGGGATAAAAAGTATCATATGTTACTCCGTAGTATGAACTTAAATCATGCCAAGTTTCATTTCAATCGATTCAGTAGTTTTTGCGTGATGCGCGCACAAACATCAGACAAACAGATAAACAGACAAACAGACAAAAAATTCAAAAATAGCTTTGTTACGTTCTATTGCTTAAATCCCTAACTTCCCCCAGTTATTATTAATTGGAAAAAATCTTTTATGAACAGATACGGCAAGTCTACCATTTTATTACATGTAATAAATGTATATATCGCACGCTTATTAATAAACCGAAATAAGTCAAAATTTGTTGATTCCTACTTTTTAACCCCCGACGCAAAAACGACGGGGTGTGTGTGTGTGTGTGTGTGTGTGTGTGTGTGTGTGTGTGTGTGTGTGTGTGTGTGTGTGTGTGTGTGTGTGTGTGTGTGTGTGTGTGTGTGTGTGTGTGTGTGTGTGTGTGTGTGTGTGTGTGTGTGTGTGTCTGTCTGTCTGTTCCTCTGTAGCGCTCAAACGGGTGGACCGATTTGAATGAAGTTTTTTTTGTTTGAAATGTGAATAAGTCGAGAGTGTTGTTAGCTATGTTTGATGAAAATCGGTGCAAGATGGCCGCCGCTACAAGATGGCGGATTACATATTTTTCCACAACTCCCTCAATATGTGTATCAAATGAAAGGGCTTGACTAGTAAAATAGCACTATGCAAATTCAAGATGGCCGCCACCACAAAATGGTGAATGTCGGGGGTTTTTTAAATTTTTAAATTTATACTAATAAACTGAACTAACTCAGCTCAAAGAATAGGTACCTACAATCTGACCGCCACGCGAAACAGAGCAAAATGGCCGATTTAATGGATCACCCTTCTCTTTATTATTAAAACGCGCGACAAAGCATTTTATGAAATAGCGAATCATTCAGTGATGCGTCAACCGCGATGTGAGGTGAACGTTACCTTTTTTTTGACGACGACGAATTAAGGCGAAATAGTTCATTTTATTTGCAAGGGCACTTAAATTTATTCCGTTTTTTTTTTATTTCTAAACAAGAACGATTTTGATTTATTTCACGTTAGTAGAAAATTGTGTTTTATTTCAACATGCATGATTGAGACATATTTCAGTATTTTATTAAATTTACTGTAAATAGTTATAAAAAAATATGTCTTAGTGCGTTTTAGTTTTAATTCTATGTTAAGTTCAGGAAACAATTCCATTTTATTTCACTTTGTTACAAAATGTATCAGCAAATTTAAAAAGTATTCGTATTTGTTTCTGTCTATTTTTTAAATTATCCAAAATTCCAAAAATACTCTAGCAATTATAGTCCAGTAACTTTAGTAATCTGACCTTGCGTTAAATCGGGTACTTCTGATTTTTTGCAGACTTGTTTATGATGTTGGCCCAATGATTAATCCAAGTTTGTGACCTCGAGCGACGAACGCAACTTTGTCAAAAATCGAAAAAACCGCGAAAATTTGGATTTTTTTTCAGATTTTGGCGATTATAACCAAAAAGGACTAGTTCTTGACACTACCTTTTCAGGGCGTTTTTAAAGTAGAATAAAATTGCTACAATTCAAGACCAGAACCAGCTCTGTAGGTACATTACTTACTGAGATGCTCGCGACTTCACTTGCGTGAATTCTTAATCTCGTACAAACTTCCATCTCCCATTGTACCAACTTAGGGGTAGTTTTTCCAAAATTCCTTCGACACGTAATTTTTAATTTTTAACCAAAAACCTAAATACCAATTTTCATGGATATAACTCGATAAATAACGAAAACGTGACGGGGTCTCATTTAAACTTTCATCCCCTACTTAACCCACTTGCGGATAGAATTTTCAAAAATCCTGAAATTTATATTTTTTATTTTTTATCGAAAGCCCAAATACCAATTTTCATGGATGTAACTTGATAAATGACAGACTTTCATACAAACTTTCGTCCCCTATTTAACCCCTTCAGGGGTAGAATTTCCAAATATCCTTTCTTAATGTGCGCTTAAATCATAAAAGGAAGCTACTGTAAAAATTTCAAGTTCGTAGCTTTCAGTTGTTTAGGTTGTGCGATGATCAGTCAGTCAGGACAAGCTTCTTGAAGCTAGAAACTTAGACATATCCAGATCCTTTCAACTCAAATTGCAAAACCGATTTGCTTGACTGGCAGATTGCGATTCTGTGGACGAGCTGAACAACAGGCTGGTGGAAACTGTCCATGGTTGGGTCTAGGTTATTTAAGACCCACCGTAGAAATAGAACCAAAAAATTCTCAGACCATACTCTCAATCTCATGGAACAGAAACATGAAATGAGACTCCAGTCTTCTGGAGACGCCTTTGCATATCGGCGGATTATTAGACAGATCTCTAAATCACGCGCGATCAGACACGCGATCTGCGATAAATTAACACCGAGCGTATCAAAGAGACCATTGAGCGTAACAAAGGCTCAAAGGTGTTCGTGAGAGATCTGCCTATCGGTCAGAGTCAGCTGACGCGACTCAAGACCGACAGCGGTTTGAGGGAGGTTGAGAAGTTCTACGGACAGCTGTACATATCAACACAGAAGCCTGTTGAAGATTTGGCTAAAGATCCCAGAGCCAAATTGACCCCGCACTATACCGAAGATATCCTGGACGTCAGCCTATACGAGACTAGTATGGCTCTCAAACAACTTAAGGACAACAAGGCGCCAAGTGATGACGAAATCACAACAGAACTCCTGAAAGCAGTTAGAAAACCAGTTCTTAAGGTCTTTCAGCGACTGTTCAATTTCGTTATCGACGAGGGTATAACGCCAGAGGCATGGCACAGAGGCGTGCTTGTTCTTTTCTTCAAAAAGGGTGATAACACCTTGCTGAAGAATTATAGACCCATCTCGCTGCTGAGTCATGTCTATAAGTTGTTCTCGAGAGTAATTACGAACCGTCTCCCTTAAGGTTCGACGACTTCCAGCCTCCCGAACAGGCTGGGTTCCGAAAAGGCTTCAGTACCATAGACTACATCCATACGCTGCGGCAGGTATACAGAAGGCCAAAGAGTATAACCGAACACTTTGCTTGGTATTTATCGACTATGAGAAAGCCTTCGATTCGATAGAAACTTGTGCTGTATTGAGATAACTGCAGAAATGTCGACTATCGGTAGTCGGTACATCCAAGCGCTGATGTTTGTACAAAAACGCTGCTATGTCAGTCCGTATACAGGACCAGACTACGAGGCCAATCTAATTGCAGCGAGGAGTAGGTACGTCTTAAAGCTTCTGGACTAGAACGGACGTAGGTACGTCTTAAAGCTTCTGGACTAGAACGGACTTGGCATCAACATGAATGGCGAGTGAATCACTCACCTACGGTTGCCGATGATATAGTCGTTATGGCAGAGATTCTGGGAGACCTCAATATAATGTTCAATGATCTCAGCAGAGTTTCTCAACAGGTGGGCCTAAAAATGAACATTAGTAACATGACGAAGACGAAGATCATGTCTAATGCTCATTTTCAGCTCCACCCGATAATCGTTGAGAACTCGGTACTCAAAATTGTAGACGAGTATATTATACTAGCGGTCCGCCCCGGCTTCGCCCGTGGTACATAATATATAGCCTATAGTACTCAAAGATCACGTATATATCCAACGGTGAAAGAATTTTTGAAATCGGTCCAGTAGTTCCTGAGATTAGCGCGTTCAAACAAACAAACTCTTCCGCTTTATTATATTAGTATAGATACCTGGGACACGGTCCAGCTAGGTAGGTCCAATTTTGAGAAAGAATCAACCACCGAATCTAACTCGGCTGGGCAGCCTTCAGGAAACTTCGAGATGTCTTTTCATCCAATATCCCTCAGTGTCTAAAGACGACAGTCTTTGAACAGTGCGTGTTGCCTGGATCTGGGGGGTTATTCTGTAACGTAGTTAGCAACTGAAAATAGTTGCCAACGAATTAGTTTGATATACATTGCTGCTTTACTGTGTGAGTTCATGAAAACACTTTATATTTCCCACAGTAAAGCAGCAATGTATATCGAACTAATTCGTTGGCAACTATTTTCAGTTGGCAACCAAGTTACAGAATAACCCACCTGATCTGCGCTAACAATGTGCCTCATAAGAAGGCTCAGTGTTACTCAGCGGACACTGGAGAGTGCTATCCGGTCGGAATATCTCGGTGGGATCAAATCATAAATGAGGAAATCCGCAGGAGAAGCAGCGTTACCGCCATAGCTCATCGAGATGAGCACATTGCTCGTAGAATCGATGGCTGTTGGGATCCCAAGGTGATTGACTGGCGACCTCGCACCAGCAAACGAAGCGCTGGAAGATCTCCCACTACATGGACGGACGATCTCAGGCGAGTCGCGGGCAGCAGCTGGAAACAGGCGGCCCAAGATTGTGTTCTGTGGCGATCCTTGCAAGAGACCTATGTCTATTGGTTGAGACGACGAAATAATTTAGGTGCTAACTTTGACGCTTAGTAAGTGCAGTTAAGAGCAGTTTCAGTTAAACACAAGCAATTGTTGTATACAAAATACCTCGGAAATAGCTCTACCATCTAGGGGTGCTAGCCAGGTAACCTCCAAGTGTGCCTGGGTGCTGCTGGTCCTCTTGGATACGTCCGAGGGGAAGAGCAGTATTCGGGCCGGTGCACCCCGGTAACATCTATCTATACTAATATAATAAAGCGGAAGAGTTTGTTTGTTTGTTTGTTTGTTTGTTTGAACGCGCTAATCTCTGAAAGTACCTATCGGATTTGAAAAATTCTTTTTGCATTTGGATGTCCAACTTTTGGGGCAGGTTATAGGCTATTTAATATCCCTAAAATCCTCCCCTAAGGGGGTAAAATGGGGGTAGAAAGTTTGTATGAAAGTCCTATGTTTTTAAAGTTACAGACCTGAAAATCGGCATTTAGATTATTAGTTTTAAATAAAAAAATTCTGTATATTTTATTTTTAAAAATCTTCCCTTAAGGGTGGTAAAATAGGGGATGAAAGTTTTAATGGGAAGTTTTAATTATAATTTTGCTATTATCAACTTGAAATTTGGAAGGTAGGTTAATTCTAGGGCTTAGATATCAGCCTGGAAAATATTTCACGAAAATCCTCCCCTAAGGGGGTAAAATGGGGGTTGGAAAGTTATGTTTTTGAAGTTACAGATATGAAAATAGGATATGAAATTATAATTTTTAAATGATAAAAACCTGTATAAGTTATTCTGGAAAATCTCCCCTTAAGGGTGGTAAAATAGGGGATGAAATTTTTTATGAAAGTCCTATGTTTTTAAAGTTACAGACCTGAAAATCGGCATTTAGATTATGAGTTTTAAATAATAAAACTCTGTAAATTTTATTTTGAAAAATCTGCTTTTAAGGGTGGTAAAATAGGGGATGAAAGTTTTAATGGGAACTAAAAACGATTGCAGCGCCCTCTAGCGGTCTAACTTGAAGCGATCATAGCGCCCTTTGGCGGCCAAAACTGGAAACTAAAAAACGATCACAGCGCCCTCTGGTGGCCTAAGCCGGAAACTTGAAGTAATAGCAGCACCCCCTAGCAGCCAAAACTGGAAACTAAAAAAAGATTGCAGCACCCTCTAGCGGCCAAAACTGGAAGCTAAAAACGATAGCAGCGCCATCTAGCAGCCAAAACTGGAAACTAAAACGATCGCAGCGCCCTCTGGCGGCCAAAACTAGAAACTAAAAACGATCTCAGCGCCCTCTGGCGGTCTAAGCCGGAAACTTGGAGCAATAGCAGCGCCCTCTAGCAGCCAAAACTGGAAACTACAAAACGATTGTAGCGCCCTCTTGCGGCCAAAACTGGAAATTAAAACGATCATAGTGCCCTCTTGCGGCAAAAACTGGAAACTAAAAAACGATCGCAGCGCCCTCTGGCGGCCTAGGCCAGAAACTTGAAGTGATTGCAGCGCACTCGTGCGGTCAAAACTGGAAACTAAGAATGATCGCAGCGCCCTCTAGCGGCCTAAGCCGGAAACTCGAAGCGATTGCAGTGCCCTCTTATAGTCAAAACTCTTGCGGCCGGAGCTGGAAACTCGAAGCAATTGCAATGACCTATGACGGCCGCAGGCGGAATCTCGATACGACAGCTGCGCCCTCTGGTGGCCGAAGGCAATTAAATAAATACTAAATTAATAACTAAATCAATAAATAAATAACTAAATAAATAAATAAATAATGTAAAGCTATTTAGTTATTAAATAATTATCTAAATGTGAAAGTGCGGATATTTGGATGTTTGGATGTTTAGATGTTTGGATGTTTAGATGTTTGGATGTTTGTTACTCTATAACGTCGCAAATACTGAACAGATTTAGCTGAAATTTTGAATGGAGATAGATAATGCCCTGACTTAAAACATAGGCAACTTTTTATCCTGAAGAAATCCACAGTTCCCACGGGATTTTGAAAAAAACCCAAATCTACAGCTATAGGTAGATCAATATAGTAAAGTACTACCTTGAAAGTAAGTATAAAGATTGGAAAAGGGAGCGGGAACAGGAACCAGAAATCCACGATTCCCTCAGGATTTGTGAAAAACCGAAATTCACGCGGGCGAAGCCGCGGGCAACAGCTAGTAATATAATAAGACTGTAACAGATCCAATTCTGTACATTGAAGATATTTTGAAAATTTTTATTGGAGGGCATTCTATAATCGATACTGAAGCCAAAACTGTAATTTTTTTCATTTTTGTCTGTCTGTCTGTCTGTCTATCTGTCTGTCTGTATCTTGGCCGCGCATCACGCCGAAACTACTGAATGGATTTCAATGAAACTTGGTACGATTTGAGTTTATACTCCGAGGTAGGACATAGGATACTTTTTATCCCGAAATTCAACATGGTTCCCATGGGAGAGGGGAAGAAAGTTAAAACATGTATTTAGCTGTAATTCATTAACGCGTAGTTCGATTTAACTCATTCTTTTTTTTTTAGAAAGGTAGTACTTTAATTATTGTCCCGTAAATATTTCAAGGTCGTAGGTTTTTTAGTTCAAAAATGACAGACATTTATTGGGTTCAAATAACTTGGGACCCGGATTTTTGTACTTATGGCTTATTTTAAACTGGCGTGCGTTTAAATTTATGTTTGTCGGCCTGTCAATTTGCTCCAGCTAATCTCCGAAACGGCTGGATCGATTTTGAAGAAACTTTCAATGGCAGATAGGTGATGTTACAAGGAGTAACTTAGGCTACATTTATTTAAGGTACAAAAAAGGATTATGGGATCCAATCCGATCCTATATATAAACCTATATAACCACGCGGACGAAGTCGCGGGGGTCAGCTAGTCTATCTATCTATACATATAATAAAATCGTAGAATTGCCGTATCTGTACATTGAAGATTTTTGCAAAATAATAACTGGGGGATGTTAGGGATAAGAAATAGAACGTAAAAAAGCTATTTTTGAAATTTTTGTCTGTTTGTCTGTTTGTCTGTATGTTTGTGCGCGCATCACGTAAAAACTACTGAATGGATTGAAATGAAACTCGGCATGATTTAAGTTAATACTATGGAGTAACATATAGGATACTTTTTATCCCGAAATTCATCACGGTTCCCTTGGGAGAGGGGATGAAAGGCAAAATGTGTACTTAGCTGTAATTCGTTAACGGGTGGTCCGATTTCATTCATTCTTTTTTTGTTAGAAAGTAGATACTTTAAAGAATACTGGCTAATCTCCGAAAGGCTGGACCGATTTTGATGGGACTTTCACTGGCGGATGTTTACATTTTGATGTACCTAAACATCCGCCAGTGAACTTTTAACAGTTTTTAGCAAGGTTTAAGCTCAAAGGAGCATAGGAAAAACAAAATGATTCCCACGGGATTATTAAAATCAATATCCACGCGAACGAAGTCGCGGGTATCCGCTCGTAATATAATAAAACTGTAACAGATCCACTTCTGTACATTGAAGATATTTTGGAATTTTTTATTGGAGGGCACTCTATAATCGATACTGAAACCAAAACTGCAATTTTTTTCATTTTTGTCTGTCTGTCTGTCTGTCTGTCTGTCTGTCTGTATCTTGGCCGCGCATCACGCCGAAACTACTGAATGGATTCGAATGAAACTTGGTATGACTTGAGTTTATACTCCGAGGTAGGACATAGGATACTTTTTATCCCAAAATTCAGCACGGTTCCCTTGGGAGAGGGGTAGGATACTTTTTATCCCAAAATTCAGCACGGTTCCCTTGGGAGAGGGGATGAAAGTTAAAACGTGTATTTAGCTGTAATTCATTAACGCGTTGTTCGATTTCACTCATTCTTTTTTTGTTAGAAAGGTAATACTTTATATATTGTCCTATAAATATTTCAAGGTCATAGGTTTTTTAGTTCCGAAATGACATACATTTATTGGGTTAAAATAACTTGGGACCCGGATCTTTGAACGTACGGCTTATTTTAAACTGGTGTGCGTTTAGAGTTATTTTTGTCGATCTGTTTATTTGTTCCAGCTAATTTCCAAAATGGCTGGATCAATTTTGATGGAACTTTCAATGGCAGATAGGTGATGTTATATGGAATAACTTAAGCTACATTTAGTTTAGGTACACAAAAGGATTATGGGATCCAATCCGATCCTATATAAAAACCTCTATAACCACGTGGACGAAGTCGCGGGGGTCAGCTAGTGGTTAATAATTTCGGGGATATTGTTAGCCATGGCCAATGACCTGGCGGAGGGAGGTTTCTCCGCGTGTCCCTCTGATTAGCAGAGGGCACTGCGGATGAAACTGGGGGTGAGACACCCCGGGGCGGGGGGCAGCGATGCCCGTCGCGGGAGGAAGAAAACCTCGTTAAAAAATTACGGGAGGGCGCGAGCCTCTGGAGGGACAGCCCAGAGGCGAGCGGGAGCCCCAGCTGGGGCGGCTGCCGGACACCTGGGATGCATACTTTGGGTTCCCCAGGCGTCCAGCACACAGCATGAGGGTCATACCGTGGTGGTTTTAGTGGGTATACCCGGTTGGAGTCCCACATAACCTTCGTTCTGCCGCATTCGGCCGCAGAACGGGGGTACCTATAAAAGGTTTCCACCACGTCAAAAAAAAAAAAAAAAAAGCTCGACCATCTATCGCAGTATGGTACCTCAGTGTACAGCCGGAAGTGTTCTTGACTTACAAACTTATTCAAGTTCCTATTTTTGTGATTACTATTTAATAAAAATTATTATAAGGATACCAAAGCAGTTTTGATAAAACTTTAATGCAAAATGTAAAATAACTATTATCAAATAAAAAGATTTTTTACGAAATATTTCTGCACTTTTATATTTATTTTATTTTTAAACTGTAGTAAGTATCAAATGTTCAAACAATCTAATAGAATTTTTAATACTAAACTGAATTATTAAGTCTTATTTCAAAGAGATTCAAACAATTTGTCCCAATTTTTTATACTAAACTGGCAGAAGTCGGAACTTGAAAAAAAAAACTAATTTTATTCGTTAAATATAAAAAATTTCATTATAATGTTTACTTATTTAAATCCGCTATACATCACCCTACAATTTAAGACCAAGTACCTAAAAATAGTATCGTAAACCCGTGAAAGACGACAAAATGTTTCCAGCAAGGCAGAGGCTCAAAACTTTGACAGCGATTTCCCACAAAAGTGGTTTTTTGACTTATTTCGGTTTATTAATAAGCGTGCGATATACCTATATATCTCAGTAAAAATTAAAAAATGCCTTTGCAGGACTCATCCCTAGGATGTTATATCAGAATCCTGTTTAAAATAAAACAAGCGGTTTTTTGAAAATAATTTTTATTATAATAACTAGCTTTTGCCCGCGGCTTCGCCCGCGTGGGATCCTGAGGAATAAGTAGATTTCTGGTCCACCCGCCCCCCGCCGCGCGGCGGCGTACCGCGGTACCGCGTACGCGGCGGGCTCAGGGCGCAGGGGCGCGCGGCGCGGGGAGTTCCGTGCAGCGCGAGCGTCGTCGGCCGTCGCTCGCAGCGAAAATACCTATCAGGGCGTTTTTAGGGTTCCGTAGTAAACAAGGAACCCTTATAGTTTCGCCATGTCCGTCCGTCTGTCCGTCTGTCCGTCTGTCCGTCTGTCCGTCTGTCCGTCTGTCCGTCCGTCCTCGGTTAATCTCAAAGACTATTAGTGCTAGAAATCCGTAATTTGGCATGAGTATAAATATTAATCACGCCGACAAAGTGGTGAAATAAAATTTTGATAAATATTTTTTTTAGGGTAGCTCCCCTACATGTAAAGTGGGGATGAATATTTTTTTTCTCGTCTACCCCATAGTGTGGGGTATCGTTGAATAGGTCTTTTAAAAATACTGTGGGTGTGGGAACATCATTTTTCGATTTCTAGATCCGTTTGTAAAATATAATGTTTTAAAGTGCAAATTTTTATTAGAGTCAAGTGTCCCCCCCCTCTATCAGCCAAATGGCAGTATATAGGAACTTGAAAAAATTCACAGCAGTAGGGTATATAATCAATTTTAAAGGAAAACTATCACGGCTAAGTAGGGTTCACAGGTTAAGGAGTTATACCTGTTTTCCGAGGATTGTGACTACGGAACCCTACACTGCGCGTGGCCCGCCACGCACTTGGCCGGTTATTTAACATAGGTACTTACCGATTTCAACACAACTCCTTTTTTGAAAGTCGGTTAAAAAAGTAGCCTATGTTACTCCTTGGTTAATCTTCTACTTGTCTGTGAAAGTCCCGTCAAAATCGGTTCAGCCGTTCCGAAGATTAGCCCGTTCAAACAGACAGACAGACATAAATTTTAAAAACGTGTGATTCGGTTATGGTATCGTTCAAATAACCATATAAGCTTAATATGTGGTAGTTATTTCGAAATTACAGACAGACACTTCAATTTTATTTATTAGTATAGATATAAGCTTTTTAGCAGAAAGTTAAGAAGTAGTGAGCGCGGATGACGACACTCGTGCCACTCGGCGGAGCGAGTCGGTGGTGAGCCGCCAGTTTCCACTACTTTTAACGCTTTTATCCAGTGTTTTTACTTACAAGAGACTATGTTTTTCTGTACATTTATCCTCAGATAGCCAACAATAATACGACTTCACCAGTGTGAGTTCCCATGTGACTTGTTATTATTATTTCGCAAAAATCTTTATTGTAGTCACGGCAAATCTACAATTATTTTTATTATATGTATAGATTGCGTACATATGCCCGCTAACGCTATGTTAAATCTAGCTATTTAAAATAGTTATGATATTCCTGTGTAATGATTATGTTGCCATGCGATGGCCAAGTCATTTTATTTATTGAAGAAAAAGATGATGAAAGATGGCTAATATTGATACGATCGCTATAAAATGTTGTTAGTTGAATAATCAGATAACAATTTAATGATAAAATTGTAGGGTAGATGCTCCCATCTTGTGTGGGGTTGCTAGTCCCCCATAGGGCGCGTCCCCGGGTGGTGGATAGAAGAACGCCTCCCAGATATGGGAGGTACCGGGGAAACCCGGCGCGAACCAAAACTAGCAGGGGGGTGGGGCCTTTCGGGCCTTGAGGAAGTCAGTAAACCTCGTTAAAAAATTACCAGAGGGGGTGGTAACACCCCGCGCGGCGGGTCCGCCGGTCTTCATGGCCGGTGGGCGCTGGCTTCGGGCACCGTCGGGCAACGCGTAATCCGCACTGAGCGGAACCGGGGGCCCCAGGCACGGAGCTAGGGGCCGCGAGGAAGAAAACCTCTAATTACCAGAGGGGGTGGTAACACCCCGCGCGGCGAGTCCGCCGGTCTTCATGGCCGGTGGGCGCTGGTTTCGGTTTCCGTCGGGCAACCCGTAATCCGCACTGAGCGGAACCGGGGGCCCCACGCACGGAGCTAGGGGCCGCGAGGAAGAAAACCTCTATACAAAATTACTGGAGGGGGTGATCCTCTTGAGGGTTGCCCAGTGAGGAACTCCGGGCGGTGGAATGGCGTATCCGTCGCCCATTGAGACGCCTTAGGTCAGGAGGCGCACCATTATGTTCCTGATGCGCCTCAGACGGAGTTAGGGGAGGACGGTCTGAGAAGGGTCTGCCTCGGCGGACAGCGCCGGCTGGGTCGCGGACGATTGCGAAAGTGTTCCCGTAGCCCAGCCACCAGGCGACAGGAAGGATCATCGCTGGGTTTTAGTGGATACTCTGACCATCTCTTGGCCGGCGAGTCCCACATACCCTTCCGGGAACGGCGCAGTCCGCTGTACTGTTTCCGGGATGGATGCGTAAAAGCATTTCCCAGCATTAAAAAAACGGGGTAAATGCTCCCATATATAGGTACTGAACAAATTAAACGACTTGGTTTAACATTAAATCTCACAACTTTTAGCAGTAGAACAACTGCGTTGCGAGACTTGCATTTTTTTACATGCTATGTTTTGATGGGATTGCTATTTACTGAACATTTGTAATCGCGTAACTAGTACGAGAAATGTTTGATAGCGGTATGAGTTCTCATATGTGTTATAAAATTACTATTTACTGAACATTTGTAATCGCATAAATTGCAAGAGAAAGGTTTGATAGCCGAATGAGTTCTCATACGTTTAAGGCTCAATTTACACCGCGGCGGAATGGAATGGAAGCGACTTTTTACAACGAAAGTGTACATAGCTAAATGAACTTTATGTCAATTGCATAACATACAAATTAAATAGGAGCCTAAAAAAGGTCGCGCGTCTTCCGCGAGAATGCGCGAATTCTCGAGAATTCCTGTAGCTACTGTCGGCGCCGTCCGTGGAATCCGCGGGAAGTGGCGCGAACGGAGAGTCCGTTGGGTCGGTCACAGCAGTGCCGTGCCAAGCGTTTAGCTGGAATGCGCGAGAATTCTCGAGCATTCCAGCGAATTCGCGCGCATTCCGCGTCATGAGGCGAAATTGACGCTTCCATTCCATTCCATTCCGCCGCGGTGTAAATTGAGCCTAATAAGAATGCTATTTACTGAACATTTGAAATCGCAACACTTAGATGAGAAAGGTTTGATACTGGTATGAGTTCTCATGTGCATCACTAGATATCCATTTCGTGCACATCTGTAATCGCAAGACTTATACCCTTGTGAGTTTTCATATGCTTCACTAAATTATTCTTTTGTGCACTTTTGTAATCGCATAACTTACACGAGAAAGGTTTGATGCCAGTGTGAGTTCTCATGTGCCTCACAAGATTACCATTTTGTGCACATTTGAAATCGCATAACTTACATGAGAAAGGTTTGATACCAGTATGAGTTCTCATATGCGCCACTAAATTACCCTTATGTGCACATTTGCGATCGCATAACTTGCACGAGAAAGGTTTGATACCAGTGTGAGTTCTCATATGTATCATAAGATTGCTATTTACTGAACATTTGTAATCGCATAACTTGCACGAGAAAATTTTTATACCTTTGTGAGTTCTCATGTGTGTCACTAGAGTACCATTTTGTGCACATTTGAAATCACATATCTTACACGAGAAAGGTTTGACACCAGGGTGAGTCCTCATATGCCTCACTAGAGAACCACTATGTGAACATTTGAAATCGCATAACTTACACGAGTAAGGTTTGATACCAGTGTGAGTTCTCATATGCCTCACTAACTTGTTCTTTTTTACACATTTATAATCGCATAACTCACACGAGTAAGGTTTGACACCAGTGTGAGTTCTCATGTGCGTCACTAGAGTATCATTTTGTGTACATTTGAAATCACATATCTTACATGAGAAAGTTTTGACACCAGTGTGAGTTTTCATGTGCGTCACTAGAGTACCATTTTGTGCACATTTGAAATCACATATGTTACACGAGAAAGGTGTGACACCAGTATGAGTTCTCATATGCAGCACTAAATTACTCTTTTGTGCACTTTTGTAATCGCATAAATTGCACGAGAAACGTTTGATATCGGAGTGAGTCCTCATATGCCTCACTAGAGAACTACTATGTGAACATTTGAAATCGCATAACTCACACGAGTAAGGTCTGACACCAGTGTGAGTTTTCATGTGCGTCACTAGAGTACCATTTTGTGCACATTTGAAATCACATATGTTACACGAGAAAGGTCTGACACCAGTATGAGTTCTCCTATGCAGCACTAAATTACTCTTTTGTGCACTTTTGTAATCGCATAACTTACATGAGAAACATTTGATATCAGAGTGAGTTCTCATATGCCTCACTAGAGAACCACTATTTGAACATTTGAAATCGCATAACTCACACGAGTAAGGTTTGACACCAGTGTGAGTTCTCATATGCCTCACTAACTTACTCTTTTTTACACATTTGTATTCGCATAACTCACACGAGAAAGGTTTGACACCAGTGTGAGTTCTCATGTGCGTCAATAGAGTACCATTTTGTGCACATTTGAAATCACATATCTTACACGAGTAAGGTTTGACACCAGTGTGAGTTCTCATGTGCGTCACTAGAGTACCATTTCGTGCACTTTTGTAATCGCATAACTTGCACGAGAAAGGTTTGACACCAGTGTGAGTTTTCATGTGCGTCACTAGAGTACCATTTTGTGCACATTTGAAATCACATATCTTACACGAGAAAGGTCTGACACCAGTATGAGTTCTCCTATGCAGCACTAAACTACTCTTTTGTGCACTTTTGTAATCGCATAACTTACATGAGAAACGTTTGATATCGGAGTGAGTTCTCATATTATGCCTCACTAGAGAACCACTATTTGAACATTTGAAATCGCATAACTCACACGAGTAAGGTTTGACACCAGTGTGAGTTCTCATATGCCTCACTAACTTACTCTTTTCTACACATTTGTATTCGCATAACTCACACGAGTAAGGTTTGACACCTGTGTGAGTTCTCATGTGCCTCACAAGAGTACCATTTTGTGCACATTTGAAATCACATATCTTACATAAGAAAGGTTTTACTCCAAAGTGAGTCTTTATGTGTTTCTCTAGGACGCTTTTTTGTTTAAATATTTTCCGACATAAGTCACAAATATAAAATTTTTCCTCAATACCTAAACTTATGTTTGATAAATAAATAATTTGATTACTAACGTCAGTATTACTTCGCAGAATGTTTGATATGTTAACTGTTTCTTTATCAGTGGCTGGTTCAATGTATTCTGTTGCAGGGACTTTATTCTGAATTGTAGTTTTATATCGGAATTCCTTAGAAGCAATACTCTGACTATCACAAGACCTAACTGCTTGTTTTGTTTTCGTCGGCGATTCATCTGTTCTTGGCACTATTTTTTTAAAATTTGCGAATACGTCATATAGTTTGACCGTACAATTAGTGAACCTATGAATGTTGACGGTTGTTGCATTGCTGCCATCAGACGACTGGTCGTGTGATTCGCTCTCGATGATTTGAATTGCTTGTTCACTTTTCTGGCCTGTATCGGCTTCTTCAGTTGCGTGCACTTTACTGTCATTATTCATCGCAAGGCTCGCGGACAAAGGGGCAACTGAAACAATAGATTTGATTGTTTTACAAAGCATGAAGAGAATTAACCTTGACTGCGGCTGTCATATAGTAGAAGCTCAACAGTAATAAAAGATGCAATAAAGTATGGGTAGTATTTAATCGTACACCTATAAATTCCTTTTCGAGTAACAAAAATTCAAAGTAGCACCAAAAATACTGAATTGCACACTAATTTTGTATTCAACTACAAATTAGCCCTTGACTGCAATCTCACCTGATGGTAAGTGATAATGCAGTCTAAGATGGAAGCGGGCTAACTTGGAAGAGGTATGCGTCCTCCTGATCGGTTTCTAAACGGCATCGTACCGGAACGCTAAATCGCTTAGCGGCACGGCTTTTGCCAGTAAGGTGAAGCAGCCATGGCTGAAGCCTCCCACCAGACCAGACCAGAGACAATTTAGAAATTATAAAAATCCAAATTGCCCCTGCCGGGAATCGAACCCGGGACCTCCTATTTATAAGACCACAGCGCTCACCACTGCGCCACGGAGGTCGTAATAGAAAATAGATGTTACCAAAAATGCAGTTGGCGGAGCCCAGCGAAGCGGGGCTTAGAATGGGTATACTCAGTAAGCTATTCTTAAAATATATATCTTTTATTTTTAACCCCCGACGTGAAAACGACGGGGTGTTATAAGTTTGACGTGCCTGTGTGTGCGTGTGCTTTTTCCCCTGTAGCGCTCAAACGGGTGGACCGATTTGAATGGGGTTTTTTGTTTGAAAGGTGAATTAGTCGAGTGTTGTTAGCTATGTTTGATGAAAATCGGTCCAAGATGACCGCCGCTACAAAATGGCGGATTACATATTTTTTCACAGCTCCCTTAATATGGGTATCAAATGAGAGGGCTTGACTAGTAGAATAGCACTATGCAAATCCAAGATGGCCGCCGCCACAAAATGGCGAATGTCAGGGTTTTTTTTTCATTTTTAATTTATACTAATTGTTAATGCAGTCGCGGACTTTTCTGTAAATACCATCATCCTCCATCTTCCCAGTTCCCACCATACTACATTGTTTTGTTACATCTCAAAGACAGCATTTTCGATGAAAGCTCCCAAGCGGCTTGATGTTTTCCGACATTTTCAATAATTATCGTCATATTTCGACTATTTACACAAAACCTTAACAAATTATATACCTAAAATTGTCTCATGAATCACTCGTCTATTCGTGAAAACCGTATGAAAATCCGTTCAGTAGTTCTTGAGTTTATGATATTTGTGACGACTTTTAAATATGGCAAGTGATTTTAGCTTGTCTAATACACACACACACACACACACACGCACGCACGCACATACGCGCACGCATACACACACACGCGCGCATCACGCACACAAACACACGCACGCGGATATGCACACGCGCACAAACGCTCACTAAATGATTTTTACACTTTTTTTTTTTTTTTTTTAATTTATTGATCACGTTAATTTACAATATACATTTAAAAAAAACACAGTTTGCCATCCTCTAGAAACTGTTGAAGTTTATGTGAGGATGGCCAGTTCGCGTTATACATCTATACTAATAAATAAAATTGAAGTGTCTGTCTGTAATATCGAAATAACTACCTCATATTAAGCTCATATGGTTATTTGAACGAAACCATAACCGAATCACACGTTTTTAAAATTTTTGTCTGTCTGTCTGTCTGTTTGAACGGGCTAATCTTCGGAACGGCTGAACCGATTTTGACGGGACTTTCACATACAAGTAGAGAATTAGTCAGGGAGTAACATAGGCTACTTTTTTAACCGACTTTCAAAAAGGAGGAGTTGTGTTTTTCTACCTATGTACACCGATATCTCCGAGATTTCTGAACCGATTTGCGTAATTTTTTTTTTAATCGACAGAGAAACATTGCGACATTGTCCTACAAAAAATTTGGATTCCAACTCCTCAATCCTGATGCTGTAGGGGGGGATCCCCAAAACTAATGGGATTTAGGCACTGTCGGTTATTTAAATTGATATTGGGGATACTAATTAAAGACTTTATTGTTGAATGAACTCTGAGTAGGTACAGCTACTGAGTTACTGAGTAGGTACATGTCCAACTCCTCAACCCTGATGCTGTAAGGAATTGCATTCCGAAATTTTTCACGGAATTTTGCACGGAATTTTTCCGTTTTGGGGACGGGTTACTACAGATAGGCTACTTTTTGTTCTGAAAAATCAAAAGTTCTCATGGGATTTTTAAAAACCTAAATCCACACGGGCGAAGCCGTGGGCATCATCTAGTATTTAATAAAATAAAGGTAAAATAGTTATATATATATAAAATAGTTTTAGCTGTTAATGCATATTTATATGTATAAATATCGTGACATGAAACACTTCCTGGATCCAGACTAGGCATCCAAAGAGGCACCTAGATCCAGGAAGTGCCTTTTACAATTTCTTATAAAAATCGCTCTTTTACTGTAGGTATTTTGCAGAGTTAATGGTAAGTTATTCATTATATTTGCTAAGATATTATATGCTTCCATGTTAAACTTGTAGGTTTATATTTGACTAGCTGATGCTCGCGACTTCGCCCGCGTGGATTCTTATAAATCTCACTTGGGGTCGAATTTCCAAAATTCCTGAAACACGTAATTCTTTATTTTTAACCGACAGTACAAATACCGATTTTCATTGATATAACTTTAAAAATGACGGACTTTCATACAAACTTCCAACTCCCATTTAACCCACTTGGGGGTAGTTTTTCCAAAATTCCTTAAACCTTTAAGTCTTTATTTTTAACCGAAAACCTAAATACCAATTTTCATGGATATAACTTGAAAAATGACGGACTTTCATACAAACTTTTATCCCCTATTTAACCCCCTTAGGGGTGGAATTCGCAAAAATCCTTTCTTAGTGTGCGTCTACGTCATAAAAGGAAGCTACTGTGAAAATTTCAAGTTTCTAGCTTCAGTAGTTTAGGCTGTGCGTTGATTGTCAGTCAGTCAGGACAAGCTACTTTATATTATTATTTTGATTTTGATTAATAATAATTAATTAATTCGCTAGCACTGTTTTACTTGTTTTTCTTTTTGTGTATTATCTTATGAATAAATATATAACGCTGCATGTTACCTGAAGCGTGAGTGGAGTCTGCAGAGCGGCAGTCACCATGACGCGTCGCAATGGCCGGCCTGCGGAATACATCAGAATGTATCTAGTGCACACATAGCTAGAGTTATACATGGTGAGTTATACATTTCTGAATATATTCTCGGTAATTGAGAAACAAAACCTCAACTACATATTATAAGAGTAGTAAAAAAATATGTAAATATATAAAAAAATATAAAAAAAAAATATATAATAAAATATATAAAAAAATATATAATAAAGATCCTACTAAAATTTGTGTAAACTTTTAGGTTGTGTAAAATAGTGTAGGAAACATCAGCTTGATTTCAATAGTTTTTTCAGCGATATACCACTCAATATGGTACTTATTTTTCTGGTAATTATTTATCGTCTCTACCGACACTCGGTTTTATACAAGTGATAATCTACAACAGAGGAGCCCAAACTTTTTTCGCATATTTCACTTGCCATGTTTTTTGATTTTGTATAAACCATTTGCTTCTGATCTGAACTTCAAATGTGTTTTGATTTCTAACTAATAGTATAAAACTGCGAAAATAAGTTTGCTTATAAAATCTACAACAGTGAAATTTTGTACTAATCGTCTTCAGTCTATAACCAAGCAACAAATCATCTTTGTGTATGTCTGCTGTGTTATTCCATCATTTCAAGTTAAACGCGTCTCAAATTTTTAGAGTAATGTGCGTTTTGAGCAATTAAATATCACTCGCACTTTACAACAAAAGAAGTAAAACATCTTTAGGAAACCTGCTCGCCTGAGAATTGTCCGTGGTGTGGTCACGCTGCGTGTGCGGTGTGAACTGTACCGCGCCGCACTCGGCCGGCGTGGTGGACTGCGGCCTGAACCCTGACCACTGTGAGAGGAGACCTGTGCCCAGCGGTAGGCTGGTGATAGGTCGATAATGATAATGACTGACATATTCGGTATCAAGGTTGCCCTTCGTTCTGTGAACTCAGAATTAGCCAAGTAACCTCTGTTGGAATATTGGTGCCGGTAGGTGTACTGACTTGTTTTTGGTGAGGAGTAAAGAGTTCGATGCTGCGGAAGGCTCGCACACTGGGGGCTCGCGCACTGGGGGCTCGCACACTGGAGGCTCTGCAGGTTCACTCTCAGCGTCACAGATCTGCCGAAAGAGTGCACCTCATATTAAAACAAAGTTTGAGGGCCTGTTGCACCAGCTTCTGATGAGTGTTGGATAGCCTGAACGTAAATTTTGTCACTTTCTTAGTTTATGTTGAGTGACAAAGACAAAATATGTGAATAAGCTATCTGACACTTAGCAGAAGGCTCTAATTCTTATTTGCATCAAACTCAATGAAAGGGGCTCGAAGACTTCAGTATGAAAGCAGAATCCACTGTCCGAACCAGTGGCAGAGTCTGGACTTATCGTAACATGTGAAATTCATAATTTAGAAATGAGCATTATATCTCACCTGCAGATGCAAGCTCACAATATGTTGCACGTACTCATGGTCGGAGACAAAGTCCTCACAGCAAAATACACATTTGAACGCACCACTAGTACACTTCAACAGCTCCTGTGTATCGGCAACTGCCGGTTTCCTCTTGAGAGCATCGTCCGCGAGGTTATCTTCCAATGTACTATCATTGTATACATCATCTTCATATGCAGTACACTCATCATTCATCATTTCAATGTCTTCATCCGCCAAGATAGGGTCAAAACTGTGTTCAGTTTTCACTACTGCGCTGGGTGCGGGTTCCTCTGACTCCGTCTCTTTGTCTTCTGAGAGGTTGTCTAGTATGTGCAAGATGTGTTGTCTTGTGATCTGTCAAGAGACAAGTTTACTATTTTATTGAAGTTACACTTCTTTAGGCGCATTAGGTAAAAGCAAAGTGGAACTTCGGTTCACTACTCACTAGTTTATGTTGCTCAGCTAAGTCCATCATCAGGTCACGAGCTCTCAAACTCTGAGCCCTGAGCTTGCTGAAGTTCATCAATCTCTGAGCACATTGTATGCAGACTGTTTGTTTTAGCTCTCCCCAATCACACAACTAAAACAAACATAAATAAAATTTTTTTTGATTGTGAAAATGTATAAAATTTTATTGTAATCATAAATTAACAACTTACCGAATGTCCGGTTAATTTTTCATACGCTTCATCCAATCTGTATTTACTCATTAGAAACAGCTCGCTGTCAGTGTCGAGGCATATCATGCAAACCTGCAAATATACCACTAGTTACTTCTATATTACTGTATGCTCAATGTTACAACAAGTACCTATGTAAGGAATAAAAGGAAATGGTCCAAAATCTATAGACCGAAAAATGAAAATCATTATGAAAAATAATTACCAGCACAGTTGAAGGAACAGCACCAGTAACAGTTTGCCTCAAGCCACCCTCTGTTTCGTAAATGTCATCACTCAGAAAATGCTGCGAGCAGACCACAGCGGAGTCTGGCAGGCAACTGTCTTGTGTGCCGAGGCCGAGGGCTCTGAGCCAAGCGGCACGCAGGTGAGCTTCACTGGGGAACCTGGAATTTATTTATCATTTACGTTAGTTAAACAAACAAACTATTTGTATTTTGAGTCTATCGCCCGCTGAGGTACCATGCCATCTCACGAGTTTGTATGAGGAAATATACTCACCCATGAAAACTAATCTTCCCCTTTCCCCCTGATGGGAATACATTGCCGGGTGTATTTTTACAGAAAGGCACACAACACCGCATTTTTTCTCAACTCACTCGCTCGACATACATCGACACAAATCAACTACATACGCGCAAGCAAATGTACATTGTTTAAAATATAGCACAAACAGACACGATAACCCTATAAATTAAATAATTCATAAATGAAATAATTTTAACGAATATGTATTTTAATTTGCACAATAATTAACATGGGTAGGCTAGTGATGGGACTCGAGTTGCTTTTCACTCGAGTGACTCGAGTAGTTTTTATATTACTCGCACTCGAGTTAAATTTTTGATAACTCGAGTTTCGAGTGACTCGAGTCGACTCGAATTACGAGTGACTCAAGTTGACTCGTACCCCTCGAGTTGTTTATACCGAGCCGAGTGATAAATTCAAGAAATTGATTTCAAATATTTCAGTTAAATTTGTTATCTCATTGCAAATACATTACTTCTGTTCTTTTGTTGAGTTTATTTAAGTTTCATTTAAGTTAATTTTAAAGCATGTTATTACCTAAACTGTATAAGAACATAATAAAACTGTTCATATTTGGATCTCATGAAAGTTCCTTGTTAGAATAAATTAAATTGGATTAGAACTTATTAGCAGTATACCCGTATTACTAATTCCCTGGAATTCTGACGTTTTGTAATGTTACCAGAGATAAAACAATTCCCACAAAAAAGATAAAATATTCAAAACTTATGCAAATACAAATCAACTGCCGCATGTAGATATGACAAATGCCTGACAGACACTTCATGGTGATAATGTCATTCGACATCCATTTTTGAATAAATTTTTTCAATGTGCTTCTTTTGTTTTCCGTTGCTGTCAGTGTGCACTAGTTTCCACTCTTGGTGGTTTCTGTTTTAAGGCGAAACGAGTAATATTATTACGCGGCATATGGCTTTTTATGATGACAGGGAATTATTAAAGTAGTTTGGGGTAAAATCGTACTTCATAGATGTTAACCCTGTTCTCCATACAAATAACTCATCTGTAAATGACAATGACAGCTGGCAGAATTCCGGGGAATTAGTAATACGGGTATAGATTATAATATTTCAATTTGACTGATAGGTTATCAATAGGTTTCTTGATAATGTATGGTTTAGTTTGAAGGAAAATTCTATTTTTTACATTTTGTTTAATTTTTTTTGAGTAGCTTTTACATTAATGCGAAAATGAATACACATTTTCTATGTAAAATTAATACCTATTGTTTTATTCGTTTTAAAATTTTGGTCACTCGAGTTTTATATTCCGAGTGACTCGAGTCAATAAAAATCACTCGAGTTTTATCTTCACTCGAGTGGCATTCGAGTGACAAAGTTACAAGTACCGAGTCACTCGAGTGAAAAAAAAAAACTCGAGTCCCATCACTCCGGTTAGTACACTCAACGAAGACCAAAAACTGCCCATTAGGGGAAATAATTCGTGTAGAAGCGATTTTTGGCATAGTTATTAGTTGTAGGGAATGATGTCTGAAGCAACATATTCAAATTTCAAAGTACTGATGAATGGGGGTGGAGCTAACGGGTAGGGGGGGGGTTTAAAGGTCCCTTTTTTCGATTTTTTGCTCATATCTCGAAAATCTCTACGACTAGCATTATGATTACTTCTGACTTTAAAAGGTTTTAAATAAAATTTGCTACAAATTTGGTCCCATTCATTTTTACTCTAAGATTATTACTTTAGGAGCTACGGGTGTTTAAGTTAACTGAGAGACAAAAAATGGCAACTATTAATACCGCGTCTTTTACAAAAAATTATATTCATTATCGCTCATATTTTTAGTTTACAATGAGGAAGCTCAAAGTCATCTACCGAGTACCGACCCAACATGAAAACTGGCCAAGTGCGAGTCGGACTAACACACGAAGGGTTCCGTACCATAGAGCAAAACGAAAAGTTTATTGTATGGAGATCGCTTTCAAATTTTAAATTTATTTTATTTTCGTTATTTTGTAATTATAGAGACTATAATGATACTCACTCTCTGAAAATTTCAAATATCTACCTATTACGGTTCAAGAGATACAGCGATTGTCAAGGTCAAGCAAAAACGCTGAAAAAATCAAGTTTCTTGTATGGGGGCCCCTTTAATTTTAATTTTAATTTAATTTTTATTATTTATTATTATAGCGGCAACAAAAGTATATACTCTGTGAAAATTTCAACTATATATCTATTACGGTTTATGAAATATAGCCTGTGATGAATATTTACGTGATTTTTTCGGTGCTATGTTTTAGGTGCTTAATGAACCGTAAAACAGACTTTTGAAATTTTCACAGAGTATATATTGTTATTGCCGCTATAACAATAAATAATAATAATTAAATTAAAATTAAAGGGGGCTCCCATACAAGAAACTTGATTTTTTCGGCGTTTTTTGCTTGAGCTTGACAATCGCTGTATCTCTTGAACCGTAATAGGTAGATATTTGAAACTTTCAGAGAGTATACCCGTATTACTAATTCCGCGGAATTCTGACAGCTGTCATTGTCATTTACAGATGAGTTATTTGTATGGAGAACAGGGTTAACATCTACGAAGTACAATTTTACCCCAAACTACTTTAACTCCCTGTCATCATAAAAAGCCATATGCCGAGTAAGTAAATAATATTACTCGTTTCGCCTTAAAATAGAAAACACCAAGAGTGGAAACTAGAAAGTGCAGACTAACAGCAATAGAAAACAAAAGAAGCACATTGAAAAAATTTATTGAACAAGTGTAAATTTAAAATTTAAAAAACCCCCGACATTCGCCATTTTGTGGCGGCAGCCATCTTGGATTTGCAATACTGCTATTCTATTAGTCAAGCCCTTTCATTTGATACCCATATTAAGGGAGTTGTGAAAAAATATGTAATCCGCCATTTTGTAGCGGCGGCCATCTTGGACCAATTTTCATCAAACATAGCTAACAACACTCTCGACTAAATCATCTTTCAAACAAAAAAAACCGCATTCAAATCGGTCCACCCGTTTGAGCGCCACAGGGGAACAGACAGACACACACACACACACACACACACACACACACACACACACACACACACACACACACACACACGCACGCACACACAGACACGTCAAACTTATAACACCCCGTCGTTTTTGCGTCGGGGGTTAAAAATGGATGTCGAATGTCATTATGACCATGAAGTGTCTGTCAGGCATTTGTCATATCTACATGCGGCAGTTGATTTGTATTTGCATAAGTTTTGAATTTTTTATCTTTTTATGGGAATAGTTTTATCTCTGGTAACATTACAAAACGTCAGATAATTCCGCGGAATTATTAATTCGGGTATAAGTATCATTGTAGTATCTACAACTACAAAATAATGAAAATAAAATAAATTTAAAATTTAAAGGCGATCTCCATACAATAAACTTTTTGTTTTGCTCTATGGTACTAAACCCTTCGTGTGTTAGTCCGACTCGCACTTGACCAGTTTTCATGTTGGGTCGGTAGATGACTATGAGCTTCCTCATTGTAAACTAAAAATATGAGCGATAATGAATATAATTTTTTGTAAAAGACGCGGTATTAATAGTTGCCATTTTTTGTCTCTCAGTTAACTTAAACACCCGTAGCTCCTAAAGTAATAATCATAGAGTAAAAATGAATGGGACCAAATTTGTAGCAAATTTTATTTAAAACCTTTTGTCAGAAGTAATCATAATGCTAGTCGTAGAGATTTTCGAGATATGAGCAAAAAATCGAAAAAGGGGACCTTTAAACCCCCCGCTACCCGTTAGCTCCACCACCATTCATCAGTACTTTGAGTATGTTGCTTCAGACACCATTCCCTACAACTATGCCAAAAATGGCTTTTACACGAATTATTTCCCCTAATTTTGCTTCATTGAGTGGGCTATGTGGGTAGCACACGGTCATGTCAAAAGTTACCTAAAATAAATAAAAAAGTAACCTTTTAGTGTAAAAAATAACCTTTCATTTTTTTGACGTGATAATAACGTCTTATAAATAAATGAACGCCAGTCGCACGCACGTTAAAGCATGACTCATTGTCACGTACCTACTGCGTGCAAGAAAATATATTAAAATTAACCAACAAATGAGACTTAACTTTTATGCATAATTCTGTTGTAATATTATGATAGCTTAAACACAAAATAACGTATTCCATTCACAATAGGCTATTTGACTAATTTTTGGAAATTGTTTTAAATGATTCTTTATTACTAATTAAAACACACTACATTGATATTTTTCGGAATAACTACAGTATTAACAATTAAAATCAATGATAAAGTTTAAGTTTTGAAATCCGCGCCAAAAACGACATTGCTGAATAGCGCTGGTCACACGATACGTGTGACGTCACTTGTATTGTAGGTACACTTGAACTTACAAGTTCACAAATTCACATAACCAGTACTTACACCACAACAAAACTGCGCAGCTCAAGTTAATTTCATTTATTTATTTATTTATTTTATTTTATTAGAACGGATCCAGTAACACTAATTAAATATGTAAATACAAAATAAAAGTAATTAAATAGGTTAACTAGTGTTGCGCTCGGTGCGCGAGCTGCAAGCAGCTCGCGGGCCTTGTAGTCTCTTTAGTACCTATTCATAAAATAAAGAAATTCCAGAATATTCTGGAGAGTCTCTTGAAAGATAGAAAGAAATATTGGTATCACGTTTCGTATCTTTTCTGAAAGGACACTTATGAGTTCTGAGAAAAAAAAGATTTATACAAAAATGTTCTGGAGAGCCACTTGAAAATTAAAAAGAAATTTTGTATGGACACGAATTTTTTTTGTTCCGTAGCTACTTATCTTTTTTTATTGGCTCACCAAAGGGCCTAAAGTCTTGAACATTTTTAGTTTCAGGACCATGCCTCTATGATTGATAGTTTTTGAGGGCCGTTAGGGTACTCTGGTAATTTTTCCACATTCACTACGTTTTGTATTTTTTGTAAAAAAAAATCTTTAAGTTCTATTTACTTATACGTGTATTGGGGGGAAAAGTTTCATACAAACATGTCTAAGAGAGCCTCTTAAAAATAACCCAAAAAATTTGTATGGAGAGAATTTTTTTTGTTCGGCGGCCATCTTTTTTCTACCCGTTCACCCAATGGCCCAAGGTCTTTAACAACATTTGTTTGGGACCATGCCTGTATGACTGGTAGTTTTGGAGGACCCATGAGGTACTCTAGTAAATTTTCCACATTCATGACGTTTCATAATTTTCCTGAAGGAAGACCCATAAGTTCTACGCACATAAATAGTGAAAGGAAAAAAGTTCCATACAAAATTGTTCTGGAGAGCCTCTTGAAAAGAACCCAAAAAATTTGTATGGAGAGAATTTTTTTTGTTTGGCGGCCATCTTTTTTTTACCGGTTCACCCAATGGCCCAAGGTCTTTAATAACATTTGTTTGGGACCATGTCTGTATGACTGGTAGTTTCGGAGGACCCATGAGGTACTCTGGTACATTTTCCACATTCATGACGTTTCATAATTTTCTGAAGGAAGATCCATAAGTTCTACGCACCTAAATAGTGAAGGGAAAAAAGTTCCATACAAAATTGTTCTGGAGAGCCTCTTGAAAAGAACCCAAAAAATTTGTATGGAGAGATTTTTTTTTGTTTGGCGGCCATCTTTTTTTCACCGGTTCACCCAATGGCCCAAGGTCTTTAATAACATTTGTTTGGGACCATGTCTGTATGACTGGTAGTTTTGGAGGACCCATGAGGTACTCTGGTAAATTTTCCACATTCATGACGTTTCATAATTTTCTGAACGAAGACCCATAAGTTCTATGCACATAAATAGTGAAGGGAAAAAAGTTCCATACAAAATTGTTCTGGAGAGCCTCTTGAAAATTAGGAAATTTTTGTATGGAGACGAAATTTTTTTTTGTATGGTGGCCATATTTTTTTTATCGGTTCATCTAATGGCCCAAGGTTTGAACATTTTTTGTTTCAAGACCTCACCACTCCGACTGATAGTTTTCGAGATCCCTTAGGGCACTCTAGTCAGTTTTCCACGTCCAGCTCTCTCTATAATTTTGGCGACCTAGAATTTTTGAATTTTACACACAAGGAAAGTATGGTGAAAAAGTCCCATACAAAATTGTTCAGGAGAGGTGATCAGTCCGTAACTTCAAGTAGCTTTATATATATAATACAAAGTTAAATACATACAATAAATGGAATGCTGGAGAGGAAACAAGAAAAATAACAAACTTAGAAAAATATTACATCATCACTTTTCTCGCTCGCTCCTTATCGGAACTCGGTTCGTGCGACGCGAGAGCACGCTGCGCGATTAGTTATCACGGTATAGCAATATTAGCAAGGCTTCTTGTTTAAAGTCGCTTAAATGGCGCGAAAAACACGTCTTGTGTATTCACAAATCTTTTGTTTTTGTGAGAAAATAAAGAAAAGTTATGAGTTTATCTTGTGATAATTTATTAGTAGAAGAGTTTATCTAATTATTGGTATGAAAACAATTTTTTATTGGGTAGTAATAAAACGAGTGACTGTAAATTACAGTTCTAAGTGTCAAAATTAATTAATTTGGGTTATAGAATTACAAAGTGAGCGACTGACTGCGAGTGACGAGAAATCAACAAAACAGCAACTTGATTTGAGTTACTTAACCCTTAAATGCATGATTTTTTTATTTTTTATAAAAAAATATGCATGGGATGTCTCATGGTATGGGGATTAATGGAAAAATAATAAAAAAAATATTTGAGAAGGTTCAGTCTGTTAAATTCTTCATTTTGTTTCTGTAGTATGCAGCCTACACTATGCACTCCAAGTAAAAAGTACATGTATGTAAGTAGGTGTTTATTTAGTACGGTTTTACTCAAAATTAAGAATAATCAGATTTTGTGTTTTATTTATTTACTAGCCGACCCCCGCGACTTCGTTCGCCTGGATATAGGTTTTTATATAGAATCAGATCGGACCCCATAATTCTTTTTTGTACCTAAACTAAATGTATCCTAAGTTACTCCTTAACATCACCTATCTGCCATTGAAAGTTCCATCAAAATCGATCCAGCCGTTTCGGAGATTAGCTGGAACAAATAGACAGGCCGACAAACATAAATTTAAACGCACGCCAGTTTAAATTAAGCCGTACGTACAAACATCCGCGTCCCAAGTTATTGGAACCCACTAAATGCCTGTCATTTCTGAACTAAAAAACCTATGACCTTGAAATATTTATGGGACAATATATAAAGTACTACCTTTCTAACAAAAAAAGAATGAGTGAAATCGAACAACGCGTTAATGAATTACAGCTAAATACACGTTTTAACTTTCATCCCTTCTCCCAAGGGAACCATGTTGAGTTTCGGGATAAAAAGTATCCTATAACCTACCTCGGAGTATAAACTCAAATCGTACCAAGTTTCATTCGAATCCATTCAGTAGTATCGGCGTGATGCGCGGCCAAGATACAGACAGACAGACAGACAGACAGACAGACAGACAGACAGACAGACAGACAGACAGACAGACAAAAATGAAATAAATTGCAGTTTTGGCTTCAGTATCGATTATAGAGTGCCCTCCAATAAAAATTTTCAAAATATCTTCAATGTACAGAATTGGATCTGTTACAGTTTTATTATATTATAGATTGTGATGTTCTTTAAAACAATTATTTCTCTTATAGTAACAAAGTGATACATTACATTTTTCACGTATGGGTTGGGTAAAAACATTATATTTAGGAATCAAACACCTGTTACATTTGTCGCAAAAAACTGGCCAGTGGGCTATTTGGTCTAGTCGAACATCTTTTAGTGGTGGAACCTGGGAACCCTTTATCGCCTGAATTTCATGCTCTAAAGAAGAACTTGGTCTTCTCATTCATAAGTTATTTTTTCCCCAAACGGCAAAGGGTTTCAGCTTCTTCTAGACAAAAGATACGCAAGTTACACAGCTCTCCACTAAATCCAGGTTTTTGTTGCATAACTTTCTTGTAGCTAACAATGAATTTATCATGGCTAGGTCCAAAAAATTATGGAACAATTGCATATATACCAATGGATGACATACAAATTAGTCTTGAGCAATTTTCTCTAAGATGTCATCACATAGGAAAAGCGAGAAAAAACCATATTTTGTGCCTATATAGCCCAGCTCACCATAATCTAAGTTGCCCAAAAAAGCTATATCATCTTCAGAAGTTTTTTACTTTTTGCTTTTTCTACAATAACCTTCTCATCACTTGACGCCGAGCCTGCTCGTTACGTAAAGCATGTTCCTGTTCAATTTCTGGGTTTTCTATTATTGAAGGATCCTTTTCACTGGAGTCTACAGTACCACCGAGAGGTTCGCCTTCCAAAGGAGGGTCTTCTTCAACTTCTTCACTTTCATTTGCCACAAAATGAAGAAGTTCTGATCGGTCCCTATAAGACTGCACCTCTTCATTATTTTCCTCCCATTCGTCTTCTTCAGTCCCATCTTCTGAATCATTGCCATCTAAGCTAGCTAAGTATAGCTTATTTGATCATCAGAACCTGTTCATCTTCGATAAGCCATTTGAAATATACATCTATAACAAATATCTCATATAATTTATATACAGTACTATGAATGCATAGTGTAGGATAAGGCCTACACAAATGAATTCGAAAATTTTGTGGTCATTCCGAATAGAATAGTAATTTCTACTAACTCTACTCAATATTTATCATTTATGAAAACGAAATACTAATAAAACAGCATAACTTACCTTGAAAAATTCCAAAAAATTTGTTCACAAAATCAATTCACCAACAACTTTTTCAAACCGCCTTCCGCCGAAAAGTTTCAGCTGTCAAATTCGAATATACAAAAAAAAACTAGTAAAGCCGACACACGAATTTAAAAATAAGTCTATTCTCGATGAACGGGTGACATATATATTTTTTTTTAAGACAAAGGCCCAAGACATTCAGGCATCAGAACATTATGTAGTCTGCATCCTACATTATGAATTTAAGGGTTAAAATACAAAATGAGCAGCTTCATAATATTTGAGCGACCTAATATTTGTTTGAGTGTCAACGTTACGTCCTGCATTTTTTTCAATATTTGGCAAATGTATTTTTTATACTGAGCGGCATTTTATCTTAAATGAAGTGTTTCGAATACAAAAACCACTTTGAAAAATACACTAATGAGTAGAGTATAATGAGCTCACATTTAAAAAATAAAAATAATATAAAATAACTATTTGAAGAAACACTATTCTATTAGTTGAGAAATTTTATTATTGAAATATAAGGGTAATTAAATAAAACAATGTACTCCGTAAAAAATTTGGATCTGGCACTTCGCCGGCCGCTGCCGCGGCACGCTCGCTTCGCTCGCTCGGCTCGTGCGTTGTGGTAACTGTTCTAACCTAACCTAACCTAGCTGGTGTTTTTGGAATCCTGGTGTTTTTTAACCTGGTATTTTCATTAAAAAAGCGTATCAAAATAAAAAACATAAGCCCTCAAATAGAATATCAGTAACCAATAATCATTAATAAAGCAGCTTACAAAACTTTGCTCAAAGTGAACTTTTTAGTAGTTCGCTAAGTATAACCTCACTTAGAAAAATCGAATCTATCTTAATATTGAAGTTGCCCTCTCTGTATTTCCAGTCGCTCACTTAGTAATGAAGTCGCTCAGATAAAATTTTAATATCTGAAATGGATTTATCACAATCCACTTTTTGTAAGCTCGTTCTGGATTTTATTATAAATCAATATTCGTCGTCAGTTTAGTTAATTTTTCGCTTACTCAAATTCATACCGCTCAAGTTATTAAAACAGTATGTCATCATCAGTCGCAAAGTTTTTTTTTGTTCGCTCGTTTTATAATTCCCCTTTTTTATTTATATAGCACAGAGAATATTACCTTGTTTCTAATGGTATATAGTTTATTCCCTAACTTTCAAAAACAAAACCGTGATAAAGCTTTTTCTATGCGTAGGTGTGAAAAAAGCGCATTGTCGGACGTTCTATGGGTAATCACATTTTGAAAGAAAATAATTCAAATAATTTTAAGAACTAAGTAATTTTATGATATCGTAATGTTGTAAATTGTTATACCTACTATTAATAATGCCTCATTTTAATATCAATCTTATTTTTCAAGTTTAAAGTTTAGTTTCGTTTGACTTGATAAACTTCAATTATATTATCAACCAAGTCAAGTGTACAAATGACGTCACCAGAGTAGCAACCAATCACAGGGCGTTCACGTTATCGATAAAATTTCAAAAATTATTGTTTTATTTCGTGCAAAATATCTCCCTTTTGGGGGAAATCTCTAAGTTGGCAACCATGATTGGCCGAATACGATCGCACATAGGTATTTATGGTAGATAGATACACGTTGTAGTAGTCTGTGTTCTGTGCTCTGCTAGGAGTACCTACCTACTTATAAATGTTCTGTGGTTCTGTGGATATATCGGACGAAATGGCGGGATTTTTAGTTCTTGTTACTACTTTATGTGATTATCTTTTTAGGGTCCCAGATACAAGAATTAATTTGGTGGTCGTCGTCGCCGTTATCAACCGATAGATGTCCACAGTTGGACATATGTCTCTTGAAGGTACTTCCACACGCCAAGGTCTTGTGTCGCTTGTATCTAACGACTCTGTATCTGCGACTCTTCTGATGACATCGGTCCGCTTAGTGGGGGGGTCTACCAACACTGCGTTTTCCGGTGCGCGGTCGCCATTCTAGCACCTTGGGACTCCAACGTCTATCGGTTCTCCGAATTATGTTAATTTGGTAGTTCTAAAAGCCGTAAAATGGTCCACCACCACCACCACTACAGTCTTTCTAACGTCCCACTGCTGGGCACAGGCCTCCTCTCTCATAGAAGAGAGGGATAAATCCCTATGCGGGCTTTAACGACTACATTATAGTGATAATAACCGGGGCCGAATGTTTAACGTGCTCTCCGAGGCACGGGGGTGAAACACCGCCAATTACCAACTCCGAGCTGGCACTGAGAATTTCTTGACAGAAAAAAACCCAATACCTACCCAATTATTTACCCGACCCGGGAATCGAACCCGGGACCTCGTGATCTGCAATCGAATATACTAACCACTAGACCAATGAGGCAGTAAAATGGTCGCATTGTCCCAGTAATTCATGTTCCTTGATGTGAATAGGACAAATATTATGTACATAGTCACAGTATTTGTGTATTTGTCTATTCGGCTCCTTTGATGCGCGTTGAAAAACCGACAGCTGTGCGGATAAGCGTGTTTGTCATTCGTCATAGTCTAGATTCTTATTATTAATCTGTGCTTAGTATATGATCTATGTTGCCAAATAGGCAAATAAGGCTGCCGACACACTTATGTGTCGTGGCATGTCGTGATGCGCCGGTTTCATACATGTAGTAAAAACGACACGCCCTACAAGTGTGTCTCTAACCATACTAAATGTATGAAACCGATAGGCTTCTGGCGCGTCACGACACGCCATGACACGTAAGTGTGGTTCCGGCCTAACGCGAATGTTCGTCAAATACTATCCACACATCGTCGCCGCCGTTTTCGGCAATTAATGTTATTCGACCTATTTGCCGAGGCAAATAAAGCCCAAATAGACAAATAGCGCGAATGTTTCGTCAAGTACCTATACTATCAAGTACCACACATCGCCGTTTTTGCAAATGAGGAGCGTTGTTTCAAAACGTATTTTGTCCATAGTAATCAAAATAAGAGATTTCATTGTATATGGCCTTAAAATGCAAGAGTAACTAACTTAGCAAAAGTTAGTGCATAAAAACCGAATTTGTCAAGTAAATAATCGAATGTCAAAATGAGGCGCTGTTTCAAAATATGTTTTGTCCGTGTGAAGTGGTGTTTCAAAACATAGTCTGTCCACCTGTTAGCAAAATAACAATTTATTATGGTCTGTCTGTGGCGGCAAACTGTACGATTATTTAAATAATGGCCTGTTTCACCACCTTCTGATAAGTAAGGTAAGTATCTACAACTTTTGTCTTTGTCATTTGACATAATCCAAAAATCCGACACTTATCAGAAGGTGGTGAAACAAGCCCTTAGTAATTTAAACAAAATTGTTTTAATATTGTTGCACAAGCATGGAGCAAGGAGTCCTAGTAGGAAATCATTCAGTTGGCTCAAGAAAAAAAGACACAAAACACCAAAACAAAGAGGCGAGGAATATTTAAATTATCGTTTTATTGTTTCTTTGTACTATTATACGACTCTAACTGTATTTTATCGGCAGTTATAAGATTCTGGCTACAATATGAATTTATTTTGTTTCAGTTATGAAATAAAGGAACCTGAACTGAACAATTTTGTCATTCATAATTCCATGCATTCATAATAACTCAAGATTTAATATATATGTTGTGCTATATATAAATTTGATTTAATACAGTGAAAACATTATTTTATGCATACTCTGTGCATAAAATATAGGCCATAAGCGTTTTTTTATTTTTTAGTAGGTATTATTGGACAAAATATGGATCATTTCTTTGTACATAATATGCTTTGAAAATAAACGAGTGTTTCAAAATGTATTGTGTCCATAACCCAGTGTTTCAAAATGTATTATGTCCATACAAATGGTTCAAAACATATTTTGTCCAATATTTATGCTTAATTAACTTAATAAAAAACTATAGAACACTATTTGTTTTTTTATTCAGACATGCTATATTATGCTTTATATTTAGCATGGTAAATTTATTTCTACATATAACTTTAAGAAAAAGGCATAAATTAAAAACGGCTATTTTTGAAAAATTCACATTTTTGGACAAAATGAGTTTTGAAACAACGCTCCTCAAATATGATAAATACGCGAACACGAATAGCGAAGTGAAGTGCCACTATAAAGATGGCTCAAAAAGGCTAGAATCCAAAACCCTAAAATCGGTAAAAAAAAGTTATGGTCAAATGTCTCAAATGTCAATCTTTGAATAATTTGGAATTTGTAAATAAAAACATGAAAGAAATACAACAAAATAACAAAGGAGAAAATATGTCTTCAACATTGAATATGGACGATTTGAGTACAACAGATCTATCTCTGATATGCCGCGGCTGTCTAGCGACGGCCGGCGAGATGAAAAACATGTTTGAATGGGGTTTGTGGGATGATTTTTACAAGCTCACAAACGTTCAGGTAAATAAGTACTTTCATACAATAAATATTTTAAGTGACTAGCTGATGCTCGCATTGCTCGCAGTTTCGTCCGCGTGGATTTAGGTTTTTAACAAGCAAAATAGCAATCTCGGAAAAATCCTATCAAAAATATTAGTGACATAATATGTAAGTATGTTTAAATGCGTGTAATTTCGTACATAAAAACGATGACTATGTGTGCTATATACTTAAACCTTCCTGTAAGTATGTAGATTGCGATAGTGACAAAATCATCAAAATCGGTTTATTGGTTTTTGGAATAATCGCGAACATACATACATACGGGTCGAAAACATAACCTCCTTTTTTGAAGTAGGTTAATAATACCTTGGAAACTTTGGTTGTCGGTATAAAAAATGTAATGTGTGTACGGTAGGTATGCAAGCGATCTGTTGCCAAGTTCGCATAAGGTTTACAAATTGTTGTAAATACAGTCAAAATCTGTTATAATGACATCGAAGGGACTACTCATATTTTGTCGTAAAAACCGATAGTTATAACAACCGGTTCCACCATACAACACCATATTCTTTTGCCAAGTCTTTGTTTAGAATTCCGCTCTATAGCTTTGAAATAATACGCGATTTTTCTTCGATATTAATTTGCTTTCTTTTTCTTTCCGACATTTAAAAGTTTCACAATTAATTTAACAATATTATGTTTTAAGTAAGATAAGTAAGAAACTGACTGAAGAAATTTGAAGAACCAGGCTTTGACTCTAGGCATGCACGTGTTTTGTTTTCTAAGAATTACAAATCAAATCAAATCAAATCAAATAAACTTTATTCAAAATTGGTACACTGTACACTTTTTGAAACTTTTTGTACAAAAGGCCCTAAACTCAACACGTGTTTATTTTTACGATAATAACCATTGACCATTATACTATGCCTATTCAAAGTTTACAATACAGCTAAGCTGGTCGTTCTACAGACACAATTCTCCGAAAACATTGGTCAAATGTGGTCGCTTAATGCGGTATGTCGAAGTAACCAATGTCGTAAAAAGCAAAGTTTTTGATAAGGCAGTCATATAGCATTCAGCCGGGACCTTTGATTACGGTTGATATAACCAGTATGTTATTTTAAACGATGTCGCCATAAACGGTTTTAACTGTAATACCAACAGTTTTTTAGGGTTCCATACCCAAAGGGTAATACAGGAACACTATTACTAAGGCTATTGTCCAATGTCCATCCGTCGGTTTGTTTGTCACCAGGCTGTAATCATGAACCGTGATAGACAGTTGAAATGTTCACAGATGATGTATTTCTGTTGCTGCTATAACAACTAATACTAAAAACTTAGTAAAATATTTAAGGGGGCTCCCATACAACAAACATGTTTTTTTTTGCCATTTTTATAGATAATGGTACAGAACCCTTCATGTGCGAGTCTGACTCACACATGGCCACACAAGAACCCTAAACAGTGCCGGGGTAAGAAGTAGTCTAATAGAGAGGGAAGTAGTAGACTTATAGGTTAATTGTCGGAGGCACGTCAATTAACACTTTGAGGCTCCTCCTGAAAACCAGAGCTGTGGCTTTGTGCTGAGCAGGGTACCTTATTTGTTTGACCAGTAATTTATTTAGGTAATAGTTTTTATTTACTTTTTGTGAGCATAAATAATTGTAAAATTTATCAACAAATAAATTTTTTTATCTATCCATCTAGTCTAGATCACTGTTTGTATTTTTAACCTCCGACGCAAAAACGACAGTTTGATGTGTCTGTGTGTGTGTCTGTCTATTCCACTGTAGCTCTCAAACGGGTGAACCGATTTGAATGGGGTTTTTTTTGTTTGTAAAGTGAATTAGTCGGGAACACCCCCGACTAATTTAGCTAGCTTAAGTGTTTGATGAAAACCGGTCCAAGATGGCTGCTGCCAGAAAATGGCTGATTACATATATATTTACAACTCCCTCAATATGCGTATCAAATGAAAGGGCTTGAATGAACTAAATGAGCTGTCATTTGACTGAAGTATTAACTGACTCTGAGCAAAGATTTGTTGTATTCTCTCTTCTCTTTTACTCTAAGGGTTAATTTTTTTAAATATCTATATTGAGGAGTTCTTTAAATAGCCATTAAACAACTCGTGAGTGTGGCAGAAAGTTTCAATATTTTTTTTATTCATTTACAAGTTAGCCCTTGACTGTGATCTCACCTGATGGTAAGTGACGATGCAGTCTAAAGTGGAAGCAGGCTAACTTGGAAGAAGTATGGTAGTTTTTATTACACCCATACCTCTGATTGGTTTCTACATGATATGTACCGGAATGTTAAATCACTTGGCGGCATGGCTTTGCCGGTAGGGTGGTAACTAGCCACGGCTGAAGCCTCAGATCAGACCAGAGACAATATAGAAATTTGTGTTGTCAGGTGAACACATCAGCCAACTCGTCCCAGCTGCTCTGTGCCAGATGCGAGGATGTCATACACAAGTGTAGGAGCTTCAGGCTCACCTGCCAGGAGGCGAACAGACTGCTGAAGAGTGCTGTACAGGTATGCCATTGTAGCGACTCCGAGCGCGGCAGAGAGCGTCAACATTTCGATGTTGTCAGGTGAACACATCAGCCAACTCGTCCCAGCTGCTCTGTGCCAGATGCGAGGATGTCTTACACAAGTGTAGGAGCTTCAGGCTCACCTGCCAGGAGGCGAACAGACTGCTGAAGAGTGCTGTACAGGTATGCCATTGTAGCGACTCCGAGCGCGGCAGAGAGCGTCAACATTTCGATGTTGTCAGGTGAACACATCAGCCAACTCGTCCCAGCTGCTCTGTGCCAGATGCGAGGATGTCTTACACAAGTGTAGGAGCTTCAGGCTCACCTGCCAGGAGGCGAACAGACTGCTGAAGAGTGCTGTACAGGTATGCCATTGTAGCGACTCCGAGCGCAGCAGAGAGCGTCAGTAAATTTTTTTTAAATAGTTTTTAATTAATATAATATAGATCAAAACTAATAAAACAGTGAAGTTTTTTTTTAATCCATCAATAAATGACGGAGAAATTAATTATTAGTTATTATTAGTTTATTTATATTTAACGCAAAATGATTGCCGCTAAAAAAGAAACTATGAAATCCCAAATTGCCACTGCCGGAAAGTGAACCCGAGACCTCCGGGAAAAAGTTTTATGAGACCATTTCACAAACATCCTCAACTGTCGATTAAAAAAAAAACAGGAAATTCGGCTCAGAAATCTCAGAGAAATTGCTAAAAATAAGTAAATTTACATAGAAAAAATACCTCGAAGCCGTGACGGATGACGTCACACGCTGGAGCGCCGCGTGAAACGAAATTATTCGCGAAAGCGCAACTTTAAAGTTCCACAACTTTTTCAGTTTTTGAGATAATTTAATGATTCTTTTAGATTTTTGTTTTGTTTCACTTAATTTTTTATAATTAATTTAAAAAAATGGAAACTTCTCCATTATGGGAAAATTACGTCTTTCTCAATGAAGCCTTCCATTGTTACAGAAAAGGCAATCCGACGAACGAGACTGGACCATCGCGTCCGCAACCGAACCTTCATCAAACCCACTAGAAAATATACACACCGAATTGACCGACAACCAACTTAAAATAAAGATAGTCGCGCCAGACATGGACTCCAAAATATATCTACCTTGCCTCTATTGCGACTCTAATTTCCTAAAACGCACCGATTTGGTTTACCACCTGACCAAACAGCATAGAGTAACCGAAGGTTTCAGTGTCGATCTAAAATATCACTGTCACATAGAGGGTTGCGTATACCGAGTCGATTCGGGCAAGGGGAAGTGTTTCAACGGTCGCAAATACCTGAACCAACACATGTACAAGGTGCACAGGGAGAGAATCAACTGCGCTGCGTGCAAATTGTCCTTCTTCAACGAGGCAGATTACAAGAGGCATTTGAACACGTGTAACCACATCTACGTCTGTCAGATATGCGAAAAACCGTCTAAAACGTATGCATTATATTTAGTTCACCTGCTGAGGAAGCATCCGGCTCTACACAAGCAGTATAAAAACGAGAGAAGGGCCGAGAAACGCGGTGCAAACGCCCGGAGCGATGCGAAAAAAAGCGGAATTGAAACGCATAAAGTTTCCGATGAAACTGACAGAGCCGAGTTGAAAACAGCAGAAAACCAGGGTTTCCAAATCGACGCGAAAAAGATTAAAAGAGACAAAAATAAAACGTACTGTGAAAAAACGGAGCTCTTTTGCGACAGCCCCAAGCGATCGTTCGCAACGCAGACGCTGAATTACGAAGAGCATATCAAAAACGATGTAACTCTGCCGTCGTGGCAGGCGGAGAGATCGGACGACACGAAGAAAGACGAAATGTCGACGCAGACCGTTTTCGAAGACTTACTATCGTTAAAATCTAACATGAGCGAGGACTATGCTATGTTCTCCGATTCTGTATCTCTGTCTGACATCCAGACTCAAACTCTACCGTTAGAGTTCGGTTTGAGTCGCTCCAACAAAGAGACTATCACGTCAGAGACTCAGTCGCCAGACTTGAGTATAAAGGAGACTCAGACTTGCCTCTGCCTTTACGAGTCTCCGAAACCAAACTTCAGGTGTGCTGAGAGCGTTTCGTCGAGTCCCAGCACTTTTAATGTGCTGACGTCGACTGAGACTCAGACTCTGCAGTTCAGGGGCAGCTTTTACAATGACTTGCTGAGTTTCAGCTCGGCCGAGACTCAGACTTGTTTCGACGACGATTCGGATAAAGAATTATGATACTGGTTTTAAACATTTTTAACCCCCGATGCAAAAACGACGGGGTGTTATAAGTTTAACGTGTCTCTGTGTGTGTGTGTGTATGTCTGTGCCCCCGTAGCGCTCAAACGGATGAACCGAATGAATGACCGATGAATGAATGCGGTTTTTTGGAGTCTGACTCGCACTTGACCGGTTTTTTAATTTATACTTGTATTATTTTGCTTCTGTTTACCAAAAAATATTAAAAAATGAACTAGCCCTAGGTGACTATTTCTGTCGCTCATTTCTGATCGGTAATCATGAATGACAATGAATTTATTGAACACATAAATATAATTTTACTGTCAGTGCGATGTGCGCATATTAATTGCGCTAGTCACAAAATTTGACAGAAATAATTCTTCGCGCATCCAGTAGGTACGATTCGAATTGAAAAAACTTAAATAAATCGAGTTAAGTAACAATTCGACTAGGTACCTATAGTTTGTAGAAAGCTTTAGACCTTACCTTTAAGTAAATACTTTATTTTATGTATAGATATATTATTATTATTTTATTTATAAATCTAACTAATAATATAAGTAGGTTGAGCATAATTGTGTAAACATGGTAATAAAATGGATTATTATTAAGTAAAATGTCGTCTTTATTTTACTTATAACTTTTTTAAGTATAACAATGCCACGAAATTGAAGTCGAGTATAACTTTCAATCAATCACATAAATGGTCTTACTATTGAACCGATTTTGATAAATCTCGTGCATAAATATTTCGGTAGGGTTATTCGCTCCAACCATAATCAGAAAAGAGCGATTTCAAAATACCGCTTCCGCGAAACGAACTTGCTTGCGCGGAAAAAATATGTCGAAAGAAATAGATACTTCGTAGAGCATTATAGGTCTGTTGTCTGTAGGTATTCTAGAAACTCGGGAAACGGAATAAGAACAGGAAAAGGATAGCTTATTACCTTTTTTATGAGAAGGACTGAGATAGAAATACACGAAAGTGTGTCATGTTTTTTATTTCTCTACATGCAAATCACTGTATTTCCATTCGTCTAAGTATCGCAATTGTTTTTTTTTAATTATCTAAGGATTTTTTAGAATAGAAATACTCTTGTTTTTTTATGGTTTGGATGTTTTTTTGGATGGTTGTTAAAAAAAACATTTAAGGATAGTACACACACGTATAGTGGGTATAAAGTGTGCGAACATTTCCTATTATTGATTCCGTACAAAGCGCAAGCGCGGTTCATTTTCCGTCATTCAAGAGTTTGACGTTCCCTCGCCCGATCGTACGGTAGAGCGATAGGAGAAAAATAAATATCGCAATACTATAGAGCCATCGGAAGATGTTCTGTCCATCACCGTAAAGCGCATTTGATACGCACAAAATTGTTGTTTTCTCGATTGAAAAGTGTGATAAAAGACGTTAAAACGGCTCCCCAAAGGATATATCCCGTGAAACCAATGCATTTAGCGGCGTATGCCGTTCGACAGAGGAGAATTATCTTGAGACTCGAGTCCACCGAAGCTGAGGATCACTTTAGCAGGTGTATCTGCATCTCCCTTCCGGCGCCACCGGACATCGATATATCATGTCGTTGCCAAGAGAGTTTATCTTTAACAAGGTAAGTTTAGATAATTGGGCTAATTCTGTTTTACAAAATCTCTAAACTAAACTAAAATAACAGATCTAAATCTATTCCTATCTATTTTACAATTCTCCCAGCGGAAACGGATAGCAATATTTTTAAACCAGTCAATTTAGTTTAGTTAAGTTTTTAAGTAAAAAAAAAAACAATTGCTGACGTGTTTTTTTTAGCTGACAAAAATGTAGAATGTGTAAAACTATCCTTAATGAATTACAGAAAAAAATAAGCAAGGTTGGATATTTATTTATTTTTGGTAAATAACATCGAGTAAATAACCTTTTTTTAATTTCACACTGTGACGTAATTTCTAAAACAGGCAGAATGATTCAAGGACGATCTAAGGTAGGTAATTAGAAATAAAAAAATATCTATGGCGTCATTTATGTTAGGAAAGAATATTAGATTACCTAAGTATATCTAATAGAATAAGTGCTCAAAGGAAGCATTTCTGAAAACTGTCCTTTCAGGTCTTAATTCCATAAGAAAAATATATATATAAAGAAATATCTAAGTAGATACTGCCATTTAAATAATAAATTATAAGTTTCATTCAGATTCATTATGCTTATATTTTCCCTCCAGATTTCGACATTTCTTCGAGATTTAAAAAATAAGTTCATTGAACTTTCGCGTAATCACATGAGCTTAGACTTTAGAGAAACCCTGACCTATAGTCTGATTTGTAATTCGTTGGAATTCTGCCAGTTATCATTTTAAGAATAGAATGAGTTATTTGTATGAAAAACACATTGATCTATTAACTAAGAGATCTGAAGCTAAAAATTAACTTGAGGTACAGTTATTGTACTCACCTAACCTAAATGACTCCTGTCTAGGTGTAAATGAAACACCGAATCGCACTTGCTTTTTATTATTTCTAAGCATGTCACTAAATTGATTGTCAAATGGACTTATTTGTTAAATTTTAATAAATTTAATCCTACCAAATTAAATAGGTACGTCTCATAAACCATCATTACTTTATGGATTGTTTAGATATTGTTTTTGCATGTTTTATGTCAATTGACCATTGAATTTAGTCGCATCATAATTTTCCAAAAACATACATTACGAGGCTGATAAATTTTTATTATTTTGGTGTTCTTCTTCCAAGAATTTATAAATGTTTGATCTTAAGTTATTTTTGATAAATTTTCCGTAGTTTTATTATAATGTCCTGTGCTGTGAAAGAATGTAATTCCTATAGGGGCCGAAAAGAAAATTTTAAAGAAACATTATCATTTCATCGGTGAGTTTTGATAGTTTTGTATGCCTAAATATAATCTAAAATTATGTAACGTTATTTGTAGTTTTTGGACATCGTCATCGTGTTCAATTCTACACCGATTTTTGCCTATTTTTTAAATATTTTCTGTTGACTAATAAAGGTTATGTTTTTTTTTTTTTTTTTCAATCAATCAATCAATCATTTATTTATTGCATATTTGGGTTAGATACAGGGTCGTCTTATTCTAATACAATGTTCAAGCCAAATACCTTACGGCATGCAATATTAAAATTAAAATGTTAAAATTAAAATTATTATTAAATTAACTTATATAATATATAATCTAAATATTTCTAATAATCAATGTCTATTATTTACTAAGCAACTACTATAAGTAACATTAATACATGTGGCACTAAATTTATTTGGTATCATTATTTATTTATTTAAGTATTCAGATACACTATAGAAACAATTAGATAATAGCCATTCAAATAGTTTATTTTTAAGAATATTGAGCGTCATGGTGTCTGACTTAAAATCATTTGGTAACTTATTATATAATTTTACACTCATAGCATAACAATTTTTCTTGAAGAGTGCAGAGTTTACTTTATGAGGTATTATTAGTCTATTCGTGTTTCGATTATTCCTTTTAGGTCTGTTGCTTTCGGGGGCTTTCGTAAATAGTTTATTGTTTTTTTTAATAAATATTATAATTTCATAAATGTACATACATGGAAGTGGAAGTATTTTCAGCTTTTTAAAAAGAGGTTTGCATGAATCGAGAGGACCTGCTCCGCAAACGGCCCTAACACATTTCTTTTGCGCTATAAAAGCCTTATTTATGTGACAAGAATTTCCCCAAATAATTAATCCGTAACGAAGATTACTTGATATGTAACCATGGTAAGCCATTAACGCAGTATGTTCATTAACAGTTTTATGTAACCTTCTTAGTGCAAAGACAAATTTGTTTAGTTTGTTACATATCTTTGCTATATGAGATTTCCAAGTACAGTTACAATCTACTTCAATTCCTAAAAATGTTGTTACTTTATCTTGATCAATTTTTTGTCCATTATAGTGAATGTCAAGATCTTTTGGGACGATATTAGGTTTTTTAGTAAATTGAATATACCTTGTTTTATTTATATTAACGGTTAAATCATTGCTCTTTAGCCATTCAATTATATTTTTTGTGACATTGTTTATTTCAGAGCTACTTTCATTATTTTTTTGTTCTATTACAACAGAAATATCATCAGCAAACAGCGTGCAGGGTTGATTAACACAGTTAGGTAGGTCATTTATGTATATAATAAATAATAAAGGACCTAGCACGCTTCCTTGTGGTACACCAGTTGGATTGATCTTATTATCAGATTTAAATGAAGTAACATTTGAATCAATCACGCTTTGTATTTCTACATACTGGTATCTGTCTTTCAAATAGCTTTCAAACCATTGGAGTGCTACTCCTCTTATGCCATAATGTTCTAGCTTGATTAATAATATGTCATGGGCTACGAAATCAAAAGCTTTTGACATGTCAAAAAATAATGCAGCAACTGTCTTGACTTTGTCTAGGTTATCAATAATACGTTTAGTGAGATTAAAACATGCCAAAACCGTAGATTTATTTTTCTGGAAACCATATTGCTGCTCTTTAACTATGTTATTTTTTGTTAAGTAGTCACTAAGTTTTCCGTGCATTATTTTTTCAAAGACTTTTGAAAAGATCGGTATCAAGGTTACGGGTCGATATTTATCTATTTCACAACGATTACCTTTTTTGAATAGGTAATCGTTTTAGCATAGTGATGTACTAAAATTGCATATCGATTACGTGCGATAAAATTTTTAACCTCCGACGCAAAAACGACGGGGTGTTAAGTTTGATGTGTCTGTGTGTGTGTTGTGTGTGTGTGTGTATGTGTGTGTGTCTGTCTGTCTGTCTGTTCCTCTGTAGCGCTAAAACGGGTGAACCGATTTGAACGCGGTTTTTTTGTTTGAAAGGTGAATTAGTCGAAAGTGTTGTCAGCTATTTTGATGAAAATCGCTGCAAGATGGCCGCCGCTACAAAATGGTAGATTATTTATTTTTCACAACTCCGTTAATATGGGTATCAAATGAAAGGGCTTGACTAGTAGAATAACACCATGCAAATCCAAGATGGCCGCGATCAAAAAATGGTGAATGTCGGGGTTTTTTTTTAATTTTTGAACATTAGATTCCGTAGCCACTACACACAATGAATACTTACGTGTATTTCCGCGTGCTAGATTGTTGTATCATGATCGCTAAATTTTTATTTGTTACAGATTTCCAAAGAACCCAAAAATAAGAAATGAATGGGCACAAAGAATAAGACCGCAATATTGGACATCGCAGAAACACAGTCATATTTGTTCAAAACACTTCACACTTAATTGATTTGTGCCCAAAAACAATTAAAAATGGAAGCGCTTAAAAGCAAACGCTATTATTTTTGCCGCATATAGACACATTGGTAATTATAATAATATCAAATATTTGTAATAATACCATAATTTCATGCTAGTGTTGTGTGAAGGTGCAAAATACATGCAAATACTAGGGTTGGACTTAATAGTCTTTGGCACGAATTCAGAGATAAAATAGTCATTAGTGATAGATGTTTGGTCCACGAGTATAATGCTAACACTCTTATAATAAGGTAATTCATCGTTTTCAAGAAAACAACGAAAATCAATTCTAACCTCAACACTGGATGATTTACCCTCTCCCTCCCCCCATCCCATAACCCATATCAAGGCGGCACGTTTTAAAAGTTTTACCCTAAAAGCTATAATTGGTGTATGAAAAACGCTGAAGCGAAACGTGAAAAATGTTCTACCACGTCTGATTTTTTTAATTTAAGGCAAGAGAACCGTTACCAATGGATGTCTGTAATGCAGAAGAAAATTCCGCCAATGAAGTTTCCATTCGCACATTAACTCCGTTAACATTAAACGTAATAAACGTAATAAACGACGTATAAACATTAATGTTCAAAGAAATTTAGTAAGTGTATAATATTCGTTCGTTCGTTCGTTTCAAACAATGGACGTCCACTGCTGGACATAGGTCTCTTGCAAGGATCACCACAGCACACGATCTTCCAGCGGCTACCAGCGACTCGCTTGAGATCGTCTGTCCATCGAGTGGGGGGGTCTACCTACGCTTCCTTTGCTGGTGCGAGGTCGCCATTCAAGCACCTTGGGACCCCAACGTCCATCGGTTCTTCGTGCAATGTGCAACGTGTGCAATGTGCAAATTGCACGAAGTATAATATTACTACCTATTAATATAAATAGGTTTAATATTTTGTATTTCGAGACAAAACAATTCACTATTGTAATCTACATAGTACTTTCAGGAAGGTTTTAGTATATGTTTAACACACCTAGTTACCATTCGTATGTGCGAAGTTACACGCATAAATGTAGCCACGTGTCACTAATATTTTTGACTGGTGCACCGCGGTTCCTCTGAGATTGCTGGACCGAAGTCGGTTTAATTTTTCTTAAAAATAGCTTGTATGATCGTATTTTCGAAACACCGTTTATAAAGTTTCATCGACTCCAAAAAGACTCGATTTTATTTCAGTTCTAGAAGGCACAACAAAGGTTGGATATGTATATTTTGTGTTTTATATATATATATGTATATTTTTCGATATGTACACTAAAACCTTTCTGAAAGTATGTAGATTATGATAGTGAAAAAATCATCAAAATCGGTTCATTAGTTGCGGAGATAATCGCGAACATACTTATATATACATACATACAACCTCCTTTTTTGAAGTCGGTTAAAAATATACTATAATATGAAACATATTATTCTTGTATTTCCTAACAAGATGATGTCCGAGACTTCATTCACGTGAGCTTAGGTTTTTATTTTATTCTTTTATTTTATGTTTCTCAGACCAGGGCGCGTTTGGAACCCTCGTAGTTTTAGTTTTAAGTTTCCGTAAATAATTATCACCATTGCCTGTACCTAAATTGACGTTCAAAAAGTGTACAGTGTACCAATTTTGAATAAAGTTTATTTGATTTGATTTGATTTGATTTGATTAATCTTGTAGGAACGCTTTGATACTGCAAGACAAAAGTAGCCTTAGATATCGGTTCCCGGGATGCAAGCTGTCTGTGTACAAAATTTCGTCCAAATCGGATGGGCCCTGAAAAGGTAAAAAACAGAAAGACACACTTTCGCATAATGTAATATTAGAGTATGGTCCACATATTTAAACACGCATATTGTATTTGTGTCCCTATAGATCCTCACAGTCAAAATATCGATAGTTACATCACTAGCACGTCACGTGTCATCGTCAAGTGTCATTAAAAAACTTGTGACCACAGACAGATGTAAACTTGACATCTATTTAGAGTATATATTACAATATCTTAGGAAAAACAGGGATTTAACACCTGAAGTTCGATTTTACCCCAAACTAAAGCACCTGAAGTATCTGTCAGGCATTTGTCGTAAATTATCTACATGCGGCAATTTTTGTACTGTATATCATCAACTGTTTAACATCTCTGGTAACATTAAGAAACGTCATAATTTCACGGAACTAAAAATCAGACTGCCAAATAACGTTTCGTAATGAGCATAGAGATAATAATTTCATGGTAATGAGCTAAGTAATGAGTCACATTCTGCTGTCACTGCACAGTCAGTGCTGCTGCCTTTTTTAAATTAATGATCTTTTTTAGACAACGATAATTTCTGGCGTTCATGCAGCACTACAGCCTTATAAATCTCCCCCACGGGCCCAGACCACAGACCAGAGAGGGATTTAGAGCTTAGACCCGCCACGCTGCTCCAATGCGGGTTGGGGAGCTTCAACGACTATTCGATGATAGTGACAATAATAGGGACCGACGGCTTAACGTGCTCTCCGGGGCACGGGGATGACATCGATTACCGACTCCGGGTCAGCGCTGAAAATTTCTAGATCAGATGGTAAAACCCAATAAGTAACAAATGGGATGACCTGGGAATCGTACCCGGGAGCTCGTAATCGGCGGACAAACATGCTTACCCCCTAAACACAATGGCTAAACACCTGACATATAGTTTTATGGTATTTATACCGGTATATTATTAACGAGCGGATACCCGCGACTTCGTTCGCGTGGATATTGATTTTAATAATCCCGTGGGAATCATTTTGTTTTTCCTATGCTCCTTTGAGCTTAAACCTTGCTAAAAACTGTTAAAAGTTCACTGGCGGATGTTTAGGTACATCAAAATGTAAACATCCGCCAGTGAAAGTCCCATCAAAATCGGTCCAGCCTTTCGGAGATTAGCCAGTAGTCTTTAAAGTATCTACTTTCTAACAAAAAAAGAATGAATGAAATCGGACCACCCGTTAACGAATTACAGCTAAGTACACATTTTGCCTTTCATCCCCTCTCCCAAGGGAACCGTGCTGAATTTCGGGATAAAAAGTATCCTATATGTTACTCCATAGTATTAACTTAAATCATGTCGAGTTTCATTTCAATCCATTCAGTAGTTTTTACGTGATGCGCGCACAAACATACAGACAAACAGATAAACAGACAAACAGATAAACAGACAAACAGACAAAAATTTCAAAAATAGCTTTTTTACGTTCTATTACTTATTCCTAACATCCCCCAGTTATTATTTTGCAAAAATCTTCAATGTACAGATACGGCAATTCTACGATTTTATTATATGTATAGATATAGACTAGTTTCTGCCCGCGGCTTCGCCCGCGTGAATTTCGGTTTTCACAAATCCCGAGGTAATCGTGGATTTCCTGTTCCCGCTTCCTTGTCCAACCTTTACTATTTTCAAGGAAGTTTGTAGCTATAGATTTCGGTTTTTTCAAAATCCCGTGGGAATCGTGGATTTTTCCAGAATAATAAGTATCTATCTCCATTCAAAATTTCGGCCAAATCGGAACTGTAGTTGCGGCGTTAAAGAGTAACAAACATACACACACACAAACTTTCGCCTTTATAATATTAGTGTAGAATAGATAGAATAGAATAGAATAGTACTAAGTATATGTACGTATGTATTTTCAATGTATGTAATTCAATGTATTTTTCGATCTATGTATCCATTGATGGTATGTATGTATTTGAGTATCGAAACAATTAGGTGTAAATCGATTTGTTATGGGCCTGAAAATGTTGCGCATCCATACTCGTAAGGCCGAAAGGCGACTCCACTATGACCGCTGCCGTCTCGCGCTTTGTACGTCCAGGCCTTTAACCCTAGGTCAATGTGATCGCGGCCTAGATTCGCAAGCAATTTGAGGTCACATGGCAATGCAGTATCTCCCGGCCTTAAACGCGTTATATCTACAATGTGGCCGATTCTGTTGTACACAATCTCTAAATCTAAACTAAAATGACAGGTCTAAATATATTCCTGTCTCTTTCACAATCCTCCCTGCTGAAGGGGATAGCACTATTTTTAAACCTGTCAATTTAGTTTAGGTTTAGAGATTGTGTACAACAGAATTAGCCACAATGACTATTACAATAATAAAAGTATTATTAGGTATTACCTGATGCCCGCGACTTCGTCCACGTAGATATTGACCGTTTTTGGGATAAAAAGTACCCTATGCCCTTCTAGAATATCTAGTCTATTTCTGTACCAAACGTTAAAATCGGTTCAGCGGTTTAGGCGTGAAAGCGTAACAAACAAACTCACCTTCGCATTTATAATCCTACTAGCTGATGCCAGCGACTTCGTCCGCTTGGATTCTAATAAATCTCACTTGATGGTGGAATTTCCAAAATTCCTGAAACACGTAATTCTTTATTTTTAACCGACAGTACAAATACCGATTTTCATTGATATAACTTTACAAATGACCGACTTTCATACAAACTTTCATCTCCCATTTAACCCACCTGGGGGTAGATTTTCCAAAATTCCTTAAGCTCATAACTCTTTATTTTTAACCGAAAACCTAAATACCAATTTTCATGGATATAACTTGAAAAATGACGGACTTTCATACAAACTTTCATCCCCTATTTAACCCCCTTAGGGGTGGAATTTGCAATAATCCTTTCTTAGTGTGCGCCTACGTCATAAAAGGAAGCTACTTTGAAAATTTCAAGTTTCTAGCTTCAGTAGTTTAGGCTGTGCGTTGATTGTCAGTCAGTCAGGACAAGCTACTTTATATTATTAATAGACGAGCGGATACCCGCGACTTCGTTCGCGTGGATATTGATTTTAATAATCCCGTGTGAATCATTTTGTTTTTCCTAAGCTCCTTTGAGCTTATACCTTGCTAAAAACTGTAAAAAGTTCACTGGCGGATGTTTAGGCACATCAAAATGTAAACATCCGCCAGTGAAAGTCCCATCAAAATCGGTCCAGCCTTTCAGAGATTAGCCAGTAGTCTTTAAAGTATCTACTTTCTAACAAAAAAAGAATGAATGAAATCGGACCACCCGTTAACGAATTACCAGCTATGTACACATTTTGCCTTTCATCCCCTCTCCCAAGGGAACCGTACTCAATTTCGGGATAAAAAGTATCCTATATGTTACTCCATAGTATGAACTTAAATCATTCATTTCAATCCATTCAGTAGTTTTTACGTGATGCGCGCACAAACATACAGACAAACAGACAAACAGATAAACAGACAAACAGATAAACAGACAAACAGATAAACAGACAAACAGACAAACAGACAAAAATTTCAAAAATACCTTTTTTACGTTCTATTACTTATCCCTAACATCCCCCAGTTATTATTTTGCAAAAATATTCAATGTACAGATACGGCAATTCTACGATTTTATTATATGTATATGTAGATAGATTAAAAGGGTATAGATTTTCCTGTAGCATCTGTCGCTACCAAATAGCTTACGGCTACGTCGTAGCCTTCATACTCGTAGATTATGTAGCTGCGTAGCATTCCATATTGGAGATGTTTCCATGCCAACCGTATAGGTATTCTGAGTTTGCGCACCTTCAAAACTTTACCAAATAAATCTATCAAAATAAAAATATCGAGAAACTGTAATATGTAATGCAAAATGAACTCAAAGTCTCTTATTATAAAGCCGTAATTCAATACTTCGAATATTTATTTTACAACATTTCTGCTTGGGGCGCTGGCTGTTTTCGAATGTTGAATGTATTGGCGAACTCAAACCTTAAAACAAGGGAGTTTAGGTCCATTTCACTTTGAAGTTATTGTGTTTCGATACTCGAATTTCGTATATTGTTTACACAATGTACAAAAGTCGGTATAACCATACAGTTATGCTGATTTTGCACATTGCGACAACGTTGATCAAATTCGAGTATAGAAAAGTCAAGCCGCTTGGGACCACCACCCACCACTACTACACCTTTTTACGTCCCACTGCTGGGCACATGCCTCCTCTCTCATAGGATCTCTCCTATGAGAGAGGAGGATTTAGAGCTTAGACTCGCCACACGGGTTGGCCGATCACGAGGTCCCGATTTCGATATCCGGGTCGGGCAAATAATTGTTAGATATTGGGATTTTCTGTCAAGAAAATCTCGGTGCCAGCCCGGAGTTGGTAGTTGGCGGTGTCTCACCCCCGTGCGTCGGAGAGCACGTTAAGCAGTCGGTCCCGGTTATTATCATTATCATGTGACAATAGTCGTTAAAGCCCGCCAATCCGCATTTGAGCGGCCAACCCGCGTGGCGGGTCTAAGCTCTAAATCCCTCTCTCCTATGAGAGAGGTGCCCAGCAGTGGGACGTAAAAAAAAGGTGGTAGATGTTGGTTTAGTTAGCGATGTTTGCTGCGTTGACCCTAGGTCGATGTAATCGTGGCCTAGATTTCGATGCGATTTGAGGTCACATGCAGGCAATGCAGTGTCTCCAGCGTTCACTCTGTCTCCGAGTCCCTCACTGTTGAGGGTCATTACCCCTTTTAGGCAATTAAATAACTTTAACTGTGAAGGGAAACATGGTGAGAAAACCTCTACGCCTGATAAGGGAAACATGGTGAGAAAACCTCTTGTGGTCTTGTGGTGTGGTCACGCGGCGTGTGAAGTGTACCGCGCCGCACTCGGCCGGCGTGGTGGACTGCGGCCTAAACCCTGACCACTACCCCTGGTCAGGTCAAGTCAACCCATTACTGGCCCACTGCAGGGCACGCGGCTCCTCTCAGAGTGGTCAGGTTCAGGTCGTAGTCCACCACGCTGGCCTGGTGCACATACACATACTGGTGCACATAAAGAAAGAAAATTGAAATCAATAATAATATAATTAATTAAGGTTTTTACGTAGGTAATTATTTTGCCACATTCGATGAATTTCTTGTAGACATGCGTAGCTGCTACCGTAGTTCACGGCTACGTGCGTAGCTAACGTAGCAGATGAGTGTAGCTGCGTAGCGTGATGTACCAAGAGATTTTTTCATCTATTTAATTGTTCATCTACAAAATACTTGGAACTATACTTGGAATTATTACTTAAAACCTATTTTATTAATCGACTTCAAAAAAGGAGGTTCTGTATTCGATTCGTATGTAGTATATATAATATACTATATAGCTATTGTCCGTTCATCGTAACTTGACGCGTAATCCGATTGGCAGCACTGTAATTTTCAGTGTTGCAGGTTTCAATACTAATAGCGTTCCCGAAATGTAGGGACAGGAATTATGGAACGGAATGGAAAATTGAGATGCGTGTGTACATGCCATGTGTACAAACGAATGTACTCAGCAGTAATAGACCTTGATTAAATGTATTTTTATTTCATAGGAGTAAGGGCATGAATTTCGTAATTCAACTGTAACTACTGACGCGGACGTGCGGATCACTATACTTGTGACTTTTTCTCTGAAATTATTCATACGTTATTAGGAACATTCAGGATAAACTGATTAAGACAGGGTTAAAAATAATCACTTAGTATAATTATGGTCAAGAAGATGTAAAGGAATAATATCTTCTTCTATGTTACTTGAATGCTCACTGTCACTATCACTTTCGTCACTCTCACTTGGTCACCCTATGAACATACCTGTTATGGCGGCAACTCGAGCACGAACTTGTTGCAATGGAACAATCAGCTTGTTTTCAGCCTTTTCTTTTTCACAAAATGCGTAAACTTGAAGAATAGTTTGTCTTTTAGCACTTTTAATCACCTTCGGCATTTTCAAAACTAATATTAAATTAATAAATTACAAACGAGCACACCGATAGCAACACCGATAGAAACAGTGCTGCCAATCGCATCACGCGTCAAGTTACGATGAACGGACAATAACAATACTCTCGACTAATTCGCCTTTCAAACAAAAAAAAACCGCATGAAAATCGGTCCACCCATTCGAGCGCTACAGGGGAACAGACACACACACACACACACACAGACATCAAACTTATAACACCCCGTCGTTTTTGCGTCGGGGGTTAAAAACCGACAACGCATAAGTGGTGCTACAAATGTTCATGGGCGGCGGTAATCACTTAACGTCAGGTGACCCGCTTGCTCGTTTGCCCGCAATTTTTATTTAAAAAAAATAACGCGTAGGAACATTGAACAAGTATTGATCACGCTAGGTCATTGCTCTGACTAGACTCGGAATCAATAACCAGTAACGACTGTGCAAGACACTGCAGTCCACGATGTCTGTTTGATCTTATCTATACGGTCTACCTAATAAATAAAATTGAAGTGTCTGTCTGTAATTTCGAAATAACTACCTCATATTAAAGTCCATATATATGGTTACTTGAACTGTACCGTAACTGAATCACACGTTTTTACAATTTTTGTTGTCTGTTTCAACGGGCTAATCTTCGGAACGGCTGAACCAATTTTGACTGGACTTTCACAGATAAGTAGAGAATTAACCAAGGAGTAGCATAGGCTAATTTTTAACCGACTTTCAACAAGCTATAATTTAAAAATTAAAAAAACTCGACTGCCATGCTAAAAAACGAACTAAAAAATTAATAAACTACCACCGTACCACTTACAGATAGTTGTTATTTATTTTGTTTTTCATGATTTGTCACTCCAAATTGATTTAAAACATATAGATTGTATACATTTTCGTACTTGCCTTTTAAAGCCCTTTATTTTGATACCCCACTCGAAGGTCTTGAAGAAAAAAATTTTTTTCAGCCCGCACATTAAAGTGCATAACATTCGCCATTTTGATTTTTTATGAATTTTATGTACCCAGTAACATTTGCGCCGTCAAGACAAATCTAATGAAGTATAATTTATCAAAATAGGTTGAGCCGTTAAGTAGTTACGAACTGACATAGGAAACGGTCATTTTCTACGATTTATCACTCCAAATTGTTTCCAAATATATAAATTTATACATTTTCGTATTTGCCTTTTGAATCCCTTTATTTTGATACCCCACTCGAGGGTCTTTTTAAATTTAGGTATAGATCGACCAGAATCTCATGAAAAATAGGGAAATTAAATTTTGTAGTAAGCAACACTAGGTTAACTCGGCTGCCCTAGTGATAAACAAAGTAATTACATTCAGAACACCTTACCTGGGATCGTTTCACGAAATGAAAAATCAAGCAACTGCATTTTAAATACAAAAACAAAGTAATCAACATCCAATTACTTTGTTTTTGTGTTGTGCTTGTTGTTTACTTGGTTTTTGCATTTATATTCCGGGTTAGTGAGTGCAGTTACTTTGTTTGGGCAATTTAAATTTCAGTAAACGGTTCAAGTTATTTGAAATATATAAACTGTGGTAAAAAACTACTCGACATAAAACTTTTGTTAATGCAAAAAGAAAATTTCACAAAAAATGTCAGTTACTTTGTTTATCGCTAGGGCAGCCGTAGTGTTGCTAACCTTGGAATTTCATTTCCCTATTTTTCATGAGATTCTGGTCGATCTATACTCTATAACACTCGCGTCATTGAGACAGATCTAATGACGTATCATTTATCAAAATCCGTTGAGCCGTTGATTAGTTACAAGCGGACATAGGAATGGACATACATACACACAGGTGAAACACATAATATACCCAGTCGGGTAAAAAAAAAGGAGGAGTTGTGTTTTTCTACCTATGTAAGTACACCGAAATCTCCGATATTTCTGAACCGATTTGCGTAATTTTTTTTAACCGATAGAGAAACTCTGTGAAATTGTTCCATAAATAATTTGGATTCCAACTATTCAATCTTGATGCGGTAGGGGACCTGGCCACCAAGACTACCTAAAGGGATTTAGAAACTGTCGGTTATAAATTGATATTGGAGGTACCTACTTATACCAAGTAAAGACTGTCGTTGAACTCGAGGACCCAACTCCTCAACCCTGATGCTGTAAGAAATTGCATTTCTAAATCGTGGGGATCCCACGGAATTTTTAAAGAATTTTTAAAGGAAAATTCGTGGACGGCTTACTACGGATAGGCTGCTTTTTATTCTGGAAAATTTAAAGATTCCACGGGATTTTTAAAAACTTAAATTCACGCGGGCAAAGCCGCAGGTATCGTCTAGTGTATATACCTACATAAAAATTAAATACTGTTCGTCGGTGTTCATTTTATCACTTGAGTAGCACCCCTACAGCCTCTTAACATCCCACTGCTGGGCACAGGCCTCTCTCTCTTATAGGAGAGATGGAATTAGAGCTTAGAACAATACTCATCTAACTATACTAATATAATAAAGCGGAAGAGTTTGTTTGTTTGAACGCACTAATCTCAGGAACTACTGGACCGATTTCAAAAATTCTTTCACCGTTGAATATATACGTGATCCCTGAGTGCTATAGGCTATATATTATGTACTACGGGCGAAGCCGGGGCGGATCGCTAGTCTTAGATAAAGTTGAGTGGGTACCCACTCAGCTTTAGGTATACCCACTCATCTTAACTATACCTGAGCGTAATTTTTTGAGTGAAACTTAGATGTGATACTTAACTATATTGAATTTACTTGATGACACAAAAACGTGAAACGTTACAACTTTTGCTACTAAGACAAATTGACAATTAATCCACGTCAAACAATCGGTAACCGACTATTTCCTTGAAAGAATTTGCTACGGGCCCCGCGCTTGCTTCTGGCACTGGTTAGTACCTATGCCTACAGTTATTCACGAAATCGACCTTACGTTTATGTAAAATAGATAGCATTCCGAGTTTAAACTAATCGATACGACATTGGCTTGTAGAATCGATGCGCCGCGGCCGCTGTAGCATCACTATAATTACCCGACTACGGCAAAGCCAAAAGGAAGGGTTATGATTTTAGCAGTCTATGTATAGATATAGATAGATAGAAATACTTTATTGCACACAAAAAATATTACATAACATGACAAAGAAACTAAAACTAAAAGAATAATTGTATGCAAAAGCGGCCTTATTGCTCACAGCAATCTCTACCAGGCAACCTTTGGTGAAAGGAGAAACTAGGTGTGTTGGATAGTACTTACACGCATTTACAGAAAAATGAAGTAGTATACTTAATATAATATAATAAATAATTAATTAATAAGTACCTGACTATTTCAGTAATACATAAATAACTATCATACATATACATAACCATTATAAATATCAATATATATACAATCCACAATATAAATATGTATGTATGTATGTGGCCGATTTTTGTATGAGATTCTGTGTGTACCACCGGAGCGCCTAAACTACTGGACCGATTTTGATGAATGAGGTGTCTATAGATTCGTTGTTATGGTTCGGGTGATATAGACTACTTACATTTTATTTACGAAAAAAATTGAGAAAACCTTCGCGCGGCTTTCTAGATTATTAATTATTAGTTTCGGATAGACATAACAGATGGCACCACTAGCTGCTTGCCCCGCGATTTCGGGTTTCGCTTGCGTAGTCGGGTTTTAGTTTACGAACTTTATATCTACTTGTTTGTAATACACGCCTCGTTGGTCTAGCGGGTTAGCACGCTCGACTGCAAATCACGAGGCCCTGGGTTCGATTCCCGGGTCGGAACAATAAAAATTTAGAGGTATATAAAAATTATTGGGTTTTTCTGTGAAGAAATTCTCAGCGCCAGTCCAGAGTTGGAAGTTGACGGTGTTAGACACACCCCCGTGCCTAGGAAAGTTGGTCCTGCGCCTGATCTCTCTTCGGTGTCGCATTGGTGTCCCATCGAACTATGAGAGTGAGGGAATAGAGAGTGCAGTTGTATACCTACACACTTGTGCACTAACTATAAGGAGGACATTATTATTATAATTTGCTTAGCGTGTCAGATTCATTTAGGTATACTTACGTTACTTTACGTAGAACTTTGCGTCAATTTTACGTTTTATGTAATCTTTTCTCACCCCGTTTTGCTCTAGGTACATTCTTTTACGATTATATAAAACACTTTGTATGGCTTCAGAGACGAAAGAATCGACTTGTATGTGTCGCAATTGATTTCTACCACCACCACTACAGCCTTTTTACGTCCCACTGCCGGCCCTCATCTTTCATAGGAGAGAGGTAGAGCTTAGACCCGCCACGCTGCTCCAATGCGGGTTGGCGGGAATTGATTTCACATTATTATTTCTGAACATTGGACATTTCCCACACAGACCCGTTGTTGCGTGTTGCGATATTGCAATAAAATATGTCAGTCATACCAAGTTCGATTTTAAACCCCCGACACAAAAACGTGATGTGTCTGTGTGTGTGGGTCTGTCTGTTCCCCCGTAGCGCTCAAACGGGTGATCCGATTTGAATGCGGTTTTTTTGAAAGGTGAATTAGTCTGAAGTGTTAGTGAATTAAACTAGCGGCACGCTATGATGGCCGGTTTGACACATTACAATAGTGATGTGGAATGTCAATTTATTCTCGAACAAAAAACAATTAAGTTTTGTTTTTGTACCTGATTAAATAGGTTTAATAAAACAAAAATGTATATGTTTATTTAATTTATTTGAACGAACTGAATATTTGAACGAAAATGAATATACATACTTTATATGCACACAAGAAACATATGAATACAAAAGATACCAAAAAAGGTGCCACAAAAGGCCATAATTAATCAGATTCGTCCATACTACTATTTTCACTGTCGTCACTGCTATCATCACATACATTAATAATTATATGTTCGTTTTCTATAATATTATCTATTTTCACATCTCTTTCATAATCTTCCCTTATTAATTTAACAGTTCTATTCACAACCTTTTCCCAGTCTCCTTTAGTCACATGTTCACAAGCTTCTTCTAATAATTTTAGCATTTTTTTTGTGGTAAATGGGGGTTCTGTATTGTGTCTTGCAGCATATCCCTTAATTTGAGCCCACACCAACTCAATCGCATTATACTCACAATGGTAAGGCGGTAACCGTATAACTCTGTGCCCATGTTCTAATGCTATTTCGTCAATGACGTATCGGATCTTGGTTGGTTTGTTTTCTTTTAAAAGACGTACTAATTCCGCTTTTAACATATTCATGTTTGCATCTACGCCATTTTTACGAAGCCATGCGACGATATCAGCTTTCTTTTGGGATTGGGCAGGTGGCTTGTCAATTTGCATCGAGTGGTATGGGGCGTTGTCCATAATTATAATAGATGGTTCAGGGAGGCTACACAACATTGAGGTAAACCATTCAGTAAACTTTTCTCCATTCATGTCTTCATGATAGTCTCCAGTGGTTTTTGACGCAAAAGCCATGAGAGAACCTTCGACAAACCCGTTGATGGTTCCGGCGTGACAAATTATAAGTCGCGATCCTTTTCCTACAGGAACTTTGGAAGTAGATGCTGCTGTGTCATCGTTCCAAGAACGGCCTACAGTATGGTTAGCATTAAGCCATGTTTCATCCAAGAACACAACATTTTGCCAATTTTTGATTTCTTTCACTTGCCGTAAAAAAGTATACCTTGCCATCGCTATATCAAATCTTTCCATCAATATTTTGCGTTTGTTACATTTTTTGTATCGAAATCCAATGGTCTTCAAAATCTTCGTTAAAGAACTTTCCCCACCGAAGAATAATCCAGCTTCCTTCAGTGAATGCACTAACTTTTTTCTTGTTGGATACTCCTTCTGTAAATAGTAGCCGTAAACATGTCTTCGGATAGCATCGGCATCAAAGCTATCGATGCCTACGACTGGTTTTGCTCGTTTTCTCTTTTTTGGTGTGTGAAGTTTATTTTCTTCTGTGCCAGTCTCGCCATATTTTTTTTTAGTTATCCGTCTAACAGTTCGTTGTCCAATATTAAGCGCATCAGCTACGCGTTCAACCACTGACGTTATAGGTAAAATTGGCCCTCCATTTTGAGCTTCACGATCGAAATAGTTACGAAGGCGTATTACGAACTCACGTGTCTGACTATTTAGAACAGTTCTCTGCGTACGTTCGGTCATATCGACGAAATCCACAACAAAGGGCTTGAACAGAGTCCAAATTAACGAGCAAGGGTCAACAGTAATGCAGTATCAATATTTGAAATCCAAAGCCAGGTCAAAACTATATCACAATCGCATTGCACTGACAGTTTATACTTTTCGAAGCAACGTCAATTCGAAACTGCTTTGTTTTGCATTGAGCATTGACGCGAGTTTGCCGGAGGTAGTAGTTGTGCTAGCCAGCGATCCTATGTGACGATCGTATTAGATTCCATTTTTAAAAATTTATTGATATTTTTTTGCGATTTCAGAGGTTTGTCCACATAGTGAAAATTGTTCATATTCACAAGTACATTCACCCCTTAAATGGTGCAAACTGATTTTTCTACACTTGTATACATTTAAGAAATCAATTTAATAAATAAATTTTGAGTCCTAAACCTAAAACTACATTCGATAAAATTTATGAATCTCTGCACATCACTATCGTCAATAAAGTAATACAATTATTTCCTTCAAAGTTGTTATCAATTAATACGGAACTTCATGAGCGGACAAACGTCAAACCGGCCATCATAGCGTGCCGCTAGAGTAGTGAAGCTATCTACCTATGTTTGATGAAAATCGGTCCAAGATGGCCGCCACCACCAAATGGCGAATTAGATATTTTTTACAACTCCTACAATATGGGTATCAAATGAAAGGGCTTGACTAGTAGAATAGCACTATGCAAATCCAAGATGGCCGCCACCACAAAATGGCAAATATCGGGGTTTTTTTAATTTATACTTGTCTGTCATATGGCCGACTCTTTCAGGAGCTGTCGAAGCTGGACGGGCAGGTGCTGGGGTCGTCAGCGCCGCCCGCGTCACAAGCGCCCGTCACCTGCTCCATCGAGATGGCGACCGACACCATTGCAGAGGTAGCACACCCACTAACATCCCAACAACTAATATAATGAAGCTGGACGGGCAGGTGCTGGGGTCGTCAGCGCCGCCCGCGTCACAAGCGCCCGTCACCTGCTCCATCGAGATGGCGACCGACACCATTGCAGAGGTAGCACACCCACTAACATCCCAACAACTAATATAATGAAGCTGGACGGGCAGGTGCTGGGGTCGTCAGCGCCGCCCGCGTCACAAGCGCCCGTCACCTGCTCCATCGAGATGGCGACCGACACCATTGCAGAGGTAGCACACCCACTAACATCCCAACAACTAATATAATGAAGCTGGACGGGCAGGTGCTGGGGTCGTCAGCGCCGCCCGCGTCACAAGCGCCCGTCACCTGCTCCATCGAGATGGCGACCGACACCATTGCAGAGGTAGCACACCCACTAACATCCCAACAACTAATATAATGAAGCTGGACGGGCAGGTGCTGGGGTCGTCAGCGCCGCCCGCGTCACAAGCGCCCGTCACCTGCTCCATCGAGATGGCGACCGACACCATTGCAGAGGTAGCACACCCACTAACATCCCAACAACTAATATAATGAAGCTGGACGGGCAGGTGCTGGGGTCGTCAGCGCCGCCCGCGTCACAAGCGCCCGTCACCTGCTCCATCGAGATGGCGACCGACACCATTGCAGAGGTAGCACACCCACTAACATCCCAACAACTAATATAATGAAGCTGGACGGGCAGGTGCTGGGGTCGTCAGCGCCGCCCGCGTCACAAGCGCCCGTCACCTGCTCCATCGAGATGGCGACCGACACCATTGCAGAGGTAGCACACCCACTAACATCCCAACAACTAATATAATGAAGCTGGACGGGCAGGTGCTGGGGTCGTCAGCGCCGCCCGCGTCACAAGCGCCCGTCACCATTGCAGAGGTAGCACACCCACTAACATCCCAACAACTAAGTAATATATTTAAGTCTTTAATTTCTTATTTATTTATAATTCTATTAGTTAACATAATATATGCACCTAAAAATATAGTAACAAATTACCAACTTAATATATTGTATGGTCTATTATTTTTAGGTTCTCTCTCCGGACAACGCGGGTTCGCTGCTGTCGGTTCAGTCAGCACCGCCGGAGCCGAGCGAGCGAATGGAACCTCGAGAACGTCCAGTCAGCTTGCTGCTCGAACTGCCGTTAGCCACTGTGAGTGAAAGGAGCGCCGTTATCCGCTACAAGCCTGCAGGGTAGTCCCTGCTTGTCTATCGCTATTAACTTGAATGCAATCAATTTTATTTAGGCTGGTTTTAGTGTCATCGTCGGCGCTGAGAGTGCGGCGCGTAGTTGGTTGGCGCGGACCGTCACTCACGCGCCTCTGTCTTTAGTGAGCGTTTCAGTGTCACTCTGACGAGCGTCAACGCTGAGCGGTCAGCGTTAGCCTGTCAGCGCCACACTAAAACCCGCCTTAAAGGAGAAATTGAAATATTAATCGTTTCTAATATGCCTAATATTCTTTATTTAAAATACATTCCTGCCTCTGGTCTAGTCTGGTGGAAGGCTTCACCCGTAGCCAGTTACCCCTCTACTGACAATGCCGGCATGTGATTTTAGTATTCCTGTACGTTGCCGCGTAGAAACCGATCAGATATGGATTTAATAAAACCTGCCGTACCTCTTTCAGATCAGCACATTTTCATTTTACGTCCATTTTATGCATCGTCACTTACCACAAAGTTAAATCTCAGTAAAGGACTGAAGATATATACTCTATATATATTATATACTCTTGAATCCAGTTCAAGGGACTTCTGAAGATATAGGTATTTATGTCCAGTCCGCACTTGGCCAGTGTGGTGGACTACGGCCTGAACTCTTCTCATACCCGAGTCCTGCAGTGAGCTGGTAATGGATTGATAATGATGTCGGTGTTTTTTTTATCAGCAAGTCGGCGCGTATCTATCAGCGATGTCGCCGACTGACCAAGAGGAGGACTCATTGCTGACGCTGTCGTCAGTGACGGCGAGGCCTCTGCTGGCGGCGTCGAGGAAGCTGAGGCCTCATGACAGCTCCACTGAGTGAGTGTTTGATTCGCTAAACCCTAGTGCCCGTTAAAAGTGAAGATATAATCTCACATGGTATTTTGTTGGGAAAGGAAGAGGGGGATTCAGAAGCGGGCTAGGCTACTTTGAGGAAATCCATGGTATCTAGATACTATCTTGAAGAGTATGTGCTCACCACAATGTCGAGAACAGATTAAAATGGCAGAATCCTCTCCCCTTCCCTCGATTAAAAATCGATCCATGGTAAGCCCTATAGGCAATGCAATGAGGAAGACTAATTTCTTCTGCTGAAAACACTAACTTTACAGCGTCATTAAACGTCATGCAGGCACGATTATACCTACTTACTCATGCAATGAAACAGGCGAAAGTGGTACCTACTCCTAGAGAAGGTTTTTTTCCGATCAGGCTAGGCATGTACCCATGCAAGTAACACATCCACTCCACTGTCATTCTGATATCCAATAGCATCAGTATTTCTCCAAAGATACCTTGAATTGAACTTGTTCCAGTGTGTCGTCTCCACCGGACGGCGGCTACGGCTGGGTGGTGGTGTTCGGCGCGTTCATGGTCCAGTTCTGGGTGGCCGGGCTGTTCAAGTCGTACGGCGTTCTGTACGTGGAGATAATGGAGACATTCCCCGACTCCTCGGAGAGCGTCGCCTCCTGGATCCCCGCTGCGCTGTCCACTCTGTGCTTGGCCCTGGGTGAGTGACGTCAGTTCCGGGTGTGACGTTAGTTCCGGGTGGCCGTTCAAGTCGTGCAGCGTTCTATACGTGAAGATAATGGAGACCTTCCCTGACTCCTCGAAGAGCTTCACCTCCAGGATCTCCGCTGCGCTGTCCACTCTATGCTTGGCCCTGGGTGAGTGACGTCAGTTCCGGGTGTGACGTTAGTTCCGGGTGGCCGTTCAAGTCGTGCAGCGTTCTATACGTGAAGATAATGGAGACCCTCCCTGACTCCTCGAAGAGCTTCACCTCCAGGATCCCCGCTGCGCTGTCCACTCTGTGCTTGGCCCTGGGTGAGTGACGTCAGTTCCGGGTGTGACGTTAGTTCCGGGTGGCCGTTCAAGTCGTGCAGCGTTCTATACGTGAAGATAATGGAGACCTTCCCTGACTCCTCGAAGAGCTTCACCTCCAGGATCCCCGCTGCGCTGTCCACTCTGTGCTTGGCCCTGGGTGAGTGACGTCAGTTCCGGGTGTGACGTTAGTTCCGGGTGGCCGTTCAAGTCGTGCAGCGTTCTATACGTGAAGATAATGGAGACCTTCCCTGACTCCTCGAAGAGCTTCACCTCCAGGATCCCCGCTGCGTTGTCCACTCTGTGCTTGGCCCTGGGTGAGTGACGTCAGTTCCGGGTGTGACGTTAGTTCCGGGTGGCCGTTCAAGTCGTGCAGCGTTCTATACGTGAAGATAATGGAGACCTTCCCTGACTCCTCGAAGAGCTTCACCTCCAGGATCCCCGCTGCGCTGTCCACTCTGTGCTTGGCCCTGGGTGAGTGACGTCAGTTCCGGGTGTACGGGCTGTTCGAATCGTACGGTGTTCTGTACGTGGAGATAATGGAGACCTTCCCCAACTCCTCTAAAAGCTGGAAAAATTTCTAGTAGAGGAGTTCTATCAGTTGAGATGACGATACCAATCGTTGCTGTACCTACCCTTGCTCCGTAAAGTCAGACTACAAATCCCGAGCCCATTCATGAGCGAATCCTAAGCCTGAATCAGAGTACCAGGATGGAGTTCAGGCTCGCTTGACGTTGTTTGTCAGTCAGTCATTCAATCTTAGGACCATGTACCTTTTATAGGCATACATCATAGAGTAGTCAAATCATAGAAATGAAATAATGTCCTATTTCCATATAAAAAGTGTCGGCCATGTTGCGGCCGCCTCACCACACAAGATGTCCAACCTGAAATGTAGAATAGAATAGAATAGAAAAGTTTTTTGTTCAGTTGAATCTACCACTGGTTCGGAATGCCGTTCCAACCGAGAAGAACCAGCAAGAAACTCGGCGGTGTCTCAGCGGAAATGTGTAAATAAACACTCGCATACGCACGGCTCGAGACATCACAATGAACACGCGCCATTTTGTGTGGTCGGATTTTGCGTGTATGAGTGTATTTATAGACACGTTCTTGAAATAGTTATACGGTCTGTTCTTTACAAGTCTGTGGCATAGATCGATCGGTCGACCCACCGTATCCTAAACCACGATAGTGACGTGATCTCAGAAACCGCCACAAGACACAATCTTTTGTTTCCAGCACCGCTATCATCAGCTCTGTGCGAGAAGTACTCCTGCAGGCTGGTGGTGTTCATCGGAGGCCTGTTCTGCGCCGCCGGGCTCGCGCTGTCCTTCTTTAGCACGGGGCTACTGCATCTGCTGCTGAGTTTCGGAGTTATGACGGGTAAAAAGAACATAAATCACATTTTTAAATTATATAAGGTAAGCTGATGCCCGCGACTTCATCCGCGTGGTTTTTTAAAAATCCATGGGGAACTCTATGATTTTCCTTTCTTTAAGGTCCAGTCTACCTCTGTACTAAATTTCGTCAAAATCGGTTAACGCTTTAGGCGTGAAAGCATAACATCAAACACTTTCGTATTTATAAAATCAGTTAACATTTCACCTGTCTTATACCCACTTACGAGTATACTTCCATTTTATACTTCATCATCAAGCATTTACTGTTGGACATACCTACTAGGATCTAATCTAATCTAACTGGCTGAGTTTTCAAGTCACTCTCAATAAATACTCTAGTAAATTAACGGTAATTGAATTAATAATTCTGTTCATTTTCAGGAATCGGAGGTGGTCTCTCAACTACACCTGGTATAGTCATTGTGTCGCAGTATTTCGATAAACACAGGTAAAACAACAGGATATCGAATATAACATTTGAATTTTCATGTAATGGTGGTGGTGGCTCTGGAATTTGAACTTTGTTAGCGCGATCTAGGATCGTGTGACGTAGAGCTATTTATTTTCTGTGCGCGCGTGACGACATCTAGTTTGACGGTTGTGAGCTGCTTAGTTGCAAGGTTTGTGACTTGCGATTGCTTGCAGTAGGCTTGCAGATCCTTCGAATGTAGTTCTAGTCTTTGATGATCCATCAAGTTTTTTATCTCTTTCAGAGCTATGGCGAACGGCATCTGTGTAAGTGGGACGGCTGCTGGCAGTTTCGTGTTTCCGATGTTGATCGAGAAGTTGGTGGACACATATGGACTTCACGGAACAGTTCTACTTTTAGGTTCATTATGAAATCTTATCTTATCTTTGTAAATTTTTCTATTTCCATCTTGCTCTGCGTTGCCCCAGTAGATAGGCCTCATGAGAGGATGAGAGGAATTTCATATTGTTTTCTCATATGAGAGAAGTTTCATTTCAGATTGTAAAATTAATTTGTACACTTTTCCAGGTGGTGGCATGCTCCACGTCTGTGTCTCGGCTACTTTGTACCGTCCACCGCCAACGCCGCGTGTTACCACTCCCGTCACCACCACCACCACCGAGAACACCACGCTACTGAACGATATTACTGAAGGTTAGCGACAACAATAACAAGAGTCATTAATATAAACTGTGAATATGATTGGACCGACGATACCACCCTGTGCCACTCCATACGCACTATAGTAATAGTCTAGTTGTACGGTATTAGTTACCACTCCCGTCACCACCACCACCACGGAGAACACCACGCTAGTGAACGATATTACTGATGGGTTAGCCACAAGAATCACAACATTTCATTAATATAAACCGTGAATATGATAGGCCCGATAGGATACCTTGTGCGACATCACACGCACAAAATAGCGAATGTCGGGGGTTTCTTAAATTTATAATTTATTTTTGTACGTTTCCAGGCAAAACGGCCGTCTCGAACAAGGACAACAAGCTGCAGAACCTGTTCCAGCCCGAGACCGAGATGACCCTGACCCTGAACCAGAAGAACGCGCTGCTGAGCGACGACAAGCGCGCCAACCTGCTCAGCGAGATCATACACCCCAGCCTCATCGAGGTGCGTTGACTGACCCTGACCCTGAACCAGAAGAACGCGCTGCTGAGCGACGACAAGCGCGCCAACCTGCTCAGCGAGATCATACACCCCAGCCTCATCGAGGTGCGTTGACTGACCCTGACCCTGAACCAGAAGAACGCGCTGCTGAGCGACGACAAGCGCGCCAACCTGCTCAGCGAGATCATACACCCCAGCCTCATCGAGGTGCGTTGACTGACCCTGACCCTGAACCAGAAGAACGCGCTGCTGAGCGACGACAAGCGCGCCAACCTGCTCAGCGAGATCATACACCCCAGCCTCATCGAGGTGCGTTGACTGACCCTGACCCTGAACCAGAAGAACGCGCTGCTGAGCGACGACAAGCGCGCCAACCTGCTCAGCGAGATCATACACCCCAGCCTCATCGAGGTGCGTTGACTGACCCTGACCCTGAACCAGAAGAACGCGCTGCTGAGCGACGACAAGCGCGCCAACCTGCTCAGCGAGATCATACACCCCAGCCTCATCGAGGTGCGTTGACTGACCCTGACCCTGAACCAGAAGAACGCGCTGCTGAGCGACGACAAGCGCGCCAACCTGCTCAGCGAGATCATACACCCCAGCCTCATCGAGGTGCGTTGACTGACCCTGACCCTGAACCAGAAGAACGCGCTGCTGAGCGACGACAAGCGCGCCAACCTGCTCAGCGAGATCATACACCCCAGCCTCATCGAGGTGCGTTGACTGACCCTGACCCTGAACCAGAAGAACGCGCTGCTGAGCGACGACAAGCGCGCCAACCTGCTCAGCGAGATCATACACCCCAGCCTCATCGAGGTGCGTTGACTGACCCTGACCCTGAACCAGAAGAACGCGCTGCTGAGCGACGACAAGCGCGCCAACCTGCTCAGCGAGATCATACACCCCAGCCTCATCGAGGTGCGTTGACTGACCCTGACCCTGAACCAGAAGAACGCGCTGCTGAGCGACGACAAGCGCGCCAACCTGCTCAGCGAGATCATACACCCCAGCCTCATCGAGGTGCGTTGACTGACCCTGACCCTGAACCAGAAGAACGCGCTGCTGAGCGACGACAAGCGCGCCAACCTGCTCAGCGAGATCATACACCCCAGCCTCATCGAGGTGCGTTGACTGACCCTGACCCTGAACCAGAAGAACGCGCTGCTGAGCGACGACAAGCGCGCCAACCTGCTCAGCGAGATCATACACCCCAGCCTCATCGAGGTGCGTTGACTGACCCTGACCCTGAACCAGAAGAACGCGCTGCTGAGCGACGACAAGCGCGCCAACCTGCTCAGCGAGATCATACACCCCAGCCTCATCGAGGTGCGTTGACTGACCCTGACCCTGAACCAGAAGAACGCGCTGCTGAGCGACGACAAGCGCGCCAACCTGCTCAGCGAGATCATACACCCCAGCCTCATCGAGGTGCGTTGACTGACCCTGACCCTGAACCAGAAGAACGCGCTGCTGAGCGACGACAAGCGCGCCAACCTGCTCAGCGAGATCATACACCCCAGCCTCATCGAGGTGCGTTGACTGACCCTGACCCTGAACCAGAAGAACGCGCTGCTGAGCGACGACAAGCGCGCCAACCTGCTCAGCGAGATCATACACCCCAGCCTCATCGAGGTGCGTTGACTGACCCTGACCCTGAACCAGAAGAACGCGCTGCTGAGCGACGACAAGCGCGCCAACCTGCTCAGCGAGATCATACACCCCAGCCTCATCGAGGTGCGTTGACTGACCCTGACCCTGAACCAGAAGAACGCGCTGCTGAGCGACGACAAGCGCGCCAACCTGCTCAGCGAGATCATACACCCCAGCCTCATCGAGGTGCGTTGACTGACCCTGACCCTGAACCAGAAGAACGCGCTGCTGAGCGACGACAAGCGCGCCAACCTGCTCAGCGAGATCATACACCCCAGCCTCATCGAGGTGCGTTGACTGACCCTGACCCTGAACCAGAAGAACGCGCTGCTGAGCGACGACAAGCGCGCCAACCTGCTCAGCGAGATCATACACCCCAGCCTCATCGAGGTGCGTTGACTGACCCTGACCCTGAACCAGAAGAACGCGCTGCTGAGCGACGACAAGCGCGCCAACCTGCTCAGCGAGATCATACACCCCAGCCTCATCGAGGTGCGTTGACTGACCCTGACCCTGAACCAGAAGAACGCGCTGCTGAGCGACGACAAGCGCGCCAACCTGCTCAGCGAGATCATACACCCCAGCCTCATCGAGGTGCGTTGACTGACCCTGACCCTGAACCAGAAGAACGCGCTGCTGAGCGACGACAAGCGCGCCAACCTGCTCAGCGAGATCATACACCCCAGCCTCATCGAGGTGCGTTGACTGACCCTGACCCTGAACCAGAAGAACGCGCTGCTGAGCGACGACAAGCGCGCCAACCTGCTCAGCGAGATCATACACCCCAGCCTCATCGAGGTGCGTTGACTGACCCTGACCCTGAACCAGAAGAACGCGCTGCTGAGCGACGACAAGCGCGCCAACCTGCTCAGCGAGATCATACACCCCAGCCTCATCGAGGTGCGTTGACTGACCCTGACCCTGAACCAGAAGAACGCGCTGCTGAGCGACGACAAGCGCGCCAACCTGCTCAGCGAGATCATACACCCCAGCCTCATCGAGGTGCGTTGACTGACCCTGACCCTGAACCAGAAGAACGCGCTGCTGAGCGACGACAAGCGCGCCAACCTGCTCAGCGAGATCATACACCCCAGCCTCATCGAGGTGCGTTGACTGACCCTGACCCTGAACCAGAAGAACGCGCTGCTGAGCGACGACAAGCGCGCCAACCTGCTCAGCGAGATCATACACCCCAGCCTCATCGAGGTGCGTTGACTGACCCTGACCCTGAACCAGAAGAACGCGCTGCTGAGCGACGACAAGCGCGCCAACCTGCTCAGCGAGATCATACACCCCAGCCTCATCGAGGTGCGTTGACTGACCCTGACCCTGAACCAGAAGAACGCGCTGCTGAGCGACGACAAGCGCGCCAACCTGCTCAGCGAGATCATACACCCCAGCCTCATCGAGGTGCGTTGACTGACCCTGACCCTGAACCAGAAGAACGCGCTGCTGAGCGACGACAAGCGCGCCAACCTGCTCAGCGAGATCATACACCCCAGCCTCATCGAGGTGCGTTGACTGACCCTGACCCTGAACCAGAAGAACGCGCTGCTGAGCGACGACAAGCGCGCCAACCTGCTCAGCGAGATCATACACCCCAGCCTCATCGAGGTGCGTTGACTGACCCTGACCCTGAACCAGAAGAACGCGCTGCTGAGCGACGACAAGCGCGCCAACCTGCTCAGCGAGATCATACACCCCAGCCTCATCGAGGTGCGTTGACTGACCCTGACCCTGAACCAGAAGAACGCGCTGCTGAGCGACGACAAGCGCGCCAACCGGCTCAGCGAGATCATACACCCCAGCCTCATCGAGGTGCGTTGACTGACCCTGACCCTGAACCAGAAGAACGCGCTGCTGAGCGACGACAAGCGCGCCAACCTGCTCAGCGAGATCATACACCCCAGCCTCATCGAGGTGCGTTGACTGACCCTGACCCTGAACCAGAAGAACGCGCTGCTGAGCGACGACAAGCGCGCCAACCTGCTCAGCGAGATCATACACCCCAGCCTCATCGAGGTGCGTTGACTGACCCTGACCCTGAACCAGAAGAACGCGCTGCTGAGCGACGACAAGCGCGCCAACCTGCTCAGCGAGATCATACACCCCAGCCTCATCGAGGTGCGTTGAACGCAGCCAAAGGGCTGACGACCGTCCTGCCGCAGTGATCAGCGCTGTGGTCTTATAAGTACAACTTTTCCGAGTTATGTGAGTTATAAGCAATTAAATCTTGCTTCAACGGTGAAAGCAAAGAGCACGAGGAAACCTGAGAGTTCTCCATAATGTTGTGACGCGGCGTTTGAAGTGTACCGCATCGCATTAGGCCAGCGTGGTGGACTACCGCCCGAATCCTTCTCACTCTGAGAGGAGACCCGTGCCCTGTAGTGGGCCGGTGATGGGTTGATCATGATGACAGTCAGTGTCTTGCGAGTAGCGACGCTGTCAGCATTTGTGAAAAGCAACGCTTTCGGATAGCCCGTTCCTCGTTTCTTTCATTCTATAATTCCCCGTTTATGTCATCCCTCGCACTCCTGCATTGTCGCGTACTATTTTGTGAATAAAATGGAATCGTCCACACCAGGTGGCGCGCCCTCCGCTGCCGTCGCACAACATGTCGGACTCCGAGGACTCCGAGGGAATGGACGTTTTAGGAGTAGTCGGTGAGGAGTAATATAATATTTATTTATTTGGCTTCATTACAAAAATGTTTTAAGCAACTTTAAAAAAGGAGGAGGTTCTCGACAATTCATCAGAATATCTTTTATGTATGTTCCCCGATTACTCAAAGACCTGCCTGATCTGAAAAATTTGTCGCCAGAACGGACCAGAGACGACATCAGAAGACTATTATTAGCTAACCATTAGCTGACCATTATGAGGGTAGATCGAAATACTTTGCTGTGGGCGTCACATGGGTACGGGCCTAATTGAGAAGCCTTCTCATTAACTGACACACTAACTAACAACCCTAACCTACCTACCTAGGTCGGTCTCCACCTCCCCTGTAACCGAACCACTTCCGACCAATCTAATCTAAGCGACACACGACACACACGTCGCACGACGCGACCTACGTCATACTGCACGACACACGACACACACGTCGCACAACACGACCTACTTCGTACTACACGACATACGACACACACGTCGCACAACACGACCTACTTCGTACTACACGACACACGACACACACGTCGCACGACATGACCTACTTCATACTGCACGACACACGACACACACGTCGCATGATATGACCTACTTCGTACTACACGACACATACGTCGCACGAAAGGAGTAGCGCCCTCGGCGAGAGCCCAGATCGGAATGTGTCATACACGCTTGCGCCCTCTCTCTTATAATAAAATGTTGGTAGGGGGAATGACGTAATGACGTAATGCTCGATTATTCACACTACAATATCAACGAGCCTACACGGCCATACTGACATTCGCACGTCCCCGTGCGACTGCCAGCGTCCAAGGATGTCTACAAAGAACAACACACAGGTGAAGTACACCTCTAAATACGCTCGCCCATCCCTGACACTTCACTGCTAGGTCACCTCCGTCTGTCATGTATCAATTGTCAATCATCACATCAGCTGTCAATCGCAATACACATCTGGAAGGAGTGTGTCCTTTCAACCAACTCCCTTGAGTCTGGCCCGGACGACACTTCCTTACCAGGATAGACTCAGGAACTTACTATAACACAACATCTGGAAGGAGTGTGTCCCCTCAACCAACTCCTACGAGTCTGGCCCGGACGACACTCTCTTACCAGGATAGACTACGGAACTCATCTGGGAGGCACTAGTGAATCCTTTCAATCAACACAAATAGTGTGTATGACCCGGATGTCACCACCAAAGCCCAGGATAGACAACATCTGGGAGGCACCAGTGAATCCTTTCAATCAACACAAATAGTGTGTATGACCCGGATGTCACCACCAAAGCCCAGGATAGACAACATCTGGGAGGCACCAGTGAATCCTTTCAATCAACACAAATAGTGTGTATGACCCGGATGTCACCACCAAAGCCCAGGATAGACAACATGAAACACACACAACTAGTCAGCGCCCTTCCCACTTGGAACACATGGTCAAAGTCAACGTCATAGTCAAAACAATAATCACAGTCAACCATATAGTCCAGTCCTCTCAATCATCTACACCACACGCGCACTCAACGTTTTCCCTGCTAAGTTCCAGAAATAGCAACTCTTATCCTGATTAGGGTGCAATTGCCATCGCGAACCCTCAATCAAATATCACGATAAAAGTTTGACAAACTAACACGAATCTACCACTGGTTCGGAATGCCGCGACCTAGCGAGAAGAACCAGTAAGAAACTCGGCGGCGTCTAACCTTCTAACATGACTGATCAAAAACTACCTTTAGTTCACGACTTTATCACAACCAATGGTTTCGAACTTGATCACTTTTCAACATCGATGAAGTTATCTGGACAATAAAGCCAACGTAGCTCAACTTTACCGTTTAGCGAAAGACAGGAAGTTATATGACGAGATGACAGCCAACCTCCAATAGTGGAGAGGCATAAGAAGAAGAAGAAGCAAACAGAACCATTTAAGAAACGAAGCATTCATCTCAACAGCGGGCACTCTATTACCCTGAGAGTATTTTTATAACTTTTCACGGCCAAACCTGACATTCGATCGTCCTCGAGCGACTATGAATTATCCTCAGCAATTCCGAGATCACCAGCCCTACTTCAAAAAGCCATCGAAAACTTTGGCGGCCTGCCAAGCCTCTGAAGCTACCACGAAAGGACTTTGGTCTAATACAGTATGGCTGATCAATTCTCGGAAATCTACACACAATCGCTCTGTACCGTCACTTTGAATAATTGGGTTGGATACCCACATCTAACATCTCGCTAATTTTATTACGAACTACCTGCCGTTCATCAAAGGCGGTGCCTTTAGGCGGACGACGTTAAACCGTTTTACTAGGGTCTAGGGTCTAAGATATCGCGACTTATCGCAAAAACTCGTGAAACCAAATCTCTTAACTCAATCAATCACATGAAATTTGCAAGTTACTATTAACACTCGAATTGACGATTTGATTATAACGCACACCCGATAACCTATTCGCAATACTTTATTCAATGAAAGAAATGAAAACTACCCGCACAAAACTACTGGTTTAACAAGGCTTTGATGCCATGAAGAAGACCGATAGACGCCAATGCAGCTATAGGCTCCGGCTCATCAATTGGCCCTTCAGATCCCACTTCTGATGTCGCCAGAACGGACCAGAGACGACATCAGAAGACTATTATTAGCTAACCATTAGCTGACCATTATGAGGGTAGATCGAAATACTTTGCTGTGGGCGTCACATGGGTACGGGCCTAATTGAGAAGCCTTCTCATTAACTGACACACTAACTAACAACCCTAACCTACCTACCTAGGTCGGTCTCCACCTCCCCTGTAACCGAACCACTTCCGACCAATCTAATCTAAGCGACACACGACACACACGTCGCACGACGCGACCTACGTCATACTGCACGACACACGACACACACGTCGCACAACACGACCTACTTCGTACTACACGACATACGACACACACGTCGCACAACACGACCTACTTCGTACTACACGACACACGACACACACGTCGCACGACATGACCTACTTCATACTGCACGACACACGACACACACGTCGCATGATATGACCTACTTCGTACTACACGACACATACGTCGCACGAAAGGAGTAGCGCCCTCGGCGAGAGCCCAGATCGGAATGTGTCATACACGCTTGCGCCCTCTCTCTTATAATAAAATGTTGGTAGGGGGAATGACGTAATGACGTAATGCTCGATTATTCACACTACAATATCAACGAGCCTACAAATTTATCTTTTGTTTGAGAGGGTATACTTTCCAGGTGGTCTCATGGTCATCAGGTCAGGATCTGATGATGGGATCCTGGAGAAATCCGACTTCAAGTTTTATGGTATACTTAATCTTGAAGTCGGTTTAATTTTTCCTAAATTATAGCTTGTACTTATTTGATTATTTTATTCGTTCTCAATGTAAAGAAATTATATATTTGGGGTGACACTAGTAGTTAAAAGTTCGATCCCAGGCACGCACCTTCAATTTTTCGGAGTTAAAATATCACTCGCTCCAAAGGTGAAAGAAAATATCGTGAGGAAACCTGCACGCCTGAGAGTTGTCCGTGATGTGGTCAGGCGGTGTGTGAATTGTATTTGTACCGCATCGCACTCAGCCAACGCGGTGGACTACGGCCTGAACCCTGACCACTCTGAGAGGAGACCCGTGCCCGGTAATGAGCTGGTAACGGGTTGATAATTTAGGTGTCCTCAAATGTTTCGGATCCCCAGGTCTTCCCCGGGAGGTGGCCAGGCTGAGACTGCGACCGACTCGGTCGTCTTCCATCCTCCACTCGGTGGAGGATCTGTCCACAGACAGCACCTGCGTTTACAAGGCGCGGGGGAGGCAGTTAAGTCGGTAAGATGATTAGGTACTTTTTTAACCCCCGATGCAAAAACTACGGGGTGTTATAAGTTTCACGTGTCTCTCTCTGTGTGTGTGATGAAAATCGGTCCCAGATGGCAGCCACCACAAAATGGCGGATTACATATTTTTTCACAGGTGCCTCAATATGGGTATCAAATGAACAGGGCTTGGCTAGTATAATAGCACTATGCAAATCCAAGATGGCCGCCACCACAAAATGGCGAATGTCGGGTTTTTTTTTTAATTTTTTATTTATACTTGTATAATTTTGATATTATACTTCTTTAGGCGCGTTATGAAAAATGATGAGAGTGAATTTTTATGATGCACGCGCACAGGGTGACGCGAAAAGTGACATGTTGAAGTTGGCAACGTCTGACAGTCGAGAGGTTAGCGACCATCTTCAAGTTGCTCGCAAATCTGTCGACTGTCAGACGCTTCGCAAACAAACATGGCCGTCTGTAGCACCATCTAGTGTCTGATTGTAACTATGTAATAATTTGCATGCAAAGAAGTAAGTATAACTTCTTACGCGTGTACTTAAATACAAATACCTTTTTTTTTCATTTACAAGTACTTAAGTCCTTAACTGCGATCTCACCTGATGGTAAACGGCTAGACCAGACCAGAGATAATTTAGAAATGACAAAATCCCAAATTAATAAAACTGGAAACTACCATGTCCACCAAGTCACTACCAGTCTACTACCATTTACCAAGTCTATGACTGTATAGTCATAGACTTAAAAATATGGTAGTTTATAGTAATGGTAAACAGACAGACAGACAGTAGAATGACATTAATAGGGTTCCGTTTTTACCCTTTTGGTACGGAACCCTAAAAATCGATTTTTATTGCAATTTTCAATTTTGAAACTGTGTCAAAAGCCTTTCAAGAAACCAAAAGTTACAATAAGCAGGTACTTACTATTTTACCCAAAGCAACTGTTTCAGGTCTCTGTACATCAAGCCTCCGTTACCGAGTAGGATAATCCAGAACAAGCTAACGGAACCCGCCAACAACGTGAAGAAGATAGATGAAGAAGTCAAAGAAGAGAATATAGAAGAGAAAGAAGAAAAGAGAGGGTGTATCGGAACTATATCCAGGTTTGTCATAAGACAAATGTGCATAATATTCGTAAAGAGGATTCTGCTGAGATGAGCCATGTTGTTTTTGCTCATCGTGCGGTGAGCAATGTTGCCATGTACAGTCCAAGGTTTGCCAAAATAATGTCAATTTTTGCAATAATGATTACGGGTTGGTCAGAAAACAAAATATTGGTCACATTGGTGTGCAATCGTTATCTCAATTAGGTAATAACATACCTAGCCTAAATGTGTAAGCAGAGTGCTTCGGTCTTTGGGATGTTCGCAATAATATTTGCGTGTAACCAAGTTCACATGGAAATAAGAGTAATCAGCTGTTCTGTTAAATTGTCACTGTTTATTGATATCATTATGACATGTTTTTATTATAAAATAAGTTAAGATTACATTGGATATAATTATATTATATTAATTACATATTGTAACGAACAATGTTTAGCTAACTAGGGATGGTGGAGGAGAGAGGGAAGGGAAGCTGTCAACTTGACAGCTTAAGTCAAATGTCACAAATGACGTATTGGAGAGGATATAAATACTTAATTATGTACAGATAACATAGCATCAATGGCGTAGCGGTCAGGTTGCGGACTCAAAACCGAAATTCGACGATTCAAATTCCACCAGTTACACTATTGTGTAACTGGTGTAACTGGGTACACAAGCTCCTATGCTTATTTTCGAGACGAGAATTCACGAGATTGCTGTAACAGACTCTATAACAATATGGCTTCCGGAACCGGACGTTAGAGGACATGCAATAGACAATCATAAATTAGGTGTTGCCACACCTGACAAGACTTGATCTAGTAAGATTTTTAATTCAACAACTTAAACGCTTTGCAGGTACCTCGACGTATCGCTGCTGAAGTCATGGCGCTTCGGCCTGCTGTGCGCGTCGGTCGCGCTGATGTCGTGCGGCTCGCCGTACGCGCTGTACTACCTGCCCGCGTACACCGTCGCCGCCGGACACAGCAAAGCCGCCGCCGGTAGTCCCCTACACGCGTAGTTCATCGTTGCAAACGCAACGAATAATGTGTACTTGTAATTCTTTACAATTGTAACGATGAAACTGTGTAAAACATGAATTTTGTAACATTGAAATAATGATTATTAATTCTTTACATTTGTAACGATGAAATTGTATAACATAGAAATTTTGTAACAATGAAATACTTAGTACTATATATTATTCTGTTGTACACAATCACTAAACTAAACTAAACTGGCAGTTCTGTAGCATGTCCCTCTGTGTGCAGGTCACCTGGTAGCGATCAGCGCGGTGCTGGACCTGTGCGGGCGGCTGGGGCTCGGGTACCTGTGCGACTTACACCTGTTCTGCAGAAGAAAAGCGTACATACTCAGGTGATTCACCTAACTTACTGCCAACCCAACGTAGTTAAAAGACATTTATCTACACCCATGCTTTAAATCCTCTATAAAAGATTCTGAAACAGTTAGCTTATTGCCAACTTTAGAACACCCAATGTTGTTACAACCATTACATCATCCAAACGAGTGATGTAATGAAATTCGGTACAATATTACATCATCCGTTTTTAACCCCGACGCAAATACGACGGGGTGTTAAGTTTGACGTGTCTGTGTGTGTGTGTGTCTATTCCCCCGTAGCGCTTAAACAGGTGAACCGGTTTGAATGCGGAGGTGGGAATGGTGGTGTGGGCGTGGGCGTGGGTTGGGCGTGAGTTGGGTGTGGATGCGGTTGTGGGTGTGTGTGTGTGTGCGTGTGTGTGTGTGTTGTGTGTGGGTGTGGGCGTGTGTGTGTGTGTGTCTGTTCCCCCGTAGCGCTCAAACCGGTTTGAATGCGGGGGTGGGGATGGGGGTGGGGGTGTGGGTGTGTGAGTGTGTGTGTGTGTGTCTGTTTGTCTGTTCCACCGTAGTGCTCAAACGGGTAAACCGATTTGAATGCGTTTTTTTTTTGTTTGAATGGTGTATTAGTCGGGAGTGTTCTTGGCTATGTTTCATGAAAATTGGACCACCACAAAATGGCGGATTACATATTTTTTCACAACTCCCTCAATATGGGTATCAAATGAAAGGGCTTGACTAGTAGAATAGCACAATGCAAATTCAAGATGGCTTCAACACAAAATGGCGAATATCGGGGGTTTTGCAGTTAGCTAACTGTTTCAGAATCTTATAGAGGATTCATATTATGGGTGTAGATAAAGTCTTGTATGCAACTGTTGATAATTAGGTATTAAAACACTCATGTGATACTATTATCACATTCGGCTTCGCCTCATGTGATAAACCCACATTCGTGTTTTAATACCCCTTATTACACAACAGTTGCATAAATAACTATTAAAACAATCAAATTAACCAAATTAAAAAATATAATACGACTGCCCTGCTGCCCCTTTATTTTTTATTGTAGTTATTATCTATTGTGTTATATTTGGAATCTATTCATTATTTTCTAGATGATAATTATGAACTAATTATGAAAACTACGCTGTGATAGCCTAGTGGTTAGGACGACCGACTTCTTATCGGAGGTCGTGGGTTCGATCCCGGGCACGCACCTCTAACTTTTCGGAGTTATGTGCGTTTTAAGTATTATTATTTAATATCACTTGCTTTAACGGTGAAGGAAAACATCGTGAGGAAACCTGCACGCCTGCGAGTTCTCCATAACGTTCTCAAAGGTGTGTGAAGTCTGCCAATCCGCTTGGCCAGCGTGGTAGACTATGGCCAAAACCCTTCTCACTCTGAGAGGAGACCCGTGCTCTGTAGTGAGCCGGTAATGGGTTGACCATGATGATGATGATGATGATGATGAATTATGAACTTAATCTGATTTTCGAAATATTTTTTTTCAACTTTAGTCTTTAATGTGGGACCATGGTCATCCCATCAATTTTTTTTTTAAATTTTACTACCCTATACTACTAATTACTACTACTAATAAGCTAAGGATTCTAACGATACCTCATTCATCAAAATCGGTTCAGGCGTATAGAAGTTATGGTGGAATATACAAACTCACATACATACATGAACTCTGAAAACAATATACTTCAATTCAATAAAATTCAATAGGTATACTTCAATATAATTCAGACAGTCGTATAAAAAGGTGTGTGTACTTTCTACGGGTAAGAAGTTATACTTCTTTGCATATTGCTTATAGACTGACGGCCATGTTTGTTTTGCGAAGCGTCTGACAGTCGAGAGGTTAGCGAGCAACTTCATCATGTCGTCATAAAAATTCACTCCCATCATTTTTTCATAACGCGCCTAAAAAAATAATATTACATAGGTACATACGTATCGAATCGATAGCCTCGTTTTTTTTTGAAGCCGGTTAAAAATATGCGGATACACTGAATTTGGGGGGAAACATCAGAATCGACGCCGCTAAACACTATATTCTGTTGTTTTCCAGCATCCTGATCGCCGGCTTAGCTGTACTGTCGTTGCCGAGTTTATCGTCCTGGTGGGGGTTAGCTGTCGCATCAGGTACGTGACAACTGTTTGCCAATCGCCTAATGATTTAGGGGGCATTTTATGTGCCAATCGCCTGATGATTAGGGTGCATTTTATGTGCCAATCGCCTGATGATTAGGGGGCATATTATGTGCCAATCGCCTAATGATTTAGGGGGCATTTTATGTGTCAATCGCCTGATGATTAGGGGCATATTATGTGCCAATCGCCTGATGATTAGGGGCATATTATGTGCCAATCGCCTAATGATTTAAGGGGCATATTATGTGCCAATCGCCTGATGATTAGGGGGCAGATTATGTGCCAATCGCCTAATGATTTAGGGGGCATTTTATGTGCCAATCGCCTGATGATTAGGGGGCATATTATGTGCCAATCGCCTAATGATTTAGGGGGCATTTTATGTGCCAATCGCCTGATGATTAGAAGGCATATTATGTGCCAATCGCCTAATGATTTAGGGGGCATTTTATGTGCCAATCGCCTGATGATTAGGGGGCATATTATGTGCCAATCACCTGATAATTTAGGGGGCATATTATGTGCCAACCGCCAGATGATTAGGGAGTATATTATGTGCCAATCGCCTGATGATTAGGGGGCATATTATGTGCCAATCACCTAATGATTTAGAGGTTTATTTTTATTTTTCAACTACAAGTTAGCCTTTGACTGCAATCTCACCTGATGGTAAGTGATGATGCAGTCTAAGATGGAAGCGGGGTAACTTGGAAGAGGTATGTATACCCCTGATCGGTTTCTACACGGCATCGTACCGGAACGCTAAATCGCTTGGCGGCACGGCTTTGCCGGTAGGGTGGTAACCAGCCAAGGCTTAAGCCTCCCACCAGACCGGACCAGAGACAATTTAGAAATTATAAAATCCCAAATTGCCCCTGCCGGGAATCGAACCCAGGACCTTTCACTTATAAAACCACATAAAACAATTGAAGCAATGTGCAAAGTTTTTTCAATTTATCTCACTAGTTACCTACTTACTAGTTTTTTTCTCTTAAGGAGGGTAGTATTATTACCTACCTTCGCGCCCTTACACCCTGTGTTCATATATATGGATACGTGTAGGTGCGTACGGGCTGTGCCTCGGCTGCTGGTTCCTACTCGTGCCGGTACTGCTTGCGGACGCGTTCGGCACGGCGCGCATCGCGTCCTCCTACGGGCTGGTACGCATGTTCCAGAGCTTGGCCGCCGTCTCCGTACCGCCCACTGCTGGTACGATATTCATTTTCCATCTAGGTATAACAAGCTATAATTTAAGAAAAAATAAACTGTACATTCTGAAACTTCTGTACCTACAAGGTTACAGAAGCTTCACTCCGTAAAATCATTTAAATAATTTTTTATATACTAGATGATGATGAAAATGTTGCGCTGCAGGTCTGGAGGTGTTACTCTGTCAGACAAAATTCGAAATGAGTATATCCGAGGCACCTTCAAAGTTGCAGATATACATCATAAGATGCAGGAACTAGGAAGGCAGATTACGCTGGTATGGTCACGTAATGCGCAGGGACCAACATCACATGACGAGACGAGTGATGGCTATAGACGAGGGCAAGAGAAGCAGAGGTCGCCCACCAACTACCTGGATTCGAACCATCTCCAAGGATATGACGATGCTAGGCCTAACGCCAGCGATGACCCAAGATCGTAACAAGTGGCGATCACGTATCAGGAGGGCCGACCCCAAATAGGGAATGCGCCAGGGGAATGAATGATACTACTTACTACCTACTGTTATATTAACCCCTCTTTCTATAGCGTAACTGTAATTACCTACATATCACTTGCTTTAACGGTGTCGGAAAACTTCATGAGGAAACCTGCACTGAGAGTTCTTCGTAATGTTTTCAAGGCGTGTGAAGTCTATCAATCCGCACTTGCCCAGCGTGGTGGACTACGGCCTAAACCCTTCTCATACTTAGAGGAGACTCATGCCCTGTAGTAGGCCGGTATTGAGTTGATAATGATGATGATTATGAGTGCTTGTATAACCCGCGCCACGTACATCGAACGTTGAACGAAACGTGGAGGGGATAGCTGCGTATGCTTGGAACGGCATAGCTTAGCTTGGAACGGCATTCCTAACCAGTGGTAGATTCAATTGACGATTCAAAAGTACTTGTAAAAGTTTATTTGATTAAAAATCTTTTCTGTTCTGTTTTGTTCTGTTCTGTTCTATTCTGTTCTGTTCTATTCTATTCTATTCTATGGGAACTGTCACGCACGTAATACAATAGCTTACCCCCTCCACTTTCCTTCAGCGTTTGATGTACGTGGCGATGTTTATAGTGGCGGCGGTGAAAGTATATCCGTTTATGCCCCGTTCTAGGCTTGCTGCGTGACGTCACAGGCGGCTACTCGTGGTGTTTCTACGGCATGGGGTCGTGCATGGTGCTCGGCACCATCCCCGTCATCGCCTTCCACCTCAGCACCAAGAACGAGGACTCCGACTCCTCGGTCGATTGAAACGCATATAACGCACTCTGTGTCATCGTTCTGATAGCGGCATCGCCGAGGGTAGTTGCGTTTTGTGAGCGGTTGCTCTGCTGTTCAATATACCTACTTAGGTATAATTTCACCCGATGACGGCTGCTCTGGCTTAATACATAAGTATTTACTTATAATTTATTTATATCTGTGATTAAAAATGTGCGGTCGAGGGCGTAGCGAACACTTTCAAAATTACCACACCTAATTTTTGTTTTTTTTTTCCACCTCAACACCAAGAATGAGGACTCCGACTCCTCGCTCGATTGAAACGCATAACGCTCTGCGTCTCGTTCTGATAGCGGAATCGCCGAGGGTAGTTGCGTAACGTTTTGTGAGCGATTTACCAGATGACGGTTGCTCTGATTAGTGCAAGTCGCGGCAAATAAGTCTAGCGTTGACCTTCAATGCGCTGAAGTCGAAAATAAGGTATCTCGAGAGTGAGGGGGTCGCGGGGAGGACGTGAGGATCGTTCGTGAGCACTGATTAGCTCTCGCGGATCCCTCGTAAGCGCTGATTGGCTCTCCAATCGTATTGTGTCCCGCTCACTCGTACGACGCTGCGCGCACTTGAAGGTCACCGCTCGACTTACGTGCCGGGGGTTATACTTATAATTTATTTTTATTTTCTATCGTCATAGTCGGGTCGACCGTCGAGGGCTTAGCGAGGAGTAGGTATCTAACCGAACACTTTCAAGATTACCGCACATAATTTTTTATTTTTTTTCACCTCAGCACCAAGGGCGATGACTCCGACTCCTCGGTCGATTGAAACGTTGTGTTTCGTTCTGATAGCGGCATCGCCGAGGGTAGTTGCGTTTTGTGAGCGGTTTACCAGATGATGCTCTGCTATATATATGTACTTACATATTTATTGTTATATTCGATCGATAATGTGCAACTAGGTGTGCGGTCGAAGACGTAGCGACCAGTAACCGAACACTTTCAAAATTACCGCTCCTAATTTTCCCCCCTTCTAATTTTTTTCCCCTATCGACTAGACGTGCAGTCAAGGGCACAGCGACCAGTAACCGACCACTTTCAAAATTACTGCACCTAATTTTTTTCCTATTTTATAAAAAACTAGTAGGGCGCGTGGGTGCGCGGCCCGCAAGCGGACCGCGAGGTTTCGCTTTCGGGTATTTTGGTTTGAGCAGCCTCCACCTATCTCTCCCCTATTCCTAATCCTCGATCATTATCACTCTCCATATTTTTTCTTCGAATCATTCTGCTCATATCAAGTAGAACTTAAGGTCTTAATCATCTTTTGGCAAAAACCACTCTTCCATCTTTTATACTTGGTGAGATAGACACCGATGTTTGTATGGCCGCCATCTTGAATCCGCCATTTTGGACTTTTTTTCAGCTCACTGCCAATTGGATGATGTTTCGAGTAATTTTTGTTTGAGCACCTCCTACCTATCTTCAATACCCTGCCCGGGCTCCTCAACCAACTTCCAAACCCTCAATCATCATGTCTTCCCATATTTTTCTTTGAGAGTTCTCCAAAAAACCGCATTAAAGCCTTGCATAGTTCACAACTTGTAGTCTCTTCAATATTCGCCATACATTTTCTATGGAAAAATAAATTCCGCCATTTTGAATTTTTTTTCTATTCATCGAGTAGACCTTCGGATCTTGATCATCTTTTGCTAAGAAACTATTCTTCCATCTTTTATACCCTCCGAGATGGAGACCGACGAAATTTGTATGGCGGCCATCTTTTTTTCGCCATTTTGAATTTTTTTTCAGCTCACTGCCAATTGGATGACGTTTTGAGTGACATTTGCTCGAGCACCCCCCACCTATCTTCATTACCTTAAGCGTGCCCCTCACCTATCTCCGAAATCCTCAATCATCAGCTCTCTCCATATTTTTGTTCCTAATGAATTTTTGTTTTCTATACGAAACCATTGTTGAAAAAAAAATTTTTCATACAAAATTTTACAGGAGAGGTGATCAATCAGTCAGTGAATCAGCACGAGCAGCTATATATATATTAAAGAAGTATAACCTTTTTTACGATGTTTCCTGTTGGAACCAATAGTATTTCATTTAGAGCTGTCAGTTTAGTTTAAGGGTTTGTGTAAAAGCTTTTTAATTTAAGAGAAATTTTAGAAATTGCACCGATACACGTGTTTTTGATTTTAATTTAAAATTATCGAGATTCTGTTAAAGTCTATGTTCTAATTCTGTTATGCAAAATCTCTGAGCTTAATTAAATTGACTTCTGTCCTTCTGTCCGTTTCATAATAAAATTGCGCTAAAGTTGGGCCAAAAGGATATTTAGGATAACGATTTAGAGCTGCCAATGTGGCTAATTCTGTTGTACACAATCTCTAAACTGTACTAAAATGACAGGTCTAAATTTATTCATATCTCTGCGAAAAAGGATAGCAATAAATTTAGACCTGTCATTTTAGTTTAGTTTAGAGAATTGTGTACTAAAAGCTGTGATAGCCTAGTGGTTAGGACGACCGACTTCTAATCGGAGGTCGTGGGTTCGATCCCGGGCACGCACCTCTAACTTTTCGGAGTTATGTGCGTTTTAAGTATTTAAATATCACTTGCTTTAACGGTGAAGGAAAACATCGTGAGGAAACCTGCAAGCCTGAGAGTTGTCCATTGTTCCATTCTCAAAGGTGTGTGAAGTCTGCCAATCCGCTTGGCCAGCGTGGTAGACTATGGCCAAAACCCTTCTAACTCTGAGAGGAGACCCGTGCTCTGTAGTGAGCCGGTAATGGGTTGATCATGATGATTGTGTACAACAAAATTAGCCACAATTTAGCGTTTTTAGAGATTGTGTAAAACAGAATTAGCTCAGCGAAAACATTAATCGGAAAATAAATCAGCAATATTCAATTTTCCTGTCACTTCAATGACTTCGTGGAAAACTTGCATTCATTCAAGTGTATTGTTATTGATGTTGAAAAATTATTATTTATTTTTACGTAGTTATTATCAACCAATTCTAGTCATATTTAAGTGGTTAAACATAATTAATTAAAAAAAATCGATGTGACACATTATGTTATCTATTAGTAACCTAGTTAGTCAATAAAAATAAATGAATTTCGTATAGTAACAAATTGCATTCATTTAAAACCATAATACTACCTAGGTAGTTACATTTATTTCATAAATGTGATCGTTTTTGTAGTAGAGTAGTTAGATATGCGTAACTAAATAAAAAAATCTACAGTAAGTAGTTATATGAATGTTCAATCACAAACGGTAGATATTAGGAAAAAATTAAATGAACCTTTAAGTTTCACAAAAAAATGGTTGTTTATGTAACAATACATATTATTATGTATATTATAGCCTAATGCGTACACTTTAATAGTACCTAAGTAAATTGCATTCATTTGTAATTAAAATACTTCCATAATTTTTGTAGTTGTCAAATACTATACTAGACATCCAATAAATTAAACATTAGGAATATCATATGTAGGTATATCATTATTTTATTATTTATTGTTAAGAATTTAGAATTAATTTATTCTTTGTGACATTACATTCATTTTTGTGACATTATATTCATTATAATATTATGAAAAAATTAATTAAGATAATTCATTCATTTTCATAATATTAATTATTTTTAATACATAGCATAATGTGGCCAATGAATAATATTGAATAAAAAATTCAACCTAACTAGAGCAAAAATTTAACGTATTTTTTATTTCGATGAAAAAAACTTACAATATTGAGCTTCGCTTAAAATAAACTAAGACTTAGTCCTTATAAAACAGGCATACCTTCCTTTGCCAAGCAAAATATGCAATTATTATATTGAAAATGTAATAATTTAATGTTAAATGAAATTATTATATTACGGTTAAACCGTATCGCCAAATATGTTTTTTTTTTTTTGCGATCATGCTACTTTTAAAACATTATTTGATTTTATGGGTATCTGGCTTTGGTATCTGTCTAGATGTTAAAAGAATAAAAAATGAGGGGAAAAATACATTTTAGCTATAGTAAAACAAAATGTAATAATTATAATTCGTATACAATTGCATTATCATCTTGATGCTGGGTGCTAATTCGGTTACCTACTTACAAATCTTTAAATTGTCTTTAAATATAGTTTACTACTATTTTAATTTTGGTCCTGTCAATTTTGTCTGAAATTCGTAGAAACCGAATTAACACCATTGTCTTCTATGCATTAGGATGTTCCATAGTTCGCGCCACCAAAGTTGAAACTTCCCAATATTTTTTAGTATCTTTTGGGGTGCGCTGCAATAAGCGAAGCGAGCGAATATTTCCGAGTACACACCAGAAAAATGTGATTGATTCGCTCACCTTTTCAACTCTCGTGACGTATACTGTACTTAATCACCTACATTTTTCTATGTTCGTAGTATTCACGTAGGCCAAAAAAAATAGTAGTCTTAAAATTTAAACAATTATTGGTAATGGCATCGATTCTATGTTTGTTTCTAACCTAAATTTAGAGTGTCTAACATTGAGAAAAAAAAATACCTACAATTAATTAACAACTTAATTTAGCTCTTCACCTCTAAAATAGGGTAAATACGTACTCAAGTCTCAAGAATGGCACTTTAAGTTACAAACTTATACAGTTCTTAACTGAAATAGGTTCGCCTAAACTTTAATATAATATTAGAAAGAAAAAGATGCAAACATTCTAAAATATTCTACCTATAAACAAAATGGGCAACTTAGGTAGTTATTATACCGATGTGAATTTTTTACATTTATCAAAGTAGAGAATGTGCCTGAAGATAAATCACAAATACCTAAATGCCACTTATTACCTACACTTAACACTTTCTAAAAAATATACTATGCTTATAATTTTAAACGACATCTTTGCGTGCGACTACCTTAATTAAATCTAATTAATTAATCGTATTTGCATCGAATGTAAAAATTGCAACTTTTTTGAGAAAAAAAAATGTAAATTTCTTAACGATAGCTACATAATTTATAAAGATATTGAAATTTTACTATTAAAAGTATCAATGTATAACTAAACTAAATCATAAAAAAAAACTAAAAAAAATAACAATTTTTTTTCTTTAAAAAGTTGCTAAAATGCATAAAACTAACTAGTTATATAAATCGTAGATTCCAATTCACCAAAAGTAAACCAAATTATTGTTTAAGCGTATGTTTCTCTTTCCATTTTAGTAAAAAATAATATTTATTTCTTATACTGTCTGAGGCCCGTCTTTGAGTAGTATTTTTACATTATTGTCTTAATATTTATCTAAAAGGTAAACAAATAGCAACCAAATATGCGAAATAGGTAGTATAACTTGCTACATCACTATAAATAAATAATTTATCAAATTAATTTATATTTTTACCAAAGTGTTTTTATGCTTCTCAAGGGCAATACCTAATTAGTGTTTCTGTAAACTTCATTATTCACTTAAAATATTTTTTTTAACTAAAATTGAAAAAATGTATGATGCACTTGATTGTAATTTCGTTTTTGTAATGACCATAATATTAATAGTAATAATATCTGATATTAATCAACCAGTACTGACAAAGATAAATATCATAGTATTTATATGAATATCTGCTTAATTTTACACGAATAAATTAAAATAATCTCGTGATGTGTTCATGCCTACAGGTATTTACCCATCCCCGGTGAGAATGAATGTATATGAAACTTGGAAATGTGAATAAATGAATGCGGTAATAATAAAAATGTATTCTAAAAATAAATGTAAGCGCTAACTCTATGTGTACTGTGAACTTTATAATCGTGACGAATATTAATAAAAAACGGGATTCGTTTTATTCTTGTTTCATTACTTTCTAAAATTATTATCTGAATCAATCTATACTATAATCTATACTAAGTAATATAATAAAGCGCAATAGTTTGTTTGTTTGAACGCGCTAATCTCAGGAACTACTGGACCGATTTCAAAAACTCTTTCACCGTTGGATATGTACCTATACCCGTATTACTAATTCCCCGGAATTCTGACAGCTGTCATTGTCATTCATAGATGAGATATTTGTATGGAGAACAGGGTTAACATCTACGAAGTACGATTTTACCCAAATTACTTTAATTTCCTGTCATCATAAAAAGACATATATGCCGCGTAATAATATTACTCGTTTCGCCTTAAAATAGAAAACACCAAGAGTGGAAACTAGAAAGTGCACACTGACAGCAATAAAAAACAAAAGAAGCACATTGAAAAAATTTATTCAAAAATGGATGTCGAATGACATTATCACCATGAAGTGTCTGTCAGGCATTTGTCATATCTACATGCGGCAGTTGATTTGTATTTGCATAAGTTTTGAATTTTTTATCTTTTTTGTGGGAATTGTTTTATCTCTGGTAACATTACGAAACGTCAGAATTCCAGGGAATTAGTAATACGGGTATACGCGATCCCTGAGTGCTATAGGCTATATATTATGTACCACGGGCGAAGCCGGGACGGACCGCTAGTGTATTATATAGGTACATATGTATGTCTTCTACAAAATACGAATGTCGCGTCGCGGCGACGCGGTCATACTGTACGCGTATGCAATACGACTCGATTCGTTACTGTAACGTAACCTATCATGTTAAGATGACGAGTAAAGTAACGATACGATAGTAACGAGTACTGATTGTAATAGTAACGAATACATACGGGTACACTTTTTTTCGTTACTTTTACACCTCTAATTGTATACGACTGTATACCCGAATTACTAATTCCGTGGAATTCTAACGTTTCGTAATGTTACTAGAGATAAAACAATTCCCACAAAAAAGATAAAAAATTCAAAACTTATACAAATACAAATCTACTGCCGCATGTAGATATGACAAATGCCTGACAGACACTTCATGGCTAAGGAGGTACTTATAATTTCTCTTAGCTTCATGGTGTTATATAATGTCATTCGATATCCATTTTTGAATAAATTTTTTCAATAGTTATAGTTAATATTAGTTTGGGGTAAAATCGTACTTCGTAGATGTTAACCCTGTTCTCCATACAAATAACTCATCTGTAAATGACAATGACAGCTGTCAGAATTCCACGGAATTAGTAATTCGGGTATAGAATAATAAAAAAACAATCGATAAACGAATATAAATAGTTTATTTATCACAACAACAACAATCAAACTTTACAACACATCTTGCCGGTATCGCCGTCCCGCTTCCTCTCGCAGCACGGCGTATCTCGCCGTCCCTGTCCCGCGAGCGGCCGGTCCCGCTCGTCCCACACCACTACGCCGTCGCACGCGCAAATGCGCTTCGGGTTCTGGAACACGCCGGCCGACCGCGCGATTATACCGCACGCTACACTGGAGAAACAAACTATATTTTAGAAAAAATTAAATCGACTTCGGTCTAGCAATCTCAGAGAAATCGGTGTACCAATGAATATAATACAAGTCACGGCAAATAAGTCGACCGGTGAACTTCAATGCGCAGAAGTCGAAAATGAGGTATCTCGGGGTGTGAGGGTGTCGCGGGGAGGGCGTGGGGATCGTTCGTAAGCACTGATTAGCTCTCGCGGATCCCTCGTAAGCGCTGAATTGGCTCTCCAATCGTATTGTGTCCCGCTCACTCGTACGACGCTGCGCGCACTTGAAGGTCACCGCTTGACTTACGTGACGGGGGTTATATTGCAATCTGTTTTTCTTAGTTGTCTTAAAAAGTAAACAATATCGCAAAAATCTTCTCGGAGAAACGCGTAAGTGACGCTCTTTTCCGTGGCGCTTTAGACGTTCGTATGTATTTGAATTTTCACTTAAATCATGACTTCATTGTTACTTCTTCATGAATCGCTCTGTCTATTGATGAAGACTGCTTTAAAATCGGTTCAGTAGCTTTTGAGTTTATCGCGAACAGACAGACAGACACAGCGGGAGACTTTATTATATAAAATGTAGTTATAGAATAGAATACAATAGCATAGGATAGGATAGGATAAGAGAGGACAGGACAGGGCAGGGCAGGACAGAACTGGACAGGACAGGATAGGATAGAATATATTAATAATTCTTCATGGTTGAAACTGCAATTCGAACCAGCGGTAGATTCAATTGACGATTAAAAAATACTTGTAAAAGTTAATTTGAATAAAAAACAAACTAATCTATTCTAAATACAATACAATAGGATAGGATAGGATCAGACAGGACAGGATAGAATAAAATAGAATAGACTTACGGCGCTCCGGAGTCCCCGTCGATGTTTGAAGTAGGGCTGGAGCCCCGGCCCAGGTCGTCGCCGCGCTCCGTCACCGCTATCGACCGTCCCACTATTTCGTGTATCTATGAAACAATGAAGTAAAACATTATAACTAAACCTTTTTAATATTTATACCTGTTTCGGCATCGCCGAAAACCGGTCCGCGGGCAGCGCGGCGGGACGCGGCGCGGGGACGCGCAGGGCGCCTCGGCGCGGCTCGGCACTTCACATTCAAACCATACACATTCGCTCTTCTTTCATCAATCCAACTTGTTTAAAATAGTGCTGTTGCTTGTATTAATAATATATTATTTCATCCATCAGTCCATTCATTTATTAATCACATCATCAATCACAACTACAAACAATACCTAAGCGCCGAAACCAATTTCAACATAGCGAGCGACTGATTTTGAGTCGGCGCCAAACAAACAAGCAAATTAACGAAAAAACGTTAAGTGTAAAATGATGGCAGAGACGGCTTGTTTGTTTTTGGCTAGGTTAGTTCATTAGCTTACCTACATTACTTCCTTCACTTTTTCTTCCTCACTAAGGCCTCTTAATGTCCCACAGCTGGGCACAGGCCTCCTCTCTCATAGGAGAGCGGGATTTAGAGCTTAGACCCGCCACGCTGCTCCAATGACAATGTGGGGAGCAGAGTCCGTTCCCCACATTGTCTTAGAATGCCCAGTGTTTGAACGTCAAAGATATGACATTGAACTTTTACTAGACACAAAACTGACTATAGGAAACATAAAGACCATAATGACAGATACACGTAGGAAAAAGTTTATGGACTATTGCTTGAAAATAATAGGAACGGTTGTTAAAAGAAACAAGTAATAAAGAGTATGATGACCATAATATATTGTGTAATAATATAATGTACATCATACAACAAAATCACAAAGAACATTGTTAATTAAAAAGTAGAAATAAGCATAGTTTAAGATAAATATTAAGACAAAAATGTTTAATTATAATAACACTAGATATAAGCAATAAAATAAAAATAAATAAGATATAAGTTGATAGTAAGAACAATGTAAAATAGTTAAGTAAGATAACAATGTAATGTAACTGGGCATTGACTAAATAAAAGAAATTGTGTACATGTTCACCCGAACCCCCATAATAAACATAAAATAAAAATATAGTAGGTAGAATCTGAATAGATAGATCTGGAATCTCACCGGATGACAAGTATGAAAGAGAAAGAAAGAAATAAAGATAAAGTATGCGGAATAAAAGTGCGAGAGGAATACTTGATAGAACTGGAGTGTAAGAGTACTTTATTTTGAAATAGGCTCTGATTCTGTCAGAGGAAAAAAAACGCTGCTCCAATGCAGGTTGGCGAGCTTTAACGATTATTGTCCCACGATAGTCATAATAACCGGAACCGACTGCTTAACATGCTCTCCGAAGTACGGGGAAGAAACACCGTCAACTACCATCTCTGGGCTGGCACTGAGAATTTCTTGACAGAAAATTCCAAATAACAATTATTTGCCCGACCCAGGAATCGAACCCGGGCTCTCGTGATCTGCAGTTCAATATGGTAACCACTAGACCAACGACGCAGTTATATCATAAACACTCACTTGCAACAAACTGTCCACGATTCTGAATGTGGCTCTTCCTTCTTCATCAGCGATTATGTTCCCCAGGTCCCCCGCGTGCCGCTTATCCTTGGGGTCGTTTGGTCCCCCGTGAGGGGACTTGTGGGGGTTGTAGTGTTCCCCCAGTGAATCACAACCCTGGAAATAGAAAGTGTTTGACGGGTACATCCTCCTTTTTTGGGAAGTCAGTTAATACACTTAAATGCGTCAGTATTGTGAAAACAGCCGCGAGCGCAGTGAGCGCATATTTTTCCATCTCACCCTGCTCAAGTCCCCGGTGTGTCGCACGTGCAGGCCGTGCAGGCCAGGCGCCAGGCCGTGCACGGTGCCGTCTCCCACCAGAGCCCCGGACTCGGACTGCTGGAACCGGATCACGCCGAGGACTTGGGACTTGCAGCAGGACTGGCTCGATATCATGGCCACCGCTGATTGGCTCTCTGAAAGTGTCCTTATATTTTATTTTTTTAATTTATTCTGTTGGTGTGCTGGTAGGTACACAGAGTTCTTTTTTATTCATCTACAAATTAACTCTTGACTGCAGGCTCACTTAATGGTAAGTGACGATGCTTTTTAAGGTGGAAGCTGGCTAACATAGAAGAGGTATGGCAGTTTTTAAACCCACACGCCTGATCGGTTTCTACGCGGCCTTGTACCGTAAAGTTAAATTGTTTGGCGCCATTGGTCATAGCTGTAGCCTTAGACCAGATCAGACCAGAGACAATTTATTTTTATTCTTCTATTGCCATCTCCTAGCGGAGGTTGGCAACCATTACCGTTACGGCTAATTGGACTTTATTAACTGCTGCCCTGAATAGTGATCTGGAGCTCATCTTAAACCACTGGTGAAGGTTTTTAAGCCTGAACATTCTCCTTTTAAGTTTTCCCAGGCCTTTATTGCCTTCTATTTTAGAAACAATTTAGAAATTATAAATTTCCAAACTGCCCTTGCCTTTGCCCTTGCAATTGAACTTGGGATCTTGTTCTAATTCTTTCTTCCACCAGGGAACTCTGAAACTGTAATTTCTTGACTCTTACCTCCAAACCCCTGCAAGACGGCTCTCTTTCCAGACGTCTTGGCCACCATGTCCAGTACAACAGCACTGGGGAGTGTGGTCTCCACGACTATAGCGCCATCTTTATATAACGCCTGATGACACAAGAAATATTTATGTACAAATACCTGATGCCAACTGCTATCACAACAAGTATAAATAAAAATTTTAAAAATCCCTGACATTGCCATTTTGTGGTGGCGGCCATCTTGGATTTGCATAGTGCTATTCTACTAGTCAAGTCCTTTCATTTGATACCCATATTGAGGTAGTTGTGAAAAAATACAGTCAAAACCGTTTATGGCGACATCGTTTAGAATAACATACCGGTTATATTAACCGTAATCAAAGGTCCCGGCTGAATGCTGTATGACTGCCTTATCAAAAACATTGTTTTTTACGACATTGGTTACTTCGACATACCGCATTAAACGACCACATTTGACCAATATTTTCGAAGCATTGTATCTCTACAGGTCGTTCTACAACGTCCAGCTTATCTGTATTGTAAACAAAGAATAGGCATAGTAATAATGGTCAATGGTTATTATCGTAAAAATAAACACGTGTCGAGTTTAGGGTCTTTTGTAATTCTTAGAAAACAAAACACGTGCATGCCGTAGAGTCAAGTCAGTTCTTCAAATTTCTTCAGTCAGTTTCTTACTTATCTTACTTAACCCGGCGTGAGTGAGGTCGGGTATGTCATACCCGAGAAGTTTTTAAACGCAGATTATTTAATGTTACTGTTGCCATGCGAGTCCTGTCGTTTCAGTAGCTGGAGGTAAGGGTGCGAGGGTCGAGGTACAGTATCGAGTTTAGTGTTGCGCCGGCGGTGACGGTAGATACACGTACGTACATGTGGCTGGGGTACGTCACATCGTGCTCTGTAACATGATCTCATAAGACTTTTCAGTTCCTTTTTGATTTATAATAATTAGAAGACACTATTGTTATATTAATTTACCAATGAAATTGAAATTTTGTTAGATTTTATGGGAAAAGAAGTTAATTACCTAAACTTGTATTTTTTCAAAGAAAATTTAGATACTTTGTTATTTCAATAAAAAATAACGATTTTTGTACTTAATGCTGGTATTTTATTTACTAATCTTGTTGAATGGATACTATTATTTATATAGTTCAAGCATAAATGTTAATTACACAATCATAGTATTAAAAATTGAACACCAAAATTTTGGGTATCTCATACCCACCTCATAGCTGGTGTAACAATTTCTCACCTCATTCACGCCGGGTTAAAACATATTGTTGAATTAATTGTGAAACTTTTAACCTGTCGGAAACAAAAAGAAAGCAAATTAATATTGAAGAAAAATCGCGTATTATTTCAAAGCTACAGAACGGAGTTCTAAACAAAGACTTGGCAAAAGATTGAAAATAATATGGTGTTGTATGGTGGAACCGGTTGTTATAACTATCGGTTTTTACGACTTAATATGAGTAGTCCCTTCGATGTTGTTATAACAGATCCGCCATTTTGCGGCGGCAGCCATCTTGGACCGATTTTCATCAAACATAGCTAAGAACACTCTCGACTAATTCACGTTTCAAACAAAAAGACCGCATTGAAATCGGTTCACCCGTTTGAGCGCTACGGGGGAACAGACACACACACAGACACAGACACGCACACACGCATGCACGCATTTAAAAATAAACTGACTGTGTAAAAATCTGTCTGTAAAAAGAAAAATAAAAAGAAGAAAAGCCTAAAACCATTACACCATTACAGTTTAGACAAATCAATAGACGCCTCATTAATTTAAATCCATCCAGCCATTGGGATTCTTCAAAGATAAAGTGTCCACTCAGATATGCATGAAAAACAAAACTATGCCTTTGGTTTTATGCAAATTGGTTAAAAACTAACCTATTCTTACCTGCGTGACACCATCTTGAGTTTTAAGGCTCTTGAGGGTCTTATCAATGAGGGTGTCGGACTTAGGACCAAAATCCACCAGAACTTCCAACTGAAAAACATACAAGTGTACTAGAACTACAATATAATGACTTGGAGCAGACTGAACCAAAAACACTCTGTGCAGTGTGCAAGTGAAGAGCACAATACATCAAAAGAAAACAACTTCTGATAAGTGTTGGATAGCCTAAACGTAAGTTTTGTCACTTTCTTACTTGTTACTTAAGTGGCAAAGACAAAAGTTGTAGATAGCTAACCGATACTTATCAGAAGGTGGTGAAACAGGCTCTTAGTTAAGAAAATCACTATAGACCGGTAAATAACCGCAAATTTACGCAGTTTTAAATAAACTTTAAAACGTAAGCTCAATAACCTCTATAAAAATATCTATTTACAACCGAACGAAGCGGGGACTAGTCGCTAGTATATTATACTAATGATACAGCGTTGAATAATAATTATTTCAAGTTGTTTAAACTGCACTATCATGTTTTTGCGACCTTGACCAAGGCAAGAATTTAGTAAACAAATGATATTGATAAAAAATTAAGCTTACCTTTGAAGTAATCATTGTTTATATTGATAATAAACTTGAGGAATATTTTAATTAGCACTAAATGCAGTAGTTACTATAGAATAACATGTAATTTTTGCGCGTAAATTCTAGAATTCTAAACAAAAACAAGAAATACAAAGTGATAATGATTATTGAGCACAGATTATTGAGTGAGTCAATTTTGACATTGACAACTAGACAACGACTTTGACTTTGACATGTAGGTATTTGAAACATTGAGAAATTAATGATATAGAGGCGCCTTAATGTCCTATAGAAAATGAGGAGCGTTGTTTCAAAACTCATTTTGTCCAAAAATGTGTATTTTTCAAAAATAGCCGTTTTTAATTTATGCCTTTTTCTTAAAGTTATATGTAGAAATAAATTTACCATCTATACTAATAAATAAAATTGAAGTGTCTGTCTGTAATATCGAAATAACTACCTCATATTAAGCTCATATGGTTATTTGAACGCTACCATAACCGAATCACACGTTTTTAAAATTTTTGTCTGTCTGTCTGTCTGTCTGTCTGTCTGTCTGTCTGTCTGTTTGAACGGGCTAATCTTCGGAACGGCTGAACCGATTTTGACGGGACTTTCACATACAAGTAGAGAATTAACCAGGGAGTAACATAGGCTACTTTTTTAACCGACTTTCGAAAAAGGAGGAGTTGTGTTTTTCTACCTATGTACACCGATATCTCCGAGATTTCTGAACCGATTTGCGTAATTTTTTTTTAATCGATAGAGAAACATTGCGACCCTGTTATATAAAAAATTTGGATTCCAACTCCTCAATTCTGATGCTGTAGGGGAAGGACCTAATCCCCAAAACTAATGGGTTTTAGAAACTTCCGGTTATTTAAATTGATATTGGGGGTACCAATTATAGACTTTATCGTTGAATGAACTCGAGTAGGTACATATTCAACTCCTCAACCCTGATGCTGTAAGGAATTGTATTCCGAAATCGTGGGGATCCCACGGGATTTTTCCGTTTTGGGGACGGGTTTCTACAGATAAGCTACTTTTTGTTCTGGAAAATCAAAAGTTCCCACGGGATTTTTAAAAACCTAAATCCACACGGGCGAAGCCGTGGGCATCATCTAGTGCTAAATATAAAGCATAATATAGCATGTCTGAATAAAAAAACAAATAGTGTTCTATAGTTTTTTATTAAGTTAATTAAGCATAAATATTGGACAAAATATGTTTTGAACCATTTGTATGGACATAATACATTTTGAAACACTGGTTTATGGACACAATACATTTTGAAACACTGGTTTATTTTCAAAGCATATTATGTACAAAGAAATGATTCATATTTTGTCCAATAATACCTACTAAAAAATAAAAAAACGCTTATGGCCTATATTTTATGCACAGAGTATGCATAAAATAATGTTTTCACTGTATTAAATCAAATTTATATATAGCACAACATATATTAAATCTTGAGTTATTATGAATGCATGGAATTATGAATGACAAAATTGTTCCGTTCAGGTTCCTTTATTTCATAACTGAAACAAAATAAATTCATATTGTAGCCAGAATCTTATAACTGCCGATAAAATACAGTTAGAGTCGTATAATAGTACAAAGAAACAATAAAACGATAATTTAAATATTCCTCGCCTCTTTGTTTTGATGTTTTGTGTCTTTTTTTCTTGAGCCAACTGAATGATTTCCTACTAGGACTCCTTGCTCCATGCTTGTGCAACAATATTAAAACTATTTTGTTTAAATTACTAAGGGCTTGTTTCACCACCTTCTGATAAGTGTCGGATTTTCGGATTATGTCAAATGACAAAGACAAAAGTTGTAGATACTTACCTTACTTCTGAAGGTGGTGAAACAGGCCATTATTTAAATAATCGTACAGTTTGCCGCCACAGACAGACCATAATAAATTGTTATTTTGCTAACAGGTGGACAGACTATGTTTTGAAACACCACTTCACACGGACAAAACATATTTTGAAACAGCGCCTCATTTTGACATTCGATTATTTACTTGACAAATTCGGTTATTATGCACTCACTTTTGCTAAGTTAGTTACTCTTGCATTCTAAGGCCATATACAACGAAATCTCATATTTTGATTACTATGGACAAAATACGATTTGAAACAACGCTCCTCAAATAGTGGATAGGAATAAAGATCGACCAGAATCTCATGCAAAATAGGGAAATGAAATTCCAAGGTTAGCAACACTACGGCTGCCCTAGCGATAAACAAAGTAACTGACATTTTTTGTGAAATTGACTTTTTGCATTAACAAAAGTTTTATGTCGAGTAGTTTTTTACCACAGTTTAATATTTCAAATAACTTGAACCGTTTACTGAAATTTAAATTGCCCAAACAAAGTAACTGCACTCACTAATCCGGAATATAAATGCAAAAACCAAGTAAACAACAAGCACAACACAAAAACATTTTTTTATTTTTAAAATGCAGTTTTTGTATTTAAAATGCAGTTGCTTGATTTTTCGTTTCGTGAAACGATCCCAGGCAAGGTGTTCTGAATGTAATTACTTTGTTTATCACTAGGGCAGCCGAGTTAACCTAGTGTTGCTTACTACAAAATTTAATTTCCCTATTTTTCATGAGATTCTGGTCGATCTATAGAATAGTCGATACTTTTACATCAGCCTGTCCAGACGATTAAGGGTCGGCATACCTTGAGCGCGTAGTCAAAACTAGGCATATAACGCTACACACAGAGCCACCGTCGGCGCACGCACACATAGATACATTCAGCAGCGGTACTACGGGTGCGCGCACTCGATTCACGGCAGGCGAGTTGCGAGCGAGTTCTTCACCTAGGCATACTTAGCTATCTTATTATCGAGATGTTTGTCGATATTATACCTACCGTGTAGTAAAATAACAGCTACTACTACTTCACTGACTTATTAATATTATTTTTTATGTATCTTACTCTCACGTCCGTGTACAAAATGTTAATATTATTATTATTAACCTATTTATTTCTAATCATCATGGGTTTAGGCGTAGGCGTTAGATTAAAAAAAAATCTAAATAATAGACACGGCTTTTGCAACTGAAATGTCTGCCACACTTTCATGATCAATGATCAACGTGAATTTACTGAAATGTGCGTGAATTATTTGTATTGATTAGGTCGTAGTAATATCTTATGGTTTTTGGCAGATGATGATGAGATGAGATGGCAGTGTAGGTATTTTAATTTAACATAAAGTATTTTTCGCGCATTAATACATAAAACATCGATTGTAAACTCTATTTTTTCTATGGGTTTAGGTATTAGGTAAATAGGTATTTCTTTAGGCCATTAAGGTATGGTTTAGTAAATGAAATTCAGATCTTTATTTATTTTTAAAGTGGAAATTTTATAGGTAGCCTTTGCCTTTTATGAGTACTAGCTTCTTCGACACTGCCTCATAATTCCACGAATTTAAAGATTGAGTATCAAGTACTTTCAAGCAACATGGGGTTGTGGATCATAGTTTTGGAGATAAAAGCTTTCAAAAATAATGGTTGATAGCGACTAACCACGCGATCATACAGACAACACGAAAATAAATAGATTGAGTACCAACAACATGGGGCTGCACCCTATAATTTCGGATATGTAAGGTTTTAAAAATCTGACCACGTGAGCACATAGATATCGTGAAAATAAGAAGTTTGAGTACCAACAACATAGGGCTGCACCCTATAGTTTCGGAGATATAAGCTTTTAAAAATCTGACTATGTGATCACATAGATATCGCGAAAATAAGAAGTTTGAGTACCAACAACATGAGGCTGCACCCTATAGTTTCGGAGATATAAGCTTTTAAAAATCTGACTATGTGATCACATAGATATCGCGAAAATAAGAAGTTTGAGTACCAACAACATGAGGCTGCACCCTATAGTTTCGGAGTATAAGCTTTTAAAAATCTGACTACGTGAGCACATAGATATCGCGAAAATAAGAAGTTTGAGTACCAACAACATGGGGCTGCACCCTATAGTTTCGGATATGTAAGGTTTTAAAAATCTGACCACGTGAGCACATAGATATCGCGAAAATAAGAAGTTTGAGTACCAACAACATGGGGCTGCACCCTATAGTTTCGGAGATATAAGCTTTTAAAAATCTGACTACGTGAGAACATAGACATCGTGAAAATAAGAAGTTTGAGTACCAACAACATAGGGCTGCACCCTATAGTTTCGGAGATATAAGCTTTTAAAAATATGACTATGTGATCACATAGATATCGCGAAAATAAGAAGTTTGAGTACCAACAACATGAGGCTGCACCCTATAGTTTCGGATATGTAAGGTTTTAAAAATCTGACTATGTGATCACATAGATATCGCGAAAATAAGAAGTTTGAGTACCAACAACATGAGGCTGCACCCTATAGTTTCGGAGTATAAGCTTTTAAAAATCTGACTATGTGATCACAATATAGATATCGCGAAAATAAGAAGATTGAGTACCAACAACATGAGGCTGCACCCTATAGTTTCGGAGTATAAGCTTTTAAAAATCTGACTACGTGAGCACATAGATATCGCGAAAATAATAAGTTTGAGTACCAACAACATGGGGCTGCACCCTGTAGTTTCGGATATGTAAGGTTTTAAAAATCTGACCACGTGAGCACATAGATATCGCGAAAATAAGAAGTTTGAGTACCAACAACATGGGGCTGCACCCTATAGTTTCGGAGATATAAGCTTTTAAAAATCTGACTACGTGAGCACATAGACATCGTGAAAATAAGAAGTTTGAGTACCAACAACATAGGGCTGCACCCTATAGTTTCGGAGATATAAGCTTTTAAAAATATGACTATGTGATCACATAGATATCGCGAAAATAAGAAGTTTGAGTACCAACAACATGAGGCTGCACCCTATAGTTTCGGAGATATAAGCCTTTAAAAATCTAACCACGTGAGCAGAATAGATATCACGAAAATAAGAAGGTTGAGTAACATTAAGGGACCTATAGAATAGTAAAATCATTGAAAAATCAATTATCAGCAAACTAAGATCTGATCATTGCGGTCAAATGATATCCATTCCTAACAGCGAACAGAATATAACAAAAGTAATAAATTATAGGCCAATTACCACTAAAAAAGTAAGGCAATTCAAACATACTATTTCGACCACACTATCGACAATTGACCTTACGCAGGGTGGTCCGGATGAACTTTATAGCAAGTTTTTTGATGTAATAAACACTCAGTTTACTTCCATCTTTAAAATTATAGAAAAAAGATTGTTTAAAAATCTCAAATTTAGTGACTGGGCAACTGTTGGCATTTATAAAAGTAGAAACAAGTTATTTGACTTGTATGCAGAAAAACAATATAACTATACCCCTGCGTTTATTGAATATGTTAGAAATTATTCCAAATTATTTCGAAATGTTTGCATACAAGCAAAATCTCTTTACATAAAACAGAAAATCATTCACTCTGATAATAAAATAAAAGCAACGTGGGATATCATCAGTAATGAAATGGGGAAACATAAAGTGCATAATAATAAACTGGAATTAAAAATTAATAATCATATTATTGATTCTGATACAGATATTGCAAATACTTTTGAGAAGTTTTTCCAAAATGTTCCAGTTACCACGACTAGTTCCCTAAATTCCTCGCCAACAGAAGCCTATAGTATTTTAAAGGGCAATGTTTCTGAGTGCAATGTATTATTTCGATTTAAATACGTAACCCCATATGATGTTATTAAAACATTTAAGTCTTTACAACACAAAAAAACAGGAGACTTATGGGGAATATCAGTAAAAATAATCCATAATATTATTGACGTTATTGCACCATATCTTGCTGTTATTTTTAACAAATCATAGACTCGGGATCATTTCCTGACCTAATGAAATGTAGTAAATTAATACCTCTATTTAAATCGGGAAGCAAAAGTGACCCAAATAACTACAGGCCGATCTCGATTCTACCAACTCTCAGCAAGATATTTGAGAAAATGATGCTCAACCAACTGCTTTTGCACTTTAATTTAAATAAATTACTTCACTCTGAGCAGTATGGTTTCACTAAGGGTCGTTCTACAACCGATGCGGCCGCAAGGCTGTTACGGCATATTTTCGATGCATGGGAGAAATCACAGAATGCCATTGGTATTTTCTGTGATTTGTCAAAAGCATTCGATTGCGTTGATCATGAGACTCTCTTACGAAAATTAAGCCACTATGGTATTAAAGAAACTGCACTCAGTCTTATTGCCTCTTATCTCAGTGATCGCATACAGAGAGTATGTATCAATGATGTTAAGTCGTCCGGATCAGCCTCAGTAATGGGTGTTCCCCAAGGCTCTATTCTGGGTCCATTCATGTTTCTGGTTTATATTAATGATTTACCACATTTTGTCAAAAATGCTTGCGATATTGTACTATTTGCTGACGACACGTCTTTGATTTTTAAAGTCGATAGGACTAAGGACAATTTTGACGATGTAAATAATACATTATCTCAAGTTTCACACTGGTTTACTACAAACAATCTACTTTTGAATGCAAAAAAAACCAAGTGTGTCGAGTTTCTATTGCCCAATACAAGGGTTACTAGCAAAAATTTAAAGATAAGTGGTGAGCCATTGAAAACTGAGGACACAACTGTGTTCTTGGGAATAACCCTAGATGCAAAGCTTCAATGGGGCACCCATATAGCAACACTTGCTGGCAAGCTCAGCTCTGCTGCTTACGCTGTTAGGAAGATTCGACAGATAACAGATATAGAAACTGCAAAAATTGTTTATTTTGCATATTTCCATAGTATTATGTCGTATGGACTCATACTATGGGGTAAAGCGGCTGATATTGAAAAAATTTTCGTTTTACAAAAAAGGGCAATTCGCGCAATTTATAATTTAAAACCGCGGGATTCCCTTCGAGAGAAATTTAAAGAAATAGGTATTCTTACGGTAGCTTCTCAATATATCTATAACAATATAATTTTTGTTAGGCAAAACATTCACAGTTACATTAAAAAGTGCGAATTACACGACAGGCAATTAAGAAATAGAAATAGGCTCGTGATTCCTCAGTTACGCCTCAAAAGGGTCCAAAGGTCATTTGTGGGAATGGGCGTAATGTTCTATAATAAAATTCCACAAGCAATCTTAGACTTGCCTTTACACAAGTTTAAGAACTCTATTAAAAATATGCTCATAAAAAAAGCATATTATACAATTGAAGATTATATAAATGATAAAAAAGCATGGAGCAATTTCTCAATGTCTTAAACCGAGTATTTGATTATTGGTGTTCAATTCGATGCTTTGATCATGGGTAGCCTAAGTATGTCACGCTCTCTTTAAACATTTCTGTGGTGGTGTCGTGTGGTGCGGGTTGTTACGTTCCCTCGAATATGGTTGAGCGAAGCAATGGCTGGATCATGCGTCATGCTCGTGAACGGGTGCCACCGTCGGAAATGGGGCTACTTTTGTCTGCCCTTCTTCACATGTGTAGAATTGTAAGCACCATTCCGAACCTGTGGTAGATTCATTTGTCGATTCGTAAACGCTTCCGAAAGTTTATCTGAATAAAATTATGATTACTTATATAAATGATTAAAAGGCGTGGATTTGACTCGTTCCAGCAATGCGCGAGACGGCAATTCAATCATGTACTTACCATAAAATTGTTATATTGATATTGTAAATTTGGAAAAGAGCAACCGCCGAGTTTCTTGCTGGTTCTTCTCGGTTGGAACGGCATTCCGAACCAGTGGTAGATTCATCTGACTATTCAAAAGCACTTGTAAAAGTTTATTTGAATAAAAAACTTTTCTATTCTATTCTATTCTATAGACCATGGTTTTGGAAGTAAAAGCTTTCAAAAATCTGACCACGCGATCATACAAACATCACAAAAAAAAATTGGTTGTCTGAAAAATCGGTTTACGGAAGATAATTTTACGTGACAACATAATGAGAAAACATTGATGAAACCAAACACTTAGGAAGATCGTGCCTCTCTATCGCTTGTTCCGCGCTCTCGCTTGCACGCTCGGCTCAAGTGTCATGCTTTTTCGTGCGTGCCGGCGTTCATCGATTTATAAGACTTTATCACGTCAAAAAAAAATTAACACCAACACCATGGGGCTATGAGTCATAGTTTCGGCGATAAAAGCTTTCAAAAATGATTGATGAAATGATGACGACTGACTAAATAATTATACAATTATAATGAAAGTTAGAGTTCAAAAAATATGGGGTTGACAGGAAAAAAAAAAGAAATTTTCTAAAATAATAAATTTTGGAATTTCACATACACATAGTGCAAGAATTTGGTATATTTTACATTTTTTTAATTTTATCATTTACTGAAGTTAACTAAATAAAGGTTAAAAAAATCCTAATTTATAGAAAAATATTATAATCTCGCGCGAACTACGTAGGTAGCAGCCCCTCACAGCGGAGCTCTTTTATGAAGCTTCTCGTCATGGTAGGTATTTATTTAGTCACGTGCTTTTGTCCAATGGTACCGCTCCAGTGAGTTTTTGTGTTTGTACACGAGCAGAGATCGCGACAGGATTTTTGAAGCGACGAGCGCACCTTCCACCTTGACAGCCCGCGGGCGATTGAAACGTAAGCTTCGCGTTCCGGGAATATATAGGTTGAAATTTGCAGTGGTGCGCGCCATAGTAATTTGTATGAAGAAATCGTGGATAAAAATGTGGTATGTTTGCTACCCAATTTCAAAAAAACTTAAAGTTGTATTGGAAAACAAGTTTATTTATCGTGTTCCTTGTTCTTTTAACATTAATTTAAAATATTTTTTGTTGTGTTTATGTCTCAAACTAATTCAGAATACTCGGAAAGCGGCAACGCTATTTTAGAGTTTTCTATGAACTTCCCGATTTTTTTCTATTGTTAATATAAGACTTTGTAGCGATTTTTTTTAATCATCTTATACTTCATTTTATAAAGTCACTAATGGTATTTATTTTGTGTAGAAGTTTAAATATTTACTATTGTAAAAACTCGGAAAGCTGTACCTTGTTTTACCCGATTATAGCACTGCCGACCCTTAACTGTGATATATTAAGAGCGTTGACGCACGGACCCGCTTCGCAAGTTTAGGCATTTACCTGGGATTCTTTGTTTACGTGAATGAACGGACTGCTCCGAGTGCAGTGTAGTGTAACAAACCGTTTTGATCTTTTTACCATTTTCAAACGGGCTATTATTTTTTTCAATATTGTTATGCACCTATACCTAAGTTTTTAGTTCGTAGATTTCTAATTTTATAAAGCAGGCATAATTAATGTATAATGCTTGAAAAAGACCTTATAGAGTAGACTAGTACATAAAAATTATAATTGGAGAATATAGTACAGCTTCTGATATTGATTTTATTATATACCTACTCGTGTAAGGGTAAGATAGTGAAGAAAAATGCAGATTCATTCAAAATCAAAAGTAAAAAAAATTAATAAAAGTATTTTTTTTGTTTTCGCACCCAAACTAACGTAAAAACAAAAACAGAGAGCAATAAAATAGATAAGCACCTGCAACGCTAAAGCAGTTTTTATCACACTGACAATAGCCATCAAGGTCGACCCTTGATGCAATAAAAAGAAAAATCTTGTTCGAAAATATAAATAAAATCTATACTAATAAATAAAATTGAAGTGTCTGTCTGTAATTTCGAAATAACTACCTCATATTAAGCTCATATGGTTATTTGAACGATACCAAAACCGAATCACACGTTTTTAAAATTTTTGTCTGTCTGTCTGTCTGTCTGTCTGTCTGTCTGTCTGTCTGTCTGTCTGTCTGTCTGTCTGTCTGTTTGAACGGGCTAATCTTCGGAACGGCTGAACCGATTTTGACGGGACTTTCACTAACAAGTAGAGAATTTACCAGGGAGTAACATAGGCTACTTTTTTAACCGACTTTCAAAAAAAGAGGAGTTGTGTTTTTCTACCTATGTCCACCGATATCTCCGAGATTTCTGAACCGATTTGCGTATTTTTTTTTAATCGATAGAGAAACATTGCGACACTGTCCTACAAAAAATTTGGACTCCAACTCCTCAATCCTGATGCTGTAGGGGACCTGATCCCCAAAAGCAATGGGATTTAGGAACTGTCGGTTATTTAAATTGATATTGGGGGTACCAATTAAAGACTTTATCGTTGAATGAACTCGAGTAGGTACATATCCAACTCCTCAATCCTGATGCTGTAAGGAATTGCATTCCTAAATCGTTGGGATCCCGCGGGATTTTTCCGTTTTGGGGACGGGTTACTACTTACTACAGATAGGCTTCGTTTTGTTCTGGAAAATCAAAAGTTCCCACGGGATTCTTGAAAACCTAAATACACACGGGCGAAGCCGTGGGCATCTTCTAGTAATATTATAAATGCGAAAGTAACTCTGTCTGTCTGTCTGTCTGTCTGTCTGTCTGTCTGTCTGTCACGCTTTCACGCCAAAACTACTGAACCAATTTGAATGAAATTTGGTACACAGATACTCTAGAGCCTGAGAAAGGACATAGGCTACTTTTTGATGTGAAAAAAGGGCTGTAAAGGGTTAAAAAGGGGGTTGAAATGTTGTATGGAAGTACTAGCTTCTGCCCGCGGCTTCGCCTGCGTGAATTTCGATTTTTCACAAATTTCACTTTTAGCTTTAAAAATGACAATACTTCCATACAACATTTCAATTCCCTTTTTAACCCTTTACAGCCCTTTTTTCACATCAAAAAGTAGCCTATGTCCTTTGTCATTTTTAAAGCTAAAAGTGAAATTTGTGAAAAATCGAAATTCACGCAGGCGAAGCCGCGGGCAGAAGCTAGTTATCAAATAAAGTTGCTCAAACGATGACGACGTGCAAATGATAGTTAGTATCTAATCTCTTGCAGGTGTTGTGCTAGTGTAATCCATTTATCACAATAACAATAGAAAATTATTGCACGGGTAATAATAGAGTTATCAGCCATTTTATAAAACAATGCAAAAAAATAACTTTGTGCTATTGCGATAAATTGTGCCCAACAACCTAGGTATTGTGCCTAACATAGGTATATACACACCTATGGTGTGCATACCTAGAAAATATGCTGTTTCTAAAGTTTTTTTTTACATCAACAAGTCTAAAATAACCAATGTCCATGCCTGCGATACTAAATTTCGTCCAAAACGGTAAAAAGAATGGGCCGTGAAAAGCTATCAGACGGAGAGACACACTTTCACATTTATAATATTAGTATGGATTATTTAAATAAAAAAATTATACTCTACTAGCTTTTGCCCGCGGCTTCGCCCGCGTGAATTTGGGTTTTTCACAAATCCCGAGGGAATCATAGATTTCCTGTTCCCGTTCTCGCTCCCTTTTCCAACATTTATACCTACTTTCAAGAAAGTTTGCCTATATCAGCCCGCCATGTTGATTTTGATGTAATTTCCCGATTTTAAATTTTAATAGTTACCGGATGATAGTTTTTGTATACGATAGCCTTCGATCACTTTTTTAATCGAAGACGATAGCTATTTTCTAGTTCATTTTCCACATAATATTATGTACTAAGTATATGTTGGCCAGTCAGCCAGTGTCAATTCTCGAGACGCAAGCTACCTCTGTACCTACCAAATTTTGTATAAATCGGTTAAACGGACGGACCTTTAAGAATTTCGTGAGAACTCTTTAATTTTCCGAGATAAAAAGTATCCTATATCCGTCCCCAGGATGTAAGCTAACTCTGTACCTAATTACATAAAAATCGGCAGACAGACAGACACACTGTCGCATTTATAATATTATATAGTATGGATTACTGATTTACAACTATATTCCTCAACTATAACTATAATATAATATATTACAATTATTAAAAATACGTAAAAAGTTTTAATCTATCTGCAAGAAAAAATAGCGAGCATTAAAAATATCTAGTATTGAATAGTGACAGTCGCACTACAATTTTACGTATATTCCATGTAATCCAATAAGAATTGCCGAGACAAAAAGCGTTACGTCCGTTCGCGGAGAGGCCTCGGCTCATACTAGTTTGCTAGTTCAATTTCCTACTGCCTCTTTCTGCGTTTTGGTATATGTATCAAAGTTATTTTTTGGAAACAAATAGTACTTAATTTTAGATTTTTTTTTACTTATATTATTGCTAATATGTTTTACTTTTATATGTACTTAATTTTACTTATAAATGGCGAAAATTAACCTACTAAAATGACGGTTTTATATGTCTATAATTTACTGAAATTAAAATTCCTTTGCTTGGATTTTTATGATGTAAAAAACGCCAAATTAAAAAATGTTTTCTTCCATGTCTTTAGTTCAGGGCATTTCCTTTCATAAATATATCATTGTGTGTGAATTGAACAAGTAACTTTTGACGTAGTGAACGTCAAAGATTCCACGATTCCCAAAATTCAAAAATAGGCTTTTGGTATTTTGGCAATAAGACAAAAACTATCAATAAATTGCAAAATGTTGTCTTCCAATTCCCTAGAATACAAAATTTTCTACAATGTAGTATAAATAAGTTTTTAAGTAAATGCATAGATGAACAACATATGAAGGGTCAAAAAAGCTTAAAAATGAGCTAAAACGGCGCAGAACGCATCAACACCACCAGAATTATTCGTAGAGGAAAGACTATAATTTCTTGGAAGAAAACAAAATTTTTCGATATATGTATCACACAATTAAACAAAACTATTCATAATACATTTTCAATTTAATTAACAAATTAGTTAATCTAAGCAATTATAAATAATATGACTTAACTGTACTTATCTAATAATAATCAACAAACGAGAATAAAAAAATAAAGTACTTAGCATCAAAAAAAGATTTTGCACATTATATTATAGTCAGCATCACGTTGAGAAAGTATTAAGGTGCGAACACATTGCGCTGACGTAGCATGCGTAGGAGGCGACCAGAATAATAGAGGTGCACAGCTTAGTCTTCTAGGTCTCTAATGTGCTGAGTTTCGAGGCGTGCTCCGATTGGTGGCACACCACTTAATGTATTGCAGCTTGCGATGCGTTACTGCAGTTACCGTTCCGCGGTTGGGTTGGCTGGAGACATTGATCGAACTCTCTGAAACCAAAAAAAAAACTTTTAAGACAATATGAGGCGGTGCATTTGTATGTACAAGTCGCGGCAAATAATTCTAGCGCTGACCATCAATGCGCAGAAGTCGAAAATGAGGTATCTCGGCGTAGTGAGGGGGTCGCGGGGAGGGCGTGGGGATCGTTCGTAAGCACTGATTATATAGCTCTCGCGGATCGCTCGTATAAGCGCTGATTGGCTCTCCAATAGTACTGTGTCACGCTCACTCATATGACGCTGCGCGCACTTCTCGCTCAGCGCTAGATTTACGTGCCGCTAGTTATAGGTGCAGACAAACTAAGTTCTATGAGCCTTGTTCACTGACCTATATAATATAGCTACTGTCGCAGCGGTCCTTTGGTCGTCCTTTGAATAAAAAACCCTAATATCTTTTGGTCACAGGTATGCGCGCGCTGCCTATAAACCCATACGGTACATTTCTGTGTCACAAATTATCGCGCGATTACCACTGTGTAATAAAACCTCTATTAATGTGTGATAAATGTAAGGCATGAAGACCCTCAGCAAATAAAGAATGCGACTGAGAAAAACAGATAGAGAGCGGACTATGATTTACGAACTTTCTCTTGCACCGAACCTTTTTTGTTCCTTTTTTTTTTTTGTTGATTTTTTTTTCTCACCTCACGTATTTCAGCCTCAGCGAAGGCCCTTGGTCTGAACATCTGTACTTTCTTCAGTGGCTCGTCATCCAAGTTGTGAACGGCTCGATACACCTCCGAGTGTTTCAGGTGGTCCAGGCCCACGGGTGGCTTCTCGAACTTCTTGAAGTTCACTCTGGAACAAGTGATAATACCCATTAAAACTTTTAAGCCTTGGAAATTCAAGAAATTTTGATTGGAAATAGATATAAACTTACTCCGAAAAGCTTAAAATAAAAATTAAGTAGGTATATTAAAACAAGTATAAATTTAAAATTTAAAAAAACCCCGACATGCGCCATTTTGTGGTGGCAGCCATCTTGGATTTGCATAGTGCTATTCTACTAGTCAAGCCCTTTAATTTGATACCCATATTAAGGGAGTTGTGAAGAAATATGTAAGTAATCCGCCATTTTGTAGCGGCGGCCATCTTGGATTGATTTTCATCAAACATAGCTAACAACACTCTCGACTGATTCACCTTTCAAACAAAAAAACCGCATTCAAATCGTTCCACCCGTTTCAGCGCTACAGGGAACAGACACACACACACACACACACACACACACAGACACGTCAAACTTATAACATCCCGTCGTTTTTGCGTCGGGGGTTAAAAACTGACTCCAATCACTACAACTTAAAGTACACTCGCGAAAGTTGGTGGAACAATAGCTTTTTAATAACAAATCAAGAATTCCACCGAGAAGGTACAAGGGTATTTCCACAGTCCCTGATCTGAAGGCAAGGGCTGGTTTCCCGCACGCATTTCTTTGTTCATTTCACCAGCTTTTGAAGACTAAGTTAGTTCAAGAGTCTAGGAAGCATGAAGAATCTACATACCCCATACCTTTCCCCTTGATGACCTCCGCCTGTCTAATACCTCTCTGGACATACCCCTCTATCTCTCTTCTTCGGCAGCTTTTGAAGAACAGGTTAAGAGTCCAGGAAGCAAGATCTACATACCCCATAGCTTTCCCCTTGATCACCTCCGCCTGTCCCACCAGGGTCTCCGAGATCTGGTCTTCATCATAATCCGACATCTTCCACCGTCTTCCACCGGGAAGGTATAAGGGTCTCTCCACAGTCCCTGATCCGAAGGCGGGGGCAGGTTTTCTGTGAACAGTTCTTTGCTCCTTTTGGTTAGTCTGTGACGCTCGGTCCTTTGTCGGGCTGACTGACTGAAATTAAATCAAAAGGGGACATCATTCACCATCAGGTATCATCAATCATCATCATAATGATTTTCCCAAAACAGGATAACTATACCGCTATCGAAAACTTAGCACTATTACCTTAATACACAATCTAAACTATGCCTAAAGCTGTGATAGCCTAGTGGTTAGGACGACCGACTTCTAATCGGAGGTCGTGGGTTCGATCCCGGGCACGCACCTCTAACTTTTCGGAGTTATGTGCGTTTTAAGTATTTATTAAATATCACTTGCTTTAACGGTGAAGGAAAACATCGTGAGGAAACCTGCATGCCTGAGAGTTCTCCATAACGTTCTCAAAGGTGTGTGAAGTCTGCCAATCCGCTTGGCCAGCGTGGTAGACTATGGCCAAAATCCTTCTCACTCTGAGAGGAGACCCGTGCTCTGTAGTGAGCCGGTAATGGGTTGATCATGATGATGATGATGAAACTATGCCTAAGTACCACTTAATTATACTAGGTTCCTAAACACAATCCAATACCAACACAACAATATATTAGTTAAAACGGTACATGGTTTGTCCCTGCCATACATCTGTCTCGTTTTAATTCTGTCTCAAGTCTGTGTAGAGTGAGAGTACACGGCATAGATCTCGCACTAAGTAAATGACTCTTGAATTTAGTCTTCATACCCCATGTAGACTCTCCACGAGGGTATACGAGGCGACGCGAGTGCAAGAGTGAGGACGGTGCGCTCGTGTCCTCTCGTCTCCCCTCGTCTTCCCTCGCCTCGCCTCGCTGTCGCTCCACTTTGTATGAAGCGACAGCGAGGCGAGGCGAGGTTTTTTGGGCGCGAGGATCGAGAGTCTGGATGGTTAGCACTCCTACACCCGCCAAGACAAGTCAAGACAAGTCTTGGCGGGTGTAGGAGGCTCCTAGAGGCTTTTCTCTAGGAGGCGCCTTGCGAGAGTCTGGATCGGGCATCAAATGGAATATGAATGGATTACTCACTTTTCTCATTCTCAAGTCTTCCAGCGATCTTCTCAACTCTTCTCTCTGCAGCGCGTCTAATCCTTCTCCAGTCAGACTGGGTTTCGTCACGCGGATCTGTATTCCCCGTCTCGCTTCTTCTTCAGGCGTCATTTCGGTTATTTCCACGGAACTCTTGGGATTAATTACGCGCCTGTTGCTTTGGCTTTTCTGTTTGAACTGTTGCTGGTGGTACTGATGGGTTTGCTGCGCTGAAAAGGATGTAACTTTTTGAAATCATAGTTAGTCGTTATAAGTAGGTAACTAAAGTAGACTCCCTTTCGCAGGGACCGAATTCAATTCCCGGCACGCACTTCACCTTTTCGTTTGTGTTACCTTTTTGTTTTCTTTACGTGCGTTTTAATAATTAGATATTAATACTTAAGTATTTTAACGGTGAAAAATACGAGTCAGTTCTGGGGTCACTTGACGCGTGGACCAATTTTTGAGACACAACATTAATGTTTGTCATTTTTTATGTAAAATATTATTAGGTATGTACCACAGGTATGTACTTATAAGTAATTTTAACGGGTAGAGGTACCTTCTTTGTGTTTTCGAAATTCAACACTGCTTTGTTCTTGAACGAATTCCTTTTTTGTGGATTCCTGAAAATTAATGTGTTTAAATCCAAGTTTAATAATATCTACCTACATACTTACTTACAAATAAATGACCATAGGCATAGGCTGAGTTTGCACATTGCGACAACGTTACCAGCTTTGGAATATCGAAAAACTATAATATCGATTCGAATTCTTGCCCATGTAGCGCCCGTGTGCAATCATTACCCTAGCGCCCTCTAGTAAGCGCGCGGTCAAAATGGAATAGGCACAATTAATGTGAAAGTGCCGAGACCGGCCGCGGCGCTGACTAACACCGCTGCGCCCGTGTGCAACACACACTCTGCACCATAGGTATAAATCCATTTTTTTTATAAATATTTTTATAAAGCCCCCTCTGCATACAGACATCTGTTGTTAAATAGAAGCAGGCGTTACTTTACGGAATTCCATGATATTATTCAATGAAAACAAAATTACATTGCTATTGCGTTTCGCTCCGACACCGGAGCATCCTCAGGAGATGTCGACTGCACAACGGACGATTGCAAAGTTGTGAAGTCGACATCTCCTGAACATGCTCCGGTGTTGGCGCGAAACGATCGTCAAGTTTATTTCATGGCGAATTTGTGGTGTTGTGCCTACAAAGTCACTGTTAGCGGATTATAGCAAAGTAATTTTGTTTTCATTGTATTAGGCGTCTGTTGGGTTGAGAACGGTAGAAAATAAACCCACGTTCACACTAATCTGAGTGTTCCGGTTTAGTGACGGACGCCAGTTTCTGGTTTATGCTGCGCGCGCACGGGGTGACACGAAAAACGACATATTGAAGTTGCTCGCTAACCTCTCGACTGTCAGACGCTTCGCAATCGGCCGAACTTCGCACGGCCGTCTGTCGCGCCATCTATTGTATCATTGTAATTAATTATTTGCATGCAAAGAAGTATATAACTTCTTACGCGTGTACACACTTTTTTGTTTTATTTACATATACTTTGCTGATGACAACCAGCTAGCTGTGAAAGTCTGTTAGTTAAGAACGACAAAGAGCAAAGAAACACACACGTTCACACTAATCTGAGTGATCTGTTTGTTGACGGACTCCAGTTTCTGGTTTATGAGGTTTGGGAGCTCCGACAGCGCGGCCATTTGAGCTCGCATCTGGGCGAGCTGCTGCTCCGCCGGCGCCTGAGGATCTGGAAAAAGAACCAGGGAATTATGATATGACAAGTATAAATTAAAAATTAAAAACCCCCGACATTCGCCATTTTGTGGTGGCGGCCACCTTGGATTTGCATACTGCTATTCTACTAGTCAAGCCCTTTCATTTGACACCCATATTGAGGGAGTTAAATGAAACTCGTCAAGCCCTATCATTTGATACCCATACTGAGGGAGTTAAATGAAAAAGTATGTAATCCGCCATTTTGTGGCGGTGGCCATCTTGGACCGATTTTCATCAAACATAGCTAAGAACAATCCCGACTAATTCACCTTTCAAACAAAAAAAAAACCGCATTCAAATCGACTAGCAAAATCGACCGCAAAAAAACCGCATTCAAATTGAATAGACAGAAACACACACACACACACACATACACAAACTTATAACACCCCGTCAGGGGTTAAAAGCTACGAGGGTACTAGGTTACTCAACGTATAAACTACATATTGAGATAAGACACTTAAGTTATCACTTACCAACCATACTTTCAACAGTTTTCAACAGCTGTGTCGCTATGTTTTTGGGCTCCATAACTGCTTCTTCTCGACCCTCTCTCTCTCCTGTTTGAACTTCTTAACGCTTTGCCTTTGCGTTCTCGAATAGCGATAAATAACTACCTGAATTACCTTCACCTTTGTAAGTTTGTAACCAACCTGAAACATAAATTATACTTTTTACACGACAAAGCGTTAACTTAACGGGTGTAAGGGAAAGCTATCGATTTAAAACGGAGACTAGGTAAAATAGTAGCCGTGTGATACCATAAAAAAAAGACGCGAAAAAAAATTGAGATAATATTTAATGCTATAGGTCCCCAGATCCTTGTGCATACAACTCGTTCGGGAATGAGATTCGAATCTAGGTTTAATAATAACTACTTACTTACTTAAGTACCTGCCACCTGGTGCAGTGGTGAGCGCTGTGGTCTTATAAGTGGGAGGTCCCGAGTTCGTTTCCCGGCAGGGGCAATTTGGGATTTTATAATTTCTAAATTGTCTCTGGTCTGGTCTGGTGGGAGGCTTCAGCCGTGGCTGGTTACCACCCTACCGGCAAAGCCGTGCCGCCAAGCGATTTAGCGTTCCGGTACGATGCCGTGTAGAAACCGATCAGTGGTAGTATGCATACCTCTTCCAAGTTAGTCCGCTTCTATCTTAGACATCATCACTTATGATCAGGTGAGACTGCAGTCAAGGACTAGCTTGTAGTTGAACCCATTACCGGCCCACTACAGGGCACGTGTATCTTCTCAGAGTGAGAAAGGTTTAGGCCGTAGTCCACCACGCCGGCCGAGTGCGGCGCGGTACGCTTCACACGCCGCGTGACCACATTACGGAGAACTCTCAGGCGTGCAGGTTTCCTCACGATGTTTTCCTTCACCGCTAAAGAGAGTGATATTTAATTTCTTATAAAATACACATAATTATAACTCTTTGAGAAATTTTGAGATACGTGCCGGCGACCAAACTCGGTCCCCCCAAAAAGTAAAGATGTCTTAACCACTAGGCTATCACTGATTTTTCATTACGTAACTATAATAACTAACAAAGTTACGTAGCTTAAATCGTGGGATACGAAAGAAACTAAGAAAACAAATAATTGGCCAAAATGGACCACTGGGGTTTCTTTACAGTGGTAATCAGTAATATTACTTACCTAATAGAAATCACTTATGTAACACAATTGCACCAGATCCCACACAGTGTGTACTGATACGAGTAGAAACTATTTAATGATCTTGCCAAAAAATCAATTGGTAACCGATTGAATTAACGCCAGACTATTCTGACATATCTATAAGCGTAGCTACATAATACTTTACTAAGTATATTATATACTTTTTTTTTATTCAACTACAAATTAGCCCTTGACTGCAATCTCACCTGATGGTAAGCGATGATGCAGACTAAGATGGAAGCGGGCTAACTTGGAAGAGGCATACCCCTGATCGGTTTCTACACGGCATCGTACCAGAACGCTAAATCGCTTGGCGGCACGGCTTTGCCGGTAGGGTGGTAACCAGCCACAGCTGAAGTCTCCCACCAGACCGGACCAGAGACAATTTAGAAATTTTAAAATCCCAAATTGCCCCTGCCGGGAATCGGGACACGTAACGTCCTATTTATAAGACCACAGCGCTCACCACTGCGCCAGGGAGGTCGTTAAAATATCATGATCAACCCATTACCGGCTCACTACAGAGCACGGGTCTCCTCTCAGAGTGAGAAAGGTTTTGGCCATAGTCTACCACGCTGGCCAAGCGGATTGGCAGACTTCACACACCTTTGAGAACGTTATGGAGAACTCTCAGGCATGCAGGTTTCCTCACGATGTTTTCCTTCACCGTTAAGGCAAGTATAGTGATATTTAAATACTTAAAACGCACATAACTCCGAAAAGTTAGAGGTGCGTGCCCCGGGATCGAACCCACGACCTCCGATTAGAAGTCGGTTGTCATAACCACTAGGCTATCACAGCTTTAATTATATAATACGCGTTAAAATATAATACGCGAAAATATGCTAATAATATTAAGTAGCAGTAATTTTTTTTTATTCAGCTACAAGTCTAAAGATGGAAGCGCTCTATACAAGTTTATGGATACTTGTTGCGCTAGAATGCGACCCACGAGGAAATTCACCATTCATCACTATCGTGTGAGTCACACGATAGTGATGAATGGTGAATTTCCTACCTTTCTTTCCTAGTAAGTACTATCGTGTGAGTGGAGTCACACGATAGTGAGTGACAATATTTGTTAGGGTGAACAATCAACATTGAGCTATATGTGAGCTATGCTATGTGCTCTATCGCTCCTATAACATTATAATCAAATAACAAACAAGTCCTATTGCGTTGCGCTTTGTACGGCTGTGCTTTGTTTAAAACATTGCCAGGATCACGCGATATGTGCTGCCTCGGCATCGCATCCCTCAATCCGCTTAACTTAGGCCTCTTGTTAACACGCACGTTTTACCCACGTTTTATATGGATCCATACAAAACGTGAGTTTCCACGGCGTGTTAACAAGAGGCCTACTTCTCTGTTTGAACACGTCCAAAACTTTACTAAATACTACGTATCGAAAAACTGTAATATGTAATGCAAAATGAACCCAAATTCTCTTATTTTAAAGTCGTAATTCAATACTTCGAATATTTATTTTACAACATTTCTGCTAGGGACGCTGGCTGTAAACGAATGCTGAATGTAGTGGCAAACTCAAATTAAGTCCATTTTTCTCTGAAGTCATTGTGTTTCGATCAGTAGTATTTAGTAAAGTTTTCGAGCTGTGCAAACTGAGACTAAGCATATCTTCCGTCTGTCTCGCTTGCATTAGGGTATTTGACTAATTTTTGGAAATTGTTTTAAATTATTCTTTATTACTTATTAAAACACACTACATTGATATTTTTCGCAATATCTACAGTATTAAGAATTAAATCAATGATAAAGTTTAAGTTTTGAAAACCACGCCAAAAACGACATTTCTGATCACATGATACGCGTGACGTCACAAATCGCTATGCAAGTCACTTCTCTCGCTCGCTCCTTTTCGGAACTCGGTGCGTGCGACAGAGACGCTACGCAAGGCGACTGCTGTATCGTAATGTTCTAAATTGTTATACCTACTCATTTTAATATCAATCTTATTCTTTCAAGTATAAAGTTTAGTTTCGGTTGACTTGATAAACTTCAATTATATCAACCAAGTTACGTGCTATCCCAACAACCCTATCCTATCCTAAACAATCCCAGAGCGTTCACGTTCCTGATAAAATTTCAAAAATTATTATGTTTTATTTCGTGCAAAATATCGCGTAAAATTACATAGTTTAGTTTGATTGAGTGAAATATGTCTTTTTTAGGCTATTATCTGATAAGATGACCACAATCAATAAGGTAAAGTCCCCTTATTCCGTGGTATTTTCATAAAAACTCGAAAGAACGTCAAAAATTAAGCATTTACTACACCTTTCTGAAGAACTGGCTATTTTTATCAGAAGCGTTATTTATTTAACTCTTGAAATATCCTAAAAGGACAACAATTACAACTTAATTTAAATGTAAAATTAAATTAAATATGAAGAAAGTCTGAATGCTCCAATTCCGAGGTAAAAATCCTAATTCCGAGGCAAATGGCTCCTAATTCCGAGGGTACAGAATACAAAGGGAAACGAGTAGAATGAATTCTACATGGTGTTCAAAAATGAACTGTATTTATTAATAGATTTCAAAATCAATTCGATACATATGTAATTGTTTAATTATGTTTGTGTGTAAAATATTAATATATGTGTATTATTATACAGGATGCTCACAATATTTCAGTATGGTTTCAGTTACACCAAGTATCATTCGCGTCCAGTCATGCAAACATTCATATTCTAAAACGTTTATCTTATTATTGCTCGTGCTGATTCATTCACTGACTCACTCATTGATCACCTCTCCTGTAAAATTTTGTATGAAAATTATTTTTTTCGCAAATGGTTTCGTATAGAGGATAAAAATTTATTCAGAACAAAAATATGGAGAGAGCTGATGATTGAGGATTTCAGAGACGAGCAATGCGCACGCTTAAGGTATTGAAGATAGGTGGCGGGTGCTCGAGCAAATGTCAGTCGAAACGTCATCCAATTGGCAGTGAGCTAAAAAAAATTCAAAATGGCGAAAATAAGATGGCCGCCATACAAATTTCGCCGGTCTCCATCTCGGAAGGTATAAAAGATAGAAGAGTGGTTTCTTGACAAAAGATGATCAGGATCCAATGGTTTATTGGATAAATAGAAAAAAAAATCAAAATGGCGGAATTTATTTTTCCATAGAAAATGTATGGCGAATATTGAGAGAGAGAAGTTGTGAACAATGTAGGCCTTTGATGCGGTTCTTTGGAGAACTCTCAAAGAAAAATATGGGAAGACATGATGATTGAGGGTTTGGAAGACGGTTGAGCAGCCCGGGCAGGGTATTGTAGATAGGTGGGAGGTGCTCAAACAAAAATTACTCAAAACCTCATCCCATTGGCACTGAGCTGAAGAAAAACCCAAAATGGTGGATACAAGATGGCGGCCATACAAATTTCGTCGGTGATTATCTCACTAAGTATAAAAGATGGAAGAGTGGTTTTTTTAGCAAAAGATGATCAAAACTTAATAGGAGTCAAATAGTGGCCTTGAAGTCGCGTGGCCTTTACTTCCTTTGACAGTACCGCGAGCCTCAATAAATTCAAGGCGGTGCGTACGAATGTAAGTTAACGACCTGTATGGTTAGTTCGAGCTTGCACACTTCGAAAACGGTACTAGATTTGAATATCGAAAAACTATAATATCAGAGCAAAATTAACCCTAATGCTCTTACAGTCAAATAAGATTTTAAAGTCATAATGTAGTAGGGTACTTCGAATATTTATTTTAAAAATTTCTGCTTGGGGCGTAGACGAATGGCTGAATATATTGGCGGACTCAAACCTTAAAACCAGCCAGTTTAGTTGCATTTCACTCTCAAGTCATGTTAGTCTCGATACTCGAATTTCTATCATCGTTTCCCCAATGTACAAAGTCGGCATAAGGCCTCTGTACTCACTAGGTTAGCAATCAGCTGTTCGACAAAAATCTTAGATTTGATAACATGACAGGTTTAGGTATGACGGTGTGACTCTTGTTCCATGAAAGCAAAGGAGGTAGCTTGGATGGGATGCCACGTGTGTGGATACACTGGCACTGTCTCACATACAGGTGACCTCCGTGGCGGCCGGAGCGGCAGCCACTAAGGCGGAAAGGGCCAAGAGGCGCAAATATGAAAATATAGAAAATAATTTCATATTTGTGCCTTTTGGGGAGGAGACCATGGGTTCGTAGGGCGAGGATGCTAAGTCCTTTTTTAAGGGCCTGTCATCCCGTCTCGTGGAGTCTACGGGTGACCGGAGGGCTGGCGCCTGGCAGTATAATATTGTACTCTGTATTACTACTGTATAATATTGTACTACTGTATATATATAATATATACTCCTACCTATCTAGAATGTGCCCCTGGCTGTGCCCCTCACCCATCTTTCAAACCTTCGATCATCATCTCTCTCCGTATTTTTGCTCCGAATAATTTGTAAGGATGAGATTTCTTAAAAAAAAACTAATTTTACATTTGTACAATCGTTTTTTTTAGCTCGCTGCCAATCGGATGATGTTTCGAGTGATATTTGTTTCAGCACCACCCACCAATCTTCAATAGGTGCACTGGCCGTGCTCCTCATCCGTCTTCTAAATCCTCAATCATCAGCTGTCTCAATATTTTTCCTTCGCATGATTTTTTGTCTTCTATACGAAACCATCAATGAAGAAAACAATTTGTACGGAAAAATAAATCCTGACATCTTGATTTATTTTCTATCCATTTAGTAGATCTAAAGATCTACTAAATGGATAATCAAAACCTAAAAGGTCTTGATCATATTTTGCCCAGAAAATACTCTTCCATCTTTTATACTTAGTACGAGACATCGACGAAATTAGTATAGCCGCCATTTTGAATCTGCCATTTTGGGGATTTTTTCAGTTCAGTGCCAACTTGATGAGGTTTCGAGTAATTTTTGCTTGAGCACCTCCCACCTATCTACAATACCCTGCCCGGGCTCCTCAACCATCTTCCGAACCCTCAATCATCATATCTTCCCATATTTTTTTGAGATTTCTCCAAAAAACCACATCAAAGCCTTGCATAGTTTACAACTTGTAGTCTCTTCAATATTCGCCATACATTTTCTATGGAAAAATAAATTCCACCATTTTGGTTTTTTTTCTATTCATCGAATAGACCTTTGGATCCTGATCATCTGTTGCTAGGAAACCACTCTTCCATTTTTTTTACCCTCCGAGGTAGACACCGACGAAATTTGTATGGCGGCCATCTTATTTTCGCCATTTTGAATTTTTTTCAGCTCACTGCCAATTGGATGACGTTTTGAATGACATTTGCTCAAGCACCCCCCTCCTATCTTCAATACCTTAAGCGTGCTCTTCACCCGTCTCCGAAATCCTCAATCATCAGCTCTCTCCATATTTTTGTTCCGAATGAATTTTTGTCTTCTATACAGAATCATTAGTGAAAAAAAAATTTTTATACAAAATTTTACAGGAGGGGTGATCAATGAGTGAGTCAGTGAATGAATCAGCACGAGCAATAATAAGATAAACGTTTTAGAATATAAATGATTGCGTGACTGAACGCGAATGATACTTGGTGTAACTGAAACCATACTTAAATATTGTGAGCATCCTGTATTTTATTTCTATACATACCACGTAATTAGAGGCTCATAGAACCTTATTCCGAGGTAGTATTTCTATCCATACCACATAATTAGGGGCTCATAGAACCTTATTCCGAGGTAATACCACGGAATTGAGTTTTGTAACAAAAAACACGTTTCCTAATTCCGAGTGTTAAAAAAGAAAAGATTTTTCCATAATAAACAAATAATTTAAAGCTTAATTAGATTATCTTCGTAAATATGTACAAAACTCTCACAAAATTGCATTGAAATATGTATAAATTTAATTTTCTTTTAAATTAATTTTCTTTAGCTTTCCCATACAATCTATCAATAAATTACCTAAATAGGTAAACTTTGACACGGTATAGTTAGTGATTGAGACGCCAAAGTGTACCTCGTAATTAGGACTCTGTAACCTTATTGCCTATTTAAATATTCAAAACCGAAACAAGAAGTATTTAACATAAAACGACTCTAAAAATTGAAAAAGTTATGAAGTCTATGAAATCGCAATTCCGCGGTATACCACGGCGTTAGGAACCGGCTAAAATATTTGGCACCTAACGCCGAGGTATTTTCAAAACCTATTTTCACCTTAATTTCTTTACAAATATTCACAAAAGTTGATTGTTTTCGATTGAAAATATAGTCCTTCAAATATTCAAATCTAAATAAAAACAAATAAAGCTCAAAATTAACGGATAAACACTATTTAAAAAAATGTAGGTATTTCGTGCACGAGGTCCAAAGTGTATGAAACATGCGTTCGGGCCGGCTGCTAGTGTAAAACTTGCCGGTTATTTTAAAACATATACATATAAAACCAACAATTTCGTCATTTATCTATGGAATGATAAACTATCAATTGATTAAGATATGTTGCAGTAAAAAATAGCTTGGTGATCGGTAGAAAACGCTGTTTTTCTATATACCGCGGAATTGGGTGCCAATTTTAGAATACCACGGAATAAGGAGACTTTACCTTAGTATATTTTCAATGTTGTCAAATACCCTTTTGTGCGCTGCACGTCACGCTGTCGCGGTCACACAGCAAAATGTTGTTTGTTGAAAAAACATAGCACCAGAAACTAAGCTTAGCTGAGCGCAGCACAGCTAATGTTGTTTATTTACCCTTAAAGCCGTGTGGCGGGTGTAACTCTTAGTAGGGGAAATCAAGAGGGGATTTTTGGGTTTACTCGAGCGTTTCAGATTAATAAAAGGGAGGCATCTTGCATCCTACTGAGTGCTCTCTACCATAATAATTATATAAGAACTGTATAGAGTCGCGCATAAAAAAAAACGATGGTCAGAAATCTAGTCAGAAATATGTACTCAGAAACGTCAGATTAAGGTATGGTGGGTTAATTAATTACGAGCTAAAAAAGTAGGTATATTTAGAAAATCAGACTCTTTGAACGTAACGTAAGGTACGAGAATGGGAGTGCAAAGCTACAAAAAAAACGTTATCTTGACATTCTCGAATCTCGAGGGCGGTTAAATTTTTTTCTATTTTGAAGGAAATGATGCAAAAATAATAAAAAAATATAATCAGCCGATTTCCGCAAGCCGAAGTAATAAAAATCGTCTATGAAGATGAGAGCGTGCAGCTAGACGCTTTCCCCACCACTAAAAGGGAAACATTATATTATAACCTTTTATTCTTCCTATCAACTAATATAAAAAATCTAATAGGTCCCGACGACGCTCGAGTAAATCCACATTATTAGCATCATCGGTTCCCCTAGTTATCTCTCTCTCTCTCTCTCTATGAGAGAGGAGGAGTCATGGAGGAGTGCCCCGCAGTGCGACGTCAAAGTGTTGTAACGTGATGGCGCCAGTTATGGACAGGGTTAAGCGCCGAGTCAAACATGAGGAGCTATAACTTTTTTATTATTGACTCTTGAGTGTTATAATTTTACAATGATATACTCAGATTTACAGAGCTTCTCACTAACTACTAAAATCTAGAAATAGTCTAATGAGTTTTGAAATATGGAAACCTAAAAACGATCAACTGAAATATGTAAAAATGCTTATGATGGACAGTCTCAATCCAGTTATGGACACCCAGTGATGGACAGTTCGTTTTTACCCGACTACGACAAAGCCAAAAGGAAGGGTTATGATTTAGTAGTCTATGTATGTATGTTTGTATCCAATTTTTTGTTCTACCGAAGCTCCTAAACTACTGGGCTTCGTTGTTATAGTTCGGGGGTCACATAGGCTACATTTTATATGCGAAAAAAGTGACGTTCGCGCAGCTAAACTGGAATATTAAGTTAGTTTTAGATAGACATAACAGATGGCGCCACTAGCCGCTTGCCCCGCCCTTTCTTCCACAGTACACAATTTACACAAGTACAAGTACACTTTTAGTACACAATTGAATACACGTTTTTCTAAATTATTATTTTTAACCCCCGACGCAAAACGACGGGGTGTTATAAGTTTGAGTGTCTGTGTGTGTGTTTATGTGTGTCTGTCTGTTCCCCTGTAGCGCTCAAACGGGTGAACCGATTTGAATGCAGTTTTTTTCGTTTGAAAGGTGAATTAGTCGACAGTGTTGTTAGCTATGTTTGATGAAAATCGAACCAACATGGCCACCGCTACAAAATGGCGGATTACATATTTTATCACAACTGCCTTAATATGGGTATCAAATGAAAGGACTTGACTAGTAAAATAGCACTATGTAAATCCAAGATGGCTGCCGCCACAAAATGGGGGTTTTGTAAATATTTAATTTATACTTGTATACTACTATGAGTAGTCGGGACTTAGTTTACGAACTTTATCTCTTCTTTTATTTTATATGGATTGTGGGTAAACGAGCAAGCGGGTCACCTGATGTTAAGTGATTACCGTGAACATTTGCAGCACGAAAGGAACCACTAATACACTGCCGGCTTTTAAAGAATTTGTTGATCTTCCCGTTGATTATTTCGAATAATATATGTACAAATATCAAAGTTACGTAGAAACAACGAATGTTCGTCACATTTCAATTTGACACTTGTCTATTTGAGGACGTTTACAAAATGGTTCCATAATTATTTTTTTTTGCTTCAACTTCTTAATCCTGATGCTGCAGGGTACTACCCACCTAAACTAAAGGGATTCGGGAACTGTCCACTATGACTTCATATTTTTGGTACCAAGCTTAGATTGAATCACGGACCTCTGAGTCCTAGCTCCTTAATCCTGATGCAGCACGATACTGCTCACATAAGCAGCGAGGAATTTTCGCCTGTTTTTTGAAAAGATGAATAAGTGTTTTTCTAGGCCTGTTACCTGTAAAAGGTTTCCTTTCTTCTAGCGTAATAATTACTTGGACACTGTCCAAGAGGGCAAAAGGTGATCCTTAGCTATGGAGAATCTTCTTTCTAGGTGAAAGAAGGTTCCTCATTCATAGCTACTCGTATGACACGTTTTACTATTAACACTTCTTTATTTTGTGTTAATATAGAGCTAGGCCCCATATTGTATACAAGCGGATGCCTGTGACTTCGTCCACGTGGATTTAGGTTTATTATAATCCCGCGGGAACTCTTTGTTTTTTCTAAGCTCCTTTGAGCTCATACCTACATTTCTAAAAAATTTTAAAAGTGGCGCATCTAAATGGAACTACAATAATAGGTATTAATTTTTTAACCCTTTCCCACCCATCAGATTTTTTTTTTGCATGGAAAACATAGTTATTTTTTTAAAACAAGTATAATATTGATAAAAAATAAAAAATATCAACTGCGTGATAATTTTTTTTCTCTTTCACTCTTGATCATAATATTTTTTAGTCAAAAAAATTATATTTTCGGAATCACCTTTTCAACCCCTTTAATTTGACACCTCACTTGATAAGATTTGAAGGAAAAAAAATTTTAAGATGCAATCCTTCTACTATACCGAACTGAACCGATTTGGCTGAAATTTTGATGGAGATAGATTATGCCATGACTTAACACATAGGCTACTTTTTATCCTGAAAAAATCCACAGTTCCCACGGGATTTTGAAAAAACCAAAATCTATAGCTACAGTTATAGGTAGATTACTATAGCAAACCTCCTTGAAAGTAGCTATAAAAGTTGCATAAGGGAGCGGGAACGGGAACTGGAAATCCACGATTTCCTTGGGATTTATGACAAGTATAAATTAAAAATTTTAAAAACCCCCGACATTCGCCATTTTGTGGTGGCGGCCATCTTGATTTTCATCAAACATAGCTAACAACACTCTCGACTAATTCACCTTGCAAACAAAAAAAACCGCATTCAAATCGGTTCATCCGTTTGAGCGCTACAGGGGAACAGAAAGACACACACACACACACAGAGAGAGAGACACATGTCAAACTTATAACACCCCGTCGTTTTTGCGTCGGGGGTTAAAAACCGAAATTCACGCGGGCAGAAGCTAGTTAAACTAAAGTTTAATTTTGACTTGTAATTGTGTTTAAATGATAAGAATAGATAGGTCCATGACTGGATTTTTGATGTGTTTCCGATCCAGTAATGGACATCCCCTCTAAAACTTGAAAAGAACTCTATGTTGCATTTATTCCTTCACAAGCATGTTTTAAAGTTTATATCTAAGTGATTTAATCATTGTAAATTTACATTTTAATCAGAAACGAGAATCCATCGATCAAAACGTTTATTTACCTTCTTAGCGATTTGCTTAAGAAAACTATTGAAATCGAAAGATATTTGCACACAACATTTTGTTCGCCTTGCCATTTTAAAACAAAATGGCCGTTTCATATGATATTTGTCAGTATGACAAACTGATCCCTATTCTACATGGTTTAAGTGTTGCCAGCGGTAAAACTCTAATCTAGCTCTTATTTTTGTTAAAAACGGTGAAGGTGGTCAGCTACTGGTGCCTGGTCCATACCTGGCGACACCACGTTAATCGCAGTCAAGGGCTGTAACCTGTCATCCGAATATAAAAGTACGTGATTTGGCAAAGAGTATAGAGCACGATTTCATTATAAACACACATCGCCATGTGATGATTGATTTGGAATTCCTGAACACGTAACTGTCGATTCAAAAAACTTCATGAAAGACAATTTAAGTATCTGTATCTATCATATAAGTACATATTACAAAACTATAACTGGACGAATTCTGTACAAGAAATACTTGTGATAATCTAAATTTGACAAAAAAAAAGTTAAATCGACTTTACTACACACATACCTAACTACTTAGTAACTAGGTATATATTATATATCTCCGAAATTATTAATCGGATCGTGACTATTCTTTTTTTAACCCCCGACGCAAAAACGACGGGGTGTTATAAGTTTGACGTGTCTGTCTCTGTGTGTGTGTGTGTGTGTGTGTGCGTGCGTGCGTGCGTGCGTGCGTGCGTGCGTGCGTGCGTTAGTGCGTGCGTGCGTGCGTGCGTGCGTGCGTGCGTGCGTGCGTGCGTGCGTGCGTGCGTGCGTGCGTGCGTGCGTGCGTGCGTGCGTGCGTGCGTGCGTGCGTGCGTGCGTGCGTGCGTGCGTGCGTGCGTGCGTGCGTGTGTGTGTGTGTGTGTGTGTTTGTTGCACTCAAACGGGTGGACCGATTTGAATGCGGTTAGTCAGTCAGCACTCCAATTGTCAACCTCACCTGCACGTGGTGCCCCTCCAATTCTCAGACTATACTCTCAATCTCATGGAACAAAGACATGAAATGAGACTGCAGTCTTCAGGAGACGCCCTTGCTTATAGGCGGATTAATAGACAGATCTCTAAATCACAGACACGCGATCTGCGATACTTCAACACCGAACGTATCAAAGAGACCATTGAGCGTAACAAAGGCTCAAAGGTGTTCGCGAGAGATCTGTCTATTGGTCAGAGCCAGCTGACGCGACTGAAGACCGACAACGGTAGTCTCATTTCGTCAAAACCTGAGATTTTGAGGGAGGTCGAGAAGTTCTACGGACAGTTATACACCTCAACACAGAAGCCTGTTGAAGATTTGGCTAAAGATCCCAGAGCCAAACTGACCCGACACTATACCGAAGATATCCCGGACGTCAGCCTATACGAGATTAGTATTGCTCTCAAGCAGCTTAAAAACAACAAGGCACCAGGTGATGACGGAATCACTGCAGAACTCCTGAAGGCGGGTGGAAGACCAATACTCAAAGTCCTTCAGCGATTGTTCAATTCCGTCATTCACGAGGGAACAACGCCAGAGGCATGGCACAGAAGCGTGGTGGTTCTTTTCTTCAAAAAGGGCGATAATACCCTGCTGAAGAATTATAGACCCATCTCGCTGCTGAGCCATGTCTATAAGTTGTTCTCGAGAGTCATTACGAATCGTCTCGCACGTAGTTTCGACGACTTCCAGCCTCCCGAACAAGCCGGGTTCCGAAAAGGCTTCAGTACCATAGACCACATCCATACGCTGCGGCAGGTTATACAGAAGACCGAAGAGTATAACCGGCCACTTTGCTTAGCGTTTGTGGACTATGAGAAAGCCTTTGATTCGGTGGAAACTTGGGCTGTATTGAGATCACTGCAGAGATGCCGGATCGACTATCGGTACATCCAAGCGCTGAAGTGTTTGTACGAAAACGCCACTATGTCAGTCCGTATACAGGACCAGAATACGAGGCCAATCCAATTGCAGCGAGGAGTGCGTCAGGGAGATGTTATCTCCCCGAAGCTATTTACCGCAGCGTTGGAAGACATCTTTAAGCTTCTGGACTGGAACGGACTTGGCATCAACATAAACGGCGAGTACATCACTCACCTACGGTTTGCCGATGATATAGTCGTGATGGCAGAGACTCTGGGAGACCTCAATACAATGCTCAACGATCTCAGCAGAGTTTCTCAACAGGTGGGCCTAAAAATGAACATGAGTAAGACGAAGGTCATGTCTAATGCTCATGTTCCGCTCCACCCGGTAATCGTTGAGAACTCTGCACTCGAAATTGTAGACGAGTACATATACCTGGGACACACGGTCCAGCTAGGTAGGTCCAATTTTGACAAAGAGATCTCGGCTGGGCAGCGTTCGGGAAACTTCGAGATGTCTTTTCGTCCAATATCCCTCAGTGTCTGAAGACGAAAGTCTTCGAACAGTGCGTGTTGCCAGTGATGACTTACGGATTTGAGACATGGTCGCTGACAATGGGCCTCATAAGAAGGCTCAGGGTCACTCAGCGGGCGATGGAGAGAGCTATGCTCGGAGTATCCCTGCGGGATCAAATCAGAAATGAGGAGATCCGCAGGAGAACCAGAGTTACCGACATAGCTCATCGAGTCGCGAAGCTGAAGTGGCAATGGGCGGGGCACATTGCTCGAAGAACCGATGGACGTTGGGGTCCCAAGGTGCTTGAATGGCGACCTCGCACCAGTAAACGAAGCGCAGGTAGACCCCCCACTCGTTGGACAGACGATCTCAAGCGAGTCGCTGGCAGCCGCTGGAGTCAGGCGGCACAAGATCGTGTGCTGTGGCGATCCTTGCAAGAGACCTATGTCCAGCAGTGGACGTCCATTGGTTGAAACGAACGAACGAACTTTTGTTTGAAAGGTGAATTAGTCGAGAGTGTTGTTAGCTATGTTTGATGAAAATTGGTCCAAGATGGCCGCCGCTACAAAATGGCGGTTTACATATTTTTCCACAACTCCCTTAAAAGGGCTTGACTAGTAAAATAGCACTATGCAAATCTAAGATGGCCGCCGCCACAAAATGGCGAGTGTCGGGGGTTTTTTAAATTTTTAATTTATACTTCTTAATGGCTTACATTAACTTCAATTTAGGGAAGTTTCATCAACATCGATTTAGTAGTTTTCAAGATATAGACACTATTCCATTTTCAGTTATTCTTTATTTCAATTGAAGTCGATTCTATTTTTCTTAAATTATAGCGTGTTATTTAAGTAAATAAAAACAAACCAAAATTAAAGATTATTAGGTATTTTATTTTCTCTTCATATTTGTGAAAACTTAGATAACATACTAGTTTTACGAAATTTATTGTTTTCTTCTTTTCTAACATCTAATTCAGTTGACTTGTCTGTGTTTATTATTTTTGATTTCGTAGTTAGTTCTCCCTCCTTTCTTATGGACTTTTCTGCGTCAAGGCATTTTACTTTTTTATTTTCATCAGACTTTCTTGTCCTGCCTACTTTTTCTAATTTCACTATATCGTTTTTAAAAGATTTTTTAGTATTTTCCACGGTATTTTCATCTTCGTTTAGTCTTTCTTCTTCTTCTCTATCAGCTGTCACTGTCTTGGTACCGATGCCGACCGATTCCTTGTACTCTTCAATGCTTCTGATTGTTTTGTCAATTGCTGAAGCAAGGAGAGCAGATTTTCGATTCATTTCAAGTAAATCCTCCTGGAAACATTAAAATTTGATGAATCAAAGTTTTTGGGAATTCTGTAAATTCATTTCCTCTACTTTTATATGCAAATAGCAGTGGCAAGTGGCAATTATTTTGATTACTATACAGAAGATGGCATTACAAAAAGTGAGAATTCGCTTTTCTTGCTTATGGATATAATCAGAGTGTTTTCTTTCATTTAGAGTGATTTCTTTGAGTTAGATTACTATCACTTCGTGAAATCTCAATAATAAGGAAGATGTCTAAGGGAATATCTTTATAAAAACTAAATTACTTACCTTAGTAAACTCTGGAGTGTGTGATCCACTCTTGAACCCTAGCTTAATAGACTCAGGTGTCTCTGATCCACCTCTCAATCCAGGTTTAGCAAAAACATGTTCAGCCTTCCTAATTGGAGACATAGGTGGAGTCTCCAAAGGTGGACTGTATAATATTCTCACTATTTTCGTATCTATGTGGGGTATCATACCATTTACTATAACAATCTCATCACCACCATCACTTTCAGGTGTGAACGAGCAATCACGAGGTATGAATGCGGTTTCTTCGGGTGCAGGCGTATGTAGTCTAAATATGTATTCATCCCTTAAAGGAGACGGTATCTCTTCTGGTGATGGAGATTTTACTCCACATACACCTTGTGTTTTAATTTCTTTCAAATCTGTTTGTAATGACAGTTTATGCTGTCCATCTAATTTAGTACCACCTTGAGTTATTTCAATTACGCCTTTTTGAATAGACATTTTCTGTATTGCATCCATTTCCATTGATTTGAATGATTTTGATGCAAGACTCATTTGCTTTGATGAATAGCTACCTCCTGATATGATGCTCGATTCAAGGTTTGCTTCGACTGCTGCATAGCTACTCTCAGAAATACTTCTCGATTCTAGACTAGCATCCATTTCTGCATAGCCAGTTGTAGAAACACCACTTGATTCAAGTTTTCCTTCTATTGCTAAATAGTTTGCTTCAGAAACTCTGCTTGATTCGAGATTTGCATTCATTTTTGTAAAGCCTTCTTTAGCAATACTCCTTGATTCAAGACTTCCATCTATAGCCCCATAGCTTTCCTTAGAAATACTCTTTGTTTCAAGACTTCCTTCCATTACAGCTCCATAACTTTTCTTAGAAGTATTCCTTGATTCAAGACTCCCTTCAATAGCTCCATAGGTTTCCTTAGAAATACTCCTTGTTTCAAGACTTCCTTCTACTGTAGCTCCATAGCTATCCTTGGAAATATTTCTTGAATTATGATTTATACCTACTTCATAATCAAAGCTTGTTTCTGATGTTTCCAAAGACACTGCTTTCACATCTTTTATCACTTTTTTCTTAGTTGACTTTGCAATTGCACTTTTAGATTCCAGTGAAGTTTGACAATCTATTTCCATAGATTGTCCATCTACTACAATTTCATTGCCAATTGTTAATCCGTAAGCTATATCAACACTTTGCGCAGAATACGCTTTTGCTGACTTGGATTTTATGTTTACTTTAGCTTGCGACTCTACATCTTCTATAGTCTTAAATGATACTTCAGATTTTAAATCAATGGTTGCTACTGCTTGGACCTCTGAAATTTGAGTTTCTCTTGCTTCTAATTGTTTTGAAGACTGTAAACTTACCTCAAAGTCTGCTGACGTATCAAACGATGGAGATCTACTTTTAATTTCAACGGGAGCATCCTGAACAGAAACGTACTGATTAGCTTTACGAGCTTCGATGCCCATGCCTATATTTATCAGTTGCATTTTAGCATCTGAGGATTTAACTGTCTCCATAGTTTTAACATCAGATATCCAAAATTGATTCTTTTTAACTACATTACCGAATTCCTCCATTTGTAGGATCTCTTTTTCTTCCTCGTACGCTGCTTCAAAAGTCAATGTATAACTTGTATCTGCGGTGTCAACTCCGTACAAATCTTTTGCTGGTTGTACAATATGCAGTTCTGTTTCTTGTGGTGATTGGATTCTATATTCATGGCCAGTAGCGACACCAAATACATATTCCTGAATAAAAGGCGATGAAGGTGCTGAGGATATGGTAGAAGAGGCACTGCTTAAGTCAATATCTTTGATATCGACTGTTATTTCTTTAGTAACTTTCAAAGCAGCTTCGTTTTCTACTTGCTCTTCAGCTAATTCGACGATATATTTGCTAACATCTACTATTTCTTCTTTGGCAATAGTAACATTAACAAATGTACTTTTAGCAACAGCAGTTGCAGTTGACTCAACTAATATAGTTTTAGCTTGAATATCTAATTTCGATATTTTACTTGTATAGTTAGCAGCGTCTTCGTAAACTATGATAGTTGTATGAAAAACTGGTGAATACGCTTCGCATGTCAGTTTACATTTTTTAGATATTGATTTAGAAAATATTGTAAACTCCTTTTCTATTTCACTTGTTTGAATTGCAGTTACCACGGCAACAAAATACACTGCTGTAACAAGTGTAGGAGGAAATTCTTTTTTATCTATTTTCTTACCTTCTATAATGACTGGTTTTGGTTCTTCTGAGAGAAGTATGATTGTATTGGGTAACTTCAATCCTTCTAAATGAAGTAACGCTTTTTGAATAACTGGTTTAGTAGTTTCTGGAATTTCTTCTACTTTTTCCTCAGATATAATAACTGAATTTTGTGCAGCAGTCAAAACTGGACTTTCAAGTAAAGTTTTAGGGGTTTTCTCTATAATTTCTTGAATCAGCAAATCCTTGTCTCTCGACTCCAGTGAAAACACTATACTACCTTCAGCTGCTTTTTGTTCTATTACTTCAACATGTGCCTGTTGACTTGTGGTTTGTGTAACATCAAAAGATATTTTAGATTCTTCTAACAGCAACAGTGAAGTTTCAGCTGCCGTTAAATGAACTGCCTCCAATATAGGGTGTTGTTGTTTTACCTCAATTATAGGCAAGTTCAAATTTACTTCTCTTGGTCCCTCAGAATATACAACAGTTATACTCGTGCCTTTTAATTCTCCAATTTTCCCATACTTTTGTTCTTCCAAATAAATTGTTGCTTTTTGACTAACTGGTTCAGTAGTTTCTGGAAGTTCCTCTACTTTTTCCTCGAATACAATAACTGAATTTTGTGCAGCAGTCAGAACAGGACTTTCAAGTAAAGTTTTAGGTGTTTTATCTATAATTTCTTGAACTACCAAATCTTTGTCTCTTGACTCCAGTGGAAAAACAAGACTGCTTTCAGCCACTTTTTGTTCTATTACTTTAATATTTGCCTGTTGACTTATTGTTTGTGTAACATTGAAATTTATTTTAGGTTCTTCTGACAGCAACAGCGAAGTTTCAGCTGTCGTTAAATAAACTGTCTCTAATACTGGTTTTTGTTGTTTTACCTCAATTATAGGTAATTTCAAATTTTCTTCTCTAGGTTCCTCAGAATAAACAACAGTTATACTTGTTCCCTTTAATTCTCCAATTTTCACATCAGCCTGCTCACTTCTTACAGAAACTACATTAAAACTATCTTTAGGTTCATCAGGTACAACTGATATTGTTTCGACAACTGGTAAAAAACGATCTTCTATTAAAGATTGCGGTTTTAAATCTTTAATTTTAGGAACATCCACTGCTTTTTCCTGGGGTTCATTAGGGGTGATAATACTTATTGCAAGAGGTTTAATTTCTTCTACAATAATATTAGCTGTATCACCTTTTTTTGCTAATGTTTCTAATCTATCAGAAAGTGGTCCTTCCGGCATAACAGTAAAAGTTTCTACGACATTTAATACAGGTTTTTCTAATATAAATTCAGATTGCTCTACTTTGTACGTGAAATTTTCTACGATTTCATTTTTTGGCTCTTCAACGGAAACAACAGTTACTGAAGCAGTTTTAATTTCTTCAATATCAATATGTGCTTTCTCTTCTACAGTTTTAGAAGTAACAAAATTTTCATATTTTGGACCTTCCGGTATTATTTCTACTTTTGTAGCAACTGGCAATAAAGAATCTTGTAGTAAAACTTGTGTTTGCTTTTCTAGAAATTGTAACACGTCAAATTTCTCTTCTCTTGGTTCTTCAAGTTGTACAAGTGAAGTTGTTATTGCTTTAGATTTTTCAATTCTAATATTAGCTTGTTCATTATTTTTTTCGATGACGATAAAATCTTCTTCTGGACTAGAAGATGATACTAGTATTATTTCAGCAATAGTCAAACCTCCTTCTATTAATGTTTTGGCTAGTTTTGTTTCAACTTGTGGAATTTCAAGATTTCCGTGGTGAGGTCCGTCGGGTAAAATTATAGTGTTTTTAGCGACGGTTAAAAGAGAAGCTTCTATATCAGTATTTGCCTCTTTATCATTAACTTTATGTGTGTCTACAACTTCTTGCTTTGGTTCCTCGACAGTTACAGAAGAAACCGATGCCGTTTTTAATTCCTCGACTTCAACATGAGCTTGTTGTTTCAAGATTTCATTTATTTCAAAAATTTCTTTTGGTTCTTCTGGCAATGTAGATAGAGTTTCGGCAACGATCAAATAATTATCTTCTATGAAAGCTTGAGCACTTTTTTCTAGAAATTCTAGTACCTCTATATTTTTTTCTTTTGGTTCTTCAATTTGTGTGACAGTAGTTTCAATTGCCTTCGACTCCTCGATGAGTATAAAAGCTTGCTGTTTAATAACTTTGCTTGAATGAAATGGTTCTGCGGGTGGTTCAAAAGGCAAAATAATTTCCGTTTCACCAACAGATAAAACTGACCTTTCTTTCAGTGCTCCAGGTTCTTTTGCATTGATTTTTACCACTTCAAAAGTATCTTGTTCTTTTTCACTAATAGATACTTCGGTTATTTCTGCTACAACCTTTGCGCTAACATCAACTTTAGCTTCCTTACTTTGGGCTTTAGATATGATCAGTTCTTCATAAGTAGGTTCTTCCACGGAAGTCAAAGTTATTTCAGGTAAAACTAAAAGAGATTTTTCCAAAAACACTTCACTCTGCCTCCTTTTTGTTTCAGTTAGTATTACTTCTTCATAAATAGGTTCTTCTGGGAATACCTCAAATATCTCACTGGCGATTATTTCATCCACTCCAACTTTTACTTTTTCCCCAGTAATTTTTAACTCATCTTTGTTTTCACTCTTTGGTTCTTCGATGATTGCGATCATAGTTTCTGCAATTGAATGTAGATTGTTTGCAATTGTGTACCGTGGTATTGCAGTTATGGTTTTTGAAACGTCCAGTATTTCTAAATTAGCTTCATCTACGGTAACCTCGCTTGTTTCAGCGACTGATTTTATAGCCTTTTCAACTTTTGCAGGTTGTGGTAGTTGTACAATTGGCTGAGGAACATCGACCATTCCAACTGTTTCTTCTTCAATGAATATTTCAGTTGTTTCGGCAATGGCTTGACTTGGTTCTAAAATTGGTCGTGGTTTAAGCTCTTCGGTCGAGATTAATTCTATTAACGCACTTCTTTCTTCTTCCTTTATCTCTGAAATCTCCACCACGGACTTTACTGGTTTTTCTATTGAAACAAGGGAGTTAACAATTGATTTTGATTCCTGTAAAATATTTTCTTCTTTTTCCATAGCATGAGTTGTCTGTTCAGACATTGACCTAAGTGGCGTTTCAATAGCAGGATAAGCTTGTTTGATATTGATAGATTTAACTTCTTTTATCGTAAGTAAAGGCTCTATAACCTCTGATATCTTTTGAACTGCAAGCTTCTTTGCTGTGTTTTCGTAGCTAGTTTCACATGTTTGTAATAATTCTATCTTTTCTTCCTCGAGCACTTGTTCTGATGGAATTTCTTCAATAGATTCTATGACCACAGTAGGTGGTAATGACGATTCTCTAAATTGTCTATAAAATACCGAAACTTCGCATCTGTAATAGATGATATCTGATTCCTTGATATCAGATTGATTTATACTTTCAGACATTCGTCTCATTTGTTCTTCAAAAATTGCATTTTTATTCGTATAAACATGAGCTTCTACTATAGCAATGTAGGTCAAAGGTATAGTTACATCATCTCTTGATGTTGATTCAGATTCATATGAAGGCTTTTCGGATTCATATTTTGATGTTTTGGATTCAAAAGAGCGCTTTTCTTCTTTCATTTCCCGAATTTCGTATGATTGAGTCTTCGTTTCATACATTTCTTGAAACAATTTTTTCTTATCAAAATCATTTTCTCTAAACGAAGTGCCATCCGAATCATCATTTTCTTTAAAAGAAGAACTGTATAAAAATTCCTCACCCGTTTGGCTTTGATTATAATTATTTTCAGTAAAAGAAGTATCATCCAAAAAATCATCTTTTTTTCTACTTTCACTTTCTGAAGTAGATGTTTGACTACGATGAGAACCCTTATCATCAAGTTTTTCTCCTTCCATTCCTGATTTTCGTAAAAACTCTGAAATTACAATATTCATTCTATCTGTAAGCTCTGCTGGCTTAAGACCCTGTATTTGAGCAATCTTAGCTCCAGATAGTTTTGACTTTCTAATTTCTTCAACTACATGTATCTCCTCCCATCCCTCCCTCCCTCCATCCCTACATGTATCTCCTCTAAATGCTCCATCATTATAATCTATTTTATGAATATATTCCCGACTGTCTTCCGTTTCTTCATAAAAAATTTTTGATTTCGAAAAATTATATCTTTTTTCTGCTGGAATTAACTCATATAACGTAATCATAACTTTTGTCATTTGCAAAAGAAACCTTTTTAGTAGCATAGTACTTTGTCGTGAAGACTGCACAGTAGCACGAATATGTGGTATAACTTGCAATCCAATATTATAAACCTTTTGCTTGGATAGTTCTATATTAGTTTTGATTTCACTTTTAATTGTATCAACCGTTTTTTTATCAAGTTTTTCTGTTTTTATTATATTCTGAGTTCCTGTCTTAAACATATCAGTTCTCTGTCGAACTGTGCCAGCCTCAATTGCCTCTTCTATATCTTGTTGAGTCAATAACTTTCTCTCTTCTGCATTTAGTGTTGAATCCATTTGAATAGCAAAACTCTCGAATTTTTTAATTTCATCCGCAACATGAACTTCTCTTTTACTCGCCTCATTTGATGATATTTCTTCATCTTGTAGTTTATAATCATCTTCGAAAGAAACTTTTTTAATTAATTTTACTTTTTCTGAATTTGATTTCTCGAATGATGACTTCGATAGTTTTTGTAATTTCGATAAAGCTTTATTTTCATCATATTGTGTAGATTCAAGTTTGAAATCAGATTTATATTTCAATTGATCAGCCACAGAAACAGCTTTACTTAAACTGTCTTCTATAATCTGTTTGGCAGTTTGTTTTACTTTACGCAAGTCACTCTCTTCTTCTAAAATATTCAAATGCTTATACTCATCTTTACCAACTTGAACTGTTTCTTTCTTTTCAAAAAAACTTTTATCACTGACATCTTTTTTGAAAGTTACTTCTTCTGTATGTATCACATTTTTTTGTGCAGCGAGTTTCTTTATTTTATCAAAATCAACAATAATTTTTTTATCAAAGATTCCATTATGTTTAACCCTCTTGCCTTCAGGGTCATATTGTTCAGAAACAGGTAGTTTATATTTAACTTCTGGCGGCAAGTCTTCGAGATTGAGTTCAGGGAAGACACCTTGGTAATAAAGGTTTAAATTTGCAGGTTCTTCTAAAGTTCCAGCCGAGATAGGCCTATAGGGTTTAGAAGGTGCTAGAATTGAATATTTAGTCTCTGTCTCAGTGTTTTCAAGCGATTCTTTCGTCTCGATTTGGACTTGTCTTAGTTCCTGAACGTTTGGTTCTTGGTCTAAATCATTTGGTCCTATCGGTACATATATATCTTCGGAGTCATCCAGTATCGGGTCGTAGAGGCCACTGGAAATAAAATAAAAATATAATGAAAAATTCAATCTATAAAAAAAATCATATTTACCTACAAAAAAATATATAGGTATACAACGTCGAAACGTCCGTCGCATAATACCCAAGACACTGGAGCCTCTTTGTATTGGTAGGTTTATCCGTTTTCTCTGTCCCTATGTCCCTATGTCCCTATATCCCTATATCCCTATGTCCCTTTGTACGCTTAAATCTTTAAAACTACGCAACGGATTTTGATGCGGTTTTTTTTAATAGATAGAGTGATTCAAGAGGAAGGTTTATATGTATAATAACATCCATTAAATTGTGGAGAAATACTGTTATTTTTGAGGTTTCTAATGTGATGTCGTAAATAATTACATTTTTTCCGCTTACATTGCAAACGCAGGCTGAATCCTACGAGATTTATCAATATAATGTACTAAGTATTGTACACATTGAAAAGGTCTATAGAAAACTCCGCGATGGTATATGTTTATCTCTTATGGATATCCCACAATAACATTTTTTGTCATTTACTTTTTTACGACAAATAATGGCTAATTTTAGAAGCGATTTTAACCAATACAGCATGAATCCTTATCTAATTAAATACCTTAAGTACATTGTTGATTTATTATAGATCTATATGGCCCTTTACAGCATATGATTTAAATGAATATTTTCGAAGATATTACAGATTTAAAAATTGCGGGACATAGCCTTTGCGCGCGGCGCGCGGTTCCAGCCGGCCGGGGCGGTGCGTAAAGTTCTCCCTATAGCATTTTGAATTTAGCAGCGATCAGACGCGTATGCTATCGGAGCTCTCTAGCGAGGAAAATAACAATCACACTAATATTATAAAGGCGTTATTAAGTTTGTGTGTATGTTTGTTCCTCTTCTCCGCCGCAACTACTGAACCGATTTGGCTGAAATTTTGAATGGAGATAGCTTATGCCCTGACTTAACACATAAAGAAATCCCGGAAAAGTATTCCTGTAGGACTAAAATAGATATAGACCTCCAAAACGCCACAGAGGGCGCTGACTGTTCTTAGGTAAATCACGCTCACATAAACCATTATTGCAATACTTTGCTATGTAGCATGCATTGGCAACACATAGGCTACTTTTTATCCTGGAAAAATGCACAGTTCCCACGGGATTTCGAAAAACCCGAAATCTATATCTACAGCTATAGGTAGATTACTATAGCGACCTTGCTTGATATTTTAAGTATAAAGGTAGGAAAAGGGAGCGGGAACGGGAACCGGAACTTCACGATTCCCTCGGGATTTGTTCAAAACCGAAATTCACGCGGGCGAAGCCGCGGGCTGAAGCTAGTTGTAGATAAATGAGAGATTGTACTTAAGTAATCAGAAGTTATTTAAGTATCCCAAAATCGAGAATTTTCTATTAATTTTCAATTAAGTAAATCGAATCAATCGAAAAACAAGAAAAAAATTCTTCAAATAAATTAAGTACGTCAATTATGGTATTTTTAAGATTAAAAGTTCTTTTTAACTACAAGGTTTTTTAAAAATTAAGTAGACGTAAGTATAACAAAAAAGCAAGACGAAACAAAACAATCGTTGCACAAAAAAAAATCCAGGCATACAAAATATAATTAAATCCAAGATGACGCTGCACAAAAACACAAAAATGCACCAAAATACTGCACAAAAAAAAAACGGTAAGAGTACGGAAAGTCAATTTCAGCACAGACATTAGAAAAAGCGACACAAAAAACAGACATAAGAAAGATTGCTTCATACAAAAATCGCACAAAACTGAACACAAAAAGTTCATAAGAAAGGAAGATTCCTAGATTCAAAGAACGCACACAAAATAACACAAAAAATTTATAAACAAAAAAAAAAAAGTTTATATTAACTGATTTTTGTAGACCAAGTAGAATTTCATAATTAATGATCCGCTATTGCATCGTAGGTGGTACGGTGTTAATACTGAATGAATCTCGTTTATCTGTACCTAGATGTTGATCTGTCTTGATCTTAGCCGTCTAAATTAGGGAGATTAGTCATTTAGGGTTCCGTGGTCAGTTTTTTTTTTATTTTTTTTTATTTAACTACAAGTTAGCCCTTGACTGCAATCTCACCTGATGGTAAGTGATGATGCAGTCTAAGATGGAAGCGGGCTAACTTGGAAGAGGTATGCATACCCCTGATCGGTTTCTACACGGCATCGTACCAGAACGCTAAATCGCTTGGCGGCACGGCTTTGCCGGTAGGGTGGTAACCAGCCAAGGCTTAAGCCTCCCACCAGACCAGACCAGAGACAATTTAGAAGTTATAAAATCTCAAATTGCCCCTGCCGGGAATCGAACCCAGGACCTCCCACTTATAAGACCACAGCGCTCACCACTGCGCCAGGGAGGTCGTCAAAAAAGTTGCTGCGTTCATTGCCTCGTTGGTCGATGCTGCTGTTGCTGTTGGCAGTCGAACATGCTAACCACTACACTGACTGCCGATTACTAGGTGCCGGGTTCGATTCTCGGGTCGGGCAAATAATTGTTAGGTAGGTATTAGGTTTTTCTGGCAAGAAATTTTCAATACCAGCGCGGAGTTCGAAGCTGGTGGTGTTTCACCCCCATGCCTCGGAAAACATGTTAAGCAGTCGTTCCCGGTTATTATCACTAATGTGACAATAGTCGGTAAAACCCGCCAACCCACATTGGAGCAGCGTGGCAGGTCTAAGCTCTAAGTCCCTCTCTGCTATGAGAGGAGGCCTGTGCCCAGCGATGGGACGTTAAAAGGCTGTAGTGGTGGTGGTAGTGATTACCAAGGGAATTAAAGTTTCTTCGTATGTTTCTTAATATACTTAGGTACATATATATATGGAACCATTCGTATTTTGAAAGTCTCGACTTAGCCGTTCAATTAATAAACATAGGAAATTGGCTTTATCCACAAGTCAAGTGATCGACGGTACACGTGGCGAGGTGTGAAAACTCTTTCCTCATGTTTTGGATGGTAACATCATCAAGACAGTGATAACAAGTGGGACCAACTGTTTAACGTGCTCTCCGAAGCACGGGGGTGACACACCGCCAACTACCAACTCCGGGCTAGCACTGAGTATTTCTTGACAGAAAAACCCAAAAACCTAACAATTGTTCGCCCGACCCGGGAATCGAACCCGGGACCTCGTGATCTGCAGTCGAATATGCTAACCATTAGACCGAGGAGGCAAGTGGCGAGGAAAGTGCCCTAACTCTATAAGTCTAGGTATGTCATTAGTCTCCTCACTGTCTGAGGGGGGGATCACGCTGTCCCGATCCCCTCCTCTTTAGCGCGGGAGCCCCGGCAAGTGGCCGGGGCGGCTGACAGACGCCTGGGACGTATACAACGGGTTCCCCAGGCGTCCAGCATAGTCAGCAAGAGGGAACAGCCGTGGTGGTTTGTAGTTAGGGTATACCCCCATTCGGGGGGGAGTCCCACATAACCCCCGTTCTGCCCACGGAACGGGGGTAGCCATAAAGCTTTTCCACCACGACAAAAAAGAAGTTATATCTTATGAAGTGGTATTAGTTATTTGAGACAGTTTTAAATAACTAGTGCAACAACTTGTGTTGTAACATTGACATTCGATCGATGAGCAAATATACAACAAATAAATTGATTGGCAGCCCGTCAAGTAACGTTTGGCAGTTGGCACATAGGTACATCAATTGGCTAACTAACGCTTTTGCACCGGCATTCCTTTCATATTAACTGTCAGAGCGCCTACGAGATCACCTTAGGTTGTGAGCTACCTACCGTTTCCACCACCCACTACACTAGTCCACTGCTGGGCATAGGCCTCCTCTCGTAAGAGAGAAGTATTTAGAGGTTAGGCTCGCCACGCTGCTCCAATGCGGGTTGGCGGGCTTTAACGACTATTTTCACATGATAGTGATAATAACCGGAACTGACTGCTTAACGTGTTCTCCGAGGCACGGGGGTGAAACACAGCCGTCTACCATCTCCGGGCTGGCATTGAGAATTTCTAGACAGAAAAACCCAATACTTACCTAGCAATTAATTATTTGCCCGACCCGGAAATCGAACCCAAACTTTGTTTTATAATATTTATTTAATGAAGTTTCCAAATTGGTGAAATCTCGAAATAGAACCGGGGACCTCTCAACTATATGACTGATAAAGTGACCACTGCGCCAGGCAGGTTTTCCAAATAATTCCTTTTTTCAATGTTATGAACGAATTCCAAAAAAAAACTTACAAATCTAATTGGTCATGAAACAATATAAATTTTGTATGGTCACCAGTTATAGAAAAGGAATCAAAATGCGTTCGATAAAAACGATATTTTTATTGTGTCTGTTGAATTATGCTACTTGTAAATCCCATACAAAGTCTCTAACAGAATCCATGGGACAAGAAGTTATAGAAATCAATGCACCTATCAAAGGTAGGACATTTTGGACTCTACCATAATTTGAAAGTTACCAATTTTATCCATTTAGGTAGGTACTACTTAGGTAGCCTTTTAACTAGATAGATTTTCTAGTGTAAATACTTAATTTATATATAGGTATAAGAGAATTTCCTGACAGAAAGACCAAATACCTCGAAAATACTTTTTTGTCCCGACCCGGGAATCGACCCGGAGACCTCGTGATCCACAGTCGAACGTGCTAGCCGCTAAGCTAACGAGGCAGCTAAGCCAATCGTTCTGCTCGTACCCACTACAGCCTTTTTTTAAGGTCCCACTGCTGGGCACAGGCTTCCTCTCTCATAGAAAAGAGAGATTTAGAGCTTAGACTCGCCACGCTGCTTCAATACGGGTTGGCGGGCTCGTACAGTCGTATTTAAGAGTGCCAGTTTCCCCTCCACTAAAAAATGTGAATTACACGACAGGCAATTAAGAAATAGAAATAGGCTCGTGATTCCTCAATTACGTCTCAAGAAGATCCGATTGTCGTTTGTTGGAATGGGCGTAATTTTCTATAATAAAATTCCACAAGCAATCTTTGCCTTTAAACAAGTTTAAGAACTCTATTAAAAGTTTGCTAATAAAAAAGCAATTGAAGATTTTAACAATGACAACAAAGCGTGGATTTGACTCGTTCCAGCAATGCGCGAGACGGCAATTCAATCATGTACTTAACATAAAATTGTTATACCTATTGATATAGTTTCTTTCTGGTTCTTCTCGGTTGAAATGGAATTCCGATCCAGTGGTAGATTCAATTGACGATTCAAAAGTACTTGTGTAAAAGTTTATTTGAATAAAAATCTTTTCTAAGCAGATCTATTCTATTCCACAGAACTACCCCAAGAGCTGGAGGAAGAACCGTCAGCGGAGAGCGAGGATAGCAAGCGCACCACCACCACAGAACAACCAGCCACCAGAAAGGAGTTCACCAAGTACACAGCTGTAAGTATTAAACAACTCCAGCCGTTTCGGAGATCAGCCGTTTCGGAGATCAGCCGGAGATCAGCCGTTTCGGAGATCAGCCGTTTCGGAGATCGGAGATCAACAAACCATGCACAAGTATGCACATGACATAAAAGATCACATCAATATTGTTCACTTCAAATAAATAAATAATGTAAAAAAAATTTGTTAACTTAATAACAAGTTAGTTACTTACTTACCGAAGGAACAGAAACAAGAAAGAAAAAAAAAAGATAATTAGATAAAGTAGAATGGCACATGACTAATTAACAAATTTTTAAATAAGTATTACGAAATAAAGAAAAAAAAGAGAAAATGAAATGAAACAACTTAATGCATAAGTCATTATTTATTTTGTAGCTAGGTAGGTACCTAATTTTAGTTTGCGTGGATTTATTTGGAACTAGAGAATGCCCGCGGCTTCGCCTGTGCATTTTTCCAGGATAAAAAGTAGCCTATGTTTTAGGCCAGGGCATAATCTATCTCCATTCGAAATTTCAGCCAAATCGATTCAGTAGTTGCGACGTGATTGAGTAACAAAAATCCAAACATCCAAACATCCAAACATCTAAACATCCAAACATCCAAACATCCACACTTTCACATTTATAAGTAGGATTAAAGATTAAACGTTTCTTCACACAAACTTTGTCACCGCCTTTCACCCCCCTAATATCATGTGTGTGTCGTGTGTCTAATGTACAGAATTGGACCTGTTAAAGTTTTATTACGGTCTATATAAGTTTGTTTTGCAGATAAATCCCAGCAACAAAGTCAGGGACATCGACAAACTGGACGGCAGGAGGCAAGATGACGACGAAGCGAGGATTGAGAAAGAGCTGGCCGACATTTACAAGGATTCCTTAGGTAACATCAGCTCACCCGTTGTCGTAGAACCTAGGTGAACGACAAACACGCTGGGCACAGGCCTCCTCTCTCATAGGAGAGAGGGATTTAGTGCTTAGACAACTCGGTATAGCTCCACTGTATTCCCAATCCCTAGATTACAAGGGTGACAGCGCTGAAGTCGTGAAGGATGCGAGCGTGTCTGCACCCGCAGCATCAGCTGATGCCAGCTCCTCTGCCAGATCCGAAGCACCCGCAGCAGAACCAACCGAGAAACCTGTCGTGCGCGCCCGGGCTGAGTGAGATTTTATTCTGTTAACTATAAATCTTTTGTTGGCCGCGTGTATTTTGGTTTTTAAAAATGTAGCGGAAAATCCATAGAATTATTAGCACCCGTTTACATCCTCTATGTAGGTACGCCCTCTCTTCGCTCGTGCGGCCATTTACACCTCGGGTGTAAATGGATCCCTTCGCTCCTCGCTTAACAATCCATAATATACATGCGAAAGTAACTATGTTTGTCTGTCTGTATGTTACGCTTTCGCGCCTAAACCGCTGAACTATTTTGATGGAATTTGACACGGAGATCTAGACTAGACCTTGGAGAAGGTCATAGGCTACTTTTTATCCCGGAATATCATAGAGTTCCCAAGAGATTTTTAAAAAACCTAAATCCACGCGGACGAAGTCACGTATCAGTTAATCTACTATATTCATTTTATTTATTTAGTAATTCATTCATTCATCCATAAGCAATTATTATTTCCAGATTCAAATTCCAACCGGACTCGAACAGCCCACGCGACGTGGCGAGGTTCAGGACTTCCATCGATGAAATAAGCTGCAATAACAAACTGAGCGCTGTTAGTGTTATTTAGGCCAACACTTTATCGTCCCACAGCTGGGCACAGGCCTCCTCTCGTACCTATAAGTGAGAGGAATTTAGAGCTTGGCCCGCCAAGCTGCTTCATACGGTTTGGCGGGCTTCAATGACTATTTGCTGGTTCTTCTCGGTAGGAACGGCATTCCGAACCAGTGGTAGATTCGCTTGATGTGCTCTCCGAACCCAGGACCTTGTGATCCTTAGTCAAACATACTGACCGCTAAGCCGTCGAGGCAGTTATGATGATGATGATGATGATGATAATGATGAAAATGATGATGATGATGATGATAATGATGAAGATGATGATGAAGATAATGATGATGATGAACATGTCTGTTTCAGGCTACGTTACCGAGCGACACGAAAAACGCAGCAGCAACATTTGTTGCAGAATTAATTTGGGTCACACTTCTTTACATCGTTTGCGTTTAATTTAATTTGAAAATATTATATATTTCATCTTTATTATTATTATTATCTGTGTTGAAATTATTATTGAAATAAAATTGATTTAAGAAAACTCTAAATACTCGTTTGTTTTACGTAACTAAGTACCTATTACGAGAGGTTATGAAGCTATAAAGCAAGTATAGCTCTTGAAAGCACTTGACGTTATTAATTTTATAAGTCAAGTGAGTGAATTTAGGACTTTGGTTGCATTTGGCTATATATTTTTAAACCTCTAGGGGGGGGGGGGGGGCAGCTGCTCTCCTCCTGCACCCCCTTGGCGACGCCCTTGTTAGCTCCTAGCTTCTTCTCTACTACTAGCTTCGTCCTAAGTTAGCAACTACAAGTTAGCCCTTGACTGCAATCTCACCTGATGGTAAGTGATGATACAGTCTAAGATGGAAGCGGGCTAACTTGGAAGAGGTATGTATACCCCTGATCGGTTTCTACACGGCATCGTACCAGAACGCTTGGCGGCACGGCTTTGCCGGTAGGGTGGTAACCAGCCACGGCTTAAGCCTCCCACCAGACCAGAGACAATTTAGAAATTATAAAATCCCAAATTGCCCCTGCCGGCAATCGAACCCGGGACCTCCCACTTATAAGACCACAGCGCTCACCACAGCGCCAGGGAGGTCGTCGATTCCGTATTCCCGTATTCCCGTAGTCTAACTGATCTAACTATTTGATTTTACTAAATTCATTCAAAAGAACCTCGCAATGTTTGGCCCAACCCGGGAATCAAACCAGGAACTTCGCAGTCGAACTTGCCAGACGAACGAGTCACTCACCCACTTTTCACACCATTGATACCAAGATTTTATAAGTTCCCGGCCGCGGCATGCGTTGCAATGCCATGGTTGCAATGCCATGATTGCAATGCCATGCGTATGGTTACGTAAGGAAATCGTAGAGGGCAAACATAAAGCCATTCGTTTTTATATACATTTTCTTTAGGTCAGGAACCTTCGCGGGCACATGCAGAACTACTCACCATAGTTTCATCACAATCGGACGAATAGTTTAGGAGGGCATACAGGACACACAAACAAACATTGATTTTTATTAATAGAAGATCGGTAAAATTTTTCAGCTAGGTAGACTGTATTTACTTAGTTTTGTCACCGAAAATCGATATTTTAATCACGTAATGTGATTCATGCAGTACCTACGTTATACGTATATCTAGACACAGATAACGCGATAACGTTTATTGGTTTTTATCATTCACAGGATGTTCTTTTACCGAAATCTAAATATATTTTTATAAGCGGACCTGGCAGACGTCATCCTGCCCGGTGACAACGACATCAACGCCACCTACCGAGACCCGGTGGGTTACCTTTTTTTTTTATAGGAACAGCGAGCAACTGAGCAAGCGGGTCATCTGATGTTAAGTGATTACCGCCGCCCATGAACATTAGCAGCACCTGAGGAACCACTAATGCGTTGCCGGCTTTTGAGGAAGGGGACTAGCTCTTCAGCTCGCTGCCGGAACGCACGGATGCTTTGCGGCAGATTACGGCTGAAGTGTGGTCGCTAGCCACACTGTGGCGGATTCGGGGTAGGATCCTACCACAAAGCAAAACCGTACCTACCTGTACCTACCTGGTAATTGTATTTTCGAACCATCCAGAAACCCATTGATAACAAGTATAAATTGAAAATTTATAAAACCCCCGACATTCGCCATTTTGTGGCGGCGGCCATCTTGGATTTGCAATAGTGCTATTCTACTAGTCAAGCCCTTTCATTTGATACCCATATTAAGGGAGTTGTGAAAAAACATGTAGTTCGCCATTTTGTAGCGGCGGCCATCTTGGGCCGATTTTCATCAAACATAGCTAACAACACTCTCGACTAATTCACCTTTCAAACAAAAAAACCGCATTCAAATCGGTCCACCCGTTTGAGCGCCACAGGGGAACAGACAGACACACACACACACACATATCTATCTATATCTACTAAATACTTAGTCCGAACAAAGCCTAAACATTTGGTTTGGATAGGTGAGCCCGTTCTTGAGTTATAAAATTACAACTAAAAGTGGCATTGATTTTTGTGTATATAGAAGAGAAGATAGAAGATAAAAGGAAAAGGTGACTGACTGACTGATCTATCAACGTACAGCTCAAACTACTGGACGGATCGGGCTGTTTGGCATGCATATACGAGTAATTACTATCATAACGTAGGCAACAAAGAATTATTGAAAATTCAACCCCTGAATGCGTTAAATAAGGGTTTAAAGTTTGTATGAGATTTAATGAATCCACGCGGACAAAGTCGCGGGCATCGGCTAGTAATATATAATTAACAGGTTGTTTTTGTCAATGAGTAATCTGGGGATTATTCTGTAAGTTAGTGATCAATTATTATTATTACTAATTTTGAAAGGCGCCGATTACTTAGTTTGATATTGCTGCTTTACTGTGTCAAATGAATACAATATTTCATAACAAACCTGCAATGGATAAAAAATATATGTCAAAATATAAGCTCAGTGGCTCTCATTTATAAATTGTGGCCGATTCTGTTGTACACAATCTCTAAATCTAAACTAAAATGACAGGTCTAAATATATTCCTCTCTCTTTCACAATCCTCCCTGCTGAAGGGGATAGCACTATTTTTAAACCTGTCAATTTAGTTTAGGTTTAGAGATTGTGTACAACAGAATTAGCCACAGTTGAGTTAGCAAATAGGCGGTCTAGAAGTAGTTAAGTAATTCAGAATCTATAAGATTAGGTATAGTAACTAGTTAGGTATACTTAGCTAATCTTTTTTTAACCAACTTCAGCAAAGCCAAAAGGATTTGCATTTTAGCAGACTATATTATGTACGTACCTATTTATGTTTATTTGTACACTGTACACTTTTTGAACGTCACTTTTACAAGTACACAGAAGTGAGGTTTAATATGGTCCACACCATAGAAGGCTTAAAATATTAAGAGTATGGATTAAAAAAGTCACATCCTGTACATAAATCAAACATTTAAGGAATATGTACGAATCATCGACTTTCATAGCGTGTTCTGCGTCGCTCCGTGACGCACGTCTATTGTTCTACCGGAGTTGCATCGAACATGGAGCATCCGGCGTTCGAGGAGGCCGGCCAGACTCCCGGCCTGGAAATATGGACTATTGATGTGAGTGATGAATCTAATAACTATTACTAATTAATTATTAATACTACTTAATTAACCAAAAATTCAATATATACAACGTTAGTTTTACTTTGCGCAAAAACCGAAACACGTGTCAAATATTTTTACATTAAAAATATTTATACAAAATTTCAAAAAAATATAATGTAAAGTAACGAAGTTATAAGCTTGTTATGTTGCGTCATTGTCCTCGAAAAAAATGGTCACCGCAAGCCGTCGTCGCAGCGACGCGACGTGCGATCGGCGCGAGTTGAATGACCGCCGCTGTGTGCCGACCGTCAGCTGATGCGCGGTAAACCATTGTGTCTAAAGTAAAACTAACGTTGTATATACTTATTTTTTAAAATTTTAATTAATTAACCGATTTAAAAAAGGAGGTTATTAATTCGATACGTATGTCGGTATATTATTGAAACTGTAAAATATTCACATAATATTAAGATAATCTATAAACACACAAACAAATATACAAAATTTCATAGTTTGATTTCATATATTATTCTGACCATTCTTTTTTTATTGCCTTACATTTACGTCAACTTGGGTAACAGTCTAAGTTTCATTAAAATCGGTTCAGTAGATTTCATGATATATGATCTGTTAGGTAAGTGAGTGCTGAAGTCGGTTTAACTTTCAATCTTTTAGAAATTGTGTTATTAGATATTTATTATTGCAGTAGGAATGTTGTAAAATCTAAAATATACCTACATATAAAAGGAAAAGATGACTAACTGACTGACTGATCTATCAACGCACAGCTCAAACCAGTGAACAGATCGGACTGTTTGGTATGCAAATAGCTATTACGAAAAAGGCATCCGCAAAGAAAGGATTTTTGTAAATTCAACTCCTTAGTTTGTATGAGATATAATTATTATGAATCCGCGCGGACGAAGAGGCAGCAGCTAAGTAGTACTAAGCAAACAAATTGTTTGTTGTTTCGGCATAGAGCACCGAATAGAGCTTCGCAATCAGCACAATCAACTGATAGGTAGGTACCCTACCCAACTACTAAGTACTCTCTGTGATCAGAATATTTATCATGTTGATAATAATTATGTATTACTTACTAGATGATGCCCACGGCTTCGCCCGTGTGTATTTAGGTTTGTAAAAATCTCGTGGGAACTTTGATTTTCCAGAACAAAAAGTAGCCTATCTGTAGTAAGTAGTAACCCGTCCACAAAACGGAAAAATTCCGTGGGATCCTTACGATTTCGGAATGCAATTCCTTACAGCATCAGGGTTGTGAAAGTCCCGTCAAAATCGGTTCAGCCGTTCCAAAGATTAGCCCGTTCAAACAGACAGACAGACAGACAAAAATTTTAAAAACGTGTGATTTGGTTATAGTATCGTTCAAATAACCATATGAGCTTAATATGAGGTAGTTATTTCGATATTACAGACAGACACTTCAATTTTATTTATTAGTAATAGTAATATAGATAATTGCAATCGTTATTTAAAAGTCGCTATTGATTTTATTATATAGTGATATATCAATTTATATCAATTTGGTGTTGGTTTTATGGTTATCAGATGATGAGATCATATTTTTAGTTTAAATAGTTTAAGTTTCCGTAAGTAAGTAATTATCACCATTGCCTGTTCCTAAATTGACGTTCAAAAAGTGTAGTGTACCAATTTTGAGTAAAGTTTATTTGATTTGATTTGATTTACCCTGTATATTTTTTGACGTGATAATATCATAAAAATCGATAAACGCCGGCTGCACGCACGAAAAAGCATGACTCATTGTCACGTTCCGTATAAGCCGAACGTGCAAGCGAGAGCACGAAACATGCGATAGAGAGGTACGATCGGCCTAAGCGTTCGGCTTCATTAATGTTTTCATATGACGTTATCACGTAAAATTATCGTCCGTTTACAGGCTACCAATTTTTTTAACGTAAGTATATTAGCCATGATAAACATGACTAATTTCCCCTTTCCCTTCCAATTAAGTGAAAACTTGTGCTAGGAGTGGGTACGACAATAGTGTAACGGGTGGGGTTAGAACCGTCGACCTTACGGTATTTGATCCGCGCCCGACGACCGTTGCGCTATTGAGGCTATACATTGCCCTAAGGCCCGGCGCACACCGCTGGAAACGCGTTGGAGAATTTTTTTTAATCACGCATGCGGATTCAAGCGACCCCGAGCGGCGGATTTGAAGTCGGTCAAAAATGTCAACTATGCTAACTATGTTAAACTTAAGCCAGTGAAATTAGTATTTAATTAAACGAAATATTCCATAAGGTAGTTTAACACCCAACAGAAAAAGAAGAAAAACTTTTAGATAATAGTTAATGTCTACTATTTTTTTTTTTCAGAAATTCGAGCCCGTGTCAATAGAGCCTAAATTATACGGAAAGTTCTATAATGCCGACTCTTACATCGTGCTAAAGGTAAAATCTCTAACTTAAAGGTAAGATCTCTTACTTAAATGTAAGATCTCTTACTTAAAGGTAAGACCTTTCACTTAAAGGTAAGATCTCTTACTTAAAGGTAAGATCTCTTACTAAAAGGTAACATTTCTTACTCAAAGGTAACATTTCTTACTTAAAGGTAAGATATTTCTTTTAAAGGTAAGATCTCTTACTTAAAGGTAAGATCTCTTACTTAAAGGTAACATTTCTTACTTAAAGGTAAGATCTTTTACTTAAAGGTAAGATCTCTTACTTAAAGGTAACATTTCTTACTTAAAGGTAAGATCTTTTACTTAAAGGTAAGATCCCTTACTCTTACTACCGCACTCTTCATCGCGTCATGGGGAAGGTTTAGTTGTGTAATTTGTTAAGGTTTTGTATAAATTGGTTGAAATACGACGATATAATTGTTGAAAATGTCGGAAAAAATCAAGCCGAAAAGTCAAGTCATCGAAAACGCTGCCTAATCCTTTTTGTGATGTAACTAAACAATGTATGGTGGGACAGTAGCGGGTAATGACTACCCGTGCGAAGCGAGAGCGGGTGGCTAGTTTAAGATAATTTTAAACAAAAACATTCAGACAACCGGCGACAACACCTCGACCCTGTCCTACGACGTCCACTTCTGGCTGGGCAGCAAGACCACCCAGGACAAGAAGGGCGCGGCCGCCATCCTGACCATCACCCTGGACGACCAGCTCGGCGGCAGGGCGGTGCACCACCGCGAGGTCCAGGGCCACGAGACCAGCCAGTTCCTGGGATACTTCCAGCCTGGTAAATTGATTACTAATTACCTCATTAGGCACATTTTTAACCCCGGACGCAAAAACAACGGGGCGTTATAAGCTTGACGTGTCTGTGTGTGTGTGTGTGTGTGTGTGTGTGTGTGTATGTGTGTGTGTGTGTCTGTTTGTTCCCCCACAGCGCTCAAACGGGTGAACCGATTTGAATGCGATTTTTTTCGTTTGAAAGGGGAATTTGTCGGGAGTGTTGTTAGATATTTTGATGAAAATCGGTCCAAGATGGCCGCCACCACAAAATGGCGGATAACATATTTTTTACAAACCCCCTCAATATGGGTATCAAATAGTACTTGACTAGTAGAATAGCACTATACAAATTCAAGATGGCCGCCCGCGCCACCACAAATTGGTAAATGTCGGGGTTTTGGGGGTTTTTTTAATTTTTAATTTGTACTTGTAACTTCACCAATCAATCGTGGCGGTAAGACAAGAACAGAGGGTTTGAGGGATGAGCCTCAATGTTCTCTTCGGGGTTCAATTGAAAAGTTAGGATGTAGTACCAATAGAAGCTCGACCAGATATGAAGGTCGCTTTCGTCAATGTACGCGTAAGATTTAAAAAAAAAACGCTCTCGCTGCGCTTGCGTCAATTTGCTCGCCTCCCAAAAATGGTAGATATACCTTGATGGAGGAACTGCTTTTCCTTCTAGATATAACGGGTTAAGGGGACCGCTTTCGGAAACGAGGACAGGTAATCTCAGAACCGCTGAAATACCTAAAGGTGTCGCCGGCCGCCCACCGCGCGTACTTACTCCATAAGCGGGGCATTGACAAGTATAAGACAAATGGTTATTAGGCGGGTCCACACCAGACGATCCGTCGCGCTCCGATCGCACGCAGCAGGAGCGCGATCCAAATGTGCAGGCGGTGTGGACGTGCCGCGCGCGATCCATGCGCTCGTATGGAGCGCGCGCTCCCTGCTGCGCCCGATCCGTATGCTGTCGGTTTTTTGCCAGCCTCAAAGGTGGCTCAGTTGCGTGGCGCGCGCGGTGTGGACGGTTGTGTGTTGTTTGCGCGATCCACCACACCATGGACATCTCGCAAAGTCGCCGTCTAATATCGCTTTATAAGGAATTTAAATGTTAATTATACCCAAAAGATGTTAATTATACTTATTATATTACTAGCTTTTGCCCGCGGCTTCGCCCGCGTGAATTTCGGTTTTTCACAAATCCTGAGGGATAAGTAGATTTCTGGTTCCCGTTCCCGCTCCCTTTTCCAACCTTTATACTTACTTAGGGAATTTTTTATCTCCATTCAAAATTGCAGCCAAATCTGTTCAGTAGTTTTGACTGGCCCGTTGGCGCGGTTGGCAGTGACCCTGCCTTCGACATACATACGACTAAAACAAACTAAAGAAATAAAAAACATCATAACCCCTAATAAAAACAAAATCTCCGATTCAAAATAAAAATTACGAAAACGCACGCAACAAACGCAGTACACATCCGCACGCATTAGCTCCCTCGTTCGAAATGGAGATTGGAATTGGATTGGAGCATGCACCCTCTTCACCGCACCCGCCCGCCGCGCGGCGGCGTACCGCCGCACCGCGTACGCGGCCGTCGCGCGCAGCGAAAATACCTATCAGGCGTTTTTTAACATAGGTACTTACCGATTTCAACACAACTCCTTTTTTGAAAGTCGGTTAAAAAAGTAGCCTATGTTACTCCTTGGTTAATCCTCTACTTGTCTGTGAAAGTCCCGTCAAAATCAGTTCAGCCGTTCCGAAGATTAGCCCGTTCAAACAGACAGACAGACAGACAAAAATTTTAAAAACGTGTGATTCGGTTATGGTATCGTTCAAATAACCATATGAGCTTAATATGTGGTAGTTATTTCGAAATTACAGACAGACACTTCAATTTTATTTATTAAAGTATAGAAGTATAGATAATTATACTTATTATATTATAATTATACTTATTATATTATAATTATTAACATTCATTGTGTTCAACTTTATCTGACACTAAGTCTGCGTAAAGCTGAGTCCCAGATTCCAAGCGGTTTTTGTATAGGTATTGTTTTTATCCAGAACCGTCTTTTTCTTTTTTGTGATTTTTTGCGCAAATATTTAACCAAAATAAAGGTTGCTGCTGCCACGGCAATTCGACGCCAAAGCTGTACGTGTGACTCCATCTCCAGCAAGAGTTCGACTGAATCACAGATCGCCTATGGATCGCTTGGAGCGTAGTTTAGGATCGCAGTTTAAACAAACTGGATCGGCCTAGTATGATCCACGCTCCACGTATCACGATTTTGGATCGCGGATCGCGGGATCGCCGATCCATTTTGGATCGTCTGGTGTGGACCCGCCTATTGGCATTGGATTGTGTTTATTGTAGTAATAATATTTAGCGCTAAGTTTTCGAAAGCGGTCTACTTATAGGTACGTACCGTACCTATAAGTAGATCGCTTTCGAAAACTGTATAAACTTAATCAAATGCTCTTTATTCCAGCTATCAGATACCTGGAAGGCGGTAATGAATCCGGTTTCAATGAAGTGGAGACCAATGCTGGTGCTGAGAAACGACTGTTGCAACTGTCCGGGTGTGATAACATGAGGATCGAAGAGGTGTAGTACATACCTACAGTTCCTATATAAAAAAAGTACGGTCCGCGCGACGAACTTCCCAGTGGGAAAAAATGGCTTGACTGCTATTGCTGAAAATCTAATCAGTTTCAAGTTACGTAGGTAACTATCTGTTCCAAGTTTCGTTCGCGAAGATAACAAGTGTAAATTGAAAATTTAAAAAACCCCCGACATTCGCCATTTAGTGGCGGCGGCCATCTTGAATTTGCAATAGTGCTATTCTACTAGTCAAGCCCTTTCATTTGATACCCATATCAAGGGAGTTGTGAAAAAATATATCATCCGCCATTTTGCAGCGGCGGCCATCTTGGACCGATTTTCATCAAACATAGCTAAGAACACTCTCGACTAATTCACCTTTCAAACAAAAAAAACCGCATTCAAATCGGTCCACCCGTTTGAGCGCCACAGGGGAACAGACAGACACACACACACACACACACACACACACACACACACAGACACGTCAAACTTATAACACCCCGTCGTTTTTGCGTCGGGGGTTAATTATAAGAAGATAATCGCACCACTCGAGGTCTAAAACAGCCTCGGCCCGCACTGCACGTTCACTGCGGGTGAGGTCCTTATCAGCCTCGCAGTAGACTTTAGTCTGGTGCAGCGGGCCAAACTCGTGTTTTCTCTCCTGTGCGGGAGTTGTCTACGGTCAACCGTAAGACGTATGACAAAGACAAATATAGTTTTCTTTATGTCTTCAAAGCCTCGACTCGTTGATTGATAATGATGATGATGATTTACCAGGTACCAGCCGAAGGTTCATCGCTGACCAAGGACCACTGCTTCATCCTGGAAGTGGATCACGACATCTTCGTGCTGATGCCGGAGGGCGCGCGCGCCACGCAGCGCAGGAAGATCATCAGCGTCGCCAACAGCTTGCGCGACGACTACCACAACGGCAGAGCCACCATTGAAATCATTGGTAAGCTATGTATGACACAAGTGCACACACCTTTTCTGCCCTTCCAATCCCTAATTTTATGACCAGGAGGCAGATTTGCGTTCTCCAGAAATAGTTTTCCTCCTAGTCACAACAAATATCTCTTTTCGATTCATTTTAGCAAAACTGTCTCTGTAATACTTACTCGCTCACATCTTGCATATTACACTATTGTTGCTCTCACTGCAAGCACAAACATCACGCTTTGTTTCATTTAAAAATGAGTAGAAGAGAAGAAAATTCTCGTAAAAAAGTTCGAAATGATAGGAGTTACTAGGTATCAATTTATCACAATCCATCTGGCATCTTTGTCCAAGTAGCTGCTCGACACAAAATACACAATATTTTGATTCATTCCAACATTATTACAGACTCAAACCTTGCACATTACATTTATCACATTACATATTTTGCAAGATCGCACTTTGTTTAACCCCCGACGCAAAAACGACGGGGTGTTATAAGTTTGACGTGTCTGTGTATGTGTGTGTGTGTGTGTGTGTGTGTGTGTGTCTGTCTGTTCCCCTGTGGCGCTCAAACGCGTGGACCGGTTTGAATGCGGTTTTTTTTTTGTTTGAAAGGAGAATTAGTCGAGAGTGTTGTTAGCTATGTTTGATGAAAATCGGTCCAAGATGGCCGGCGCTAGAAAATGGCGGATCACATATTTTTTCACAACTCCCTTAATATGGGTATCAAATGAAAGGGCTTGACTAGTAGAATGACACTATTGCAAATCCAAGATGGCCGCTGCCACAAAATGGCGAATGTCGGGGGTTTTTTAAATTTTTAATTTATTAAACTAAGTAAGTAGGTAAGTACTTATGTTTTACTCTGATTCTTCTATGGATCTCCGCATTTGGTCGCGCAAAGAAACTCAGAGCATAACTGCATTGCACGCTAATATCCCCCTGTACAATATAGTACACTACGTATATTGTACAGAGGGAAATCTATACATATAATAAAATCGTAGAATTACCGTATCTGTACATTGAAGATTTTTGCAAAATAATAACTGGGGGATGTTAGGGATAAGTAATAGAACGTAAAAAAGCTATTTTTGAAATTTTTGTCTGTTTGTCTGTTTGTCTGTTTGTCGGTTTGTCTGTTTGTCTGTTTGTCTGTTTATCTGTTTGTCTGTTTGTCTGTATGTTTGTGCGCGCATCACGTAAAAACTACTGAATGGATTGAAATGAAACTTGGAAGATTTAAGTTCATACTACGGAGTAACATATAGGATACTTTTTATCCCGAAATTCAGCACGGTTCCCTTGGGAGAGGGGATGAAAGTCAAAATGTGTACTTAGCTGTAATTCGTTAACGGGTGGTCCGATTTCATTCATTCTTTTTTTGTTAGAAAGAAGATACTGCAAAGATTACTGGCTAACCTCCGAAAGGCTGGACCGATTTTGATGGGACTTTCACTGGCGGATGTTTACATTTTGATGTACCTAAACATCCGCCAGTGAACTTTTAACAGTTTTTAGCAAGGTTTAAGCTCAAAGGAGCATAGGAAAAACAAAATGATTCCCACGGGATTATTAAAATCAATATCCACGCGAACGAAGTCGCGGGTATCCGCTCGTAGTACTAATAATAATATAGCACCTACTTTAAAACTACAGACTATGTACTGTGCTATGTAGACTTAATTTCTTTCAGATGAATTTTCATCAGATGACGACGTTGCCCGGTTCTTTGAAGCACTGGGCTCCGGATCCAGGGAGGATCTCATCGACGACGATTCCACGCAAGTGAGTGCAATTTGCAAAATTCCGCAAAGTATTGTCTGTTAGCGTAAACTCAAAAACTACTGAACGGATTTTCATGCAGTTTCCACCAATAGACAGAGTGATTCATAAGGAAAGTTTAGGTATATAATTTTTTAAGATTTTATGTAAATTGGTTAAAATGTGACGATAATTATGAAAAATGTAGGATAAAGTCAAACCACTTTCATCGAAAACGCTGCCTTTTGAAAAGATTTTTAACAAACCAATGAAGTTATAGTGGGATAGCAGCAGGTAATAATTACTACCCATGCAAAGCTAGGGCGGGTCGCTAGTGTATTGATAAAGGAAAAGTAGGTATTTATCTAATAATAATTACTCTTTCATTTGGAAAATAGGCGTATTTCTGCAAAGTGAAAATTATTGATTACCGTTTGGTCTTTCACAGATGTATACGCGTGAGAACATGTCCACCGTGTACTTCTACAAAGTGCTGGTGGGCGATGAAATTGAGCTGGTCCAAATCGACAAGCCGTTCAGACAAAGACAGTTGTCTACTGAGGTAAGTGTATCTACTTCGATTTCTATTTTAATCACAGTAATATTATAAAGGTGAAAGTTTGTGTGTGTGTGTGTTCGTGTGTGTGTATGTTTGTTACTCTTTAATGCCGCAACTATTCAACCGATTTGCCGCTAAAATTTAAAATGGAGATAGATTATGCCCTGACCTAACAAATAGGATACTTTTTATCCTGGAAAAATGCAGTTTCCACGGGATTTTGAAAAAACCGAAATCTATAGCTACAGCTATAGGTAGATTACTTAACGTCCCACTGCTGGGCACAGGCCTCCTCTCACATAGGAGTAGTGGTTTAGCGCTATTATTATACTTAGGTAGGTACTAGTTACTTAAACACAATCCACAATGTTTGTCTGTAGGTATTGAAGACAGATTGATTTTTATTTACGTAGATTATGTTACATTTTTCACTTTTCAGGATGTATTCATATTGGACACGCCGTGCTCGGGAGTGTACGTGTGGCTGGGCAAAGGCGTGGACCCGGACGTCAAGGGAACCTATAACAACATCGCGCAACAGTACTTGGACGTCAAGGGCTACCCTGCGTGGGTATGTATCCATTTTGTGTACGCCGTGCTCGGGAGTGTACGTGTGACTGGGCAAACACGTGGACCCGAACGTCAAGTGCTATCCTGCATGGGTGTGTTCCTTAACATAGTAATAATACTATTCTTTAACATAAATAATAATGAATATAATATAAACTTATTATATTTACATATTATTATTTTGACGACCTCCCTGGCGCAATGGTGAGCGTTGTGCTCTTATAAGTCGGAGGTCCCGGGTTCGATTCCCCGCAGTTTTTTAATGGTGAAAAACTCAAAACTTCACCTCCATTTGGACTCTCTCTCTATCTAAAAGTTAGTTCATATTTCCAGGTCCCCATCACCCGAGTGTCGGAGGGTTCCGAAAGCAGCACCTTCAAGCAGTACTTTCACACCTGGGATTCTGTTAGACCTGTTACCGCTGGATCTGTTAAATCCATCGCTGCCCAAATTGGTAAGCATAAGTTTAACTAACTTAACTAATAAAAGTAAGTTGAGTATGAAAATAATAGTAGGTACCTATGTAGTATATATAGTTAAAGTTAGGTAGATTAATATCCTTATCATCATCATCCACCCATTACCAGCCCACTACAGGGCGTGGGTCTCGGACGCTCGGGTGGATTACGGCCTAAGCCCTTCTCGTTCTAAGAGGAGACCCGTGCTCTGTAGTGGGCCGGTCATGGGTTGATAATGATTATGATGATGACATAAAAACAATGCACATAGATAAATACATTTGATTATTATTATATTATAAACTTCCAGAAGCTGGTTTATTCTCCGGGGATTCCGATGACGACGGCGAGGCGTTCGCCAAGTTCGTGGGCAAGAGCGCTTCCGCGCGCGGCTATATGCCCGACGAGGGCGCTGGAGAGCTCACTGTCTTCAGGTAGATAAAAATCGATACTTATCCGATAGCGTCACGCTGATCGTCGGCGCTGACAGGCCAATATGTATGGTTGCTAAGCGTTTTAGAATAACGCTGACCGCTCGTCATTGCGACACTGAAACCCTCACTGAAGACAGAGTTTTTAAACCCGGTATTTGTTTAATTAAACTCTGTCTTGATCGGTTTCTACGTACATCGTAGACCGGAAAGCTAAATCGCTTCGCGGCACAGCTTTGCCGATGGGGTGGTATCTAGCCACGGCTGAAGCCGACTAGGAGACCAGACTAGAGACAATTTAGAAATTATAAAATCCCAAATAACACAGTCGGGAATCGAGCCCGGTAGCTCACTTTTAAAACCACAGAGCTCACCACTGCGCCAGGTAGGTCGGCAGTACTGATATTAGTACTAATACTAATAATGATACGTAGTACTTATATTAATACTGTTATGTGCGTTTTAAGCAATTAAATATAACTCGCTATAACAGTGAAAGAAAACATCTTGAGGAAACCCGCACGTCTGAGAGTTCTCCATAATGTTGTGACACGGCGTGTGAAGTGTACCGCGCCGCACTCGGCCAGCGTGGTGGAGTACGGCTCTTCTCATTCTGAGAGGAGACCCGTGCTCTATAGTGGGCCGGTAATGTATACTATAGTATTACCGGCTATGAAGATGATGATGAACACTAGTAATAAACTAGTGTTCACACAACAAAGTATATGGTATTATAGAAAGAGCTTGTTATGTTCGAAACACCAGGGCATCAGAGGAGCCGGAAGATATAACTGCGAGCCAGGCGGAATCGCCCAAGCTGTACCAGGGCGATGTGTACGTAGTCAGGTACCAGTACAAGGACGAAGACGATACTGACGCCACCGTGGTCTACTTGTGGATTGTGAGTCTTCTTTTTACACTAATCCTAGAAATAAATTCCTTTTAGTAGTACGATTTACAGTTATCACAAAGACATGTGTAATGCATTAAACCGTATCAAAATCGGGCCAGTAGATTTTTTGAAACATTGTTGTACCTACTTAACAAAAAAAAACGCATAAACTTAACCTCTAACGCCAAACATAGGTATTTACCACAGACAATTTACTGTTCAAATAGTCTCATTTTCTAAATATATACTTTTTTTAGCTCGTAATTAACCCACCATCTTAATCTGACGTTTCTGAGTATTTCTGACCATCATTTTTTTCGTGCGGCTCTATATAAAGGGCTTATATAATGGTAGAGGCTAAGAGAAATTATACCCCACCCCCTCTTCTTCTTGTTCCTAGGGTAGAGGGTACTCAGCAGGATGCAAGACGCCTGTCTTAATATGTTAATCTGACGCGCTCGAGTAAATCCAAAAATCCCCTTTTGGGCTCCCCTACTAAGTATAACCAATTGTAATCTTTGTTTCCAGGGTGGCGCCGCTAAGGATGAGAGCAAAGAATCGGGCTTGAAACTTGTCGGTGAAATTGAAGAAGAACTAGAAGGGAACCTCACAATCGTGAAGATCCCGCAGGGGAAGGAAACTAAACACTTCTTGAGTATATTCAAAGGTAATATTAGTTATTATTTTTATTTATTACTAGCTGATGCCCAATAGACACAAATATAATTGTTAGGTATTGGGTTTTTCTGTCAAGAAATTCTCAGGTCCAGCTCGGAGTTAGTAGTCGGCGGTGTTTCACCCCCGTGCCTCAGAGAGCACGTTAAGCAGTCTGTTCCGGTTATTGTACTATCATGTGACAATAGTCGTCCAAGTCTGCCAACTCGCGTTGGAGCAGCTTACCAGGCCTAAGCTGTAAAATCCCTCTCTCCTATAAAAGAGCAGGCTTGTGCCCAGCCGTGGGACGTTAAAAAGGCTGTAGTGCTGCCCACGACTACGTAGATTTAGGTTTTGAAAATCCCGTGGAATTTGGGAACGTGGGGTTTTTCGGGATAAAAAGTCCGTTTCTAGGATGGAGCTGTGAAAAGGTAGCAGACGGACAGAGCTACTTACTTTTAGTATTTATACTAATTTTTGTAGATGAGTCATAAGGATTAATATCTTCAATAACGACGCGGACTCCCATTTTATAATAGTTAATATATCATAAGTAGGGATTTCGGATCAAATAACTAAATTTTATTCCTCATTAATTATTCAGGAAACCTCGCGATTCTGTGCGGAAGCAAAGACGAGGAATACAAAGCTGAAAACTTCAAGAAATCTTACGACGACGATGGCGTCCGTCTGTTCAAGGTACGCAACTTAGCTATGAACAATCAATAATTAATATTAAGTACCTACCTATCCTAAAATTATTTTAAGACCATCAACAATTTAATTGGAAAAATTAAACCGACTCCAATAAACCATTCCGTCTTCCGTCCAATCTTCTGTCCAACCTTCCGTCGAATTGAGAGAATCTCCTCCTTTTTTTTGAAGTCGATTAAAAAACTAACTAAGTAACTTAACTACAAGTTTATCAAGCTTTTTTTTTTCAAGAAAAATTTAACCGACTTCGGTTCAGCAATCTCAGAGAAATCGGTGTAGGTATCAATCAAAATTAATACATAATCTGTAACATATTATGGGTACATTTCTGCCGTCCTAACGAAGAGTGCAATAAGTCGAGTTTTTGGTCAAATTGACTTAAGACCATATCCGTAATCAGGAAAATGAGCTCTATATTTTCGTCTTAGACGTCTTTTTTGTATCTTCAATAGTTTCGGTTCTGTTGGTTACCATAACTGCAATATCTAATATAACGATGTGTAAGGAGCTAATCATAACCGAAATATCTTGAGTTATGACTTGGATAGCTTTGATATTTTGTAATATTACATAAAATAATCGCAATAAGTCCAGTTATTGCACTTATGACTATAGTACGTTTTATAAATTTTTGGCACATTTACTAGTCATAAGCGCAAGAAGTAAGAGTTGTTGCAGTTATCATAAGGAAACTTATTACTTAAAATGTCTAGCTTACTAAATGTATTATAGTAAAGTAAAGTTAAAATAAACAAAAAGTTTTTGATTTTGACGATTTTGTGGATGTTGTAAAATTGTCAAATTCGTAGATTTTTACTTTTACAAGCACAAAATTAGAAACACAACCACTTAAAGAAAATTTTGGAAGTCAAAAGTCATTGGCTGAAAGGGGACAATTTTCATTGAAAGTCAAAGAAAAACATGCAGCTGATTGGAGAGAATTAGAATTAGACAAATGAAAATTATCAAAAAAAAAAAAAACTAGATATCTATACTAATATAATAAAGCGGAAGAGTTTGTCTGTTTGAACGCGCTAATCTCTGGAAGTACCAGTCGGATTTGAAAAATTATTTTTGCATTTGGTAGTATAGTTTTCCGGAAAGGTTATAGGCTATTTAACATTCCTAAAATCTTCCTCTAAGGGGGTAAAATGGAGGTAGAAAGTTTGTATGAAACTCCTATGTTTTTAAAGTTACACACCTGAAATCGGCATTTAGATTATTAGTTTTAAATAATATAAACCTGTATATTTTATTCTGGAAAATCTAAAATAGGGGTTGAAAGTTTTTATTTTTAATTATTGTTATTATCAACTTGTAATTTGGAAGGTAGGTTTATTCTAAGGCTTAGATATCAGCCTAGAAAAGATTTCACGAAAATCCTCCCCTAAGGGGGTAAAATGGGGGTAGGAAGGTTATATGAAAGTTCTATGTTTTTGAAGTTACAGATATGAAAATAGGCATTTAGATTATGAATTTTAAATAATAAAAACTTGTATAAGTTGTTCTGGAAAATCTCCCATTAAGGGTGGTAAAAAAGGGGATGAAAGTTTTTGTGAAGTTTTAATTATTGTTATTATTATCTTGAAATTTGGACGGTAGGTTCTTTCTAGGGCGTAGATATCAGCCTAGAAAATATTATAGGAAATTTCTCCCCTATGTAAAATATATAAGGGGGTAAAATGGGGGTAGGACGGTTATATGAAAGTTCTATGTTTTTGAGTTCAGTTACAGATACGAAAATCGTCATGTAAGTTATTAGTTTTAAATAATAAAAACCTATTTAAATTATTTTGGTAAATCTCTTTTATTCTTATTATGTTCTTGCAATCACCTTATATCTAATTAAAATAATTCACTAAGGAAAACCGTACATATGGTTGGAAGAAACTATAGGGCATCATATAGTTTGTGCTACACAAATAAGTAGTATGTAGGTTTACTAACAAAAACTGCAATAAGTAGTGTAGTTATTGCAATTATGATTAGGAATGCTATATCAAAACAATTCATAAGTCCTAATGATAAATACATTATTGCGTTTTTAGTGTGTATATAAACTTATGTACAAATATAATATACTATATAAAATTAAGCATTATTTTATCTGTCGTTCAGTAAAAGTTTCAAACCAATAGCTTTTATAGTTACGAAGATACACACAAAACAAAAATTAAATCTTTAACTGCAAATATCTCGAAAGTAGTCAAAACCTAGTTATTGCACTCTTCGTTAGGACGGCAGATTTATGCGTGTAACTTCGTACATAAGAACAATAACTAGGTGTGTTATTTACTAAAACGGTCCTGAAAGTATGTAGATTACGATAGTGAATAAATCATCGAAATCGGTTCATTGGTTTTTGAAATTATCATGAACATTGTACCTACATACAAACATACCTACGACGGGTCGAATACAGAACCTCCTTTTTCGAAGTCGGTTAAACATACCCTTTTAATGGTTTTTTATGGTTTTACAGGTGGAAGGCACAAAGCTGGGTGTGGACATGCGAGTGACCCAGGTGGAGGAGGTCGCCAGCTCTCTGGAGGACGACGACATTTTTGTTCTCGAGACCCCGAGCGCTGTTTACGTGTGGAGCGGAAAGGTGAGGACACCTTATTGTGTGTGTGTGTGTGTGTGTGCGTGCGTGCGTATTTACATAATATACATAGCCAGAATGCACCCATAGGATTCTGGCTATGTATATATTGTAGTGCGATTTTTCAATTTGTGATTACAATGTATACAAGGGTAGTACGCAAATACGCGTGTAGGTATACTTTTGTATAGCCTAAGTGACTACTTTGTTCCATAATATACATTGCTAGTATGCATACAAACTAATCTTGCTGTATGATATTTGTATTTTGTTGCACGTATGCGTGCGTGTCAAGCATACTTCCTTGACAGTAGGTATAAAGGTTGGAAAAGGGAGTGGGAACGGGAACCGGAAATCCACGATTCCCTCGGGATTTGTGAAAAACCGAAATTCACGCGGGCGAAGCCGCGAGCAAAAGCAATCGGTGCAACGGTTTAGGCGTGAAAGCGTTACTAGTCAGCCCGAGACTTCGTCCGAAACCCGTTCAAACTTTCAACCACTATTTGAACCCCTTAGGGGTTGAATTTTCAAAAATCCTTTATTAGCGGATGAGCTATACCTACGTCACATAGCTATCAGAATGCCTTTCAGTCCGATCTGTCCAGTGGTTTGAGCTGTGCACTAATAGATCAGTCAGTCAGTCATCTTTTCTCCGTCAACACTGTGTATAATCTAGCTAGGCACCTTCACTTCCAGGAGTCGAGTGAACAAGAGCAGGAAGCTGCCAAAAGCTTCGTATCATCGATTGTGGGTGATGAGAGGGAGGTGATTGATGTCAACCAGGGTGACGAGCCCGACGAGTTCTGGGAAGTACTGGGTAAGAAACCACAACCACTATGACCCGACCCACTGCTGGGCACCGACTATAAGGTCCCACTGCTGGTCACCGACCTCCAGATAGACCCACAGGGTGTAAGGGGACAGGGGACCGCTATCGGAAACGAAGACAGGTACTAACTGATAAGAAATACGGTTACACAAAAAAAAAACGCGACAAAAATATTAAGTTAACTGATGTATTTATAAAAGTTCGCAATGTAATGCAATCAGCTGACCGTGGCGTTTCCGATAGCGGTCACCTTTTACACCCGTTTTGTAGTTCTTGGTGTAGGTACAATAAAAGTGTAATTCATGCATTAAGTAATTATTTTCCGCCAGGGAGGTCGACAACCTTCCGGGCGCAGTGGTGAACGCTGTGGTCTTATGTGGGAGGTCCCGAGTTCGATTTCGAGTTCGGCAGAGGCAATTTGGGATTTTATAATTTCTAAATCTTTGGTCTGGTCTGGTTAGAGGCTTCAGCAGTACACGTACCTACCGTTAAGTGATTTAGCGGTATGATGCCGTGTAGAAACCGATCAGGGATATATGCATACCTCATCCAATAGCCCGCTTCCATTTTAGATTGCATCTAAGTGATTGCAGAGATTATCAGTTGAGATTGCAATTAAGAGTTTACTTGTAGTTGAATTAAAAAAAATCTGTCTGTAAATTAATTTTACGTGATAACGTCATAAGAAAACAAAGAGAGATATTATATTACTTAGATGTGTCACAAGCTGAACGCTTAGGTCGATCGTGCTTTCTCTATCGCTTGTTCCACGCTCTTGCTTGCACGCGGTACGTGACAATGACTTATGCTTTTTCGTGCGTGTAGTGCAGCCGGCGTTCATCGATTTATAAGACGTTATCACGTCAATAAAAAAAAATTCACTGCGCTAGGGAGCTCGTCGAAAGCTTTCTAATTAGGTACTACGAAACATTCTCTCTATCGCAGGGGGTCGTGCCGAGGGCAGCTCGACCCCCTCCGGGTGGAAGGTGAGCGCGAACCGCCGCGTGACCACGCCCGTGTCTCTGACGGCGGTGTTCGTGCGCGCCTCGGGCAAGATCAAGTTCGAGGAGCTGCCGCCTGGCTTCACTCAGAAGGTCTCTTTCATTCTATCTATCCATTTTTATCTCCATATTTTGTCGATCGACCGAAGCGAAAATATTAGCCTACTTATGCCCTGTATCACATTCTGGTAGGTGTCGGATAGTTTGTTCACAACTTTTGTCTTTGTCACTTGACATATAGTATGAAAGTGACAAAACTTACTTTTAGGCTGAAGGTGGTGCTACAGGACATACCTAAGTAGGCTGAAACAGGACCCTTAGACTTTCGCTTCGGCAGAACTATATTTATAGTATTTTACCTATTTCGCTTATTGAATCATACTTCTTTGGGCGCGTTATGAAAAAATTATGAGTGAATCTTTAAGATTCGCGCGCACAGGGCGACAAGAAAACCGACATATTGAAGTTGTTCCATAGAGATAATAATAATAAGTAGAGTAGGCATACCTACCTTAAAAACGTGCCAAAAATACACTCACACACGCACACGGCACAATCCTGTAACATAAAATGGCGCGTGTTCATTGTGATGTCTCAAGTTGTGCGTGTGTGAGTGTTCATGTATACATTTTAGGGAGGCCATCTTAAGGGAAGTTGCAATAAAATTTCTGCCACGATCTGTTTTATTGTTATGTTTAAAAATGTAGTGTTGTCTCTTACACACTTATGAAAATTTTGATAAGCTTAAGCTATTTTCCGATCCACTATTTTCTATAGGACATTATGCCAAGTCCTCTTCTATAGGTTCATGAGTTGTTCGCTAACCTCTCGAAGTCTCGACTGTCAGACCGCAGACGCTTCGTAAACCGGCCGAACTTCGCATAGCCGTCTGTCGCGCCATCTAGTGTCTGATTGTAATTATTTGCATGCAAAGAAGTAGTAGGTATAACTTCTTACGCGTGTAAATAAGTACACACTACTCACTGCTTTTTGTCCTGATGGCAGGTACCGTCGCATTGCTACACGGAAGCGAAGGAAGAATCCCCGCATATAACCCCCGGCACGTAAGTCGACCGGTGAACTTCAAGTGCGCGCAGCGTCGTACGAGTGAGCGGGACACAATACGATTGGAGAGCCAATCAGCAATTACGAGGGATCCTCGAGAGCTAATCAGTGCTTACGAACGATCCCCACTCCCTCCCCGCGACCCTCTCACACCCAGAGATACCTCATTTTCGACTTCTGCGCATTGAAGGTCACCGGTCGACTTATTTGCCGTGACTTGTAATCTCCGAAAAACTTATAAGTATTTATGTAATGCGCAATTTTCTCTCTCAGGATCTTTCTGACGACGGTGTCTACATCTTGGACGGTGGCGAGGAGCTATACCTGTGGCTCGGAAAGAACATTTCGGAGCGAATTAAAGCCGCCAGGCTCAAAATTATTGGGGTTTGTAAATTTTATTTAGAAAATCTTTCCAAAACTCGAAACATGAGAGTAGGTAGGTAATAATTTAAAGCGATGATAGCCTAGTGGTTAAGACTTCGGCCTCTCTTTCGAGGGGACTGAGTTCTATCCCCGGCATGCATCTCAACTTTTCGGAGTTTTGTGCGTTTTAAGCAATTAAATACTCGCTTTAACGGTGAAGGAAAACATCCTGAGGACGTCCCGCACGCCTTTCTCTACAATGTTCTCACGCGGCGTGTGAAGTGTACCGCACCGCACTCGGCCGGCGTGGTGGACTACGGCCTGAACCCTGACCACTCTGAGAGGAGACCCGTGCAGTGGCCCAGTAATGGGTTGATGATGATGATGAAAGACAACAGATTTACGAATGTTTTCATCCAGGAATACATAGAGGACGACGGGCTGGAGAGGACGGTCGACTCCGCCATTGTGGTGACGCTGAAACAGGGCAGGGAGCCAGCCATCTTCAAACAGCTGTTCCCCGAGTGGCGAGACGATCTCTGGGACGTGAGTATCGAACCAACTATTAGGAGAGCGCAGCGGAGACCAATTATTCTGTGCTATTAGGATATTATTTTTAACATTTAAAGTATTGTGAGTGATATTCATTTTACTGAACTATATATTATTACTAGCTGATGCCCGTGACTTCGTCTACCTGGATTCATATAAATCTCACACAAACTTTCAAGCTAGCAAGCAATAAACCAACTTGCTCACAAGTCAAGAAGTACCTAATAATAATTGCCACCGTGCGACGACCGGTACAAAAAGGAAGAAAATACCTACCATCCTACCTTGTTTGTTTCAAGACTCGACTTGAGTTTCATGTTGTCTATTTCAGAATCAAGCCTCTTACGAAGATATCAAGAACGAGACAATTGCAGCTAATTCTTAGTGATGTTTATACTTTTATCAAAATAAATATTACAATAAAATATACTGAATAAAAATATTAATTTATTGTACTTACAAGGTTTTATTTACACTACTTATTAGTTGTCCTATCTTAAGACATACATATACATACAAGATATGAAAGTATGTAAACATTAATTGCACAAGAACTAAAAATCTACAAAACAAATAGCAAGCGAAATTTTTTGTACTGAAGCTTGTAACATAACTGCATGATTCTTTGCACACTGCACCGGATCCGTTCAAAGATGCAGCAATAGTGCTGCATCCTTGTAGAATAGAAAAAAAAATTTTATTCAAATATACTTTTACAAGTACTTTTGAATCGTCAATTGAATCTACCATGGTTCGGAATGCCGTTCCTACCGAGAATAACCAGCAAGAAACTTCAATTCCCAAGAAATGGCTTTTAGGTGTGCCATTTGGGCAAAGAAACTCGGCAGTTGCTCTTTTTTTTTTTAATAACAATATAACAATTTTGTTGAGTACATGATTTAATTGCCGTTTGTATGGATCGATAGCGACAGAATGTAGTGTGATAAATATACTAATCCTATGGTATACAATCTCTAAACCTGAATGGACACATCCAGAAATAATGCTAGTCAGTGGTTTTTATTTATACTTATTTTGACGATCTATTTTATTTTAATTTTAATTTGTTTGACTATTATGATATATGATTATTAAGACTGCAGTTGGGTTGACTGATATTTTGTTGGTAATAATGACTTATGTGGTGTTGTTAGCTAAGGGACACAATGTCGTCTTTACATACACTATAGTATTCGCATCTTATTGCTACCAATGTCAGAATGGAAAAGGTAAGATCTTGCACTTCTGTTTACATTTAAAGAATTTTAAGGCTATAATGCACATTGTTCACGAGTTAACGACACACTGGTTGATGATCTGCACCAGGTTGTTGTTCTCCAGTGCAGCTGCAACCCGCTCCTTGTCAGCTAGCTGTTTGTTGACTGCATGTTCAGACATGTGTGTGCCCTCCGACACCTCCACCATCACCTTGAAGCGGCTCGGCAGAGCTCGAAGCAGTTGCACCCTAATGGATAGACCTGGAAGGAAAAAATCAATTTGGAGTGAAATTTCTTTATCGGCATTAGAAGAAGACGGCAAAATGTATATGTATCTGTGTAGAAGTTGTAAATTTCATTATACAATGTTGACAAATAAGTTTTCATCCACAGTAAAATTTTGAACCTGCTGCTGAGGCGTGATCCCAAGCTACAACATCAATTGACTTCGTCAAGAACTTCTTAACATCACATAAACGCACAGCCCAAAACACTGAACAGATCAGGCTGTTGGCATACAGATAGCTATTGTATTGTAGTCATGAGGCAACGATGTAGAAGATTCATGAAAATCAGTATTTGGGATTTCGATACGCCTCTTACAATCTCATAGGAAATCAAAAATTGTACGCGGACGAAGTCGCGGGCAACCGCTAGTAATAAATAATTAATAATACAATTTCACCTATCAAAGTGGCCATACTACAATGTGGAATCGTTGGTGTGAAGTACACATTGACCACATTCTTCTCGTTATCCACGAATATGTGTTCCTCCTCCACGACCCTCAACTCCTCGAGCGTCAGCGGGTGCTCGGGGTCGTTGATGTTGCGTATCAGATCAAACACTTCCCTGCGGTCTATTTCGTCCACTACGTCTTCGTCGCGCTCGCTGGTGGTTATTTCGCGCGCTGAATACGTGTCGTACACGTTCGGGTTCACATTGTCAGCTGTTTTAGTCATTTTGAGCGTTTATTTTGGTTTAAATATTAACAAAACACTCGTTAGTTAGAAGAAATTCACAGAAATAAACGCGATTATTTCAATTTTCAGTATTTTTGTTTACTTGTCATTTGCCAACCACAGTGCCCAGTGGTGTCAACTGTCAAACTGACAATGTCATACATAACACAGACGAATAACCTAGAAAATACGTTTTTTTTTGCTCTGGATTCTAGTCTGCTATCTTTTTTTTTGTTACAGTTACGTGGAATGTAGGTAGGCGCAATAAAATCTCACCCAATACATAATGTGGCTTAAAATGTGGAATCGTAGGCGTGAAGTACACATTGACCATATTCTTCTCGTTATCCACGAATGTGTTCTTCCTCCACGACCCTCAACTCCTCGAGCGTCAGCGGGTGCTCGGGGTCGTTGATGTTGCGTATCAGATCAAAGACCTCCCTGCGGTCTATTTCGTCCACTACGTCTTCGTCGCGCTCGCTGGTGGTTATTTCGCGCGCTGAATACATGTCGTACACGTTAGGGCTAACGTTGTCCGCTGTTTTCGTCATTGTGAACGCTTATCTTGGTTTAAAAAATTAAAATATTACACTCGTTAATTACGAGGTAATTCACAGAATTAAATGTACACGGGATTATTTCAATTTTCAGTATTTTTGTTCACTTGTCATTTGTCAAGTGTGAAGTTTCAACAGTGGTGTCAACTGTGAAACTTACAATATCATACCACAGACGAATAACCTAAAAAAATAAGTTTTCTATCTGATATCGTCATAAAAATCGATGAAAGCTGACCGCTCGCACGAAAAAGCATGACTCACTGTCACGTACCGCCTAGCCGAGAGTGCATAAGAGAGCGCAGAACAAGCAATAGGGAGGCATAGCCGAGCTTGCAAGCGAAAGCGTGGAACAAGCGATAGAGAGGCAATGTTTTCGTTATCTTATTACGTAAAATTATAGTCCGCATACCGACTTTACAGACAACCAATTTTTTTTTACCTACTTAATGTTCTTTTCTCTTACTTAAAATAATACCTATGTACTTATAACTGGGTTTATGGTTTAACACCCCTATGTTGACAGAGGACATCAAACGCGTTTCGCTGGATACGAGCGGCGCAAGGTCGCGACTTGTGTCGTCATTCGTCAATTCGTTCCAGACAAATAGATTCGTAAACGACATCTATGACATATTATATTCGATGATGAGAACAATATCATTTTATTTTAAAAAAATTACACTCATACTTAATCTCCAAGTTCTTTCATAAAACTGAAATACCTAATACATTCTCGAAGCTAAACACTTTGTTACTCCGAACCGTTTCCAAACCGTCGAAACTCAAATGAATTCAGTTATTTATAAACTTAAATGAACAATAATAATTTTATACATGTTTCACAATATTAAATCATGTGAAAGTGACGTCACGGCCAGGCCTCTGCCCCCTGTCGGAGGTCCCTCCGTGCTAAAGTACCTACAACACACCTCCGAAGAAATGAATCCACAAGCGCTGCAGCGCTTTAATCTTTCTCTGTACAAAACTAGAATATGTGAAAAAATTAAACAGATTTCAATAAATCGAAATAAGCCAGACTTTCACACTAACACGTATTTTGTCAATATCTTGAATACTCCTGAAACGATTTCTATGAAACTTGTAATGTTCCTAAAGTTGAAGTAAATGCAGTAAGCCAATAAAAAAATGGTCACAATCAGATAGAACTTCAAGTTGCTCGCTAAGCTCTCGACTGTCAGACGTTGCTACATGTCGTTTTTCGTGTCACCATGTGCGCGTGCATTATAAAAATTCACTTGCATTATTTTTTACCCGACTACGGCAAAGCCAAAAGGAAGGGTTATGATTTTAGCAGTATATGTATGTACCTATGTTTGTATCCGAGTTTTGTATCAGACTCTGTGTGTTCCACCGTAGCGCCTAAACTACTGGGTTGATTTTGATGAATGAGTAATTGTCATAGTCCGGGCGACATAGGCTACATTTTTACAGTTTGATTCTGATAGACATAACAGATGGCGCCAATACCTGCTTGCCCCGCGCTTTCTTCCGTTCGAATTCTCATTAGTGCGCGGTTGGAACTTGGATACACGTTTTTCTGTACACTAAATTATTAGTACCTAGTCGGGTTTTAGTTTACGAACTTCATCTCTTGTTCATAACGCGCCTAATAAGTTACATAATCATCAAAAAATTATCTTAACCCTAGATAGCTAACGTTCGTCAAAATGACGAACATCCAATAAATATCTCCCTCTCACTTTCTTATTCTTTTACTTACGAACTCACCGTTTCGTGCCAACTTATTGACCGCTAGACTGCATCATGTAGTGGTTATGTTTAGCTGGTAAGTTATTTTGTTCTTGAGATACCCACTGTATACTCGTCATTTTGACGAATGGTTAGCTTATGTGTTACTTTTACATCTGTACTTTGTATTGATGTTTGCTATAATTGTTTTAATTATTACGTCGATGTTGAAGAATGGCTGCGAGGTCATTTATTACAGATGACGACATTGCTCGTGCAACACACAATGAAGATTATGTCAACACAAATGACGTTTTTTTCATAGTAGGACGGTTTGTTGATTGAAGATGTGGAAAGTGATTTTCATGACGAACTTTGCAATGTAGTTCTCCAGTCTATCTTAAGACATTGAAAAGGAACGAGGAAGGCCACCTTCCGATGCTCTTACACTCAGTGAGCCACGTGAAGGTTCTTCATCAGCTTACATTGTCAATCTGAGTCAAGCTAATATTCGAGGCAATAATCGTCATGTTTGAGCAGCTCATAAAGCACATGTTTCTTCTCGACAGTCATCGATATACATTGTTCGTGTGACTAGAAGAACAGTCCGTTCAGTCAGAATCATCACAAATCGTGTTTCAAATTCAATACGTAAGGGAATGTGTTTAGCTTGAGACACGAGGAATATGTTGAAGGTCAAGGTCAAATTCCTGGACCATCTGAGTCTGAAAGTCCTGTGATATATGAAAATGTCTAAACAAAGAAAAAGGAAAAGCTGTAGTTTGTGTTTCTACACAAAAACGCGTATAGCAAAGATCTACTGCAATAGTTGTAAAGTTCCCATTGGTGGCGAACATACAGTTGACTTTTGTCCAACTTGCACAAAAAAAATCTAAGTTTTTTTATTATCATAGTTTATTTGGAGGTTTTTCTAAAAAATACCAAATAAATAATTTTTCTTTTCTGAATAATAGCTCTTAATTTAGTCTTTATAAGTTTAAGTCCCTTACTGATCTCAAAAAACATGTCCCATTTGAGATTTGTAATGTATTACTTAAACATCAAATAAATATATATTTTACTAATAGTAATATTTAATCTATATCCCATATTTCCTATAAATACTATAAACCTGATAAAAATATAGTAAAATGTTGATAAAATACACAATAAAATTTGATCGTCAAAAAATCGAATGGTTAGCTTCTCATGGTAGTTTAGGAACGTTAGCTATCTAGGGTTAATTTTAAGATTCCAAATTAGTGTCACCAACTTACCTGTTCAGTTGACAGTTCAGCTAGTAGATACTTTGATATTGCTATTCAAGAAATTCCCCCACGAAAAAATGCAGTTAACATTCTTTCAACATAGCAAAGAAGCACGAGAACACTCACACTAGATAGGTACAAACTAACAGTGGAATGACATTCTTAAAATTGCAGCTGAACCGGCTGTAGTTCTAATTTGACTCACTTGAATAGATAAGTTGGTCGCACTGTAGGTAAACCCCGTCACGTAAGTCGGCCGGTGACCTTCAAGTGCGTGCAGCGTTGTAGGGGACGGGACACAATACGATTGGAGAGCCAATCAGCGCTTATGAGGGATTCGCGAGATCTAATCAGTGCTGACGAACGATCCCCACGCCCTCCCCGCGACCCCCTCATACTCCGAGATACCTCATTTTCGACTTCTGCGCATTGAAGGTCACCGGTCGACTTATTTTCCGTGACTTATATCTAAAGACTAAAGAGTGAGGGACCTTTCAGACAGACCGGCGAGGAGAGCAGAGCAAATTTTAATCGCATTTAAAATAGAATCTTAAGACATTGAAATAGGCTTTATTTTTACATGTTAACTCTTTTATGATAAGAGGATGCTCGAGCATGCTCCCAATACGCTCTGTGTGAAATATATGAGAGCAGCCGGTCGGCTACTCGTCGAGCCGGTCGGCTGCTCCATGCCCGTGCCCTTTCGCGCTCGAGCATCCGACCGGCTCCGTTCGCGTGCTCTTTCATGCTCGCACAGCCGACCGTAGGCCGAATATGCTCTGCCGTCCGGCCCAAGAGCGTACGCTCGGCTCCGAGCGCATCCGCGTGTCCGTTCACACAGACCGGCGCGGAGAGCAGAGCAAATTTGAACGGCCGGTCTGTGTGAAAAAAAAAATGCTCTCCGACGCTCTCCGCGCCGGTCTGTCTGAAAGGTCCCTTAGCGTGTCCAGCTAAAGCGCTTGAGCGCTAGCGCGATATAATTTCCGGGAAACGTAATAAGATACACCAAAAATGAGTACATGCGAAAATAAACTTTATGGTAGCATTATAGAGTTCAAAACGGAATGAATACATTTGGAATGTTCTCTGTCTACAAAAACTCGACCGGTTTAACTGTGACGTCACTGGCAACTTGCGTTCAAGCATGGTCGAATAAAATGTACATAGAACCCGTTTGTCTTGTCCGAGAAAACGAGACAGAGACACACATAGTTTTCTAATGAAAATGAGGCATCGCTGTCTCTGTCTTCCATAACTTTTTAGCGGTAAGACGACCGCGTGGTACGTTTTGTACATCGGCGTGTCCGAGTCGCGACTCCGCGTCATTTGAAATTCGAATTTCGAATCGTTTTCTACGCGCTGCAATAAGTTGCGTTTAAAAAATAAAATAACAAAATGACATAAAGTTGTATGTTTTTTTTAAGTGCAGTGTTGCGTTTAAAAATAAAACAGTACGCGAGTGAAGTTATTATTTCGTGCTCTTTTATTTGGATTAAAAGAATAAAACAGACAGGATGGCGGTAAATGGCTTTTTTGTATTGCTTTTCATACGTCTACTTGGCTAGCATAAACAGCTGGGAAATATTTAGTAATAAAGGCAGGGTTCTTTTAAAAAAAGGGAACTTTCTAAAAACCTGAAGCAACGGTAGACAAAATTAAAAAAAACACCACAGACCATCCACAGACTTAAAGATTTTTCTCCAACCACATTTTTAAAGCATAAATTAAGCATTTCGTTCGTGCTAAAATAAGTTTTAACTAAACGTTTATTTATGTTCAAAATAAAACAAATAAATAAATAATACGTTTAAATAAATCACTTCCTTGACAGATTGGTAGATTTAGATAGGTAGGTACCTACCTAAGTACCTAAGGTAGGTAGAGTTGCATTTTTTTCAAGCAAGACGATTTGTCATTTGTTTTTCATTTTTAAAAACAATATTTTTTAAAGTACTTCCCTAGGTAGGTACCTATCAGATTTTACAAAAAATAATCAGATCGGTTCAACTTGAACCGAATACATCTGATTATTTTTTCTAAAATCTGAACCGTTCAAGTAGTAGGTAAGTAAGACCGATCACCGAGTGTAGGTAGTAGTTTGGTCACTTTCTTTTTATTACAATACAAGCGGACACCCGCGACTTCGTTCGCATGGATATTGGTTTTTAAAAATCCCGTGAGAATCATTTTGTTTTCCTAAGCTCCTTTGAGCTCATACCTTGTTAAAAAACTGTTAAAAGTTGACTGGCTGATGTTTAGGTAGATCAAAAGGTAATTAAACATCCGCCAGTAAAAGTCCCATCAAAATCGATCCAGCCTTTCTGAGATTATCTGGTAATCTTTAAAGTATCTCCTTTCTTACAAAAAAAGAATGAATGAAATCGGACCACGCGTTAATGAATTACAGCTAAGGGGCTGTCCGGCTGTCCATTTTTTAACCCCTCCCTCCCCCATGGTGATACGTGTGAGGTTTAATTCTAGAAAATTAATTCGGTTTAGAAATCACGCGTTTGACGAATAAATAAGTACACGTGATATTTTACTATACCCCCCCTAGCCCCTTGTGATATTTCGTGATTTTTGCCGAAACCCCCCCCCCCCCCCCCCTTCGAACCTCACGTGGTTAATGGAGACGGGGGCATAGATAATACACTACTACCTGCTATAGATGCGAAACGTTGAGATGTATTTAAAAGTTTTTCCTCCACCGTCTAAAGATGGCGTTAGTATTGAAACCACATTTAGATACCAAATAGACCGATAGATGGCGCTTTTCGTACATGTCGACCTTGGGGGCTTGGCTTATAAATAATTACTATTCAGGGTAAATAAATAATCCGTTTTAAAATTCAGATCGATTTTCCTTTAAATATATTTTGGAAAATAACTAAATTTTAAAACGGATTATTTATTTGTTTTTTAATTGCAAATAGTAAAAATGAAACACAAAGTATTTATTTTGTTTTATATTTTGTATGAATGTTATAATACATATAAGCATGTTCTTTTATTAAATCATTTTTTTTAACATTGTAATTTTACCTTTTAATATTTTGTTTACCCCCATACACCAACTGTGAAGTAAATATTAGTTTAATAGTCAATGAAATAATGAATAGTTTAAGTTTAGAAAAATGCGCTTTACATTTAGACAAGATATCAAAATTACAATATATTGATGTATCCTTGAGTTGTTAAACCTAACACACTCTTCCAAGATTCAAACTTTTCCTTGGAAATCTATGCAATCCTGAAAAAATGAAGAATTGGTCACAATCTTGGATGATAAGGATATCATTGGATTTTTACGTGGGATTTAAGTACCTACATAATAATATAGTATAAACTTTATACAAATAAACTTACCATCAATAGTACACCCAAAATAAAATTCCGTTCCAATAGTTCCGAAGTTCCGATTTTTTAGGCATTTTGTCAAGAAACCGAAAAGAGATGCCAGGTATGTCGTATATATCAGGAAACAGAAATCAATTTGCAAAGTCGGGTAAAATCGTTTGGAGAAGAAATCACAGAGTCCATTAACAGTCCAAATCGTCGTTATAAACAAAAATCACTATTAATAAAACAAAGAAAATGAGAAAACTACGAAATAATGCACTGCAAATAACCGTTGAAAAAGTTTGTAAAACTTCAGTTTTTGACACTTGATTTAATTGAACTTTGACAAGTGACGGATTAGATAAGCATCAGGCGAACATCCTGCCATCTAGTTTCACATTTAAACAATTTCTTGAAAGTTGTACCACCCCGGACGCTAGAAGTCACTCGATTATTTCAAAATTTTCGACTTCGAATTTGTATGACAGTTTCATCCCCATGGACGGGGGGTAACACCGCCAACTACCAACTTCGAGCTAGCACTAATAATTTTTTGGCAGACAAACCATAACCAATTGAACCTGGTACAATGGTGGAATGGTTCACCGCAGTCGAACATGCTAACCGCTAAACCAACGAGGTATAAGTTAGGCAAGCGCTTGTCCTATACCAATCCTATACAAGTGTCAGATTATTGTTGAAATTCAATTAGAATTTACAGATTATAATATTAATTTCATAATTGAAATATGTTAAAATAAACTGACATTTGATTCATTTATTGGCGCGAACCGCCATCTTGAATTATTGGTATAAATACGGGCACTTCGAAGCCATGAATTCAGTCTCCTCCAGAGACTCAACCGACTATTAGATGCTTCAGCATCTAGGTCGTGATATTTGATTGAGGGTTGCGATAGCAATCACACCCTAATCAAATAAAGTGCTGCCATTTTGGACTTGGCCGAGTGTAATTAAATTAATAAGTATAAAATAGATTTGAAAAGAGATCTCAGTTGAACTAATCTGTGATTCGATATTAATTAAGTTTGTGCGGGTGATAAATAAAGATATTTTAATAATAGTTTGCTTGATTTAGTTTTAATATTAAATGATAACCTGCTTCTAATAATGATGTGTTTACACAAGTATAAATTAAAAATTTAAAAAACCTCCGACATTCGCCATGTGGTGGCGGCCATCTTTAATTTGCACAATGCTATTCTAGTAGCAAGCCCTTTCATTTGATACCCATATTGAGGGGAGTTGTGAAAAAATATGTAATCCACCATTTTGTGGCGGCGGCCATCTTGGACCGATTTTCATCAAACATAGCTAAGAACTCTCCCTTCTAATTCACCTTTCAAACAAAAAACCGCATTGAAATCGGTTCATACGTATGAGCGCTACGGGGGAACAGACAGACACACACACACGTACACGCACACGCACAAACCCGCCACATGAGACTCGAAGTATTATATATATAAAGCTACTTGAAGTTACGTACTGATCACCTCTCCTGAACAATTTTGTATGGGACTTTTTCACCATATTTTCCGTGTGTGTAAAATTCAAAAATTTAAGATCTACAAAATTATAGAGAGAGCTGGACGTGGAAAACTGACTAGGGTGCCCTAAGGGATCTCGAAAACTATCAGTCGGAAAGGTACCGTCCCGAAACAAAAAATGTTCAAAACCTTGGGCAATTGGGTGAACCGGTGAAAAAAATATGGCCACCATACAAAAAAAATTTCGTCTCCATACAAAAAATTTCCTAATTTTCAAGAGGCTCTCCAGAACAATTTTGTATGGAACTTTTTTCCCTTCACTACTTATGTGCGTAGAACTTATGGGTCTTCCTTCAGAAAATTATGAAACGTCATGAATGTGGAAAATTTACCAGAGTACCTCATGGGTCCTCCAAAACTACCAGTCATACAGACATGGTCCCAAACAAATGTTATTAAAGACCTTGGGCCATTAGGTGAACCGGTAAAAAAAAGATGGCCGCCGAACAAAAAAAAATTTTCTCCATACAAATTTTTTGGGTAATTTTCAAGAGGCTCTCCAGAACAATTTTGTATGGAACTTTTTTCCCTTTACTATTTATGTGCGTAGAACTTATGGGTCTTCCTTCAGAAAATTATGAAACGTCATGAATGTGGAAAATTTATCAGAGTACCTCATGGGTCCTCCAAAACTACCAGTCATACAGACATGGTCCCAAACAAATGTTATTGAAGACCTTGGGCCATTAGGTGAACCGGTGAAAAAAAGATGGCCGCCGAACAAAAACAAATTCTCTCCATACAAATTTTTTGGGTTCTTTTCAAGAGGCTCTGCAGAACAATTTTGTATGGAATCTTTTCCCTTAACTATTTATATACGTCAAACTTATGAGTCTTCCTTCAGAAAAATTCTGAAACGTCATGATTGTGGAAAATTTACTAGAGTACCTCATGGGTCCTCCAAAACTACCAGTCATACAGGCATGGTCCCAAACAAATGTTGTTAAAGACCTTGGGCCATTGGGTGAATGGGTAAAAAAAAGATGGCCGCCGAACAAAAAAAAATTCTCTCCATACAAATTTTTTGGGTTCTTTTTAAGAGGCTCTCTTAGACATTTTTGTATGAAACTTTTTGCCCCCACTACACGTATAAGTAAAAAATAGAACTTAAAAGATTTTTTTTTCACAAAAAATACAAAAGGTAGTGAATGTGGAAAACTTAGAGTACCCTAACGGCCCTCAAAAACTATCAATCATAGAGGCATGGTCCTGAAACTAAAAATTTTCAAGACCTTAGGCCCTTTGGTGAGCCAGTAAAAAAAAGATAGCTCCGGAACAAAAAAATTCGTGTCCGTACAAAATTTCTTTTTAATTTTCAAGTGGCTCTCCAGAACATTTTTGTATAACTAGGTCTTTTTTTTCCCACTAAACGCATACATAGAACTCATTAGTGTCCTTTCAGAAAAGACACGAAACGTGATACCAATATTTCTTTCTATCTTTCAAGAGACTCTCCAGAATATTCTGGTATTTGGTATGGCCTCCCATTTCTTTATTTTACGAATATTGAAGAGACTACAAGGCCCGCGAGCTGCTTGCAGCTCGCGCACCGAGCGCAACACTAGTTTGATCTATAACTGGTTCTCGAAAGACCTGTTACTAAAAAACGGTACAGCACATTCTTAGAAAGATCGCGTGATGCTTACTACTTTTTACCCGACTGGGTATATGTGTTTCACCTGTGTGTATGTATGTCCATTCCTATGTCCGCGTGTAACTAATCAACGGCTCAACGGATTTTGATAAATGATACGTCATTAGATTTGTCTCAATGACGCGAGTGTTATAGGCTACCTAAATTTAAAAAAAAATCAAAATGGCGGACTTTATGCGCTTTAATATGCGAGCTGAAAAAAATTTTTTTCTTCAAGACCCTCGAGTGGGGTATCAAAATAAAGGAATTCAAAAGGCGAATACGAAAATGTATAAATTTATATATTTGGAAATAATTTGGAGTGATAAATCGTAGAAAATGACCGTTTCCTATGTCAGTTCGTAACTACTTAACGGCTCAACCTATTTTGATAAATTATACGTCATTAGATTTGTCTTGACGGCGCAAATGTTACTGGGTACATAAAATTCATAAAAAATCAAAATGGCGAATGTTATGCACTTTAATGTGCGGGCTGAAAAAAATTTTTTTCTTCAAGACCCTCGAGTGGGGTATCAAAATAAAGGGCTTTAAAAGGCAAGTACGAAAATGTATACAATCTATATGTTTTAAATCAATTTGGAGTGACAAATCATGAAAAACAAAATAAATAACAACTACACTGTAAGTGTTACGGTGGTAGTTTATTAATTTTTTAGTTCATTTTTTAGCATGGCAGTTGGGTTTTTTTAATTTTTAAATTATAGCTTGTTACTGCATGTTGTAAAACAACTAGCGACCCGCCGCGGCTTCGCACGGGTAGTAATTAAGTACTAACCCGCTTATCCCACTGTATATTTTTTTATTAGGTATACGGTATACTCTTCGATTAATGACTCTCTAGATAGAGTGAAGCGCTGCAGTCGCAACAAAAATAACGGGCCAACTTTGAAAGCGCTGTGTGCGTATTACGCACACACGTGTATGTAGGTACGCGTGTTTAACAAGCGCGCTGATTCATGTGGGCGTGCGCTGAGTGATACCAGTTCTTGAATATTTCCCATTAAGTAGTGGAATAATATATTTTGATTTTGAGCTGCATATTATCTGTAATTTGTTTTAAATTTAATTATTTTACATACTTATTAGTTTTTTTTACAGTTTATTTAAACACTAGCATCTGCCCGCGGCGTCGCCCGCGTGAATTTCGGTTTTAAACAAATTCCGTCTTTATAAAAGCTGATCAAGGTTTATATACTATCCATGTATGTGGATGTATGTTTCAAAAACGGAAACTCTAAGTATGGACTTAGGGGAATATGGACGCCATTTTGATTTTTTTTTTTAATGGATCGAATTCTCTCAAAATCGATATATGGGGTTCCCTGTGATCATAAAAAAGAAAACTGATGTCAAAATAGCAAAAAATGGACGCCATTTTGATTTTTTTGTTAATGCACCGAATTCTCTCAAAATCGATATATGGGGTTCCCTGTGATCATAAAAAAGAAAACTGATGTCAAAATAGCAAAAAATGGACGCCATTTTGATTTTTTTTGTTAATGCACCGAATTCTCTCAAAATCGATATATGGGGTTCCCTGTGATCATAAAAAAGAAAACTGATGTAAAAATAGCAAAAAAATGGACGCCATTTTGATTTTTTTTGTTAATGCACCAAATTCTCTCAAAATCGATATATGGGGTTCCCTGTGATCATAAAAAAGAAAACTGATGTCAAAATAGCAAAAAATGGACGCCATTTTGATTTTTTTTTGTTAATACACCGAATTCTCTCAAAATCGATATATGGGGTTCCCTGTGATCATAAAAAAGAAAACTGATGTCAAAATAGCAAAAAATGGACGCCATTTTGATTTTTTTTGTTAATGCACCGAATTCTCTCAAAATCGATATATGGGGTTCCCTGTGATCATAAAAAAGAAAACTGATGTCAAAATAGCAAAAAATGGACGCCATTTTGATTTTTTTGTTAATGCACCGAATTCTCTCAAAATCGATATATGGGGTTCCCTGTGATCATAAAAAAGAAAACTGATGTCAAAATAGCAAAAAATGGACGCCATTTTGATTTTTTTTGTTAATGCACCGAATTCTCTCAAAATCGATATATGGGGTTCCCTGTGATCATAAAAAAGAAAACTGATGTCAAAATAGCAAAAAATGGACGCCATTTTGATTTTTTTGTTAATACACCGAATTCTCTCAAAATCGATACCTGAAGTTCTTTGTGATCATAAAAATGGAAACTGATGTCAATATGTGAAAAATGGACGCCTTTTCGAAATTATTTGTTACTATACGAATTCTTTCAAAGTCGATATCTGGGATCTCATTTTTTTTTTTCCTTTTTCAGGATACCTATTGATCCTATAATTAGAAGTCGATGGGTGGACGTAATAAGAAAAAGCCGTGGAGAAGAATTCTGGAAACCATCCAAAGCTACGGTGATATGCTCTGAACATTTCCGTGAAAAAGACTTATATTGCAAATAATCAAGGACGTCGAAGATTGAAAAAAGGAGCGATTTGGCTGAAATTTTGAATGAAGACTGATTATGCCATGACTTGACACATAAGCTACTTTGTATCCCGGAAACTCCTGTGGGATTAAAATAGATATAAAGTTCCAAAAACGCCATAGAGGGCGCTGACTGTTCTTAGGTAAATCACGCTCACAACACATTATTGCAATAGTTTGCTGTGAGGCATGCATTGGAAACACATAGGAATTCTAGATATCGATTTTGAGAGAATTCGGTGCATTAACAAAAAAATCAAAATGGCGTCCATTTTTTGCTATTTTGACATCAGTTTTCTTTTTTATGATCACAGGGAACCCCATATATCGTTTTTGAGAGAATTCGATCCATTAATAAAAAAAATCAAAATGGCGTCCATTTTTTGCTATTTTGACATCAGTTTTCTTTTTTATGATCACAAGGAACCCCATATATCGATTTTGAGAGAATTCGATCCATTAATAAAAAAAATCAAAATGGCGTCCATTTTTTGCTATTTTGACATCAGTTTTCTTTTTTATGATCACAGGGAACCCCATATATCGATTTTGAGAGAATTCGATCCATTAATAAAAAAATCAAAATGGCGTCCATTTTTTGCTATTTTGACATCAGTTTTCTTTTTTATGATCACAGGGAACCCTATATATCGATTTTGAGAGAATTCGGTGTATTAACAAAAAAAATCAAAATGGCGTCCATTTTTTGCTATTTTGACATCAGTTTTCTTTTTTATGATCACAGGGAACCCCATATATCGATTTTGAGAGAATTCGGTGTATTAACAAAAAAAATCAAAATGGCGTCCATTTTTTGCTATTTTGACATCAGTTTTCTTTTTTATGATCACAGGGAACCCCATATATCGATTTTGAGAGAATTCGGTGTATTAACAAAAAAAATCAAAATGGCGTCCATTTTTTGCTATTTTGACATCAGTTTTCTTTTTTATGATCACAGGGAACCCCATATATTGGTTTTGAGAGAATTTGGTGCATTAACAAAAAAAATCAAAATGGCGTCCATTTTTTGCTATTTTGACATCAGTTTTCTTTTTTATGATCACAGGGAACCCCATATATCGATTTTGAGAGAATTCGGTGCATTAACAAAAAAAATCAAAATGGCGTCCATTTTTTGCTATTTTGACATCAGTTTTCTTTTTTATGATCACAGGGAACCCCATATATTGATTTTGAGAGAATTTGGTGCATTAACAAAAAAAATCAAAATGGCGTCCATTTTTTGCTATTTTGACATCAGTTTTCTTTTTTATGATCACAGGGAACCCCATATATCGATTTTGAGAGAATTCGGTGCATTAACAAAAAAAATCAAAATGGCGTCCATTTTTTGCTATTTTGACATCAGTTTTCTTTTTTATGATCACAGGGAACCCCATATATCGATTTTGAGAGAATTCGGTGCATTAACAAAAAAAATCAAAATGGCGTCCATTTTTTGCTATTTTGACATCAGTTTTCTTTTTTATGATCACAGGGAACCCCATATATCGATTTTGAGAGAATTCGGTGCATTAACAAAAAAAATCAAAATGGCGTCCATTTTTTGCTATTTTGACATCAGTTTTCTTTTTTATGATCACAGGGAACTCCATATATCGATTTTGAGAGAATTCGGTGCATTAACAAAAAAATCAAAATGGCGTCCATTTTTTGCTATTTTGACATCAGTTTTCTTTTTTATGATCACAGGGAACCCCATATATCGATTTTGAGAGAATTCGATCCATTAATAAAAAAAATCAAAATGGCGTCCATTTTTTGCTATTTTGACATCAGTTTTCTTTTTTATGATCACAGGAAACCCCATATATCGATTTTGAGAGAATTCGATCCATTAACAAAAAAAATCAAAATGGCGTCCATATTCCCATAAGTCCATACTAGTTTCCGTTTTTGAAACATACGTCCACATACATGGATAGTATATAAATCTTGATCAGCTTTTATAAAGACAACTTTATTTATTACTATTGAACCATACGGGAAAATTCGCAATCCAAACCTGACAACACCAAAAAACGACGCGTTGGTTTTGTGAAAAAATGTATCAATGTATTAGTTTTGTTTTTGTAAATTACTATTAATTTTGAGTTACTTACTGATGGTAGGAGATTTTGTTCGTTGCTCGTAAACGTCCTCTGTAATTTCTGCAGATTTTTATCGCGCAAATAGTCATTTTCATCAAAATAAACGAATGCAAAAAATAAGCCGTACGTCCGTATCTCTTGAGGTTTCAATCGACACTGCGGAGCGGAGAGCGCTTTATGCGCCAACAGTTGGCAGATATTTTTATCGACGCTGTTGAGCCGCGTCACTATATCTAGGAGTAGGTAGATAATCAAAGGGTATACTTATTGTATGTCTCATACATACTACAGGGCGAGTTTTCGATGAAATCTTTTTCCGATATTTTCAACTACCTTCATATTTCAGCTAATTTATACAAAACCTGATGTACATGTAAACCTTCCTCATGAATCACTCACTCTGTCTAGGTCTAGTGGTGAAAAACTGAAAACCGCATGAAAATCCATTCAGTAGTTTTTCGCGAACAGAGAGACAGACGCGGCCACTGACGTGGCGAGGGACTTTGTTTTTAACCCCCGACGCAAAAACGACGGGGTGTTATAAGTTTGACGTGTCTGTGTGTCTGTCTTTTCCCCCGTAGCGCTCAAACGGGTGAACCGATTTGAATGCGGTTTTTTTGTTCGAAAGTTGAATTAGTCGGAGTGTTCTTAGCTATATTTGTAGAAAATCCGTCCAAGATGGTCGCTGCCACAAAATGGCGGATTACATATTTTTTCACAACTCCTTCAATATGGGTATCAAATGAAAGGGCTTGACTAGTAGAATAGCACAATGCAAATCCAAGATGGCCGCCACCACAAAATGGCGAATGTTGAGAGTTTTTAAAGTTTCAATTTATACTTGTATAATATATATAATATAATACGTACAGTGAAGTCCTCCCTCGCGTCTATATGTCTCTTCGCAATTAACACAAAAACTCTATTCCCTCACTCTCATACTCCGACCGGAGAGAGATCAGGCGCAGGACCGACGGTTTCCGAGGCAAGCGCGTTCCAATTTAGACCTCATTAATACTTTCCATCAAGCAAAAAGCCTCAATAGCGCAACGGTCGTCGGGCGCGGAACGGGGGCCGTAGGGTCGACGGTTCAAAAATCAAACCTGTGGTTCAAACCCCACCCGTTACACTATTTGTCGTACCCCCTCCTAGCACAAGCTTTTACTTAATTGGAGGGGAAAGGGGAGTATCAGTCGTGTTCATCACGGCTATCATCATGATCAACCCATTACCGGCTCACTACAGAGCACGGGTCTCCTCTCAGAGTGAGAAGGGTTTTGGCCATAGTCTACCACGCTGGCCAAGCGGATTGGCAGACTTCACACACCTTTGAGAACGTTATGGAGAACTCTCAGGCATGCAGGTTTCCTCACGATGTTTTCCTTCACCGTTAAGCAAGTGATATTTAAATACTTAAAACGCACTTAAAACTCCGAAAAGTTAGAGGTGCGTGCCCGGGATCGAACCCACGACCTCCGATAAGAAGTCGGTCGTCCTAACCACTAGGCTATCACAGCACACGGCTAATATATTCCTTTAAAAATATTGTCGTCAACCGTAAGCCTATCATGTTCAATAAAGAAAAACATTGGCCTTGTCAATGGTATAGGTATAGGTACGCTTTAATAAATCAATGGATACGCTTGTATGAAGTGTCGGGGGTGTGGCCTTACTTCGCGTTGCGTTATTGTTTACGATCTTCACGCACGATTCCGATTGTTTTACTATCTAATAGGTATGAGTAAGTAATTGTTTTAAAACAAGTGTAAATTGAAAATTTAAAAAACCCCCGACATTCGCCATTTAGTGGCGGCGGCCATCTTGAATTTGCAATAGTGCTATTCTACTAGTCAAGCCCTTTCATTTGATACCCATATCAAGGGAGTTGTGAAAAAATATATCATCCGCCATTTTGTAGCGGCGGCCATCTTGGACCGATTTTCATCAAACATAGCTAAGAACACTCTCGACTAATTCACCTTTCAAACAAAAAAAACCGCATTCAAATCGGTCCACCCGTTTGAGCGCCACAGGGGAACAGACAGACACACACACACACACACACACACAGACACGTCAAACTTATAACACCCCGTCGTTTTTGCGTCGGGGGTTAACAACAATAATTGCAATAATAACATGAGAACAATTTGTTTTTACTACCTACGTGTTATGGTCTAAAGAGGAAACGCCGCTGTTGGTATAGCTAGCCAAATGAATTTCATCACACTAATATTATTAAGGCGAAAGTTTGTGTGTGTGTGTAAGTATGTGTGCGTGCGTGCATACATACATACATATACCTACATACATATATATTATATACATACATACATGGACTGCTAAAATCATAACCCTTACTTTTGGCTTTGCCGTAGTCGCGTAATAACGCGCTAATGCTACCGCGTTAAAACCTTGACAGCTCTTATTTATTTTACTTGATACTATTATTAATTTATTAGTCAACAAATTACGTATTTTAATTAGTTTATTTACTCTAACTACTCATTTTTAATTGCGTCCAACAGCATTACGATTTACGAAGCGTAGGTATGTACTTACCTACCTACCAGAGAATCTGAATAACTAAAGTGAAGTCTGTGAGTGTGTGTGTTCCCCTGTAGCGCTCAAACAGGTGGAACTTTTTGAATACGGTTTTTTTCGTTTGAAAGGTGAATTAGTCGAGAGTGTTGTTAGCTATGTTTGATGAAAATCGATCCAAGATGGCCGCTGCTACAAAATGGCGGATTACATAGTTTTTCACAACTCCCTTAATATGGGTATCAAATTAAATGGCTTGACTAGTAGAATAGCTCTATGCAAATCCAAGATGGTCGCCGCCACAAAATGGTGAATGTCGGGGGTTTTTTAATTTTTAATTTATATATTGTACACTATGTTGCGGAGTGATCGAATGACAAACCAAGTTACCGACAAATCAACAGAGTTATAAAAATTATTTTTAACCCCCGACACAAAAACGACGGGGTGTTATAAGTTTGACGTGTCTATGTGTGTGTGTCTGTCTGTTCTACCGTAGCGCTCAAACGGGTGAACCGATTTGAATGCGGTTTTTTTTCGTTTGAAAGGTAAATTAGTCGGGAGTGTTCTTAGCCATGTTTGATGAAAATCGGTCCAAAATGGCGAATGTCGGGGTTTTTTAAATTTTAAATTTTTACTTGTCCAAATTGTTTCTGCTGGAAATCAACGCTGGGAGCCATAGATAAAATGAGTGCTGGGAGCTCTAGTTTATATAACCACAACCAGAGCTCGCCACTGCGCCAAGGAGGTCGACAAAGTACGCATTGCATTACATAACCACTTACACTGAATTCTATGAGGCTATGACCTCTGTATTTTTGCTAAAACAATCAATGTCATAAATCTCGCGTTATCTTTTAGTTATGCCGCTGATAAGATAATTTTTTGCCTCCACATTTTGATAGGCTGATGTGCGTTTGCTATTTATTTTAAAAAGATAAAGTTCTAAAAAACTTAAAAACAAAAAATCGGCCAAGTTTGAGTCGGGCCTCGCTCTTTTATAGAGTTCTTTCTGTACAGGTGACCAATTGACTTTTTCTTTAACTAGATATTTAATTTTTTAGGGTTTCGTACCCGAAGGGTAAAATTGGAGCCCTATTAATGTCACTCGGCTGTCTGTCTGTTTGTCTGTCTGTCCGTTCGCCGCTCACAGCTATCTCTAGCTCGTAGACTAAATAAATGAGTTACAAACCTAAAATTAAATATTTCTTAGACCCAAAAATATTTTATTGTTCATAATTATGTACGGAACCCTAAAAGAGCGAGGCCCGACTCGCATTTGGCTGATTTTTTTATTACAGTTTCTTAATAAAATGGCTGCAGAAATGGGGAGTGGCATAAGAAACATGTTTTTGATTATGTCACAATATAAGGTTACCGTATGAAAATACGCATTTAATTTATACACGTTTTGTATATTTGCATGTCTGACAATGTCCGGCTGGTGAGTTCACCATATTGTAGGTAAAAAGACTAAAAAAAATAATATCTGCAAATCGATTACGGCTCAAAAGACAGGTTATGAGTTTGGCAGTAGCTACGTATTTATGAGTACTGCCTCATTGTTCTAGCCGGTCTGCCGGTTAGCACGTTCATGTGGATCACGAGGTCCCGGGTTCGATTCCCGGGTCGGGCCAAAAAAATAAATTATGGTATTGGGTTTTTCTGTCAAGAAATTCTCAGTGCCAGCCCGGAGTTGGAAGTTGGCTGTGTTAGATACACCCCCGTGCCTCAGAGAGCACGTAAAGCCGGCGGTCCTGCGCCTGATCTCTCTCCGGTCGTGTCGCATTAGCGTCCCATCGGACTATGAGAGTGAGGGAACAGAGAGTGCATCTGTTTATGCGCACTCACTTGTGCACTATAATATATCCTGCGTAGATGGCTAGTCTCCGTCTCGGTTGAGATTGGCCGTGGCCGAAATTCGGTCGGGAGGACATTATTTATGAGTATAATATATATGTTTGTCCACGCATTTCTCCGAAATTATTAATCGGATCGAGACCATTATTTTGAAATGATAACGCCTAGTGCTTTCTCTTGGCTTAGCACGCTCTCTCGCTTGCAAAGTTGCACGCTTGGCTCAGGCGGAACGTGACAGTGAGTCATGCTTTTCGTGAGGCCCTCATCGATTTGTAAGACGTTATCACGTCAAAAACTCTTGGTCACCCTACGGCCTACACGAAACCAGCTTAGTCCGACGACTTATGACCTTGTGTGCCTGGGCAAGCCGGTGACGCCAAATATAGCATTTTGAGATATTAATGGCCTGTACTAAGATATTGTAATATATATATCTACAGGCCTGTATCACTACTAAGATAAGTGTCGGATAGCCTAAATGTAAGTTTTGTCACTTTCTTACTTTATGTCAAGTGACAAAGACAAACATTGTGAATAAGCTATCCGACACTTATCATAAGGTGGTGAAACAGGCCCTAAGTGGCCACTTTTCCGAGTTACTTTTAAACGTCCGTGACCATATTTGGTTGTGTCAAAGTTTTTATACAAAGGTCATCGCTCACTTATCATCTCAGCACCCAACCAGCACCTTAACTTTATTAACCCCCGACGCAAAAACGACGGGGTGTTCTAAGTTTGACGTGTCTGTGTGTGTGAGTGTCTCACTCTCAGTTTGCACACCTTGAAAACTTTACTAAATACTAAGTAACATATCGAAACACAATGACTTCAGAGTACAAGTATAAATTAAAATTTTTAAAAATTAAGAAAACCCGACTGCCATGCTAAAAAACGAACTAAAAAATTAATAAACTACTACCTACCGTAGGTACCACTTACAGTGTAGTTGTTATTTATTTTGTGTCGACAGGGTACTTATGATGTTTTGTGTTGTTGCGTCGACAGGGTATGATGTTTTGTGTTGTTGAGTCGGCAGGGTATGATGTTTCGTGTTGTTGTGTCGACAGGGTATGAACCTCCGGCTGGCCTTCGCCATCATATCGGGAGGGTGTTGGTCCGCGTTCCAGCACGGATACAACACCGGCGTGATCAACGCGCCGCAGGCCGTAAGTTTCCTTCATTCATTCATTCATTCTCTTCTATTCCTCAAGATATGTGCCAAGCTAGTTATTAAGACGTATGTATGTTAAGACATCACATTCTCCGTGATGTGGTCACGCGACGTGTGAAGTGTACCGCACCGCACTAGCCGGCGTGGTGGACTGCGGCCTGAACCCGCCCCAGTCTGACAGGAGACCCGTGCTCTGTAGGGCTATTCTCTAAAATACCATCTCGATATCGAAGCTCACTCAAGTGAGATAACTCGCTTCGAAAGCAAACTCACTTCACCTTGGTTTGATATTCTGTAAACATCTGCTACGCACTTGCGAAGTGAATTGAGTTTGAGTGAGAAGACCTATACTATCGAGTTTTACATAGTACAAATTAGCAAACTCATCTCGAATTCACTCTCTATAATTCGAAAATGGCTTTACAGAATAGCCCTGCTGTAGTGGGCCAGTCCCCCCCGAAAGGGAGGCATGAGGCAAAGGTGATACGTTTTGTCAATTTCCAGGTGATGTCAGAATGGCTTCACAAAGAGGCACTAACGGGGACCAACTTGACCCTGGCGGCGAAGGACGACCCGAAGGTGACCACAGTGTGGTCCGTAGCCGTGGCGATATACTGCGTGGGCGGCATGATAGGCGGCGTCATCACGGGCGTGATAGCTGACAGGTGACGTGATAGAATGTGATGCGTGATGATCATACTTGTTCTTATTAGTGATGCTATCTCTATTTTTGACGACCTCCCTGGCGCAGTGGGTGCGCAGTGGTGAGCGCTGTGGTCTTGTAAATGGAAGGTCCCGGGTTTCGATTCCCGGCAGGGGCAAGAGAATTCCTGCTAGACTGATATTGAAGTAATAATAATTATATTATATTTCAGGTTCGGCAGAAAGGGCGGTCTGCTACTCAACAACTTGCTGGTGTTTGTGGCAGTCGCTCTGGAAGCTTGTTCCAAGATGGCGAACTCGGCTGAAATGCTTATAGTTGGCAGGTACTTTATATATGTTATTATGTATTAGGTATGTGTATTTATACATTTGTATATTATACTTCTAACGATTTTTTTTCTATCAGACCAGAAAAATTAACGGTTGACTAAAATTTAAAGTAGGTACGGGAATCTTTGTTCGGTATATTTTTTAGAACCATTTACCTCCTATTTACCTACTCAAATGAACAGCCAAGAATTAAAAAAATAAATTCGTCAACTATTTTTTAAATAAGTACTTACGTACCGATTTACCCTTCTCATTGTGAAGGGGGACTCGTGACCTGTAATGGGTTGATGATGATGATGAAGATGATGATGATGATTTATCTGAAATGAAGGAAAACGAAAGTAGCGCCCACAGAGCTAATAATTTTATTTATCTGGGGAGGGTGAAAGAACAATGAGCATGTTCAAGTCGTGTTTCAGGTTGGTGATAGGCGTGAACAACGGCCTGAACGCGGGACTTGCGCCCTTGTATCTGTCGGAGATAGCACCTGTTTCGATACGAGGATCGGTGAGTAGTAACCCCCATTATATTTAACTAGCGACCCGCCCCGGCTTCGCTCGGGTAGTAATTATTTGCTGTTATCTATATATAATATTGTTTTGTTTTATCTCAAAGAGATTACTTAGGCAGCGTTTGCAACGGAAGCTCTCAGGCAGCTCGACTTCGTCGACTTTTAAAAAATATTGCTTTTCTTTATTTTAGTTCAAAAATGTAAACTACGGGTACATATTACCACCATACAAAATCAGTTTGTTTGTTTGTCGATATTTCGATCCAGTTGGACCACGGTCAATGTAACTGGATTGAAATATCGACAACCAAACAAAATTTTTTATCGTAGGTAGGTGTAGGTACCCGTAGTTTACATATTTTGATTATGTCGTTAAACAACAAAATAAGCCATATATCATTAACGTTAAAAAACTTCTTACATCACAGGTCGGCACAGTGTACCAGCTGGTTATCACTATAACCATCCTGCTCTCGCAAGTCCTCGGGCTGGGGTCAGTGCTCGGCACCAGCACCGGCTGGCCGTGGCTGCTGGCCATCACCGTCATCCCTGCCGTGCTGCAGTGCTGCACGCTGCCCCTGTGCCCCGAGTCACCCAAGTACCTCCTGCTGAATAGAGGGGCGGAGTTGCACGCTCAGAGGGGTAAGTTGGTGTGGCGGACTCCACATGAAGCACTATATTGCGCTATACGAACAATATAGAAGGATCTGAAGCTGCCCCGATTTACCCAAGTACCTCCTGCTGATTAGAGGGTCGGAGTTGCACGCTCAGAGGGGTAAGTTGGTGTGGCGGAATCCACATGAAGCAATAGATGGCGCTATACGATCCATATAGAACAGTGGTTCCCAACCTTTTCTTGATCAGGGCCCACTTTGGCTTCTTTGTTGTTTGCAGGGACCACGATGTAAGTACAAGAAAAATAAACTGAATCAATCCGAAAATAAACTTTACTCAAAAATTCAATGTAACTTGTATTAACGATGTTATTTTAATAAAAATCAAATATTATTAGATAGCGCAAGGCGATTTCTCGACTTTTGGTGTAAGAAATTGCTTTTTTACACCAAAATTTCTCAAGTGAATTAGATTCAAATGCTTCCTTACAGTTTCTATATTTTCGAAATTCAATGAAATCTTCCTAAATTTCTTCGGTAACTTCACCAGCTTTTGTGCTAAAAGGGTTGTGAATCAGTTTTTGATCAAAAGCTTGTTTCAGAATTTTCGGGAAGTAAAGATTGAATTCATCAATCAACATTAATTATTATAGATAACTCTTAATATTTTCTTGTAATATGTTTGCCCTATTGACGACATACTTTTAGTCCTCCACAATTACTTTTAATGTCGGGAGCGCACAATAGTTGTTCTCCCTAATATTGCCTAACCATAACTGAAGCTTGCAAATAAAAATGCGAAGTTAAAAATTTACAAAGATTCAAAGATAAACATTTGCAACGCCTTCTAGCTGAACTGCAATTTTAAGTTCAATTATTTAAGTGTGTATAAAATATCAACAAAATAAGCCGAATTCATCTGAAATGTCGGATCAGAAAACTGCTTCAGCAACTAATTCATTTTCTTGTCAGATAGAAAAATCTTAACCTCTGCCCTGAGTTCGTACTATAGATATATATTACATTATCTTAGGTTCGTACAATCTTCCCAACATAATAATACCTTTCAATAAGAGTTGTTTGAAAGAGAAGTCCATTTTTATAGCATAATTTAAAAAAAAGGCGTGTATGTTAAGGCCCTGCTTTTGATTGATAACATTAACCACGTTTATGGTTGATTGCATTGATTTTTTAATAGACTGGTAAACAAGTTCGAAAACTTGAAAAATAGAGATAAAGGTCCTAAAAATATGAGCGATAGCTCATTCGATTTGGAATCACCTCTAGAAAAATGTTTTTGAAGGATTTTGGTGCAGGTAAAAAATTGCAATTGTTATTAACAAAATAAGATGAAAAAAAATGATATTTCGTTTTATGTTAATAACTCAAAAAATGTTTAAATTTAAGCAATTTTGAAAAAAGTTCGTTAAAGAAGAGGAAATTTCCAATAAAAAAGTCTCAACTTCCGAAACTCTATCTCCATTGTACCTACTCTGTTATTATTTTATTATTTATTTTTATCTTTGTAATCTATGTGGCCTTATTATTAATTTCTACTTGTGTACTTGTTATATTATGTTAAACGCTGTTGATTACTAATAAATAAATAAATAAATAAATTATTTATAACTTTAATTTGACGTTGAAAATGGGGCTCCGCGCGGTGTTTACGGCAAGCGCGCGCGAGCCTTCAGCAATGAAAATAATTTTTTTATAACATAAAATGTAATTTTAAAAATTTGAAAAAATTCTAGTATCTTCTTAACACTTGAAAGCATTGAGCCCTGAAGAAAAAAAAGTATAATCACCATTTTTCAATAAGTTATTCAATTGTAAATTAACAAATTTGTCTCAAATTTCCGTTGGCATAAACAATGTGATGAAAGGTATAAATAATTGGCCTAAAAATTTTAAACTTCGTGGAGCTCTTTTGATATATATACTTCATAAGATCCTGCGATAAATTTTCGTAAAACTAATGTAAATCATATGATTTACATGATTATTACGATTTTTCAATGAGCTATTGCTCATATTTTTAGGACCTTTATCTCTATTTTTCAAGTTTTCGAATTTGTTTACGAGGCATTCTCTCCTCCGGTGGCATTTGCATCTCCTGCGCCATCCGCACTCTGCGACCGCCACTGGCGACGCGCGATGATGTATCATCGCTCGCGGACCATAATTTGACTCCCACGGACCACTGGTGGTCCGCGGACCACTGGTTGGGAACCAGTGATATAGAAGGATCTACAGCTGCCTCGATTTACCCAAGTACCTCCTGCTGATTAGAGGGTCGGAGTTGCACGCTAAAAGGGGTAAGTAATTGGTGTGGCGGAATCCACATGAAGCAATAGATGGCGCTATACGATCCATATAGAAGGATCTACAGCTGCCTCGATTTACCCAAGTACCTCCTGCGAATAGAGGGGCGGAGTTGCACGCTCAGAGGGGTAAGTTGGTGTGGTGGAATCCACATGAAGCAATAGATGGCGCTATACGATCCATATAGAAGGATCTACAGCTGCCTCGGTTTACTCAAGTACGTCCTGCTGATTAGAGGGTCGGAGTTGCACGCTCAGAGGGGTAAGTTGGTGTGGCGGAATCCACATGAAGCAATAGATGGCGCTATACGATCCATATAGAAGGATCTACAGCTGCCTCGATTTACCCAAGTACCTCCTGCGAATAGAGGGGCGGAGTTGCACGCTCAGAGGGGTAAGTTGGTGTGGTGGAATCCACATGAAGCAATAGATGGCGCTATACGATCCATATAGAAGGATCTACAGCTGCCTCGGTTTACTCAAGTACGTCCTGCTGATTAGAGGGTCGGAGTTGCACGCTCAGAGGGGTAAGTTGGTGTGGCGGAATCCACATGAAGCAATAGATGGCGCTATACGATCCATATAGAAGGATCTACAGCTGCCTCGATTTACCCAAGTACCTCCTGCTGATTAGAGGGTCGGAGTTGCACGCTCAGAGGGGTAAGTTGGTGTGGCGGAATCCACATGAAGCAATAGATGGCGCTATACGAACCATATAGAAGGATCTACAGCTGCCTCGGTTTACTCTAGTACCTCCTGCTGATTAGAGGGTCGGAGTTGCACGCTCAGAGGGGTAAGTTGGTGTGGCGGAATCCACACGAAGAAACAAATGGCGCTATACGAACCATATAGAAGGATCTACCGCTGTTCGGATTTACCCAAGTAACTAGTGAAGGGCGGAACATTCTCAAAGGGGTAAGTTGGTGTGGCGTGCTCCATATTAAGCACTTGATAGCGCTATATCTATATGAACCATATAGAACGAAATCCAGGATATCGGTTTACATGCCTGGATTTGAAAAAAAATATGCGCCTTAAATAGAGAACGTCCTCCTATTTTGGAAGTCTGTTAAAAATAGAAATGATCATCATTAATATTTTGTTTCAGCCCTTAACTGGCTGAGAGGAGATGTAGCGGTTCACGGTGAAATGGAAGAAATGCATCAGGTACTTTCTCTCTTATCTTTTATTCTCGTCTCTTTTATGTGCTTTTGAATCATTAATTGATTTAATTAACGATTCAAAGCAATTGTAAAAGTTTGATTGAATAAAAACTTTTCTATTTCTATGCTGTGGTGTGCAGTTTTCTGTATCCTTCAGTATACAGAAAACTTTGTCACTTACAAGGTAAACTTTGATGTATGCGACACCTTTTAGTGTCGCGTCATCGACCGCTACCTATGGCATTACTCGCATGTCTTGTGTAGCGTACCTCAAATGCTCTCTATAGGTACATTTTTATAAGAAGCAATATGCAAGTGTCGCGCACATCAAAGTCTGCCTTTTGCTCTCAAAGGCGATTTATCGTAGGAAGTTTTTACGTCATCAATTTCTTCTCCACCAGGAAGCGGAGAAGAATAAAGTGAGCAAGAAAGTAACCCTGCGAGAACTGTTCAGCAACCGCTCGCTGCGACAGCCGCTGCTCATCGCGATGATGGTGATGGTCGCGCAACAGTTGTCCGGCATCAACGCCGTCATCTTCTTCTCCACGGACATCTTCAAGTCCGCCAACCTGAGCGAGAGCCAGAGCCAGTACGCCACTCTGGGTAAGACGTAGCCAGGTGGAGTAGTCGTCTCTCTTTCTGACTCCTAGAGAGCGAGCGAGACAGTGGCTCTCCAGCAACCGCTGCTGATAGTGATGATGGTGATGGTCGCACAGCAGCTGTCCGGCATCAACGCCGTCATCTTCTTCTCCACGGACATCTTCAAGTCCGCCAACCTGAGCGAGAGCCAGAGCCAGTACGGCACTCTGGGTAAGACGTAGCCAGGTGGAGTAGCCGTCTCTCTTTCTAACTCTTGCAAAGAGAGCAAGACAGTCGCTCTCCAGCAGCAGCTATCTGGAATAAACGTCGTCATCTTCTCCACGGACATCTTCAAGTCCGCCAACCTGAGCGAGAGCCAGAGCCAGTACGGCACTCTGGGTAAGACGTAGCCAGGTGGAGTAGTCGTCTCTCTTTCTAACTCTTGCAGAGCGAGCGAGACAGTGGCTCTCCAGCAACAGCTGTCTGGAATCAACACCGTCATCTTCTCCACGGGCATCTTCAAGTCCACCAACCTGAGCGAGAGCCAGAGCCAGTACGCCACTCTGGGTAAGACGTAGCCAGGTGAAGTAGTCGTATCTCTTTCTATCTCTTGCAGAGCGAGCGAGACTGTGGCTCTCCAGCAACCGTTGCTGATCACGATGTTGGTGATGGTCGCGCAGCAGCTGTCCGGCATCAACGCCGTCATCTTCTTCTCCACGGACATCTTCAAGTTTAACTCCTAGAGAGCGAGCGAGACAGTGGCCTTCAGCAGTCACTGCTGATAGCGATGATGGTGATGCAGCAGTTGTCCGGCATCAACACAGTCATCTTATTCTCGTGTGAAGTGTACCGCACGTCACTCGGCCAGCGTAGTAGACTACGACCTAAATCCTTCTCATTCTGAGAGAAGACCCGTGCCCTGTACAGTAGTGGGGTGGTGATGGGTTGATAATGATGATAATGATGATGATGATGATGATGATGATAATTGAAATGAGTGAAGAATACCGAAATAAATGACTCCATATTATTTATTTAACGCATAATGAATATGTATTGGTCAGGCATGGGCGCCATGAACGTGGTGATGACGGTGATCTCGCTGCTGCTGGTGGAGGTGGCGGGCAGGAAGACGCTGCTGCTGGCCGGCTTCAGCGGCATGACCGTCTGCTCCGTGGGTCTGAGTGTGGCCAACTTGTACGTGGTGAGTGTACCGACTACCATATCACCGTACCCAGTGTATGTATCAGACATGGGCGCCATGAACGTGGTGATGACGGTGATCTCGCTGCTGCTGGTGGAGGTGGCGGGCAGGAAGACGCTGCTGCTGGCCGGCTTCAGCGGCATGACCGTCTGCTCCGTGGGTCTGAGTGTGGCCAACTTGTACGTGGTGAGTGTACCGACTACCATATCACCGTACCCAGTGTATGTATCAGACATGGGCGCCATGAACGTGGTGATGACGGTGATCTCGCTGCTGCTGGTGGAGGTGGCGGGCAGGAAGACGCTGCTGCTGGCCGGCTTCAGCGGCATGACCGTCTGCTCCGTGGGTCTGAGTGTGGCCAACTTGTACGTGGTGAGTGTACCGACTACCATATCACCGTACCCAGTGTATGTATCAGACATGGGCGCCATGAACGTGGTGATGACGGTGATCTCGCTGCTGCTGGTGGAGGTGGCGGGCAGGAAGACGCTGCTGCTGGCCGGCTTCAGCGGCATGACCGTCTGCTCCGTGGGTCTGAGTGTGGCCAACTTGTACGTGGTGAGTGTACCGACTACCATATCACCGTACCCAGTGTATGTATCAGACATGGGCGCCATGAACGTGGTGATGACGGTGATCTCGCTGCTGCTGGCCGGCTTCAGCGGCATGACCGTCTGCTCCGTGGGTCTGAGTGTGGCCAACTTGTACGTGGTGAGTGTACCGACTACCATATCACCGTACCCAGTGTATGTATCAGACATGGGCGCCATGAACGTGGTGATGACGGTGATCTCGCTGCTGCTGGTGGAGGTGGCGGGCAGGAAGACGCTGCTGCTGGCCGGCTTCAGCGGCATGACCGTCTGCTCCGTGGGTCTGAGTGTGGCCAACTTGTACGTGGTGAGTGTACCGACTACCATATCACCGTACCCAGTGTATGTATCAGACATGGGCGCCATGAACGTGGTGATGACGGTGATCTCGCTGCTGCTGGTGGAGGTGGCGGGCAGGAAGACGCTGCTGCTGGCCGGCTTCAGCGGCATGACCGTCTGCTCCGTGGGTCTGAGTGTGGCCAACTTGTACGTGGTGAGTGTACCGACTACCATATCACCGTACCCAGTGTATGTATCAGACATGGGCGCCATGAACGTGGTGATGACGGTGATCTCGCTGCTGCTGGCCGGCTTCAGCGGCATGACCGTCTGCTCCGTGGGTCTGAGTGTGGCCAACTTGTACGTGGTGAGTGTACCGACTACCATATCACCGTACCCAGTGTATGTATCAGACATGGGCGCCATGAACGTGGTGATGACGGTGATCTCGCTGCTGCTGGTGGAGGTGGCGGGCAGGAAGACGCTGCTGCTGGCCGGCTTCAGCGGCATGACCGTCTGCTCCGTGGGTCTGAGTGTGGCCAACTTGTACGTGGTGAGTGTACCGACTACCATATCACCGTACCCAGTGTATGTATCAGACATGGGCGCCATGAACGTGGTGATGACGGTGATCTCGCTGCTGCTGGCCGGCTTCAGCGGCATGACCGTTTGCTCCGTGGGTCTGAGTGTGGCCAACTTGTACGTGGTGAGTGTACCGACTACCATATCACCGTACCCAGTGTATGTATCAGACATGGGCGCTATGAACATGGTGATGACGGTGATCTCGCTGCTGCTGGCCGGCTTCAGCGGCATGACCGTCTGCTCCGTGGGTCTGAGTGTGGCCAACTTGTACGTGGTGAGTGGGAAGGGGGGGCATGATGGGGTAGCTAATTTAAATAACAACAAATAACGCATATTCATTACGTTTATTATTCTGATTTTGTTTATGTTAATCTAACTACAATTTGGCATTGTCTTTGGGAGATCAACGTATCACATTGTTTTTAAATAAATTATTTAATGGGAAATTGCAAATACCATCTTACCCCGTATCAAGGGGCATTGATACGGGGCAAGATGGGGTAAGATTATTACTATCACAATAAACTCAATTATGTGAATGGTTTTCATCATCTACAATAAGCATTGTGGGCACTGGGCCCAAGTTTCAAAAAGCTGGCAAAGTTCCCAACATTTGATTAATTTCAGAAAAGTATGATTTATTTCTTTTGCTGTAGCCTGTAGGTATATAGCTGTATTCATAACTTTTGTGGACCACTTTCCTCTTCTGGTTGTTTTTTTGAATTAACGTGCCATTAACCTAAAAACTGTGTATATTTCAATGGGTTCCTGGATGGTTTGAAAACACAATTACCGGGTAGCCCACACAGAACCTACCGGGTCTCGGGAGGTAGCGCTGATGTTGGTATGTCACCGGGCAGGACGATGTCTGCTGGTACTGCTAGTTTATTATAATAATAAGTATAAGTCATGGCAAATAAGTCGACCGGTGACCTTCAATGCGCAGAAGTCAAATGAGGTATCTCGTGGTGTGAGGGGGTCGCGGGGAGGGCGTGGGGATCGTTCGTAAGCACTGATTAGTTCTCGCGGATCCCTCGTAAGCGCTGATTGGCTCTCCAATCGTATTGTGTCCCGCTCACTCGTACGACGCTGCGCGCACTTGAAGGTCACCGCTCGACATACGTGCCGGGGGTTATACCTAACTATAATTATGTTTTTAGACATTGCATCGCCGGCGGTCGGCTGACGGTCATTCATACATACAGACATGTGTTTTAATCAGATTTTTTCTCTTTTCAGACTAAATACGTGTGGGTGTCGTACCTGTGCATAGCTCTGGTGATCCTCTTCGTTGTGATGTTCGCGGTGGGCCCGGGCTCCATTCCCTGGTTCCTGGTCACCGGTGAGTTTACTATCATCATCATCACCGCATCACCGGCCCACTGTTGGGCACGGGTCTCCTGTCAGAGTGACCGAGCCGAGTGCGGTGCGGTACACTTCACACGCCGCCTCACCACATCACGGACAACTCTCAGGTGTGCAGGTTTCCTCACGATGTTTTCCTTCCCCGTTAAAGCGAGTGATATTTAATTGCTTAAAACGCACATAACTCCGAAAAGGTTACTCAGAGATCGAACTCTTAATTTATCTACACCCTGCTTTAAATCCTCTATAAAAGATTCTGAAACAGCTTACTGCCAACATTAAAACACCCAATGTCCTAATAACCATAATATCATCCGAAGGAGTGTTATTATTAAATTCAGTACAACATTACGTAAGTATATCATCCGTTTCCTAATAACACTCCTTTGAACGATATTATGGTTACTTTAAAGGACTGGCTGTTTTAATTAAAACAGTTAGCTTACTATAACTAACATTAATGTTAGTAGTAAGCTAACTGTTTCAGAAACTTTTTTTAGAGGATTCATAAATAAATAAATAAATAAATATACACACATACACACACGGTCGACTGTTCCAAAAGTAGGCAACTTAATGCCTGTGTTATAGGTAACAACCGACTGATATTAGTTATTTATGCAACTGTTGTGTAATAAGGAGTATTAAAACACGAATGTGGGTTTATCACATGAGGCGAAGCCGAATGTGATAATAGTATCACATGAGTGTTTTAATACCTAATTATCAACAGTTGCATACAAGACTTTATCTACACCCATAATATGAATCCTCTAGATAAGATTCTGAAACAGTTAGCTTACTGCTAAACCCCCGACATTCGCCATTTTGTGTTGAAGCCATCTTGAATTTGCATTGTGCTATTCTACTAGTCAAGGCCTTTCATTTAATACCCATATTGAGGGAGTTGTGAAAAAATATGTAATCCGCCATTTTGTGGCGGTCCAATTTTCATGAAACATAGCTAAGAACACTCCCGACTAATTCACCTTTCAAACAAAAAAAAAACGCATACAAATTGGTTCACCCGTTTGTGCACTACGGTGGAACAGACAAACAGACACATACACACACACACACACTCACACACCCACACCCATACCCCCATCCCCACCCCCGCATTCAAACCGGTTTGAGCGCTACGGGGGAACAGACAGACACACACACACAACACACACACAACACATACACACACGCACACACAACACACACACGCTCACACACACAACACACACACGCACACACACACACCCACAACCACATCCACACCCAACTCACGCCCAACCCACGCCCACGCCCACACCACCATTCCCACCTCCGCATTCAAACCGGTTCACCTGTTTAAGCGCTACGGAGGAATAGACACACACACACAGACACGTCAAACTTAACACCCCGTCGTATTTGCGTCGGGGTTAAAAACGGATGATGTAATATTGTACCGAATTTCATTACATCACTCGTTTGGATGATGTAATGGTTGTTACAACATTGGGTGTTCTAAAGTTGGCAATAAGCTAACTGTTTCAGAATCTTTAATAGAGGATTTAAAGCATGGGTGTAGATAAACATATTTACATATATTACACACATAATATAAATATTTAATAAATATATAAATACATAATACATACTTATATACTTACATAATACACCCAGACTCGGGACGGGAATCGAACCCGCAACCCGGGAGAGGTAGGCAGTCAAAATTCATATTATGGGTGTAGAGTCTTGTATGATGCAACTGTTGATAATTAGGTATTAAAACACTCGTGTGATAATATAAACCCACATTCGTGTTTTGATACCTCTCATTATACAACAGTTGCATAAATATTTGACGACCTCCCTAGCGCAGTGGAGCGCTGTGGTCTTATAGAGTGCAATGAGGGGTCCCGGGTTCGATTCCCGGCAAGGGCAATTTGAGATTTTATAATTTCTAAATTGACTCTGATCTGGCCTAGTGGGAGACTTCAGACGTGGTTACCACTCTACCGGCAAAGCCGTGCCGCCAAGTGATTTAGCGTTCCGGTACGATGCCGCGTCGAATGCTCGCTTCCATCTTAGACTGCATCGTCACTTACCGTCAGGTAAAATTGCAAGTCAAGGGTTGCTTTCTAGTTGAATAAAACTCACAGTAGGAATGTTTCAGAGTTCCCACACGGCGCGGTCTTGCACCGCTTATAACTCGTCACTGTTTCAGAGCTGTTCAACCAGGCGGCGCGCCCGGCGGCCTCGTCCGTGGCCGTCACCGTCAACTGGACGGCCAACTTCATCGTCGGACTCAGCTTCCTACCTCTCACCGTAAGTTTCATCACTTTGTGTTCAGGCATAGATTAAAGAAAACGTATCCTTTATATTGTTTGGTTCAGGCGACCTCCCCGGCGCAGTGGTGAGTGTTATTGCAAGTGGGAGGTCCCGGGCTCGATTCCCGGAGGGGCGATTTGGGAAATTATAGTAAAGAATTATTTTTTTAACAAACTTGAGAAAAATGAGATTATCAATTTAACACGTATTATGTAATATTATTGGAACCACATATATAGGTTAATAATAATGTGTCAATATAATAAATAATCTATTAGGATTTCCAAACAAATATTTAATATACAAAAATTTATAGGTGATTATTTGTTTGTCGACCCATTTCTCCGAAACTAATTTTATCCGATTGTGATCATTCTTTAATAGCTTACATATACTTAACTTAGGGAATAATGCAAGTTTCACAAAATCGGTTCAGTAGTTTCCAAGATATAGACTTAAGTGTGTGGTGAAGTCGGTTTAACTTTCAATCTTTTAGATTACCACTTGTCACTTACCTACTCTTTATTTTAAGTCGGTTTAATCCATACTAATATTATTATAAATGCGAAAGTGTGTCTATCTGTCTGTCTGCTAGCTTTTCATGCCTCACGGCCCAACAGTTTAACCGATTTTGATGACCGACTAAGCAAATTTTTGTAATTTATTTTGTGGATTAAATAAATAAAAAAAATTAAATTTTGTACACAGTTAGCTAGTCTAGCTTTTCATAAATAATAACAGCTTGTTTCACATTATTTCCAGCTCGTGCTCGGGTCTAACACGTTCGTCATATTCGCAATACTGGAGTTCCTGTTCATCATTTTCATCGCATGCAAGGTGCCAGAGACCAAGAACAGAACCATAGAGGAGATAACCGCCATGTTCAGGCAGCAGATGTGAAAACAAGATGGCGGCTGTGAATGTAAAGATGTAAACAATGATGGCGTCGGCGACGGGGGGAAAATCATCGAAATAGTACGGGTAGTTATTTAAAAAATCGTCAACGGACTTCGAACAAAGTTGGTTTATATTTTCGCGGGGAGAATCATCAAAATCGATCGAGTATCACGCCTTTCGATTTGGGATGCCAACGGATTCTGAATCGGCAAATTGTGAAAAGCGTGCGGTAATTTTGAAAGTGTTCGGTTACTCATTACTGCGTCTGTTAATCAGAAAGTCATCAACGAACTTCGAACAATATTGGTTCGTTTCACGACGACACAGACTGTGGGATTTGTCGCTCATAAATCCTACTGATATTACAATTAATAAGAAAATGTGTCTGTTTGTCTTTCGATCGCGCCTCAACGATTCTCTCTTTTAATGAAAAAACGCAATCTACCCCCGTAAGCTTTCCATTTCCTGTCAATGTTAATTTCGATCGCGTCTCAACTTTTGTCTTCTTCTTTTCTTATGTTTTTTGACTTTATAACGTCTTATAAATCGATGAACGCCGCCTACATGCACGCAAAAGCATGACTCATTTCACGTACCGCGTGCAAGCGAGAGCGCGGTCCAAGCGATAGAGAAGGCACGATCGGCTTGTGACGCATCTATCTCTCTGTTTCCTTATGACGTTATCACGTAAAATTATCGTCCGTAAACCGACTTTACAGACAACCTATTTTTGATAAAATAACGCAAACGAGGGTAGATCCGCAAGCTTGCCACTTCCTGTCATTCGGGGAACTTACGACCATCCTACCTTCCGATTTGGGGTATCCGACGATCGATCGACTACCCTACCCACTATCCAACCCTACATACCATCACACCACATCACAATACACGTAGGTAGTTTTATACTTAGCAATAAGTACTTACCTATGTAAAATCTCAAGAAAGGCTGCATGTAGTTTTAAAAAGAATACTCTGAACTTTAATTTATTGGTGTAATAATTATGTTAAGCTTTGATCAAACTGAGGCGTCTCCCGCGCGGGACGCGGGACTGTAGTCGCTCGCGCCGATAGCGTCATATAACTTGTATGGCGGTGTTCACATTGACGCGAATGGTCGCTCGAGTTGCAGCGAAACCAAAGCGGGAAGCCGGCGGGATTTTGTTTTGATCTCACAATGCCGGTTTTTATTTTATGTTAATGCTTAATTACCTCAAATGTTGTGATTCTTCCTCTGCTACTGCTAACAACAGTAAAACTTCATCTTCGAAATCAAGAGACATGATGCTTCTCCATTGAGGAACCAAAAATGACACGCGGGAATTCGCGTCAGTTTGAGAGGCTAAGCGAGCGAGCGACTCGCGCGAATTCGCGTCCCGCTTCCCGCGCGGGAGACGCTTCAGTTTGAACAATCCTTTAAGTTGTCGGCAGTCGGCACGGATCTAAACGCATGACCTTGAATGACAAAAAAAAAACAAGTAAGTAATACATGCAACAATGCCTAAAAACACTCCAATAAAATGTGTGTTTTGAAGCAGTAATTAGTTGGATTTGTCTTTTTTCAATTAAAACTGAATAAAAAAATATCACGTCGTAATACGCCTCCCGCATTGGCTACCGCCGTCTTCGTAGTCTGCCGCGTACACGAATCCTTTGTATGGGGACTATTCTCTGACTTAGTTACCAACAGAAAATGATAGCCACCGAAAAAGTTCAATATACACTGCTGCTTTACTGTGTGAAATATAAACAGTGATTTGATTTCACACAGTAAAAGAGCAATGTATATCGAACTAATATGTTGGCAATCATTTACTGTTGGTACTGCCTCGTTGGTCTAGCGGTTAGCACGTTCGACTGTGGATCACGAGGTCATGGGTTCGATTCCCGGGTCGGGCCAAAAAAAATGAGGTATTGGGTTTTTCTGTCAAGAAATCCTCAGTGCCAGCCCGGAGTTGGAAGTTGGCGGTGTTAGATACACCCCCGTGCCTCGGAGAGCACGTAAAGCCGTCGGTCCTGCGCCTAATCTCTCTCCAGTCGTGTCGCATTGGCGTCCCATCGGACTTTGAGAGTGAGGGAATAGAGAGTGCATCTGTGTATGCGCACACACTTGTGCACTATAATATCTCCTGCGCAGATGGCTAGTCTCTGCCTCGGTTGAGATTGGCCGCCGTGGCCGAAATTCGGTCAGGAGGACTGTTGGTAAACTAAGTTAGAGAATAGCCCCACAGGACGAGCGGGCGAGCTCCGCGTGCTACCCCCACCACTTTCGCTCATGCCTCGAGAACCGTGCCGCGTTCTATGCTTCAAGCTTATGTATATTTTTTCAGTTTAATGTTTATTTTTTTATAATAATGTTTACGTTTAATTTTGCGGAACAGATCGCACCTCTAGTTTATCTATCATTTTTCGAAAACGAAATTCGACGACGAGCTAGCGTTAATATTTTACTGCCGGCGTTCTACCGAAACGAATACTCAAATAAAATTGAAATTTATGTCTGTGATTTCGAAATATTGCCACTCGTCAAGCTTTTACGATTGTTTGATTTATACAACGTTAGTTTTACTTTGCGCTAAAACCGAAACACGTGTCAAATATTTTTACATTTGGAATAGTTATACAAAATTTCGAAAATATATAATGTAAACTTACGAAGTTATAAGCTTCTTGTGTTGCGTCATTGTCCTCAAAAAAATGGTCACCCCAACTCGCAAGCCGTCGTCACCTTGACTCGCGAGTTGAATGACCGCGCGCTGTATGGCGATCGTCAGCTGATGCGCGTTTCAACCACTGTGTCTGAGCTTGCAGGATTTTAAAATATTTTTGGACAAAATTATAACACAATATAAAAATAGTTGGATTCGATTCTGTTACTGATTCTGAGCAAATTACTTTCAGGTTTTGCATCAAGTAAAACTAACGTTGTATAAGTTTATAAAAAATGTGTCTGTCTATTTGAATCTGATTATATTACTTTTATTTTGCTCTGTTACGTAGGTACTTATTCATTGAAGTCATTTTTTTACGTAACTATTTATTAAGTGATTCGAACAAATAGCTGATTTAAGTAATTACTTATTTTCTAAGATTGAACATTCTCAGTGAATATAGAATTTTAGTGTAGACAATTAAGCATTTAATTTTGATAAAAATTGTAAGAACATTTGATTAAAGCTGGGCACTCACGGTCAGTTCATCGCGTCGAACTTTTAAATAGAATCACTCTATTTAAAAGTACAGCGAAAATATCGTATTTTTAAGTCAAATTTAGTCAAATTTTGGCATGATGACGATCCATAGAATATCCGTGCCCGCCGTATTCCACAGTTTCAAGCCATTTATTTAATTGTATAATTGTTTGTTTGTGATACCATATAAAATAAATTATTTTTCTTTCTTTCTTTTAATTCCATTTCATCCATCCGCTCGAAGAATTTCAATTTTGTAGTGAAGCCGCGAGTGGCCTTTATTATTGGCATCCACATCAATTTGACTGCAGTCACGCCAAATGGCTTGACCGTGAATGCCCGGCTTAAGAAATATTTTTTTAATAAAATAATTATTTTACGAAACTGATTTTTATTGTTTTGATTATTTTTAATTAATTAATTAATTTTGATTAGTTAATCAATTTTGATTAATTTTTTTCTGAGCCATGTAGTTGTCCAGGCTACTTTACAACTTTTCGCACGTCCTTTCTAAATTGTGTTTTGGTGTTTCCAAGTCCTTCTTAACCGAATCTTTATAATGATTTCTTAAATTAGATAGATGGTAAACAGTTTTTTCATTAAAGTATGAATTTTATGCAGTATTCGTAATTATTAGTCTAGAAATTTATAATAAATATTCATTTATTATGTACAAATAGTCAAGAATTCATTTAACGCGGGCACATATTGTTTCCGCGAAGCTGATAAATTCATTTGTTTGAAGTAGTAAGAGTGCACTTCCGGGACCGCTTCCAACTGTAGCGGCGGGCTGGACCATTTCTGAAGAAACTTCGCCAGCTGCAACAGATAAATTATCTTGAATGGACGAGTGAAACGGTTTATTCGCTGGAAACATAAAGGATACGTAAAAGGGTGATACAATATTTTTAATATATTATGTCCAAATATGTTTTTTCTAACTGATATCAACTAATTTTTAACTACTTTTAAAATATGTATGTACATATGTCACCATAAAAATCCATGGATACTACTCACGGTGTCAGCAAGTCCGTCATCAGCAATACTGACGACAGCCGCGTCCCTCCGCAGCCCCCCGCGCAGCTCCATGCCCAGCAGCAGCGCCAGATCGCAGCCCCGGGCCGACAGGGCTTCGCGCACCGCCTCCAGGGCGCCGGGCTTTCGCAGAAAATCCTGAGAAAACCCCCAAAGAGAAATGCCAACAGTTCGTTTATTTCAGTATGCTCTAGACGCTGCGTGTGTGATAGATGTAGTCGCATAGGATTTAGCCTACGAGAGAATGAGATAGGATACAGTCAGTATCCATGACGACCGCTCTTCGCCTACGTTCCGTTTTTGGTCCCAAATATTTCAAAAACATAAACAAGGTTTTAAGTTTCACTTCTGCCTGTGTGAATTGCGCAAACCATTTTCTTTTTAACCCCCGACGCAAAAACGACGGGGTGTTATAAGTTTGACGTGTGTGTGTGTGTGTGTGTATGTATGTGTGTGTATGTCTGTTCCCCTGTGGCGCTAAAACGCGTGGACCGATTTAAATGCGGTTTTTTTTGTTTGAAAGGTGAATTAGTCGAGAGTGTTGTTAGCTATGTTTGATGAAAATCGATCCAAGATGGCCGCCGCTACAAACTGACGGATTACATATTTTATCACAACGCCCTCAATATGGGTATCAAATGAAAGGGCTTGACTAGCAGAATAGCACTATTGCAAATCCAAGATGGCCGCCGTCACAAAATGGTGAATGTCGGGGGTTTTTTAAATTTTCAATTTATACATGTTTTATACAATCTCTAATCTAAATTGACAGCTTCAAATCTAATGCTGTCCTTTATAATAACTCTAATCTAAATCTAAGCAGTGCTTTTGTATTTTTATAAAGTGCACGCCACTGCACAGACACAGGCACACACACACACATACACAAAATAACCACCAAATACCACCTTCCTGTTGGTATAGATTAAAGAAAACGTATATGTATATTCTTTGCTATAGGCGAATAAAAATCGTAGATACCTTAACGAGCAAAGGAAAACTGGGCACCAGTATATGGCCGAATATCTTCAAGTCCTTTTGTAGAAGTTGAGCAGCGCTCAGAGCAGACACATCGCTTCGAGCCGCCAGTAGACCATCTACCCTCGATTTTCTGCAAAAAAAAAAAACAATCCATACTTTCATATTTCAAAAGTACTTTGTACAATCAATAGGTATCTGTTCATTTGTACGTAGTTCCTTGGGAAAGTATAAGGAAATTCGAAACCATATAAATATTACAAATACATGTATCAGTACCAGATGGCGTTGCGCTATTGAATATTCTAATAAACTATACCTTTCTGTTTCACACTGATCGATCTTAAGCAAGTTTTCGAGAAAAATGACGATTTCCTCGTCGAGTCTCGTCGCCTTGTTGACCTCTTTTGAGAAGTTTACAGTGTCTAGAATTATTGCGCCTGGAAATTCATAATATAATAATTATTGTACGAGCGAAGGTCCAATTCTTAGAGTGTGCGAGAGCGAATTAAGAATATCAGTGTCAGCGAAATAAGAAGCTACCATTAGCAATTTTAATTGAAATACTTTCAACAATTTCAATACAATATCGGAAAAAATAGGAACTCACTGTCAGAAAAGTAAATTGAAACCCGCTGTCAGCAAATTAAATTTACACCCACTGTCAGCAAATTGAAAAGCACACAATATACTCTTTAAATTGAAATTTACTAACAGTGGGAACAGCATTCCGAACCAGTAGTGGATTCAATTGGAAGATTGAAAAGCACTTGTAATATATTATTTATTATTATTATTTATTTATTATTATATTATATTATAATTATTTGAATAAAAAACTTTTCTGTTCTATTCTATCAGTAATAATAATACAACAAACTCAATGTCAGCAAATCACTGGAGTACATAGCAAACTTACTGTGCAATAATTGTGCGCATGCCAGATGGTCAATGAAGAAGTCTTCATCCTTGGCTATAAGAGCACTCATATCTTTGATTCTCTGTGCGATGAGGGTGCTGCAAGACCCAACCACCTCCATTGTACGCCGAGTGTCCTCACTGTAGAAACATAAAGGAATTACTAAATTTAAATATATAAAAGGAAAAGGTGACTGACTGACTAGATTGGGCTGAAATTTGGCTTATGTTATTGTGCTATTGTGACATACGCATCGGCTAAGAAAGGATATTTCATAATTCAACCCCAGTGGGGGTCAATTAGGGGTTGAAAGTTTGTATGAGATTTATATGAAGCCATGCAAAGAAAGTTGTGGGCATCACCTAGTGAGTCATATTGTCAGGGTAGTGTCACAGCAATATTGTGGCGATCTCACCAGATTGTAATTGACAATGCAGTCTAAGATGGAAGCGGACCTGTAAAGGATATGGCAGTTTTTATTAAACCATTTACAAACCTGCTAAATCACTTGGTGGCAAGGCTTAGCTGGTAGGGTGATAACTAGCAGATCAGACCACAGACAAATGTAATTAGATTAGAAATTATAAATTCCCAAATTGCCACCACCGGAAATCAAACCTGTTACTTCCCACTTATAACACCACTGCGCTACCTAGTGCACCAGTAAGGCTGCCAAATGAACACTGAAAATGACGACCTCCCTGGCGCAGCGGTGAGCGCTGTGGTCTTATACGCGGGAGGTCCTGGATTCGATTCCCGGCAGGGGCAATTTTGAGATTATATAATTTCTAAATTGTCTCTGGTCTGGTTTGGTGGGAGGCTTAAGCCGTGGCTGGTTACCACCCTACCGGCAAAGCCGTGCCGCCAAGCGATTTAGCGTTCCGGTACGATGCCATGTAGAAACCGATCAGGGGTATATATACCTCTTCCAAGTTAGCCCGCTTCCATCTTAGACTGCATCATCACTTACCATCAGGTGAGATTGCAGTCAAGGGGATTGTAGTTGAAATTTAAAAAAAAAATACTTTTTGAATTTGATGACAATGAACAAATATACAAAACCTGTACACCCAATGGCTTGAATTCAACGGTCGGTGGTCAATTACTTCAGCAATGTATGGTGCCAAATACTCGTGTTTCCTTGGTAGAACATGATGGTCCACTAATACTACTTTTGCTTTTCCCTCATTGACCAACTCTTTAATATTTATGTCATCACTGAAAAACAAAACAATACAATACAATTTTGATTTGTGTTCAGGATAATTAATTAATAAAGCATTAAATGCTCAAAAATTATAAAAATTTACATCTAAAACATGATATATAAGTTTTTTCGTTTTTTATCTACAAGTTAGCCCTTGACTGCAATCTCACCTTATGTGATGCGACGAAGCAGTCTAAGGTGGAAGGGGGCGAACCTGGAATTGGATGACAAGTTTTATCCAATCCGCACCCGATTGGTTTCTATGCGGCATCATACCGGAACGCTAAATTAGCGGCACGGTTTTGCCAGTAGGGTGATAACTATCCACTGCTGAAGCCAATCGACCAAACCAGACCAGAAACAATTTAGAAATGATGTATTCCCAAATAGCTCCTCCTCCTGGGATATGCCAATGGCTAACTTGTAGATAAATAAAAAAAAATTGGTTGTCTATAAGGTCAGTTTATGGAGGATTATTTTTACGTAATAACATCATAAGAAAACATTGCCTCTCTATCCCTTGTCTCACGGTTGCGGTCTCACTTGCACGCCCGGCTATGTCTCTCTATCCCTTTTCCGCGCTCTCGCTTGCGCGTTTGGCTATCATTGCCTCTCTATCGCTTGTTCCTCGCACTCGCTTGCACGCTCGGCTGGGCGGTACGTGACAATGAGTCATACTTTTTCGTGCATGGCAGCTGGCATTCATCAATTTATAAGACGTTATCAAGTCAAAAACTTCTTGAATATCAGAACTGAAACATACCTGAAAACCAAGTCCTTATCAGTGATACCATGTTCTCCCAAACAATATACAACCTCAGTCTTCAAGCCAAAGTCCTCTCTATTGACATCCAAGACAGAGATGAAAATATCATCCTTGTACTCTTCGCTCCTTTTCGGCGCTGTGCACACTTTGCACTTGATCTTGTTGTGTTGCCAGTACAGGAAAATGGCATAGACTATAGAGCTTACAGCCGAGTCCAAGTCGCAACTCTCGTTACCCAGCACTATTGTTAAGTTTGAATAGTTATTTGACTTCTGGAAGAAAGATTTAGCTAATTTTAACAGGACGTTCAAAGGATTATAAAAGGAGTGATAGGTACATACTTCTATCTCGGAAAATCAGATGGCCGCGGAATTAAAAAAAATCCATGGCTTTATAACTATGTACTTAAGTAGGTATAACAAGTCGCAGGCACCAGCTAGTTAACTAAATATTGGCCATAAATAGAACTTCCAGTAGAACCCTGTTTCACTGCTGGGCATAGGCCTCCTCCACCTTATTGAAGAGAGGGATTTAGAGCTTAGACCCGCCACGCTGCTCCAATGCGGGTTGGCGGGCTTCAACGACTATTGTCATTGTGGCGGGTCTAAACCCGCCACTCTGCTAGATTTCTCCAATGCAATGGGTTGGTGGGCATGAATAGAACCTAATATTAAGTTATTAATAGAACATTTATTAGGTAATAACTAATAATACCTTAGAATAAATATTGTAAGGGTACACTAACCAGTTTGTTCAAAGTAGTTGAGAAGTATTCCTCCATGTTACAAATGATTGAGGCATCGCATTGGGTAGATTTATTTTACATTGTTAATTTATCTTGAAGAAACTTGTTAATTTATCTTTGAAGAAACTACTTAATTATTTTATTTTTTCATTGCAAATCCAAAACATTCAAAACAACATCACAATGACCACCATGAACCATTATTATTATTATCTCCACAGAACAAAAATACTCTCTAACGAGAGATTATCTCTATGATGACCACAGTCACACTCCACAGCATTGGTCATTCTTTTTTTTTTTTTAAACTGGTTTTATGGCTCTGGGTTCTAGCCCTTTTGAGCTTTTCCTCACCTCGCCCTCGCCGCGCCGCCGCGCCGCCGCGCCGCCGGCTTACGTTCATGTGTATTGCACGACAATTAAACAACAATCATGACAACACTGCCTCGTTGGCTAGGAACAAGTAGCTATGGAAACGAGATATTTTAGACGAAATCAAACATCTCCTTGACTCACTCACTTGTACCGATTTTAAGCATAAGAAAGAAAGAGAAGTCTGCTACTATCAGTTGTCCTACTTTAAACAAAAAATAACCAGTTTGATGTAGTTCAACTGTTATACTTATATATACTTAGGCCGAGGCCGCATGGTAAGGCGCAACATCGCGACTCGCGCCTCAAAGACGGCGGAGATGAACAATGGGATCGGGAACATTCACTTAACTTGTGTCAGTTTGTGTTGCGAATAGTAGAAAATGTACCCTACGTGGGCTACGTGTACTTAAGGATTTGTTCAACCCCTATAACATATTTCTCTTTGAGATTTCGTTTCTTATATTATTTAAAAGAAAGTAGGTTTATGAAATAAATCAAGATGTAAGATTTAAAGTTGGATATCTAAACAGACTATCTAGCTTGAACAAGGTACATAGGTAAATACTTTCACATTTTCAATAGACACTAAAAAGGAACTTGGGCATTAAAATGGAACTACATACAGTAATACTAATGAGTATTAATTTTTTAATATCTCTTTCCCATCACTATGGTTTTCCCAATGAAAGTTCTATCAAATTCGGTCCAGCATTTCGGAGACAGACAAACACAAATTTTAATGCAACACATGATGGATGTTCAAAGGTACAAGTGCAAGCCAGGTTCCAAGTAATATGGAATACTGAGGGTTGTGATGGCTGTAATTTCTGAACTACAAAACCGATGACCTTGAAATATTTACGGAACAATTTTTAAAGTATTTCCTTTTAACAAAAAAATAATGAATGTAATTGCACCACGCGTTAATGAATTACAGCTAAGTATACATTTTCCAATCTATTCAGCAGTTTTTGCGTGATGCGCACACAAACATACAGACAAACAGATAAACAGACAAAAATTTCAAAAATAGCTTTTTTACGTCCCATTACTTAGGTACCCCCCAGTTATTATTTTGCAAATTTCTTTAACGTACAGACACGGCAAGTCTACGATTTTATTATATCGCACGCTTATTAATAAACCGAAATAAGTCAAAAAACCACTTTTGTGGGAAATCGCTGTCAAAGTTTTGACCCTCTACCTTGTTGGAAACATTCTGTCGTCTTTCACGTGTTTACGATACTATTTTTAGGTACTTGGTCTTAAATTGTAGGGTGATGTATAGCGGATTTAAATAAGTAAACATTATAATGAAATTGTTTCGTCGTCGTCGTAATCAACCAATTGACGTCCACTGCTGGACATAGGTCTCTTGAAGGGACTTCCACATGCCACGGTCCTGTGCCGCTTGTATCCAGCGGCTCCCTGCGACTCGTTTGATGTCGTCGGTCCACCTAGTGGGGGGTCTACCAACACTGCGCTTCCCGGTGCGAGGTCGCCACTCCAGCACCTTGGGACCCCAACGTCCATCGGTTCTCCGAACTATGTGCCCCGCCCATTGCCACTTCAGTTTCGCAATCCGTTGAGCTATGTCGGTGACTTTGGTTCTTCTACGGATCTCCTCATTTCTGATTTGATCGCGTAGAGAAACTCCGAGCATAGCTCTCTCCATCGCTCTCTGAGCGACTCTGAGCTTTCTTATGAGGCCCATAGTTAACGACCATGTCTCGGATCCGTATGTCATCACTGGCAACACGCACTGTTCGAAGACTTTCGTCTTCAGGCATTGAGGAATTTTGGACGAGAAGACATCGCGAAGCTTCCCGAACGCTGCCCATCCGAGTTGGATTCGGCGGTTGACCTCTTTCTCGAAATTGGACCTACCTAGCTGGACTGTATGTCCTAGGTATATATACTCGTCTACAATTTCGAGCACCGAGTTCTCAACGATTATCGGGTGAAGCGGGACATGAGTATTTGACATGATTTTCGTCTTACTCATGTTCATTTTTAGGCCCACCTGTTGAGAAACCCTGCTGAGGTCGTTGAGCATTGTATTAAGATCTTCCAGAGACTCTGCCATCACGACTATATCATCGGCAAACCGCAGGTGAGTGATGTACTCGCCGTTGATGTTGATGCCAAGTTCGTTCCAATTCAGAAGCTTAAAGACGTCCTCCAATGCTGCGGTAAAGAGCTTCGGGGAGATGACGTCTCCCTGTCGCACTCCTCGCTGCAATTGGATTGGTCTTGTAGTCTGATCCTGTATACGGACTGACATGGTGGCGTTTTCGTACAAACACTTCAGCGCTTGGATATACCGATAGTCGATCCGGCATCTCTGTAGTGATCTCAATACAGCCCAAGTTTCCACCGAATCAAAGGCTTTCTCATAGTCTACAAACGCTAAGCAAAGTGGCTGGTTATACTCTTCGGTCTTCTGTATAACCTGCCGCAGCGTATGGATGTGGTCTATGGTACTGAAGCCTTTTCGGAACCCGGCCTGTTCGGGAGGCTGGAAGTCGTCGAACCTACGAGCGAGACGATTCGTAATGACTCTCGAGAACAACTTATAGACATGGCTCAGCAGCGAGATGGGTCTATAATTCTTCAGCAAGGTGTTATCACCCTTTTTGAAGAAAAGAACCACCACGCTCCTGTGCCATGCCTCTGGCGTTATACCCTCGTCGATGACGGAATTGAACAATCGCTGAAAGATCTTAAGAACTGGTTTTCCACCTGCTTTCAGGAGTTCCGCTGTGATTCCGTCATCGCCTGGCGCCTTGTTGTTCTTCAGTTGTTTGAGAGCCATACTAATCTCGTATAGGCTGACGTCCGGGATATCTTCGGTATAGTGTCGGGTCAATTTGGCTCTGGGATCTTTAGCCAAATCTTCAACAGGCTTCTGCGTTGAGGTGTACAACTGTCCGTAAAAGTTCTCGACCTCTCAGACCTCTCAGACCTCTCGATATCAGGCTTTGAAGAAATGAGACTACCGTTGTCGGTCTTCAGTCGCGTCAGCTGGCTCTGTCCGATAGACAGATCTCTCGCGAAGACTTTTGAGCCTTTGTTTCGCTCGATCGTATCTTTAATACATTCTGTATTAAAGTTACGCAAGTCTCGCGTTTGCGCCTTAGAGATCTGCCTATTAATCTGCCGGTAAGCAAACGCATCTGCTGAAGACTGTAGTCTCATTTCTTGCCTCTTGTCCATTAGCTTGAGAGTCTGGTCTGAGAACTTTTTGGTTCTGATTGCACGGTGGGTCTTAAAGTACTTGGACCCAACCGTATGGACAGTTTCCACCAGCCTGTTGTTTAGATCGTCCACAGAGTCGCAATCTGCTAGGCAATCGAATCGGTTCTGCAGTTCGAGCTGAAAGCTTTCGGGGTTTTGTATATGAGCACGAGTAGGCCGGAGTGTGGACTTCACCAGTTTGGACCTTTCCAGCTTTATGTTGATATTCAATGTGCCTCTTACCATACGGTGATCACTTCCGGTTTTCACCCTGTTGATCACTGAGACATCATTGAATATATGCCGTTTGGTCGACATGATGAAGTCAATCTCGTTTCTTGTGGAACCATCTGGACTAACCCACGTCCACTTTCGGTGTGGCCGCTTCTTGAAGAAGGAGTTCATCATAAAGAGGCCCTCCTTCTCCATGAAGTTGGCCAGCATGTGGCCCCTATGGTTCCTTCGCCCATATCCAAATTGCCCCACTCTCACCTCTGCACCGATTCGTTCACCCAGCCTTGCGTTGAAATCCCCCATCACAACACTGTAGTGAGTGTTGGAGGCATGTATGGCTTTAGAAATATCCTCATACAGTACCTCCACCTCCTCGTCGGGTTGTGTCGATGTCGGTGCGTAAACCTGTATGACCTTCAGCGAATACCGTTTGGTAATTCTGAGTATAAGGTACGCTACCCTGCTCGACACACTCTCGACTTGAACAATGTTGTTGACGAGGGACTTGTGGACGATGAATCCGACACCACCCTGGGACTGTTGGTCGCCCTCCCGGTAGTAGAACAAGTTGCCGGAATTGAGAATTATTGAGTCCTCCCCCTCTCTTCGGACTTCAGACAATCCTATAATATCCCAGTGCAACTTGCTCACTGCTTCTTCCAGCTCGATGATCTTCTCGTCAGTCCTCAATGTGCGTGCGTTGTACGTTGCCAGGTCTAGTCGTCGGGGTTGGCAGCGGAATCTCTTCCGGAGATTCTTAGCACCCCCTGCCCCGCCGTTACCGTAACCGCTGCCAGAGCTAGGAATAGCGGGGCCGCCGGGGACTAGGGGCCTTGGCTGTGTGTTTGTCTCCATACAAGGATTTGCCCGATAATGACCGCGCTGGGCAAGCGTGTTGGTCATCGCAGGGCTAGACTGTTCGCACCGGTGTCGCTGCTGCCCGACACCGGCCTCTGTCATTTACTCAGTCTAGCTAGTTTTGGATGGTTATACCGCCATCGGTCGGTCGTCAGGGCCTCGTTGGTAGATCAGCAGGGGGCACCACGTGCAGGTGAGGTTGACAATTGGAGCTTTAGATGGAGATGAGCTCCCTTACCCCCCAAATTGAAATTGTTTATATTTAACGAATAAAATAAGTTTTTTTTTTCAAGTTCCGACTTCTGCCAGTTTAGTATAAAAAATTGGGACAAATTGTTTGAATCTCTTTGAAATAAGACTTAATAATTCAGTTTAGTATTAAAAATTCTATTAAATTGTTTGGACATTTGATACTTACTACAGTTTAAAAATAAAATAAAAATAAAAGTGCAGAAATATTTCGTGAAAAATCTTTTTATTTGATAATAGTTATATAAATAATTTTGCATTAAAGTTTTATCAAAACTGCTTTTGTATTCTTAGAATAATTTTAGTTAAATAGTAATCACAAAAATAGGAACTTGAATAAGTTTATAAGTCAAGACCACGTCCAGCTGTACACTGAGGTACCATAGCGCGAAAGATGGAAGAGCTATTTCCGAGGTATTTTGTATACAATAACTGCTTGTGTTTCACTGAAACTGCTCTTGACTGCACTTACTAACCATCAAAGTCAGCACCTAAATTATTTCTTCGTCTCAACCAATAGACGTCCACTGCTGGACATAGGTCCCTTGCAAGGATCGCCACAGAACACAATCCTGTGCCACCTGTTTCCAGTGGCTGCCAGCGACTCAGAATAGAAATAGAATAGAATAGAAAAGTTTTTTATTCAAATAAACTTTTACAAGTACTTTTGAATCGTCAATTGAATCTACCACAGGTTCGGAATGCAGTTCCAGCCGAGAAGAACCTGCAAGAAACTCGTCGGTTGCTCTTTTTTTTAAAAAAAAAACATTATAACAATTATTATTATTAATGTACATGATTGAAATGCCGTCTCGCGCATTGCTGGAACGAGTTAAATCCAAGCTTTTTTATCGTTTATATAATCTTCAATTGTATAATAAGCTTTTTTTATGAGTATACTTTTAATAGAGTTCTTAAACTTGTGTAAAGGCAAGTCTAAGACATATTTTTTATTCAGATAAACTTTTACAAGTGCTTTTGAATCGACAAATGAATCTACCACTGGTTCGGAATGGTGCTTACAATTCTACACGTTAAGAAGGGCAGACAAAAGTAGCCCCATTTCCGACGGCGGCACCCGTTCACGAGCATGACGCATGATCCAGCCATTGCTTCGCTCAACCATATTTGAGGGAACGTAACTCGCTTGAGATCGTTCGTCCATGTAGTGGGGGATCTTCCAACGCTTCGTTTGCTGGTGCGAGGTCGCCAGTCACCTTCGATCACCTTGGGATCCCAACGTCCATCGATTCTTCGAGCAATGTGCTCATCTCGATGAGCTATAGAGGTAACTCTGGTTCTCCTGCGGATCTCCTCATTTATGATTTGATCCCACAGAGATATTCCGAGCGTAGCTCTCTCCATAGCCCGCTGAGTAACCCTGAGCCTTCTTATGAGGCCCATTGTTAGCGACCATGTCTCAGATCCATTCAACATGCACTGTTCAAAGACTGTCGTCTTTAGACACTGAGGCATATTGGACGAAAAGACATCTCGAAGTTTCCCGTAGGCTGCCCAGGTGAGTTGGATTCGGCGGTTGATCTCTTTCTCAAAATTGGACCTACCTAGCTGGATCGTGTCCCAGGTATATATACTCCCATATAATATACTCGTCTAAAATTTCGAGTACCGAGTTCTCAACAATTACTGGGTAGAGCGGTAAACAGGAGCATTAGACATGATCTTCGTCTTCGTCATGTTACTCATGTTCATTTTTAGGCCTACCTGTTGAGAAACTCTGCTGAGATTATTGAACATATTATTGAGGTCTCTCATAGAGTCTCTGCCATAACGACTATATTATTATCGGAAACCGTAGTTGAGTGATGTACTCGCCATTTATGTTGATGCCAAGTCCGTTCCAGTCCAGAAGCTTAAAGACGTATTCCTCGCTGCAATTGGATTGGCCTCGTAGTCTTGTCCTGTATACGGACTGGCATAGTAGCGTTTTTGTACAAACACATCAGCGTTTGGATGTTCCAATAGTCAACATCTCTGCAGTTATCTCAATACAGCCCAAGTTTCTACCGAATCGAAGGCATTCTCATACTCGATAAATACTAAGCAAAGTGGTCGGTTATACTCTTTGGTCTTCTGTATATCCTGCCGCAGCGTATGAATGTAGTCTATGGTGCTGAAGCCTTTTCGGAACCCAGCCTTTTCGGGAGGCTGGAAGTCGTCGAACGGGAGGCGGTTCGTAATGACTCTCGAGAATAACTTATAGACATGACTCAGCAGCGAGATGGGTCTATAATTCTTCAGAAGGATATTATCGACCTTTTTGAAGAAAAGAACAAGCACGCCTCTGCGCCATGCCACTGGCGTTATACCGATAACGGAATTGAACAGTCGCTGAAAGACCTGGAAAGAGACCTCGCTTAAGAACTGGTTTTCTAACTGCTTTCAGGAGTTCTGCTGTGATTTCGTCATCACTTGGCGCCTTGTTGTCCTTAAGTTGTTTGAGAGCCATACTAATCTCGTATAGGCTGATGTCCGGAATATCTTCGGTATAGTGCCGGGTCAATTTGGCTCTGGGATCTTTAGCCAAATCTTCAACAAGCTTCTGTGTTGACGTGTACAGCTGTCCGTAGAACTTCTCGACCTCCCTCAGAATCCCAGGTTTAGATGAAAAGAAACTACCGATGTCGGTCTTGAGTCGCGTCAGCTGACTCTGACCGATAGACAGCTATCTCTCGCAAACACCTTTGAGCCTTTGTTACGCTCAATGGTCTCTTTGATACGCTCGGTGTTAAAGTATCGCAGATCGGGTGTCTGATTGCGCGTGATTTAGAGATCTGTCTATTAATCCGCCAATATGCAAAGGCGTCTCCAGAAGACTGGAGGCTCATTTCATGTCTCTGTTCCATGAGATTGATAGTATGGTCTGAGAATTTTTTGGTTCTATTTCTACGGTGGGTCTTAAAGAACCTAGATCCGACCGCATGGACAGTTTCCACCAGCCTGTTGTTCAGTTCGTCCACAGAATCGTAATCTGCCAGTCAAGCAAATCGGTTTTGCAATTTGAGTTGAAAGCTCTCGGGGTTCTGGATATGGGTACGAGAAGGTCGGAGCATTGACTTCATCAGTCTGGCCCTTTCAAGCTTTATGTTGAGATTCAATGTGCCTCTTACCATACGGTGATCGCTGCCGGTTTTTACCCTGTTGATCCCAGAGACATCATAGAATATGTGCCGTTTGGTAGACATGATGAAGTCAATTTCATTTCTCGTAGAACCGTTGGGATTCATCCAGGTCCATTTATGGTCCTGTGTGGCCGCTTCCTGAAGAAAGAGTTCATCATAATATTATCAGAGATCCTCCTTCTCCATGAAGTCGGCCAGCATTTTGACCCCTATTACTTATCGCAACCAGTTCTTGTTTTGGCATCGTTGTTTTCTTATGGCACACGTCATGTTTAATTACAACTATGGAATTGGAAAATTTAATAATTTTATTACAAAAAATTAATAAACCACTATAATTGCTAGAGTACTTTTGGACTTTCGGATAATTTAAAAAATAGACAGAAACAAATACGAATACTTTTTAAATTTGCTGATAGTTTTTGTAACAAAGTGAAATAAAATGGAATTCTTTCCTGAACCTATGATATAATTAAAACTAAAACGCACTAAGACATAATTTTTTATAACTATTCACAGTAAATTTATTAAAATACTGAAATATGTCTCAATCATGCATGTTGTAATAAAACACAATTTTCAACTAACGTGAACTAAATCAAAATCGTTCTTGTTTAGAAAAAAAAAAAAACGGAATAAACTTATGTGCGCTTGCAAATAAAATAAACTATTTCGCCTTAATTCGTTGTCATCAAAAAAAGTTAACGTTCACCTCACATCGCGGGTGACGCATCACTGAATGATTCCCTATTTCATAAAATGCTTTGTCGCGCGTTTTAATAAAAAAGAGAAGGGTGATCCATTAAATCGGCCATTTTGCTCTGTTTCGCATGGCTGTCAGAATGTACCTATTCTTTGAGCTGAGTTAGTTCATTTTATTAGTAAAAGTAGAAATCAACAAATTTTGACTTATTTCGGTTTATTAATAAGCGTGCGATATGTATAGACAAGCGGAAACCCGCGACTTCGTTCGCGTGGTTCGGATGGTTTTTGAAAATCCAGTGGGAATCATTTTGTTTTTCCTAAGCTCCTTTGAGCTCATACCTTGCTAAAAACTGTTAAAATTTCACTGGCGGATGTTTAGGTAGATCAAAATGTAAACATCCGCCAGAGAAAGTCCCATCAAAATCGATCCAGCCTTTTCAGAGATAAGCCGGTAATCTTTCTAACAAAAAAAGAATGAATGATATCGGACCATGCGTTAATGAATTACAGCTAAGTAAACATTTTAACTTTCATCCCCTCTCTCAAGGAAACCATGCTGAATTTCGAGATAAAAAGTATCCTATATGTTACTCCTTAGTATGAACTTAAATCGTGCCAAGTTTCACTTCAATCCATTCAGTAGTTTTTGCGTGATGCGCGCACAAACATACAGACAAACAGACAAACAGATAAACAGACAGACAAACAGACAAAAATTTGAAAAATAGCTTTTTTATGTTCCATTACTTATCCCTAACATCCCCCAGTTATTATTTTGCAAAAATCTTTAATGTATGAATACAGCAATTCTACGATTTTATTATAATTATGTATAGAATATAGATAACGAATGATTTAAACGAATAAAATATGGCGCACGTCGCTTAAGTTATGTGGCCAGTCCCATAAGTTCATAGGAGTTTGTTTTAACGGAATCGCTGTCGCATCAGCGCGTGTTGTCTTACCAGTGCGGTTTTGACCTAAGCAAGTATAAACTAGGGATGACAATTTAAGTAGGTATCGATAATAATTATGGAAATTGACTGGCCCGTTGGCGCGGTTGGCAGTGACCATGCCTTCCGCTCCGGGGTCGCGGGTTCGATTCCCGCTCCGAGTCTGGGTGTATTTATAATAATATGTATATATGTATACCTTTATTAAAAATATATATGTATTTATATGTAAATATGTCTATCAGTCGGCTGTTACCTATAACACAGGCATTAAGTTGCCTACTTTAGGAACAGACGACCGTGTGTGTATGTGTGAGTATTTATTATTATTATTATTATAGAAATAGAAATCACTTTTATTGTAATTTTGTAGGTACAAGAGAGTATTATGAATATGGTAACAGTCGGGTCAATAGTAAAAATTACATTATGGCGTACAATAAGTATATGAACAATATTGACTATGATTTTACTTTTTCATAACTCTTTAAATAATTATTATACTACACCTGCTCTGAAAGTACCTTCTGGTTTTTCTCATATCGAAAGTCAAAGTACGTCATTACTGTCAAACAAATAGGCGGGACGAAAAAATATATGGAATTTCATTGTTAACGCGCTAGAGCGGAAGTTCCATTTATGAAATTCCATTACTAACGTGCTTTTTTCTTTTTAATTTTTGATCAAATCCGATCAGTACATGAAAAAAAACCTATGTCGACAAACACGACGTAAAAAGCACCCAATAAATAACAACCGTCACGGTAGGCGGCGCTGATGTCGCTATGTCACCGGGCAGGACCGGGGTCTGCTAGTTTAAATATATTTAATTTTAATTATTATACTTACATATGAACATAAAATAAAAGTAAAAAATACAAAATAGATTTTTTTTCTCGCTATTTTCTTTTTATTTTGCGAGTCGCTTTCTTTTATTTTACCTATCCAAATTTTCAATTTATAAAATTACAAGTAGCTATTATGGAAGTCAAAGTGTATAGTAGTGATAGTGAAGATTTGATGACGCCGCCCAACGCCGCCAGAATTAAAAATATGTGGCTAAGTAGTTATTTTTATATTGAAAATCTTTTACCCAAGATATCTAAAGATAGATAGAAATAGTTACAACAAAACATATGAAGAAGAAGACAATGGAAACCCAACCTCTTCTTCTGATTGATTTACGGTAATAATTTTAATATTTTTGATTATTTTATTATTTTCCTCGCAGGTGTAGTATAAAGCACTATGTATCCCTTCGGGAGAAAGTGCGATTCCTCTCGGGCGTATTGCGGCCCTACGGCCTACGGCCTCGGGCATCAAACTACACCCTCGTAGTAATCGGTCACTTTCTCCCGTCGAGGAACAATGTACTATTATTTACATAACATAAAAAGCTGTGATAGCCTAGTGGTTAGGACGACCGACTTCTAATCGGAGGTCGTGGGTTCGATCCCGGGGCACGCACCTCTAACTTTTCGGAGTTATGTGCGTTTTAAGTATTTAAATATCACTTGCTTTAATGGTGAAGGAAAACATCGTGAGGAAACCTGCATGCCTGAGAGTTCTCCATAACGTTCTCAAAGGTGTGTGAAGTCTGCCAATCCGTTTGGCCAGCGTGGTAGACTATGGCCAAAACCCTTCTCACTCTGAGAGGAGACCCGTGCTCTGTAGTGAGCCGGTAATGGGTTGATCGTGATGATGATGATGTGATGAAGCTTGTTATGTTGCGTCGTTGTCCTCGAAAAAAATGGTCACCGCAAGCCGTCGCCGCAGCGACTTGCGATCGACGCGAGTTGAATGACCGCCGCTGTGTGCCGACCGTCAGCTGATGCGCGGTAAATCATTGTGTCTAAGCTTGTAGGATTTCAAAATATTTTTGGACAAAAATATAACACGGTATATAAATGGTTGGATTAGATTTTGTTACTGATTCTGAACAAACTACTTTCAGGTTTTGCGTAAAGTAAAACTAACGTTGTATATTACAGGTAACTTTATGATTTAATTTAGATACAAATTGTTGAAGGATTGGTTTAGTCAAGATTCATCAAAAAAGCCATGCCAAGCCAGGTGAAGCCATGAGTACCTACTTGAATAGGAGTACATACCTAGGCCAGATTAAGATGACTTCATATAAGAATGCTAACAGATAAAAAGATTAGCTTGACTTCTCCAAGCTTGTTTTATTATCTAACTAGCTTTTGCCCGCGGCTTCGCCCGGGTGAATTTCGGTTTTGAACAAATCCAGAGGGAATCGTGGATTTCCGGTTCCCATTCCCGCTCCCTTTTCCAACCTTATAAAGGTTGGAAAAGGGAGCGGGAATGGGAACTACTTTCAACCTATGGGAACCTACTTTCAAGAAAGTTTGCTATAGTAATCTACCTATAGCTGTAGATATAGATATCGGGTTTTTCAAAGTCCCGCGGGAACTGTTGATTTTTCCTGATGACTTGTTGATGATGATGATGATTTATTGTTATTGTGATGTAATTGTAAATGTGAATTATTTCAAAAGATGGTGCTCTAGAGTTTGTTTCGCCATTTCTTCTCTAAGACAAAAGCCCCTTGGAAATGGTGGTAGATTCAATAACAAAGTAATAAGAGATTGAAATATAATACTTTAAAAGAGTGTTTTCTTCTTTTATTTTACTTCATTTGAATTAAGTTTAAATTACTATGCAAGTTATCTCGTCAAAACGCATTAGTTCCACTATTTATATACAATTACATAGATACATAAATACTACACGTTGCTCACACCTGCGACTTCGTCCGCGTGGATTTAGGTTTTTTTTTTTAATTTTGTGAAATAAGATATATATTTAAGAACTATTTGCTTTTCCGGGATAAAAGTTGCTTATGTAAATTTCCGGGACGCAAGCTACCTCTGTACCATATTTCGTATAAGCGGATGGACCATTAAGAATCTCGTGGGAACTCTTTAATTTTCCGGGATAAAAAGTAGCTTATGTCCTTGCCCGGGATGTAAGCTACCTCTGCACAAAACTTCATCAATATCGGTTACACTGTTGGGCCGTGAAAGGCTAGCAGACAGACAGATAGGCAGACACACTTTCGCATTTATACACGCATTTATACACTGTGATTTTTAATTTCGTGGAATTCTGACAGCTGTCATTGTCATTTGCAGATGAGTTATTTGTATGGAGAACAGGGTAGACGTCTACGAAGTACGATTTTACCTCAAACTACTTTAATTCCCTGTCATCTTTGAAAGCTATATGCCGCGTAATATTAGTCGTTTCGCCCTAAAATAGAAAACACCAAGAGTGGAAACTAGAAAGTGCACACTAACAGCAATAGAAAAAAAAGAAGCACATTGAAAAAAATTATTCAAAAATGGAAGTTGAATGACATTATCACCATGAAGTGTTTGTCAGGCATTTATCATATCTACATGCGGCAGTTTATTTTTATTTACGTAAGTTTTGAATTTTTTATCTGTTTTGTGGGAATTGTTTTATCTCTGGTAACATTACGTCAGAATTCCACGGAAATAAAATTCTAAGTACGGAAGGAATTCACGGAAGTATAGTATGGGTAGTTAATATTTTACTAAAGTGGTTTGAGACCATGCAATTATTGCCATATGTCGGATACTACACGACTATCGATATCGATATGAGATGACAATGCGCTTCACTAGTGGCATGAAATCTCGTATGAAAAATTAAATTTTATCAAAATAAAGAAATATAATTCTAATACGGTCATTATAAATTTATCAAAATGGTTTAATATTGCATTCGTTATGACTACAGCAAAATAATAATAAACTAAACGTGATAACTTATCAGAATTCAATATAATACTTACCGATGCAAAGATATACGCATATTTTTCTCACGTAATACACTGAGTGGACTTTTGCAGCCAATGGCTACACAAATCATGATTACTAAAATATTAAATAGTCAAAATATTTCACACAACAAAGCACTTAGAAGTTAAAAGATCACAAATTATCGCAAGCTGAACTGTTACTACGGTGGTGAACAAAACAAACAAAATTATTTACAATCTGTCTTTCAAGATGACACTGAAATTATATTGCGATCTTTTTTTTGACAGTGCATATTGACATAAGCAAAAACGAAAGATATAATAAGTATTTATTCATTTTAAATAAGCGTTCTCTAGGAAGAAGAGGGTATAATTTCTCTTAGCTCGTTGGTCTAGTGGTCAGCATATTCGAGCCCAAATCACAAGGTTTCAGGTATGAGGATCGGGCAAATAAATAATTGTTATGTTTTTAACCTCTGACGCAAAAACGATGGGGTGTTATAAGTTTGACATGTTTGTGTGTGCGTGTGTGTGTTTGTGTGTGTGTGTGTGTGTGTGTCTGTGTGTGTAAAATGCTGCTATAAAATGGCGGATTACATGTTCTTTCACAACTCCCTTAATATGGGTATCAAATGAAAGGGCTTGAATAGTAGAATAGCACTATGCAAATTGAAGATGGCCGCCACCACAAAATGGCGAATGTTGGGGGTTAAATTTTAAATTTATACTTGTTCTATCAAGAAATTCTCAGTGCCAGATAAAGTCTTGACTTATCATAAATACCATAAGTTGAATGAAAATGTTTGTGTTTACGAGTTCTTTGCTACACTTCTGCCGACTATGATAATGTAGGAGGCTCTTTGAGGTTCTAGCCCTTTTGAGTCTGTGGTCATTGGTCAATGAATGACCAATGACCACAGACCCAGAACAACAAGAACATTCTTGACTGATGATTGATGAAATACATATGAAATATGAATGATGATTTCTCTACCACAGATTACAGATTAATAATATCTAGAGTCTGACGACTTCTATTATATTTCCCTGATTCCAGTGTGCTTAGTCTAAGATCGGAGCACTCGAAAACGAACTCGAAAACTATTGATCAAATCACAAGTGAATTCAGAGCAAAATGAACTCAAATATTCGTATTTTAAAGTCGTAATTCCATAGTTCGAATATGTATTTTACAACATTTCTGCTTGGGGCGCTCGTTGTGTTCGAATGCTGAATGTATTGGCGAACTCTAAGGTTTGAGTTCGCCAATACATTCAGCATTCGATACAAGCCATTTTAGGTCTATTTTACTCTGAAATCGATCAATAGTTTTCGAGTTCGTTTTCGAGTGCTCCGATCTTAGACTAAGCACTCAGTTTTTTAATGCATTTCACGGGTGACAACGATCACTGCAAAACTGGGACTTTTGATGACCTAAACTTGGTAGTTTAATTTAAATTATGACTTTTACGGTCAGTAATAATTACTTTGTGATTAATTCACAAACATAAAGTGGTAAGAGAGCCATAAAATTCGTTATTAAAGTTCACCGATGCATGTTATTAGAATTTTTACTTTAACTATGATAAAACGGCATTCGAAAGTAAGCTTGTGTTTGTAAAAATGCTTAATCTGCTCCTTGCATTAATATTTGGTAGGTCTGTACGTTATCCTATTAACAAATACAATTTACAAGACGTTATCATAATAGAAAAAAAAAACGCCAGAACGGACACGGTATATGCTTTTAAAATAAGTGATTTGCGCGTTTTTATGTCACCATTTTCCTGAAATCTGGCTTATACATGGCTTATGAGCTCTGCAACCATAATGGTTCTAGGTCATAGAAATATTGGCCATCGTATCAAAATGAATTATTATATTTAGCTAGCTTCTGCCCGCGTGAATTTCGGTTTTTCACAAATCCCGAGGGAATCGCGATTTTCCGGTTCCCGTTCCCACTGCCTTTTCTAACCTTTATGCCTACTTTCAAGGAAGTTTACTATAGTAATCTACCTATAGCTGTAGCTGTTGGTTTTTTTCGAAATCCCGTGGGAACTGTGTACTTTTCCAGGATAAAAAGTCTATGTGTTAAGTCAGGGCATAATCTATCTCCATTCAGCCAAATCGATTCAGTAGTTGTGGCGTTAAATAATAATGTTTAGCTGGTCCGGATATACTTATTGTTTTTAACCCTCGACACAAAAAGTTGTTATAAGTTTGACGTGTCTGTGTGTGTTTGTGTCTGTCTGTGTGTTCCACCGTAGTGCTCAAACGGGTGAACCGATTTGAATGCGGTTTTCGTTTGAAAGGTGAATTAATCATGAGTGTTATTAGTTATGATTGATGAAAATCGGTCCAAGATGGCCGTCGCCACAAAATGGTGGATTACATATTTTTTACAACTGCCTCAAAATGGGTATCAAATGAAAGGACTTGACTAGTAAAATAGAATTATGCAAATCCAAGACGCTGTTTTTAGGGTTCCGTACCCGAAGGGTAAAAAACGGAGCCCTATTAATGTCACTCGGCTGTCTGTCCGTCTGTCCGCCGGTCACAGGTCTCTAGCTCGCAGACGAAATGAGTTACAAACCTGAAATTTTGGTATTTAGTGTAAAACGTTAACCCAAAATCAAATATTGAATTAGAAATTGAATTAAATTATTTTTCAGGGGGGCTCCCATACATGAAAAAGGAGCCGGAAAAAACAATTTTTTCTTTACCCTAGCTTGTGGGGTATCATTGTTTAGAGCTCATTAAGTAGAGTACAAATATATATTTTTTTAATTTTTATCTCAAAAAATAAGGGAATGGGAGGCCATCAAAGTTGTCAGTTTTAGACCATTTTTGTAACGGGGGCTATCTCAAAAACTAAACTAGTTGGGAATATGATATTTCAGTATATTATGTACTATATGCTCTATTTAAACAACAAATACTGAAAACAACGATTTATTAAATAGTTTATAAGCTGTGACCAAAATAAACGAACATTTTTTTTGGGTTTTTCTTTCACGGTTTGTTGCGATGTCTAGCTCGGAAATTAAATATTTCTTAGACCCAAAATATTATATTGTTCATAATTATGTACGGAACCCTGAAAGAGCGAGGCCCGACTCGCACTTGGCTGATTTTTTAAATTTTTAATTAATACTTGTATTTTTTGCAGTACACGCAACTGAAGCAAATAATGCGACAGCTATGAAAAAATTACAAAACTGCAAAAACATAAAATGCCCCACCACAGAGAACCCTGTTTGTATACAACTGAAGTACGATGACGAAAAACAAAGAGATTTGTATATCGTTGCAATCAACGATTGTGAATTAAAGTATGCTAAGTGTGAACCGGGTACTATTTTTAAAATTTATACGTGTCCCCGTGTTAACCCAGCTGTCCAATCTTTTTTTCGGTTTGTATTCTGCTTAGGCAAATATTTAGGAGCGCTTTTAAAATCGTTGCTCGAATTTTGACGTTGATTAATAATAAAATAATATGTTAGTTGTTAACGGGTAAGTATTTTACGCATTGTCCAAATATCAAAAAAAATATTTAGGTCTAAAGCGTATTTACCAGCTATAGTCTTCCATAGAACGCTAAAGGATCGTTCAAAATGATTCCTTGAAAGATTCCTAACTGATTTTGATGTGGTTTTTTGCGTTACATAGGTTATATTTTAGAGCAGGTTCATAAATATATTTCAAAGGTTATTTAGCTACCAGGTTTGCAATCACAGGTTTAAAAAAAATGTTTTTCATCAGGTATCAAAGCCGTCATTGTACCAATGAAAAACTGCGAACACGATTCCACAATAAATAAAAAAATATTAACTCGTAAAAATGTAATCAAAAGACATTCAAGTAAGTATGATTGTTAATTTAGTAGGTTAATCTCTAATCATGCTATGGGCTTCATATACTCAATGTCACTCAATAGATGATAAAGAGAGCTGTTATGCTCGTAGTTTCTTTATATAATCAAATCAAAAATGAAGAGATTTGTAGAAGAACCAGAGTCACCGACTCACCAAAATAGTTCAACGAATTGGGAAGCTTAAGAAGCAATAGGTGGAGCACATAGTTAGAAGAATCGATGCACGTTGGGGTTCCAAGATGCTGCAATGGTGACCATGCACCGAAAAGCTCTGTGATGGGAGACCATCCACCAAGTCAACATCACAGGAGCCTTAAAAAGCCGCTGAATATAAGTGGCGCAAGATCGCAGGGTACAGAAGTCTGTACAAGAGACCTAAGTACAGAGATTGATGATGACAACGTCGACAAGTCGAACGGTTTGCTTCCAGGACGCGTTTTTCGCGAGAAGGACTATGTAGACGACGGTTTCTACAATAACAATGATGCCAACAAATATTCACTTAAGTATCAGGGAGATATCTATCCTGAATCTGGATCAGATAAGGATGGAAACGATGACAATGACGGTGATGATGATAATCAAGAACGTGCTGGAACTCAGGATAGTGATGGAAATCAAAATGTAGAAGAAAATAATGATTATGGTGTTGAAGAAAGTAATGATCGTGGTGATGATGAAAGCCGTAATGGAAGAGAGAATGGTGGTGACTATGCTAATCATGAGGTATGATAATTGTGATGATGTTGTATACTTAATCACACTAATATTATAAAGGCGAAAGTTTGTGTGTGTGTGTCTGTTTGTTACTCTTTAACGCTGCAACTACTTAACCTATTTGGCTGAAATTACTAGGTAGGCTACTTTTTATCCTGGAATAATCCACGGTTCCAACGAGATTTTGAAAAACTGAAATCTATAGCTACAACTATAATTACATTACTGTAGCAAATTTCCTTGAAAGAAGGTATAAAGATTGGAAACGGGAGCGGGAACCGGAAATCCACGATTCCCTCAGGATTTGTGAAAAACCGAAATTCACGTGGGCGAAGCCGCGGGCAGAATAGACAAGTATTTTATAGTTGAGGTCAACAGTGATTAAAAATCATAGTGAGTGCTATAATAAAAGATGGTTGGTGGAATCCCTTTTGAATTTCACTTTATAAATAAAAAAAATACACAGAGCTAGATAAGAGGCATCATTAGATTAGGTGAGTCACGAATAACAGGCGACGATGACGTGTCAAATTGCTTTACTTGTGTACTATTAAGACCCCACATATAATAATGGCCAATCTCAACGGAGGCGGAGATATTATAGTGCACAAGTGTATGCTTAAACACAGATGCACTCTGTATTCTTTCAATCTCGTAGTCTGATCAGACGCCCAAGTGACACGACCGGAGAGAGATCAGGCGCTGGACCGATGGCTTAACGTTCTTTCTGAGGCACGGGGTGTGCCTAACACCGCCACCTTCCCAACTTTTTACAGATAATGGAAACAAGCGATTACGGTAGTCGAGAGGATTTTGATAATATTGAAACAAAGGCAGATGAGAACCAGATACTTGACGATCCCGTTCCAGATGAACAGGAAATAGAAAAAAATACGATTATATTCGACCCAGACTATGATAAAACCGATGAGAATGAAGGTTTTTATCCATACTCATTACTCATCTTCTATAATATAATAAAACTGTAACAGATCCAATTCTGTACATTGAAGATATTTTGAAAATTTTCTTTGGAGGGCACTCTATAATCGATACTGAATCCAAAACTGTAATTTTTTTCATTTTTGTCTGTCTGTCTGTCTGTCTGTCTGTCTGTCTGTCTGTCTGTCTGTCTGTCTGTCTGTCTGTATCTTGGCCGCGCATCACGCCGAAACTACTGAATGGATTCAAATGAAACTTGGTACGATTTGAGTTTATACTTCGAGGTAGGACATAGGATACTTTTTATCCCGAAATTCAGCACGGTTCCCTTGGGAGAGGGGATGAAAGTTAAAACGTGTATTTAGCTGTAATTCATTAACGCGTTGTTCGATTTCACTCATTCTTTTTTGTTAGAAAGGTAGTACTTTAATTATTATCCCGTAAATATTTCAATGTCGTAGGTATTTTAGTTCAAAAATTACAGACATTACAACCCTCAGTATTGGGTTCAAATAACTTGGGCCTCGGATCTTTAAACGTATACGACTTATTTTAAACTGGTGTGCGTTTAAATTTATGTTTGTCGGTCTGTCTATTTGTTCCAACTAATCTCCGAAACGGCTGGATCGATTTTAACGGAACTTTCAATGGCAGATAGGTGATGTTATAAGGAGTAACTTAGGCTATTTAGTTTAGGCACATAAAAGAATTATGGGATCCAATCCGATCCTACATAAAACCTATAAACACGCGAACGAAGTCGCGGGGGTCAGCTAGTAAAATAATAAGACCGTGTTTAGTACTCTATTTTAGCTTCGCCTATAACTTTGTAATATTCGACTATCGGCAGGGGCAATTTGAGAATCTATTATTTCTAAATGGTCTCTGATCTGACTTGGTTACCATGCAAAGTGGCTGCTAAGCGATTAAGCTTTGCAGTGCGATGCCGCGTAGTTAAACCGAACAGGAGTACGTAGAGGTTTAATAAAAACTGCTATACTCCTTCCAATAATGCCAATAAAAAGAGTGATCACAATCCAATTAAGAGTTTCCGAGAAATGCGTGGACAACCATACATACAAAAACATCTTTTTTTTTCATTATCATTTAATTATTTAATTAATATTAACCATACCAAATGTATACATATTTATTTGGAAGCCCACATTAGTACGATGATGGCGATGAAGGGAAAAGTGTGCTTTTTTAAAACTATAGTTTATCTTTCAGTAAACTTCGTAGAGTACAAGGACAACTGCCCGAAGCAGTGTCCCGCGAGGGAGGTGATGGTGTCCGCGCGTTGCCGTGACAACATATAGGGTTTTCTTACCGGTTATCGTCCATTTAGTGGAGTTACTGAGTTTGAGAGGGTGAAAATTTATGTTGTATAAAAAAAATTAAACAAAAACTTGTTAAAATATACTTCTAGTATAGTCTATTTTCATTGCATGTTAGTATTTTTTTAGTGAGATAACTAGTTTTTTTTTAATCCTAATAAAAAGCTGAAAATGCCGATTTCACCGGTTATCGTCCACTAAATCTAGTTATCGTCCACCCTTGTACCTGTTATCGTCCACTGATTTCTATGAGAAATTTACTATGAAAAAGTATGCATGTAATGAGTAAGTAATTGAATATGTAATATTAACACCACTTTAATATGTATTTAATATATATACCAATTAAAATTAACTTCCTGTCCGTCTTTTCGAAATATATGGGTTTTTATTAGTGAACTTATGTTTACTCATACATTATTAAAAAGCCACATAACCGTTTATAAAAAAATTGTTTTCTGTTTTTCGTCTATTCGTAATACTTACTTTTCAAAACAGCTGAACCTATTTTGACAGAACTTTCACAGGGTGATAAAGATCTTTATACAAAGTGATGTGGTCTTTCTACGCATACGAAATAGCGGTCAACTGCTTGTTTTAAAATAAAACAGATAAAAAAACTATTGCCTTGTTAACGCGGTTTATAGAGTCTACAATATGACATAATATCTTTACCAACTTTGCGCCTATCTATTTTGCATCGTCTTTTACCACATCGCACTTACATTATATAAAAGTAGGTACATATAATTTGGCAGCCTCCCTGGCATGGCGCAGGGGTAAGTCTTATTAGTGGAAGGTCCTCTACTTGATTCTCGGCAGAGCAATTTGGTAAATTCAATTTGATAATTTCAAAATTGTCTCTAGTCTAGTATGCCTTACTTCCAAGTCATTTAGCGTTTAAGGGTACGGATTCTGCCGTACCTCTTTCAGGTTATCCCGCATCCATCTTAGACTGCATCGTCACTTAACATCAGATGAGATCGCAGTCAAGGACTAACTTGTAGATGAACAAAAAATAAATTATAGATATGAGTAATAATCAAAATTCGCCTAAATAATAACATAATATTAAAAAATATATGTTTTTCATACAGTTTAAAATATAGGTGGACGGATAACCGATGCACTTCAGATTCTCTATTTTAAATTTCGTCCACAAATTATAATGATCGACAATACTATCTTAACTTATAAATATATCAAAGTTCCAAGGAGAAACACATAAAATATAAGGTAATTCTTTTGTCAAACAAGTTTAGTTATTTATATTTTTACTAAATCTATTTCTTTTCAAATAATAGCTTGGTGGTCGAAACTTAGAATATTTATTCAGTGCAAATTTAGATATCGTCCACGCGTGATTTTGAAGACCCATAGTTTTATATACAATGAGAAAAAAGTGGACGAAGACTAGTCACTAACTAGTGTATGTGTATAGGATTCGAATTAATAAACTTAATTCCAATTTTGTGCACACCTCGATTGATAACAAGACTACCTAAAATTAAGACGCTAAACCTGTGTTTGACCGCCCGGACGATAACAGGTTTTCTTAAGAAAATAGTGAACTAGTTGTCGTCCACCCCTTTTATTTGTATTCTAATGTAATCAAAAGTAAAAAAACACGTTCACAGTATTTTATGAAACATAAGTAAGTGCTACAAAGAAGAATCAAACTAAATCTTATAGTAAAATGATTAATAACTTCCCGTGATAGTTGAAGCATGCCACTAATTTTTTTGCTCCACACGGCTCGTTTTCATTCCTTAATTGCATACTCAAAATTCGATCGCTTTGTTTTCAAAGAAACTTAAGTGAAATAGACTTTTTTCTTTCTCTGTGTCTTGGTAAGACATTAAAGTTGGCATAGAGATGCATTATTTTTATGTAAGTCTTATAATGTTTCTATTTTTAAGCGTTTCTTAAGAGTGATCCGCTCGGTGGACGATAACAGGTGCGTGTCCGGAAACCGGTGTTCCTACCCTACCGCACGTTTCTTAGCGTCTGCCACCTCAGAATGTTTCACTGCAAACATCCAAACGAGAGTGAGTAGTGTAGTGATGACTATCACGACAAAAACAACTAACTAAGTATACTTAATTACTAATATTTCATATCTCATATTTGAAAAGGCGTCATTGTTTGTCTAATAAGCGGGTGCGAAACGCTACATATCTCCCGTGCATCTGTGTATCACACACTGGTGCACTATAATATCTCCTGCGCAGTTATCTAGTCTCCGTCTCTGTTAAGATTATCCGTCATGGCCGAAATTCGAAGCGCTGTGGTCTTAAAGTGGGAGGGCCCGGGTTAGATTCCCGGCAGGTGGCAATTTGGGAAATTGTAGTTTATAAATTGTCTCTGGTCTGCTCTGGTGGAAGGTTTCGGCCGTGACCAAACTGACCACCCTATCGGCAAAGCCGTACCGTCAAGCGATTTATAGTTTCGGTACGATGACGCGTAGGAACTGATAAGGGGTATGCCTTTAATAAAAACTGCAACCTCTTCCAAGTTGACCTGCTTCCACCTTAGACTGCATCGTCACTTACCATCAGGTGACATCGCAATCAAAAGCTAACTTGTGATGAATAAAATAAAAACCGACAAAGTGAACTAACTATAAGTATCGGCGTCACTGGCTCATCATTGTACCAGCACCAAGGACAGGACACGTCTTAACCGTCTTACGTACAACGCCAGTATGACCAAGAACGACAGATTGACGGCTGCCCCCTCTACTGGTGTAATTATTGAGAGGAATTTCCGTTTTCCAATCCCGAAATAAGTTAATTTTTGCTAACAAAAATGCTGGTCACCCTACTGTATTCTAACATGATTTGGTACACAGAATACGTCATAACTCGTAATAAATAGTTATAAAGCATAATTATTATAATGCCATATTTTAATAGTTATTTATGCAACTGTTGTGTAATAAGGGGTATTAAAACACGAATGTATCACATGAGTGTTTTAATACCTAATTATCAACAGTTGCACACAAGACTTTATCTACACCCATAAATTATGAATTCTCTATAAGATTCTAAAACAGTTAGCTTACTGCTAAACCCCCGACATTCGCCATTTTGTGTTGAACCCATCTTGAATTTGCATTGTGCTATTCTACTAGTCAAGCCCTTTCATTTAATACCCATATTGGGGGAGTTGTGAAAAGATATGTAATCCACCATTTTGTGGCGGTCCAATTTTCATGAAACATAGCTAAGAACACTCCCGACTAATTCACCTTTCAAACAAAAAAAAAACGCATACAAATCGGTTCACCCGTTTGTGCACTACGGTGGAACAGACAAACAGACACATACACACACACACACACTCACACACCCACACCCATACCCCCATCCCCACCCCCGCATTCAAACCGGTTTGAGCGCTACGGGGGAACAGACATACACACACACATACACACACACACACACAACACATACACATACACACTCACACACAACCCACACACACACACACACACACACACAACACACACACACACACACCCACAACCACATCCACACCCAACTCACGCCCAACCCACGCCCACGCCCACGCCCACACCACCATTCCCACCTCCGCATTCAAACCGGTTCACCTGTATAAGCGCTACGGAGGAATAGACACACACACACACACAGACACGTCAAACTTAACACCCCGTCGTATTTTTGCGTCGGGGTTAAAAACGGATGATGTAATATTGTACCGAATTTCATTACATCACTCGTTTGGATGATGTAATGGTTGTTACAACATTGGGTGTTCTAAAGTTGGCAATAAGCTAACTGTTTCAGAATCTTTAATAGAGGATTTAAAGCATGGGTGTAGATAAAAATTACTTTCGAAAGCTTTCTTTTCGCGCCAACACGGTAAAACTCTTCGGGTGAATTTAATGCACAGTTGTGCAATGTGTATCAAATATAAATATAGAAACAGTTAAATGGATAGACGTACCTACACTACCTATTTGTTTCAGTATTTTTATAATTGACTAGCTTTTATCCGTGACTTAGTTCACGTGGAATTAGGTTTTAAAAATCCCGCGTGAACTCTTTATTTTCCTGGAATGAAAAGAATCCTGTGTGCACTTTTCATGTGTACAAGTACAATACGGACGAACTGCGCTAACAAACAATAATTTTATTTTCATACCTACTCTACTAGCTAATGCCCGCGGCTTAATCCGCGTGGATTCGGGGTTTTAAAAAATCCCTTTGGAACTCAATGATTTTTCGAGATAAAAAGTAGCCTAATCGATGAGCCTAATGTCCTTTTCCAAGATCTAGTCTACCAAATTTCGTTAAAATCGGTGCAGCCGTTTAGACGTGAAAGCGTAACATACAGACAGACAGACAGAGTTACTTTCGCATTAATAATATTACTCTAGCGGCACGCTATGATGGCCGGTTTGACGTTTGTCCGCTCATGAAGTTCCGTATTAATTGATAACGACTTTGAAGGAAATAATTGTATTACTTTATTGACGATAGTGATGTGCAGAGATTCATAAATTTTATCGAATGTAGTTTTAGGTTTAGGACTCAAAATTTATTTATTAAATTGATTTCTTAAATGTATACAAGTGTAGAAAAATCAGTTTGCACCATTTAAGGGGTGAATGTACTTGTGAATATGAACAATTTTCACTATGTGGACAAACCTCTGAAATCGCAAAAAAATATCAATAAATTTTTAAAAATGGAATCTAATACGATCGTCACATAGGATCGCTGGCTAGCACAACTACTACCTCCGGCAAACTCGCGTCAATGCTCAATGCAAAACAAAGCAGTTTCGAATTGACGTTGCTTCGAAAAGTATAAACTGTCAGTGCAATGCGATTGTGATATAGTTTTGACCTGGCTTTGGATTTCAAATATTGATACTGCATTACTGTTGACCCTTGCTCGTTAATTTGGACTCTGTTCAAGCCCTTTGTTGTGGATTTCGTCGATATGACCGAACGTACGCAGAGAACTGTTCTAAATAGTCAGACACGTGAGTTCGTAATACGCCTTCGTAACTATTTCGATCGTGAAGCTCAAAATGGAGGGCCAATTTTACCTATAACGTCAGTGGTTGAACGCGTAGCTGATGCGCTTAATATTGGACAACGAACTGTTAGACGGATAACTAAAAAAAAATATGGCGAGACTGGCACAGAAGAAAATAAACTTCACACACCAAAAAAGAGAAAACGAGCAAAACCAGTCGTAGGCATCGATAGCTTTGATGCCGATGCTATCCGAAGACATGTTTACGGCTACTATTTACAGAAGGAGTATCCAACAAGAAAAAAGTTGGTGCATTCACTGAAGGAAGCTGGATTATTCTTCGGTGGGGAAAGTTCTTTAACGAAGATTTTGAAGACCATTGGATTTCGATACAAAAAATGTAACAAACGCAAAATATTGATGGAAAGATTTGATATAGCGATGGCAAGGTATACTTTTTTACGGCAAGTGAAAGAAATCAAAAATTGGCAAAATGTTGTGTTCTTGGATGAAACATGGCTTAATGCTAACCATACTGTAGGCCGTTCTTGGAACGATGACACAGCAGCATCTACTTCCAAAGTTCCTGTAGCCACGGGAATGCCCCAAAAGCGCTGTATGGTCCTTGACTTTGCCCGTACGTTTTTTATGACTTCCAGCCGGCGCCCACCCGCGGCGGGCCTCATAAAAGCGTTTATTATGACTTCACTTGATATTGTGAGGCTGTCAAGTGTTGTTTTTTACGTTTACTATGAATGAGGCTATAGAATACAGTCTTTTGTTTTTCAATATGCGACTCTGTTATCGTATTACGACGCAATAAATATTGAAATAGCGCGTTTCGGAGCGCCACTTGTGTTTAAAAATAAATCCTTGAAGATTAAAGCGGTAACCTAGGGGGTTTAACTTCAAATTACGTTAATTAGATATTAGGCAATAGGAAAATACATAAAAATATATACTCGTCTATACAAAAATATTTACTTACATCACTTTGATTCTGCAAAGTAGCCTGGCGCCGGCAGGCGTAATTTTTTTTGAAAATTCGCGATCCTTGCTTGATTAACTGTATTTTGCTAATTTTATTTCTAATTCCGGTCAATTATTAGTTATGTAACTTATTAATTTCGAATAATAAGATAATACGAAAAAAAAATATTAAAACTGAAGACAAACATTCGATTTTTAACTGCCAAATTATTGGAAACGAATATTTTGGTCTCCGTAAATAAAAAAATGTTGTGTTTTATGGTGAAATATTGTTAAAAACACATTAATTGTTTACTTATTTCGTTAAATATACAAAAACACAGCGAAAATACTCATAAATCACTTTAAAACACGCGAAAATATAAAACAAAAACTGTACGCCCGACCGCGCAACGGCGCGCCGCGACACAAACTGCCACTTGAAACTTTTTTTTTTTTTTAATCGTTCCTATAAACCTATGTTTTTTTCCTCTCTGACTATTAGGAAATTTAACGTAGAAGCGAGATAATATAAATAAATACGCCTGAGTGTAAGAGGAATAGGTATATTTTTGATATGCCCGCGCCCGGCGCAGACTAAGGCAATTGTCCAGTATAATGGACACGGGGCATTTCAGAGTCCGATAATTGTCACTGCTACCGTGACCTGGCAATTCCGTGGGTAGGAAAAGGATCGCGACTTATAATTTGTCACGCCGGAACCATCAACGGGTTTGTCGAAGGTTCTCTCATGGCTTTTGCGTCAAAAACCACTGGAGACTATCATGAAGACATGAATGGAGAAAAGTTTACTGAATGGTTTACCTCAATGTTGTGTAGCCTCCCTGAACCATCTATTATAATTATGGACAACGCCCCATACCACTCGATGCAAATTGACAAGCCACCTGCCCAATCCCAAAAGAAAGCTGATATCGTCGCATGGCTTCGTAAAAATGGCGTAGATGCAAACATGAATATGTTAAAAGCGGAATTAGTACGTCTTTTAAAAGAAAACAAACCAACCAAGATCCGATACGTCATTGACGAAATAGCATTAGAACATGGGCACAGAGTTATACGGTTACCGCCTTACCATTGTGAGTATAATGCGATTGAGTTGGTGTGGGCTCAAATTAAGGGATATGCTGCAAGACACAATACAGAACCCCCATTTACCACAAAAAAAATGCTAAAATTATTAGAAGAAGCTTGTGAACATGTGACTAAAGGAGACTGGGAAAAGGTTGTGAATAGAACTGTTAAATTAATAAGGGAAGATTATGAAAGAGATGTGAAAATAGATAATATTATAGAAAACGAACATATAATTATTAATGTATGTGATGATAGCAGTGACGACAGTGAAAATAGTAGTATGGACGAATCTGATTAATTATGGCCTTTTGTGGCACCTTTTTTGGTATCTTTTGAATTCATATGTTTCTTGTGTGCATATAAAGTATGTATATTCATTTTCGTTCAAATATTCAGTTCGTTCAAATAAATTAAATAAACATATACATTTTTGTTTTATTAAACCTATTTAATCAGGTACAAAAACAAAACTTAATTGTTTTTTGTTCGAGAATAAATTGACATTCCACATCACTATTGTAATGTGTCAAACCGGCCATCATAGCGTGCCGCTATAGGCCGACCGCCATTAACTTGGCCTCTCTGCGAGGGGGTGAAGGGTTCGGAACGGGAACAAATCCATTGATTATTAATTTATCAATGAGCATATGCTCATTGATAAAATAGACGTAGTTCAGCAAAAAGGATTCAACCCACAAAACTTGTCATACAAATATATACCTAAATATTGCTGAATTAAGATTAACTTTGCTATGATAAGTCGTGTGAGTTGAATCCTTTTTGCTGAACCACGTCCAATTTATAATCAATGGATGTGCTCGATTATACATGATATTACGACGTAATGACACGTATCTTGAGATTTAACTTGTCGATTAAATGCACCTATGATATTTTTAATGGAATAGGTATATTTATTCAGTTTATTTAACATGTATTAGAACTAAAATATGTATTCTTAGGTATGTAATAAAATAACCGTTTATTATATTTTGGCACAGTTATTTAATAAAATAAATCAGGTAATATTAATAAAACAATGATTTTTTAACCCACTTGGGAGTAGTTTTCCCAAAATTCCTTAACCACACTGGTGACGTATATGTCTGTGAGACCGGGTGTTTTTAATAATTCGAATAACTTTTTTTCCCGCCATCGTTTTCGTCGTGGTTTCGAGTAGCTGCCGCATTCCACCTCTTCTACCTTACGTTAAATCTACGATGTCAAAGCGAGTGTACGTTTAGGAGTTTTAGTGCCAACCCGGTGCATGAGATTAGCGTCACCGATTACGTAAGTAAAATAGTCATACTTGAATTATTGATTATTATTCGCATTTAGCCAGGCATATATGCATTTTTTACATAATTGTGCTATTATTTTTTTGTATAATGTTTACTGAGTTTATTGCATGAATTTATTGATATTTCAAAAAAATATCCTATGTGTGTTTCAAATTTTAAATTTTGTTACAGTCTGTCTTTCGAAAGTGAACAGCATCGTACCGAATCTTTTTTACAAGAACTAGAAGAGGATAGATCAACAATTACAGCATGAGACAGTGAAGTTGGAAGTGATATAAACGATGATGGACGTAATGTACCTACCTAGTAGATACCTTTTTATTGAAGCTTTTGGTCTGAAGATTAGTAATTTTTCTGATGTAAATTTTTGTTATTTTTGTAGGTAGCACGCCACTTTTTATTTATTTTGTGTAAGTTCCTAGTGTCAAAGGACTGATAAGATGGAAATAATTATAAAAATATGTGACTGTTACGTGTTCTTAAATTTTAAAGAAGATTTGTATAAAAAGGTAGTGTTCTTTTATGTTTTGAATAATGATAATTAAAAGTCAAGTAAACGAGCTGTGATTTATGAAATATCTTTGCTATACTATCAAAAAACATATATTAAAAAAAAAACAGTAAATAAAATAAATTGTAAAAATTTCCATAGAAAATCCTGGTCTGTGAGACTGGCGTCACCAAGGATGAAAGTCAAATTGACGTCACCAGTGGTGGGTTAAATACTTAACTCTTTATTTTGAACCGAAAACTTAAATACCAATTTTCATGGATATCCTAACTTGAAAAATACGGACATTCATACAAACTTTCATCCCATATTTAACCTCCTTATGGGTGGAATTAGTATGTGCCTACATCATGAAAGAAGGCTACTGTGAAAATTTCAAGTTTCTAGCTTCAGTGATTTAGGCTGTGCGTTGATGATCAGTCAGTCAGGACAAGCCTCTTTATACAACGTGTTCCGGACAACTTCCCATAACTTCGAGGTATAGAACAGCCCACTTATAGGAATTGAACTACATAAGAAATAATTTTTTAATTAAAATAATTTTTTTCAAAGAAAAATGAACCGACTTCAAACCATTCGAACTAAAAAGTTTAAAATAATTTTTTATTCATTTAGATTTACGATTAAACTACCTAACTCAAATGATATATAATTTTTTGAAGTCGGCGCCAAATGACTTATACTTTTCAAGTCGAAAATATGCTCCCCGCGTCTCGGACAGCCTCACCCTCCGTGACTATTATGGTTCACCGCGCTCGCATTAAAAAGTGGATAGTTTCTCTGATTTTACTAAGACGAATTGAATGTGGTTTGGCGCCGACTCCAAAAAATTATATATTATTTGAGTTAGGTAGTTTAATCGTAAATCTAAATGAATAAAAAATTATTTTAAACTTTTTAGTTCGAATGGTTTGAAGTCGGTTCATTTTTCTTTGAAAAAAATTATTTTATGCTTTTTAGTGATTTGTTTTCTTTATATTAATAATAATATAAATGAGAACTAAGTATGTAAAATAGATTATGACCTATATATATATTTATTATTATTAAATATCCTGTGACATAATACATACATTTTATGTGTCATACTAAGTACTAGCTTTTGCCCGCGGCTTCGCTCGCGTGAATTTCGGTTTTTCACAAATCCTGAGGGATAAGTAGATTTCTGGTCCACCCGCCCCCCGCCGCGCGGCGGCGTACCGCGGTACCGCGTACGACGGGCGCAGGGCGCAGGGCGCAGTGCGCAGGGCGCAGTGCGCAGGGCGCAGGGGTGCGCGGCGCGGGGAGTTCCGTGCAGCGCGAGCGTCGCGGTCGGCCGTCACGCGCAGCGAAAATACCTATCAGGGCGTTTTTTACCGATTTCAACACAACTCCTTTTTTGAAAGTCGGTTAAAAAAGTAGCCTATGTTACTCCTTGGTTAATCCTCTACTTGTCTGTGAAAGTCCCGTCAAAATCGGTTCAGCCGTTCCGAAGATTAGCCCGTTCAAACAGACAGACAGACAGACAAAAATTTTAAAAACGTGTGATTCGGTTATGGTATCGTTCAAATAACCATATGAGCTTAATATGTGGTAGTTATTTCGAAATTACAGACAGACACTTCAATTTTATTTATTAGTATATATTAGTATATATAGATAGGTGAATGGTTTTATAATGTTCTAACCCAACCTAACCTAACTTCCGATCTATACAAGATTAGTTTGTATGCGTACTACTCTTGTATAATTTGGAAGACCTTAATTAAAAAGTAATTTACAATATATACGCGACCAGTTTCACACCCTTGCGGTTTGGCTTTGTATAGAATGGAAATACACGTAACCGTGCACAAACTCCAAGGAAACACTCTATGTTATAGCTGTACTGACTTCGGCCCAAAACTTTTTGCAAAAGGTCAATGTTACGTAGGCGTAGCAGAGTGAAGTCTTTGGCCAGAATAGGTATATAAGACTTCAGCAATAGGTCTGGCAATATCAGAAAACATATTAGTGACATATGTATACATTTATGGTTTTAACTTCGTACGTAAGAATGATAACTCTATGTGTTATATATTAAAACCTTCCTGAAAGTATGTAGATTACGATAGTGAAACAATCATCAAAATCGGTTCATTAGTTGCGGAGATAATCGCGAACATACTTACATACATACATACATACATACATACATACATACATACATACATACATACATACATACATACATACGGGTCGAATACAGAACCTCCTTTTTTTGAAGTCGGTTAAAAAAAAGAAAATTCAGTTTTCATACATAGTAATTCAACTATTTTCGACTCTCCATGTTACACACCTTTGTGTAAAAACTGACATCGTTGCATTTTAAAGCATTACTTATGAATGGTCTTAATTTTAATTTATACGGTTTAGCCGGGTTAGCCGGTTCTATTCGAACCGGCTAACCACTAACAAACAAGGGGTTCAAAGAAAAGTAGTTAAGTAACTTGATAAATTAACTAATTTCATAAAGTTAGTTCCATAAAATTTTATGTATGTATGTACTTACATACATACATACATACATACATACATACATACATACATACATACATACATACATACATACATACATACGGGTCGAATACAGAACCTCCTTTTTTTATTTACCCGACTGGGTATATGTGTTTCACCTGTGTGTATGTATGTCCATTCCTATGTCCGCTTGTAACTAATCAACGGCTCAACAGATTTTGATAAATGATACGTCATTAGATTTGTCTCAATGACGCGAGTGTTATAGGGTACCTAAATTAAAAAAAAATCAAAATGGCGGACTTTATGCGCTTTAATGTGCGAGCTGAAAAAAATTTTTTTCTTCAAGACCCTCGAGTGGGGTATCAAAATAAAGGAATTCAAAAGGCAAATACGAAAATGTATAAATTTATATATTTGGAAACAATTTGGAGTGATAAATCGTAGAAAATGACCGTTTCCTATGTCAGTTCGTAACTACTTAACGGCTCAACCTATTTTGATAAATTATACGTCATTAGATTTGTCTTGACGGCGCAAATGTTACTGGATACATAAAATTCATAAAAAATCAAAATGGCGAATGTTATGCACTTTAATGTGCGGGCTGAAAAAAATTTTTTTCTTCAAGACCCTCGAGTGGGGTATCAAAATAAAGGACTTTAAAAGGCGAGTACGAAAATGTATACAATCTATATGTTTTAAATCAATTTGGAGTGACAAATCATGAAAAACAAAATAAATAACAACTACACTGTAAGTGGTACGGTGGTAGTTTATTAATTTTTTAGTTCGTTTTTTAGCATGGCAGTCGGGTTTTTTAATTTTTAAATTATAGCTTGTTTGAAGTCGGTTAAAAAAAAGAAAATTCAGTTTTCATACATAGTAATTCAACTATTTTTGACTCTCCATGTTACACACCTTTGTGTAAAAACTGACATCGTTGCATTTTAAAGCATTACTTATGAATGGTCTTAATTTTAATTTATACGGTTTAGCCGGGTTAGCCGGTTCTATTCGAACCGGCTAACCACTAACAAACAAGGGGTTCAAAGAAAAGTAGTTAAGTAACTTGATAAATTAACTAATTTCATAAAGTTAGTTCCATAAAATTTTAAGGTTGCATAATTAGGAAGTTATAACAGGTATCTATTTAACATTATCTGCTATATCCTCATAAAATACTGTAGTAAATAAAGATAAAATGAAATAATTAATGTTGTGACTATGTGAATCATTCACATCTTTCACTTTTACCCCCTCCCTGTTTTTTTTTCATCAAAAAGTAGTAACCCATGAAACGTCACTTTACTGCATCGAATTAAAAGACCAACTATAGATACCTAAATCTATAATTCAAAATAATAATAAATATAATTTCAAATGGTGAAACAATAAATACAATATAGTTAGGTTGTAATTTTACCTTGTGACGCAGCTAGGTCTAATTTCATTTTTTTTTTTATATTTGGCAACGTTTAAAAGCATAATTTTTGCCTGTCTATTTAATTTTTGTTACGCAAATTAGGTAGGTTATCCTTTATCCGGATTCATATCCCAAGATTAATAAGATTATACAATAAACAATAAGTAGGTACTGAAGAAAACGAATAACAATGCCAAATTGAATGGAACACTCAATACAAAAAAACAATTTAAAAACATTATTGATGGCTAGGGTGATCGTACCTATTAAGATATAAAAATACAAAAAAGGTTTTAACAATTAATCTAGTAGCCAAGACCTACGCTGAAAAGGACCTACGTGTAGGCCATTTATTCGCATTCGACGTATCGCAAGATACGTCATCGAAATCTTCAATGAAGAACCTTTAAGCGATGAAAAAAGTTCAGATTAATATTATAATGTGTATGCATATATTATTTTTGTATTTTCTACTTTTAATTATTATTATTATGCGATTATAAGTACATGAATAATAAATAAAAATAATAAAGACCATTGTTTTATTAATATTTATTTTATTAGATAACTGCACCAAAAAATATATAATAAACGATTCGTTTTAATACATACCTAATAATACATTTTAGTTCTAATACATATTAAATAAACTGAATAAACATACCTATTCCATTCAAAATATCATAGGTGCATTTAATCTTAAGCTAAATCTCAAGATACGAGTCATTACGTCGTATCATGTATACATTTTGAGGAATTATATCTGTCATATTGAAAAGTCACTTTGAAACTTCAAAGTTCATTATTTACATCAAACTGTTACGAAAATTTTGTGAAATACATAGCAGTAATCTAAAAAATAAGTGATAAAAAGTAGTGCTAGAAAAATAGTTACAAAATTACGTTCGTTTTGTGCTGAAGAATGTGAAGAAAGAACAAATTATATCTAATTAAATAAAATATATTAAGCTGACGGCAATGACAACTTTGTGTTGTCAGCTTCATGTGAAAAATTTCCATACCCAGTGAAGCCATCAGGCATCGTCAGATATTGGTTAAAACGGCCTCTCAATTATTATAAAAAATACTAGAATGTGGACTAAGGTATGAGTACTTTGGCCATATTATGAGAAACACCAAATATGACCTCCTGCAGCTCATAATTCAGGACAAAATAGCCGGAAGAAATCCACCTGGCCGTAGAAGAACGTCCTGGCTAAAGAATTTACGCAAATGGTACGGGAAAAGTACCCGTTCCCTAGCCCTAATGGTTGCCAACCTCCGATAGGAGACGGCACTACAAGAAGAAGAAGGACTAATAATTTCAAGACAACATTTTTAATTATTTCAGGCGTTTCGAAACAAAAATATTAAAATCCTGGTCCAAGATGCTTTTCAAGCTGTAACGGAGGCTACGTGGAAGTCATATTGTGAACACGTTGAGAGATTTCAGAATGACGACGATGAATTAGAGAATTATAATATAGTTATTGATAGCGACAGTGACACATCATCTGACAGCAATGCATTGAAATTTTAAGATATAGAAGAACACGTCTTGATAGATCACTCTTATTCGAGATGTGAATAATAAACCTATCAATCCTAATAGTTTTTTATCTTTGTTTTATTCCATCTCCTAACATCTCCATGCCGTACTAATCTAAACGACGTCTGGTTTTTTTTACCCGACTACGGCAAAGCCAAAAGGAAGGTTGTGGCCGATTTTTGTTTGAGATTCTGTGTACTAATGTAGCGCCTAAACTGCTGGACCAATTATGATGAATGGGGTGTCTTGATCGATTCGTTGTTATGATCAGGGTGACATAGGCTACATTTTATTTACAAAAAAATCGAGAAGTCAGCTTTGCGCGGCTTTCTAGATTTTAAAATTAGTTTCGGATAGGCATAACAGATGGCACCACTAGCTGCTTGCCCCGCGCTTTTGCCCACTAAATTATTATTAAATTATTAAGCGCAGTCGGGTTTTAGTTCACGAACTTTACTTGTACTTAGTAGATGTATTAAATAAATTATTTTATTTTAACCGCTCAGCTGCCGCAGCTATATCTATATCTATACTAATAAATAAAATTGAAGTGTCTGTCTGTAATATCGAAATAACTACCTCATATTAAGCTCATATGGTTATTTGAACGCTACCATAACCGAATCACACGTTTTTAAAATTTTTGTCTGTCTGTCTGTCTGTCTGTCTGTCTGTCTGTCTGTCTGTTTGAACGGGCTAATCTTCGGAACGGCTGAACCGATTTTGACGGGACCTTCACATACAAGTAGAGAATTAACCAGGGAGTAACATAGGCTACTTTTTTAACCGACTTTCAAAAAAGGTGGAGTTGTGTTTTTCTACCTATGTACACCGATATCTCCGAGATTTCTGAACCGATTTGCGTATTTTTTTTTTAATCGATAGAGAAACATTGCGACCCTGTTCTATAAAAAATTTGGATTCCAACTCCTCAATCCTGATGCTGTAGGGGACCTAATCCCCAAAACTAAAGGGTTTTAGAAACTTTCGGTTATTTAAATTGATATTGGGGGTACCAATTAAAGACTTTATCGTTGAATTAACTCGAGTAGGTACATATCCAACTCCTCAACCCTGATGCTGTAAGGAATTGTATTCCGAAATCGTGGGGATCCCACGGGATTTTTCCGTTTTGGGGACGGGTTTCTACAGATAAGCTACTTTTTGTTCTGGAAAATCAAAAGTTCCCACGGGATTTTTAAAAACCTAAATCCACACGGGCGAAGCCGTGGGCATCAGCTAGTTAATAAATAAAATTGAAGTGTCTGTCTGTAATATCGAAATAACTACCTCATATTAAGCTCATATGGTTATTTGAACGATACTATAACCGAATCACACGTTTTTAAAATTTTTGTCTGTCTGTCTGTCTGTCTGTCTGTCTGTCTGTCTGTTTGAACGGGCTAATCTTTGGAACGGCTGAACCGATTTTGACGGGACTTTCACATACAAGTAGAGAATTAACCAGGGAGTAACATAGGCTACTTTTTTAACCGACTTTCAAAAAAGGAGGAGTTGTGTTTTTCTACCTATGTACACCGATATCTCCGAGATTTCTGAACCGATTTGCGTTTTTTTTTTTTAATCGATAGAGAAACATTGCGACACTGTCCTACAAAAAATTTGGATTTTAACTCCTCAATCCTGATGCTGTAGGGGATCTGATCCCCAAAACTAATGGGATTTAGGCACTGTCGGTTATTTAAATTGATATTGGGGATACCAATTAAATACTTTATTGTTGAATGACCTCGAGTAGGTACATGTCCAACTCCTCAACCCTGATGCTGTAAGGAATTGCATTCCGAAATCGTAAGGATCCCACGGAATTTTTCCGTTTTGTGGACGGGTTACTACTTACTACAGATAGGATACTTTTTGTTCTGGAAAATCAAAGTTCCCACGAGATTTTTACAAACCTAAATACACACGGGCGAAGCCGTGGGCATCATCTAGTTGTGTAATATGAGTCAACTGCTAACCAACTCGTCATAATACACGCCACGTATACCTAAAATGAGCTCTGAGAAAGGACTGAAGTTTGAACGGAAAAACGGCAAGATCTACTGTCGCTGTGTATGTTGTTCTCGTTTTTCATATAGTTTGTTTGTTTGTCCCTGCAAACAATTTTATACCTTAAAATGCCGAAAAATAAAACTTAAAAACTCGTTCAGACATAATAATTATGTCTTTTTAGCAGTTAACGGAGGTTTTGAAAAAAGACATAATATATATGTCTTTTGGCCAGTTGAGCGGATAAGTATATGTATAAAATTTAAAAAATAGGGTATAAATAATTATATTTATCTTCTTCTTTCTTGGTAATGGAAAATCTTTTTTCCATATCCTGAAACGCACCTACTTAACTTTAAATGTATAGTAGGTACTACTACTACTATAGAAAAGTATTGAGCAAACTTAAAGAGATCAAGATGAAAGACTGAATTGCGATTACGCAAATAATAGAATGATTATGATAATTAAAATTATTATAATTATAAAATTTCTTTTTTTTCCCAAATTTAGTGTCATGTCCTTACAGTAGCAACACACACACACACACGCGCACAGCCACGCCAAAAATGATTGTCGTAAATTATAGTACGAGCACATCCATTGATTATTAATTTATCAATGAGAATTTCCTCCGTCCCGCGTCCCGCAGACCATGGGAGAGCCAAGTTAATGGCGGTATAGGTATAGTTGTAGTATGCATAGTACCTAGCATTTGAAGTAGGTTTTTAGGGTTCCGTACCCGAAGGGTAAAAACGGAGCCCTATTAATGTCACTCGGCTGTCTGTCTGTCTGTCTGTCTGTCTGTCCGTCTGTCCGCCGGTCACAGGTCTCTAGCTCGCAGACGAAATGAGTTACAAACCTGAAATTTTGGTATTTAGTGTAAAACGTTAACCCAAAATCAAATATTGAATTAGAAATTGAATTAAATTATTTTTCAGGGGGGCTCCCATACATGAAAAAGGAGCCGGAAAAAAAAATTCTTTACCCTAGCTTGTGGGGTATCATTGTTTAGAGCTCATTAAGTAGAGTACAAATATATATATTTTTTAATTTTTATCTCAAAAAATAAGGGAATGGGAGGCCATCAAAGTTGTCAGTTTTAGACCATTTTTGTGACGGGGGCTATCTCAAAAACTAAACTAGTTGGGAATATGATATTTCAGTATATTATGTACTATATAGTACATGCTCTATTTAAACAACAAATATTGAAAACAACGATTTATTAAATAGTTTATAAGCTGTGACCAAAATAAACGAACATTTTTTTGGGTTGATGTCTAGCTCGGAAATTAAATATTTCTTAGACCCAAAATATTATATTGTTCATAATTATGTCCGGAACCCTGAAAGAGCGAGGCCCGACTCGCACTTGGCTGATTTTTTTTGAAAATAATTATTGTAATTATGATGTTATTTTTATGTTATAATAATTATGATGAGGTATTTTGACTTATTGCAGAGCTCGAACTGGTCAGTCGACGGCCCTGCATGCTATCGTCGCCGTTTTTAACCGATTTTCCAGCTGTTGAGGCGAAGCTGAAAGATCCTGCAGCCGAGGACGTGGTCTTGAAGTTTATCCATTGCAGAGAAAAGGGGAGGTTGGAACGAGGTATGTATACGTATATGTTAAGAGACACCAAGGTTTCGGCCGTGGCTAGGTACCATTCTACCTATATATATATACCTATGTACAGTATTTTGCCTGCATCGTCACTTACCGCCAGGTGATAACGCAGTTTCGATTTTAGATTTTTAAATTTTTCATTTCGATCTTTTCGTCCTCGAATGAATAAAACTAATCTTGACACATGAATGAAAGCAATGGGGGGGAGAGATTAAGTAGTCGGGCATGCGTAATTGCGTATACTTGCTCGGTCACACTCAAAGGGATTGTGTGATTTCCGAGGATAAAAACCACCCTGTGTACGTTCTCCGGGATGCAAGCTATCCCTGTGTCGAAATCTGTTCAGCAGTTGAGCCGCTGAATGACCTTAATGTAATATTTGAAAAAAAATTAAGAATTTTTCAATCGTAAACTATTGGATAGTTCAATAACCTTAGTTATTTCGAAATTACAGACAGACACTTCAATTTTATTTATTAAAAATAGTATAGGTTAAAACTTAGTATCCCTTAGCACGAGGGGGGGAAGAAGGAGAGGGGAAAGGGGGAGGGGAGGTTGCTCCCTCACCCCTGATACTACTCTCATTACAAGGTAATGGATCGTTCCAGAGAAAAATAGTATTATAGCCTAACCTCATACTATGACATTTTTAAGGGTTGAGAAGGTCCCCCCTCCCTCACCTGTATTCCCGACCCTTAAAAATTGCAGGAAGAAAAGAAGGGGATAGGGGGAAACGCCAACAATTCGGTTCTGGCACTCGCCGGCCCCTGCCGCGGCACGCTCGCTGCGCTCGCTCGGCTCGTGTGTTGAGGTTTATGTTCTAATTTAACCTAACCAAGTTTTATACTTATGTTATCCTATTTGCACAGAAATATGGACCCAAGTGTTAATTAAACGATTTACTGCTTGGGGTTGGGGTGTTCAGATTTCGTTTTGGACCACGTTCAACCTAGTGCCCAATAGAACCTAAGTGCCCGGCCTGCGGCCGGGCACATCAATATTTATGTTCTAACCTAACCTAACCTACCCTAGCTTCTGCCCACCCCTACTTTTTGGGGATTTATTACTTTTACCAAAAGTGTGAAAACAAACAAAACCCTTTTATAAACATTTAGTATTATTTTTTATGTTTCATTTCGCTGTTTTTCATTTACAATTACAGATTTTAGACACCCGCTCCCGCATGACATCGCTCATGTAGCGTTTTGTTTACGTTTTACCCGTTCTGACTTCTGAGGTTAGAATTTGTTTTTGTTATTTTCCTGAAAACGATGCATTACCTTGTAATATGAGTGGTAGCATTATAATCGTGGACCAAAGCTCTATCAACTATAATATTTTTTACCTCCAAATTCGTGCTAAGGGATACTAAGTCCAACCCATAGTATAGATTATTTTAGTAAGGATTAGTACTTATTGTATGTTTTTATTTTCGTCTAATTTTCAGATCCGAGATGCAAGTTTCGACGAAAATAATAAATTCAATAAAAACAAAATAAGCAGTATATTTTCTTTTATTTTTATCTAACTTTTTCACCCTACTGTTAAATCTAAGTTGTGGGCGTCTTGGGCGAAAACATTCAAGACTTATTTCTAAAAATCAAAAGAAAAAAGTACCTATTTATATAAGTAGGTAAACAAAAAATACTTCTCTGTAAATCTTGTAAAAATTTGACTAAGTAGGTATGTACTTATAATTTAATATGATGATAATAATAGTCACTCGACCTACTAAAATCATAGTAAATATTGTTTCCTTGATTTTCGCAATTACTTCAAAATGAGAAGACCAATAAAGTTTCACATCATCATCCGTTCTTCATCATCATCAGATCCACGCAATTTTTCTCTGTGACGTCGTCCATTTGAGTGTTGCCATATGGAATATTCATTAATAGGGACATCAACATTACATATATCACAGTGATAAAGCATAGAGCGTTTCACATCATCGTTACCATCAGAAGATCCACGCACTTTCTTCTTGTGTCTACCTCCGCTTAAGTGTTCTTGTACGGAACATTCGTTATTAGGGACATAAACATCACATATGTCACAGTGATATGGCTGACGATGATAACCACTCACATCATCCTTATCATCAGATCTACGCAACTTCTCCTCGTGACGTGTTCCGCGTTTCACATCATCAATATTATCAGGTCCGCGCAAGTTTTCCTCGTGACGTCTTCCGCATAAGTGTTCCAGTATGGAATATTCATTAAAAGGGACATCAACATCACACATGTCACAGTGATAGGGCTGATAGTCTATCACATCATCGTCACTTGGAGCACTCATTTTGATAAGATGTCGCCGTCGGCGCCGGTGTCCCCACCCTTCCATGCAAACCTCACAGAAATAAGGCATGGTCACTTATTTATATTATGTATAATAATATTTTTTATAAAGTTTAGCGCAAAACAACAAACAAGAACTGTTTATTTCTAATAAAATCCATACGAAAGGAAAGCTTTTCAAAATCGTACGTATTTAATACCTACGTACTAAATAATAACCTTTTTATCTAACTACCTTCAAGTTTGTTGAAGTGATTAAAAATGCACTTGTATCCAAGAATCATAGAACCTATATGGATTCTGAGTTCCGAACAAAACGTCGAAGCAAAGAAATTTGGTCTTAAACAGGTCTGTATATTTTTTGTCTCGTTCTTACCTACTTAAATAGAGTGTGTGAGGTATAGAAAAACCTCGAGACAAAAAATATCCAGGTGAATGATCTTGTCTTCACTACAATGTTTTAGGCGCAGTTTCCAGTGTCTGCTTATAATATGTATTTAACCTTCTTACACAGAGTACATTCAAAATAGGGCTTTAGAGTTAACACTAAAGCCTAAGAAAGAAAAAACTAAACTAAAGAATAAGGCATAAGCGCCATCTAGCGATATACGACAACTAAAGCCAAGATAATTGCGCTCCTGGTATTTTTTATTATTAAATGTACGGTATTTAGGCAAATAAAACAACTTAGACAAAAAATAAAACAACTAAAGTTCGGCCGTTCAGAGAATGCGTTCCTGACACGTCGCGATTGAACTGACGACGTAGCTTTGTAATGGCGTTGCAGTTACGATAAAAATATTTTTGCTGGTTGTTTACCGTTTTAACAATTGATGAGCATTAAAACAACATTATTATATCAATAATCAATGAATGTTATAATTTTGTGCCAAACTGAGTGTCAAATAACTTGGTAAACAATATTTTTCTAAATCAATACTGCGCTATTACAAGGTTATGTCAGCGCTTTATATTTGTATAATAGTGCTGTGCTAAAAATAACAGGCAAGTATCGTAATCTGTTCTTATACAGTTATACTTATAATATAAAATAATACGCTTTGTTTTTCTTTTTAAGAATTTGAAAATAATGGACTATAAGATAACTTTTATGAAATTTTATTTCTGTACGCACATTCAATTCAATGTACTTACTTTATTGCATAGAAATACAGATTGTAACAAAGAATAAATAAAACAATTTTATTATATGAATATTACCTTTTTTTGGTTTCTACTTAAATAACTAAAATATAAATTTTAAATGATTCCGCCAATTTAAAACGAAAATAATCTTAAAATAATGCGCCGGTTCATTTTGGAGGAACGGTAACGAACTCAGTGTTATGTTGTGCCCATCACTAGTCGTGACTAACTGATAGGTGTCAGGAACGCATTCTCTGAACGGCCGAACTATAGATATAAACTTCCAAAAACGCGATAGAGGGCACTGACTGTTCTTAGGTAAATCACGCTCACATTATTAGAATAGTTGCATGCATCTGTATGCGTTTGCGCCTTTTATCCTTTTTTTTTTTTTTTGACGTGGTGGAAACCTTTTATAGGTACCCCCGTTCTGCGGCCGAATGCGGCAGAACGAAGGTTATGTGGGAGTCCAACCGGGTACCCACTAAAACCACCACGGCATGACCCTCATGCTGTGTGCTGGACGCCTGGGGAACCCAAAGTATGCATCCCAGGTGTCCGGCAGCCGCCCCAGCTGGGGCTCCCGCTCGCCTCTGGGCTGTCCCTCCAGAGGCTCGCGCCCTCCCGTAATTTTTTAACGAGGTTTTCTTCCTCCCGCGATGGGCATCGCTGCCCCCCGCCCCGGGGTGTCTCACCCCCAGTTTCATCCGCAGTGCTCTCTGCTAATCAGAGGGACACGCGGAGAAACCTCCCTCCGCCAGGTCATTGGCCATGGCTAACAATATCCCCGAAATTATTAACCATGTTACCGGGGTGCACCGGCCCGAATACTGCTCTTCCCCTCGGACGTATCCAAGAGGACCAGCAGCACCCAGGCACACTTGGAGGTTACCTGGCTAGCACCCCTGCGCTTTTTATCCTGGAAAAATCCACAGTTCCTACGGGATTTTGATAAAACCAAAATCAATAGAGCTATTGACTGGGTAAGGCCGCCAATTTTTCCACTTTGTAACATAAAGTAACATAGATACTTGCATGTTACGATAGCATAAAGTAACATGAAAATAACATAAATTCGTAGTAAAGCTGAGACCATAATAAGGTATTTATTAAAACTTTATTTGATAACAAAATTTCATAAATGTGAAGAATTATGTATGTTTGTTTCTTTATACAGAGTATCAGGAGAACACTCTCGTAAACAAAGACAGGTGATAGTACTTATGATCATTATAAAAAACGTGAAAAATGTAGCTATGTCACCTGGACCACAACAACGAATCAATATAGATACCTCATTCATCAAAATCGGTCTAGTAGTTTAAGCGCTACGGCGGTACACGCAGAATCTCATACAAAAATCGGCCACAAACATACATACATACATACATACATACATACATACATACATACATAGACTGCTAAAATCATAACCCTTCCTTTTGGATAAAAAATAAAAATCTTGGGATCACTCTCTTGTATTTATTTAATTCAAATAATTTTATCTGCTATCTTATTTTGCCCTTGTGCATAAGCCCTTATAGATGCTTACGTGACGTAACATAAAGACTCATGTTACCGGTTACATAAGAGCAACATTAAAGTAACATAAACGTATCATAAAAGTGAGATATTGTTGAAGTAATTAGGCGATATTTTGGAAAACTAACAGATGTTCGTGCTAAAACAAATTTTTCGGGTCAATATTACAGTTGGCGCATAAATTAAAAACATTATTAGCATAAACAAATCTCTATTTACCTTGTAAAAACACAAATTAAGGTGTTACGTTTTCCATACTAACTTCATGTTACCATTCAAGAGCGAATGGATTATATAATTACACTGAAATTACATCGCACAGCCTTAATATAATTTTTAATTTGCGCGAAATTATATTTACATAAAACAAAACATTACATAGACAGCTTAATTATTATAATAGCCATCTATTAAACGCTGTTTTGCCTAGCTGACCGAGATGGCTTTCCTTCACCTTTAGCTGTTTATGTAACTAGTGTTGCGCTCGGTGCGCGAGCTGCAAGCAGCTCGCGGGCCTTGTAGCCTCTTCAATATTCGTAAAATAAAGAAATGGAAGGCCATACCAAATACCAGAATATTCTGGAAAATCTCTTGAAAGATAGAAAGAAATATTGGTATCACGTTTCTGAAAGGACACTTATCAGTTCTATGCATGCATTTAGTGGAAAAAAAAGGATCTATATACAAAAATGTTCTGGAGAGCCACTTGAAAATTAAAAAGATATTTTGTATGGACACGAATTTTTTTGTTCCGTAGCTGTCTTTTTTTTACTGGCTCACCAAAGGGCCTAAGGTCTTGAACATTTTTAGTTTCAGGACCATGCCTCTACGATTGATAGTTTTTGAGGGCCGTTAGGGTACTCTGGTAATTTTTCCACATTCACTACGTTTTGTATTTTTTGTGAAAAAAATCATTAAGTTCTATTTATACGTGTAGTGGGGGAAAAAAGTTCCATACAAAATTGTTCTGGAGAACCTCTTGAAAAGAACCCAAAAAATTTGTATGGAGAGAATTTTTTTTTGTTCGGCGGCCATCTTTTTTTTGCCGGTTCACCTAATGGCCCAAGGTCTTTAATAACATTTGTTTGGGACCATGTCTGTATGACTGGTAATTTTGGAGGACCCATGAGGTACTCTGGTAAATTTTCCACATTCATGACGTTTCATAATTTTCTGAAGGAAGACCCATAAGTTCTATGCACATAAATAGTGAAAGGAAAAAAGTTCCATACAAAATTGTTCTGGAGAGCCTCTTGAAAAGAACCCAAAAAATTTGTATGGAGAGAATTTTTTTTTGTTCGGCGGCCATCTTTTTTTTACCGGTTCACCTAATGGCCCAAGGTCTTTAATAACATTTGTTTGGGACCATGTCTGTATGACTGGTAGTTTCGGAGGACCCATGAGGTACTCTGGTAAATTTTCTACATTCATGACGTTTCATAATTTTCTGAAAGAAGATCCATAACTTCTACGCACATAAGTAGTGAAGGGAAAAAGTTCCATACAAAATTGTTCTGGAGAGCCTCTTGAAAATTAGGAAATTTTTTGTATGGAGACGAAATTTTTTTTGTATGGTGGCCATATTTTTTTTACCGGTTCACCCAATTGCCCAAGGTTTTGAACATTTTTTGTTTCGAGACGATACCTCTCCGACTGATAGTTTTCGAGATCCCCTAGGGCACTTTAGTCAGTTTTCCACGTCCAGCTCTCTCTATAATTTTGGTGACCTAGAATTTCTGAATTTTACACACATGGAAAGTATGGTGAAAAAGTTCCATACAAAATTGTTCAGGAGAGGTGATCAGTCCGTAACTTCAAGTAGCTTTATATATATAATGTTTTCTTTATGTAAATAAAATTTTCCGCAAATTAAACATTAAATTAAGGCTGTGCGATGTAATTTCAGTGTAAATATATAATCCATTCGTTCTTAAATGGTAATAATAAATTAGTATGGAAAACGCACCACCTTAAATTTTTTACTTCAGCTGACAAAATTCAAATGTGCACTCGTGACCAACTTGTGACACAATCCAAGGAAACAATATGGCATATTTTTTGTTTCTAACCATATACATCATTGCTTGCGGTTGCGCGCCGCATTATCCAATTACCCAATATGATTTGAAGCCTATTTTATTCACAATATTGGTAACATACAAAAAGTAACATGCAAGTTAAAAAACTGGAGACAAGTTTTAAAACTACGATAAAAAATAATTGTTTGCCGTTTAAACATATTGATATATTGCATTACGTTTCGTTCTTTTGCTTATGTTTAACACCATGAGTCCAACTTCGAAAAATATCCGTCATATTGTTGATTGTTTTCGTGACACATTTTGGGGACAAAATATTTTTGTCCCCAAAATGTGTGTGTTCTACATATTAAAATTCATTTAAAAAATGGCTCTAGTTACAGCTATTTTATAAAAGTACTTTTTACCTTAAACACAATTCTACCACATAAAAATACCCTAGCTGGTTTAAAAGATAAACTGTTTACGTTATGGAACGTTTCTTACCTGTCTGTGCAAAAAGTGGCAAAATTGGCGGCCTCACCCAGCTACAGCTATAGGTACATTACTATCGCAAACTTCCTTGAAAGTAGGTATAAAGGTTGGAAAAGGGAGCGGGAACGGGAACCGGAAATACACGATTCCCTTGGGATTTGTGAAAAATCGAAATTCACGCGGTGAAGCCGCGGGCAGAGGCTAATGACTAATTAATAAAAAATTGAACGTGATAGACGGTTAAACGGTCCTGCGCTAGTGATAGACGGTTCAAATTACAAAATGCTATCAAAACCACCGTGAAATAAAAGATAATATTATGTACTGTGCACAAAATATTACATTCTGTAACACCGCGTAAACACGCAGTAACTGATCGACAGTGAATCGCTGGCGATTTATGTCTGTTGTGTCCACACAGTGGAAATTTTGCCAGCGACATCGAGCGCCGCTATTTGTTACGTCTACATGGCAAATATTTGGCCGACAGCGAGTCGGCATCGACTAAACTAGCTATAGTGCTAAGATAACGTAATATATAGTGTGTACCGGGCATTGCAGCATCGGCACAGATATTATTCTGCGGAATGTTGAACTCGAAAAATTACCGAAATAGCGCTATCTAATGCAATGTGGACGAACTATATTTCTCTAAGAAAAAATATATTTATATGGCGTGTTAGGGCCCTGCCTTCTTGTTAACATTAATCTGTGGCAATCTGTGGTGGTATCTCACCATAGAGATAATAATAATAAATAGAGTTGGCATACCTACCTTAAAAACGTGCCAAAAATACACTCACACACGCACAATCCTGTAACATAAAATGGCGCGTCTTCATTGTGATGTCTCAAGTTGTGCGTGTGTGAGTGTTCATATACAACGTGTTAGGTAAGTGGTATAACATGCCCGCGGCTACCCATGTAATTTTGACCTTGTAAACATATTGGTGGTATTAAAAAGTCAAAATTAATTATTAAAAATTTCCATACAAAATTAATTACTTAATTAAGGAAAATTAATTTTGGCAACCCTTACAACCCGCGCAACATCAATTCCATTTAAATTCCTGATATCCTAGTACAAACTACAAGACGTGAAAACGAATAGGTACTATGCCGCGGCTGGCGCACAGAGTACCTAACTACTCGTGTGGTGTCGTGTGGCTGGCGCGCCGTCTTTCCTTAATAAGTAGGTACCTAAGTGACGACACTGACGAACACGTCAAGTAGTGCAACTTGTCATGGATGATAACGAGGTTATGGGTTCGATTCCTGGTTCGGTTCAAAACTTAGAAAATGCGGGTTGCGGTGGTTATTTCGATTATTATCATTTCATGCTATTGGTAATAAGTAATAACCAGGACCGACGGCTTAACGTCAACTACTTAGGTACCTACTTGCCGAAACACCAGGGTGAAACGAGATCGATCTCTTGGCTGGTAGGTACACCTACGTAGGTACTTACTGAGAGTTTCTTTACCTACATAAAACTCAAACCTGAAAATCTTACGATATGAATGACCGACGCAGAACTCAAACCGAGAACCCGAGATTCGCAACCGAAAATCACTAGAAAACTTACGTAGGTACCAATTTTTATGTTAGCCTAGTACCGACTACCTACCCATAAAAAGACTCTTTACAAACGTTGTAAGGCGGCGCGCCGCCTTTGACAAATGCCGCCAAGATGCCAATACTCAATTTGATTATTTTCGGAAAGTTGTAATAATTATTGTATTTTACGAAGTAGGTTCAAGGTTTACTGGCCTGTGTACGAGTATTCCCTACCTAGGTACCTAGGTAGGTACTCATAAATAAACTAACTAACTGGCGAAAAAAACTCGGGCTATGTAGTAGGTAGGTACCTACCTAGGTAGGCCGAATCACTGGTTAAGGTAGTCCCTGCACGGCCGCGAAAAGTGTGCTGGAATACGAGCGATGCGTACAGTGCCAACTGCCAACAAACAAAGCCAGCTCGCTCGCAAAACCATCGTGCAAACTCCATCTCTGTTCAACGTTCGCCACACCGTCCAATGACTGACATCAAGAACTGCTCCAGCACGGCGAGTACCTACTAGTGGTTGGGTTTTCCTCGAAATGCTGCAGAATTTCTTCTTCCAAACGAGTAGTCGATGTTGAAGGCCGTCCTTCACCATCGCGCCGGTAAAGGAACCGGTGGTGTGAAGTCTATGGACTAAATTCCGGAAACACGTATGCGACGAAACTCGAACTCTTGGGTTATTTGGTCTACCGGAAACATACTGTTCATCGTACAACCTTCGGGCGTCCATCAATACACCATTACAAGCACCCACACACATAATCATGTCATAATATTGCGCGTTAGTGTAACTCATTATTTCACCCTTGTATGACGACTTCACAGTTCAAACTTCAATGAGAAACTAAAAAATAACAATTAAAATAGCTAATATGAACTTCGGATTTCGGAAGTCTTCAAAGAACAAAACGAAGTTAAGACCCGTTTACACTTTGACTAGTGCTTATTCAGTGATTTAGTGCGCTCGGTCTGACTCGACTGATGATTTACTAACGTATGTAAGTTAGTTTATAAGGACTAAGGAATGGCGATTCTTTCCAAAAAAGATCGATTTTTAACTTGATTTGAATCGAAGTCTGATGAAACGATTCATAAAAAAAGATCGATTTTTGAAAAAAAATTTTTGATCGATTTCTCAAAGACCTCTATTCGCGATCGCGATTTATTGAAAAAAAAAAAATCGATTTTTAAATCGAAATGTAGTACTGAATTGATTTTCTAGGCTGAAATCCACTAGATCGATTCTCGATTATCGATTAAAATTGGCTAAAACGGGTTACTACCCCGTTTTATGAAATGTTGTAGTTTTATACGAATTCTTATAAGTAGCAGCTAAGTCTGGGTTAAAAGGATAACCTGGCGTTTCTGCAAACGGGTCTAATCGCATTTGGATCTGCAGAAAGTAATGAAAGAAATATCAAATGTGGCGCTGTTGGAAATCGAAGAATACGTGGAATAAGAATACGCTCTTTTTTATTCTACTTCGCTAATCAGTAATCACTGATCACTAGCAATAATCACTAAACAAAGTGTAAAACGACCTTAAGTCATACGAAGCTTCGTCAATGTTCGTACCTAAAACGCTGTGTTTAGGTATACCAGTTTATGCTGACCCTGGTATTTAGGCTACGACTCAAATAATAGCTATGCGACAGCGATGCTATAAAATATTCTAGTAACGACAAAACAGCGCATAACATAGACCAATGCATTTGAAACGTATTAAGTATTTAATAATTTTAATAAGTCTGCTATCGACTTTTTATCTCTCGGTAGTAAGACGGGCGGCATCAGCGGTAATAATGCAATTAAAGATGGAACGCGCTGAGCTGATCTTTTTGGATATTGTGTACCATGATCATAATCCATTACAGTCCAGAATGTTAAATCTTTTAGCGTTAGGCTCGACTTTGACGATAAACGGCTCGAATTTGACTCTAGTAAAAAGCGGCTCACAATTCATTTCTACAGCAGACCACATCTCATAAAAGAAAAGAGTCATTCGCAGAAACAAAATCAAGATTTAAGAAGAATTTCACATAAATTTCGATTTATCTCTCCATTCTTATCAATTTCAATGCAATAATTGAATAGCTATTTAAAAATTACATCGACTCGATATTTTCGCTTCTGTACTGTAGTCATATCTTTATCTTTAGCTTGAAGTAGGTAGGAATAGAATGAATAGAAAATAATATCGTTTCGGAATTATTACACCTATCCTAAAGCTAAGCTGTGTCTACACTGATCAAAATTCGATAAACGTTCAACACTGCTGCTGCCTTGGTGGTTTTTTTTTCTCAAGTCCTTTTTATTCCCATGTACCATTGCCCCATCGCATGCAATCTATCATGCACGACAATTTCTTAATGTCATACTCATTGCTGAGGGTCGTGATCCATGGTAGGGGTTTTTTTGAGATTATTATGCGGTGGGCTTTCAGGGCTTACACTAGAAAATGTGAAGAATGTCGAAGCATAATGAGGCATAAAAATCTTACGATTTATCCGACATACAGTAACAAATTCGGGTGCAATAAAAGGAGTAAACATAATTTACGTGCAAGTACGGCCTCGTTGATCTAGCGGTTAGCATGGTTAGCACGTTAAGCCTGTGCCCAGCTGTGGGACGTTAATGGGCTGTAGTGGGGTGGTAGATAGCATGCACGTATTTGAAACTAGGTAATGTACAAGAAAAAAAATTGAATGTGTACGCAGCTTTACACAGTTACAGCGACGCCCATTTTGTAGGCATTATTATTATTTCATAGGTAAAGATTTTTCATTGGTCGATAATTTTTTGGCGGGAAAACGGTTCACCAATCACGTAAAATTAAAGGTGGTCTTTGACCTTACAGTCAAAGTAGGTCAGGTTTTACTCAAATTAGGTCAGGTTCAATGTCATCAATGACTCTAGCAGCTGTTTAAGGGTTGTCACCGAGGAGTTTTAAGAAATTTCTGAATGTCCTCATAACTTCCACTGGTATCACGCTACGAGGGTCGTTATATTTTTTCGGGCATACACACATCAGTCCTAACCTCAGCCTGCCGGGATGTTATGGGACTTACCCAACACGTTGTATACATTTTAGGGAGGCCATCTTAAGTCACGAGTCTGCCGCAAACTGTTTTATTATTATGTCAAAAATGTAATGTTGTCTCTTTCACACTTATGAAAATTTTGATAAGCTTGAGCTATTTTACGATCCACTAATTTCTATAGGACATTATGCCAGCTCTATTTATTATTATTATCTCTATGTATCTCACCTACCTATATATTTATAATGTACCTACTCTGTGGTGGTATTGGTGACAGCACTGACAGGCGACAGCTGATCAAGTATTTTTGTTCTGTGCAGTTGATCCAGACCAAATTATCTCTATGATCCAGACGGGAATTAACCGAATCGGAATTCAAAAAATCTAAAATGTTATTTTATTATTCATCATCGTAAACTGAGTGAATGTAAAACTAAGTACTCTTTGATTTAAAAGTAAACTTTATCGGTGCTTATCGGATGCATGTTTTCGTTTTATCAGACCATACCTATTTGTTAGTTAATATTATCAGTTTCTATTGCATTTCTAGTGCTAATAATTGAGTAGAATCGTCGAATAGTCTGGCGCACGGAAGAGAGAATTATTCATTTTATCTATGGTCTGGCGCAAAAGTTATGTTGTTTGATTTGTAAGTATAAAAAAGTTTTTTTTTTCTATTCATGTAGGTAACTTTTACTTTGTCAGTTGAATTTTTTTTGTGCCATTCACATGTTTTTCATTCATTCATATTCACGTCGAAGTTTTAACGTTGAGAATCTAACAACCAAAGAATTCTAATAATCAAAGCTAATAACAACCGGCCCCAAGTACAAGTTAAGACGGAAATTATTTAAATGTAAGTACAAAGATACAAAGCCGTTCTTACATGGACCCTGGGACAAAATCCGACTTGGAGACAAACGTTAGATGTTTGTAATTTTATTATCGCTCGGCTGAAATTTGAAACATAAATATCCTTTATAATTATGTCAAAGTATCTCCTACATACTTAGGCTAGGCTCTGTTGAGTTTGTCACCATGACCAAAATTCATTGAGTAGAATATTATTGATTTTATTTTCAGTTCTCAGCATTCAGTTTTTTTTCTTTTCAGATTTTCACAATGGAAGGCATAGATCAAAATATCTACGTGATATCATTAGACGCATTGGATTTGAACCTGCTGCCAGCCATATACAGCACACGGGATGACAGAGTCGCACCGCTGTGGAGAAAAAGTAATCTAGACAGACGAAACAATGAATATTATCAGTTTGAAATTAAAAGTAAGGATTCAGCAGAAAATGTTGAAGGTTCGTTCTTTTTACTAATCAACTTCAAATCAATTTAACAGTATGTATGTAATAGAATTAGAACTGCAAAATATTCAGATAATATGATAAAATCTTCCAAGGCTTCCAAATAAATATGCAAAATTTGATAGGTGTATGCAATGTATGATTGTCCACAAATTTCTCCAAAATTATTAATTGGATTGTGACCATTTTTCTTTTTACCCGACTACGGAAAAGCCAAAAGGAAGGGTTATGATTTTAGTAGTCTATGTATGTATGTTTGTTTGTGACCGATTTTTGTATGAGATTCTCTGTGTACCACCGTAACGCCTAAACTACTGGGCCGATTTTGATTAATGTGGTGTCAATTAATTCTTTGTTATGGTCTGGGTGACATAGGCTATATTTTATATATGAAATATGAAATAAATTGAGAAACTACTTTTATTCACAGTATGCCGATAAATTTTTGTAATTCTGTTTATCGTTTTGGTTTTCAAAAAATTCAAAATCATATATTTCACGTAGGCCAACGTGTGCCTCTTATGACATGTCCAGAATCTACCACCGGTGCGGAATGCTGATTCTGCTGAGAAGAGCCGGCAAGAAACTTAGCAGTTGCTCTTTTCAAAACAAAATTGTTACAAGAAGTTTTTATATAATATCTTATTTTTAAACATACATCTAAAATGGTACGGCAGCCTGCATTAGCAGTACTGCATTAGCAGGTAATATTATTAATAATATTATAATATTATATGCTTCAGATGAAACGCCGAAACTTGAAAACGTAACGTGTGAAATATGCGACATCGACGTGCCTAAACGGTATTTTAGCAAACATCGAAAAAGTTCGAGACACATAACTAATGTGAAAATAGCTGATATTGCTTTGCACAGAATGAAAAAGTATATAAACAACATGTATAATGGAAATTACTGTACCAACGATGATGAAATTAATCCATCTGCATACTTTTGTACAGCCTGTGTAACCATTGTCGATTCTAAAGAGAAAGCCGCTCACGACAAATCCCTTGCTCATAAGAATAGTGTGACTCTCGAAAAAATGTTTAACAATTTTCTTTTTTTGTATGATTGTCAAGAAGAAATTGATGATGGTAACACAAAAAATGAGGCAAATATAAATAAAAATAATTTGGATCCAAAAATAAGCGATGCTATGCTCAGCAGCACAAAGGACACTGATTTTTTATTAAATAAGGTGTCAAAATTAAATGAAGCAAAGAAGACTGACGCATCAGATAAAATTATTAACAAAAAACATAATGATGCACCAAAAAATGAAGCATTAACAGCACATAAACAAAACATAAGAATGTCTTTAAAGGACTACTTAAGTTTACTAAACAGTCACATTAAACATCCAATGATTTTTAAATTGAATAACGATAACACACATGTAATCGAAATAGAAACAATAGATGGCAGTGTAGTGAAACTTAAAGAAGGCAACTTCCATGGTTTGAATAGAGTTGGAAAGAATCTTATGCAATGTCATCCATGTAAAGAGATTTTCCAAGAAGAATTAATTGAAGAACATAAAATGAGTGAGAAACATATTCAGTACATGGTAGCGCCATTGGAAAATAAACATTGTGCAAGAAAGGTAAGAAAAATATATGGTAGTGCTGTGTACCACTTCAAACTATACAGAACGCATGTCGCCGCCTTACTACATACATAAACATAGTTCTACGAAATCACGCAAACATATTTACGCTTAACGCTGTGCTGACAGAATTAAGCCGTAGGATTAGCGCATTAAGGTTGCAAATGTGTCGCATCGTTCGCTTAACTTATGCATCGTTGTATCTGTTCGCTTATCTCCTACATTGATGCACTGTCGCCGTCATATAATATTATTCAGAGTTCTGTGGAAAAATACCTACATAATAGATGAAAAATTCCTATTCATATTATGTATACATATTAAAAACATCTTGATACCTGCTGTACTAAAATTGACTGATCTTTAGCTCCATATTTCATTAACAATTTTTTGATGTATTTGAAAATTTATGAAAATATCTACAAAAAACTACAAAAAGTTATTTAAATACAGTTAGTAGTTTTTTTGCGGTGGAATTTTTGTAAGGTGGAAAAAAATATGACTAAAGAGACAAAATGTAAAATAAGTTTTTCTTCTTTCAGATTGATGATTCTTCGAGCCACTGTCTAATATGCAATGTTATAACAGAATACTCATTAGTTCACTTGCTTTGTAATAAAGAACACGAAGATAAACTAAAAGAAGCACTTATATCTGATAAATTTGTTGAAGATAACCAATATTTACATAGAGCATACAAAGATAGCACTGCAGGCAACACAGATGCATGCCAAAAAGATAAATGGATTGAGGTCACGATAAATACTGGAAATGTTGATGTTAAAAATAATGATAAAACTAATGAAAGTGAACTACCAAGTGAAATACCGAATAGATACTTCTGTACATCATGCAACGAATACATAAGTACATTCCGTCGGACAAAACATAATGCAACAATGAAACATATTTTCAATTCAAAATCTGAGTACCATTACTTAATGACAGAAACAGAAAATCAACTATTCTGCAGAGTTTGTGATGTTACAGTAATAAATAACATTGAGCATGTTAAAAAACATGTTTTCGAAGAGGAGCACTTAAGGATATACAATAGAAAACTAGCTGATAACAAAATGAGGCTATCTAAAGGCATATTTTATTGCGAATCTTGTGATGAAGTTGTATCAATCAAGCATGAGCTAATGCACATGAATGCAAAATCGCATCAAGCGAAATGCTCTCTTGTTGAATGTATCGAGGCAGTCACTGAAGAAATTGAACAAGACAACAATAAAATTCCAACAGAATTCTTTCAATGCGGTGTGTGTTATGTCAAAGTGCCGAACAATGAACTTAACATACAGGAGCATATGAAAGGAAGAAGCCACACTGCAAAAGTTAAAGAAACCAATCACATTTCTGATGATGACGACGAATGTGACAGTGACATAACAGAAACGGCTTCCGATATCCATTATCTAATGGAAAAAACTAAATTTCCGAAATTAGTAAACTGTAAAGTGTGTAACGCTGTTATTTTGGGTAATGAAACATCTGTTTCAGCACATTTGGCTTCAGTGAAACATTCAGTGCAGTACAATAAATTACTAAAAGACAATGATTTGATATTAAAGACGAACGATTGTTACTGCAACGTTTGCAAAGTCTCGGTTGGTATCAAAAGCGAACTTATGCATGCTAACGGCAAAAAACATAATAGAATGTTGAAGCAAAAGTCGGAGACATCCAATGCTAGTGCGGCATATAAATCAACTGCTAATGCATATACTAAAGCATCAGTGGACAAGCAAATTACGTTTAATCGTAATATAGACGCGCCATCAGTGTCTAATGTTGACATGAATAATAGAGACACGTTGATATCTAAAAGCGGTAATAATTTGTTGTCCGAAGAAAATCCGGACATGGAAAAGAAAATGCTGGCCATGTTGTTACCTACACGCAATCCTAAAGAGGTGATCTGTAAAGTGTGCAAAGTGACAGTGCCTTTTAATGTGCACAATGTCGTTACACACATGAATGGTATGAAACATAAACATGCATTTGATGCTTCACAAATACATTGATGCAATCCATAGGTGAATGGAGGAGTTTTAAGGTCGTTGTCGTAATCATCCAATAGAGCGCACGCCGCGGTCTTGTGCCACTTGTATCTAACGGTCCACCTAGTATAGTGACAGTGACAAGACACTCTATTATCATGTACAAGTTAGCCCTTGATAGCGATTTCACCTGATTGTAAGTAACGATGCAGTTTAAGATGGAAGCGGGCTAACTTGGAATGGGTATTATCCTGATCAGTTTCTACGCGGCATCGTACCGGAACGCTAAATCGCTGAGCACAGCACACCTTTGCCAGTAGGGTGGTAACTAGCCAGGGCTGTAGCCTCCCACCAGACCAGACCAGAGAATGTTTAGAAATTATAGAATTCCACATTGCCCCTGCTGGGAATCGAACCCGAGACCTTTCACTTATAAGACCACAGCGCTCACTACTGTACCATAGAGATCGTTACACTTCTGTGGTAAAGAATATCTAAGAGTGAGACAGGAATAAAATGGTTTTTTTGGTAACAAGGTAGGTATTATTATAAAGCTATCAACCATAGCTTTATTTACTATGTGCGTTTCAATTATGATTTTGATTTCTGTGATATTTATCTAACTTTGTATTCAGTATAAGAATGGTACTAATTCTGTTGTGAAAAATCTCATAACTAAACTACGGAATAGGGTATTTGACTAATTTTTGGAAATTGTTTTAAATTATTCTTTATTACTTATTAAAACACACTACATTGATATTTTTCGCAATATCTACAGTATTAAGAATTAAATCAATGATAAAGTTTAAGTTTTGAAAACCACGCCAAAAACGACATTTCGATCACATGATACGCGTGACGTCACAAATCGCTATGCAAGTCACTTCTCTCGCTCGCTCGTTTTCGGAACTCGGTGCGTGCGACAGAGATGCTACGCAAGGCGACTGCTGTATCGTAATGTTCTAAATTGTTATACCTACTCATTTTAATATCAATCTTATTCTTTCAAGTATAAAGTTTAGTTTCGGTTGACTTGATAAACTTCAATTATATCAACCAAGTTACGTGCTATCGAGTGAAGTCACAAATCGCTATGCAAGTCACTTCTCTCGCTCGCTCGTTTTCGGAACTCGGTGCGTGCGACAGAGACGCTACGCAAGGCGACTGCTGTATCGTAATGTTCTAAATTGTTATACCTACTCATTTTAATATCAATCTTATTCTTTCAAGTATAAAGTTTAGTTTCGGTTGACTTGATAAACTTCAATTATATCAACCAAGTTACGTGCTATCGAGTGAAGTCACAAATCGCTATGCAAGTCACTTCTCTCGCTCGCTCGTTTTCGGAACTCGGTGCGTGCGACAGAGACGCTACGCAAGGCGACTGCTGTATCGTAATGTTCTAAATTGTTATACCTACTCATTTTAATATCAATCTTATTCTTTCAAGTATAAAGTTTAGTTTCGGTTGACTTGATAAACTTCAATTATATCAACCAAGTTACGTGCTATCAAGTGACATCACAAACAATCCCAGAGACGCTCACGTTCCTGATAAAATTTCAAAAATTATTATGTTTTATTTCGTGCAAAATATCGCGTAAAATTACATAGTTTAGTTTGATTGAGTGAAATATGTCTTTTTTAGGCTATTATCTGATAAGATGACCACAATCAATAGTATATTTTCAATGTTGTCAAATACCCTATTCTTGTGTTTGTTCTTCTTACGGACGCTGTTCTTAATTAAATCTGTCAATGGGACTAGTTCTGTTTCACACAATCTCTAAAATATTTTAAAGCCCTAAATCTAATGCTGTCCTTTTTCGCAACGAACGTTATGAAAAGGATAGCACTATTTTTGAACCTATCAGTATCAATAATTTAGTTTATTTTGAGATTGACTATTATAGGTGCGATAGAGTTAGTATACATCGACCAGAATCTCATGAAAAATAGGGAAATTAAATTTTGTAGTAAGCAACACTAGGTTAACTTGGCTGCCCTAGTGATAAACAAAGTAATTACATTCAGAACACCTTACCTGGGATCGTTTCACGAAACGAAAAATCAAGCAACTGCATTTTAAATACAAAAAGAAAGTAATCAACATCCAATTACTTTGTTTTTGTGTTGTGCTTTTTGTTTACTTGGTTTTTGCATTTATATTCCGGGTTAGTGAGTGTAGTTACTTTGTTTGGGCAATTTAAATTTCAGTAAACGGTTCAAGTTATTTGAAATATTAAACTGTGGTAAAAAACTACTCGACATAAAACTTTTGTTAATGCAAAAAGTCAATTTCACAAAAAATGTCAGTTACTTTGTTTATCGCTAGGGCAGCCGTAGTGTTGCTAACCTTGGAATTTCATTTCCCTATTTTTCATGAGAATCTGGTCGATCTTTACCAATGTGGTTAATTTAAGATTACCTATTATATATTTTTAAGGTCAATGTAATTTTTGTATTTGTAAAAATAAAAAGGAAGTTTTTTTTATTTCTCGCAGTTTCTTTATTACCTCCTGAGTTTTTTAAGAAAATTAATTTTCTATCAAATTGCATTGATTGGCCAACTGCGTGTCATCAGAACTTGTCTATGGTACTGGTAGGCACAGCTGGTAGGTATACCGGATAAGCTGGGTAAAGGAGTAAGCTTACTAAGAAGGTATGCCAGACCCAGTCGAAAGCCTTACAAGATATCAAGAGAGACGGCGAGTGCCTCTTCTCTATGGCTTAACCACAATTTATTGTGTGTAAAACACATTTCTACGCAGACCGCTTTTGAGCTCGGATTAAATGAGTCGTTAGATTCCGCGTATGCTAATAGCTTGTTAGTCTTAAAACCTTGTTAGTACAAACCCGCGGCACGTAGATTGAACATTGAAGGAAAGTGGAGGGGGTAAGCTATTGTACTACGTGCGTGACAGTTCCCATACGCAGCTGTCCCATAGAGATAATATTTATTATTATTATCTCTATGAGCTGTCCCCTCCACGTTTCGTTCAGTGTTCAATGTGGTTCAATCTTACGTGCCGAGACCATGCACTCAAGAATCACGTACATATCCAACGGTGAAAGAATTTTTGAAATCGGTCCAGTAGTTTCCGAGATTAGCGCGTTCAAACCAACAAACTCTTCCGCTTTAAAAAAAATTAAGTAATTATATTAGTATAGATAAATAATACGTATAGAATAGAATTTAGAAATATTTTGGCTTTTTTAAATTGGTAGGATTTCAGAAAATGGCAGAATCTCTAATTTTAAGTTGGTCACACCGTTTCTCACTTGTCAACTGTGGTCAAGTTGTCATTGTCTTGTCATCTGTCAGTGTCAATTTTTGTTGTGCTTCGTTCAGGTGCGTCGTCCTGGCGTCGTCTTATATTTTTTGTGTCGGAATATCGGCTTATTTATCTCAATTCTCAATTGAAAATCGTTATGAGCTCGCTCCAAGAGCGGCTGCAGCTGAAGCGCGTGCCGCTGGACACGTGGAGCGTGCGCGAGCAGCTGTGCCTCGCGTCGGCAGTGGTGCGCAGCGGCGACCAGAACTGGATGTCCGTGTCTCGCGCGCTGAAGACCGCGGGCGAGGCGGGCCGGCCGCCCGACTGGTACTCGCAAAAGAGGTACGCACATTTACCACATAGTCTTAGGCGGGTTTTAGTGTCACGCTGATCGTTGGCGCGTAGTTGGTCGGCACCGACTGCGGCCTACGCGCCTTTGTCTTCAGTGAGCGTTTTAATATCGCGCTGACGAGCGTCAGCGCTGAGCGGTCGGCGTTATTCTGAAACGCTTCTAGCCACCATACACAATGCCTTTTTTTTTTTTTTTTGACGTGGTGGAAACCTTTTATAGGTACCCCCGTTCTGCGGCCGAATGCGGCAGAACGAAGGTTATGTGGGACTCCAGCCGGGTACCCACTAAAACCACCACGGCATGACCCTCATGCTGTGTGCTGGACGCCTGGGGAACCCAAAGTATGCATCCCAGGTGTCCGGCAGCCGCCCCAGCTGGGGCTCCCGCTCGCCTCTGGGCTGTCCCTCCAGAGGCTCGCGCCCTCCCGTAATTTTTAACGAGGTTTTCTTCCTCCCGCGATGGGCATCGCTGCCCCCCGCCCCGGGGTGTCTCACCCCCAGTTTCATCCGCAGTGCCCTCTGCTAATCAGAGGGACACGCGGAGAAACCTCCCTCCGCCAGGTCATTGGCCATGGCTAACAATATCCCCGAAATTATTAACCATGTTACCGGGGTGCACCGGCCCGAATACTGCTCTTCCACTCGGACGTATCCAAGAGGACCAGCAGCACCCAGGCACACTTGGAGGTTACCTGGCTAGCACCCCACCATACACAATGCCTGCCAGCACCGACGATCAGCATGATACTAAAATCCGACTTCATCTAGCCAATCTTACCTAGCCGCGGTCGCTCGTCGCGCCGTTCTAATAAAATACATTATCAACCCATTACTGACCCACTACAGAGCACGGGTCTTCAGGGCCTTTGTTAATATGCATAGTGTTAGAATATTGGATTAACACCATGTTCAATCATTTGTCTAACTTTTTGCGTTCCTTAAGCTAGACTTTTTTTTTTCCAGTTGCGCAGCCCAATATGGCGCGCTACTGGAGCATGTGGAAACACCAAAGCGCAAGAAACGTAACTCAGAGGGTGGTGTGGAGACGCCGCAGGAGAGCATCCTCAAGAGCCTCACGCAGCAGCGCATCCAGGAGATACAGAGTACGCTGCAAGAGATGACCACACAATACGACCAGATAAAGGTAAATTTTTCTCTTATGTATTACTAACTTCTGCCCGCTGCTTCGCTCACATGAATTTCGGTTATTCACGAATCCTGAGAGACAATTCCCTCGGGATTTGATATTATTAGCTTTTGCCTGCATGAATTTCGGTTCTTCAGAAATCCCTAGGGAATCGTGGATTTCCGGTTCCCGTTCCCGCTCCCTTTTGCAACCTTTATACCTAGGGCGCGTGGTAGATTAGTCCGCGACCTCGAGGCCCGGCGCACACCTAATAATAATTAACTTTACGACTATTGACATATTTTATGGTCGCGCGGTACGGTACGCGCGGTGTTAGCAAGCAGCAGAGATATGTATGTGCGAGGCTCGCTACAGTTCACAAGCAACTGACGCGCTCGCGTAGTGTGTGGGCGATGACGGATTTGTCGACGGCTCGGGTGCGGCTCGCGGCGCGTGCAATGAATGGCGTAATTAAAAGCATATATCTCTTCCATCGTGTATAGAAATGTAATTGAATTGCAGAATGAAATCACCGAAGTCCGTAACCCAGGTACATCAGACGAACGCATCCAGGAGCTGTGGGCCGGCATAGACGCGGCGAGGCGCGCGCGCGAACGAGAGAGCGCGCGGCGCGCCGCCTGGCTGAAAGAGAGAGAGGAGAGACGCGCGCGCACCGAGCGCACGTGGCGACCGGCGCAGACACCGCCCCCTGCTACAGGTAACCACTAAAACTTCTGCGAGTGAACTACGTCCAGCGCTATCTAGTGTCAAATTACACACTAAATGCCGCTTGGAAGAGAATCTTCAAAAGTATCAGTTGGTAATCAAAGTATTATACAGAACACTGCAAGAAAAAAACTGATTTTCCTTATAAGGTATTCTCATGTTCAAAATTTCTAGAGCAACAAAATCATATATAATCAATCTTTTTTTTTACCCAACTACGGCAAAGCAAAAAGGAAGGGTTATGGAAGGGTATGTTTGTATCCGATTTTTGATGAATGAGGTGTCTATTGAATTGTTGTTATGGTCCGGGTAACATAGGCTACATTTTATTTACGAAAAAATCGAGAAGTGATCTTCACGCGGCTTTCTAGATTATTAAATTAGTTTCGGATAGACATAACAGATGGCGCCACTACCTGCTTGCCGCGCACTTTCTGCACACTTAATTATTATTAAATTATAAGCATAGTCGTGTTTCAGTTTAGGAACTTTATTTAAAGAATATTAGCCATGATGAACATGACTCATGTTTCTCTTTCCCCTCCAATTAAGCGAAAACTTGTGCTAGGAGTGGGTACGACAATAGTGTAACGGGTGGGGTTAGAACCGTCGACCTTGCGGTTTTTGATCTGCGCCCGACGACCGTTGCGCTATTGAGGCTCTATAATATGTATATCAGTATCTACAAGATGGCAACAAGCTATCAAACGTGACGCCACTTAAAATAATTAAATGATAAAACGCTTTGAAACCAAAATTCTTGAATTTGTCCATAAAATACTATAAAAACGTTTCCCCATACTTTATATTATATTTTTTGTGACCAGTGTCCACTGTGGCAGGCCCACCGACGCCGTCCTCCCCGCTGCTGACGTCACTGCTGAAGTCCTCGCCCGTGGTCACCACGCCGCAACACATCCCACACCCCGCATCTATAGTTGGTCAGTGGGCATTATCTTGTTGGGCAAAACTGCCCAAAAAGAGGATTTTTTTTTATTCACCTACAAGTTAGCGCAACAACTATCCTACAAATAATTATAATATGAGCTATGCCATCTGTCAAATAATTGTAATATGAGCTACGCCATCGGTCAAATAATTGTAAAATGAGCTACGCCATCAGTCAAATTATTGTAATATGAGCTATGCCATCTGTCAAATTATTGTAATATGAGCTATGCCATCAGTCAAATTATTGTAATATGACCTATGCCATCGGTCAAATAATAAAATTGTAATATGAGCTACACCATTGGTCAAATAAAAATTGTAATATGAGCTACACTATTGATCAAATAGTTGTAATATGAGCTGAATAAGAAAGAGGCAGCTATTTTGAAATGACAAACTGACAATTTTATTAAAATTTATTTTATAAATTATAATTGAATCTGAGTTTAACTTTTTTTATCTTTCTTTTGTACAGATGCTGTGTCACCGTCAGCGGGCGCGCCCACCCTCTCCCTCCTGTTGGAGCAAAGCGGACATGCTCAGGAGAGCAAGCACGCCGCCATAGAGCACATCAAGAGTCAGCTAGTGCAGATTGAACACCAGCTCAAAGGTGACTTAAAAATCTCTTTGCATCTTAAATTCAAATTCAGAGGGACCGCTATTGAAAACTGAGCACTATTACTATCCAAACATAGTCCGATTCCATTTGTCTTTTACTTGTAGTATGTTTTTGTATTGTAGTATGTTATTGTGGTTTAGTATTTAGTTGGTTTAGTTTTTTGGAACCGGCATTGTATTATGTATATAACTCGGGGTTACTGTGGTGACACAAGATTAGAAGTACAGACATCAGAAAAAAGACGAAACTAACTGATGCCCTGGAACATGCCTTAAAACTAAAGTGGCAATGGGCTGGACATATATCTAGGTGCAGAGATGGAAGGTGGACGGAAACAGTGACGAAATGGTCAGGACCACACGGCAAGCGGAAAGTGGGCAGGCCCAAGAAACGGTGGTCTCAAGACATTGTAGAAGTGGCTGGAAGAGATTGGATGTATGCTGCCCAAAATAGGAAAAAGTGGAAAGAAATGGAGGTCGAGGCTTTCACCCAGACTTTGGGATCCATCAAAGAGTAACACACTAACAAACTAACAATAACTTTTTTTTTTAAATCTATTTACTAAAACGACTAACAAAAAATAACCACATGAAGTTTGTTTTATACACTGTATACTATTAAGGAAATGATGGAAATAAAAAAGCTTAATTATTATTATTATTATTATTATTATTATACTGTGGTGACATCTTTAGGTGCATATTTACCCAACGTTCGTTGACCCCTTATGTCAGGTGATTGCATTACATTGCAAACTTACAGAAAGTACAGGAAATATGTATTTAATTTTTTTTTTTTTTTGTTAGTTATGATTACTACTATTATAGTTACCGGCAAACTTCTTGAGCAAATGACCTTGACAAGCGAATTTTGGTCTCTTTGGTGGGGCGTGCGGGCGCGACGGCGCGGAGTATCGTATCGAGCGCGCGATAGGCAGATCAGTAGACCTTTGCCTCCCGCTTTCCCCTTTTTTGCACGGATGTATAGGTACAATGCACTAACTTACCTCCACTATGTCACTTCATGCTCAAGAAGTTTGTTGGCAATTGTACCTGTCTTCGTTTCCGATAGCGGACCCCTCACACCAGTTATAACTAAGTTGTTTAAACATCATTCAATTGATTTATAATTTGACAGCCAACTCCCAGCCGCCGCAGCCTCCGCCGAGCATCCCACCCGTACCCTCCGTGGACATTGACGACATAGAGATCAAAGCGGAGGATGTGTACGCGTTCCGAGACGTCGACATACATATACCGCCCGTCACCGCCATGCACAAGACCCCCGTCAGGTGAACTACACTAACACACACACACACACACACACACAACTACTGTTGATTACTAATAAATAGATAAATAAACAAATACTGTACTTCAGAATAAATAATGTGCATGGGCTATATTCGTATAAGGCCGGCCTCACACAGCCGGAATACCTGTCTGAATTCAGATTCTGAATTCAGAAAGTACAGAAATGCATACAATTTCACTGTTCCCACAGATTTTTTCAGATTCTTAATTTTTCAGATTGATCTGACAAAATGTGTCTGCCGAGCGTTCTTAATTCCGGATCTGAAGATTTCAGATTCTGAATTCAGAGAGGCATTCCGGCTGTGTGAGGCCGGCCTTAATAAATACAGTACTTAAGAATAAATTATGTAAATAAATACAGTATTTCAGAATAAATAATGTGTATTGGCTTAATTCATATCAATAAATAATAAGTAATGTGCATCGGTAATCATGGGAAGCGATAGTATTACATTACAAAAACGACCGACGAAAGTAATTTGGTCATAAAAAATTCAACTTTATCACAAACAAATAAATGTTGTGTTATTTCTAAGAAAAACTTCCACACACACATTCCATAGCACCACATGAATAACGAAATCAATATAATATCTTTGTCTCTTTCTATTGTTCACACAGGGTCATAGAGAAACCGCAACCGAAGAAAGAGATGGACATAACTGTACAGGAACCTGAAGTTATAGAGACACCGGTTGAGATTATCAAGGTCAACTGATTTGTCTCTTTTAATCAAGAATAAATTAGCGGCTACACTCACCCGACCTTGCGACGCAGTAGTCCAAGACTGCGATCTATAGAGCATACTCTGACTCTACTCAGACTTGAGACAGAGTTAGAACAGGTCTTAATCTGTCTCGTTTTAACTCTGTCTTGAGTCTGAGTAACTTCAGAGTATGCTCTTATATACTCTGACTTTATTCAGAGTCAAGAAAGAGTTCAAATGTCCGTGACTGTATGTCTGTGATCTGTGATCTGTCGTTTTAACTCTGTCTTAAGTCTGAGCAAAGTCAGAGCATGCTCTATATAGATCTAAACCTAGGAAAGAATAGGGCTAACTTGAAGGAGTCATCGTCATCGATCGATACATGTCCACTGTTGGACATAAGTTTATTGTAGGGATTTCCACACGCCGCGGTCTTTGACCGCTCGTAACCTAGTGGGTCTGCCATACCTAAGCTTTCCGGTCCGAGGTCGCCATTTCAACACCATATAAATGCCAATTTCTATCTATTCTCTGGACTATGTTCGCAGTTTGATAAAACCTGTATGTATCTATTGTACCGGAACGCTAAATCGCTTCTCGCCACCGCTCTGCTGATCGGACCTAGAGGCTGTTTTATGATTAACATTTATAACAGCCTCGAGCTGTATAATTTAGCATTTATATGCAAATTGAATATTTATTTATTATAAGAGGAGAATGACTGCCTCGTTGGTCTAGTGGTTAGTATGTTCGACTGCAGATCACGAGGTCCCGGGTTCGATTCCCGGGTCGAGCAAATAATCGCTAGGTATTGGGTTTTTCTGTCAAGAAATTCTCAGTGCCAGCTCGGAGTTGGTAGTTGGCGGTGTTTCACACGTGCCTCGGAGAGCACGTTAAGCAGTCGGTCCGGGTTATTATCACTATCATGTGACAATATTCGTTAAAGCCCGCCAACCCGCATTGGAGCAGCGTGGCGGGTCTAAGCTCTAAATCCCTCTCTCCTACGAGAGAGGAGGCCTGTGCCCAGCAGTGAGACGTAAAAAAGATTGTAGTGGATAAGAGGAGAAACTTTTTATAATTACCATTATGTATTTTTTATCATGAAGACAACAAAATGTCAGAGACAAGAACAGCATAGCTAATCTAAAATTATTGCTAGTGTATAACAGAGGTCCATTTAGAAATTATATATTGTTTTGTTTGTAGGAAGAACCAGTGCCCGAAGAAGAAAACAATCAATGCATCCAAGACGCAGAAGAAATGGAAGTGGTGAGAATTATTATAATAATAATATATTGTTTTTTTAATTCTGATTTTTTGAATTATTATAATCATTTATAGTCGGGCAGCCCTGGAACAAAATTTTTAGTGATTAATAATCCAGAAAACGAAAGCGAAGTTGTTGAAAAGAACTCAAAAATCAAACAGAAATCGATTGCAATTGACCACCAGTCCACCATTGCCTGACAGAATATCAATCACAATGACAATTGTTATTTGAAGTGACAAGCTGTCAGTTTACGTCAAACCATACGACACCAGCGACGCCAATAGAATTCAATAGAAAATCGATCAATAATAATTAATGAATAAAAATATTTTTGTACAACTAAAGTATTAGTTTTAACTCAATAATTTTATTTTTCCCGAGAACAACAGATTTTCCTTAATTTGTAAGGTATTGTACAAGACTTAGCCAGATTTGAAACATCTCCTTTAGTGGAACGATTTCCCACCCGAGCGTATCAAAATTTTTAACACCTCCCCACTCGATTAGCTACCTCCATCGAGAATTTTCATAGATAAAAAAGTTGTTCGTCTCGTCGAAACGAACCTGCTCACGAAAATTCAGCTTGTTATTAATCACTAAAAATTTTGTTCCAGGGCTGCCCGACTATTATATTGTTTTTTTTATTCTGATAAAAATCTGGTTAACTGCCTCGTCGGTCTAACGGTTAGCGTGTTCGACTGCGGATCACGAGGTTCCGGGTTCGATTCCCGGGCCGGGCAAATAATTGTTAAATATTGGGTTTTGTTTGTCAAGAAATTCTCAGTGCCAGTTCAGAGTTGGAAGTTGGCGGGGGTTATATATACCACTGTGCTTCAGAGAGCAAGTAATGCCATCGGTCCTAGACTTGATGTTCCTCTGGTCGTGTCGCATTCCCCGGACTATGAGAGTGAAGGAATAGAGTGCACTGGTGTATGCACACACTTGTACATTATAATATCTCCTGCTGCTAGTCACCGCCTCGGTTAAGATTTGCTGCCGTGGCCGAAATTCGATCGGGAGGACGTTAATCATCTATTTTCGATTATATACAACTAACATATTGTGCGCTGATGGCCTAGTGGTTATAACGTCGGCTTCTCTTTCGGAGGGACTGGGTTTGATTCCCGGCACGCCAAATTTTCGATACTATGTGCGTTTTAAGTAATACTATCACTTGCACCATACTCAGCATGTGTGGTGGACTACGGCCTGGACCCTGACCACTCTGAGAGGAGGTCCGTGCCCAGCAGTGGACCGATGATGGGTAGATGATGATGATGATGATGACAGATAAAATATGTAACCCTACTCATTGTGAGAGGAGACCCGTGTACTGAAGTGGGCCGGTGATGGATGATGATGATGATGATGATGATAATGATGCTGATAATGATGATGATGATGATGACAGATAAAATATGTAACCCTACTCATTGTGAGAGGAGACCCGTGTACTGAAGTAGGCCGGTGATGGGTTGATGATGATGATGATGATGATGATGCTGATAATGATGATGATGATGACATAAAATATGTAACCCTACTCATTGTGAGAGGAGACCCGTGTACTGAAGTAGGCCGGTGATGGGTTGATGATGATGATGATGATGATATAATTGTAGGTTGAAGAGCCCCCCATACAAGAGACTCCTCAAGAGGAGGTGAAGCCACCAGCAGAGCCGGAGGTGAGGACGCCGTTCCCGGAGGTCAAGTTCCCCACGCTCGAGATCAAGATAATACACCCCGAAGAGACGAAGGTATTTCGAGGGGTTTTTTTTATTTATTAAAATTCATTAATAGTTATCACTACAGTGTGGCTAATTCTGTTGTACACAATCTCTAAACCTAAACTAAAATGACAGGGCTAAATCTATTGCTATCCTTTTCTGCAGTGAGCACTGTGAAAGAGATAGGAATTTTAGACCTGTCATTTTAGTTTAGGTTTAGAGATTGTGTACAACAGAATTGGCCACAATACCTATGGTTTTCTTTAGCTGTCCATTAATCACGTGAGATTCGAAAGGGGGGGGGGGGGAGGGGTTCGACAAAAAATCATGAAATATCACAAAGGGGAGGGGGGGGGGGGGTTATAGTAAGATATCACCGTATCACGTGTACTTATTTTTTCGTCACACGCGTGATTTCTAAACCGAATTAATTTTCTAGAATTAAGGATCAGGATTAGATTATACTTTATAGTTTATAGCGGTACTTAAAAATAATATTATAAAAATTTTAAGATTCTTTGTAGGTACTAAAAAATACACGTGATTTTTGGTGGGGGGTGGGGGGTAGTCTTACACCTCACCACGTATCACAGTGGGGGAGGGAGGGGTTAAAAATGATAAAAAAACATCACGTGATTAATGGACAACCCCTTATAGGGTAGACAAATCGCAAAAGTCATGCCCAGCATTAGGACGTTAAAATGACTGTATAAGTCACGGAAAATAATTCGGCCGGTGACCTTGAATGCGCAGAAGTCGAAAATGAGGTATCTCGGGGTGTGAGGGGGTCGCGGGGAGGGCGTGGGGATTGTTCGTAAGCACTGATTAGCTCTCGCGGATCCCTCGTAAGCGCTGATTGGCTCTCCAATCGTATTGTGTCCCGCTCACTCGTACGACGCTGCGCGCACTTGAAGGTCACCGGTCGACTTACGTGCCGGGGGTTATACTAGTGGTACAAATCATTTCCGTATGTGAAATGGTATAAAGAAAAATCGTTTTTTTTAATTAGATGCAGATAAAAGAAGAAGTGAAAGAACCAGAACCGCCGATAGTCGAAGAAGAGAAGATCGTAGAAGAACAAGTACACGTAGAGGAGAAGATAGAAGAGACGACCATCCCTCAAGAAGACAACAGTGTTGTGGTGGAAGAAGCGTACGTATTTCATTTTACCCGATTGCGCAAACCGAAGGAGTGGTTGTGTGTTCATCAGTGTTATATTAATAAACATGTTTTGGTTGTATCTCTGTGGCGCTATAAGCATTCAACGTCTCGATCGATTTTAATGATTCCTGGCTTAACGCGTTGACTGATTTTAATGATTCTTGGCTAAACGCGTGGACCGATTTTGATGATTAAAGTAAAAGTTATCATAAAAAAGTGGCATTCTAGACACCATAATATAACAAAAGTCGATGGATTATCTTTTCCCAAAATGCCACAGCCGGAAATCGAACCGGGAACCTCCCATTTGTAATACCACAGCGCTCATCACTGCTCCTGGGTGGTCGGCAAAAATATGTACTTTAATACACTGAAGTCTTATATTCTTTATAATACAATTTATTTCATAGAATACCAATCGAGGAACCGCCGAAAACCGAAGAGGCGACCGTGGAGACAACCGAGCAACCGCAAACGCCGCAACTGCAACCGCAACAACAACCGCAACCACAACTACCACTACCGCAACCTCAACCGCAGATTGAAATACAACCGCAACCACAACAACAACCACAACCGCAGATTGAGACACAACCGCAACCGGAGGAAGCAACCGCAAGCGAGATATCCAACCCTCAAGACATACCGCTCCCACCCGAAATAGAACCCACCCAGCCGCAGCTACTTGGTAAGATTCAAATTGAATCTATTCATAATTGAATCTATATGTACTAATATTTATATAATAACTGTCTCGTTGGTTTAGCGCACAAAAAAAAAGAGAATTGAGATTGATTGAGATTTTGTGTCAAGAAACTCTCAAGGAAGTTGGTTAGACACACCCGTGTTTTAGCGCACACTTTTGCACTAAAACATCTGCGTAGTTGGCATAATATATGTACATACCAAGGACAGCTGTGATAGCCTAGTGGTTAGGACGACCGACTTCTAATCGGAGGTCGTGGGTTCGATCCCGGGCACGCACCTCTAACTTTTCGGAGTTATGTGCGTTTTAAGTATTTAAATATCACTTGCTTTAACGGTGAAGGAAAACATCGTGAGGAAACCTGCATGCCTGAGAGTTCTCCATAACGTTCTCACGCGGTGTGTGAAGTCTGCCAATCCGCTTGGCCAGCGTGGTAGACTATGGCCAAAACCCTTCTCACTCTGAGAGGAGACCCGTGCTCTGTAGTGCGCCGGTAATGGGTTGATTATGATGATGTACATACCTGGAATACAATTGGCCTAGAACAGGCAGGTTGGCTGCCAATCCAATCCAACTTGGCTGGGCAGCGTTTAGGAAGATCCCTCAGTGGCTGAAGACCTAAGTCTTCGAACAGCACATGTTGCCAGTGATGACTTTTTAAGGGCCTGTTTCACCACCTTCTGATAAGTGTTGGATACCTTAGTCATAACTTTTGTCTTTGTCACTCCACATATAGAAAGAAAGTGACAAAACTTACGTTTAGGCTATCGGACACATATCAAACAGGCCTTAATTCTAACATTAAATTATCAAATTTTCAGATCTAGATGAAATACAACTCCCGCCGAACCCAGAAGAGCCCGCAGTCACAGAAGATGACGTCACAGAAGAGAAGATCGATCTACCACCAGTCACAGAAGAGTCTGAGAAGACGGAACCAGTCAAGGAGGAAGAGAGTGCAGAAGATAAAGTCTTGGCGGATATAAAGAAGGAAGAGGATGCTGAGGTGCGTTACCTTAATGTATATAATTTTTCTGTACGTGTGTTTGTCACCTAATTCCTTCTAAACTATGGATTTGGATGTTTTGTGTGTATATTTCAATGGGTTCCTGGATTGTTTAAAAACACAATTGGAGCCGGTAGGTGGCGCTGATGTTGGTATGTCACCGGGTAGGACGACGTCTGCAGGGTCCGCTAGTAGTCGTATAATTTTCAATACTTTAACTACACTACTATTAAGACTGTGTAAATAGACTATTACCGCACTATTGGGTCACCTACAAAAAACTGTGCGATAATAATATTTATCGCAAATGTGTGGTACAAGTCACGGCAAATAAGTCGACCGGTGACCTTCAATGCGCAGAAGTCGAAAATGAAGTATCTCGGCACTTGAAGGTCACCGCTCGACTTACGTGCCGGGGGTTATAACTGTCTTCGTTTCCGATAGTCATCCTCTTATACCTGTTATGTATCATAATGACCGGTTATTTTACCAACAAAACGATTTATTTCCAGGATTCGATTCCTCTTAAAGATATGATAAAAGAGGAGATCCCTCAAGAGGAGGTGAAGGCCGAGAGGGAGGGAATAGAGGAGGACACGCACACCGAGACAGATGACGACACGCCCATGGAGGTGAGTGTTTGTGTGTGCGTGTGTGATTTTTTTAATCCAATTTTACTTTACTACAAATTAAATCGCAATCTGCACAATCACAATTTTTCTGATTAAAAAAAATAATTATATAATACTAGGTTTTGCCCGCGGCTTCGCCCGCGTGAATTTCGATTTTTCACAAATCCTGAGGAAATCGTGAATTTCCGGTTTCCGTTTCCGCTCCCTTTTCCAATATTTCCTGCTTTCAAGGAAATTCGCTATAGTAATGTACCTATAGCTGTAGATATAGATTTCGGGGTTTTCAAAATCCCGCGGGAACTGTGGATTTTTCCAGGATAAAAACTAGCCTATGTTTTAAGTCAGGGCATAATACCTATCTCCATTCAAAATTTCAGCCAAATCGGTTCAGTAGTTGCGGCATGATTGAGTAACAAACATCCAAACATCCACACTTTCACATTTATAATATTAGTAGGATAATGTATCTTATGAGATAATTTTCTCGTTCGCAGCTCAGCCGCGAGGAAGACAAGGACGGCAAGAAGAGGAGGGACTACTCGCGCAAGAAGAAATCCGACTCGCGGAGTAAGTTTATTATTTTATTTTATTTTTAACTAGCGGACCCGGCAGACGTCGTCCTGCCCGCTATTGGCGCCACTCCAATTTTTCTACTTATAAACCTTCCTCTTGAATCACTCTATCTATTAAAAAAAACCGCATCAAAATCCGTTGCGTAGTTTTAAAGATTTAAGCATACATAGGGACATAGGGATATAGGGACAGAGAAAGCAACTTTGTTTTATACTATGTAGTGAAGTTATACTTCTTTAGGCGCGTTATGAAAAAATGATGAGAGTGAATTATTATGATGTGACACGAAAAACGACATGTTGAAAAATTATAAAATAGATTCAATAATAATGAGAGTGAGGGAATGGAGAGTGCACCTGTGTATGCGCGCACACTTGTGCACTATAATATCTCCTACGTAGTTGGCTAGTGTCCGCTTCGGTTCAGATTTGCCGCCGCGGCCGAAATTCGGTCGGGAGGACACTATAATATACTATTTTAATCGCTTGTTTTTATTTTTTTATTTTTTGTTTATTTTTAACCCCCGGCCCAAAAAACGACGGGGTGTTATAAGTTTGACGTGTCTGTGTGTGTGTGTGTGTGTGTGTGTGTGTGTGTGTGTGTGTGTGTGTGTGTGTGTGTGTGTGTGCGTGTGTGTGTGTGTGTGTGTGTGTGTGAGTGCGTGCGTGCGTGCGTGCGTGCGTGCGTGCGTGCGTGCGTGCGTGCGTGCGTGCGTGCGTGCGTGCGTGCGTGCGTGCGTGCGTGCGTGCGTGCGTGCGTGCGTGCGTGCGTGCGTGCGTGCGTGTGTGTGTGTGTACAAGAAATAGCGAATGTCGGGGTTCTTTTAAATTTTTAATTTACACTTGTATTTTTAGTTTATTTTTAATATTCATATAAATGTTTTGTCAGCTTGTTCGGGGTCGGAGAGCGCGCCCGAGTCGCCCAGCGCGAGCGACGCCGAGCGGCAGCACAGGCTGTGGAGGAAGAGCGTCATGCTCGTCTACAGCAGGTATACCATATGAATGGGTGATTATGTTTACTACAAGTCACGGCAAATAAATCGATCGGTGACCTTCAATGCGCAGAAGTCGAAAATGAGGTATCTCGGCGTGTGAGGGGGTCGCGGGGAGGGCGTGGGGATCGTTCGTAAGCACCGATTAGCTCTCGCGGATCCCTCGTAAGCGCTGATTGGCTCTCCAATCGTATTGTGTCCCGCTCACTCGTACGACGCTGCGCGCACTTGAAGGTCAGCGCTCGACTTACGTGACGGGGGTTATATAATTGAGCGTTTTAACCGACTTAATAAAAGGAGGTTCTGTATTTGATCTGTATGTATATTTGCAATTATTTCAATAAAATTGGCCAAGTGCGAGTCGTACCTCGCTATTTTAGGGTTCCGTACATAATTATGAACAACATAATATTTTGGGTGTAAGAAATATTTAATTTCCGAGCTAGACATCGCAACGAACCGTGAAAGAAAAACCCAAAAAATGTTAGTTTGTTTTGGTCACAGCTTACAAAGTACTACTTAATTAATCGTTGTTTTCAGTATTTGTTGTTTAAATGCAGTTTTACATAATATCATTTCATATTCCTAACTAGTTTAGTTTTTAAGATAGATCCCGTCACAAAAATGGTCTGAAATTGACAACTTTGATGGCCCCTATTTCCTTATTTTTTAAGAAAAAAAAAATATATATATATTCATAATTTACTCAATGAGTTTTAAACAATGATACTCCACAAGCTAGGGTAAGAATTTTTTTTTACCGGCTCCTTATTCATGTACGACATTCACGCGGGCGAAGCGGCGAGCAAAAGCTAGTAATTCAATATTTGGTTTTGGGCCAACGTTTTACACCAAAAACCATTTCAGGTTTGTAACTCATTTCGTTTACACGCTAGAGACCTGTGACCGGCGGACAGACAGACATACAGCAGAGTGATATTAATAGGGCTATGTTTTTACCCTTTGGGTACGGACCCCTAAAAAAATGATATGGCTGCTATTCCTCCTTGAGCCTATGCTATAAACAAGACCACCCGTGCGAAGCAGCTTGTATCTGTGCAGGCTATGTGCGCACAAGTACGCGTCGCTGTTCCTGCGGCCCATCACGGACGAGGAGGCGCCCGGCTACAGCGTGGTGGTGAAGCGGCCCATGGACCTCACCACCATACGACGCAACATCGACGCGGGCCTCATCAGGTGAACCACTGGCGGGTCACTGCATGTTATAGAACGCACGAGGCGCCTCCTAGAGGTTCTCGGCACGAGTCTCGGTGAGTTGAGGCGGCGGGTGTGCTAGCCCTCTCAGACTGAGGTCCTCGCCTCGCCTCGCTGTCGCTCCATACATAGTGTGCACTATAATACCGGTTGTTTCGGAAGCCGTCTCCCTGTACCACAGAGTACCTACAGAGGGGAAGCTTCTACAAGCGGCCCGCTGTAGGTACACTCACACATATGCGCACGTTTGTCACCAACTGTACCGGTTAGTGGAACGAGCGGGCGTCCGTGAACGGTTGGTGAGTGTGTTTGTGTGAGTATACCTACAGCGGGCCGCTTGTGGAAGCTTCCTCTCTGTAGATTTACTACTCGTGTGCCTGTACCCTGCATAAAGCTGGTGGTGTATGAGGTGTGGGTGGTTGCAGGACGACGGCGGAGTTCCAGCGCGACGTGTTGCTCATGCTGTCCAACGCGCTGCTCTACAACTCCAGCTCGCACAGCGTCTACTCCATGGCCAAGGAGATGCACGAGGAGGTACCCGTTTATTTTATCTTTTTATTTTTTGTATAATTAATAAATGAAATAGAAGTATCCGTTTGTAATCTATACTAATATAATAAAGCGGAAGAGTTTGTTTGTTTGAAGGCGCTTATCTCAGAAACTACTGGACCGATTTCAAAAATTCTTTCACCGTTGGATATGTAAGTGATCCTTGAGTTCTATAGGCTATATATGTACCACGGGCGACGCCGGGGCGGACCGCTAGTGTCAGAATAAAAGCTATTTACTAAATGCATATTATGAAAGATAACTGCGTCGTTGGTCTAGGGGTTAGCATATTCGACTGCAGATCACGAGGTCCCGGGTTCGATTCCCGGGTCGGGCAAATAATTATTAGGTATTGGGTTTTTCTGTCAAGAAAATTCTCAGCGCCATCCCGGAGTTGGAAGCTGGCGGTGTTTCACCCCCGTGCCTCGGAAAGCACGTTTAGCAATCGGTCCCGGTTATTATCACATCATGTGATAATAATCGTTAAAGCTCGCCAACCCGCATTGAAGCAACGTGGCGGGTCTAAGCTCTAAATCCCTCTCTCCTATGAGAGAGGAGGCCTGTGCCCAGCAGTGGGACGTAAAAAAGGCTGTAGTGGTGTGGTGGTGGTGGATATTATGAAAGTATATTCGGTAGGTACTCTTAACAAAAAACTATTTCCAAAATAAATAATAAATAAGATCACTCTGTGACCTATGGGAGCGGGTAAAATCGCGGGGCGCAGCTAGTCCTACTAATATTATAAATGTGAAAGTGTGGATGTTTGGATGTTTAGATGTTTGTATGTTTGGATGTTTGGATGTTTGTTACTCAATCACGCCGCAACTACTGAACCGATTTGGCTGAAATTTTGAATGGAGATAGCTTATGCCCTGACTTAAAACATAGGCTACTTTTTATCCCGGAAAAGTATTCCTGTGGGACTAAAATAGATATAATCTTCCAAAAACGCCATAGAGGGCGCTGACTGTTCTTAGGTAAATCACGTTCACATAACACATTATTGCAATAGTTTGCTGTGTTGCATGCATTGGCAACACATAGGCTACTTTTTATCCTGGAAAAAATGCACAGTTCCCATGGGATTTTGAAAAACCCGAAGTCTATATCTACAACTATAGGTAGATTATTATAGCGAACTTCCTTGATAGAAAGTATAAAGGTTGGAAAAGGGATCGGGAACGGGAACCGGGAATCAACGATTCCCTCGGGATTTGTTCAAAACCGAAATTTACGCGAGCGAAGCTGCGGGCAGAAGCTATCACACATAATCACAATACCAATCCTACTAATCCTACTATCCTACTAATCCTCCTACTATCCTACTAATATCATAAATGTGAAAGTGTGGATGTTTGGATGTTTAGATGTTTGGATGTTTGGATGTTTGTTACTCAATCACGCCGCAATTACTAAACCGATTTGGCTGAAATTTTGAAAGGAGATAGATTATACCCTGACTTAAAACATAGGCTACTTTTTATCCCGGAAAAATCTACAGTTCCCACGGGATTTTGAAAAAAACCGAAATCTCTAGCTACAACTATAGGTAGATTACTATAGCAAACTTCCTTGAAAGTAGGTGTAAAGGTTAGAAAAGGGAGCGGGAATGGGAACCGGAAATCCACGACTCCCTCGGGATTTGTGAAAAACCAAAATTCTTGCGGGCGAAGCCGCGGGTATTCTCTAGTGATTAAATAAATTAAAACATATTCTTTGTTGCTAACGTGCAGGCGCAATTTTTTTGTATGGACTCTATTTGCCCTCCGACAATATGATGATAGCTGATATGGCTTTCTTTCATTCATTGGCGTGCTTTTTTCTTTTGAGCATGTCATTCATTGGTGTGCTTTTTTTCTTCTTAGGATGTCATTCATTGGTGTGTTGTTTTTCTTCTTAGGATGTCATTCATTGGTGTGCTTTTTTTCTTCTTAGGATGTCATTCATTGGTGTGTTTTTTTTTTCTTAGGATGTCATTCATTGGTGTGCTTTTTTTCTTCTTAGGATGTCATTCATTGGTGTGCTTTTTTTCTTCTTAGGATGTCATTCATTGGTGTGCTTTTTTTTCTTCTTAGGATGTCATTCATTGGTGTGCTTTTTTTCTTCTTAGGATGTCATTCATTGGTGTGCTTTTTTTCTTCTTAGGATGTCATTCATTGGTGTGCTTTTTTTCTTCTTAGGATGTCATTCATTGGTGTGCTTTTTTTCTTCTTAGGATGTCATTCATTGGTGTGCTTTTTTTTCTTCTTAGGATGTCATTCATTGGTGTGCTTTTTTTCTTCTTAGGATGTCATTCATTGGTGTGCTTTTTTTCTTCTTAGGATGTCATTCATTGGTGTGCTTTTTTTTCTTCTTAGGATGTCATTCATTGGTGCTTTTTTTCTTCTTAGGATGTCATTCATTGGCGTGCTTTTCTCTTTTTAGGATGTCCTTCATTGGCGTGCTTTTCTCTTTTTAGGATGTCATTCATCTGCGTGCTTTTTTTAGCATGTGATCCATCGTTGCAGGCGCAGCTGGCGCTGGGCATGCTGCTGGCGGCGCAGGCGCACGCGGGGCTGTGCGCGGCGCCGCCCCGCCGCAAGCGCCGCCTCGACCCGCACCACCACAAGCGACACAACTAGACCCGACCGCTGCCCATACTACCGAGTTGAAGTTGAAAACATTGTCACATGTTGGCACCTATCTCTACAACACAAGGCATTTTCCACCCAAAAAAAAAAATTCGAGGCAGTCAGAATTAGCCACGTTGTCGTCTCGAAATATCGTTATTACAAAAAATCTTAGCATAATAAATCTCAATTAGCATTTACTACGGGCTGAAGCTTACTAGACTTTAAATTTTGTAATAAATGTTTTTTTTTAAATCAAAACACGTATTTTATTCATTACAACAAACCTAGATCGTCCATAAGATGCAGATACTGTAGACGCATACTAATCAGTGTTAGTCCAGCAGACATTTTTTAGTGATTAATAACAGGCTGAATATTCGTGAGAAGGTTCCCTCTGAAAATTCTCGATAGAGGTAGCTACTGTAGTGCGCAGGTATAAAACATTTCGATTCGGTGGGGTGGGAAAACTTACCACTTTTGTAGCACTATGTATTCATTTCGATATACAAGCTGCATACAAAAAATCTGCTGGTTATTAATAATTTTTGACCTCAGCTTAAGCTTAGCTTTTGCCCGCGTGAATTTCGATTTTTCACAAATCCCCAGGGAATCGTGATTTCCGGTTCCCGTTCCCGCTACCTTTTCCAACCTTTATAGCTACTTTCAAGGAAGAATCTACCTATAGCTGTAGCCCGTAATCCCGTGTGTGAACTGTGGATTTTTCCAGGATAAATTTTAGCATGTGTTAAATGAGGGTATAATCTATTTCCATTCAAAATTTCAGCCAAGTCGGTTCAGTAGTTTTTCAAACTTTCGCCTTTATATTTGGACATATTCGGAGTGTAGACGCTGCAGTAAAATTATTGTTATTATTATATTAGTGCTATAGTCAAATTACTCCAGTCAATAGCCACTTAAGAGGTCAGTGGTTCTTTATTTTCTGCGTAAAATTGCGTCAGTAAAAGCTTTCGAAAGCTATTATCATGAAATGTCAATATGCTCAGTTTTTCGCCTACTATGTCATATTTTATTTAACTCTAATTTCATTCAAGATTTCATTGCTAGTAACATAGAGTGAGGTTAGCGGGAGGTGTCTAGCAATGCTAGCATTTAATTAATATAGAAAATAAAACAAATATTGGCTATAATATACACGTCTCTTATATTGATAAACTTAATACAACCTTTAGCAGAAACCTTGTGATATACAAACGAACAAAATTCACTGCTATTAATGCTAGTATAATTAATATTATACATAAGTGGCGCTTAAGATTAAAGTCCGTTCCGGTTATAGCAGGGTCGACACACACGCCTCCGCGATCGTACGTTAAGTGATCAGCTAAAAAATAAGCTCGACATCCAATCCAAATTATTTACATACAAGGTTTAAATTTTGCCTTTATCAGTCTGATTTAAAAGTTGTACATTGCTTATACATGCTAAATATTGCATATATACATCGCATTGCAATTATATATTCAATGTGTATAAGCAAGTGTGTAAATATATAAGTTGCATATACCATTGCTGATTTTCAGGATTCAAGGTATGTATAATAACTTTACTTCTTATATTCCATAACTTTTCCCAACCAAACACTAAAATAAAACGATTTCTCGTTGCATGTGAATTATGTGGAACTATTTAAATCTTTTTTGTTGTTAATTATAAATCGTAATTTTATCGATTGTGTTAATAATTTTGTTTTATTTTAATCATACGTAGGTACACGAAGTGAGGTGAAACTATTCATTGCGAATTTTTCACGGACAAGTGTGTGCAGACCCAATACAAAGTCATTATTTAGTCACAGTTTAAATAACTGTTAAGTCATAAATAGATTTAATTCGTCACATTTTATGTTAATTTGTTTGCTTCGAGCAAATATAAGAGTTCTTTCAACTTTTATTTATCAATAATAATTACACATTAACAAAAATCATGCTTTTTTGTTAATTTGTATTTGTCATAACAAAGGCATTTGACACCAAATTCATACAGGTCGAAATCGAAAATATAATCACAGTAACTCAAATCCTATGTGTATTCAATTAACATTATAATTATAACATTAAAATGTGTCTCATTTTAAATAACCATTTTTTGCCGATGGCTTCGCCCGCCGAATTTAGGTAAAGTCCTTAGCCGACCCATATCGAACTATGTATGTATATATTTGTACATTTGACTTTTCTTTTACTTTTTGCGTTAAATTATAGTCCCTTCCATATTTGCGTAAAATAATATAATAAATAATAAAATAAAAATACATTCTATATTGATTCTCAATTTGACACGTATGTGAATCAACGCGGACAAAGATTCACTTGGATTTTACTAAAATAAGAGCGGGCGAAAATCTCGAAGTAGGTAGGAATCTTCATCTTAAAATAGCTGTTTAGTTCCAGTATTGAAAGAAAATAATTAAGATTCAGTTTTCAAAGGAAATAATTTGTTTCCAGTTTGAGAAGGTAAGAGTTAGTTCCAGTTTTGGAAGTGTGTTATGTTGAAAGAGTCCATATGTTGTCGTTCGGAAGCGCGTAGAGGCGGCGGGCGCGAGACGCTGCGCGCGTCGCACATGCCGGCGTCTGGAAAACGAAAACAAAATCTTTCATTAATATATTATTTGCATTATACATAATCTATACTAATAAATAAAATTGAAGTGTCTGTCTGTAATATCGAAATAACTACCTCATATTAAGCTCATATGGTTATTTGAACGCTACCATAACCGAATCACACGTTTTTAAAATTTTTGTCTGTCTGTCTGTCTGTCTGTCTGTTTGAACGGGCTAATCTTCGGAACGGCTGAACCGATTTTGACGGGACCTTCACATACAAGTAGAGAATTAACCAGGGAGTAACATAGGCTACTTTTTTAACCGACTTTCAAAAAAGGAGGAGTTGTGTTTTTCTACCTATGTACACCGATATCTCCGAGATTTCTGAACCGATTTGCGTAATTTTTTTTTTAATCGATAGAGAAACATTGCGACCCTGTTCTATAAAAAATTGGATTCCAACTCCTCAATCCTGATGCTGTAGGGGACCTAATCCCCAAAACTAATGGGTTTTAGAAACTTTCGGTTATTTATATTGATATTGGGGGTACCAATTAAAGACTTCATCGTTGAATGAACTCGAGTAGGTACATATCCAACTCCTCAACCCTGATGCTGTAAGGAATTGTATACCGAAATCGTGGGGATCCCACGGGATTTTTCCGTTTTGGGGACGGGTTTCTACAGATAAGCTACTTTTTGTTCTCGAAAATCAAAAGTTCCCACGGGATTTTTAAAAACCTAAATCCACACGGGCGAAGCCGTGTGGGCATCATCTAGTTAGTATATAAAATACGGGGAAACTTTTCCCTGCCTATTATTAAAACAAACAAAATTTTCTCAAAATTGTCAAAAATGGCGGATCGGCCGCAACATGGCTGCCACATTTTTAGTATGTGAAATTACGTTACAACAATTCAAATCAAATCAAATCAAATAAACTTTATTCAAAATTGGTACACTGTACACTTTTTGAACGTCAATTTAGGTACAGGCAATGGTGATAATTATTTACGGAAACTTAAAACTAAAACTACGAGGGTTCCAAACGCGCCCTGGTCTGAGAAGAGCCCACAACAAACTCAGCCGGGTTTATTTTTTTTTTATTATCACCATCTTACAATATGGTATAATAGCCATAAAAATGATTTGAACTGTTGGCTTTTAGAGCAATCTATGTCCATGGATTTTTGTCATTAAAAAAATCTTTTAAGCTATAGTAAGACTTTTCAATTAATTTGCGTTTAATAAAACCTTTGAACTTATTGAGAGACATATCCAAAATGTTCTCTGGCAACATATTATAAAAAAGTACAGAATTACCAACAAATGATTTTCCAACTTTTCGCAGCCAAATTTCCAAATTTCCACTTACTTTATGATACACTAGATGATGCCCACGGCTTCGCCCGTGTGGATTTAGGTTTTTAAAAATCCCGTGGGAACTTTTGATTTTCCAGAACAAAAAGTAGCTTATCTGTAGAAACCCGTCCCCAAAACGGAAAAATCCCGTGGGATCCCCACGATTTCAGAATAAAATTCCTTACAGCATCAGGGTTGAGGAGTTGGATATGTACCTACTCGAGATCATTCAACGATAGTCTTTAATTGGTACCCCCAATATCAATTTAAATAACCAGAAGTTTCTAAAACCCATTAGTTTTGTGGATTAGGTCCCCTACAGCATCAGGATTGAGGAGTTGGAATCCAAATTTTTTATAGAACAGGGTCGCAATGTTTCTCTATCGATTAAAAAAAAAATTACGCAAATCGGTTTAGAAATCTCGGAGATATCAGTGTACATAGGTAGAAAAACACAAATCCTCCTTTTTTGAAAGTCGGTTAAAAAAGTAGCCTATGTTACTCCCTGGTTAATTCTCTACTTGTATGTGAAAGTCCCGTCAAAATCGGTTCAGCCGTTCCGAAGATTAGCCCGTTCAAACAGACAGACAGACAGACAGACAGACAGACAGACAGACAAAAATTTTAAAAACGTGTGATTCGGTTATGGTAGCGTTCAAATAACCATAATATGAGGTAGTTATTTCGATATTACAGACAGACACTTCAATTTTATTTATTAGTATAGATTTGTACTACACAAATGATAAACTAAAAAGATTTAAAGTTAAACCGACTTTACCACACACTTCAATCCATATCTTGAAAACTACTCAACCGGTATTGATGTAACTTACACTGTTCCCTAAGTTGAAGTAAATGCAAGCCAATAAAAAAGAATGGTCACAATCCGCTTAATAATTTCAGAAGAATCCGCAGACAAACATACATACATATACCTAGGTTTACACCAATACAAACCAACATTTTGCAACTTTCCAATACTAGAATATTACATACACACGGGTCGAATTGATAACCTCCTTTTTTGAAGTCGGATAAAAATACTGCGATTCGGGGATCAACTATTGTCTTCTCAACTATTCATATAACAATCACCTGCGAGTCAGTAGGGCGCGAACTCCGCGTTGTGCGCGTGCGCGTGCGCGTCGGGCCAGCCGTGCGCGTGCGCGTGCGGCCGCGAGAACAGCGACGCGTCGCCCGGACACCCCGCGCCCGCGCCCGCCCCCGCCCCCGCGCCCGCACCCTCCTGCCACGATGGAAAACACAACGATGATTATACGTGAATCAAAATTTACTTACATCTAAAAATGCTTAGTAAAAATGATTAGCGTGAATCAACAAATTGCATGAGTAGTTTTGCGGGATGATTATTTTCTATATCATAGTGTATTTCGTAAATAAATAAAATAAAGAATTAGTTGTCTTTAAGGTCAGTTTACGGACGATAATTTTACCTCATAACGTCATAAGAAAACAAAAAAAAAGAGAGATAGATGCGTCACAAGCCGAACACATTCCGCGCTCTCGCTTGCACGCGGAACGTGACGGATGAGTCATCCTTTTCCGTGCGTGTAGCCCGTTCATCGATTTATAGGACGTTATCACGTCAAAAATAACACATTAACTAGCTCAGCTTACGTTTAACGAAGTTTTAGTCACTTTCGACGCAACCGATTAAAATTATCCGAATCGATATTTGAGAATGTTGGGTAATTTATCATATTTTAAGTAAAATACGATAAATTACCCAACGGAAATTTTTGTCGTAATTTACGGTTAAATCATAACTTAATACCACCATTTATGATTGTGTGCAATTAAGTTCCTTTATCAATTACTGTTCTTTAACCTGTGCTTCAAGCTTTAACTTTTCGGCATTCCCAACCAGTGGTAGATTCAATTGACGATTCAAAAGTACAAGTCACGGCAAATAAGTCGACCGGTGAGCTTCAATGAGCAGAAATCGAAAATTAAGTATCTCGGGGTGTGAGGGGGTCGCGGGGAGGGCGTGGGGATCGTTCGTAAACACTGATTAGCTTTCGCGGATCCCCTCGTAAGCGCTGATTGGCTCTCCAATCGTATTGTCCCGCTCACTCGCACGACGCTGCGCGCACTTGAAGGTCACCGGTCGACTTAAGTGTCGGGTGTTATACTTGTAAAAGTTTATTTGAATAAAAAAAACTTTTCTATTCTATTCTAATAACAATTTGGACTCACCTGTCCCTTATAGAACTTGGAGTCTGACACATAGTGTATGGTCACTTCGCTGTTCAGCTTGGATCCGGCTCGCAATCGCTGGAAGTACGGCAGCTGGTCGCCGTTCGGCGTGAAGCTGTGGTTGTCCTCCATCTTGCCGCAGCTCTGGCTCATCTCCGGTTTGTCGTTGAACAGAGCGTTCCTGAACACATTCCGACTCTCCTGTCCGAAGGGGGTGTACAACCTCTCCTCTTCAATCTTCAACGGGGTGCCTATAACAATAAATAAGTGAAAATCTAAAAGATTGTCACTTAAATCTACTTCACCAAGCATTCAATTTTTAATTAAACTTGCACTGTTCCCTAAATTGAAGTAAATGTAAGCCAAAGTGTGTAGATTACGATACTGAAAAAAAAAAAATACTAAAATTGGTTCATTTGTTTTTGAAACAATCGCATACATACATACAAGTTGAATACAGAACCTCCTTTTATGAAGTCGGTTAGTAAAAATAATTTATTTCAACCTCTGAGATCATATTTTAAAGACACGCAAATATTGTTAGTAAAGAGACACGTTAATCTAATGTTAGTAATCCTAACACTGCGTAATTCTAAAAATTGGACATAGATTGCTGTAAAAGGCTTTTAAAAGCGTAAGTGAATTCACTTACGCTTTTAAAAGCCTTTGACAGCAATCTTGTCATGTGTTTGTCATGCTTTCACGCCTAAAAGTTTTTTTTGACAAACTTTGGTACAAAGATAGACTAGACCTTGGAGAAGGACATAATCCAAACGGGCATCAGTTAGATTTCAATATAATTTATTTGAATTTGAAAAACCTTACCTATAGGTTCCGGACGTATGGGGTTAGCGAATAACGAATCGTTCTCATAATTCCTGTTGTGGTCAGGACGGGTGCCAATTGGATTCGGTGACACTACTTTGGGGTTCTGACTGTTCTGATCGTAGAACTCGGGGCTCAGGAAGCTCTTCTGCTGATTGTCCTCATTCGTTTTGAACAGGGAGTATCCTTCATCGTTTTTCTGGGTGAACGAAGCGAGATTCATTATCCGGTTTTGAAGTTCCATATCCGTGTTCTTTGGACTGTTCTGGGATGGGTCCATTGCGAACTGTGGGTTGTAGACGTTCGGGTTGACGTAGTTGTACTGCGGTTGGTTGTACACTGGGTTGATTTGTGGTGGGGTCTGGTTGCGGATACCCATCAGGTTCTGCTGGTGCATCATCGACATGAGGGGGTTGCGGATGGTGTACATGCCGTTCGAAGTGGGGGTGATGGTCGCCTGGCAGGGGGTCGCCGGCGGCATGGGTATGGGGTCTGGGATGCGGATCTCGGACTTCTTCTGTGGGGGTGTGTTGGTTATCTGCACTGGGGGTAGGTTGGGGTGGAACATGGGGTTCCGCAGGGTGACCATTTTGGCCCCCTCCTGTTTCTGCTCGGTCTCTGCAGCCTTCTTGGCCTTCTTCTTCGCCTTCTTGGATTTGGCCGTCGGTTGGGGCTGCGCTTCCGGTATGACTATGGATTTCGGAGTTTCTGGAACTAGGACAGAAATGATTGTTTTAATAACAAGCATAATATGTTAATATGCATAATGATAATGTTTAAACACAGAAATAGATTGCATCCTGGAGACGTTAATTGGATACTTTTCATCCCGTAACAGAGTTATGGGAACGAAGACGCGGTCTATAGCCAGTGGGTAATGAAAACAGTGGTCAGTCTCACCGCTGTGCTGGTGGTTGTATCCATTCGATTGAGCTGATACTTGGTCCAGAGATACTATCCTTGCGTCGTGTGTTTTAAGCAAATAAATATCATTCGCTTTAACGGTGAAGGAAAACATCGTGAGGAAACCTGCACGCCTGAGAGTTCTTCATAATGTTGTCACGCGGCGTGTGAAGTGTACCGCGCCGCACTCGGCCGGCGTGGTGGACTACGGCCTGAACCCTGACCACTGAGAGGAGACTCGTGCCCTGCAGTGGGCCGGTGATGGGTCGATGATGATGATGATGATGACGACGATGTAGATGATGATGATGAATATAGTGATGATGATGATGATGATGATGATGAATATAGTGATGGTGACGATGACGATAAAGATGATGATGATGATGATGATGATGATGATAGTGATGATGAATGAAAACAGTGGTGAGTCTCACCGGTGTGCGGGGCGAGCGGGTTGAGCGGGTTGTGCGGGTTGTGCGTGGAGAACATCATCATGGAGGGGTCTGCGTTGATGACGGGCGGCGGCCGCGGCACCGGCGTCGGCACCGCCTCCAGCTGGTTGTGCTTCCACAGCGGCTGCGGACATTACACACTTCACTAATAAATAAATGTATCCGTTATTTTATGTCTGTAAAGTCGCTCTTTGGTTTATGGACGATAATTTTACGTGATATAACGTCATAAGAAAACAAAGAGGATAGATGCGTCATAAGCAAACGCTTAGGTCGATTGTGCCTTCTGTATTGCATTTTCCGCGCTCTCGCTCGCAGTGAGATATGTCTTTCCATCAGGTGTGATGGTGGTCAACGGTGTGTCTATAATATGTAGGTATATATAAAAATGAATCCCTATTTTCCTTGGTCACGGCATCACGCGTGGACGGCTGGATCAATTTGACGAAATCTATACTAATATAATAAAGCGGAAAAGTTTGTTTGTTTGAACGCGCTAATCTCAGGAACTACTGGACCGATTTCAAAAATTCTTTCACCGTTGGATATGTACGTGATCCCCAGGCGCGTGCACTCCATAGAAGCACGGAAGCTCTGCTTACCCTGAGCCTGAGGTTTCGTAAGTAAAAAAAATTAAAATAAAAAAAAAAAAAATTAAAAAAAAAAAAAATATTAAAAAAAAAATGAATTATCAGTAAGTAAGTACCAAATTATTACTTACTATTTTTTTTTAATTTTACTAAGTTATAAATAATAGTAAAAATATCACAGGAATAGCAATTAATTTCAAATTTAAAACAGTAGGTAAAAATCTTCATAAAAAGAAAATTATGTATTTTCAATAAACGTAATCTATTTTTAACCCCCGACGCAAAAACGACGGGGTGTTATAAGTTTGACGTGTCTGTGTGTGTGTGTGTGTGTGTGTGTGTGTGTCTGTCTGTTCCCCTGTGGCGCTCAAACGGGTGGACCGATTTGAATGCGGTTTTTTTTGTTTGAAAGGTGAATTAGTCGAGAGTGTTCTTATCTATGTTTGATGAAAATCGGTCCAAGATGGCCGCCGCTACAAAATGGCGGATGATATATTTTTTCACAACACCCTTGATATGGGTGTCAAATGAAAGGGCTTGACTAGTAGAATAGCACTATTGCAAATTCAAGATGGCCGCCGCCACTAAATGGCGAATGTCGGGGGTTTTTTAAATTTTCAATTTACACTTGTATAATCTTCTATTTCTTCAAAATATCTAAATAATACGCCATATTCTATTATTTCTTGAGGTAATTCAGAACAATAAACATCGCTTGTCGTCTACCGCGGTCCGCGCATAGGTATAAAAGCTTGGCGTTCTGAAGCTTCCATATCGAGTCACACTTACACATTTTTCGTAACACATACGCGTCTGCAGCTAACACGAACAGTATAATTACAGAAACACACACAGTATAACAACAGCTACAATGTTCTCAGTCATTGGAGAATTTGTTTCTGAGAAGCAGAGCTTTAGCCAATCAGAGAGTAGGGAAATAAACTGTACAAATGACAAATGTCAAAACTGTCAGTTGACACTTGGCATATATTGTCACTGTCACTTGTCAGTGTCAGACGTCTACGGTGTCAGATCAATTTGTATTATTTTAGTAATTGTTTCTTGTTTTCATAAAATCTAAACATTAATTTAATTAAACAACAAACAGTTTTCATAAAAAAGAGATAGGTAATTGTGATTGTGAGAGGTTTATTGGTTTTAAATGGAAATATGAAATATCAATTAGTTATTCATGTGCGGTTTGCTGAGGTACTATATTGTGTGTGTTCAATACTTTCATATTTCTCATTATTATTATTATAATTATTTTAGCACAAAACAGTCTTTTTTCCTTTCTTATTCAATTCATTGTTGGTCTGGTATACAAATGTGGCCGCTTCCAAAAAAGGGATCAAAAAACCAGCGCTGGTATCACCGAGTCGCGTTGCATTGTAAAACAGCAGACGACTTACCGCAACGAACTCCGTGCGGACGCGAAATTAACCGCTCCGATAAAAAACCCTAACCATTATTACGCCGTCAATATCATTGTGTTACGCGAGATTTTAAATAAGTGCAGACCAGACGAAGACCTTTGGAAGCCAGACCACACTCAGGGGGCCCCCATACGCAGCGGCGATCCTGATGCTGGTAAGTGGCTACGAGTACAACCCGACCAGCATAACATATTAAACATAGATTCGAACCGGATTTACCGCTTTATGTCTGGTACCTTTTATATAATTTCGCGTTTTATAACTGTTTTGTGCTAATTTGACCAAAATAAATCTAATTTTAGTCAATTTTCTTCATTGCTTAGCGCGGGTACCTACCGCCGGCACTTTACTTTAAGCACTTAATATCGAAATTGTAGACGTATTGCGTGTTATTCTACGATAATACCGATGTCTACAACGTACTTATAACTAGTTCTATCTAATTAAGTATTTACAATATCACGGGGTTTGGTCGCTAATTCTATATTTCAATACATTTAATTCCTCGAACGTGCAAGCGGTAGGTAGGTGAACAAAACTTTGTTCGGAGCGATGCACCGCGAACGCTAGCCGCGGCGAGTTACTTAAGGGTCGTCACACACTGTATTCTTGGTAAATTATTTATGCTACGTATTCGCATAATTTATTATTATATTTATATGATAATTACAAATTACACTATACGCATTTAACATTTATACTTAAGCCTATACATCTATACACGCAACAAAGTGTCAGTCAACGTTCAAAAGATATTTAACTTTAAATATCTATACAAAATATCAAGTCACTAGTCATCATACAAAATAATTACGCATCTGTTACTTAACTAATCTTGTCAATCACAATAATACCTATATTTTAAGTTATATATATTTCGTAATAATGGAACTTGAACAATTGATTTTTGAGCGGGATCTCGCCCTTAATAGTGTTCAACGTATAGTAGATTGTATTAACGACTCCGCCGAATTTCGTGTTCGGGTTAAGGAATTAAATTCTATTAAAAAAACGTTTTTCCAAGTTCAAGGAAAAATAGAAAAACTTTCCGTGAAACTGGAGATGTTTTCCAAGGAAGAAAATTTAGCTATACGTAATCAGTTCGATTCCTTATATTATCAGATTCAAGTGACATTAGATACCCTAAAAGAGACACGAAGACAAAGCGTTGCCTATGGGTCGGCGCTGTGCGGTCATGATCACTGCAACATATCACAATCTGCGCAGTCACATATTCGTTTGCCAAAAATATCACTTCATACATTTGACGGTAAATTAACTGAATGGAATGCCTTCTATGATTTGTTTAAGTCACTTGTGCACGATAACCAAACTTTATCGAACGTCGAACGATTTCGGTACTTATTATTGTCTCTAAAGGACGAACCTTTTAATATCGTCAAATCTATTCCCGTTACGGATTCAAATTATGCGAATGCCTTACAAGTGTTGCGTCACCGATATGAGAACAAAAGAGTCATAGCAACGAAACACATTGATAACATTTTTGATGTTGAACCGGTAAATGAAAGGGACATACAAGGAAGCTTACGTCACTTACTTAACACGTATTTAGAAAATATAACTGCCCTCCATTCTTTGGACTTTCCAGTATCCGATTGGAGTTTCGTACTCTTAAACATATTATTACGGAAAATAACGCCTGATATACGGAGGCGATTCGAATTATCATTGCGATCATCTAGCGACATACCGTCAATAAGTGAGTTACTCGATTTTCTGGAAAAGGAATTAGCGGCATCTGAAGTGATGTCGGCGTCAACTCGATCTGCTAGTACAGCCACTGTTAGTGACCTTGCATCCACTTGGGTCTCAACTATTGGTACAGCCCGTACGTCAACGCCGGCAATATCTCGGCATGCGCAAGCTGCCAACCGTGCGTTATCGTTTTCTTCCTCGGAACTTGAGCAGCAACATGACATATCTCGTCCACATTCTATGCATCCTCCGCGAAATAATAATGTTTATACAACCAGCATAAATTCTATGAATACTTTCAAATGTGCGTATTGTAAAGAAAATTCCCATCGTTTAAACCAGTGTGGTCCTTTTCAAAAACTTAACATAAATGAACGCAAGAGCTTTATATTTGCAAATAAAATTTGTAGCAACTGTATGCACAGCGGCCATGAAATGGAAAGGTGTACTTCGCTTCAAAATTGCCGGTTTTGTACTCTCCGACATCACTCTTCCATTTGTGACACTATGCCTAAACAGAATGTCACACTGACAACAGAATGTTCTACGCCACCGGATTCTTACTCGGAAGTGAAAACTTCATCACCCGCTCTCTTACATAGTGCTATACAACTTCCTCATAATAAAAATTGTACGGTTCTACTCACAACTGCGTTGGTTAATGTGCGACCAATGAATAACGAACCAAAACCGTCACGTCTGGTACGCGCCCTGGTCGATCAAGGTTCTCAAGCTACTCTTATTACCGAGTCTTGCGTTCAGCGTCTAGGTCTGCCACGGTATTCCTCTAAGAAAAGCACTACCATCACGAGCATAGGTGATAATAACGAGCAACTGCGGGATTATGCGTTGTGTGAAGTTACGCCTCACAACAAACCAGAACCTAAATTGTATATTGAAGCTCTAATTTTACCTAAAATCACGAGCTATACTCCGAACATTCCTAATAATAATTCCTTTGAGCAAATCCCACATCTTAAAGGTCTTCCATTAGCGGATCCAGAACTACGTTCTGCGCGTCCCGTGGAAATCTTATTAGGGTCAGATTATATTGACAGCATACTACTTCACAATAATATCAAGGGCCCACTTGGCACCCCTGTAGCCATAAATAGCATCTTTGGCTATCTCCTGAATGGCAGACACTCTCATTCAGCTTCAGGTTCTATTGGTCTCAATCGTAGCACGGAACAGCTTGATATTCAACGTCAAAGGTTTTGGAGACGCTGGAGTGCAGAGTACCTACATCAACTGCAACCTCAAGATAAATGGTTTCACGATAAGGGTAAGACACCCCTCCGGAAGGGTTCTGTAGTTGTGTTGATCGATAATACACTGCCACCACTGCAGTGGCGACGCGCGCGCGTGCATCAGCTCCATCCAGGCCCTGACGGTGTAACTCGCGTAGTCACCGTTCGCATAGGCAATACATTTTTCAAGCGACCTGTGGTGAAGGTCCTGCCCTTTATCCACTGATTAAACATTTTCTTTTGCACAATATATTATATTTAATCTAGTTTAAGTCCTTTTAACTGACTTCATCTTTTCTTAATTTTTTTTTATAAAATCATCTACGATTATTTTATGGTCGGCGCTATGTTCAATACTTTCATATTTCTCATTATTATTATTATAATTATTTTAGCACAAAACAGTCTTTTTTCCTTTCTTATTCAATTCATTGTTGGTCTGGTATACAAATGTGGCCGCTTCCAAAAAAGGGATCAAAAAACCAGCGCTGGTATCACCGAGTCGCGTTGCATTGTAAAACAGCAGACGACTTACCGCAACGAACTCCGTGCGGACGCGAAATTAACCGCTCCGATAAAAAACCCTAACCATTATTACGCCGTCAATATCATTGTGTTACGCGAGATTTTAAATAAGTGCAGACCAGACGAAGACCTTTGGAAGCCAGACCACACTCAGGGGGCCCCCATACGCAGCGGCGATCCTGATGCTGGTAAGTGGCTACGAGTACAACCCGACCAGCATAACATATTAAACAGTGTGTTTACAAAATTTAATGAAATGAGATCGTATCAACATCAGTTCTATATTTTTTCGCAAAAACTAAATAAAGTCCATAATCTGTAAAGTTCAAAATATCTCGCAATGCAAGTTGTTGTTTTACCGGTTGCCTGGTAAGTAGGTACCTAAACAATTTATTAGAAAATACGGCGTCTTATGTACCTATCTAGTTTGTTAAAATCTATCGTGTTTTCCAGATTCAGAGTTAAGGAATATTACTCATTTTTATTTCATACCTACACTAACGTTTGTCCTGTGAGTTTTTAACCGACTTCAAAAAGGAGGAGGTTTCTCAATTCGACCGTATACCTATATGCTTTTTTATGAGTGTTCGCGGATAACTTCGTCGTTTATGAACCGATTTTGATGATTCTTTTTTTGTTGGAAAGAAGATATTTCAAAGGTGGTCCAATGATAAGGAAATCATGGTTTGAGACCAGAGAAATCGAGGGGAACTTCCGAAAATCGTAGGGTGACTAGTGCGGTTATAAGTTTTATTAGCTTACAGCCTTACATTTACTTCAACATAAAGAACAGTGAAAGTTTCATCAAAATCGGCTTACTAGTTTTCGAGATATGGACTTTTAAGTGTGTGGTGAAGTCGGCTTAACTTTCAATCTTTTAGATTATCACTTGTTTATTTTTTATTTTTGTGTATCTACTCAAAACATGTTTATAGCATACCCTGGATTCAAACCCTGGGCACGCCACTGGTGATCCCTGAGTGCTATAGGTTATATATTATGTACCACGGGCGAAGCCGGGGCGGACCGCTAGTTTAATATAAAGGTAGACTAGGCCTTGGAAAAGGACATAGGCTACTTTTTATCCCGGAAAATTAAAGAGTTCCCGAGGGATTCTTAAAAACGCGGACGCGACTTCGTCCGGGCATCAGCTAGTGAATGAATAAAGTATAACGGTGTACTCACAACAGACTTGATGACGGGCGGCTCTTTCTTCTCGCTGGGCTGGACCCGGGTCAGGGTGATGCCGGGGGGCAGCCTCAGGTCTGCCACCTGCAACGATCAACATTTCAATTTGATGTTCCTCTTACTGTACGTTTACACGCTTGGCGAGCCTCGGCAAGCGTTCACACACACGAGCGTGTAAACAGGGCTAGAGTCGGCGACGCGTTTGCGACGCGTTTACACGTTGGCGCGTGTTTGGGGTGTGGTGGTGGTCCTCGTGTGGACCTGTTACGATTTCTATGGATTTTTAATAACATCCACCATCTCCTCTGCCGAACTTTTTACTTCCTTTGTTTTTGTTTGTATTTAACCCCCGACGTAAAAACGACGGGGTGTGCGTTGACGTGCGTGCGAAGTTTGACGTGTGCGTGCGTGCGTGCGTGTTTGCGTGCGCACGCACGCACGTCACGCATTTTTTTAAAATCCTGCGGGAACTATTGATTTTTTCCAAATAAAAAGTAGCCTATGTGTTATTCCAGGTTATAAGTTATGTAATTATGTATGTTTTTTTCAGCCTAATCAGTTCAGTAGTTTATGCATGAAAGAGTAACAAACATCCATACATCCATATACCTTTCGGGTTTACATTAGTAAATTCTTATTTAAAAAATTTTGGAACTGTGTATTCAGAGATATAACTGTACCTGAACGCCGCAGCTCAGTTGCTCCATGATGCTGCAGGACGATGGCTTTTCGGGCTCATTCGTGCACGCGTTCTGTGAATATTAAAAATAAATAAAATAGTGGTGTTTTTAAAAGTAGTAGGTACTAGGTAGGTAAGGTCTTAATGTTTTACCTTCATCTATACAAATAAATAAAAAATTGAAGTTGTGTAACTTCCGCACTCCGAGACATGTCTTATGAGCCATTGTGGCTAATTCTGTAGTACACAATCTCTAAACCTAAACTAAAATGACATGCCTAAATATATTCTTATCTCTTTCACAACGATACCTGCGGAAAAGGATAGCACTATTTTTAAACCTGTCAATTTAGTTTAGTTTAGAGATTGTGTACAACAAAATTAGCCACATTAACTAATTGTTATTAAATCTCTAAATGATCTGTCATTAAAAAAGCAAGAATTTAGTCATAATGAACATGACTAATATTTCAAATTCCCCTCCAAATAAGCCCAGCTTGTGTTAGGTGTGGTCTATACGATTTCGATATCCCACCGAATCGAAATGTTTTACACCTGCCGCGCACTACAGTAGCTACCTCTATCGAGAACTTTCACAGAGGAAAAACTTGGGCGTCTCCTCGAAACGAACCTACTCACGAAGATTCAGCCTGTTATTAATCACTAAAATCACTAAAGAAACAGAACGCGGCGGCTAGACTATAAGCCCTCATACGCATTAGCGGTCAACCGCGTACGCGGCTAGCCGCTTTTATATTTTTATATGCAACCGCTCATTTTGTACGCACTAAACCGCGACGAAATTCTATGAAGAGGCTAACCGCGCGATTAGCCGCGCATGCGGTTGACCGCTAATGCGTATGAGGGCTAAGACCTTTTGGTAACGCGCCGTGAAACTCACGTTTTATATGGACAACGCGCCGTACGGCGTGCCGTCCGGCGCGTTATCCATACAAAACGTGAGTTTTGACGGCGCGTTACCAAGAGGCCTCACGGTGGGGTTTGAACCGTCGACCTTTCGGTTTTCGATCCGCGGCCGACGACCGTTGCGCTATTGAGGCTTACCATACTTTCGACATCTCTTCTGCTCTAAATAAAAGGATCTAGAGCTCTTCCCAAACCATCGATCTGAGAGTGAATTTTTTTAAACCTATAATAAGGAGTTCTTTAAGTACACCGTTACACTACTCTGAGTGCAGCAGTATGTCTAATATATACTAATATAATAAAGCGGAAGAGTATGTTTGTTTGAACGCGCTAATTTCAGGAACTACTGGACCGATTTCAAAAATTCTTTCATCGTTGGATATGTACGTGATCCCTGAGTGCTATAGGCTATATATTATGTATCACGGGCGAAGCCGGGGCGGACCGCTAGTCTAAATATATAACAGGAAAAGGTGACTGACTGACTGACTGATCTATCAACGCACGGCTCAAACCACTCAACGGATCAAGGCTGAAAAGGATACAGATTGCTATTGTAAAGTAGGCATCCGCTAAGAAAGATTTTTGAAAATTCAACCCCAAGGCGGTTAAATAGGGGATGGAAATTATAAGGGGATAGATCCATGAAAATCAGTGTTTGGGATTTCAATAGGCCTCTTACAGCGGGAAAACATAATCTCATAGGAAATCAGAAATTTTACGCGGACGAAGTCGCGGGCAACCGCTAGTGAATAATGTAAGGAGTAAACACACTAACCTTTTTACTGACAACTTCTATAGTGGTATCGGCGGTTATGTTGATGACTTGTGGTTTGTGTGTGTTGTTGTCCTTCTTTTTATCCTTTTTGTTGTTTTGTTGCGTTTGTTGTTGCTGCTGCTGTTGTTGTTGTGTTGTTTTCGTCTTGGCCGTCGTTACTGTTGTAAAACAAAAAATATAATAACTTAACATGCAGTTTCCTTACGAAGGTTGGCCAATCATTAGGATACTTTCAAGTTTGTAGACAATTGCTATAAATAAGGATTTTTATGGCCGCAGTCACTATCTGTGCCAATGCCTTCTCCTGCCTGCCACTTTTCGATCAAACATCAATAATAAAATCAATATCAAATATCGATTTTAACATTAAATAAATTAAATCAATCAAAAGAGAAAACACGCTTCTATCACAATGGTGCTAATTCGGTTGAGTATAATGTCGTCGGTGCTCACAAAGTAAAGGATTTAATACAATATAATACAGTTATGAAAATATTTGATGAAGGAAGGCGAAGGCGGCCTTATCGCTTTTAGTGATCTACCAGACATAACCTATGGAAAGATGAGAATAGAAGTGCGCATGTCATGTGATTATGTTTATAATATGCACTATTGCTGGACTATTTGGAACACTAATTTTGATAAAACATATTATTTTTTCCCCAATTCTTACCAGTCTTATCCACTTTGTTTTCCTTTCCTTTCTTCTCATCCTTCTTCTGCTCCTTTTTGTCTTCTTTTTTCTGTTCCTTCTTCTCTTTCTTCAGTTCTTTCTTGTCCTTTTTCGTGTTTTCAATTTGAACCGGCTCCGACTTCTTGTCTTTTTTTTTACTCTTCGCCTCTTGCTGCTGCTGTTGTTGCTGTTGCTCTTTTCTTCTCTCTTCTTCTTCTGCCTGTAAGAGAGAAAGAGAAAATAGTTGACAACCTCGACCTAAAGTTTATTTTCACGTATTCAACTGTAAAAATACTCGAAACATTGCGATTTCTATATAAAAGATTTTATCACTGTGTGACATACATAGAATATTATGTTTACGTGGGGAAAAAGTAAAAAAAAAGAAGTAAAAATCAAGGCGTGGTTACTAATAATACGAAATACATTTTCCGTTTTGTTTTATATTCATAAAGTATAGCGAGTATAGCAGTGACGCGTTGACAATATCTCTCTCGTTCCCTCAGTCGACTCGGCCGACTTTACCCGAACGAGCGATACATAGCCGAGCGTGACAGCTGTCTCATTCAATATACGAAATAATGTGCTCAATTAAGTTTTCACTTCAAAAAGCAATTTTTAGGATTACGTAAAGGGTAAAAACGGAGCCCTATTAATATCACTCTGCTGTCTGTCTGTCTGTTTGTGCGCGGGTCACAGGTATCTCGCTCGTAGGTGAAATGAGTAACAACCTGAATTTTTGGTATTTGAATAGAATAGAAAAGCTTTTTATTCTAATAAACTTTTACATTGTACTTTTGAAAGTTGACTCGAAAAGCCAAATATTGAATTAGAAATTCAATTTTTAGCTTTTTCTTGCACGGTTTATTGCGACTGCGGTTTGTTCGGAAATGAAATCTTCCACCCAAAATATTAGGTTGTTCATAATTATGTACGGAACCCTAAAAGAGCGAGGTTCGACTCGCACTTGGGCGGTTTTTTTTTTTAAATAAAAAGCCAGCTAGCAGGTCTTAGCGCTCATACGCATTAGCGGTCAGCCGCCCAGGCGGTTCTTGCCGCCTGACGCGGTTGAAACAGCGGTTCACCGGCCACCGGCGGCGAGCCGCTGTTGAACCGCGTCAGGCGGTTGGACCGCTTGAAGTCTGACAACAGCGTTCAGTCTATCATAAACGAAGAATTAGTAGATATTTTCCAAAAATATCTTCTAATTCTTTCCATTGTTTTCATTTTAGGTCTCTGTTTTTATAATCTGCTGCTTCACAATTCCATATTGCTTATTTTCTTTGTTGACAACACACCTGCGGCACGCCGCGAACTGAACCGCCTAGTGCGTATAGACAACATGGCGGCCAGCCGCGAAGCGGGCCGCTGCCTCCCATTCAACCGCCGCGGTTGGAATTTCGTCGCGGTTTAGTGCGTACAAAATGAGCGGTTGCATATAAAAATACAAAAGCAGCTAGCCGCGCCGCTACCGCAACCGCTAATGCGTACGAGCGCTGGAGTTAGCCGTCGATTTGTCATATCGGATCTATGTATACAGACGGATTCCATTGCAATATCATAAAACACATCTGCTTAAAGTTTTCACTGATTGCAGATTACCGCAGAATAAAAAAAAAAAAGACGGATTCCATTGCAGTTCACATAACGACTACATTTGTTAGTCAAAGAACTCGCCTGTTGCTTCGCTAATAATTTCCTCTGCTTCTTTGAGAGCGGTTGCTCCTCGACGCGCGCTTCTGGGGTTTGCTTCTCTTTCTTTGGTTCGCTCTTTTGACTTTGAGGTTCTTTTTGCTTCTTCTGGAATGAGAAAATTCAGAATTAAAATTCGCAAAAAAAAAATTACAAGATTTTTCTCTACGAAAAGATTTTAGAGAAAAGATCTTCCAATCTGAATTTGTATTATGTATGCAAAAATGTGTCTGTCTGTTTGTCTATTTCTTCTCATTTGCTGGACCGATTTTGACTACTCGTTGGCACAAAGGTAACATACATCTCGGAGGCTGACATAGGATACACATTTTTAAGCCGGAGAATTCCGCAGGATATTAAAGAAACCTTAACTCACGAGCATCAAGCTACTAATCTATACTATCTATACTAATATAATAAAGCGGAAGAGTTTGTTTGTTTGAACGCGCTAATCTCAGGAACTACTGGACCGATTTCAAAAATTCTTTCAACATTGAATATATACGTGATCCTTGAGTGCTATAGGCTATGTATGTACCACGGGCGAAGCCGGGGCGGACCGCTAGTAAATATATAATTTGAGAACAGCACTGTAAATTGTATGGATTACATTGACAATATTAGTGATCTAACGGCAACTAAAGATCCTTAGCTCGTCCGCTTAGCTCGCATCCCTCGCTTTAACTAGTATGTAAAAAACTTAGCTTCGTTGAATCCTTTTCCACCAGAAAGTGCTATAAAAATCAATGCAAATTGGTGGGTTTAACGTCTATTTGTAGCTTAGAACCGTAGAACATCTCCGGTGGAAAGCCAGCTTTGCGGAGTTATAATTTTTCATGTACTTCTTTATAGAGCGCATAGCAGTAAATTGATGACCTCCCTGGCGCAGTGGTGAGCGCTGCGGTCTTGTAAGTGGGTGGTCCCGGCTTCGATTCCCGACAAAGTCAAAATCAAATAAACTTTATTCAAAATTGGTACACTGTGCACTTTTTTTAATTGAAGAACATTAAGGTAATATTGATAATTACTTACGAAAACTTAAAAGGGGTAGTTTGGGATTTTATAATCTATAAATTGTCGCTGGTCTGTGGGGCTATTCTGTAACTTAGTTACCAACTGAAAATAGTTGCCAACGAATTAGTTCGATGTACATTGCCGTTTTAATGTGTGAAATGAAAGCACTGTTTATATTTGACACAGTAAAGCAGCAATGTATATCAAATTAATTCATTGGCAACCATTTTCAGTTGGTAACTAAGTTACAGAATCACCTGGCTGGTCAGGTGGGAGGCTTCAGTCGGGGCTAGTTACCACCCTACCGGCGAAGCCGTGCCGCCAAGCGATCCAGTAGCGCGTAGAAACCGACCAGCCCCCTGATTGTGTAACTTTTGACGATGAAATGGTATTCATTTGATGGCCTAAGGCATCAAAGTAAAATAAACCATAACGTCATTGAAATAGAGCTCAATTTCGTGTGTCCATTCTTATACGTTTATGTATGTACGATACGATCCATAACGCTCCATGTTGAAATCAGTTGTATTGAATTTGTGACTTTAAATCAATACACTCAAGGTATATTTTACTTTAATGGCCTTAGGCTTGAATGCCATTTCATCGTCAAAAGTTATACAATCAGGGGGCTGGCTGCTATCCCCATCCAGTTTGACCGGCTTGCGTTTTAGACTGCATCATCACTCACCATCAGGTAGGATCGCAGTCAAGTGCCGAGTTACACATATATGTTACCTTCTCCTTGGCGGAGCCCTTGGCCAGTTGGTTCATGTGGGCTAGCGCCTGTTCCCAGGTCTGCTTCTTTTGACTGTCCGTTTGTTTCTGATTATTGGCTTGCTGCTCCTCGCTTACTTCCACTGTGAAAGGAAAACAATATTTATAACACTCGTAACGCTTGTCCGTGTAATAGGTCCCATAGGACTATGAGAGTGAAGGAATAGAGAGTGCACCTTGAACACCATAATGTCCATAATATTATTTCCAACGTTGTTGGCTAGTTTTAACCTCCACAGCCATAAGAATTGTAAAAAAAAAACGTGAATACTACAAAATATTATGTAAATTGATTAGCAGCACATTAATCAATGTAAAAATATTAATATGTACTTTAAATAAAATTTAAAAAAAAACCATAATATTAAAAATTAAGATCTTGTTTAAGTTTTTGAAATAAAATTTGGGTTCTCGGAAAATAAGACTAGTATAACCCGCGGCACGTAGATTGAACACTGAACGAAACGTGGAGGGGATAGCTGCGTGTGGAAACTGTCGCGCACGTAATACAAATAGCTTACCCCCTCCACTTTCCCTCAGCGTTCGATGTTCGTGTCGATGTTTATAACAGTAATGATGATCACTGACAAGATATCACAAAAAAACATCATTGGTATATGGCCTAAACCTTTTTCACTCTGAGAGGAGCACTTGTGCCCTGTCATCATGATCAACCCATTACCGGCTCACTACAGAGCACGGGTCTCCTCTCAGAGTGAGAAGGGTTTTGGCCATAGTCTAGCACGCTGGCCAAGCGGATTGGCAGACTTCACACACCTTTGAGAACGTTATGGAGAACTCTCAGGCGTGCAGGTTTCCTCACGATGTTTTCCTTCACCGTTAAAGCAAGTGATATTTAAATACTTGTGTACTTGTGCCCTGTAGCCGGCCACTAATAAGTTGATGATCATGATGACGAGTATAGAATAGCGCGAAGTTTCCGCTAGCAATTCCCTTCCATCCTGTACAGAAGGCGAGATGTGTCACCTTTAAAGTCTGTCCCGGAGATGTGGGTCGGCGGCGCGGGCGCGGGCGCCGGCGGGCCGCGCCGCGCGCGCTCCTCGCCCTCCTCGAAACAACCGTCCACTGCCAGACACACACACATCATTATTACAACTTGTAAATAATTAAAACTCTCATGCAAAGTCAAAGTCGAATAAACTTTATTCAAAACTAGCGGTCCGCCCCGGCTTCACCCGCGGTACATATATAGCCTATAGCACTCAAGGATCACGTACATATCCAACGGTGAAAGAATTTTTGAAATCGGTCCAGTAGTTCCTGAGATTAGCGCGTTCAAACAAACAAACTCTTCCGCTTTATTATATTGGTATAGATTGGTACTTTTTGAACGTCAATTTAAGAACATTGAGGTAACATGCGGACCCTCGGGCGTCGAATGGTAATTGAGTGTCTTGCAGCATCAGATCTACCAATACTATTATTACGTACATAATTACATACGTGTCGGATTGGTAACCTTCTTTTTTTTTAATCGGTTAAAAAAGTCGCAACTCACGCATCATCTTCACCGTCTTCGCGGATTGGTCGAGGTCGTACAGGCGCTGCTGGTCGTAGCGCTGCTGCTTCAGTATCGCCGAGCGCTCCATCTGCAGCTGAAACATTCACCCGGGGGCTTAAATACCGTTCAAAAAATTAATTTGTAACGTTATTTCCGTTCAACATTATTAACGTTAATATAACAAGATTTCAGTATCCCTGGACGCTCCATTTGCAGTGATACAGTCACCCGGGGGTTTTGAATACCGTTCGAAAAATTAATTTGTAACGTTATTTCCGTTCAACATTATTAACGTTAATATAACAAGATTTCAGTATCCTTGGACGCTCCATTTGCAGTGATACAGTCACCCGGGGGTTTTGAATACCGTTCGAAAAATTAATTGGTAACGTTATTTCCATTCAAAGGTTACGTTAGTATGAAAATCAATATTTTAGGAAAAATTAAACCGACTTCAATATAACACAAAATTTTAAGAGTTCCCTCGATTTCTTCAGGATCTCATCATCAGATCCCGACCGGATAACCCTGGGACCTCCTGGGAAGTTAACCTTTTCCAACAAAAGAATTTTCCAAGTCCAGGCGTGTTTGAGTAATTGGTGAACATATAGAAAAAGATTCTGATGATTTGAGAAGAATTTTTTTTTAGTCTGTTGTGTCCGAATCACTATCATTCTCTGTGTTAATAAAGTCGTCAAATAATTAACAAAAAACTTATCTATAATAAAACAAAAAACAATACCAAAATGTGTGAATTTACAATAATTATTCAAAACTAGATACGCATACTCTGCCAACAGTTTTGTCAACGGTACCGACATCTGTCCGGTGCTGACGTCACTAAATGGCGGCCAGGCGCAGTACCAATTTGCTTATACGTATCAATCTTAGTACGTAGCAAGTAGACGTATCAATCTTTTAAAAGTTGTTTGTTGGCGAATAAATATTTTTTTCTATCTGTCCGTCCGAATGTTATCAGGCTCTATCTCATGAACCGTGATAGTTAGACAGTTCAAATTTTCACAGATGATGTATTTCTGTTGCAGATATAACATCAAATACTAAAAAACAGAATAAAATAAATATTTAAGTGGGCTCCCACACAACAAACATGATTCTTTTTGCCGTTTTTATAAATAACTAGTGGATCCGGCAAACTTCGTCCTGCCCGGTGGTGACATACCGACATCAGCGTGACCTACCGAGACCCGGTAGGTTACCTGTACCTACCCGGTAATTGTGTTTTTAAACCATCCACGAACCCATTGAAATATATACACAAATTTTCATCCAAATTGATCCAGCCCTTTAGGAGTTAGGTGACAAACACACGTACAGAAGAATAATAATATATATAGGTACGGGTGACAGAGCTTACCTTATCCACGCGACGGAATGTTTGACAGTTACGAAACCCGTGAACATTTTGTATGGGAAAATGTTTTTTCTTTTATTTTATTTTTTCGTCAATTTTCCAATATTTTTAAGTTATTCTGCTATTCGGGATGGAGACAAACACGACAAATCAATAACCTTGAAAATCGCTCCAGCCGTTCTCGAGTTATAAGTGTTCGAACTAACACGACTTTGTTTTATATTTATAGATGGTACGGAACACTTCGTGCGCGAGTCCGACTCGCACTTTTTCCACTCTACCATCGACTGATGCTATCGATCGTCTATCGATCGACAGGTATAGTGTGGTACTGGTAACCCGGTGGTGTTACCTGGTGCAGCTCGAGCGTGTCGGCGTCGGCGTCGGCCTTGCCCTGCAGACTCCTGACCTTGGCCAGCTCGCGCTCGCACTCCTTCAGCCGCTTGCTGCACTCGGCCACGCGCCGCTCCGCCACTTGCAGCTCCTGACACAAAATGCAATTCATCCTTACTTAATATCCTTCATCATCATCATCATCATGATCAACCCATTACCGGCTCACTACAGAGCACGGGTCTCCTCTCAGAGTGAGAAGGGTTTTGGCCATAGTCTACCACGCTGGCCAAGCGGATTGGCAGACTTCACACACCGCGTGAGAACGTTATGGAGAACTCTCAGGCATGCAGGTTTCCTCACGATGTTTTCCTTCACCGTTAAAGCAAGTGATATTTAAATACTTAAAACGCACATAACTCCGAAAAGTTAGAGGTGCGTGCCCGGTATCGAACCCACGACCTCCGATTAGAAGTCGGTCGTCCTAACCACTAGGCTATCACAGCTTATTTTCAATATCCTTACTAATATCATAAACGCGAAAGTCTGTATGTATGTATGTTTGTCTCTCTGTCACTCGTGCAGCGCGTGGGAACTCAAACCACCTCCTGTCACCGTATGGACTCCTGGTACGCGAGAGAGAATTTTGATGTCGCTTTTTCGTTTCATCGATTTTCAAATGCACAACCATACTAAAGAAGTTTCACTTCAAGAATAGGAAACGGCTGCTGAACCACAGCCGCCGCACACTGAGCCACAAGTCGCGGAAGATTTTTTCATACATTTTATATGGTACCGCTGCACACTGAGCGCTCGAGTGGCCGCGTTCGAGCCACAAGAAAATGTATGAAAAATCTCTTCAGCGACTTGTGGCGGCCACTAGACGTCGCCACTGGTGGTCCAGTGTGCGGCGGCTGCTGGACCATTACTCCCCTTTTTTCCGCTCCGTCGCAGTCGGGTATAAGTCGACATACCTTGGCGGTGCTATTCACTAGCGAGGTGCAGTCGTCCAGTTGCTCCGCCACCAGCTGAGCTTTCGCCTGCTGCGCCGGATTCAGTTTCTGCTTCTTGCCTGGATCAATTATTAAATAGTATATAATATACTAAAATACCGTCGGACATTATAAGACTGCAGTGGTGGGGGTGGTGGAAACTTTGTGACGATGTTTCAAGGTTTGTCTTAAGCGGCTGCATGACTGTCATAACATTTTGCACAGAGACAGAGCAAGTCCTGGATTAACACATAGGATACTTTTTATTCCGGGTAAGTGTTCCTGCGGGATTTTAAAACAACGCCATCTATCGGCAAATAAGTTAAAATTTGGATTTTCTTTTGTCTTATGCTTTTCTGATATACTTTTTTTTATTATTATTTTTGTGACTATTGTATTGAATTGCGCGAGGAAAAAAATTGTTTTGTGTCGGTATCGTCAGGCAGCACTCCCCGGAGCGCGACTTGCGCACTGCCGCATGCCCGCCTCGGCCAAGTGGCTCCAAAGATACACGCTAAAAAACGCGATTTTCGATAGTCCTGTGTCCAGCAGTGGGACTTTAAAAAGGTGGTGGTGTGGTGGTGGAAATGGTCACCTTTCTTCTTGGTGCGCTGCGCGGCGAGCGTGTGCCGTGCGAGGTCGAGCTCGCGCGAGGCGGCCGCGTGCGCCTTGCGCAGCGCCGCGCCCATGCTCTGCGCCGCCGCCAGCTCGCTGTGCAGCTCCTCCAGTTGTTCGCACAGACGGGACTCCATCTTTGACACAAACAAACATATGTATATACGTTAGTTTTACTTTAAGCAAAACCTGAAAGTAGTTTGTTCAGAATCAGTAACATAATCGAGTCCAACCATTTTTATACCGTATTAGCTGATGCCTGATGATGATTCAAAAATGTTCCGCTCAACTTTCTTAATTTTTTATTTCATAAGGACCTTCTCCTGACAATAACAAACACAACAAAAAAAGAATTAGCGAAATTGGTCCAGCCGTTCACGCGTGATGCTGTGACCAAGGAAAATAGAAATTCATTTTTTATACATCGTCGGCGTCAGCAGGACCCTCTAAATGCAAAAATCAAATTTTGTACAACTATTCCTAATGTAAATTTATTTGACAAGTGTTTCGTTTTTTGCGCAAAGTAAAACTAACGTTGTATACACACTAGACTTGTGGTTGGCAGTGACCCTGCCTTCCGCTCCGGGGTCGCGGGTTCGATTCCCGCCCCGAGTTTGGGTGTATTTATAATATGTATGTATGTATACCTTTATTAAAATATATATGTATTTATATGTAACTATGTCTATCAGTCGGCTGTTACCTATAACACAGGCATTAAGTTGCCTACTTTAGGAACAGACGACCGTGTGTGTATGTATGTGTGAGTATTTATTATTATTTATTATTTATTATTACACAATACAAGACAAATACTTAGTTATTGGTATTAGATTGTGTTTACTGTTTATACTCCGATTTTTAAATCTGTGGAATTCTGACATTTCTTAATGTTACCAGAGATAAAACAGTTCCCACAAAAAAGATAATAAATTCAAAACTTACCTATAAATAAAAATCAATTGTCATATGACAAATGCCTCACAGATACTTCATATACTTTGGGGTAAAATTAAACTTCAGGTGATAACCCTATTTTTCATACAAATATCTCACTCTATTTTTAAATGACAACTGTCAGAATTCCACCGAATTAAAAATCAGAGTATAGGTAGTGTAATAATAGCGCAGTTTTGGATAGCGGTCCCCTTACGCCCCATATCGTATAACAAACACCCACTCGTTTCGCCTTCTGGCGCATCTTCTTGGCGCGCTTCTTGCCCCTGTCCACGTGTCGCGCCGGCCCTTCTATGTACTGCAACAGCGCGTCCAGGTCGCGAGGGTCCTCCGCCCTGTTGCACCCGCCTCTGCCGCGCCAGCTCGAACCCCTGGTGGTACGGACAGAGAACCGTTAGTAAGGCCCCGGGTTCGATACCTGGCTGGAGCGATATGGGAATTGTATGTGGTCTGACCGTGGCTAGTTAAGTTACTATTAGAATAAAATAGTTAATTAGAGTTGGCAAAAAAAACTGACGTTTCGACGACCTCCCTGGCGTAGTGGTGAGCGCTGTGTTCTTATAAGTGGGAGGACGCGGGTTCGATTCCCAGCATGGGCCATTTGGGAATTAAGAATCTCTAAATTGTCTGTCTGGTTTGGTGGGAGGGTTCCGCCGCGGCTAGTTACCATGCTACCGATAAAGCCGCGCCACCGAGCGATTCGGCATTCCGGTACGATGTCGCGTACCTTACTTATTAGCACGCCTCGCGTACATTAGCCCGTTAAGACTTGAGACTACCTAGTCACTTATAGATGAATATAATTTAAAAAAATATAGAAAATTCTACCTTCAAGTACCTTCAAGGCGAGAGTGAATAGGCATTTTCAATCATTTTGTCTCGCTAAAACTCAGAAACGGCTTAACCGATTCTGATGAAATTTTTTATGTGTATTTGAGTGGATCCAAATCCTTGGATATCCATTCAAATACACATTGATTCTACTACTAATGAATCTCAATCACAATAATTGGACCCGGTAGGTGGCGCTGCAATCAGTTTCTAGGTTCAGTGCAGGACGTCTGCCGGGCCCACTAGCACAGAGTACCTACAGAGGGGAAGCTTCTACAAGCGGGCCGCTGTAGGTACACTCACACATATGCGCACAGTTTGTCACCAACTGTACCGGTTAGTGGAACGAGCGCGCGTCCGTGAACCGTTGGTGAGTGTGTTTGTGTGAGTATAGCTACAGCGGGCCGCTTGTGGAAGCTTCCCCTCTGTAGATTTACTACTCGTGTGCCACTAGTACAATAAAATAAACCCATCTCACCCGGAACATCCCGAGGAGAAGGAGAACACGCTGGTGTCCCTGCTGGAGAGCGAGGCGGCGTTGTTCTGCTGCGCCTGCTGCGCCTGCTGCCGGCTCTGGCGCAGCTTCCTCTCCAGCAGCTCGTGCTGCTCCAGCTCCTGCTGCAGCAGCTGGTTCTGCTGGATCTGGATCTGCTGCTGCAGCTGCATCTGCTTCTGCCTCACCATCTCGTCGTGCTGCTGTTTCTGTGTGGATGTGATGTGCAATTTTTGATTGAAGTTATACTTTTTGAAATTTTCTTTAGGCGCGTTGAGCACTTTTTGAACAACAAAAATTGATGATGTATTCCATTGCCGAGTTCGGCAACAGCGACTGGATCTCTGTTAATTGTTTATATTATATGAGTAAGGGCTTCGCTCATGTGCCCTGATGTGACTTATGTACCCTATTTTAGCACTGAATAAACGTGCACAATGAGGACATGATAGGGTACCATTGTCATAATTATAGGTTATATTGGAGGGAGGTCTACTACTATGGAGTTGGTCACGGTAATTGTCCAGATCAAAAATTATGGAATTCGCGTAATCATCACCGAACGCTTGTATGTATACTATGTATATATGAGTACTTTTTGGTGTTGGTTTGAGTGGCGGAGTGAGTGTTTAAATTTTTAATTTATACTTGTTGTCGCCATAAATGTAACAAATGACGGAATTTATTTTCTGTCTATGATAATACCTGTTGTATTCGGATCAGTTGTTGTTGTTGTTGCGGTGTCAGCGTCGGTTTGTTGTGTATCGGCAGGTCGTATATCGGCTCCGGTTTCTTTTGTTGCTGCTGCTGCTGGGTCTGTTGCTGCGCCTGCTGCTGCTGTTGCTGTTGTTGTTGTTGAGCCTGTTGTTGCTGCGCCTGCTGCTGCTGCTGCTGTTGCAATTGTTGCTGGAGCTGCGCTTGTTGCTGTTGTTTTAGTTGCTGCAAGGGATGAAAGTGTTGTTTTTATATACTTCATTCGAGTTTAATACAACACAAGTTGGTAATTACAGCCAATTTGCTTCCGGAGGGTTTATGTGATGTTGTCTGGTGATGGCGCGTATTGTTTGTTTGGTTGCTTGTTAACCGACTTAAAAAAAGGAGATTATCAATTCGACACGTATGTATGTAATATTTTATTGGAACTGCAATATATTCACATATTATGATAATCTATAAAGGCTTCCAAAGAATACAAAATTTCATAGGTGTATGTACGTTTGTATGTTTGCCCACAGATTTCTCCAAAACTATTAATCGGATTGTGACCATTCTTTTTTTATTGGCTTACATTCACTTCAACTCAGAGAACAGTGCAAAGATCAGAATAGGTTCAGTAGTTTTCAAGGTATGGAGTGTTAAGTGTGTGGTGAAAACGGCTTAACTTTCACGGCCTTTTTCACCACCTTCTGATAAGTGACGGATAGATTATTGCACAACGTGTCTTTGTCACTTGACATAAATTAAGAAAGTGACAAAACTTATGTTTAGGCTATCCGACACTTATCAGAAGGTGGTGGAACAGGTCCTCAATCTTTTAGATTAGATTATCACATGTGTCACCTGTAATCGTATCTGTTCCATTGCGTTCGGGTTGACTTTTCCCTCGGCTTTCACGATTGGCGTGTTGGTGGTCTGCACCGGGACGGAACGTTGAACGGCCTGGAATTAAAAAAAAAATATTAAAAAGTGTCTGTGTGCAATTCACACGGCAGAAGTGAAACTTTATTCTAATTTTATGAATGCTCCAAAATATTATTTAAATATTATATTAAACATTAAAACTTTGTTTATGTAGCTGATGACGACGCTAGATGACGCCGCCCAACGCCGCCAGAATTAAAAATAGTCTTTTTCTTATTGATTTCCGGTAATAATTTTAATATTTTTGATTATTTTATTATTTCCCTCGTAGGTGTAGTTAGTATGAAGCACTATGTATCCCTTAGGGAGAAAGTGCGATTCCTAACTCGGGCGTACAAACTACACTACTCATTAGTGATAGGTCACTTTCACCAGTCATGGAACAATGTACTAAAGTTCGTCACCTTGGGTTTGACTTCAGGTTTCTCGGTGACGACCATCCTGGCCATCTTGTCGGCGAGCTGCTTCTGCTGGTTCTCCATCGCCTGCCGCTTCTGTTGCGCCTGCGTCGTCAGGTTCGGCGGGAGGGTCTTGGGCAGGGCCTGCCACCAAATGTTATCTAGTTACTTCTAATTATATAGTTATACTGGCGGACCCGGCAGACGTCGTCCTGGCCGGTGACACACCGACCGCGCCATCTACCGGGTCCAATTGTGTTTTTAAACGTTAAATTTTTCGATCTCAATAACTTTAATGTATAATCGAAAGCGAGGGATGAACAATACCTTCTGTTCATATTTGAAAAAAAAAAAAACTGGTACTTACAGGCGGCACGGGGGCTTGGGGCTGCGGGGGCGGGCGCTCGACCGGGGGCTCCGCTTCGCCCTGGAATTCATATACAACAAATTATCACCCAAGTCCCAAGGTGCTAGAGTGGCGACCTCGCATCGGAAAACGCAGCGTTGGCAGACCTCCCACTAGGTGGACTGACATCAAACGAGTCGCAGGGATATAAGCGGCCCAAGACCGCAGCGTGTGAACGTCCCTACAAGATACCTATGTCCAGCAATGGACGTCTATCGGTTGATGACGAAATTATAACAAGTCACAGTTACTTTTGGTGCAAAAGGCTCACTCCACACATAAATGAAAAGCGACGCTTATCCCAAAGCAATAAAGTGCATTTCACCTCGCACTGCGATTAGTGCCTCAACTTTATATTCACCCACGAAGCCAGTCACTTATCCGATCGAGTACCGACGGCGGCTATCCTACGTTTTGTGAAATGGAGGCTTAAAATTTAAAAAAAAAATGGAGTCTGTAAAGTCGGTTTATGGACGATAATTTTACGTGATAACGTCATAAGAAAACATCATAGAACACATATATGTATAGGCCGATCGTGCCTCTTTATCGCGCTCTCGCTTGCACGCTCGGCTCAGGCGGAACGTGACACTTTTTCGTGCGTGCAGCCGGCGTTCATCGATTTATAAGATGTTATCACGTCAAAAATATTGGTTATATAGAAATTATTATATTATGGTGTGAGTCTATACGATATGTGAGCGTGGAGTTACCACGCTCACACAACGCGCGCAAACGATCTGTCGGTCTGTGTGTACTCACATTGACAGTCTTGCACTTCTGTTTCTTCTTGTTCAGTATGGACCGCAGCCTCTCCCTGGTTTCGTTGAAGTTGCGCGACACGGGTGTGGTCAGGGGCGGCTACAACATAAAAATGCAGTTTTTTATTACATCGAGTATTAATAATACTAGTATTAATAATAATAAAATTTGTAATTCACTGCTACAATAAACTAACAAAAATAACATAGTAATTAAGAAAAATTATATTACTAACACACTAACAAACTATGGATGGAAACGTCTGAAATAAACGTTTATTATTATTATTAAAAATATGGAAAAATCCAGTGCCCACGGGATTTTGAAAATACCGAAGTCTATAGCTACAGCTATAGGTAGAATACTATAGCAAGCTTTCTTGAAAGTAGGTATAAAGGTTGGAAAAGTGAGCGGGAACGGGAACCGGAAATCCACGATTCCCTCGGGATTTGTGAAAAACCGAAATTCACGCGAGCGAAGCCGCGGGCAGAAGATAGTATATCATGTTTTTTTTATTTATTATATATATAAAGCTACTTGAAGTTACGGACTGATCACCTCTCCTGAACAATTTTGTATGGAACTTTTTCACCATACTTTCCATGTGTGTAAAATTCAAAAATTCTAGGTCACCAAAATTATAGAGAGAGCTGAACGTGGAAAACTGACTAGAGTGCCCTAGGGGATCTCGAAAACTATCAGTCGGAGAGGTATCGTCTCGAAACAAAAAATGTTCAAAACCTTGGGCCATTGGGTGAACCGGTAAAAAAAATATGGCCACCATACAAAAAAAAATTGGACTCCATACAAAAAAATTCCTAATTTTCAAGAGCCTCTCCAGAACAATTTTGTATGGAACTTTTTTCCCTTCACTACTTATGTGCATAGAACTTATGGGTCTCCCTTCAGAAAATTATGAAACGTCATGAATGTGGAAAATTTACCAGAATACCTCATGGGTCCTCCAAAACTACCAGTCATACAGACATGGTCCCAAACAAATGTTATTAAAGACCTTGGGCCATTAGGTGAACCGGTAAAAAAAAGATGGCCGCCGAACAAAAAAAAATTCTCTCCATACAAATTTTTTGGGTAATTTTCAAGAGGCTCTCCAGAACAATTTTGTATGGAACTTTTTTCTTTTCACTATTTATGTGCGTAGAATTTATGGGTCTTCCTTCAGAAAATTATGAAACGTCATGAATGTGGAAAATTTACCAAAGTACCTCATGGGTCCTCCAAAACTACCAGTCATACAGACATGGTCCCAAACAAATGTTATTAAAGACCTTGGACCATTAGGTGAACCGGTAAAAAAAAGATGGCCGCCGAACAAAAAAAAATTTTCTCCATATAAATTTTTTGGATTCTTTTCAAGAGGCTCTCCAAAACAATTTTGTATGGAACCTTTTCCCTTAACTATTTATGTGCGTAGAACTTATGGGTCTTCCTTCAGAAAATTACGAAACGTCATGAATGTGGAAAATTTACCAGAGTACCTCATGGGTCCTCCGAAACTACCAGTCATACAGACATGGTCCCAAACAAATGTTATTAAAGACCTTGGGCCATTAGGTGAACCAGTAAAAAAAGATGGCCACCGAACAAAAAAAAAATTCTCTCCATACAAATTTTTTGGGTTCTTTTCAAGAGGCTCTCCAGAACAATTTTGTATGGAACTTTTTCCCCCCACTACACGTATAAGTAAATAGAACTTAAAGATTTTTTCACAAAAAACACAAAACGTAGTGAATGTGGAAAAAATTACCAGAGTGCTCTAACGGCCCTCAAAAACTATCAATCATAGAGGCATGGTCCTGAAACTAAAAATGTGCAAGACCTTAGGCCCTTTGGTGAGCCAGTAAAAAAAAGATAGCTACGGAACAAAAAAAAATCATGTCCATACAATTTTTTTTTTAAGTTTCAAGTCCCACTAAACGCATGCATAGAACTCATTAGTGTCCTTTCAGAAAAGATACGAAACGTGATACCAATATTTTTTTCTATCTTTCAAGAGACTCTCCAGAATATTCTGGTATTTGGCATGGCCTCCCATTTCTTTATTGAAGAGACTAGAAGGCCCGCGAGCTGCTTGCAGCTCGCGCACCGAGCGCAACACTAGTTTTTTATATAGTAATACAATACGTACAGCGTGTCCAAAAACGGTGCAGTAGCAACAGTTGCAAGGCTGGTCCGCGGCGCCCTCGCCCGAGCACACCCCGCCGTGCGCCACTGCGGAGTTCAATGTAATGTGAAGCCGTATTCATTAGTGGACAAAGGTCCCACGAACACTCGCCCGACATCGCGTTGTTGAAGAAGCTTGTGGGACAAGATATCTGGCGAGGTCGGACGGAAAATAAGTCGACCGGTGACCTTCAATGCGCAGAAGTCGAAAATGAGGTATCTCGGGGTGTGAGGGGGTCGCGGGGATCGTTCGTAAGCACTGATTAGGTCTCGCGGATCCCTCGTAAGCGCTGATTGGCTCTCCAATCGTATTGTGTCCCGCTCACTCGTACGACGCTGCGCGCACTTGAAGGTCAGCGCTCGACTTACGTGCCGGGGGTTATACGCAGCTTTAATCCCACCAGAAACATTTGAAATGTTAAAAGGAAAAGCAAACTTCAATCAAGGACTTGAGAGATTGTACTTCGCCGTTAAAAAGCATCGATATCCAAATGGACGCCAAACATATATTCGTCTCTGAGCTTCGTGCGAGAGCGAACTCGCGCAGGTTCGTGCTAGCTCCGTCTCTCTCTGTCCGCACACTGATATCTGGAATATGCTATTGCGACGCGTCTTGCAGTTATATTCAGAGGAGAATATTTGTTTGGCGCTAGCTGTACCGAGTTTTATGCTAAGTTAATCGGATCATCTCTACTAGTTATTTATGCAACTGTTGTGTAATAAGGGGTATTAAAACACGAATGTGGGTTTATCACATGAGGCGAAGCCGAATGTGATAATAGTATCACATGAGTGTTTTAATACCTAATTATCAACAGTTGCATACAAGACTTTATCTACACCCATAAATTATGAATCCTCTATAAGATTCTAAAACAGTTAGCTTACTGCTAAACCCCCGACATTCGCCATTTTGTGTTGAAGCCATCTTGAATTTGCATTGTGCTATTCTACTAGTCAAGCCCTTTCATTTAATACCCATATTGAGGGAGTTGTGAAAAAATATGTAATCCGCCATTTTGTGGCGGTCCAATTTTTATGAAACATAGCTAAGAACACTCCCGACTAATTCACCTTTCAAACAAAAAAAAAACGCATACAAATCGGTTCACCCGTTTGTGCACTACGGTGGAACAGACAAACAGACACATACACACACACATACACTCACACCCACACCCCCATCCCCACCCCCGCATTCAAACCGGTTTGAGCGCTACGGGGGAACAGACATACACACACACACACACACACTCACACCCACACTCCATCCTCACCCCCGCATTCAAACCGGTTCACCCGTTTGAGCGCTACGGGGGAACAGACAGACACACACACACAAACACACACACACGCACACACACACCCACACACACACACCCACAACCACATCCACACCCAACTCACGCCCAACCCACGCCCACGCCCACACCACAATTCCCACCTCCGCATTCAAACCGGTTCACCTGTTTAAGCGCTACGGAGGAATAGACACACACACACAGACACGTCAAACTTAACACCCCGTCGTATTTGCGTCGGGGTTAAAAACGGATGATGTAATATTGTACCGAATTTCATTACATCACTCGTTTGGATGATGTAATGGTTGTTACAACATTGGGTGTTCTAAAGTTGGCAATAAGCTAACTGTTTCAGAATCTTTAATAGAGGATTTAAAGCATGGGTGTAGATAAAAGAATTTACAACATTCCTCGATTGCTTTTAAACATATCACCGAGTATGTGACTTGCCGAATTTTTCAATTTCAACGCTTCAAATCGGCACAAGAATTAGCTCATTTTATATGGCCACTGCCAATCCAGCGTTCTTATATTAATAGCGGTCAGTTGTAGCGGTAGTTGGGAAATAACAGCACAGTTATTCGATTAGTTTGAAAAATCTTACCCTTACAAACGTGCTGCTGGTGGTTAGCGTTCTCGCACGGCTTGGGCGCCGGCTTCTGTTTCGCCGGCGGCTTTTTCACCTCCTTCTTCTTCTCCTCTAGACCGTTCTTTGATTTGTCGTCGTAACACTGTTTCACTATCTCCCCCAAACACACGGACGACACATCGGAATCCTTACACGAGTCGCACGCGCAGTCGTTCGTCCACTTGCAGTTCGTCTTCGGGGTGTCGCATACGTCGCTTTCCGATTTGGTCTGTCCGTTCCGCGACATGTTCCGGAACGCCACAGTGTTCAACGTCTGCTTGGCGTTCCGTAACGCTTGCGCGGAATATTTCGCCAGCAATTCCGGATTCTGCGATCCGATCACGGATAACGGTGTTTTGTCCTTGTTTTCCGGATCCGGTTCTATTTCGTCCGTTTTGAGTTTTAACGTCTCTTCGATGTCTTCGTCCAACAGTTTCGCGTCTATGCTCGAGCATATCGATATGACGTGTTTTTTGTACGTCTCTGGAACTTGCAGACCTTGGGTTATGAACGATTTGATGGTGTAGAAGCTGTCCAATAGAGACTTTTCGCCTTTGGAAGTCAATATCGCTTCGCATTTGGCTAATAACGCGTCGTTTTTCGCTTTTTTCTCATCTTTCTCGTTGTTCTGCGGTATTTCCGGTTCTACGACTTCCTTTTTCACTTTCGGCGGTTCCTGATTGGTCTTTTTGACTATTCGTACGTTCGCTTTGCCTATGATTTTACTGAGACCCTTAGCCGCTAAGATTTCAGCTTCGCTAGCGGTCTGGGTTTGAACAACTTTCGGTGCCGGCGCCACTTTGACGAATGCCTCTTTCAATTTCTCCTCCAGCTGTTCCAATCTATACAACATCACTAACCACTCGTCTCCCGTGAGAACTTTCTTCGGTAACGTTTCCATATATTGCCTATTCATTTCCCTGAGTCGATTTATGAAATGCTCTCTCTTTCTTTCTTCCGTGAAAGTGGAAAAGTCGGGCGCGTTGTCAATTTTTCTTACTTCTAAACCTGTCAATTCTTGTATCACGTTCGTCGCTAGCTCGGGATCCAACAGTATCCAGCCTGCTAACTGTGTGGATTCCGTACACCGTTTTATAACGTCCATGTACTTGAATTTGAGGCTTTTCACGGCTGATTTTTTATCGTCTGACAATTTGGATAGCTTCATTATGAGCAGATCTAGTGTGTTGCCGGCAAAAGTGCTGAGTAGTTTAGTTATCTGTTTCAAAGTTTCCTTGGACGCCGGACACCCTTCGCTGTCTGAGTCCCGGCTGTCGCTGTTCTTTCTCAATTCGTCGATTTTCTCGATTATTTTGTCGCTCTCATTCGTACACTGTTTCGACGCTAGCTCTCGTATGTAGGAATAGAATTTGTGTAACATGGCCTCTATTTCATTATCTAATAGCTCGATGGGTAAACCCTTACATTTACTTGCGACGTAATGTTTCCACGAGTTGAATCTAGACTGAACCAGTTTTCTCAACTCGTCCATACTCAATGCGTCTTTCACTGAATTGTCAAAAAGGGTCGTCGCCTTCGAATATATCTCCGAGTTAATACTATTACGCGGCAAAGAGAAAAGTTCCTTTTCCTCCTCCAAACACTTAGCTAATTCGGGACTCTTATTTTGCTTAACATATTCGAAAACTTTGTTAATAACTACTTGAGCGGATATAGAAAATAGTAAGTCTGTGAAATCGTCCTTCTCGTTTTTATTCTTCATTAAATTCTGCAGTTCCTTCTCGTCCCGTAAGAGTTCGGACAAATCCTTACCGTCGAATTCAAAAGTGGCTAAATCCATATCGTTATTCTTAATCCTACGTGGTATTTTACGCTTGGCAGTGTTTTTAGTTACCTTAACGCTATCTCGTTTGGACAGTTTCAACTCGCGTATCTGTTTCAGAGTCTCGGGAGTCAACTGAGCTTCGTTATTCACATCGGGCAAACTGTTCATTATTGACGCGAACTCCGGCAGTTCGAAACTGGCGTTCGTGAATTCGGACAGTTTGGAAGCTATTTCAGGCATGTTGGCTAACGTTTGCGGCATGTTTTCCACCAGTTCGGAGAGTTTGTTGATCGCTATGTTCATATCTACCGGGTCGTCGGAATCCATTTTCTCCAACAGCTCGGCGGAATTCTTATCTAAAGTCATCATAACTTCTATTATTTGCTCTAACGAAGGCGGTTCGTCGACGTCTTCCTTGATTTTTTCATCTTCGCTCGCACTATTATAAGAATTGATTATATTCTGACACTCTTCCATAGCTTTTTTTATTTTCAGTCCGAAAGTTACGTATACGTCTTTATCGTCGTTTTCGACTTCTTTGATTTCTATAGTTCGCTTAAAATCACTATTGTTTAACGGCGTATTTACATCGGTTATTTGCGACAGGAAATCTATAACTTTGTCTTCCTTGTTAAAAATCTTGGTAACGGTTAGAATTCTGTGCGGATTTTGGGTATAAACGGGCGTAGGTTCAGACGTCGTGGGTGACATTTCCTGTAACGGGGGACTGACTGATTCCGGATATTTAACAGGTTCTGCGTCCGTATCCTTCATATCTTCCTTTAGATCTGGACTATTGAGAGCGAAATTCGCGAATTTAGCAAGACATTCGCGCATTTCCTTGCAAATATCGCCCGTCTCTTTCTCGCCTACTATAGTTTCCGTATCGCTAACATTGTCTTCCTTTTCTAATGGGAACGCTTCCGGCGGTTCGGCTTCTGATTTGACGGGCTCATCGTCGATTTCTTTGTACGGAGATTTTATATTAATATCGTTTTTTACGGGTGCCTTGTGTCTTAACATTTGGAGTATTTTATGTGGATTGCTGATTGATTGCGATATGTTGGCGGGTTTGAGTTTTCTTTTGGGCGCGGTGGATGTTTTAGTGTTTTTAGGGCTCGCTGTGCGGCGTTTGCGTCGTGGAAGGTCTTCTATTAGTGTAACATTGCTATCTGGAAGACTGTAACAGATTTATTGCACTTAAAAGATCGGATTATAAAATATATTTTATAATCAAATAGCGGGATAGATAATTAATAGGTCAGTGAGAAAGTATTTTCGAAATTTCTGTGTGAAATCAAAAATCTTACTTATATATATTTTTTTAAAGAAATACCAAAAAATATATACACATAAGTTACCTCTCCCTTTCCTGTCGAAGTTGGTCCTCTAGCCACATCCTAAGTCGGTGGTAGTACAGCTGCTGATCCCTCATGTGCATCACTTTACGACGGACCTGTTGGCAAACAGCTTTAAATTAATATAGATTTATTGTATTAATAATGGAATTGGCAAATACATGAAAACAAATACTTTTTTAAACTAGAAATTTTTTCTTTTATATCTCTGCACATACTATACACACCCGTGAAAGGTGGGCCGTTGTCAGTTATTAGCTATTGTGGTATACCTCTTTGAATCGCTGCAGGTGGTACTCAGGGCATAGCGGGCGGCAAGGGGTGTGAGCGGGCGCGGGGGGAGGCGAGCCGGGCGGGGGAGGCGCGGGAGCTCTACCGCCAACTAACTGCGTACACACCTGCAAAATGAATCACGTTAAAAATGTCTTATATATCCATTTCTCCTTCAAACAAATGATAATATAACAACATACCGTCGACAATCTTTTCTGTTTTCGGTACAGTTGCAACTGTCGTCGGTGCACGTCGGGCAGTCGTCGGTACATCGCCATCAGCTTCCGATCTACCTCCGACAATCCGACGTGGACGCGTTTCCTGAATCACGAACAACGTTCACTTATTAGTTACACAAAAACTTAAATTACTTTTATTTTGGTACTATTACACTAATTTTATTTCAAAATCTTCGACCATAAAACGTCATTAGATATCACAGTGAACAACAACAGTTAGTGCTAGTGTAGGATGCCACTTTCGTTTTTTCACAGTACACTATACTTTATTTTTTTGGTCAGGCTATGCTGAGCTTTTAGCGATTATGAGATTCTACCATCGTTCCCTGGCTACACAGTCTAATGACACATACCTGGCCTCGTGATCGGTCCACTGGTCACAATGCTGCAGCACCCTGTCCATCAGGCGCTCAATGGACGCTATGGACTTCATCAGCTGGCGGACGGTCCTGCACAGTTGGCCACCCCCCTCCCCCGAGGATCCACCGGACTCCACGGCCGCCGCCGCAGCCAGGAGCAGTTCTGACGCTGAGTCCAGGGAAGACGAGGTCGAGAGGCGGAGGGAAGCGGTGCCAGAGTTTTCATCGGAGTCGGATACTGAAATTAATAACGATATTTTAGAACTAATTAAATTTTAAAAACATATTATTCAAAAATGTATGAATTCGGACCGACGTGACGGCAGGATGTGCCGATGTATTTACAGCTCGGGTACACTCAGGAATGTACACAAAGTAATACAGTTAATAAGTAAAATACTCACGATCGTCGAGGTCGGCGGTAATGTTGGAATCGCTGAGGTCTGCGGTGGAGTTTGACTTCGTAACAGAGGACCTGACTTCAAAGTTGTCCGGAGGCCTATAAACAAAGTGTAATAAGGAGTTTTACAAATCATAAAGCTTCCAGGTGTGTCCTCATCCAAGATCTATCAGCGTGTGAAGATGAATGTCTTCGAACAGTGCGTGTTGCCGGTGATGACTGTTTGTGTGAGTGTGTTACAAAAAAAAAAACAACAGTGTGTGAAATATTCGTTTAAAATGGACAATAATTTATGGATCTGAAACATGGTCGTTAACTATGGGCCTAAAAATGCTTAGGAGAGAGCTATGCTAACATATCTCTGCAGGATCAAATCAGAAATGAGGAGATCCATAGAAGAATCAGAGTCACCGGCACAGCTCATCGAGTGATGAAATTCTGCCAAGAACCTTTCAGCGTTAGTGTTTTTAAAAAGTCATACATATCAGTATGGAAATATTTTTTTGTAATACTCACTTGGCACCCGTCCCGTCCCCTTGCTGCAACTCTCTACCAGAATTGGCCGGCTTCATGTCTATAGATGGCTGCAACAAAGTTATACACTTAAAACAGTTAGCCGAAATCTACCGAGTTGTCGTTTTGAATATGCGAAAATATATCGATATGTATGCCTGAATTAAAAATCAGACTATAGCTTGTTCTTTGCATGTGTCCTACAAATTAGACTTGCGAGGTGTTTTGTTTATTTTTGATGAGAAGTGTATTATAAATTAAAATGTAATACCTTCTCTGCGTCCGCTTTAGTGCCATTGAACTCGTTGACCGCCTGCATCATGCCGAAGAAGGAGATCCTGGAAGCAACACTATCTTATACTATTAAGGGATAATTTACCTATGCCAGAACTATGGCGTCTAGGACAAATAAGTGAACTACAAGTATAGACACTATCAATACAAACCAGAAACAGCTAGATTTTTCCATAGATAAGAATATGACAATTAAGTTAGTGGAGTGAACAAAAAAATGGACGGATTTTCCTATGCCAGTGACATACGGCTCAAATTACAGCATACGATCAAAACTACTATGAGACAAAAGATATGTACTTGGAATGTTATTAAACACTAAATATTACATTAGCTGACAATCAGTGTCTTATTCTACGTACTTAATAACAAACAACGTGTATTCGTACGCGCGACCGACGTCAGCGTAAAAGGGATTCGTAAGCCAGCGTCAGCCTCAATAGCGCAACGGTCATCGGGCGCGGATCGACAACCGAAAGGTCGACAGCTCAAACCCCACCCGTTACACTATTGTAGTAACCACTCCTAACACAAGCTGTCGCTTATTTGGAGGGGAAAGGGGAACATTAATCATGTTCATCATGGCTAACATTCTTTTTTGAAGTGAAAACTTCTTTAGCCGCGCCGAGCTATTTTTGGTAGGGGAAAATGTATGGATACGCGTCACCGATGACCTCGACATGCTCGTGACGTATTGCGCCAGAGTAGCGACGCGTAGCGGCCTCTGTACTGTTTGACATTTTGGATGAGTAAAATCTTGTGATTTCCGGTCACCAATATACTGTATAGGGATCTCCATAGTAACCTATAACAAATAACAAAATGGCAGTGCACGTCAAATAATGACTTATAGATTTTCATTTCCGTCGGCAATTCTTCTGACTGCCTGTTTTTTTTTTAATCAAGCCTCAACATGCGTAGTGGATTACCTCAACAGCTGTTTCCTCTGTTGAGCGCAGAGCGTCCGCGGAGTGAGGCAGTCGCAGCGGTGCTTGTAGCCCGACCACGCGCTCACTGGTCAAGTAAACAATAAATGTTAATAAAATTAATAAGGGTTAATAAACGTGCTATAATAAGGTGCAGTCTGAGGTCTGAGTAGAGTATGCTCTATATAAATGTGCAAGCAAATGAGGCATTTCCTTCAGTGTTTGACTGGTTTGTGTCCCGTTGTGGGCACAGCATTAAAGTTTAGAGTGACAATGGTACAAATTTTTTATTAGGAAAATAATTTAGTCAGTGACGCATTCGCCGGTCTGTAGTTTCGACACCGCTACAGCAGTTTATATGTATGTAATCCATTAAGTTGCTTCTAATAATGCGACATTTTCACGCACAATTGATGCACGACAAAATTGCAAGCTGCAAAAGCGATACTAACGCAACATTCTTCAACAAATCTAGTTTGTAGTGTCGATTGCACGTGTATGTCGTCACTAAAACATGAATGAAGTGCCTGCGACGAATCACAAACCATTTAAACATTAAAAGAAATTACTGCGTTTATTACTCTACTCGTTCACTTCTTGCATTGCAGTTCAAATATTTTTCTCACACATTTCCTAAAAAGCGTGTACTCACAATCATGAGGCGCGGTTCTAGCGGCCATATGCGCCAGTCTCTCGCTAGTGGAGCGTCGCTGGTGAGGCGCTAGGCACCTAGCGAGGCGCGACCGAACCGCCTCGCCCCACGCCGCTTCGCTCTCTGTCGGACCGGTCGCACCGCTGCCTGGTACCATCTCCACCTGTTGGCACAGGTATTATTATGAAATGGACTAGGATTAGTAATATACAGTACTAGTGTTGCGCTCGGTGCGCGAGCTGCAAGCAGCTCGCGTGCCTTGTAGTCTCTTCAATATTCGTAAAATAAAGAAATGGGAGGCCATACCAAATACCAGAATATTCTAGAGTCTCTTGAAAGATAGAAAGAAATATTGGTATCACGTTTCGTATCTTTTCTGAAAGGACACTAATCAGTTCTATGCATGCGTTTAGTGGAAAAAAAGGATCTATACAAAAATGTTCTGGAGAGCCACTTGAAAATTAAAAATAAATTTTGTATGGACACGAATTTTTTTGTTCCGTAGCTTACTTTTTTTTACTGGCTCACCAAAGGGCCTAAGGTCTTGAACATTTTTAGTTTCAGGACCATGCCTCTATGATTGATAGTTTTTGAGGGCCGTTAGGATACTCTGGTAAATTTTCCACATTCACTACGTTTTGTGATTTTTGTGAAAAAAATCTTTAAGTTCTATTTATAAGTGCAGTAGGGGGAAAATTTTTCATACAAAAATGTCTAAGAGAGCCTCTAGAAAAGAACCCAAAAAATTTGTATGGAGAAAATTTTTTTTGTTTGGCGGCCATCTTTTTTTTACCGGTTTACCCAATGGCCCAAGGTCTTTAATAACATTTGTTTGGGACCATGTCTGTATGATTGATAGTTTTGGAGGACCCATGAGGTACTCTGGTAAATTTTCCACATTCATGACGTTTCATAATTTTCCTGAAGGAAGACCCATAAGTTCTACGCACATAAATAGTGAAAGGAAAAAAGTCCCATACAAAATTGTTCTGGAGAGCCTCTTGAAAAGAACCCAAAAATTTGTATGGAGAAAATTTTTTTTTGTTCGGCGGCCATCTTTTTTTTACCGGTTCACCCAATGGCCCAAGGTCTTTAATAACATTTGTTTGGGACCATGTCTGTATGACTGGTAGTTTTGGAGGACCCATGAGATTCTCTGGTAAATATTCCACATTCATAACGTTTAGTATTTTTCCTGAAAGCACACTCATGAGCTCTATGCATGCGCTTAGTGAAGTAAAAAAAGTTCTATACAAAAATGTTCTGGAGAGCCTCTTGAAAATTAAAAAAAAATTTGTATGGACGCGAAAAATTTTTTTGTTCGGTGCCTATCATTTTTTTACTGGCTCACCAAAGGGCCCAAGGTTTTGAACATTTTCAGTTTCAGGACCATGTCTCTACGACTGATAGTTTTTGAGAGCCTTTGGGGTACTCTGGTAAATTTTCCACATTCATGACGTTTCATATTTTTCCTGAAGGAAGACCTATAAGTTCTACGCATATAAATAGTGAGGCGAAAAAAGTTCCATACAAAATTGTTCTGGAGAGCCTCTTGAAAATTAGCAAAATTTTTGTATGGAGACGAAATTTTTTTTTGTTTGGTGGCCATATTTTTTTCACCGGTTCACCCAATGGCCCAAGGTTTTGAACATTTTTTGTTTCGGGACGGTACCTTTCCGACTGATAGTTTTCGAGATCCCTTAGGGCACCCTAGTCAGTTTTCCACGTTCAGCTCTCTCTATAATTTTGTAGACCTTATATTTTTGAATTTTACACACATGAAAATTATGGTGAAAAAGTCCCATACAAAATTGTTCAGGAGAGGTGATCAGTACCTGACTTCAAGTAGCTTTATATATATAATAATAGTAGTTTATGAAACGGTTGCATAATAGAGGTTATTAAAACACGAGTGTTAGTTTAAAAAACGAGCCGCAGGCGAGTTTTTTAATAGTATTACACGAGTGTTTTAATAACTAATTATGTAGAGTTTCATACACTACTTTATCTAAGCTCATCAATAGGTATCTTACGTATAAAAGAAAAGACTAAGAAATTAACAAAATTATTTATTATAATAAGTATTCATGTTTTGGATATTGCAATTTATAAATGTACTCAATTCTTCAGGGGAGAACGTTTTTGCATTTTTTCCCTTAAAGCCCTGCGATTTTCTTTTTATAACAGCAATCAGTCTTGTGTATTTAATAATATCGATTTGGTTGTAGATACTCAATATACTTTTGAGCATTGAGTATTTAGCCCATAAGGACAAAGACTTAAATTTATTTGATAATTCTTGGAAATATGCTAGCATTACATTTTCTGAAAATGAAGTGGTTTTTTTCAAAATTTTCCAACTCATAAAATCTTGGTAACATTTATCGTAAATTTTCTTTGATTTTGCTGGCAAAAGATTATTTGTCATTCCCGATGCTATTTCCAGAATGTCTGGTGGAGTTAAATTCTCTTCAGTATCACTGCTAGACATTTTTCCGCGCAACAAAAATCACTTGCAAAATTTTGAGTTACAAAAACTGAATAGTAAATAAATAATAAATTAAAAATTTAAATAATAGGCGCCAAAATTCAATTGTCAATTTCGAATGTGCGGTGCGTGCAGTGCGTCTATGGTCAATTATGGTAGCACTACACTCTGTCCTCTGGCCGCATCTTGCTACCGCCACACTTTCGCAGTAGTAGTAATAGGGTAACTTTGATAGCGGGATAATCATTGTAAGTAACAAAATTAAACTAACTAACTATTGTAAACTAACTATTGTACCTATTTCTTTTAAAATGTTTCTTTTGTTTAATTTATGTTTTTTTGGTGTACAATAAAGTATTAAATAATAATAATAATAATAAACACCCGGCATGGCTCAAAAATACCAGAACCCAGTGCCTGTACTATAATGTAGAAAAAATTATTTTTTAACATTGTTTTGCAATAATTTCCTAACAAAGTAGTGTTATAATGAACTTTTTTAATTTTTTTTTAAAATATTATAGATGTATGTGAATAAAATAGTCCAATATATGACACATTTTGATTTCATATTCGGAATTTTATGATATGAGAGTAGATAAAGGAAGTAAGAGGACTGCTTTCGAAAACGAAGACGCGTAATAATAGTGATGATTACTGACAAGATACCACAAAAAATCACTACATAGTATAAAACAAAGTCGCTTTCTCTGTCCCTATATCCCTATGTATGCTTAAATCTTTAAAACTACGCAACGGATTTTGATGCGGTTTTTTTTTATAGATAGAGTGATTCAAGAGGAAGGTTTATAAGTAGAAAAATTGGACCCGGTAGGTGGCGCTAATAGCGGGCAGGACGACGTCTGCAGGGCCCGCTAGTACTAAATAAATTAAAGGATTTCTTGTATTTTTCGTAAGTTTGCAATGTCATTTAATCAGCTGACGCCTAAATAGGTACCTAAATTGTCGCGGCCGGCGGCCGCTCGCGAGGTCAATGCCCCGAGTTTTGCACGCTTTACACTGCCGGTTTGAGAAATACATACTAAATACTAAACCACTAATACTACAAGAATAAGACAAATGGTTATTGGTATTGGATTATGTTTAGGTAGTATAGTAATAGCGTTAAGTTTCCGAAAGCGGTCTCCTTATATCCTATATGATATGGTACATTTTACAAATGTACATAATGGTAGAGTAAATGCACATAGGTTTCTCACTATAATATTTTTCAAACATAAAATGAGAATATTAAACAAAAACTTACCCTAAACGTTATAGCAGATGCAGTCTTGAAGTTCTCTATTAACTTGCAAAACCTCTCCATAGCATACCTGCGAAAATAATAACAAATAATTATTATTAACTGACTTATAAATAGGAGGGTCAATTTTTATACCACCTTATAATTATTATTTATATTATTATAATTTATTATTTATATTATTAAATTATTATAGGATACAGTACTAAACTGCAGTAAAACATGTTAATATATTTTATTCAATGGCGAGTAAGCCCCCGTTTGCGATTACACTCGGTGAAGTCATGATGCAATGATAAAGGTCTAGTTTTGAGCGGCACTTACCTAGAAGATGCATATTTAGTGTTACTTGCCAAACGTGAAATTCCCGAATTGCCCCTGCCGGAAATCGAACTTGAGATTGAGACCTCCTATTTATATGACACAGCGCTCACCACTGCGCTAAGGAGGTCGTCAAAACATACTGTGTACCATTATCCGTATAAACATTGTAAGGTAAACCAAAACTTACATTTTCTCTAACGGTCGTTCGTACGCACGACAGAGACAGATACTGCTGACGATCTCGTTTGTCATCTCGTTCTCACGCGATAGTCTGCTAAGATGCTCGTGGATAATCGAAGCGCCTGGAACCAAGTTCGATTTTAGATAAATATACATACTAACTGATGCCGGCGATTATGTCCGCGTGGATTTAGGTTCCTTAAAATCCCTTTATGATTTTCCGGGATAAAAAGTAGCCTATGTCCTTTTACAAGATCTAGTCTGTCTCTGTACCAAATTCCGTTAAAATCGGTTCAGCGGTTTAGGTGTGAAAGCATAACAGACAGGCTGAGTTACTTTCGTATTTATAATTTTATTCTGGAGTACTACTCGAGAAGATTAAAAAGCATGGATTCTAACAGTACAGTCCTCTCAATTTAAAATATTGCATAAGTGCCTACGTGACATTTGTTTTTTAACCTTAAAAAGAAGTTAATAGCCGGGAATAACAGCAGCGATAACAAAACATCCAGAAAGTTTTACCCAGAGTGTTCAGAGATTAAGGCTGAGATCTATAGAGTGTACTCTGACTCTATTCTGACTTGAGACAGAGTTAAAACAGGAGATAAATATGTACTTGAGATAAATCTGTCATGTTTTAGTAGTCAGAGTATGCTCCATAGACCTCAGTCCTAGGGTGAGATCTGAGAGTGTACTCTGACTCAACTCAGACTCAAGACGAAGTTAGAGAGATATATGTCATGCATGTATTTATGTCTGTCTTAAGTCTGAGTAGAGTCAGATGCTCTATAGATCTCAGCCTCAGGGAAAAGTTGTAGATAGTCAACTCACCATCCTCGCAGACTTTGAGCCGTTGCAAGCTGGACAGATCCCAGTCGTTGGGTCGAATTTCCTGTCCGGGCACTAAATGGAGAGCTTGCACTATTTTCGCCCCGATGGAAGCTGTGTTGCCACCTGTGAAAATTAATAAAATCATTGTAAAAATATATGGTTCGACTTACACCTGATGATAAGTGATGTTGCCACATTAGGTAGAAGTGCACTTGCTTAGAAGATGACTATACTCTCTTCATTTGAAGGTATCATATTAATTGTATTAGTATTTTTTTAAAGTTCGCAATGTAATGCAATCAGCTGACGCCTAAATACCTAAAGTTGTCGCCAGCCACCCGCCGCCCGCGGGGCAATGACCTTTACTTTGCCGGTTTGAAAAGTACTAAATACTAAACCACTACAAGTAAGTATAATACTACAAGTTTAGTATCAGAATTGGATTGTGTTTAGGCGGTATAATAATAGCGCTAAGTTTTGGATAGCGGTCCCTTTATACCCTGCATATTTACCGTGAGCTAGATCTCCAATCAGAGAGGCCAGGAATCTGTGCAGAGCGGATGAGTTGTTGGCTAGAGAGAGACACAGGCGGCAGTGGCAGCCGAACCGAGCTCGATACGACCACTCTGACTTGACCATCTCTACGCTCCTGTGGCCAAAAACAAAATCAGTACATCCTACTTCCTACTAATATTATAAATGTGAAAGTGTGGATGTTTGGATGTTTGTTACTCAATCACGCCGCAACTACTGAACTGATTTGGCTGAAATTTTGAATAGACATAGATTATGCCCTGACTTAAAACATAGGCTACTTTTTATCCTGGAAAAATGTACAGTTCCCACAGGATTTTAAAAAAACCAAAATCTATAGCTACAGCTATAGGTAGATTACTATAGCGAACTTCCTTGTTGTAGGTATAAAGGTTGGAAAAGGGAGCGGGAGCGGGAACCGGAAATCCACGATTCCTTCGGGATTTGTTTAAAACCGAAATCCACGCGGGTGAAGCCGCGGGCATCCCCTAGTATTATAAAACAAAGTCCCCGCCGCGTTTGTCTGTCTGTCTGTTCGTTATAAACTGTCTGGGAGCTTTCATCGAAAACGCTGCCAGATGGCAGCGGCAAACTTTTCCGACAGAATTATCAAAACAGCGATAGTAGCGGGTAATTACTAACCGTGCGAAGCCGGGGCGGGTCGTCAGTTAATTAATAAACAAAAACCCGACTGCATAAAAGATTATTTCAACCAGTAAAGTAATTGAACAAGAGATATGTAGAAACAATACCCACTCTAACTTTTAGATTGTATTGTACAGTATGCTGGTCGCACACCCGTGGTGTACATTCCACGAAACAAGCTCCCAAAGGAAATTGCCCTTGTTTTTATCATTGCTGTGTGACATTCATTAGCCCAACCGTTTGTAGGATCGCCTTACATGCCGAATTTTATTCATTACGTACATAGTTCTTAAGGTTGTTGTACGTGCGTGTTAGCTCAATAAAAAAAGTTGTTTAAAAATATAATGCCTGTAAATATATATAAAAAGCTGTGATAGCCTAGTGGTTAGGACGACCGACTTCTAATCGAAGGTCGTGGGTTCGATCCCGGGGCACGCACCTCTAACTTTTCGGAGTTATGTGCGTTTTAAGTATTTATATATCACTTGCTTTAACGGTGAAGGAAAACATCGTGAGGAAACCTGCATGCCTGAGAGTTCTCCATAACGTTCTCAAAGGTGTGTGAAGTCTACCAATCCGCTTGGCCAGCGTGGTAGACTATGGCCAAAACCCTTCTCACTCTGAGAGGAGACCCGTGCTCTGTAGTGAGCCGGTAATGGGTTGATCATGATGATGATGATGAAATATAGTTGCCTGCCAACACGTAAATCTTCCCCTTTAAACTGGAGCGTCTTGACTTATCTCTAGCCACGCGCATGGACCAATGAGGTGCGAGTATTTTGTTCCGTGGGAGTTTGTTTGACTCGTGGAATGGACTGTATTGAGGTATTGGGCTAACAGTACTCACATGTTGGTGCCGAGCAGCGTGTACATGAGCGCGCTGATCTCGCACCACGAGTGGTACACGCCGAGCAGCCATTCCTCCACCGGCTTGAAGGGCACCGCCGTCGCGTCGCCCGGCTGCTCCGCTGGTGGAAGAGTAATACAAACAATTAAACTGATTTTTAGCAAAAAAAATTGTTTTTGACGTCATAGCGTCTTATATATCGATGAACGCCGGCTACACGCACGAAAAAGCATGACTCATTGTCATGTACCGCGTGCTAGCGAGAGTCCGGAACAAGAATAGAATAGAATAGAATAGAAAAGTTTTTATTCAAATAAACTTTTACAAGTACTTTTGATTCGTCAACTGAATCTACCACAGGTTCGGAATGCAGTTCCAGCCGAGAAGAACCTGCAAGAAACTCGGCGGTTTCTCTTTTTTAAAAATAACATTATAACAATTATTATTATTAATGTACATGATTGAAATGCCGTCTCGCGCATTGCTGGAACGAGTTAAATCCAAGCTTTTTTATCGTTTATATAATCTTCAATTGTATAATAAGCTTTTTTTATGAGCATACTTTTAATAGAGTTCTTAAACTTGTGTAAAGGCAAGTCTAAGACATATTTTTATTCAGATAAACTTTTACAAGTGCTTTTGAATCGACAAATGAATCTACCACTGGTTCGGAATGGTGTTTACAATTCTACACGTTAAAAAGGGCAGACAAAAGTAGCCCCATTTCCGACGGCGGCACCCGTTCACGAGCATGACGCATGATCGTTAGAGAAGGCACGATCGGCCTAAGCGTTCAGCTTGTGATGCACGTATATCTCTTTGTTTTCTTATGACGTTATCACGTAAAATCATTGTCCGTAAAACGACTCCATTTTTTTAACTTATCTACAAGTTAGCCCTCGACTGCGATCTCGCCCGATGGTGAGTGAAGATGCAGTCTATGATTGCAGTCCCGACCGAATTCCGGCCCCGGCGGCCTATATCAATCGAGGCGGAGACTAGCCAACTACGCAGAAGATGTTCTAGTGCACAAGTGTGCACGCAGGCGCACTATCTATTCCCTCACTCTCATAGTCCTATGAGACGCCGATACGACACGACCGGAGAGAGATCAGACGCAGGAGAGAGATCTCTCTCTCTCTCCGGTCAAACGATGAGATTTCGTCGTACGTCGTCATCATACCCCTTGCTCAACACCGACTGCTCAACGTGCTCTCCGAGGCACGGAGGTGCACCCCGTGCCTCGGAGAGCACGTTGAGCAGTCGGTCCCGGTTATTATCATTACCATGTGATAATAGGACGTTAAATCCGCCAACCCGGATTGGAGCAGCGTGACGGGTCTTAGCTCTAAATCCCTCTCTCTCTTATAGAGAGAGGGAGGCCTGTGCCCAGCAGTGGAACGTTAAAAGGCTGTAGTGATTGTGGATACCATCCCATCTATATCGATCAATATAGATGAGATGGCTTTATGATGGGTTTCATTCCTCACCGCAAACATAGTGCAGCAACGCGGCTTCTTCCTCCGGCGTGACCACTGGCTCTTCATACTCATAGATTTCGTTGCCGAGCCTGCCAACATTATACATACATACTTACATTCATGATAAAGTTAATACAATGTAGTATTTGAGATAATGTATTCTAGTAATTGTATTTGAGTGCAGAAATTTTTAAAGAAATTTAGAATGGCTAACTAACTAATGATAAGTTCTAAAGTAGATAAATAACGGTTTTCACATGTTAACAAGTATAAATTAAAAATTTAAAAACCCCCGACATTCGCCATTTTGTGGCGCCGGCCATCTTTGATTTGCATAGTGCTATTCTACTAGTCAAGCCCTTTCATTTGATACCCATATTAAGGGAGTTGTGAAAAAATATGTAATCCGCCATTTTGTAGTGGCGGCCATCATGGATCGATTTTCATCAAACATAGCTAACAACACTCTCGACTAATTCACCTTTCAAACAAAAAAAAACCGCATTCAAATCAGTCCACCCGTTTGAGCGCCACAAGGGAACAGACAGACACAAACACACACACAGACACATCAAACTTATAACACCCCGTCGTTTTTGCGACAGACAGACATTCTTTCGCATTTTATAATATTATAGTATGGATACTTACACATCCGAAGCGGGATCTAAACTGGTAATCTCCACATCGTCGTCCAATGGCAGTTCATCTCTCGCGCCGTCCTCTGCCGACGCCAGTAGCTGAGGAAGTTAATGTCAAATTTCTAAAATTTCTCTGGTCTGGTCCATTGGGACGCTTCAGCCGTGGATAGTTACCACTCAACTGGCAAATCTGTGCCACCAAGCGATTTAGCGTTCCGGTACAATGTCGCGTATAAACCGATCAGGGGTATGGGTTTAACAAAATGCTGCCGTACCTCCCGCATCCATCTTAGACTGCACTGTCACTTACCATCAGATGAGACCGCAGTCAAAGGCTAACTTGCATATGAATAAAAAAACAAAAAAAAACCTGTAAAATATCCTCGTGTCTGATGAGAAAGTGCTCGGGGTCCGGAGCGGTGGCATCAGCACTGAGCAGCGGCAGTAGGAACTGGCCCATGGGAGGCGCTTCCACTTGCTAAAAATATTACATGAGGTTATTGGATGCACTTGCACTTAATAATAAAGAAATCGAAATAGGCTCGTTATTCCTCAACTACGCCTCAAGAAGGTCCGAAAGTGGTTTGTGGAAATGGGCGTGATGTTCTACAACAAACTCCATGGTCAATTTTAGACTTTACACATGTTCAAATTTATGAAAAGTATGCTCATAAAAAAGTAAATTTAAGATTATAAAACTGATAAAAAAGCGTGGATTTGACTCGCTCCGGCAATGCACGGGACGGTAATTTAACAATGTACATAATATTATTTTGATTTTTTTTTTAAAAGAGCAACAGCTAAGCTTCTTGCTGCTTCTTTTATGTAAGAATATGGGAGTGTCACTGATTTTCGTTATTCAATTAAAATTCAAAAATTAAAACTTTTGAACTTAAAATTTTTTTTTGCTGTGTTCCATATGACGAACATACAAACAAACAAACAAACAAGCTGCTTTTGACTCACCGATCCCTTATGTTGGTACGGCGGGCAGTCAATTTCCAAGCCGCCGACTTCCTTGCCGGACGAACTGTCTGTACTGCCTGCTGCAATCAAACAATTTTTTGAACCATAGAAGAGGTATTTACTTGTAATAATGGTCCTATGATAATATAATATACTCAGTGACGCGTTGAGAATGACCTCTTGGAACTGAAGTACACCGTACATGTTTGCGATATGAAAGACATTATAATATTTATATCAATGTGGATCTTACTCTTGTTTAGTATGTACGTCGTACGTACGTACGTTGTGAAGTCGACATCTGAAGATGCTGGTGTCCAGAAGAATGTGTGAAAGATAGTCCAATGTTTTGTGGTGAATTTGTGTGGTGTTGTAGTTTGTATCCTACAACACTTTTGGTGGATTAAACAAAATAATTTTGTTTTTCATTGTATATCATGGAATTCCGCAAAGTACCGCCTGCTTCTATTCAACGACTATGAATTGAAAGCTTCGAACAGTGCGTGTTGCCAGTGATGACTTACGGATCTGAGACATGGTCGCTGACAATGGGCCTCATAAGAAGGCTCAGGGTCACTCAGCGGGCGATGGAGAGAGCTATGCTCGGAGTATCCCTGCGGGATCAAATCAGAAATGAGGAGATCCGCAGGAGAACCAGAGTTACCGACATAGCTCATTGAGTCGCGAAGCTGAAGTGGCAATGGGCGGGGCACATTGCTCGAAGAACCGATGGGCGTTGGGGTCCCAAGGTGCTTGAATGGCGACCTCGCACCAGTAAACGAAGCGCAGGTAGACCCCCCACTCGTTGGACAGACGATCTCAAGCGAGTCGCTGGCAGCCGCTGGAGTCAGGCGGCACAAGATCGTGTGCTGTGGCGATCCTTGCAAGAGACCTATGTCCAGCAGTGGACGTCCATTGGTTGAAACGAACGAACGAACGAACGAATTGAAAGCGAGAATTACAGTTGTCGTCCAGCTCCGTCCACTGGTCGTCGGAGTCGGAGTCGGCGCCGACGTCGGACGCGTCGGACGCGGCCTCCGCGCGCCGCACGCGCAGCGACGCCGCGCGCCGCGCCACCGCGCTGCGCCGACGCGACATCTGCAAACAGACACACACCTTTAGCACCATTTTTTTATTCATCTATTAGCTGTTCCCGGCATGCGTTGCAATGCCGTTTTATGCTATAATAGTTTTATGCAGATAATGCATAAGTTTTATGCAGATAATCAGATAAATAGTTTAGTTTAGGAGTGCATAGAGAACAAACAGATAAACATTGATTTTTATTTATAAACAAGTCAGGCCTTGGCTACTATCACAGTACACAGATACAACCAGTAGTGAAACTACCTACAAACGTTCGAAACGGCTCACTCACACCAACATGGGCATCAATGAGACCATTTAACGGCAGTCGCTACAGTGAATGTCATTCATGGGAAAACCCCGGGTCTCGTCGATGCGCATGTTTGTGTGAGTGAGCCGTTTCGAACGTTTGTAGGTAGTTTCACTACTGGTTGTATCTGTGTACTGTGCTACTATGCTGATGGTAAGTGCTGTTCACCTGATGGTAAGTCACGATGCAATCTAAGGTAACAGTGGATTAGCATGGAAAAGATATTGCAGTTTTAATAATCGAAATTATCGACATCGTACCGGAACGATCGTCACTACCGGAAATCTAACTGAGGACCTTCCACTTACACCGCAGCACTCACCACTGCGCCAGGGAGGTTGTCGTCTCCTGCTTAGTCCACCTCCTTCGGGAAGATGTGTGTATTTGATGTTGTTTTACCTCCTTCCCCTTAGCGATGGGGCGTCGGCGCGGAGCGCGCTGTGGGCGCGGCGGCCTGCGCGCCCGGCCTCCCCGGCCTCCGGACCACGACGACGACGACGAACCGCTGCCCGAGGCACGGTGGCCCATCTGTGAGGAGAACTTTTATAACTTAATCGTTGATTAGCAGTGAGGAGAATTTTTATAACTTAATTGTTGACTAGCAGTACAGCGTAGTACAGATAGCCTAGTGGTTAAGACTTCGGCCACCCGTTAGGAGGGCCTGAGAGTAATCCCCAGTCCGCAGGTAGTTCAGGGTTTAATGAATTTATTTATTAAGTCAACATCTTTACAGGTTGCCCCAATTCAATAGGGTATTAGTTTAGGGTTAGTAATGTGCATTTTAAGCAATTGATCACTCGATTTAAGAGTTTTCCATAATGCTCTTGAAGGCATGTGAAGTTTACCAATCCACACTCTGCCAACGTGGTGGACTAAGGCCTAAACCCTTCTCATGCTGACAGGAGACCTCTGCAGTGTAGTGGAACATGAAAATTATGCCAATCTGTTGTGATGATAGCATGATTGAAGGACAAATTAACAGACAAACAGACTTTCGCATTTATAATATTAGAACTCCAATTGCAAATCATTTAGTTTCACAATTGCAGATTCAGTAAAGGTGTGAAACATCAAACAGTCATAAGGTACAAACAATGCAAAAATGCAAAAAGTTTGACCTAAATTTGTCTCAGATTAGATGATTGAATGTTATTGAGTTAGATATGGTTGTTAAATGTAATAAAAATAGCTGGCAAAGAGTTGATGAGTGCAGTGCAGTACTCATGAAACAAAAAAGTTTGACAATGTCTCAGGCATCAGCTAGCTTGGATATAATCCAACTCTACTTACTAAACTTTTTTCACATAATTAAATTGAATCTTTCAGATAATTTTGGTCAGTGTTTTAATAAATATGAATTCAGTAAATCAAATTTATTAATTACCCTAAGTACTGTATTCTCTATTAAAATTTAACTTACATTAATTCTTGTAATTGGGGTAATCAAATAAAAATTATGTAGGTATTTTTCATTAATTTTTTTTAACCTGTTCTCTTACATATTATATGGTATGCAACTTTTACAAAGGACAAGGTCATACAAAACTGTCAAGTTTCAAGGTCGCTTCAGATGAATGTATCAAGATTGTAAAAGACTTATTTAGATTGCATTTTTTCTCACATTAAGTACCTCTCTACATACTAATAATATAATGTAGTGTGTTAGTCAATTAAGTTTTACATGGCTTAATCGCTAAACCAATACTATAGACTTCCGGTACTTGCGAATAGGGCTGGAAGGGGAAGGGGTCTTTCCCCTTCCAACCCTATTCGCAAGTGGTGAGGATAAGTCCTCCTCACTTTCCCCCATTGCGGAAAACTAGTTTTTGAGTAATGATTTTTTATATGTATAAAATCGTAACCTCACTTTCACTCAGGCATGACCCAAAGTTACTTCTGCAACAGCTTCTGCATTATAGGCATTCAAATCAAATAGACAGCCATAGCCAACCCTGGCACAGTAGTAGTTTGCATGTTGGGAGACATAAGCTACTTTTAGGCTGAAAATCAAAGAGTTCCACTGGTTTTAGTCCCACGGTACTAAAACCAGTAAAGTAAACAGACTCAGGCAAAGTTCTCATCAGTTAGTTTATGTATAAAAAAGTTGCAAACTATATTTGTATGTGTATTCACATAAAATCTGCAAGTTTCTTAATGAAATCATCTTCAATGCAGTTTTCAGCATAATTTTCATCATAGGAGAAATGTTTGTGTGTGCATCACTTTCACATTAGACTTCAATCAATAATGCAAATGAGCTAAACATCTTTGAAAACTTTCCATGAAAAATACAATTTCGAACCTACTTTTGGCAAGGAAGCCAATATGAACATTGAACATGTTTGACGATGAATAGAATAGAAAAGTTTTTTACTCAAATAAACTTTTACAAGTACTTTTGAATGCACCAGTGTGCTTCAAAAAGTTGTTCAAATACAATCACAAGTGTACTATCTGTTTTTTTTCAGTTGTCTCAAAGGTAAATACATCACAAAAAACTTCTCAAAGACATTTGTAAATGACATTTTCCCTGGCGCTTTAGATGTTCTTGAATTTTCATCTAAATCAAGGCTTAATTATTAGATTGCGGTAAGAACTTTCTATGCGCTGTGCACAGCATGTTACTTACCTGTTTCTGTGAGAATGGACTTTTGATTTCCTTTAAAAACGGCTAAAGAATAGCAAATTGTTTAAGGTTTAAGGTGAGAATTAATTTTTCACTGACATTTTTAGAATAGATTCTGTATCGGACCACATATTAGCAGTTAGTCAAATGACTGGAATCCTACAGAATATACTTTGACTTTGCTCAAACTAGAACGAGACAGCATTATAGCAGGACACATATCTGTTTTCTTTTAAATCTAAAGACGATTTTTTTATTAACTTGTTCATTGTTATTTTGTATGTTTATTATATTAGGTATAATTTATATAATTCCTATATTTTTTTAGGTATGTGAGTTATGAAGTACTTTCCCTATGGTCTTCTCAATGAAAATGCATAGCAAAGCATGATTTTTGTTTAAGCTACATTTTTTTATCATTGATAAATATTTTTAACTGCATGGTAAGTTACATGGAGTGGGTAGGTAGGTGACAATGATATGATTTATTTATTTTTATGTATACCTATTTAAACTACACTCATACCTACTATTGTAAGGAATGATTAAAGTTAAAAATTGAAACCAACCCACAAAAACAAGTGTAACTTTTGCATTGAATTCATACTATGGTACTATGTCATTTCACTACATGTCAAAACAGTCTGTCCCAAAGGTCATTGACACATGAAAGTGATGAGCGATGGATTACGAGACGAGTTGAACATATCGCTGAATAGGTACTTACTGCGATCTCGAAGAGGGATGGAAAGTCTTGGGACGGCTCGTCAGCCAACCCCGCGAGGAGGCCCAACTCCGCGCTCAGGTCCGCGAGCTCAGCCCCGATTCGATCCGCGCGGTCTGCGTCACCCAACTCGTCCTTCAAGATGTCACCGATCTCATCGGAGACGGCCGCCACAGCGGATGCGACCTCGTCCGAAGCCACCTTCGCACCACCGGGCGAAGATTCCTCCGAACCGCTCCTCGCACCACATTTGCCTATTGAAAACATTATCCACAAAGAGTTCCCCACACCGGACGAACTAAACGAAACATCTAAAGTCACAGCACAATCAATTGGAATACTCAAACGGTACAAATAAGCTTTGTGAGAAACGAAAAACCATTTTTTCCAACACACCGATGGATCCCGAACTTTTGACAATACCAATATGGCGACGGTATTTTTAGGATTAATTTGTGACCAGTCGCAGTAAAGCGATATTTTTTATGATGTGGCAACATTAACGATGGCTTAAAATAACTAACGTTATTTAACGTTCATTTCATCTTAACGGTATAAATATTAACGTTAATTGGTAACATTTTGACAGTATTTTAACGTTAATGAACAACATTATGAATATAATAGGTATTAGCGTTATATGCTATTACTACGGTAATGCCAAATATTAATTTCGTTTCATTGTTTGCGATGGTCACTCGAGTTGAAAATACGTGCTTTAAATGAACAAATAACCAACCACCCAGACCAACAAAAGAAAAAGTCTATGACTAAAATTGACATGACAACGGAAAGGAACAATGACAATTGACATATCCAGTTTCCTGTCATGCGCGCAAATTACGAAAAGGTTTGCTCGCATCTAATTATAAAATAAAGCTTGGAAATGTTTAATGCAGGTAAAATACCGCAGTGCGATGCACGCATAAATGTACGCGCGTTTTATGTGTTAGAGAATCGCGCGCTTAATTAGATTATTTGCTAATTAGCGAACGTTTTTAGGCAAAGTTTTAACCAGATAGTTTTATATGATTTCCTAGGTAATTAAAGTGTTTGGATACAAGTAAATGCGTTAAGAACGTGGTTGTTTATGTAGGTTAATGGAATAAATGCGCTATGGCTGTGCAGAATAAGGTTTTGTATGCCTTTCGGGGCTGGATTGCGTTTGTTGCTTTCATGGACATGGGAACCGCTGGACGCTCATATATTGAAAGAAGATCGTTTCTGAGCCACACTGACAACGAGCATTTAGATGGTAAGATGGTAAAAGTTCCATTTAAAACAAATTTTATTTAAAAAAAATAATATTAAGTTTAGGTTATACATACATGGCCATGGCCAATAGTTAGCCCAGTTTGTCTCAGCAGTAACATTTTATTGATTAAGTAGATGGGACTCACAAGAGGAATTATTGTCGTTCATACTCAAACATCCAGCGAACAGCATGTCTGACATGTTTATCACTCAGTTGCCACGTCCAAGACACCCGCCATGCTGTCATCTCCAGCAGCAGACAGTAGACACAATAGATAAATAACAGATGGTCAACATACTTCTCAGGTACATGTCACTCGACAAAGTTTGCTGAGTGACATGTACATGATAGTGTGTTGACCAGGTATTGACATGTACATGATGAGTGTGTTGACCAGGTATTGACATGTACATGATGAGTATGTTGGCTGATTACATGCCACTCGGCAAGGTGTGCCAAGTGACATGTACCTGAGGAGTCTGTTGACTGCAGACCTATGATGTTCAGTGGTAGCCTTGCGCCTGAACTTGAAAGAGGTTGTTACATCAGCATGCCATTCATCATGATCAACCCATTACCTGCCCACTACATTGAGAAGTTCACCATATTTCATCATGCTGGCCAAGTGCAGATTGTTAGACTTTTAAACACACTTTTAAAAACATTTTGGAGGACTCTCTCGCATGCAGGTTTCCTCACGATGTTTTCCTTAACTATTAAAGCAAGTGATATTTAATTGCTTACAAAATAAAGATAATAATTCTAGATTAACAACAGTTGTATAAAAAATATTTATTTAAATTTCAGGCGATTTTACAATATCTCGAATGCTGGGAATGTATTCTTTGCTCAAAGCGTTGGCGTTAATACACTGCACCCTGTACATACATTATAGGCCGTAAGTAACCCCTAATTTGTACCGTACCAATAAGAATACATGTAACAATTTAGAGTAAAAAGAAGAGTGATTTTAACTCCTTACTATTCTTGCCTTAAAATTAAGGTAAAGTTGTATTTTAATATAGTCTTTTGTTATAAATCTTTTTTAAATCTAACTCCTATTTGACGTACTAGGACCTAATAACGTTATCTTACTCTAATACACACAGTTTCTGAACAGCATATTTTTCATGTTCAAAAAACAAATCAAGAAATTCGAGATCATAATGCTGGGGGTACTTACTTACACATCCTTGCTTACTGCTATTTCACCTGGTCGTAAATGACAATGCAGTTTAAGTTGTAAACAGGCTAATCTGGAAGGGAAATGGCATATTCCTAATTAATTTCTGTGCTCTATCCTTTCGGAATGCTGAATCGCTTGCCAGTACAACACTTGGTAGGGTAGTAGCCTCCTACAGGACCAGACCAGAGACAATTTAGATATTTTAAATTGCCAAATTGCTCATGTTGAGAATATAAGACCAAACGCTTACAACTGTGACAGGTAGGTCTGCAAAAAATAAATACAAATAATCGTAACAATTCTAAAGAGTTTTGTTTATTTCAGTATTGTAATGAAGTATTTATTTATTTATTTGTTTCAGCGTTGTATCAATGGGCTACTGGTCACTCATGCTAACGATAATATTGTATTTCACGGAGGCCTTCTATTACCATTCAACAAATCTCAACTTTTACGTCGTGTTCCCGTGTGCGTTAAACAGTAAGTAATCACAATTTTTTTCTTATCTTCGTAATACTCTCGGCTTCATCATTATCAAGCCATTATCGGCCCTCTACATGGCAAAGGTCTCCTCTCAGAGTAAGAATGGCTTAGTAGACCAACCACACTAGCCGAGTACAGATTGATAGACTTCACACTTCTTTGAGAACATAATGTAGAATTCTCAGGTGAGCAGGTTTCCTCACCATGTTTTCCTTCACCGTTAAAGCAAGTGATATTTGATTGCTAAAAGTTGAGGTACGCGCCGGGGATTAAACTCGCTCCCCCCGAGAGGGAGACTGAAGTTTTAACCACTAGGCCAGGGATGGCGAACCAATGGCACGCGATAATATTTTGGACATGCCACCGATCACAAACTACACCATGAAGTTTCACCATATTACTTGAATTTGAATAACGCATATATATAACTGATTTTTACACATTTTAACATTTATTATTATACATGGCAAAATGTATTTTTATTTTGTAGTAAATAAAAAGTTTTGAGTATTTAGTAAAATTATTTTCCCAGTAATCACAAAGCCAAAATTATTTGACTGCACATCTATGGCCTCATTAAACATTAGTTAATTAAAAAATCGCACGTTGATACATAAAGGTTCGCCACCCCTGCACTAGGCTATCACTGCTTTGTTTGGGCTTTTAAATAATAATAAATCTCAAGCTCTCATGGCACGAAACTCGCGCTTCAATAGTAGATATATATAAATTTTTTTCAGTTATAACTCTGCTCGGGTTAATATACCTCCCCTCGAAGTTGAAGCTGTGGGGCACGATCCCCGGCACCTCGGGCATGGACCGCGACCTCGACGACGAGAACACGCAGATACTGCGGCAGATGGGCAACTTCCGCCGCAGGAAACCCGGCAACACCATCAAAAACAAACATGTCTGACTGTGCTGCCATGTGTGAGGACATGTCTGATCATACTGCCAAATGAAGGGACATGTCTGATTATTTTGCGAAATGAAGGGATATGTCTGATCATATTTCGAAATGAAGGGACATGTCTGGTCATATTGCCAAATTAAGAGACATGTCTGATCATATTGCCAAATGAAGGGACATGTTTGGCCATATTACCAAATGAAGGGACATGTCTGATCATATTACCAAATGAAGGGACATGTCTGATCATATTGCCAATTGAAGGGACATGTCTGATCATACTGCCAAATGATGGGACATGTCCTAACTATACTACCGTTTGTAAGGACATGTTTGATCGTTTTGCCAAAAATTAAGGGCCATAATAACTTCAAAGTAAAATGGACCTAAAGTCGCTGGTTTTAAGGTTCGTTCATATATCTACAGCCATTGCCCCAGACGGCGACGTTGAGAAAGGAAAATCGAAAGTATTGAATATTCGACTTTGAAATAAGAGGCTTTATGTCCGTTTCACTCTGATATCATAGTTTTGCGATATTCGAAATCTAGCAAAGTCGGAATCGTCGGAATATGCAAACTTATATTAGGGTACAGGAAACCGGAGTTTTACTTTTAGCGAAGTTTTTCTAGTCTTCGCGTAGAACGAGTAAAATAAATGCTGTACCTACCCACTATTTAATAAAACAGATATTTTAATAATAAATCACCGATGCGTTTGCCTTAGCTCACACTTTTTCTCGGTGAAAATAATGTATGAAAGACGAAAGAGAATGACTGCGATTCGCGAATACAAACTAACCATAAAGAAAAGGTTCAGACTGATAATGATTAGTATGTTTATGAATACTTATCTCTGAATTTTAAGAAAATAATCGCCTGCGCAGACTTATCAGCCCCCGCACACTGGGCCACCAGTGGCGACGCCTAGTGGCCGCCACAAGTCGCGGAAGACATTTTTCATACATTTTCTTGTGGCTCGAACGCGGCCACTCGAGCGCTCAGTGTGCGGTGGTATCATAAAATATATATGAAAAATCTCTTCCGCGACTTGTGGCGGCCATTAGGCGTCGCCACTAGTGGCCCAGTGTGCGGGGACTGTAAATTAGGAAGACCAGTGCCTTCCTAAACATTGATTTTTAATTACCTTATTAGTTAAATTAGCAAAAAAATATTCAGAAGTTTTCCAAAAATTTGAAATAAATATACATAGCTGCTTCACTGTGTGAAATCATCCGGGTCGACGTCATGAAAGAGTGAATGAATGAATGATACTTTATTGCACACACAAAAAAAATACAGTTGAAGAGAGCTTAGGGACTACAATTTTGCATGCAAAGGCGGTCTTATCGCTTAGCGCGATCTCTCACACACGACCTTTGGCGTACTGTATTTATTCGTATAAATATGTAAATAAGTAAGAGCCCCTGATATAATTGTGTAAGATCAAAGTGCTTTGTAGGCAACGAATGCTTTAAAAGTTTAAGATAAATAATAATTAACAAAGAGTAACTAGTTAGTTAATATTGGTAGGTATGTTTGTTACTCCCTAAATTAACACTATCCAAAAACCCGAAGAAACGTCTTCACTCAGTAAGATTGTTGTACGAATGTACGAAAAACAATCCTTTCTCTGATATTAAATCTTTCTCAATAACGGTTTTTAACCTGATTCCTGTTAAATTACATGTTTGCTTATGGATGCATTTTGCTGATGTAGGATTTCCGTTAAAAGGGAAAGGATTTTTTTTCTTTATCTTCTATACAAGTGTTGAGAAGATAAAATATTGTGAAAAATAAGGTTCAAACGGTCAATAAATAAATATTGCTAATATTTTGGACCGTCCCATCGTACTATGAAGGAATATAGAGTCCATCTGTGACTTTTTTCTGTCAAGAAATTCTCAGTGCCGGCCAGGAGTTGGTATTCGGCGGTGTATCACTCCCGTGCCTAGGAGAGCACGTTAAGCATTCGGTCCCGGTTATTATCACTATCATGTGACAATAGTCGTTGAAGCCCGCCAACCCCGCAACTAGCAGCATGGCGGGTCTATAAGCTCTAAATCCCTCACTCCTATGAGAGAGGAGGCCTGTGCCCAGCAGTGGGACGTTAAAAAAGGCTGTAGTGGTGGTGGTGGCATAGTTGGCTAGTCTGTCTCGGTTGAGGTTGGCCGCTGTGGCCGAAATTCGGTCAGTTTTCGGTCAGAATATTATCGATGGGACGGCACCTAAATACGATATTGTGTACGATATTTGTTGATCGTGTGCACTAGCCTTAGGAGAAATAATTACGTACTCTTTAACATTGACCTCTTTAATACAATAAGGACCTGTTTCACCACCGTCTGATAAGTGTCGGATAGCTTATTCACAAGTTTTGTCTTTGTCACTTGTCACAGAGTAAGAAAGTAACAAAACTTACGTTTAGGCTATCCGACACTTATCAGAAGGTGGTGAAACAGGCCCTTAATCTTGAAAATCTGTGGCCATACAAAATGACGTCATTCTTGTGCCGATTCAAGCCACACCGAAAGTACTGGGAACAAAGTTTGAAGTATTAGTTAAAGCATTAGTTCCGGGTACCTCCACTCTCACTCTCCTTAGCAAGCAGCGCCAAAATGGCGACAATCAAATCGCATCAGTGAATACCCAGCCCAGGGTACTTGTGTTAATAGAGGTCAGTGGTTTTTATTAGACCAAATAATCAACAATTACAGGCTGTCCAATTTTACCAATTAGGTATTGTGGCTAATTCTTTTGTACACAATTTTTAAATTAAACTGGCAGGTTTAGAAATAGTGTTATCCCTTTCCGCAGAGAGCATTGTGAAAGAGATAGGAAATGGTTAAACACCTGTCATTTTAGTATAATAGTTTGTGTAAAACAGAATTAGCCCCATTACTATACCTACCTATCTATTACGATCACTGTGTGGATTACATAATTTTTATTATCTTATACACTTTATTATTTATTCCGTCTCCAATTTATAATAATTAGATTTTACTATTTACTCATCCTATGAAATATACTCTATTTTTTTCTCCTTAGAATGTATATTATGAAAAAGTACCTTAAAATATTTCTGAATTCCTTATTTTAAGACTTTTAGGCTAAGCGCCTGTTTCACCACCTTCTGATAAGTGTCGGATAGCCTAAACGTAAGTTTTGTCATTTACTTACTTTATGTCAAGCGATAAAGACAAAAGTTGTGAATAAGCTATCCGACACTTATTAGAAGGTGGTGAAACAGGCCCTCTGTGTTTTTTTCTCTATTAGGCACTCCGCTAGTCACCTTACCTTCTAAGACGAATGCCACTTTAAATGCATAACGTTTTATACATTTTCTTTATTAAGTACTGTCTCGTCTCAACCTTTAGCATTCCTCCGCCTGAAAAACCATATAATACCACCATAACCATAATAGAAGCGAAACCTCCGTAGAGCAGTGTGTTGTCCTTTGTTAAACCCCGACGCGAAAACGGGGTGTTATAAGTTTGACGTGTCTGTGTGTGTGTGTGAGTGTTCTTAGATATGTTTGATGAAAATTGGTCCAAGATGGCCGCCACTACAAAATGGCGAATGTCGGGGTTTTCTTTATTTTATTTTTAATTTATCCGATACCCGATAGACCGATAGTAAATACATATATTTATATATTTACTATCTCCTGCGCGATTCTAACGATGTAGGTATCTATCTACTCAGATCCGTTCATGTAATACTTCGATTAGATTTTTTAATTCCCGAAGTGTTTATATCAGACGACCCGATTTTATAAAAAGTTATGCATTAAAAGTGTACCTACTTACATAAGTATTATTTACTAATATTTAGTATTTTTCCTATAAAAATGTAGTACACGTGTGGTGCCAATATACAAATCGATATCGCAATAATGAACTGTTTTAAATTATACAATTTTATGTATATGTATACAATCTTGAGCAATATAATCTTTGACAATGTTATACCGCCTTAGTTTTAGACTACTTTCATTGATGTTTGTTCATTTTAGACACTGTGGCTTCCTAATTCTAATCTACCTATACGGTGATATTTCGTTGGTTTTGGAGCCGAATTTCTCTTTATATTAATCGTCAATGTGAGAACACTTAGGCAATAGACGTTACTATGTATTTTCGATAATTAATAGGTAAAGAAAGGCAGTCATAGACGCGGCGATAAGCCGTTTTTAACGGGCCTTAACAGGCTCGATACGTCTATCGTCGCGTCAGTGCTCAAGGTACTCATGCGCTTGTGTGCGTGTCGGCAAATGTAATTACAGGGCACACATGGGTTGGTTTATAGCTTACGTTTCGAACGGAAATTTGTTAGAAACTTCCATTCTAAGCGTAATAGTTCGATGGTTAATAGGGTATTTGACTAATTTTTGGAAATTGTTTTAAATTATTCTTTATTACTTATTAAACCACACTACATTGATATTTTTCGCAATATCTACAGTATTAAGAATTAAATCAATGATAAAGTTTAAGTTTTGAAAACCACGCCAAAAACGACATTTCTGATCACATGATACGCGTGACGTCACAAATCGCTATGCAAGTCACTTCTCTCGCTCGCTCGTTTTCGGAACTCGGTGCGTGCGACAGAGACGCTACGCAAGGCGACTGCTGGATCGTAATGTTTTAAATTGTTATACCTACTCATTTTAATATCAATCTTATTCTTTCAAGTATAAAGTTTAGTTTCGGTTGACTTGATAAACTTCAATTATATCAACCAAGTTACGTGCTATCGAGTGAAGTCACAAATCGCTATGCAAGTCACTTCTCTCGCTCGCTCCTTGTCGGAACTCGGTGCGTGCGACAGAGACGCTACGCAAGGCGACTGCTACATCGTAATGTTCTAAATTGTTATACCTACTCATTTTAATATCAGTCTTATTCTTTCAAGTGTAAAGTTTAGTTTCGGTTGACTTGATAAACTTCAATTATATCAACCAAGTTACGTGCTATCAAGTGACATCACAAACAATCCCAGAGCGTTCACGTTCCTGATAAAATTTCAAAAATTATTATGTTTTATTTCGTGCAAAATATCGCGTAAAATTACATAGTTTAGTTTGATTGAGTGAAATATGTCTTTTTTAGGCTATTATCTGATAAGATGACCACAATCAATAGTATATTTTGAATGTTGTCAAATACCCTATTCCATTTTTTCATGGGAGAATTGCTTGAATAGCAATACCAAAGTCTCTACCAGCGACGCTGTCAACTGAACAGATAAGTTGGTGGCACTATAATCCAGCGCATTTGTGACGATAGAGGTCATTTTAGGCAATGGTTGTAGAATAGCATTAGTTGATGCTTTTGTATGGTGCGACCACTTTTATAAGTTACATCAACATCGTGGCTCATTCTATTGTAGGTACACAAATCTAAACGAAATTGACAGGTTTAACAAAAGTGCTGTGTCCTTTTCCGCATGGAGCATTGTTATAGAGATAGAAATATGTATATTTAGACCTGTCATTTTAGTTTAGTTAAGGGATTGTGTAAAACAGAATTAGTTCAAATGGCGTAAAGCTGGACAATATACAAACTATAAACTACATTGACAGATCTAAAAATAATGCTATTGCCTTTGTAATATGTTCGCTGGGGCAAAGATTTGCATTACATTTGGAGAGCTGCCAATTTAGCACCATAAATTGTAACATAAATGGATTGTCTAACGCAGACTAGAAAACGATTCTAAACAACGTCTTCGTGTTAAAACCGCCTCGTTGGTCTAGTGGTTAACATATTCGACTGCAGATCACGAGGTCCCGGGTTCAATTCCGGGTATTGGGTTTTTCTGTCAAGAAATTCTCAGTGGCAGCCCGGAGTTGAGAATTGACGGTGTTTCACACGTGCCTCGGAGAGCACGTTAAGCAGACGGTCTCGGTTATTATTACTAACATGTGACAATAGTCGTTGAAGCCCGCCGACCCGCATTGGAGCAGCGTGGCGGGTCTAAGCTCTAAATCCCTCTCTCCTATGAGAGAGGAGGCCTGTGCCCAGCAGTGGGACGTTAAAAAGGCTGCAGTGGTAAAATCGTCTTCAGTAGGTATTAACTAATAACTCCAATAAGTCGATGTACCTAACTAATAAAAGTGGTTGTACCCACCGTGTGTTATTTTATATTTATTGTAATTTTTCACATAGTTTGTGAACTGCACGATATTGTGTAAAAAGTGCCGTATAAAGCCCAACGTCCACTACATCAGCGAATCGAGTCGATATTTTCTACTAGCCCATGCCTGCGCCTTCATCCGCGTGGATTATGGTTATTTAAATATTCCGGGGAACTCTAATTTTCCAGGATAAAAAGTTATTCTGATCCCGATTGTATGTAGGTTCATTGTTATTATACCTACTTAAATATTTTTTATAATTTTTTTTATCCTGAAAGACAGAAATAGGGGGCCGACAAAGTTGCCGGTTTTAGACTATTTTTGTTACGGGGTCTACCTCAGAAATTAAATTAGGATTCTGAATGTACGGAACCGTAACAGAGCGAGGCGCGACTCGCACTTGACCGATGTTTTTATCGCAGGATCCCTAAATAAAACCGGAATAGTAATAATTTTTATGTGTTGGACCTTATACGGCATTTGTTCTGTTATTTTAAACCTCGTGTGCTGAATTATAGTGGTAGGAGGAAGTACTTAGGTGTTTAATGTTTTGCATATTTGTTATTTTTCTTGTTATGAATATTGTAGTTGTTTGATTATAAGAAATACCCGTGAACTAGTATAGTCCGTTCGGTAACATAGTGTCGGTACAGGCGCAGGTGCTCTTAGTATTCTGCTTTTATTTTTATTATTTTTTTCTGTTTGTAATTTTTTTTCTATTCTAATAGAATCTCCGAATAGTCTGCCAATCCGCACTTGGTCAGCGTGGTAGACTATGGTTAAAATCCTTCTCATTTTGAGAGAAGACCCGTGTTCATGATAATATTATATTTTATGTTTATGGTTATTTATGGTTATATTGTAATAAAATACGAATATAAAAAAATATAAAAAGGAAAGAGAATTTTAATAAAAAAATATGAGTAGGTATGAAACGCCAAAACCTCTTGTGCCTGTACACCCCGCGCGTCATGCGTGGCAAAACACCGCGCGGCGGAGGCGGCGAGATACGAAAGGCGACCGTAAGAAAATGAACAGACTACTTAATAGGCACTGCTACAGACATGTGTAACATGGGGCTCTCGGGGCAACTCGGTGCATAGGTAGTTTTTTTTATTATTTTTTTTGGAACAGTATGGGGAAATCTGAAACCATACGATTAGGGAAACTCTGATTTTTTTAAATTAATTCCTAGCACAAAACAGTTGTTTTAATGGTGAAGGGCCCGCGGTCCCACCGATTTGTCCTACGTGGGACAACGCTATACTTACTACCATGTATCCGCCGTGGTCCCACGGTCCCACCGGACTAGGCGCGAATGATAGTAGCGATCACTTGTAATATATTATACTGTTCTGTAATTTTGTTTTTCGTTGTCTGTTTGCCTCACGAGGTTCCGCTTTCGATTCCCGGGTCGGGCCAAAATAATTGGTATTGGGTTTTCTGTCACGAAAATCTTAGTGCTAAGCCTGTAGTTGGAATTCCGCGGTATTAGATACACCTCCGTGCCTCGGAGAGCACGTAAAGTATTCGATCCTGCGCCTGATCTCTCTCTGGTTGTCGCATTGGCGTCCCATCGGACTATGAGAGTGAGGGAATAGAGTGCACTTGTGCACTATAATATCTCCTGCGTAGTTGGCTATTCTCCGACTCGGTTATTGGCCGAAATTCGGTCGGGAGAACATTTCATTATTATTGTCTGGAATCACTTGTGATATTGTGTTCTGAAATTTTGTCTAATATTTTGTGTGTTCACGTTATTTCTGTAATCAAACAGCTGGATGTTTTAGCGAATGGACCACAACACTAGTGCCATATCAAGTTACAGGATGTTTGTTATATTTGAAATAAAAGGATTTTGATGATAAAATATGTTGTTTTATTAATTCCACCAAAATAATTAATCCATATTAAAACTAATATAGTTACTAAAATAATTGTAAATAACAATTTCATATGTGAAATAATTTGTAATTAAAGCTGCAAAGAAATCTTAATTAAAAGCTTTTAACCTCCTCATAAGTAGGTATGATACATTATTTAAAAATCAACATTTTAAAAATTATTTTAGTAAAATCAATGTTGTTTGTCTCAGTAAACACTCGGATAACTGGAAACAGCAATATATGCATTTAATTATTTTTATTCTCATTTTGTACAATATCTAGTTAAAAATTTAATGGCATAAAAAGTAAGTAATTCTTTTTATGCCATTAAACGGTGCTGTTGTCGCTGTAAGTGCCGCACTCTATAGTTTCAGCAAGTCCCTATGCAGATGACTCTGACCCCAGCACCACACACAGTATAAACATTTGAACACTTTGTGGCAAGGGTCTTATAGTCTTAAGGGTATATGTTTAAAGTTTGAACACATTAGCAATTTGCCATTCCGTATTGGTTTTTTCAGTGCACATCAAAACTTTTAAAATTCAATTTCAAATGTATTTGCATAGTCTGTCTGGCCAGTAAGCAAACCTGTACTCAAATGTGTGTTCAAACCTGTGTTCAAATATTTGTCCATGTCTGGCGCTGGGGTAAGAAATCTATTTTTCTGGTGAATGCTTATTTTGTCCATCTTGTTCCTTAGTATCTGCAGAAGAGTTTTCCGACTCGCAGTATTCTTTGTATTCTGTTTGGTTTTTAAATTGTTCTATTTGCTGTTCCATTTTTTCTCGAGTTGTTACTTCACAGTTGGGATACACTTCGTCCAGTCTCCACGGACAAGGTCCTTTATTGTCCAACTGTTTTAGGATTTGGAGTTTCTGTTCGCGTGTCTTATAAGGTCCTTCAATTTCCTCTTCATAAAAATCATAGTGAAGAGCATCTTCTTGATAACACTCGGGAGGTAATTTCTCTTCACTTGAATTTTTGTTTGTTTCAACTTCGGATGACATTATTCTGTAGAAGTTAAACTCATAGTTTTCAACAGACTTCAAAAAAAAGGAGGTAATCAATTTGACAGTTAAGTATAATATTTATGTTTTGTGATTTGAATTAAGGGAATAAGGGCTTCCAAACAAATAATTAATATAGATGTATGTATATTTGTTCGTGAATTTCTCCGAAACTAACACTTGAACTGAGGGAACAGTACAAGTTTCACCAAAATCTTTTCAGTAGTTTTCAAGATACGCACTGTTATGTGTGTGGTGAAGTTAATTTAAACTTTCTTTTAGATTATATTTTATCAATAGCTAGCTGACCCCAGCGACTTTGTTCGCGTGTTTTTCTTTGCTATAAACCTCACGGAGCCCGAGACCTTTCCAACGAATGCAAAACCGTGGAAATCGGTTCGTGCGTTCTAGAGTTATAGCGTCAGGAAGGAAAACCTGACTTATTTTTATATAGTAGACTAGCTTTTGCCCGCGGCTTCGCCCGCGTGAATTTCGGTTTTTCACAAATCCCAAAATCTCCGATTCAAAATAAAAATTACGAAAACGCAGGACACATCCGCACGCATTAGCTCCCTCGTTCGAAATCACAGATTTCGAAATGGAGATTGGAGCATGCACCCTCTTCACCGCACCCGCCCGCCGCGCGGCGGCGTACGTATGGTGGGCGCAGGGGTGCGCGGCGCGGCGCGGGGAGTTCCACAGCGCGAGCGTCGCGTCGGCCGTCGCGCGCAGCGAAAATACCTATCGTTTTTTAACATAGGTACTTAACTACTTACCAATTTCAACAAGGGCGTCGCCAGGTAGGGGCAGGGGGGGGCAGCTGCCCCCCCCTAGAGGTTTGAAAAAATATAGATATATGCTATATTTTGCATTAAGTATCTAAATTAAACCTGGCGCAAATGGAAACGAGGTCAGTGAAAAATTCTAATTCGAAAATAAATTAAGAGCTCGTAACCAGCTTCAAAAGCTCTGGACTGTACCAACAATACTTTGTACTTTTCCCATACTATAATATAATATCATCAACTTGCCCCCCCCTTGGCCATCGGCTGGCGACGCCCTTGAATTTCAACACAACTCCTTTTTTGAAAGTCGGTTAAAAAAGTAGCCTATGTTACTCCTTGGTTAATCTTCTACTTGTCTGTGAAAGTCCCGTCAAAATCGGTTCAGCCGTTCCGAAGATTAGCCCGTTCAAACAGACAGACAGACAGACAAAAATTTTAAAAACGTGTGATTCGGTTATGGTATCGTTCAAATAACCATATGAGCTTAATATGTGGTAGTTATTTCGAAATTACAGACAGACACTTCAATTTTATTTATTAGTATAGAAGTATAGATATAGATTATCACTTGTCTTGGTAGTTCCGTGTGAAATATGACAGCTGGACAGAAAGGCCGAGAGAATGGTGTTTCAATCTATACTAATAAATAAAATTGAAGTGTCTGTCTGTAATTTCGAAATAACTACCACATATTAAGCTCATATGGTTATTTGGACGATACCATAACCGAATCACACGTTTTTAAAATTTTTGTCTGTCTGTCTGTCTGTTTGAACGGGCTAATCTTCGAAACGCCTGAACCGATTTTGACGGGACTTTCACAGACAAGTAGAGGATTAACCAAGGAGTAACATAGGCTACTTTTTTAACCGACTTTTAAAAAAGGAGTTGTGTTGAAATCGGTAAAAAACGCCCTGATAGGTATTTTCGCTGCTTGCGGCGGCCGACGCACGCTCGCGCTGCATGGAACTCCCCGCGCCGCGCCGCACGCCCCTGCGCCCTGCGCCCGCCGCGCCGTACGCGGTACCGCGGTACGCCGCCGCGCGGCGGGGGGCGGGTGGACCCGAAATCTACTTATCCCTCAGGATTTGTGAAAAACCGAAATTCACGCGGGCGAAGCAGCGGGCAAAAGCTAGTTTCAGTATATATATAATGTACTTTGTGAGAATGGTGTGGGGGCGAGGAAGGCTGTGGTGAACCCCCAGCAAACTAAATTCAAGAATCACGATTTTATACCTAACTATCGGTCCGCCCCGGCTTCGCCCGTGGTACATATATAGCCTATTAAGCACTCAAGGATCACGTACATATCCAACCAGTGAGGTATTCAACCACTGTATTCAACGGTGAATGAATTTTTGAAATCGGTCCAGTAGGTACTTAGTTCCTGAGATTAGCGCGTTCAAACAAACAAACTCTTCCGCTTTATTCTATTAGTATAATATCGATTAGCTATTTATTTCACGATTATTACATATTACTTACGATAATAAGTAATTATTGTTCAGGATTTTTCTGGATAACGGTTAACTTCACATCACACCTTCACATTATATTAATTCCGATTATGAGAGAGAATACAACTTCTTTAGATTCTATAAACTTCGAGATATCAGTTATCCAGTTATCAAAATTTAACAAGTCAGTGTTAAACACAGGTGTTAAATTATTATGTGTTAAATTACAGCCTTGAAATTATGTCAATTGTCAGGACTCAGGACTATTCAATATATAGGGATGTGAAAAAATAATCGATTTTTTAAATGATAATAATCGATTAAAAAAATTAATTAATAAAGATCGACCAGAATCTCATGAAAAATAGGGAAATTAAATTTTGTAGTAAGCAACACTAGGTTAACTCGGCTGCCCTAGTGATAAACAAAGTAATTACAATCAGAACACCTTACCTGGGATCGTTTTACGAAACGAAAAATCAAGCAATTGCATTTTAAATACAAAAACAAAGTAATCAACATCCAATTACTTTATTTTTATGTTGTGCTTGTTATATACCTATTTGGTTTTGCATTTATATTCCGGGTTAGTGTGTGCAGTTACTTTGTTTGGGCAATTCAAATTTCAGTAAACGGTTCAAGTTATTTGAAATACATATTAAACTGTGGTAAAAAACTACTCGACATAAAACTTTTGTTAATGCAAAAAAGTCAATTTCACAAAAAATGACAGTTACTTTGTTTATCGCTATCTGGGCAGCCGTAGTGTTGCTGACTTTGCAATTTCATTTCCGTATTTTTCATGAGATTCTGGTCGACCTTTACCTTCGTCCGAGATTATTACTTATGTAAATTACACGTAAAAATTGATTTTTTGTAAACAACGTCATCTGTGCGATGGATGAACAAACGTACAAAATATAATATTATACTTATTTATTTTATTTTCAGTCTAGTCTGGCGATTCAGAACACTACGATAACGTAATTTGTTATCGATTGATTCGGTAAGTTATCGTACGATAAGATGTACCTATTTTCAATTCAGAATAATCGTATCAACAGGGTAGTTGTCGAAACCGAAACCGAATCGAAGTGTTCTGACTTCTGAAACGCCCGGCTGAACAAGAGCATTATCAACAAAAACAATAACAACAAGTAGCACAAAAGTCAAAACCATATTGTCAAAACACACACAAACAAGTATAAATTAACAATTTAAAAAACCCCCGACATTCGCCATTTTGTGGCGGCGGCCATCTTGGATCGATTTTCATCAAACATAGCTAACAACACTCTCGATTATTTCACCTTTCAAACAGAAAAAAAACCGCATTCAAATCGGTCCACCCGTTTGAGCGCTACAGGTGAACAGACAGACAGACACCCACACGCACACACACACACGCGCGCGCGCACGCATACACACACACACACACACGTCAAACTTATAACACGGGTTTTTGCGTCGGGGTTTATCAAACTAAAATTATTTAAGCCAAACTTATTATCCCATAAACCACCACTGTTATTACCTACAATTATTGTAACCAGCCTCTACTGTAGGTACCTATTCATTATTTAGTCCTATAGATTCAGTTATTCACGTGTTAAAAGACTGTTTATTCAGTTCAGTAAACAAGTAGGCAGCCACTGCGATTCGTTCGGGAAATATTGTGCATTGTGCAGGTTACTTATCACAGAATAGATAACATTTCTGAGTATTACCAGTATTACTTCAAGAGCGGAACTAAAAGGTAAGTAGGTACTTATGTATAAACTTTTATTATTTGCCATGAATAAAGCGAATACAGGGTATTAAAGATATTAAGATTGGTTAAGTATCAATGCATTTATTGCAATCGCCTACTTAACTATGTAGCTGTACTTCAAGTGCCGGCTTAAAAAAACTGCAAGGATACGTAGGTACTTATTTGTGTATTGTTTATAGAACGTAGTGTTTATACCACACGAGTATTTCTAGTTTCTACTCGTGTGGTTATACCTACTATGTTTATTTATATCCTCTGTTTATCTAATCTCTGCCGTGTGAACTGTGAGTAGATAGGTTTATAGGTAGGTACCACTGTCTGGAGTCTGGACATCTGGACTCTGAAGCCATCTACGGGACTTAATACAACATAATCAAATTGTAGCTATACTGCATACCACAGACCAATAAGTCGTAGGTACTGCATAATATAAAGAGCTACGGTGCCACAAACAGACAGACACTTAACGGCCATAGCGTACAAACTTAAAACACCCCTCTTTTGCGTCGGGGGTTAAAAATAGGTAAACACTTACTTACCTATTTATTTTCTTAGGTAGGTAAGTATGTATATTCAACAAGTTCTTGTGAAGTCGATTTAATATCCCAGTCCTTGAGGAAAATATCAGTGATATTATTACATTTATATACTTAATATTATAGTTCCTTATACTGATAAAGAGATTTACCTACTTATCATTATTTATGCACTAAAGATATATAAAGTAGGTACCTACAATAGTCTATTATATGTATAAAGTACAATTATTCAAATTGGCAGTCAAATATCGGATGTAAGGGGACCGCTTTCGGAAACAGAGACAGATAAAAGTGACTGATGGCTGATACCGGATACGCACGCCTAAATACTGGAGTTGCAACGAATCTTCGGTTAATATTTGGTATTAGGCCTATTTTTAACCCCCGACGCAAAAACGACGGGTCGGGTTATAAGTTTGACGTGTCTGTGCGTGTGTGTGTGTGTGTGTGTGTGTGTCTGTGTGTGTGTGTGTGTCTGTGTGTGTGTGTGTGTGTGTCTGTGTCTCTGTGTGTGTGCATGTGTGTCTGTGTCTGTCTGTTTCCCCCACAGACGTATAAAGTTTCCCCTAGGTGGCGCTCAAACGGGTGGACCGATTTGAATGCGGTTTATTTGTTTGAAAGGTGAATTAATCGAGAGTGTTGTTAGCTATGTTTGATGAAAATCGATCCAAGATGGCCGCCGCTACAAAATGGCGAATTACATATTTTTTACAACTCCCTTAATAGGTATGGGTATTAAATGAAAGGGCTTGACTAGTAGAATAGCACTATGCAAATCTTAAGATGGCCGCTACAACAAAATGGCGAATGTCGGGGGTTTTTAAATTTTAAATTTATACTTGTTTTATATGTAATACATAATATAGATGTACAGATCGATAAAGACCGATAAATAAATTATAATTTTAACTCACTTTACGTGAAGAGGTTAGAAGCGGTTATCGGAATTGTATTGCCCGGTAGGTACCTATTGCGGCTTGCATTGCGCAGCTAGCGTGACTTGATAAACGCATCATGACTCACAGGATAATACCTAAACAAAACCTAGTGTACCCATAGCATGGACGATATAAACCGTACGTTGTTGCCGAGAAATCATTCGCTGAAACCGTTCTTCGGAGGAACTATTTCGATCTGTGTAGGTAGGTACTTACGTTTTGGTATTTTTTTCTTGTTTTTTTATCCGCGTCTGTACGGAGACGGGCGTAAGTACATTATGTTCTTCTTGGTGTTGTGATCATAAGTCGCTAGAGCACGTAGACCGTCGCAGATCTATTTGTGTTCGCCGCCATTTTTTATTTACCCGACTGGGTATATGTGTTTCACCTGTGTGTATGTATGTCCATTCCTATGTCCGCTTGTAACTAATCAACGGCTCAACGGAGTTTGATAAATGATACGTCATTAGATTTGTCTCGATGACGCAAGTGTTAATTGTTACCTAAATTTAAACAAAAATCAAAATGGCGGACTTTATGCGCTTTATTGTGCGAGCTGAAAAAAAAAATTTTCTTCAAGACCCTCGAGTGGGATATCAAAATAAAGGGATTCAAAAGGCGAATACGAAAATGTATAGGTACAATTTATATATTTGGAAACAATTTGGAGTGATAAATCGTATAAAATGACTGTTTCCTATGTCAGTTCGTAACTTAACGGCTCAACCAATTTTGATAAATTATACGTCTTTAGATTTGTCTTGATGGCGTAAATGTTACTGGGTACATAAAAATCATAAAAAATCAAAATGGCGGATTTTATGAACTTTAATGTGCGGGCTGAAAAAATTTTTTTTCTTCAAGACCCTCGAGTGGGGTATCAAAATAAAGGGCTTTAAAAGGCCAGTACGAAAATGTATACAATCTATATGTTTTAAATCAGTTTGGAGTGACAAATCATGAAAAACAAAATAAATAACAACTACACTGTAAGTGGTAGGTACGGTGGTAGTTTATTAATTTTCTAGTTCGTTTTATAGCATGGCAGTCGGGTTTTTTTAATTTTTAAATTATAGCTTGTTCCTCCACCAAAGGTTAACGGGCACTTTGTAAGTTTGTATGGAAACCATACCTACGGCGGCAATAAAATGTTTTCAAATATGACAATGATCTACAATGACAAAGTTCGCATTGTTGCTGGCCTTGTCAATCTCGAAAAAAAATTCAAAAAGTTTTCGGTAGGTATATGAATATGCTTACCTACTTAGTAAAATAGACATGCGTATGATCACGTTTCAATCGTGTGCCTGTGCTGTATGGAAACTATTTTTTTAATATTTATTAACTTTTTTTGACATCGATTTTGAATCAAATATTTATTAAAAAAGCTTATAAGTACTTAGGTATTTAATAGTATCTTTCATTTAAAACTATATTTTGGTCCGCAACTTTTCGCAAAGCGGGTCGGATTTGTTTACCTTTCCTCGCCGATACTCGTTGCCGCCACTCGCCAGGCATAGTGTAGCCGCACTTTGTTGACTGGAATAAAAATAGCCTCCTCAGTACTGTATAGTTTCCCTAAATGGACGCTTCGTGTATGCATGCTAATACACAGCAGCGGATAATGTGCAACGGTGTCCCATCCAACATTCCTACGTCTATTCAGTCCATCGACATACCAATATCAGCGCCACCTACCGAGACCCGGTAAGCTACCTGTACCTACCCAGTAATTGTGTTTTCAAACCACCCAGGAACCCATTGAAATGTACACACAAAATTTCATCCAAATCGGTCCTGCCGTTTAAAAGGACTTAGGTGACTTATATAGGTACCTACGGTTGTACTGAGAGAGTTTACCGTATCGACGGGATGAACGGTAAATGTTTGACAGTTACGAAACCTATGAATATTTTGTAGGTATGGGAAAATGTTTTTTTCTTTTATAATATTTTTTCGTCAATTTTGCAATGTTTTTAATACCTAATTATTCTGCTATTCGGGACGGAGAAGAATTCAGTAAATCAAAAACTATGATTTCACCGTTGGATATAATATTATGTAAGTGATCCTTGAGTGCTATAGGCTATATATGTACCACGGGCGAAGCCGGGGCGGACCGCTAGTATTTTATATTATTAAAGTTATTTCCAGTTTGAGAAATGCCGGGCATAGATTGGATCCCGGGGCTGTCCCAGATAAAGGCCGCGGCACAGGCGATCACGGGCGACACGGAGGGCGCCAAGAGGACGGTGGAGAACTTCGCCCGCGAGTGCCCGGGAGTTTCACAACTCACGTCCGTCGTGCAGCTCGCTGCAGGAGACGCGGAGGGCGCGTGGGAAACCCAGAAAAAGTGCTTGGGCACAGTGAGCAATGTTGCAAACGGTATTCCCATCGTCGGCCATGCAAAAGGTGAGTCACACTTTTTAGGGTTCCGTAGTAAACAAGGAACCCTTATAGTTTCGCCATGTCTGTCCGTCTGTCCGTCCGTCCGTCCGTCGATCCAGTTAATCTCAGAGACTATTAGTGCTAGAAATCTGTAATTTAGCATGGGTATAAATATTAATCACGCCGACAAAGTGGTGAAATAAAATTTTGATAAATATTTTTTTTAGGGTAGCTCCCCTACATGTAACGTGGGGATGAATATTTTTTTTCTCGTCTACCCCATAATGTGGGGTATCGTTGAATAGGTCTTGTAAAAATACTGTGGGAGTGGGAACATCATTTTTCGATTTATAGATCCGTTTGTAAAATATGATGTTTTAAAATGCTAATTTTTATTAGAGTCAAGTGTGTCCCCCCCCCTCTATCAGCCAAATGGCAGTATATAGGAACTTGAAAAAATTCACAGCAGTAGTATATATAATCAATTTTAAAGGAAAACTATCACGGCTAAGTAGGGTTCACAGGTTAAGGAGTTATATCTGTTTTTCGAGGATTGTGACTACGGAACCCTACACTGCGCGTGGCCCGCCACGAACTTGGCTGGTTTTTTAATAACTGACTTCAAAAAAGGAGGTTCTTTATTCGACCCGTATGTATGTATGTATGTTCGCGATTATTTTAAAAACCAATGAACCGATTTTGATGATTTTTTCATATCGTAATCTACATATTTAGAGGAAGGTTTTAGTCTGTACCTACATGTAACTATACTTCATTCAAAAAGATCCGGGAATATTTTTTTTAAGAAAGAAGAAAAGAGTTCTGATAAAGGTTTTTATTTAAATTTCAACATACCTAATCTTGTCCTCGTTGTATACAAATTTTACTCCGCTCGTACAGCCGCTGGAACGATTCGGAGAACCCCTCTTATGGAAGGACTTTCAGAACACTTCTGTAACACACAACCTTTAAATCACCTCTACATATTATATGTATATCTTGTGTAGGACAAGTATAAATTAAAAATTTAATAAATCCCCGACATATTTCGCCATTTTGTAGTGGCGGCCATCTTGGATTTGCATAGTGCTATTCTAAGTACAAGTCAAGCCCTTTTATTTGATACCCATATTATAGGAGTTGTGAAATTGAAAAAATATGTAATCCACCATTTTGTAGCGGCGGCCATCTTGGATCGATTTTTATCAAACATAGCTAACAACACTCTCGACTAATTCGCCTTTCAAACAAAAAAACCGCATTCAAATCAGTTCACGTAATTCGACGCAAGAAAACGTATTTGCTGTTTTTTGGCTCTGCTGAAAAGTTGGGTTTTGGCTACTTACTTACAGCAAATAAGTTTTCTTGCGTCGGATATGTACATAATATGTTTGCATCCGATTTTTTCCTACCGGGGAATTACGGGGCCGATTTTGATGAATGAGGTGTCAATTGATTCGTTGTTATAGTCTAGGTGACATATGGGCTACATTTTATATGCGAAAAATATCAAAAAATGGCGCGGCTAAATTGGAATATTAAGTTAGTTTCAGATAGACATAACAGATGGCGCCACTAGCTGCTTGCCCTGCGCTTTCTTCCATTAGTACGCAGTTGAATATACATTTTTCTTCACACTAAATTATTACCTACTTTATACTATGATTATTATGAGTAGTCGGGGTTTAATTTACGAATTTTATTTCTTGTGTCTAAACTCTAAACTATAGCCTGTTTCGCAGCCATCGTCCACCACGCTTGCGGAGATCACAAGGGCGGTGATGAAGCCATGAACGCAGCAACTCGGTCCACGGTGGTGCTGGGCAGCGGCGCCGTTGCGGCTGTCACCACTGGAGGTTCGTATTCCTCATATACAGGGCACAGGGTATAGGTACACGTACACACACAAATAATATGGTACGGAACCCTTCGTGCGCGAGTCCGACTCGCATTTGGCTGGTTATTTTATGGTATCCTGTCACTACTGTTACCTATCTCCGTTTCCGAGAGGGCCCCCCTTACACCCGTTATTAGGTATAAGTATACTAACATACTTATCCTACTAATATTATAAACTACATGATGCCCACGGCTTCGCCCGTGTGGATTTAGGTTTTTAAAAATCCCGTGGGAACTTTTGATTTTCCAGAACAAAAAGTAGCTTATCTGTAGAAACCCGTCCCCAAAACGGAAAAATCCCGTGCGATCCCCACGATTTCGGAATACAATTCCTTACAGCATCAGGGTTGAGGAGTTGGATATGTAACTACTTACTCGAGTTCATTCAACGATAAAGTCTTTAATTGGTACCCCCAATATCAATTTACATAACCGAAAGTTTCTAAAACCCATTAGTTTTGGGGATTAGGTCCCCTACAGCATCAGGATTGAGGAGTTGGAATCCAAATTTTTTATAGAACAGGGTCGCAATGTTTCTCTATCGATTAAAAAAAATTACTTAAATCGGTTCAGAAATCTCGGAGATATCGGTGTACATAGGTAGAAAAACACAACTCCTCCTTTTTTGAAAGTCGGTTAAAAAAGTAGCCTATGTTACTCCCTGGTTAATTCTCTACTTGTATGTGAAAGTCCCGTCAAAATCGGTTCAGCCGTTCCGAAGATTAGCCCGTTCAAACAGACAGACAGACATCGACAGACAAAAATTTTAAAAACGTGTGATTCGGTTATGGTAGCGTTCAAATAACCATATGAGCTTAATATGAGGTAGTTATTTCGATATTACAGACAGACACTTCAATTTTATTTATTAGTAAGTATAGATGTGAAAGTGTGGATGTTTGGATGTTTGGATGTTTAGATGGTTGGATGTTTAGATGTTTGTTACTCAATCACGCCGCAACTACTGAACTGATTTGGCTGAAATTTTGAATGGAGATAGATTATGTCTTAACTTAAAACATAGGCTACTTTTTATCCCGGAAAAATTCACAGTTCCCACGGGATTTTGAAAAAATTTAAATCTCTAGCTATAGCTATAGGTAGATTACTATAGCAAACTTCCTTGAAAGTAGTAATAAAGGTTACAAAAAGGAACGGGAACGGGAACCGGAAATCCACGATTCCCTCGGGATTTGTGAAAAACCGAAATTCACGCGGGCGAAGCCGCGGGCATTCTCTAGTCGTCACTAAATGAAAGCCACAGGATTACTTCGATTGTCTGTAGATACATTGCTGCTATATTTACCTAATGTGTGAAATAAAAAAAAGGTGTCTGTATTTATGTACACGCGTAAGAAGTTATACTTCTTTGCATGCAAATAATTAATAATAATAACAATCAGACACTAGATGGCGCGACAGATGGCCATGTTTGTTTGCAAAGCGTCTGACCGTCGTGAGGTTAACTAACTCGCTAATCTCTCGACCCTCTCGACTGTTGCCAACTTCAACATGTCGTTTTTCGTGTCACCCAAAATTCACTCTCAGCATTTTTTCATAACGCGCCTAAAGAAGTACCTATAACTTCAACAATATTATTTATTTACTAGATGATGCCCACGGCTTCGCCCGTGTGGATTTAGGTTTTTAAAAATCCCGTGGGAACTTTTGATTTTCCAAAACAAAAAGTAGCCTATCTGTAGTAACCCGTCACCAAAACGGAAAAATTCCGTGGAATCCCCACGATTTCGGAATGTTACAGCATCAGGGTTGAGGAATTGAATATGTACCTACTCGAGTTCATTCAACGATAAAGTCTTTAATTGGTACCCCCAATATCAATTTAAATAACCGACAGTTCATAAATCCCATTAGTTTTGGGGATCAGTTCCCCTACAGCATCAGGATTGAGGAGATGGAATCTAAGTTTTTTGTAGGACAGTGTCGCAATGTTTCTCTATCGATTAAAAAAAAATTACGCAAATCGGTTCAGAAATCTCAGAGATATCGGTGTACATAGGTAGAAAAACACAACTCCTCCTTTTTTGAAAGTCGGTTAAAAAAGTAGCCTATGTTACTCCCTGGTTAATTCTCTACTTGTATGTGAAAGTCCCGTCAAAATCGGTTCAGCCGTTCCGAAGATTAGCCCGTTCAAACAGACAGACAGACAGACAGACAGACAAACAGACAGACAGACAAAAATTTTAATAACGTGTGATTCGGTTATGGTACCGTTCAAATAACCATATGAGCTTAATATGAGGTAGTTATTTCGATATTACAGACAGACACTTCAATTTTATTTATTAGTATAGATTTGAAGTACCTAAGTATAATTTCAATAATATTATTACTTTGCAATCGTCCGTTGTGAAGTCGACATCTCCTGAAGATGCTCCGGTGTCGGAGCGAAACGATCGTCGAGTTTATTTTGTGGTGAATTTGTGTGGTGTTGTGCCTACAAAGTCACTGTTAGCGGACTATAGCAAAGTACCTAATTTTATATTCATTGAATATTATGATGAGAATTTCAGGAATCGCCGCCATTCCGGCCGGTATAGCCGCCGGCGTGGCCTACGATACGACCGTGAGCGCGGCGACTGGCGAGGAGCAGGGCTACGTCGCGGCGATACGAAACGTCGCCGAGAACCCCTCGGCGGGCAGCATCATCGACGCGCTCGCCATACCCGCGGGCGACGGACTGGCGGGCTATTCGGGGGGGCAAATGGCGGCCAAAGTGCAGGTGCACGTCCTGGAGAATCTACGGGACGGCGCTCTAGAGAACATGGACGCGGCGGCCACTTCCGGCGAGGCGTTGAAGTTCGGAGCCGAAGCCAAGGCGCTCAACGCGGAGATAAACACGATCAAACACGGAACGCCGTACTTTTTCGACGATCCGAAAACTGGAACGTTCGCGAGCGAGCCGGCCGCTTCATCGTCCGGTGCCGGTGCGGTACCGGTTTCCGGGTATACTGGCGAAAAGACGCAGGAAAAAGAAAACATCGCGGGGTACGTGTATGTATTTTTTTGAAGTGAAACTTCTTTAGTATCGTTGTGCATTTGAAAATCGATGAAACGAAAAAGCGACACCAAAATCCTGTCTCGCGTACCAGGAGTCCATGAGGTGATAGGAGGTCGTTTGAGTTCCCACGCGCTGCACGAGTGTGTCTGCTTCGTTGGTCTAGTGGTTATCATATCCAACTGCAGTCTGCAGATCACGAGGTCCCGGATTTGATTCGCCTTAACACATAGGCTACTTTTTATCCTGGAAAAATCCACAGTTCCAACGGGATTTTGAAAAAACCGAAATCTATATAGTGAATTTCCTTGAAAGTAGGTGTAAAGGTTGGAAAAGGGAGCGGGAACGGGAACCGGAAATCCACGATTCCCTCGGGATTTGTGAAAAACCGAAATTCACGCGGGCGAAGCTGCGGGCATTCTCTAGTAAATTAAAAAAAACCCCGACATTCGCCATTTTGTGGCGGCGGCAATCTTGGATTTGCATAGTGCTATTCTACTAGTCAAGCCCTTTCATTTGATGTAACCCATGTTGACCTGGGAGTTGTGATAAAATATGTAAACCGCCAACCTTTATGCCTATTTTAAGTCAGGGCATAATCTATCTCCATTCAAAATTTCAGCCAAATCGGTTCAGTAGTTGCGGCGTGATTGAATAACAAACATCCAAACATCTAAACATCCAAACATCCAAACATCCAAACATACAAACATCCAAACATCCACACTTTCACGTTTATAATATTAGTAGGATATAGCTACTTGTTAATCCTGGCATTTGTATCATCACTGTATGACAATTTTTTTATAGCGCTTCCAACGTCACCGTCAGCCCCACCGCAGAGCGCGAGGACGCGATAGACTACGACTCGTACGTAGAGGCTATCATCACCGACAGTAACAGACGAGAGGCCCAGACGAAGTTGCGCGAACAAGATCAACAAGCACCCAAGGGCAACCTCCTGCGAACGTACAGCAACGTGGCGTTGACGACGCCCCAGAGGTTATCCGATCTGCTGAGAGGCAGCCAGGATCCGCGGACACCGCGCAACAATGTGAGAGATCTGCTGCGGGAGTTGTTCAGCTGGTGCTGGTTGCTGGTGGCCACGCCGACGGAATTCCCGTACGAGGTAAACAAAAATGTATTGCTAGCGACCCGCTCCGGCTAGTACGGGTAGTACGCACGCACGGGTAGTAATTACTACCCGTGCGAAGCCGGAGCGGCGCTAAACAACGGTTAAAGCGGGTAATTAATTACCCGCTTTAACCGTTGTTTAGCGCCGATTATAATCGGCTTATTTTGACGATTAGTCGCTGATTAGTCGCGGACTATAAAAGATGTCGAATAGTCGGCTTTCATCATGATCAACCCATTACCGGCTCACTACAGAGCACGGGTCTCTTCTCAGAGTGAGAAGGGTTTTGGCCATAGTCTAGCACGCTGGCCAAGCGGATTGGCAGACTTCACACACCTTTGAGAACGTTATGGAGAACTCTCAGGCATGCAGGTTTCCTCACGATGTTTTCCTTCACCGTTAAAGCAAGTGATATTTAAATACTTAAAACGCACATAACTCGGAAAAGTTAGAGGTGCGTGCCCGGGATCGAACCCACGACCTCCGATTAGAAGTCGGTCGTCCTAACCACTAGGCTATCACAGCTTTTCTAGCTACACAGCTAGTCGGCTTTAGTCCTTTATTTTTATTTTATTAGACCCGCCACGCTATAGATGTGCACTGCTGGATATCTATACCTAGATCTCTAGTAAGGCACGACATATAGAACATTATCTTGTGCCGCCTGGCGCCTGAATTCATATTGGCTGCTCACGAATTTCTTGAAATAGTCCGTCATTTAAATTGCTTTTATGTACAAATCTTGGTGCGTAAGTACTGAGTGTGGTTTCTAGCCCCCGACACAAAAACGACGGGGTGTTATAACGGTTTTTTGTTTGAAAGGTGAATTAGTCGAGAATGTTATTAGCTATGTTTGATGAAAATCGATCCAAGATGGCCGCCGCTACAAAATGGCAAATTACATATTTTTTTACAAATCCCTTAATATGGGTATCAAAGCTAGACTAGTACTTAGAATAGCACTATGCAAATCCAAGATGGCTACCGCCACAAAATGGCAAATATCGTTTTTTTTTTTAATTTTCAATTTATACTTGTAGTCGAATAAAACTTACTTTTAAGTTCTCGAGCTGTTCCAGTGGCGTAGCATACCTTGGCGGGGCCCCGTATAAAAATTTGTTTGGGGGCCCTTATGAAGTGTAAAGATTTCTCACAAAAGAAAAAAAATGTTTGCATAAAATTAAAAGCAATATTTATTCATCATAATAATAATTAATTATCTGACACTTTTTCTAAAATTTTTACAAACAATTCAAATTAAATGTATAACTTTTTTCGGCAAACTGATTTATTAAATCACGAGCGGATACCCGCGACTTCGTTCGCGTTGATATTGATTTTAATAATCCCGTGGGAATCATTTTACTTTTCCTAAGCTCCTTTGAGCTTATACCTTGCTAAAAACTGTTAAAAGTTCACTGGCGGATGTTTAGGTACATAAAAATGTAAACATCCGCCAGTGAAAGTCCCATCAAAATCGGTCCAGCCTTTCAGAGATTAGTCAATCGTCTTTAAAGTATCTACTTTCTAACAAAAAAAGAATGAATGAAATCGGACCACCCGTTAACGAATTACAGCTAAGTACACATTTTGCCTTTCATCCCCTCTCCCAAGGGAACCGTGCTAAATTTCGGGATAAAAAGTATCCTATATGTTACTCCATAGTATGAACTTAAATCATGCTCAGTTTCATTTCAATCCATTCAGTAGTTTTTACGTGATGCGCGCACAAACATACAGACAAACAGACAAAAATTTCAAAAATAGCTTTTTTACGTTCTATTACTTATCCCTAACATCCCCCAGTTATTATTTTGCAAAAATCTTCAATGTACAGATACGGCAATTCTACGATTTTACTATATGTATAGATAGATAGATTCATAGCTGATGATGACTTTAGTTTTTAGGGTTCCGTAGTAAACAAGGAACCCTTATAGTTTCGCCATGTCCGTCCGTCTGTCTGTCCGTCCGTCCTCGGTTAATCTCAGAGACTATTAGTGCTAGAAATCTGTAATTTGGCATGGGTATAAATATTAATCACGCCGACAAAGTGGTGAAATAAAATTTTGATAAATATTTTTTTTTAGGGTAGCTCCCGTACATGTAAAGTGGGGATGACAATTTTTTTTCTCGTCTACCCCATAGTGTGGGGTATCGTTGAATAGGTCTTTTAAAAATACTGTGGGTATGGGAACATCATTTTTCGATTTCTAGACCGGTTTGTAAAATATGATGTTTTAAAGTGTAAATTTTTATTAGAGTCAAGTGTCCCCCCCCTCTATCAGCCAAATGGCAGTATATAGGAACTTGAAAAAATTCACAGCAGTAGTATATATAATCAATTTTAAAGGAAAACTATCATGGCTAAGTAGGGTTCACAGGTTAAGGAGTTATATCTGTTTTTCGAGGATTGTGACTACGGAACCCTACACTGCGCGTGGCCCGCCACGCACTTGGCCGGTTATTATTCTAAGATTCTGCCTCTATGGGCAACTTTTTGAACAACATTTTTTGACTTTTGTCATTTCTGAAATAAACAAAAATTTGGGACGTTTTTGTTAATTTTTGCTTACGCACGTCGGGGGCCCCCGTGGCTTGGGGGCCCCGTATAATTGATACGGCATATACGGCGGTAGCTACGCCCCTGAGCTGTTCTAACTTAAATCTATAAATGTGTCTTGCATGTAGTGTTTAGTTTTGAGATGATTTGTCCACAATTGGCACGCGTTTTCCCACGTTGCCGTTCTATCCTTGATATTTCTGAGACACCACTCGGCTTTTCAGGTAGTGGCCCAAGTCAACAGCGTCTATACCGGCCTGTACCACAGTTTCATACGCCACAGTCGCGAGTGGACGGAGGTCATTCCCGCACTTGGGAATGTGATCGCACGCCTGGGCACGGTCAGTGCGGAGTTAGGGCGCACCACGGCCGCTAACAACCAGGTGGACGCCGAGCAAGCGAGGGATCAATTCAGGGAAGCGATCAATCGACTTCAAAGAAGCGATCGAGAGGAATACAAATGTGCGTACGGTTACTACCAACTTTTATAAACGAACTTCAAAAAAATTAGGTTATCTATTCGATCCGTATCCCGTTCCCATATGTGTATGTATGTATGTATAATGTAATATTTTTGGAACCGCATTAAATTCACACATTATGATAGTCTTTATGGGCTTCCAAATAAATATACAACATTTTATAGGTGTATGTATGTATGTATGGATGTTTGTCTATGCATTTCTCCGAAACTAATAATAATCGGATTGTGGCCATTCTTTTTTAATTAGCTTACATTTATTTCAACTTAGGGAACAATGTTAGTTTCATCAAAATCGGTTCAGGAGTTTTCAAAATGTGGAAACATTTCTTAAATTATTATAGTTCGTTTGTCTCTTGTCGTTTACTTAATTGTGTGAAACTGTTTTACTTTCTTGATATTTTTCGTCAATCGAAAAAATTTAACCCATCTAGTTACTTCTTAGTTAATTTTATTAAAATACCTTCCTAAGTGTCAACAGTCAATCACATACCTACTTACCTAATTAGTTACAATGCAATGTTTAATGAAACTGCAATGAAAAACAAAATTACTTTGCTATAATCCGCTAACAGTGACAAAGTAGGCACAACACCACACAAATTCACCACGAAACAAACTCGACGATCGTTTCGAAGATGTGCAACGCACTTAGCAATCGTGCGTTGTGAAGTCGACATCTCCTGAAGATACTCCAGGGTTTTGTGGCGAATTTATGTGTTGTGCCTAATTTGTCACTGTTAGCGGATTATAGTAGGGTGACGATACCAATAGATGACTGGGTACCAATAGATGAACAAATCGCAGTTTTTAGGGTTCCGTACCCGAAGGGTAAAAAACGAAGCCCTATTAATGTCACTCGGCTGTCTGTCTGTCTGTCTGTCTGTCCGTCTGTCCGCCGGTCACAGGTCTCTAGCTCGCAGACGAAATGAGTTACAAACCTGAAATTTTGGTATTTAGTGTAAAACGTTAACCCAAAATCAAATATTGAATTAGAAATTGAATTAAATTATTTTTCAGGGGGGCTCCCATACATGAAAAAGGAGCCGGAAAAAAAAATTTTTTCTTTACCCTAGCTTGTGGGGTATCATTGTTTAGAGCTCATTAAGTAGAGTACAAATATATATTTTTTTAATTTTTATCTCAAAAAATAAGGGAATGGGAGGCCATCAAAGTTGTCAGTTTTAGACCATTTTTGTGACGGGGGCTATCTCAAAAACTAAACTAGTTGGGAATATGATATTTCAGTATATTATGTACTATATGTTCTATTTAAACAACAAATACTGAAAACAACGATTTATTAAATAGTTTATAAGCTGTGACCAAAATAAACGAACATTTTTTTGGGTTTTTCTTTCACGGTTTGTTGCGATGTCTAGCTCGGAAATTAAATATTTCTTAGACCCAAAATATTATATTGTTCATAATTATGTACGGAACCCTGAAAGAGCGAGGCCCGACTCGCACTTGGCTGATTTTTATTTAATTATAAGAATTAGGCACTAACTACGGCTTTTGTTGTATTTTTCCTCGAAGCGGCAACACCATACGCTTCTTTCTAAAAAAACAAGCAATGTCTAAACTAATCAGTCACTCCGCTGGACTTCAACAAGTGCGCACGTAAACCAGTTTTTGAGTTTTTGTATGGAGAACGTGCTAAGGTGAGTCTACCACTTTCGTAAGCTTGTAAGTAAATTGCCGATCCATTTATATTAATAAGCCCCAAGTAAATATTTTCCAGTAAACTACATTATTAACTTAATTAGAAAATCAACCAAAATATGTTCTTTTCCATCAGGTTTTTTAGAAATAGAGTGTTCATTTAATGGTTTGTAAAAGACGCTCAAATCTTAATTATGAACGGCCGTTCAGAATAAGCATGATCCACTAAAATTGGTTTTAATATTGTAATTCATGTACATGGTTTTTAGGGTTCCGTACCCAAAGGGTAAAAACGGAGCCCTATTAATGTCACTCGGCTGTCTGTCTGTCCGTCTGTCCGCCGGTCACAGGTCTCTAGCTCGCAGACGAAATGAGTTACAAACCTGAAATTTTGGTATTTGGTGTAAAACGTTGACCCAAAATCAAATATTGAATTAAAAATTGAATTCAATTATTTTTCAGGGGGGCTCCCATACATGAGAAAGGAGCCGGAAAAAAAAATTTTTTTCTTACCTTAGCTTGTGTGGTATCATTGTTTAGAGCTCATTGAGTAGAGTACGAAAATATATTTTTTTAATTTTTTGCTTAAAAAGTAAGGAAATGGGGGGTCATCAAAATTGTCAGTTTTAGACCATTTTTGTGACGGGGGCTATCTAAACTAGTTAGGAAGGAATATGATATTTCGGTATATTATGTACTATATGCTCTATTTGTACAACAAATACTGAAAACAACGATTCTTAAAATAGTTTATAAGCTGTGACCAAAACAAACGAACTTATTTTGCGTTTTTCTTTCACGGTTTCTTGCGATGTCTAACTCGGAAATTAAATATTTCTTAGACCCAAAATATTATATTGTTCATAATTATGTACGGAACCCTGAAAGAGCGAGGCCCGACTCGCACTTGGCTGATTTTTTACTGATGTTGTGGGTTTTTTTAACTGCATTATATACAGAATACTAGATTTACCAATACTTGAACATAGGTTCATTAGACAAAAATCACTTTTTTATCATATTCTTATTTCAGGTGTTCATAAATTATTCTGAATGTTGTATTAATGAACCAAGTACTTTGTCCGTTCATAATTGAAACGAAAGACTTATTATGACCACTTGTTTTAATACCTGTTTTATTGTTGTGGTAGGTAATTAAGAACAGATACTTATTTAGGGTTCTTCAATAATAAAATATGTAAACCAATATTACTGAGCCGTTCTTCAAGATGAATGCCTCAGATTTTAGATTGTAGGGCATGTATAATTAAATGTTTATAAAAGACTGCGACCAAGAACTCTTAAAAAAAAATTACACATCTTATTTTCTTTGAATAATGTCAAGACTAAATATATTATTATACACGGAACCACCATTTCTTAAACGTTAAATCATGCTTTTTATATTCCTCCTGTCCTGATCAACCCATTAAGTACCGTCTCACTGCAGAGCACGGGTCTCCTCTCAGAGTGAGAAGGGTTTTGGCCATAGTCTACCACGCTGGCCAAGCGGATTGGCAGACTTCACACACCTTTGAGAACGTTATGGAGAACTCTCAGGCGTGCAGGTTTCCTCACGATGTTTTCCTTCACCGTTAAAGCAAGTGATATTTAAATACTTAAAACGCACATAAGTCCGAAAAGTTAGAGGTGCGTGCCCGGGATCGAACCCACGACCTCCGATTAGAAGTCGGTCGTACTAACCACTAGGCTATCACAGCTTTTTGCTTTTTATATTGCTTAAAGTGAAATTTGTCCTGGTCTTCATTAAAATAAAGGAAATAGTAATTATTTTTTTTATTTTACCTACTTACAAGCGAAATAATGCTAAAATAATAAAAATATTGATTTTGATATTTCGCCTTTTATTTTTTTAGTTCATAAATAGGTCGGATTTTGGTCACAATAAGGAATATATCAGTCACAATTAGGGCCGAAGGCACTTTTTCAGTATTTTTGCTATTTTAACCTAGTTTGCGTTGATTTAGAGAAAAATAAAAATTACAACTTAATAAATTAACTATCCACCTAATCATTTAAAGTAAAACATTAAGAATTCAGTTCATATGAGAGTTGGGAAAAATTATAACAAGTTGAATTCCGCTTAATCGTTCATCTATTGGTAATATCGTCACCCTACAGTAAATTTGTTTTTCAATGTAATTTGTACCTACATCACGGAATTCCGCAAAGTATAAACATCGGCACGTACATCGAACGCTGAACGAAACGTGGAGGGGTTAGTTGCGCAATGGGTACTGTCGCGCACGTAATACAATCATTGCTTTAATTATTTAATAGTACCTATTTAATTTAGCTATATTATTGTGTTATATAATATTAATTGTGCCTGCCTTCTCAAAATAGTATTTTTTCTAGGCATATTCACATTTCAAAGTCACAAACAAACTTACCTACCTAATAAAAAACAAATTAACAAACTCAATTTTAATAAAATATAACAACAAAAATTAACCGCAATAACAATACAATTAAGAACGCGACTGTACACTGGACGTGCGCGGGGCGTCCTAGCTAACCCCTCCACTTTCTTTCAGCGTACGATGTACGTGCCGATGTTTATAGTTACCTAGTAACGCCTGCTTCTATTCAACATTTAATGACTCCTTCTTTTTCAGATGTACAAACAGCTCTGGTCGAAATCCAGATGGAGATGCATAGATTCATCGAACAGAACATGACCTACGAGAACTACCAGGGGCGGAGCGTCAACACCAGAGGTCAGGAGCGGCTGTACTTCAGGGTCGAAACGCCTGCGGGGACCAGGGTCATGGTCGTGTGCCTGTCAAGCGAGCTTTTCGACCCGCTGACGGCGAACTCCCGACCCGTCAGAATTCTCATGACTGTGTTCTTCGAAACGTGGGACGTTTTCACCTCCCACGGCCTGCTGGAAACAAAGGAGGAAATGGAACGAAGATAGGAGAAATCCGAATGATAAAAATTGAGAAACTGGGTGTCGGTTCGAGCGGACATTATATTTTTATAACATCATCATCAATTTACAACCCATCACCGGCCCACTGCTGGGCACGGGTCTCTCAGAGTGGGGCGGGTTCAGGCCGCAGTCCACCACGCCGGCCGAGTGCGGCGCGGTACACGAACACACCGCGTGAGACGAGACCGTCGCCAGCTGATGGACAAGGGGAGGGGGGAGGGGGAGGTTATACAAGTTGATATACATATATGGAGGATGGGGAAAGTATGAATTTTAGGTACATTCGAGGTTCTGAAGCTGTAAAAAGCAAGTTTTACAAGCTCTTGACTTGACTCGACTGAAAACTTGTAATTAATTAGTTATTAATTATTATAAGTCATGCTTTGATTGTCATGTGAGTGACTTGGTGCAACCAAGTTAACTATATTTTTTTCAAATCTCTTCAGCTGCTCCTACCTGCACCCCCTTGGCGGACGCCCTTGCTTTGAGAAAATCATGGAGAGCTCTCAGGCGAGCAGGTTTCCTCACGATGGTTTCATTCACTGTTGAAGCGAGTGATATTTGATTGCTCAAAACGCACATACTTACCTAATTCCTATTTCAGGTCGTAATCTTAACTATCATCAAGCATATCACAGCTTGCATATTTTTATACTTATATATTTTTCTCTTATTTTTATCCAAGAGCATGCAGCTACCCTAACCAAAGAATTAAGTTCAAAGGCCAATATGCCAATATATAAGGCCAGTATACCAGTATCTTGGGTGCCATGCCTAGCTGCAGTGGAATATGAGGTTCAAAATTAAAAGTTTATTTTGTATAATTTATTTTGATTAAACCAGGGACCATATTATCATAAATTTTATTACTTATAATTCTTACTTCAAGTAAGAATTATTTTTTTATGTAAGTTAACTGGTTAATTTATATATTAAAATTATTATATTGATATTGTTATTTAAAAATAAAAAAAGAGCAACCGCCGAGTTTCTTGCTGGTTCTTCTCGGTTGGAACGGCATTCCGAACCAGTGGTAGATTCAATTTGAATTTTCAAAAGTACTTGTAAAAGTTTATTTGTATAAAAAACTTTTCTTATTCTATTCTTCTCTATTCTTTTCTTTCTAATTCTAATGATTTTCTGTAATCACGTAATATTTACTGTAATCAAACAGCTGCATACTTTAGTGAAATTAACCACTAAATAACTACAATACTAACCTATAAATAATTCCTAACATTAAATTAGTTATAAGCTTTATACTGTAATCACTATAATAACAATTTGACACACAGATGCTCTACAAAAAGATTTATTTTTGGGGTTTTTTATTAGGTGTATTTGAAATAAAAGGATTTTTATGAAAATCATATTATAGTTTTATTAAGTACTACATTTGACCAAAATAACCAACATCTATAATATTATAAATTAAACAATTTAGTAATACAAAAATATACCATAATATAATTTCTTAATATTAATCACCCGTACCTACATATAGAGTAAATAGGAATCTTCAATACATACTAGATTTGTAAATGGAATGTTCACATTATTTAATAATGCTGTATTAATAAAATATCAATCTCTAGAGCTCTATCTAGAATACAGTTAATAGCAGCGATGATTAAGTGATAAGAAATTGGACAAAAAACACGCATTTTTTTTTTCAAAATATTTCATGTATATTTTAAAAGTGCGCAATGTAATGCAATCAGTTGACGCTAGAGGTCAACGAACGTTGGGTAAATACCTAAATTTGTCGCCGAGTTGTGCACGCTATACATTGCCGGTGTAAAAAATACTAAATACTACCATTATACAAGTTTAAGACAAATGGATTATTGGATTGTTTTTAGATAGTACAATAATAGCGCTAAGTTTTCGTTAGCGGTCCCCTTGTACCCTGTATAATGTTTATTTGACTTTTGACTTCATAGTATATTATTTGTGAAATATATAGTTAGTAATAGTCGGGTACGGGCGCGCACGCGATCTTCACGAAATCTTCGTAGCGCACTGTGCCGCTGCTGGAGACGTTGGCTTCGCGGAATATGTTGTCAATCTGTAACAATAATAGTAGTTTATGAAACGGTTGCATAATAGAGGTTATTAAAACACGAGTGTTAGTTTAAAAAACGAGCCGCAGGCGAGTTTTTTAATAGTATTACACGAGTGTTTTAATAACTAATTATGTAGAGTTTCATACACTACTTTATCTAAGCTCATCAATAGGTATCTTACGTATAAAAGAAAAGACTAAGAAATTAACAAAATTATTTATTATAATAAGTATTCATGTTTTGGATATTGCAATTTATAAATGTACTCAATTCTTCAGGGGAGAACGTTTTTGCATTTTTTCCCTTAAAGCCCTGCGATTTTCTTTTTAAAACAGCAATCAGTCTTGTGTATTTAATAATATCGATTTGGTTGTAGATACTCAATATACTTTTGAGCATTGAGTATTTAGCCCATAAGGACAAAGACTTAAATTTATTTGATAATTCTTGGAAATATGCTAGCATTACATTTTCTGAAAATGAAGTGGTTTTTTTCAAAATTTTCCAACTCATAAAATCTTGGTAACATTTATCGTAAATTTTCTTTGATTTTGCTGGCAAAAGATTATTTGTCATTCCCGATGCTATTTCCAGAATGTCTGGTGGAGTTAAATTCTCTTCAGTATCACTGCTAGACATTTTTCCGCGCAACAAAAATCACTTGCAAAATTTTGAGTTACAAAAACTGAATAGTAAATAAATAATAAATTAAAAATTTAAATAATAGGCGCCAAAATTCAATTGTCAATTTCGAATGTGCGGTGCGTGCAGTGCGTCTATGGTCAATTATGGTAGCACTACACTCTGTCCTCTGGCCGCATCTTGCTACCGCCACACTTTCGCAGTAGTAGTAATAGGGTAACTTTGATAGCGGGATAATCATTGTAAGTAACAAAATTAAACTAACTAACTATTGTAAACTAACTATTGTACCTATTTCTTTTAAAATGTTTCTTTTGTTTAATTTATGTTTTTTTGGTGTACAATAAAGTATTAAATAATAATAATAATAATAAACACCCGGCATGGCTCAAAAATACCAGAACCCAGTGCCTGTACTATAATGTAGAAAAAATTATTTTTTAACATTGTTTTGCAATAATTTCCTAACAAAGTAGTGTTATAATGAACTTTTTTAATTTTTTTTTTTAAATATTATAGATGTATGTGAATAAAGTAGTCCAATATATGACACATTTTGATTTCATATTCGGAATTTTATGATATGAGAGTAGATAAATATAGTTATAGTGGTTCTATTGTTAACATAAAAGTATACATTTTAACAGACTTTAAAAAATGAGGTTCTGTTTTCGACCCGTATGTATATATATGTATGTATCCATCACCACCACCACCACCACCACCAACACCACCACCATAGGCACATCTCTTCTCTCTCATAGGAGAGAGGGATTTCGAGCTTAGACCCGCTACGCTGCTCCAATGTGGGATGGCGGGTTTTAACGACTATTGTTACATGATAGTGATAATAACCGGGACCGACTGCTTAAGTGCTCTCCGAGGCACTCCGAGGGTGCCTCCACCCCAGTTCCAAACACCAGCGACTACCAACTCTGGGCTGGCACTGAGAATTTCTTGACAGAAAAACCCAATACCTACCAATAATTTGCCCGGCCCGGGAATCGAACCCCGGATCTGCTTTCGAATATGCTAACCACTAGACCAACGAGGCAGTACATGTAAGTATGCATGTTCGCGAGGCATGTATGTAAGGCGTCACTGGCAGCCACTGGATGCAAGCGGCACAAGTTTTTGTTCTGTGGCGATCTTAGCAAGTGACAACGATGATGACGTACCTCGCGAGACGACAGGCCTTCGCCCCAGTTCTGCAGCAGGTGACGAAGCTGCTTGGCGGGGATCACGCCGCGCTTGTCCGCGTCGCCCGCTTTGAAAGCGTTCACTACCTGAAACAATCATCATCATCATCACTATCAACCCATCACCGGCCCACTTCACAACATGGGTCTCCTCTCAGAGTGAGAAAGATTCCGAGACTTAACTTGACAACATTATAGAGAACTCTCAGGCGTACAGGTTTCCTCACAATGTTTTCCTTCAATGTTAAAGCGTGAGAAAGTGAGATGCGGGCCGGGGATCAAACTCACCACGAAAGGGAGGCCGAAGTCTTAACTACTGAGCCATCACCGCTTATAAATTTGCTGTCAAATGCCCCATTCATGAGACGAGCCGCGAGCCGCACCCAAGCCGTGGACAAATGCGTCATCGCCCACACACTACGCGAGCGCGTCAGTCGCGTGTGAACTGTGGCGAGCCTCGAATGTATCTCTGCTGCTTGTTAAGTGCTAACACCGCGCGTACCGTACGTCGATAGTCGCAAAGTTAGTTATTCAGTGTGCGCCGCGCCTCGAGTTCGCGGACAAATCTACCGCACGCCCATACACGCATAGATTGGTAGGGCGTGGCGCGGCGCGGGTGCGGCTCGCCGTTCGCGTCTCCGCGGACAAATTCGCGAGACTCATGACGTACCGCGAACCCTACCATTCACACGAAGATTGGTCCGCGGCCTTGTCGCAAACAATAAATCGCGCGGATTGGCGTGCCCGTTAATGGTATGCCTTATGATCAGTTATTTAGTTGTGTCAATAAGGTAAGAGGCAATGAAATCAAGTAAATAGTGTGAAACTCACTTCATGCGGCAGGTTCTCGGCGCGAGAGTGTATGTGCATCACTTCCAGGAAATCTGCAAAAGACATCTTGCCACCCTTGCCTTTGAGGTACCCTGAAATAATGCAATAACACCACAAGTGCAGTAAGTCGTAAATTACAGTCAGGAACTTCAGCTCCCAAAGATTGTGTGTAAGATGAAATTATGGTATAGTTACGGCATAGTTATGGTATAGTTATTACGATTTTCTGTAAATAAAAGGAAGTGGATGTAAATGATCAGATCATTTTTATTTTACAGGCTGATTTGATGAGCTGGCATGTACAGACCAAACAGCGAAGACAAAAGTGTCCCACATGCTTGCTAGTTTTTGGTTGTTCAATCCATGTGGATGCAACAGAAAGGGTGGCAAACATAGTGTCAATTGGCAATATTTTGCCTTAATAGCTCGGTTTGTAGTCTTATACCCGCATAAGTTTTGTTGTAGGCTCTTCTCAGACCAGGGCGTTTGGAACCTTCGTAATTTTAGTTTTAAATAGTCCTTAACAATCATCACTTCAATCCCATAGGGCGTTTGTGCACTTACTCGTTTTCGATTCATGTTCGTTTTTTTAATGAACATCATAAAAACGGATACGAAATTCACGAATGACATTTGTGCACTTAATCGTGATTTCACTATACGTTTTAAGCATTTCGTAGATAAAACCGTGTTCATAATGTGTGCTGCATTTAATCGTCGTCAGCTTTTCGCACTTCTCTTATACATTCTGGATACATCCTCTATTGATAAACAGAAGTATTCGAGGAGCACTTATCGATCATCACTTAATGAGACATCATGAAAAAACTTTTTTTAATTACTATCGAAAGAATGTTGCTACTTTCGATTTCATATTGTGTCATATAAAAAAAAAAAAGATTCCTCGGCAAGACACACGTTTTAGAGAATGCATAACTCCAGAAAAAATGCTGGCAGTAACACTAAGGATTATGAATATTTCACATGGTACGGTAAGTATCAAAATTATCTAAGCATACGTCATATATTTTGTGAACATCCCAAGTGGACATTATGGTCTTGTAAGAAAACAGTAACAACTAAATATCAGAAATGATATTTTTTATGAAATGTTCATATTTTGCTAATAGTTTTTGACTACCAACCACAGGTATGGAAATTTTGATTATACTACAATATTTAGGTATTTTACTCGAAGTAAAACTAATTTGAATGAAACAAACGATTTATTTTAATGACAAACTAAGTAGGTATTAACTTTTAATAATAATCAACTGCTATGAATCATGTTTTGTTGGAATTCAAGAAATGCAAACGTTTTCCAAATACCTCACAACATCAGGACTCATCTCTGCCCTCTTTGCACACACCATTCCACACGCGCCTTATTTTAAAACGATTCGATGTGAAAAATTCACGAATATATAAACACGAAAACGAATCGAAAACGAGTAAGTGCACAAACGCCCATACAGTTATAAGGAAGGCTATGTCGAATCGTGTTTTCACGAAACACGAAAACGAATCGAAAACGAATAAGTGCACAAACGCCCTTACTCGTTTTCGATTCGTTTTCGATTCATGTTCGTTTTTTTAATGAACATCATAAAAACGGATACGAAATTCACGAATGACATTTGTGCACTTAATCGTGATTTCACTATACGTTTTAAGAGGGGACTCGAGTGGACCTTTCTCCATACAAACGTATTCTGCTGTTTCCTTCGTGGATAATACCTCTAGAGCAATGTTTTTTTCCCAAAAAATCTATGTCTAATTAATGCGTGCCTCTATCATTTCCTTTTTTCCAAAACATAATCACTACAAGAAATATGACAATCCAAAAACCCGAAAAAAATACCCGTTTTTACTGCCGTGTTCAGACGACTATCAGACAAATTTGATAAGTTTTTAACAAAAAAGAAAATAATAGAGGCATAGATAAACTATTCCTCTAAATTTTGATACCAGAATTTTTGAGATCTGTTCAGTTTTGAAGGAGGAAATAGCAGAATACGAAACGTCTTTTCGCCAACGTTTTTGTAGGTAAAATCAGCCTGAGCTGCAGTTGTCCCTATCATACTTTACGGGGGCAGGTTGGTGGCGAGGGGGGAAGGCTTACACGTACACTAATAGGGAAGTGGATATTTTCAATATTTACACTATACAATTATTATTTTTATTTATTGTTTACCGACTTTATTCGCCCGCTACTAGGCTGCGGAAAATTAGTAAATCTTTTGTTGGTAATTCTAATAGGTAGGTACTTTCTTATAATCGGTTGCCGGTGGATATTTTGGATTTGTTTCTCAATAGGTAAGTTCAAGGTTCTTATAAAACGCAAATAATTGAAAAATCCTATTATAGCGTAAAAGATGTTTTTAATGACAAAAACCATGAACATAGATTGCTCTAAAAGTCAACAGTTCAAATTATTTAGAAATTATACATTATTTGAGATGGTTATAATAAAAAAAAATAACCCGGCTGAGTTTGTTGAGGGCTCTTCTCAGACCAGGGCGCGTTTGGAATCCTCGTAATTTTAATTATAAGTTTTCGTAGTAATTATCACCATTACCTCATTTTCATGTACTTTATATTATATTGACGTTCAAAAAGTGTATAGTGTACCTACTTTGAATAAATGAAATTTGAATTAAAATTTATTAAATCGTGTGATTGTAAGTAGGATATCGTACCTGTTCTCGGACACCTAGCGAATCACTCAGGAATGCTTACAAAATAAAAGTATTATAAGACTCAGGGCCTGTTTCATCACCTTCTGATAAGTGTCTGGTAGCTTTTGTCTTTGTCACTTGACGTAAAGTAAGAAAGTGACAAAACTTACGACTATCCGACACTTATCAGAAGGTGGTGAAAAAGGGTGTGAATTAAATAAAATTCATCTCTGAGCCAATTTGAATATCTTACCAGGACATGAGCAGTAAAAAAGTTTATTGCGCTCAAGTTTCTTTGAAAACAAAGCGATCTAATTTTGAGCTTGCACCTAATGAATGAAAACGAGTCGTGTAGAGCAAAAAAAATAGTGGCATGCTGCAATTATCACGGTTAGTTATTAATCAATTTACTATAAGATTTAGTCAGTTAGTCTTGGTAGCACTTATTTATGTTTCATAAAATACTATGAAAGTGTTTATTTTACTTTTTATTACATAAGAATACAAAAAAGGAGTAGACAAGAACTAGTTCACTATTTTCTTAAGAAATCCTATTATCGTCCGGGTGGTCAAAAACTGGTTTAGAAATTTTATTTTAGGTACTCTGTACTGTTATACAATGAAGTGTGCAAAAAATTTAAATTAGGTTTATTAATTCGAATCCGAAATCTTTTACACTGAATAAATATTTTAGTTTTCGCCCGTCAAGTTCCCACGGGATTTTGAAAAATCCGAAATCTATAGCTACAGCTGTAGGTAGATTACTCTAACAAACTTCCTTGAAAGTAGGTATAAAGGTTGGAAAAGGGAGCGGGAACGGGAACCGAAAATCCACGATTCTCTCGGGATTTGTAAAAAACCGAAATTCACGCGAACGAAGACACGGGCAGAAGCTAGTAATTTCTAAATTATTCCTGGTCTGGTCTGGTCGGAGGCCTCAGTCGTGGCTGAATACCATCCTCCGAGCTAAGCCATGCCGCCAAGCGATTTAGCGTTCTAATATGGGTTAAATAAAAACTGCCATATATACCCATCTCTTCCAGGTTAGCCCGCTTCCACCTTAGACTGCATCGTCACATCATCTTCAGGTGAGGTTGCAGTCAAGGGCTAACATGTGATTAATAAAGCAAAATACTAGTGTTAATTTTATGTATTTACAAATTAAAATGAAACTGTCTGTCTGTCATTTCGAAATATCATGTACTTAACATAAAATTGTTATATAGAAACTCGGCGGTTGCTCTTTTCCAAATTAACAAAATTTGGAAAAGAGCAACCGCCGAGTTTCTTGCTGGTTCTTCTCGGTTGGAATGACATTCCGAACCAGTGGTAGATTCAATTGACTATTCAAAAGTACTTACTTGTAAAAGTTTATTTGAATAAAAAACTTTTCTATTCTATTCTATCTTGCTTTTATTACGTAAAGCCACGTAAACATTTATAAAAAAAAGGTTTTCTTTTGTCCGTCTATTTACACTATCTGTACTCTTGGAAAGAGTTGAACCTATTTTATTCAGAACTTTCACAGACAGGTAGACCTTATAAAAAGTGATGTGGTCTGAAAGTGATGTATACAAAAGTATTACTGACTTAACAAAAGTAATCTACCTATAGCTATAGATTTCAGTTTTTTCAACATCCCGTGAGAACTGTGGATTATTCCAGGATAAAAAGTAGCATATTTGTTAAGTCAGGTAGGGCATAATCTATCTCCATTCAAAATTTCAGCCAAATCGGTTAAGTTACACACACATACACACACTTTCGTCTTTATAATATTAGTGTGATAATATACCAAATTGCCACTGCCGGGAATCAAACCCGGGACCTCCCACTTATAAGTGTGTGTGCTCACAACTGCCATCAGGGAGGTCGTCAATGTCGCACGTTCAATTATACTTGCATACATTTCTAAAGAAAATTTCTCATACAAATCAGTGGTCAATAACAGGTATACAGGTGGATGATAACTGGATTTAAAAGAGTAAGCTGGATTTAAAAAAGTACCTAAGCTTAAAACAACTAATATAAAATACAAATAGACTAGTACATTTTAAATTTTTTTTAATATATATTACCTATATTTTCACCCTCTCAAACTCAGTAACTCCACTAAATGGACGATAACCGGTAACAAAACCCTATTATTTTTTATTGTTGAAGCAGGTTGAGATGATCGCGATTAAAATTTTTTTTTGAGTCGTTGATTTAAATCAATACTTACTTTTTTAATCCAATAAAGTGAAGAAGTGTTTTAACCGAGTTCAAAAAGGAAGAGGTTCTCAATTCGTTGGAATCTTTTTTATTTGTTGTTTTTTTAACCCCCGACGCAAAAAGGACAATATCAAATAAAAACACTGAAAAGAGTAAAATAACATAAATTTCGAAATAATATGAATGAATGAATATATTATACGGGCATAGAGGGAGATGCGCGCGCGGGCGCGGCGGGCGGCGGCGGCGGGCACACAAATACACTACTCGTGCACACATTGATAGCTCGCTTGGTACTCGTGGTGTCGGGGCCAGAGCGATGGCAATAGTTTCTTCAAATACCTATTTTTCAAATTCCTCACGACTCGAGTACCGTCTTAAGCATTTCGTAGATAAAACCGTGTTCATAATGTGTGCTGCATTTAATCGTCGTCAGCTTTTCGCACTTCTCTTATACATTCGTAGGCGATCATCACTTAATGACATGACATGACATCATGAAAAAACTTTTTTAATTACTATCGAAAGAATGTTGCTACTTTCGATTTCATATTGTGTCATATAAAAAAAAAGATTCCTCGGCAAGACACACGTTTTAGAGAATGCATAACTCCAGAAAAAATGCTGGCAGTAACACTAAGGTAAGTGATTATGAATATTTCACACGGTACGGTTAGTATCAAAATTATCTAAGCATACGTCATATATTTTGTAAACATCCCAAGTGGACATTACGCTCTTGTAAGAAAACAGTAACAACTAAGTATCAGAAATGATATTTTTTATGAAATGTTCATATTTTGCTGATAGTTTTTGACTACCAACCACAGGTATGGAAATTTTGATTATACTACAATATTTAGGTATTTTATTCGAATTAAAACTAATTTGAATGAAACAAACGATTTATTTTAATGCCAAACTAAGTAGGTATTAACTTTTAATAATAATCAACTGCTTTGAATCATGTTTTGTTGGAATTCAAGAAATGCAAATACCTATGTTTTCCAAATACCTCACAACATCAGGACTCATCTCTGCCCTCTTTCCACACACCATTCCACTCGCGTCCTTATTTTAAAACGATTCGATGTGAAGAATTCACGAATATATAAACACGAAAACGAATCGAAAACGAGTAAGTGCACAAACGCCCATACAGTTATAAGGAAGGCCATGTCGAATCGTGTTTTCACGAAACACGAAAACGAATCGAAAACGAATAAGTGCACAAACGCCCATATACCTACTTTTATAATTTATTGACATTCAAAAAGTTTACAGTGTGTCAAATTTGAAAAACAAAGGAAGCTGGAAAGTTAAAAAATAATTTGAATTAAAAGTTGTATTTGAAACCAACCTGTCAACTCCTGAATGGTGGGGCTCATGCCGAGTGACCTCATGACCACCGTCAGCTCGTCCAGCGAGGTGATCTGACCAGACCTCGCAAACAAGTAGAAACACTCCCTGAACTCTGGAATTGCAATACACAAATAGTAGGGGAGCCCAAGAGGGGATTTTGTGATTGAATCTGGCGCTGCAGATTAACATAGGGGGGGATATCTTGCAACCTGCTGAGTAACCTCTACCATATATAAGCCCTTTATATATGGCCGCGCGTAAGTTTTTTTTACGCGCGGCCATATATAAAGGGCTTATATATGCCATTGTTGACCATCATGTTTTTTATGATGGTCAACAATACTAATACACTCCAGATTAAGGTATGGTGGTAATTACGAGATAAAAATGTATATTTAGAAAATCAGACTACATATTTGACTTTAACGTACGAGAGTGGGAGGGTTACAGAGCTACAAAAAATAAAAAGTTATCTTGACATTCTCGTATCTCGAGTGCAGTTGAATTTTTTTTATTTTAAAGAAAATGATGCAAAAATAACAAAAAAATATATATAATATATATAATAATCTGGCGATTTCCCGATTGCGGATGCTTTACCCACCTGACTGTTCCTAAACAAAAAACATTGATTTTAATAGGTAAATATATAATTTCAAGAATGCATCACAATAAAGGTTTTTAGGAATTCTTAACAGCTTAATTTACTAATTATTTCACATCGGCAATTGCTATTTATATTATATTATTTAGCTGTGAAAACAATCACATTACTCTTTCAGCAATATGATAAAATATTAACTAATTTCGCAGTCCTCAAGTACAAAGCCTCTAGGCTCCATCTTCCATTTGCTTCATTATTTAGAATAGAATAGAATAGAAAAGTTTTTTATTCAAATAAACTTTTACAAGTGCTTTTGAATAGTCAGATGAATCTACCACTGGTTCGGAATGCCATTCCAACCGAGAAGAACCAGCAAGAAACTCGGCGGTTGCTCTTTTCCAAATTTACAATATCAATATAACAATTTTATGTTAAGTACATGATTGAATTGCCGTCTCGCGCATTGCTGGAACGAGTCAAATCCACGCCTTTTTATCATTTATATAAGTAATCATAATTTTATTCAGATAAACTTTCACAAGCGTTTACGAATCGACAAATGAATCTACCACAGGTTCGGAATGGTGCTTACAATTCTACACATGTGAAGAAGGGCAGACAAAAGTAGCCCCATTTCCGACGGTGGCATCCGTTCACGAGCATGACGCATGATCCAGCCATTGCTTCGCTCAACCATATTCGAGGGAACGTAACAACCCGCACCACACGACACCACCACAGAAATGTTTAAAGAGAGCGTGACATACTTAGGCTACCCATGATCAAAGCATCGAATTGAACACCAATAATCAAATACTCATTTTAAGACATGAGTTAAATTTTGTTAGATTGTTTCCAAGCAACCTGTCATTGAGAAATTGCTCCATGCTTTTTTATCATTTATATAATCTTCAATTGTATAATATGCTTTTTTTATGAGCATATTTTTAATAGAGTTCTTAAACTTGTGTAAAGGCAAGTCTAAGATTGCTTGTGGAATTTTATTATAGAACATTACGCCCATTCCCACAAATGACTTTTGGACCCTCTTGAGGCGTAACTGAGGAATCACGAGCCTATTTCTATTTCTTAATTGCCTGTCGTGTAATTCGCACTTTTTAATGTAACTGTGAATGTTTTGCCTAACAAAAATTATATTGTTATAGATATATTGAGAAGCTACCGTAAGAATACCTATTTCTTTAAATTTCTCTCGAAGGGAATCCCGCGGTTTTAAATTATAAATTGCGCGAATTGCCCTTTTTTGTAAAACGAAAATTTTTTCAATATCAGCCGCTATTGGTGGATGCAACTGCAGTGCATTGCGAAATTCTAACTTGCGACCTTTCGAACTAGGGCAATCTAACGGCATCTAATAAATAACGATTTTAACAGCTCTAACAAACTTATTAGTGAAGGATATTGATTTATATGGTAGGCTATATATTTGGAAAACTAAATAGCATGTTTATAATCAATTATTAGTTCTATAATAAAAACTCTGATAACAATAATTCTACTCACCATCAATATCTTGTTCTTTGAAATAGCGTGCCTGAAATACATTTTATTTATTTATTAGAAACATTTACAATGTAAGTACCTATGTCAGCCACATCTAAAAGCAAAAAATATATATTTATTACCATATTTAGTAGGAGAAAAACTGGAAAATAAGTAAAATAAACAAAGTTGAGGTCACAGATTAGGTATTAGTTACTACGTAACAGATGCGACAGTGACTTTTCTTCGGGCTAGTTCCATTTACCTCGTTTTGGCGCCACTGTAGATTTGCGGCTAGGGCTTACCAGTCGATGATTTGTTATCGATACTAGTGATGTACTCGTTTTATCGATAACCAAATAACAGGGTTTTCTTACTAAGGCCTCTTGTTAACACGCCGTGAAAACTCACGTTTTGTATTGATATCCATACAAAACGTGAGTTTTCACGACGTGTTAACAAGAGACCTTATAATTAAATTCAAATTCAAACAAGATAAATTAATTTCAAACTTATTTATTCAAATCTTTCTTAATCTAAAATATTTATTTTACATTTAGTAATTATTTAATAACAAAAACAATTTTTTCAAAAATACTGGGTGGAACAACACCTCAACCAAGAAAACCTTAAACAGTATTTAAATTGCTACCAATATTTTTCTTATAACCATTTTCATTAACCTTTAAGTACCGACGTGTGGTCTGACAGACACCTCGAGAGGTCGAAAAGTCTGATTACCTATGTTAGTGAAATAGTATCCTCCTGTGTTTCTCTCTACCCCTCGGGAAGTCGCCCAGCAGCGTTCCTGCAGAGTAGCAGTGTTGGCGCGTACGATTTCGGTAAGTTTTGATTTTTATAAGATCACGAGTGGTCTGTCAGACCACTCGTCGGTACTTATGTAACTTTTTTTAGATGCGACCTTTTTCAGATTATATTGTTTTCTCTTTTATTTTCAGTCAGTTATAACAATGGATCAGCCAGGTTCTTTGGGCATGAAACGGGCAGCCAAAAACAAAAATAAAAGTGTTCCTGTACGTAAAAAAAATTTATCATACACTGCTTCAATATAAAGACCACCAAGAACGTTTAGTGGGATGGCTAAATGAGAGCTCAGAGTCCGAATCTGAGGATATCTACCTAAATTTTACTGCTGAAGAGTGACCATAGTTCAGCATCTGAACAGGTTGTGATACATGTATGAAACACGTGTGCCTACAATGCAGCAAGCCTATGCAAAGACTGTTTGTAAGCTTTGACAGTTCCTGCAATTTGATACCTTGTGATTTTTTAGAAAACGGTTGATTGTTAAGGTTTTTTTATTTTTATTATTTATCTAGGCTATTAATCTTTAATAAAAAATCGTTTTTAAGAAAAAATAATAGTATTGCTGATACATATGAATTATTAAGATAAAAGTTAATTTTTTCTAACGAAGAATCTATGATTGCTATATTAATGTTTATAATTAGTAATAAATGTGAATACTTCTATATTTTGTTTTACTTATACAATAACTAGATATTTAACAATACATAGAAACATTTTTTTTTAGAAAAATATTAAGAAACACAAAAGTTTTTGACTGGGTAACTATGGTGGTCTAGCAGACCACACGTCGGTACTTATGTAACTAAAACAGTATGTCGGTACTTAAAGGTTAAGGTAATTGTGCATAAAAGTGCTTCCCTGTATACAATAGTACCTATGTAATTAGAAAATTTTCATTAGGATAATATACTAAATTATTATTTTTTAACATTTCATATTCTCTGTATATATTTTTAAATGAATAAATATCGGCATCTATAGAGCTTTATGCAACTCTTATATTGGTTGTTTTGTTAGACATATGAATCCAACAGTACATGCCGTGAATTTACATTCTATATATAGCCAGAATGCAACCATAGGATTCTGCTTATGTAAACATTGTAATGCAATTTTTCAATTTGTGATTACAATGTATACAAGAGTAGTATGCAAATACTCGTGCATACTGTAATATCCTGCGGGAAATCATGACATCCCAACGTCCTGCTCTAAACATCAGAATCTTTATCACTATGAAGTGTCTACCAAGTACCTACTCATTGAGACAAATCTAACTACATATAAAAAAAACCCGCATTCAAATCGGTTCACCCGTTTTAGAGCTACAGTTGACAGACATATCCACACACATAGCATTACAATGTATACATAAGCAGAATCCTATGGGTGCATTCTGGCTATGTATACAATGTAAATATGTGTACCTACATGCCGAGCATTGCACTTTAATTTTTTGATATAAAACCTGATCTCTAGATCTATATAGACCCACTTGGACTACTTGTGACATTCTCATTCCTATGAAGTACATGGGATTGTGATTGAAAACAAGTCCCAACTTGTGCATGTTACATCCCTTCGTCTTCCTGCTTGCTGTAGTCTCCATACTGCTTATGTTTCCAGTGTGAAAATTATCTGAAAATAATTAAATATAGACAGGTGAGTAAAGTATGTAGGTTGATGGTACTGATATTTTTTTATGATAGGGCTTTATCTATAAAAAACCTGCATTCAAATCGGTTCACCCGTTTAAGAGCTACAGTGAGACAGACATATCCACACACAGCAGTTCGATTGGGAGAGAGTTGGTAGGTACTAGGTAGGACATCCACCGTACACTATCGTTCTTGGGGAAACTTAAAAGTCTTATATGTTGAGTAACAAGTACCGACACAACACTTAAATAGTCCCATGACGATCGATTCGTATATCGTATTCGTATCGTATCGTATTCGTATCGTAATCTTTAAAGTAGCACAGTTTGTCTTTTATCAGAGAATTTGGATTTCAACTCAGCAAAATACTTACCTATAGCAAATCGTAGTCCATAAAACGTAGCCGGAGTCAAATGTAAAACAGAGTTCTCGGAGTCCAAAACAAAGCACAAGTCAATATTATATGATCGCCACCGAAATCCATTTAACAAAGCCAAGTCATCGGGACATATCACAAAAAACACCATGAGAATTAAGAACCTGTGATGAGAACAACGAAAAGCAAAGAAAAGTGGTGAAAATGGAAAAAGAAAACTTTAAGTTTCGCGAAATTTCGAAAATTTCATGACAATGACAGACCTCAGACTTATCACTTAAACCTAAACCACATACCTAAACACAGAAAATACTAGATACTTATCATTAATCGGTGGAAAACCTATCATTAATCTGTGGACCTGTTATTTTCTGTGTTGAAGTCTGTGGTGTGCGAACGATTGTAGCGCCAAAACGAGGAAAAAGGAACTACAGCTGTCATACCCCTGAAGTGCGATTGTGTAAGGTTTGAACCATGATGGTTATTTTAGACGATCGGTCATTGATGGTCAAGAAAAATTCGAATTGCGTAAAACTGTCCATCAAATGAAGAGCGAAAAGTGACCGGTGGCTTAAAAACTTATCATGGAATTGAGTTTTATTATACAAATAGCATCAGTGAAACTCATTTTTTTATGTTTTTAACAATTATGTCGGACACAAAAACAATGGAACTTATTACGATAGCATATTAATTTCATAATGAAAATTAACTTTAATAACTTCAAACATAGAATTCCAACGTTAATATCTATATGCAAATTATGTAACAAAACGCAGACCAGTGAATTATGATCGAGCTTACTAATTCTGAACAATAGTTGGCGTTAGTGGACTTGTTTTGTTATCTGTATAATGGTTAATTATGACATCAAGTGTCAATGTAAGTGTCAATGTCAATGTATTTATGACAGTTTAGTATTTATTTTATGTTATTTACTCAATGTTATTTACGAATTAATAAATTTTCGTAAATTTTTCAACAAAAAATAAAGAAGGACAGCCACAAATCAAATATAGCTCTATATGTGAATGTGGTTTGGATGAAGGGTCTTCTTCTCTTATCCTCTTCTGCCCAAACTTCTCCATAGGCTATAACGGGTGTTAGTGTATTATTAGTGTTTAGTCCCTATGTAAAACTTTTGTGTATTTTATTTTAATTAATATTATAAACGGCAAAGTTTGTATGTATGGATGTTTGTTACTCTTTCACGCAAAAACTGCTGAACGGATTTGGCTGTTTGGAACGGCGATAGATTATACTCTGAATTAACACAAGCAAGTAACTTTTTATCGCGGAAAATAAAGGAGTTCCCGCGGGAACCTCAGTGAGGTGGAATAAACCTCAATCCACGCAGACGAAGTCAGGCCCGCGGTCATCATCTAGTTACCTATATATAACAAAATGAAATTGTAAAAATATTATGTAGTACTTAGGTATATTTTATAGATTTACGTAAGATTATTATTTATGTTTACGTAAATGTATGTTTAATGTTTCTTATTGTGATGTTTTAGGTTATCAACTCTCAAGTACTTACAATAACTTCACTATTTTATCCTGAATATGGAAAATTCAGTGTCAGCAGTAGATTGTGTTCTTGTGTTTTCTCCAAGCTACTCAATACTGGTGAAGTGAATTGTGCTGTGTTACTACACAACTAAAAGCCATACTACAAATAAAGAATAACAACAACCAAGTAAGCTTTAGGACCATAATTCATAATTTTCCTACAAAAAATAAATATTATTCATATTTTATTATCTTCATAACAACCATCTCTTGTTTCAGGCAAGCGTGGTGACTCCTAACAGCAAAAACGCCACAATCCGCAGTCGAACGAGCTAACCACTAGAGTAGTTTCTTGACCTTTTTCTAGTCATGGACCTCTCTCAAAATAATATGAAAGAGCCGACTGATCCTTTCCGAAAAGATAAAAAATGAGGTTTAGCGTTTACCAGCTTCTATTATTTGCTGTTGCTTATGCTGGATTGGAACATCAAATTGTACACAGTACTTACTCAGTGGCGGGGCAAGACCTAAATTTTATGTGGGCAAGATATATTTTGCGAGGCCCTCTGAAATTTTTATTCATACAAAATCATAGTAGGCACCTACTATACTACGTGAGTAACCTCCAGGGCGCGAGGCCCTCCGGAGTGCGAGGCCGTGGGCCTGGGCCCACGACGCCCACGCCTTCCGCCGCCTCTGTATTTACTCACAACATAATTATTGTATACCAATTTTCATACTAATGCATTATGTTAGGTAGGCTTGCCGTAGACTCAGTGTTAGTTCCATGGCCTTACTTGTAACTACTTGTAACTTAAGAAACACTGCACTAGACCAATGAGGCAGTTAAACACTGCAATAGAGAGATGCAACACATGATATGACTATGCATAGAATTCATGTTAAACTTATTACTTATTTATGTGTAAAATTTAAATAAATAAAGTGATTAGAAACACTGACTCGTTATCATCTCAAGAAAACAAGACTGCTTTTGGTCATAATATGGTTGTCTACACTAATTGTACATGTTTTTTTTAATAAACTAAGACATTTTGTCGAAGTTAAAAGTTTTTTTTATAAAAGTACCTATTTAAGCTTATTGAAAAATCTTATTACATGTACAAAACTACTTTGATGACAAAAACCTTGGGAATGTTTTTCTATTATAGCTAATAGTTCTCATACTTAATTAAAGTGATAAGTAGGATATACTTGGTTGAGTTTGTATCTCACTTTAATATAATATCTAGTTGTATTTGATTGCCATTCAATGACTGTACTGTGGTAAATAATTAAACTGTTTCTGTAGATAATAACAAACCCTATTTTGTACAGTGGCTAGTTAGGGTTGCTGCCACATTCACCCAAAAGTCGTCCACATGCTGGTTGGCCAAGGCATCCCCCAGCATATTACGTTCTCCTGCCCATACCCACATTGACTTCCAGGAGGCCTAATAGAGCCTTCACTTGTGTAAGTGACACCGCCTTGCCTTGGGCATGGTAGTGATAAAGATAATAAAAGTGGCTGTTCTTATGTAATTTTTGGTTAAAATGTAACAACCATGCTAATAGTACTAAGTTGGCTGTGATTTACATTTTAAATTATTTAGCATGTAAGTAGGTTAATTACCTACCAAGTATATAAATATTCCTATGTAGTAGGTAAGAGTAGATTAAAATGTAAATTTATTTATTGTTTTTCTTTTGTTTGGGCAGAGCACTCTAGAACACTACAGTTCCAGTGTAACCTGCCATGAATAATCAGAAATAAAAAAGATATATGTATATTCATACAGGTTTTATTTAATCATTACACATTAAGTATTTAACCTCATTATATCAATTTACATAATATCGGCGGCGGCGGCGATAAGGAGTTAAGGAGCTAAGTAAGTCACGCTCTCTTTAAACATTTCTGTGGTGGTGTCGTGTGGTGCGGGTTGTTACGTTCCCTCAAATATGGTTGAGCAAAGCAATGGCTGGATCATGGGTCATGCTCGTGAACGGGTGCCACCGCCGGAAATGGATTACTTTAGTCTGCCCTTCTTAACATGTGTAGAATTGTAAGCACCATTCCGAACCAGTGATTCATTTGTCGATTCAAAAGCACTTGTAAAAGTTTATCTGAATAAAAAATATGTCTTAGACTTGCCTTTACACAAGTTTAAGAACTATTAAAAGTATGCTCATAAAAAAAAGCATATTATACAATTGAAGATTATATAAATGATAAAAAAGCATGGATTTAATCTTGTTCCAGCAATGCACGAGACAGCATTTCAATCATGTACATAAATTGTTGTATTGTTATTTTTTAAAAGAGCAACCGCCGAGTTTCTTACTGGTTCTTCTCGGTTGGAACGGCATTCCGAACCAGTGGTAGATTCAATTGATGATTCAAAAGTACTTGTAAAAGTTTATTTGAATAAAAAACTTTTCTATTCTATTCTATTCATAATCTGTGGGGATAATATTAGGACTTTCAAAATAAGATTGAATAGGTAGGTAGGTGTAGAATACCTTATAGGCAAGCGCATTCCACCTTAGGCTGCTATTAAAGATAGTCTCAGGAACTACTAGACCGATTTCAAAAATTATTTCACAGTTGGATATGTACGTGATCCCTGAGTGCTATAGGCTATATATATATTATATACCATGGGCGAAGCTGGGGCGGACCGCTAGTTTTCTCATAAAGGTGGGGCCATATGATAGCAATGTGGGTACGATCCACACATTCCACGCTACTGGGAAGCCAAATTATGTCCAAGAATCTAAAAAATATTTATTATTATACTATCCTAGTAGGTATTTGATGATTTGTACTATAGGATAAAAAAGTATAACATGCTGCTTTTACCCCTTCATAACAGCCCTTCTCTCTTGAATGTTACTGGGGAATTTTATGGGCTGCTGCAACATTTGTGGCTGGTTGAGGGCATCAGTCACTTAGGCCACACACTTGTTGTACTAAGAGTACCTAGCTGGGGTGCCTAGCAAAACGGGTAAGGGTGGTGAAAACTGCAGATAGTGTTCGTAGCCTACCTATCTAGTACCTAATAGATACCCAGTAGGTCATATCATAAATATTAAAATATACCTACCTATAGAGAAGACCATATAGGTACAATAAATTAAATAAAACTTTCCATATTATATGATATGAATAGATTTAATAGCAAAAAGATTGTCACCAAATATTTACTTACAAGGTTTAAACTATGATGAAACAGAAAACTTAAAACATAGCAATTAATTAAATAAAACTGTAACAAGGTAGGTACCTAACTGATTAAACTGGCATGGCCAATCAAACAAAATTACTTAGGTACTTAGGTATGTAACTATGTACCTACTTAATATTGTACTAATGAATCTATTGACACTATTTATCAACATCGACTCCGTAGGGTAGGCACTACGGTGGAACATACCTATTTAAACACAAACACCTAGGTACCTACTTATTCTTCTTGGTTCGTTCGCTCTTAGTAGAGCGGTCGTGGTCATCCAGAAGTGACATCTTTAAGGGCAGATGTTATACGCCTCACGAGCATTCGCCACTTTTCGCTGCTGGCCGACAGCCTGGTGCCTTCATACAAGGGAGCGCCCACATGATTTAATTTAGTCGGTCTATCGCATGGGCGACCTTCCTTGCCGTCTGGTGTCCTCAACTTCGCCCTGCACGGCAAGGCGCTCGATGGAGTCGTGTCCTAAGAACTTCACGAAATACGACTCTGTACTAACGTCGAAACATGCTGTTTGATGCCGAGTTCTTGGAGTATAGAGATGTTGGTGCGAAATTCGGTCCATGAGATTCCCAACATTCGCCTTCAGCACCACATCTCCAGAGCATCGATTTTTTTCTTCTTGACTTGTCGCAAAGTCCGTCTCTTTGCCGTAGTCGAATTAAAAGTTATATTTACTGCGGTGTTTATTAAGGAATTTGTTTTAAAAATTTAGAAAATTAGATTTTAATCAATTCAATACACATATGCCATCAAATGATTAACGATAATCATGGCCCGAGACTCACCGCTATTATTTGACATAGGCGATGATCTCAAAAAAGTTAGACAATTCGAATTAGCTGTCAAATCGTATGAAATCATTCACTCATCGTCTAAAATAACGATCCATGACATTCATGATAGCCATGCAATCGTCAACCATCTATGAACTCCACATGAACTCCGTACACAATTCGAATTGGCCGTTTGACAGCTGAAAACGTACGTTTAAGCTGTCAAATGAATACAATTTTCATGGTCTAAAGTTAGACAATCGCACTTCTGGTTGAGGTTGAAGTTGATTTGGAACACACATGATTTGGAATGATTTTTTTTTTTTAACTGGTTTTACGGCTCTGGGTTCTAGCCCTTTTGAGCCTTTTGGAATGATTGGAACCATTGGAACACAGATCCGATCTTAACTCGTATTTAAAGTGTATTTTATCTATGATTCTTTGCACAGATGATTAAAGATAAATATAGACTGTTCAAAAAGAGAATCAGCGTGGCCAAACCTCAGCTCCGCGCCGGTAGGAGTAATATGTGTTCTGTGGGCCAAACAGTGAACTAACGCGCTATTTATATTGTAGGTAGGTAGGTATAGATCGACCAGAATCTCATGAAAAATGGGGAAGTTAAATTTTGTAGTAAGCAACACTAGGTTAACTCGGCTGCCCTAGTGATAAACAAAGTAATTACATTCAGAACACCTTACCTGGGATCGTTTCACGAAACGAAAAATCCAACAACTGCATTTTAAATACAAAAACAAAGTAATCAACATCCAATTACTTTGTTTTTGTGTTGTGCTTGTTGTTTACTTGGTTTTTGCATTTATATTCCGGGTTAGTGAGTGCAGTTACTTTGTTTGGGCAATTTAAATTTCAGTAAACGGTTCAAGTTATTTGAAATATTAAACTGTGGTAAAAAACTACTCGACATAAAACTTTTGTACAATGAATATAAAATTATTTTGCTATAATCCGCTAACAGTGACAAATTTGTAGGCACAACACCACACAATCTTGTAGGCACAACACCACACAATCTTGTAGGCACAACACCACACAAATTCACCACAAAACAAACTCGACGATCGTTTCGCTCCGACACCGGAGCATCTTCAGGAGATGTCGACTTCACAACGGACGATTGCAAAGTGAGTTCGTGTCGAATGAGCGGTCTTATATATACTATCCCCGCTTAGTCATCTACCCTCCTTTCTCTTTCTCTCTGGCCACGCCCCCTAAATATGTTGAGCAACGGTGAAGATGACACATTTATTTGCTCATTCAGCAATTCGACACTTCTACCGCTGTGCCCAACTATTTCCAATTGTTCCAACACGCACAGTCTTAAACTTTTACAGCATGTGTGTAAAATTTCAAATGTATGACCCTCGTCTATCCTATGTCCACTATCCAAAAGATGTTTTGCGAAATGATATCTTTGAGGCTGGTTGTTTCTAAAGGCAGCCATATGTTCTTTATATCGAGTTACAAAATTGCGCCCAGTTTGACCATTTTGTAACTCGATATAAAGAACATATGGCTGCCTTTAGAAACAACCAGCCTCAAAGATCTCATTTCGCAAAACATCTTTTGGATAGTGGACATAGGATAGACGAGGGTCATACATTTGAAATTTTACACACATGCTGTAAAAGTTTAAGACTGTGCGTGTTGGAACAATTGGAAATAGTTGGGCACAGCGGTAGAAGTGTCGAATTGCTGAATGAGCAAATAAATGTGTCATCTTCACCGTTGCTCAACATATTTAGGGGGCGTGGCCAGAGAGAAAGAGAAAGGAGGGTAGATGACTAAGCGGGGATAGTATATATAAGACCGCTCATTCGACACGAACTCACTTTGCAATCGTCCGTTGTTGTCGGGAAGGCCCTTCCTTTCCCTAATTCTGCTTCGCGTTATTAAGTCGTTGAGAGCCCCTATGGGCCCTTAGAGGGTTTACAATAATGAGTAAGTGATAACGAGTGGAAAGGAATGCCCCCCGAGTTAATTTATATCTGATGGAGTCATACCTTCGTAATATGCTGCGACGCGAGTCTGACTCCAGCCGGTCTCCTCGCGTCTTCCGCTCCCCCTTCTCCATCTTGCTCTAGCTCCTCGGCGACCTGCATGGGTAAGTTAACTATGACATCACTGTATGATGCCCCTAGTTCTAGAGAGAGTGATTATGTTATATTTCTTAAACGTGCGGTAGGCCATCCCACACCATCCCAATGACCCCGAGCCATGTTTCCCTGGGAAACCCGTAGGGGTACCCGGAGGGATTACGATATACGACCCCCGGCGCACCTTCCGGTAACCTCCTTTGCAGCGCTCAAACACTTATGAGCCCTACTAAGGGTAGAAGATCCCTCGTTGCAGCCAGTACTTAGTCCTTGACCACTTCCTAGCTGATCTAATACGCCCGCCAGGTCAAAGGCATGGTGAGGAGGACCTCCTTTTAAACTTTGGTTGGCCAACCACATCGAGAATAAATTCCCTATCACTGATCTAGATACTTAGCGTCCAGGCACTTAACGTCTAGATACTTAGCTTAAGTTATTCGCCATCCGCTCGGTGCTCGAAGAGATGAGTCTGCCAGACTTCGCCTCGGCTTGCATGTTGTTCTCAGGAAGAGATGGTCGTGCGTTGGCAGCGCTATTTAAATACCACTCGTGAATAACGGAAATAAGACTTGATGTGACTTTATAAATTCCATTTAAGCAAACCACGATATACTAACATTTAAATACGCGCGCACGGTACGGGATCCGAGCGGATTACATCGATACACGTTCAAAATGGGAATACCGTTCAGCCACCTTGTCGCGCCCCAATTCAAATGTACTATAGCGAATGAAAAATGACTGATTCGTAATAGCCACAGACTATAGAGCATAGAGCGAACTTCGAGCGAACTCTGCTAAATCACAGATAACATTACATTCATAAACTAAACACTGACCTTAGAGCAGTACGGCTAACTTTGCTCTTGTGCATTTCGCGAACGCATACGCGCTTCGCGACACACCCGGCCGGAACAAAAATTTATGACAGGCATAGTAAGTTACTCGTCCACTCTTTGATCTTCTCAAGAGCCTTCGTGGCAGCAACTCTCCTCGACCTAGTTCGCGGACATTCATCCTCCTTTCCATGGTTCCCTTCTAACTCTGCTCTCTCTGTACCAACAACATTTTCTGCAGACTCTCTGATTCCCTGATCCACTACTTCGACCTCTACGTCGTCTTGAACGGGTTCCTCTGTATGCATGGATGGTAAATTCTCTTCCTGATCCAACTCGTCTAAGACAACCGTGAGCTTATTTCCATTTTCCTTCAAAGATTCGCTTCCAGTTACAGGAGCCCGTTCGCTAGACTTCTTTCCTCCCATGAATCTCTCTTCAACCTCTACCTCTGATTCTTGGGCTTCAAGCGGGTATAAATGAGCTATTGACCTCGTAAATTCCTTGCCTCCAACTTTCACTATGGCCACTCTACATAAGCCATCACCTCCCCTTTCCAATGAAACGATTTTACCGACTCTCCAGGTTTCTCTATTTTTATTTTCCCCTTTTATCTGAACTATTTGTCCTACTGCTGGAGATAGTTTTGAGGTGACGCGTGGTTCTTTATGCGAGTGGTTATACCTTTCTCGAAGACTAAGCAAATATCTGTTTACGAACATTTCTTTGAACTCTTTTAAGATACTAAGACCTCTTTTCCAACTTTTTATAAGATCAACTTTAATCGACGTACCCCTTTCTAGGCAATTTTCCACTGACTCTTCTATAGTAATGCAACTTCCAGGAGTAAGAAAATCAACTGGTTTCAGAATTATGTCCAATTCCGAATCTACACATGTGAGTGGTCGCGAATTCAGCACTGCTTCAATTTCTTTGATGACCGTAGCTAACTGGCTATCGGAGAGCATGTGTTTTGCTAACGTACGCTTCATACAATTTTTAATTATTCCCATAAGTCGTTCGTAGAATCCGCCAAACCATGGCGCCAATTGCGGAATAAATTTCCATTGAATTTTGTTGTCAATACAATATCGTTTTGCGAGAATCTCTGCTATAAGTTTGAAATGTGTCGCATTATCTGATGTAATGAGTTTTGGAATCTTTCTACTTGCTATCATCCTTCTCAATGCTAATAACCCTTCCTCTGCTGTAAGATCTTGCACTAGTTCCAAATGAACAGCTCTCACCGCTAAACAAGTAAATAGACAAATCCATCTTTTTTGGCCATTCTTGACGAGCACTGGACCCATATAGTCTATCCCGATAAAAGTAAACGGTTTGCTGTAGCCTACTCTTTCTGCAGGTAGCGGTGGGGTAATTGGCAACTTAAACGGACCCCCTCCGTGTTTAACACACCTTGGACATTTTTTCAATACTTTCTGCACTTGTGATTTGCCTCGCGGTATCCAGTACGACTGTCTGATGAGACTAAGTGTGTGATTTACCCCTACATGGTAATTATCACTGTGGACCTTCTTTATTAAGTTATTTGTAAAATCACATTCCTTAGGAATCAGTATTGGATATCGTTTGTCAAATGACAGATCTGCATTCTGAAGACGTCCTTTGCAACGTAGCAGTCCATCCACGTCTTTAAATAACTTGAGATTGCGACTTAAATCAGTTTCTTTCCCAGCTACTTCATGGGCAAAATGTTCTGCTTGGAGCTTCTTTATTTTTTCCGTAATACAAAGCGGTTCATTGTGACTATTACTGTTAACTTCTGCTAAATTGTCCTCTGCTTCCCGATTACTATCGCTTCTTCTGGAAGTATTCGGTAGAACCTCCCGCGCCGAGAGAAAAAAAGATTGCGTCTTATCTTTCATAGAGAACGTCCGATTGCTGGATTCCGATAAGAACTGAGGACCTTTAAGCCACCTTTCTTTGTCTTCGTTGGAACTCGTTGGTTTGGTCGCAACATCCGCCGGGTTTAATTCTGAGGGAACATACTTAATCACGAGTTCTTTATTACTTTTTATTTCCTCAACTCTTCTAGCCACGAACGGTGGTAGTAGTTTGTTAGATTGACACCACTCTATGACGATTTGGCTGTCGGTCCATAACGTTTGAAATCCTATTTTCATGTAAAATGCTTTTAAAACGGTTTTAATAAGCCTGCAACCGATAAGAACTCCTAATAACTCTAATCGTGGAATTTTTAAGTGTTGTTGATCCTTTATAGGGACTAATCTTGTTTTGCTGATAACAAAACTTCTTTTTGAACCATATGTTACATATACGACAGCAGCATATGCTTTGAGGGATGCGTCTGTAAAACAATGCAAATGATACTCTTCGCTTCTTACATTTTTTAAATAGCATCTTGATATCGATATTTTTCTAATAGTCTCCAATTCTTTCCTTATTTCCAACCATTCAACTTGGTTTTCTTTTGAAAGTGTTGTATCCCATTTGACTTTGGTCTGCCAAAGCTTTTGGAGAAATAGTTTTGCTGACAAAAGTTGCGGTACTGCTAATCCACAAGGATCGTATACCGACGCTATTACTTTTAAAACTTCACGCTTAGAATTCGCTTCTGTATTTATCTTGAATCTTAGGTGCAGAGTATCCTTCTTTAAATCCCATTCTAAACCCAAGATTTTCACTACTTTATCTTTAACACCATCGGGTATCTTTTCTAAGAACTGTCTCGAATTTGAACTCCAATCTCTAATGTTCATCGATATTCGTTGGAAAGTACTTTTCACTTCTTCATATAACTGTATTGCTTCATCTTGCGTTTGAACTCCGGTTACTAAATTATCTACATAGATATCCTTTGCAATTAATTGTAGGTGTTCATTTCCTTTACAAAGATGATGTTTAATTGTCGCATTTAGTAGAAATGGACTAGATATAACTCCAAAGGGTACTCTACAAAATCGTAAACATACTATGTTTTCTTTACTCGGTGGTTTCTGAATATCTTTCAACCAAATAAATCTAGTTACATCACGATCTTGTTCATGTAATCCTATCTGGAGGAATGCTTTCTCTACATCTGCTGACAAAGCAATATTATGTCTTCGAAATCTAATCAATATGCACGTCAAATCTTCTAACATCAACGGACCACAATAGAGACATTCATTTAAACTTTTATTACCTTTAACTTTCGATGAGGCATCATAAACGATTCTAATGGGTTTTGCCCCTTTGAGCGACGCAGTGATGTGGCAAATAGTGTACTGGATGATTTACCTGTTCTTTATTTGATACTACTTCGACTATTCCCTTTGATACTTGTTCCTGTATAGCATTATTATAAGATTTGAGAGTTTCCTCATCTAAGCGCTTGATTAAATTTACTAAGCGACCAAATGCCAATCCATAATTAGATGTTAACGTTGGAGGATATTCATTCCATGGCCAGCTAACATAATATCTATCGTTAATTAATTTGGTAGTTTCATTAAATTTCCTAATAGCTTCTTCCTCTCTAGTAATTTTAGGTGAATCAGTTATACCGATCGACTCAAGCTCCCAAAGGAAAGCTATACTTCCTTGATCTAAAGGCATGTCAGGTTTGTTCAGTCCGAAATCTATCTCTGCTTGGAAATATGTAACAACCGACATATGTTCACTCTCTATCTCCTCATACGGAACCTGACCCGACAGTATCCATCCAAACTCGGAATCTACTAGATATAAATCCTCTTTTATTTTAATTCTCCTTGAACGAACAAATAAATAATAATAATCACACCCAATAAGAATATCAACTTGATTTGTTAACGATCCATCATCTGCAAGTTCTAATTTATTTTTCCACTTATTAAGTTCTTCGCTGTAGGGTACTCCCTGTGAAATCACTGGTACGATATTTACATAAATAATTTTCTTATCCTTAGATTTAGTTTCTAACTCTAGTCGAACAACTGGACTATTGAATTCTTGCGGATTCCTGGAACCAAAGGTATAAACTGATAAGCTTTCTTCCTTCTCTATTGATAAATTTAATTCTTTCGCTATCCGTTGGGTGATGTAAGACCTCTGAGATCCTGTATCGAATAGTATACGGCATCGTGTTCGACTAGACTCAACTCCTTCTCTCCTGACGGCTACTACAGCTGTCTGAAGAACCGTATGTCATCTTCTATCCACCGCTGAGACAGCTGCGAGTTCAGTTGTGGATGAGAATTTCTTTGGGCACAGAGCCCTGTGGTGTTGACCCCGTCTTTTACAATGATAACAAGCTCTAATATCTTGACATTTCGAAATAAGATGGCCTCCTCGGAGACACCCGTAGCACTTATCTTTGATTACCTCTTTCCGCTCATTAGCGGTCTTATATTTTTCGCATCGGTCACTGAAGTGATCTCCATTACAGAATGTACAGAATGGTTTTATTCTTTTCCTCGGTACCTCATCTTCCGTCCTATTTCTTCTTTTAAAGGTTGTGTTTCGTGTCTGTCCTTCGGTATCCTTTCTTGGTAGAAAGCATCTCTTCTTCAGATTTTGAGGTTCTACTCTTCTGGGTCGTGTACTCCATTCATTTCTTCTATCATCATTTCTATATGGTGTCCTTTCCGTCCTGTGTGGACTATACTTTCGTTTGTTCTGAGTGATGTGTAACGCTTCCACGGTGTAATTTTCCGTTGCCTGTGTACTACTTATATGGGTAATTCGGTTAGCGTCCTCTCTGGCCGTGATTAGTTTCTCTAATTCTGCTCTTATCTCATTCACAGATTCGTCTTTAATTTTCAGTTTTAGTTCGTAAATGAGGTCTTCCGGAAATTTACTAAAGATGAGATGGCGTAGGTGATTATGGTTTACATCTTCACCTAGTGATTCTAAAACTCTTAGATGTTTTTCTATTTCATTGAGTGCTTTCCTACACGATGTTATTGTTGAATCCGATGTTGCCACTCTTGATAATGCCGAGTAATGCGCATCTATTAAATGGGAGTCTTTCCCGTATCTTTCCTTCAAAGTATTAATAGCGATGCTATAATTTTTATTTGTAGTGTCGAGGCCCTCAATAGCTTTCTTCGCTTCTCCTTTCAACGAAGCCTTAAGATACAACAGCTTATCTACGTCTGCTATATTTCTGTTGTGGATGTTCGATTGGAATTGATCCCAAAATTGGTGCCAGCTCAATATATCCCCATCAAATTCCGGTAAGTTTAATTTAGGTAAGCGGCACGATGTTGTCGTCTCCGCTGCTTTACTTACTGCTGAAGTATTGGTGTTGTTCTGAAATAATCTCAATTTGACTTCTAACTCCGCCAGAATTTCTTCTGCCTTAAGTTGGATCTCGCTAATCTCGCTTATCTCATCAACCGCTGGAACAATGACCATCCGAAAATAATTTGTTAAATGGCTATTGAACCTCGTCAAGAGACTTCGTAATTTAGTCTTAAGTACTTCCGCATTAAAGATCAAGTCAGTATTCAGAGAGCCGAGATCTGAAGTTTGATTTGAGAGAGTTTGTATTTGAGTAGCCAGAAGCTTTAGACGTGTTAGTAATAGTTCATCCATGATGAATCCTCTGTAACAGATGTTTGACTTGCATAGGCATTGCTCTCTTATGAAGAGAGAAAGAGAAAGAGAAAAAAAAATTAAAATCAAAATTAAAATTAAAAAATTCTAAATATAAGTATTTTATAATAATTTATGCGATTATTCACTTTTGATTTTATAGGTAAATACCATATTTTATAGTCGCGTACCTTATTGTCCTTGTCTATGATATGTTTACTTTGAGGTTGAAGCACACTCTATGAATGCCATGAAGTGTACCCGTTCCACTTAGCAACCGCTGTATCTGAATTTCATTAAAAAAAATAAAAATCTTGTTCAATCTCTTATACTATCTTCCAAAGATATAAGTCTGGACTAACCCTTTGTTAAAATCTCAAAACAAAAAATTATTTCAAATTATTCAATTATTTAATTCACTCGACATGTAAGTAACCTACTCCTGTACTATGAATCCATATATTTAATTAATCATTTATTTTTGTATATATGAGGGGAATAGGCCCCTTAATATACAAGTCAAAACATCAAGACACCTGTTGGGGTATATGAACAAACAAATATGAATGATTCTCTCTTTGGGTTCGTTTGAAAAAAGTTGTTATTCGCTTCGCAAACACTACACTCACTTCTATCGCTCAATTTCTAATTTTAATTCTCTTAAACTTCTGCCATTATGTCTAGGATATCAATCTACTGTCTACGTTTATTGTTTAGATTCAAATCGTATCAAGATACCAATTAAAAGTAAAATCTGGGCGAGTAGTAAAGTAAAATTCTCTTACTAGTCTCTATATACATGCTTATTCAGAATCAAACTCAGTACCGATCCAAAATAACAAAAATAATTCATTTATCCTCATAATTAATTAGAATTCATCATTCACTGCCTTTTCCAAAGGTAGACTTGTATATTCACCACTATATTTCATCAATTTATTCAAGTCAAACAAAATTATCAACTTAGCTAGCTATATTCACTGATAAGGTCACTGACCCTAGGTATAGGTATGTACAAAGATTGGCATATAAAGTATAGACATAGGGACTTGGAAAGTTCCTTAAGGTTCCCCCTTCACTTCTCTACTAAATAACTAGGTATACCTATATTCCTTTCCAAGGTTTATAATTTCACAAAAATAATAACCTAAGCTTTCATGCTACAGAAAATTGTCCACATTCAGTATACTTGTAAATGAAACGTTAACCCTTTAATTAGGTCTAGTATAGCTAATTAAATCTTAAAATCTTTAAACAATCACTCTCAGAGTTAGATACTATTAATAAGAAGGGTCTAATATTTGAAACTTTGTCTACTTACTACAGAAAACAGTGGAACTTACCCCTTTGGCTCAGAGGTTGTTAACTAAATATTGGGAGAATTATGTCACTCCTATTATCAATGCAGCCTTTGTTTCCCTTCTGAAAGTAATTAGACACTATGTAGAAACTATAAATTCCTCTTTAAGGTCTGAATTTATTCACTACATTTCACTTAAATTTACGAAGCTCACTTAATATTTTCACATATAATAAAGATCGGATAAATACCTATTGTCGAATTGTTTATTGTTAAATTAGCTTTACGAGGTATCGTTTCACTTTGCCTTCACTTTTAGACTTCGAATTATTCCATCTACATTTAATATTTAATTTCGTTGCACAGAGAAAAATTTCACGTTGTATTTTAAAGTTCCGCCATCTTTAAGTGTTACCCTTGAAATTATGGCGCTGCGAACTTTCTCTGTATCCGGTTTTAATTGTACGTCGTAACTATTGGAATATCACCTTTAAATAAATAACAATTAAAATTAATATTATTCACCAAACTTATATCCAAAATTAATAAAATTAGTTCGAAGTTCGCTCATACTTATTGGATATTATCTTTGGCAACTCCGGCCCTTTCGTCTTTATCAAGTTGGTACTAACCCGTTATTCTGTTGAAAAAAAAAGACCACGTCCGCTCTTGAAAATTCGTATCATAGTATACACCATAGAGTTGCGCGGGCAATTTGACCTCTCTACACTAACTTGTAAAAATCAATGCTGCCAACGTACCTTTTGCCGTTTTCCCTCGCTTTTAAAGTTGAAACTGCGACCATGTGCCGCCTCGCGGCGAACAGCGTAACCTCGTACGGCTAAATGCTTCAAAAAGGCGCACACCCTACCCACTATGTTTTTCACATAAAAATTTGTTGAATTTCTCTATAGGTAGGTAGCAACAATCTTTATAGCCTGGCACCTTGTTTCACACATTTAAAATAAAGATACTTCGACGCCATCTTTTACACAATTTGGGGAGCGGAAACGACTTGGTATTTTTAAATCTGGTATGACTCCACGTGCTGAAAGTTCCAGTCTCTTTTACTAATCTCTATACAATCCACCATTATCGGATTCTTTTACAAAATCACAACACGACTCCACCATATCGGGTTTTTTTTTTTTTTTTTTACAAAATCCCAGCACCTCCACCATGTCGGGAAGGCCCTTCCTTTCCCTAATTCTGCTTCGCGTTATTAAGTCGTTGAGAGCCCCTATGGGCCCTTAGAGGGTTTACAATAATGAGTAAGTGATAACGAGTGGAAAGGAATGCCCCCCGAGTTAATTTATATCTGATGGAGTCATACCTTCGTAATATGCTGCGACGCGAGTCTGACTCCAGCCGGTCTCCTCGCGTCTTCCGCTCCCCCTTCTCCATCTTGCTCTAGCTCCTCGGCGACCTGCATGGGTAAGTTAACTATGACATCACTGTATGATGCCCCTAGTTCTAGAGAGAGTGATTATGTTATATTTCTTAAACGTGCGGTAGGCCATCCCACACCATCCCAATGACCCCGAGCCATGTTTCCCTGGGAAACCCGTAGGGGTACCCGGAGGGATTACGATATACGACCCCCGGCGCACCTTCCGGTAACCTCCTTTGCAGCGCTCAAACACTTATGAGCCCTACTAAGGGTAGAAGATCCCTCGTTGCAGCCAGTACTTAGTCCTTGACCACTTCCTAGCTGATCTAATACGCCCGCCAGGTCAAAGGCATGGTGAGGAGGACCTCCGTTTAAACTTTGGTTGGCCAACCACATCGAGAATAAATTCCCTATCACTGATCTAGATACTTAGCGTCCAGGCACTTAACGTCTAGATACTTAGCTTAAGTTATTCGCCATCCGCTCGGTGCTCGAAGAGATGAGTCTGCCAGACTTCGCCTCGGCTTGCATGTTGTTCTCAGGAAGAGATGGTCGTGCGTTGGCAGCGCTATTTAAATACCACTCGTGAATAACGGAAATAAGACTTGATGTGACTTTATAAATTCCATTTAAGCAAACCACGATATACTAACATTTAAATACGCGCGCACGGTACGGGATCCGAGCGGATTACATCGATACACGTTCAAAATGGGAATACCGTTCAGCCACCTTGTCGCGCCCCAATTCAAATGTACTATAGCGAATGAAAAATGACTGATTCGTAATAGCCACAGACTATAGAGCATAGAGCGAACTTCGAGCGAACTCTGCTAAATCACAGATAACATTACATTCATAAACTAAACACTGACCTTAGAGCAGTACGGCTAACTTTGCTCTTGTGCATTTCGCGAACGCATACGCGCTTCGCGACAGTTGTGAAGTCGACATCTCCTGAAGATGCTCCGGTGTCGGAGCGAAACGATCGTCGAGTTTGTTTTGTGGTGAATTTGTGTGGTGTTGTGCCTACAAGATTGTGTGGTGTTGTGCCTACAAGATTGTGTGGTGTTGTGCCTACAAATTTGTCACTGTTAGCGGATTATAGCAAAATAATTTTATATTCATTGTATATCATGGAATTCCGCAAAGTAACGCCTGCTTCCATTCAACATATAAAACTTTTGTTAATGCAAAAAGTCAATTTCACAAAAAATGTCAGTTGCTTTGTTTATCGCTAGGGCGGCCGTAATGTTGCTAACCTTGGAATTTCATTTCCCTATTTTTCATGAGATTCTGGTCGATCTATACCTACTTGTATTGCCCGCTAAACAAAATCACAGCAGCGCCCTCAAATCCCACGCTGATTCTCTTTTTGAACAGACTAAATGGTAATTTATAGAAAGCCACAGACTAGAATAAATTAAAGCTCTGTCAGTTAATCATAGAAATTATAAAGTCAATGCAGTTAATCGATTCTTTTAACAATAAGGAAATTGTTTGGACATCACTAAAATTATTTTTACTCTATTGATCATTATCAGTGTTCTTTGGTTATTACTCTGTGTTTTCAAACCAATCACAATCAGCTGACTGACAAGTGACAAGAAATTTGCAAGAAATGAAGGTCTTTATTTTTCCATGGTAAAATTACTAAAAATTAAGCAAATTATTACATAAAACATCTTTCAAAGCGTGGTGTTCGGCAATTGTATGAAATATATGTGTGTTAACAATCATAATGGACACTGATGAACACAAATGGTAAGTAAATTTGAAAATGAAATTAGCAACAATGTCCTATTGAAATGTTCATAAAATGTTACATTGTAAGGTGCAATCTATTGTATAAGCTAGAATATTAAATATCTTGATTATTTTACTTATTTATCTAGATAAAAAATTATGACTAGGTGTCGTAAACATAAATTTATAGGTTAAAAAGTTATCCTTAAAAAATTATTGTAAAAACATCATAGAAGTATAAAAGGACCTTGCTCTTGAATAATGTTTTATGTCGCGGCCTTTTCAACCGAATTAGCTGGTGACATAGCCAAGTAAAGATATTGTATAATAGGTACCTACTTATATTTTTTCTACCTTGCATTGGTTGAGTATTCATATTCTAATGCATTATTATATTATATTGTGTATACACTTTATGCCCTGTCTAAGTACTGTAATTTAATAAGTCCCAGCAGAGTCAATATTAGAATTCATAATTCCTAAATTGACTCAGGCTCTTTGGAGATTTTTTTTTGGAAATAAATGATCACTGAAATCTTTAGAATGGTATTACCATGGCAAAGCTGTGCTGCAAGAGATTTTCCCTTCCACGAAAATTCCATGTAGAAACTGTCTTTGGGTTAGGAAAACTGCCATAGCCTTTCTGCTACTACAGTCTTTTTTAACATCCCATCCTGGGCACTGGCCTCTTCTCTCATAGGAGAGAGGAATTTAGAGCTTAGACCTGCCACGCTGCTCTGTTGCCAGTTGGCAAGCTTTAATGACTATTGTCACATGATAGTGATAATAAATGGGACCAACTGCTTAACATACTCTCCGAGGTATGCGGTGAAACACTGCCAACTACAATCTCTGGGATGACACTGAGAATTTCTTGACAGAAAAACCCAATACCTAACCCTGGGACAAAACCCAATACCTAAACCGGGTTAGCATTATATTTAAATTGAGTACATCATAGTAATACAGTGGTACTAACACAATCTGCAAACTAAATTGAAAGCTCTAAAAATAGTATTATCATAGAAATATGTTATCAAGGATAGAATTGCAAAGTGGGAGGAAAACGCCAAATTGAAGTACAGTTGTGCACAAATTTCCAAAATTTGTCACTTACATAAACAATTAACAATTTTTTTTTCAGTTACAGAGTTAAATTGTGACGGACCAAGAAACATGGAAGAATCAGAGTTTATTCACATAATATGCTACACATATTTGAATATAACAAAAATTACCTAAGTTGTACAGTAGTGATCTAGTCTAATAATTGTGTTAATAACTGTAAAAAAAAAATAGAAGATAAATTTTATTTTATTTATTATAAACAATTTACATTTAATCAATTAATTTAATTGTTAGGATTCCATTTATATTGTATTAAATACAATAAAAAACAAACAATTTAATATAAAATAGGAATTATATAAAAAAATTAATATTAGATTTTGAATCAGTATAACAACCAAAGACATAAGTGAAATAAACATTTAAAAAAATAGTATAACACAGTAGAACACAGATAATATAAAATACAGTAGAGACGTAGATGCTTCTGAACATATGGAATGCTCTAGTAGAGGAAGCGACAGGTGAAAAGGACAAAAAGGGGGATATTGCCAGGGGAAACATGGCAGCGACTATGGTGGAGACTCCGCCCCCACAACTCATAACGACTATTGAATGGAGCATGATGGACAAAAGCAAGTTCTTCCCGCTTTACACACTGAGCAGTTTTACAGGTAACTCAATCTGTATGCAGTTTTCAATTATTTGGGCAACAGCAAAGACATGGTTATGTTTTTCACATTTTAGTAATCAACATTTTAGTATAGAATAGAATAGAAAAGTTTTTTATTCAAATAAACTTTTACAAGTACTTTTGAATCGTCAATTGAATCTACCACTGGTTAGTAAATAACACACCTAGACTTTATTATTCTTATGTATGGAATAATCACACATAAATATACATATATGGCAGTAATATTTTTGATTTAATATTATTGTTAAGTATTTACCTTTGTAAAGGGAGAACCTTGTTGCCTATACTACAAGTTTTCAACTTACCTTAGGCATCAAGGTTCAACCTACTTAGATAAACTTTTCTCACAACTTTACTCACAATAAATGATTTGATTTGATAATTTTTTTGGTATATGGAAGTCAGTTTATTTTTTTACAAAATATAGCTTGTTCCCAGTAATCAGACAATTCACTATTTCCAGTACGCTGCGCCCTTTATCCTCTGACGTTGATAAAAACTCAAATACAAATACAAAGGAAGAAGGAAGCATACAAAGGTGTTTCCGACGCAATCACAAAGATCTACAGGAACGAGGGTGTGTCGGGGCTCTACCGAGGGTTCTGGCTTTCAAGTGTAAGTCTCATCATCATCACCATTATCATCATCAATCCATCCATGAGAAGGGTTCAGGTTGTAGTCCACCACGGTGGCCAAGTGCAGATTGGTAGACTGCACACACCTTTCAGAAATATATTTAATACTTACTGTAAATGATATTGTGAGATAGTGTTAGTAAAAAATTACCCGACTATTTGTTGCGGGTTCTTCTTGAATCAGGGCAATTTGGAACCCTCGTAGCTTTAGTTTAAAGTTGTTGTAAGTGAATGATCACCATTACCTGACTTCTGTACATACTTGTAGAATTAATATTGAAACTTGGACTTTATGTATTTATATGGTTGTATAATCCGCGCGCGTTGATAATGGGATGGGACCATAATTGGGTTAGCAACAAAACTGGCTGCGTTGTCCAGTGTTGGAAGAAAGTGCTGGACTGGCACAAGTCAGGACACAGCTCCACAACCATGGCAGCATGGGTATGCCATTGATGCTGTTCCTTGATCATCAAAAATCTTTCGTAAAACCAATAAGTGACTATTTCAAAATCGAATCCACCACTACAGCCAGCTGGGCACAGACCTCCTCTCTCAGGAGAGAGGGATTTAGAGTTTAGACTCGCCACGCTGCTTCAATGCGGGTTGGCGGACTTTAACGACTATTGTTACATGATAGTGATAATAACCGGGACGGACTGCTTAACGTGCTCTCCGAGGCATCAGGCACGGGGGTGAAACACCGCCAACTACCAACTCGGGGCTGGCACTGAGAAATTCTTGACAGAAAAACCCAATACCTAACAATAATTTGCCCGACCCGGGAATCAAACGCGGGACCTCGTGATCTGCAGTTAAATATGCTAACTACTAAACCAATCGAATGGTCATGTTCTTTAGTGAAATTAACATTGTGTTCCGTACCGGAACAGATTTCGATGTCCTTTTTATTTTATCTTTTTATTTTCAAACCAACTTAATTAAAGTATTGCAATTTGGAGGTGTTCGTTATACGAGTACCTTATCGTACATGTTCTTTAGGTTGATTTTGCTTGGGCGCTTTGCCGACGCCGTTCATTGGCTCATTCGAAAACGCCGCCGTATTTGGAGCGGCGCTAACATGAACTTTGTGATAACTGCAAGTCTCATGGTCGCTATACGTTCTCGCTCCCGAACGAAATTCGATCTCGTGGTTAATCCCGTGTGTGTTCCCTGTTTTGCGATACCTGGACATTCAGAACCTGAACATTCAGTGAACCAGCTTCCTATGTGACTAGAAACTATGTTTAAATAGCAGAAACCAGCGATTATCTACCGGGCCCGGTCTCCACGAGTTCACCGGCAGTAAGGTAGGTGCCTAGGCATATCTCCTATTGAACATAGTATTTTTTGGTGCTTCGAACCGAATTACCTCCAGGTTGTTTGCTTTAACTTACTGTAGGTATTGTTACGTAAATTATCAATTTCCAAGCGTCTGTGTTCGGTGCATTATTGCTACGCAATATGGCCGACTCCGCTGCGTATGATATTTATGAACGAGACCTCATTATATCGGAACTGCGAAGAACATTAGATTTAGTTAGCGATGAAGAACAGTTTAGGGCGCGTATTCCAGACCTAAATGCTCAGCATCGCAAATTTACAAAAATCCAATCGAAAATTGAAAAATCCTTAATCAAATCGAAATGTTTCGATAAGGACGAACAAATTGGCATTCGAAACGATTTCAACGACTGTTACTTCGAAATAATGAAGCATTCTAATAAATTAAAAAAGGCAGATGAGGAGCGTAGACGTTCAAGTATTGCATTTATGCAGCGTCAATCAATTTCTTTACAACGCGATTCATGTGTCAATAAATTACCTAGACTACCTTTGCCAACCTTTTCGGGCGAATCCACCGATTGGCAATCATACTACGATCTATTCTGTTCCTTGATTCATGACAATCTTGCCTATACGGATGTGGAGAAATTTCGTTATTTGTTACTTACTTTGAAAGACGAACCATATAATTTAATTAAATCGATTCCTATTACGGAAGATAACTATACAATAGCGGTCGACACTTTGGTGTCTCGCTACGACAATAAACGAGTAATTGCATCCAAACACATAAGTAAAATTCTGGATTTGAAACCATGTACAGAAAAAATATCGTGTCTCCGTGAATTACTTAACATTTATCACGAAAACATAAAAGCATTAGAGGCGATGCAATTACCCGTGAGACATTGGAGTTTTATATTGCTAAATGTCTTGTTACGGAAAATTCCGATTTCCGTACGGAAACGTTTTGAATTATCGTTATCAAGTCCGTCAGAAATTCCGGACGTTCTTATTCTCATTCAATTTCTAGAACGTGAACTTGCCGCTTGTGAAATCACCGGTCAGTCGAAATTCTCCGATAGTACAGGTAGTTTGCAATCTCGTCCTACCGCCACGGGTCAGCCCGCGCATCAAAACAACCGCGCGCGCGCTGCATTCACTTCGAACGTCAGCGAGTCTACTAACGAAGCGCAACCTTATAATCAACGGAGTAAGGCTTGTATTTGGTGCGGTGATTTCCATCACTTGTCGAAATGTTCGAAGTTTTTAAATTTTACTCCACAAGATAGGCGCGCGTTTGTGCAAAGTAAAAACACTATATGTACAAATTGCCTGGCCTTGCATGACTTAAAGAACTGCCGTAGTAGCTTCGTTTGTAAGCATTGTTTCCAGAGGCATAGCAGCCTAATTTGTTTATCTCCTCGAAGACCCACCGTTTCTACAGCTGTAGGCATCGCACACGATGACGACGACTGTGCACCGACAGAGGTGCCGCTTGCAACACGCTCTCGATCAGAATATGATAAAAATAGTAATTCGGGCGAGTTAAACGCGTGCTCCACTGCGTCTGCGGATCGCACTCATACCGTCTTATTATCTACGGCGCTCGTCGATTTGTGCGTTGAAGATATATTTCGTGGGACCGTTCGCTGCATGATCGACACGGGAAGTCAAGGGACGTTCATCTCTGAAGCCTGCGCACAGCGGTTGGGTCTACCGAGACAAACGATACAAGTGCCAGTATTTGGTATTGGGGACGATCAACCTGTCTATCCCCGAGGGATAGTCTCATTCCATATTACTGCGAGAAATCAAAATAGCCCGACTATACCCATCGATGCAATGATATTGCCCAAACTTATTTCACAAATGCCAAGTGTGCCTTTACCTCATACTGAGTGGGCACATATAAAAAATTTGACGTTAGCCGACCCTAACTTTCATACCCCTCAACCGGTGGAAATGATTTTAGGTGCTGATGTACTATCCCAAATTTTGTTAAATAATACAATTTCGGGTTCTCCTGGCACGCCAATAGCTATAAATAGTATATTCGGATATTTGTTGTTGGGTAAACTTTCCTTCGATTCAACCTTCCAACGCGCGGGTCTTAGCTCACTCTCTAATGACATTAATGCATGTTTTAGCTCATTTTCCAATGACATTAATGCGTGCTTTTGCTCATTTGATGATGACAACTCTTTGAAACAATGTTGGGAGCGTGAATCCTTTCCCGAGCAACGATTTATGACAAAAGATGAATATTTATGTGAAGATTTATTTAAAAACTAGTAGGTCGCGTGGCTGCGCGGCCCGCTAAAGCGGACCGCGGGGTTTCGAGTATTGTTTTTGTTTGAGCAGCCTCCACATATCTTTAATACCCTGGCCGTGTTCCTCACCTATCTTTAAAATCTTCAATCATCAGCTTTTTCCATATTTTTCCTCCGCATCAATTTTTGTCTTCTATACGAAACCATCAATAAAAAAAATTTTTTTGTGTAAAAAAATAAATTCTGACATCTTGTTTTTTTCTGTTCATCAAGTAGATCTAAAGGTCTTGATCATCTTTTGTCAAAAAACCACTCTTCGATCTTTTAGACTTGGTGAGATCTACACCGACGAAATTTGTATAACCGCCATCTTGAATCCGCCATTTTGATGTTTTCTTCAGCTCAGTGCCAATAGGGTATTTGACAACATTGAAAATATACTATTGATTGTGGTCATCTTATCAGATAATAGCCTAAAAAAGACATATTTCACTCAATCAAACTAAATTATGTAATTTTACGCGATATTTTGCACGAAATAAAACATAATAATTTTTGAAATTTTATCGGTAACCAGAACGCTCTGGGATTAATTGTGACGTCACTTGATTTGCACTTGACTTGGTCGTTATAATTGAAGTTTATCAAGTCAACCGAAATTAAACTTTAAAATTGAATGAATAAGATTGATATTAAAATGAGTAGGTATAACAATTTACAACATTACGATATAGCATTCACCTTGCGTAGCGTCTCTGTCGCACGCACCGAGTTCCGATAAGGAGCGAGCGAGAGAAGTGACTTTCATACCGATTCGTGACGTCACACGTATCATGTGATCAGAAATGTCGTTTTTGGCGTGGTTTTCAAAACTTAAACTTTATCATTGATATAATTCTTAATACTGTAGATATTCCGAAAAATATCAATGTAGTGTGTTTTAATAAGTAATAAAGAATAATTTAAAACAATTTCTAAAAATTAGTCAAATACCCTATTGGATGAGGTTCTGAGTATTTTTTGTTTGAGCAGCCTCCATCCATCTACAATACCCTGCCCGGACTCCTCAACCATCTTCCGAACCCTCAATCATCATGTCTTTCCATATTTTTCTTTGAGACATCCCCAAAGAACCGAATCAAAGCCTTGCATAGTTCACAACATTCGCCGTACATTGTGTATGGAAAAATAAATTCCGCCATTTTGAATTTTTTTTCTATTCTTTGAGTAGACCTTCAGATCCTGATCATCTTTTGCCAAGAAATCACTCTTCCATCTTTTATACCCTCCGAGATGGAGACTGACGAAATTTGTATGGCGGCCATCTTTTTTTCGCCATTTTGAATTTTTTTTCAGCTGACTGCCAATTGGATGACGTTTCGAGTGACATTTGCTCGAGCACCCCCCACCTATCTTCATTACCTTAAGCGTGCCCCTCACCTATCTCCGAAATCCTCAATCATCAGCTCTCTCCATATTTTTGTTCCTAATGAATTTTTGTTTTCTATACGAAACCATTGTTGAAAAAAAAATTTTTCATACAAAATTTTACAGGAGAGGTGATCAATCAGTCAGTGAATCAGCACGAGCAGCTATATATATATTAATATTATTACTCGCGATGACTCAAAACAATACCACAGACAATACGTAGTAGCGTTGCCGTTCAAACTCAATGAGCCAACGCTCGGTGAATCGCGCGACAGAGCTCTTGCCAGACTTCGTAAACCAAAATATCGCTTAAAACGCAATTCACAATTAAAATTTTCATATCATGCATTTCTGCAAGAATATTTGCATTCGAATCATTTAAAGTTAGCGAATGACATTCCTGCGTTAGGTGGTACCTATTATATACCGCATCACTGCGTAATCAAAGACTCGTGCACCACGAGCACTAAAGCTGTTTTCGATGCGGTGAGTAAGTCCAGCAGTGGACTGGCACTTAACGACATTTTAGTGACGGGTTCAAAACTGCACCCGGATTTATTAGACGTATCTTTAAAATTTCACCTTCACAAAATCGTCTTTGCGGCGGATATCAAACAGATGTACCGTTACATCTTAGTACTTAAACTGGATCGCGACTTTCAAAGGACTCTGTGGCAATTCGATGCAGAACAACCTATACGTGATTCCCGTTTACGTACAGTTACATTCAGTGTGATTTCATCGTCATATCCTGCGTTGCGTACCGTGAAACAACTCGCGAGCGACGAAACGATTCGTTTTCCTATCAGCTTTAAAGTGTTATTAAATCATAACGCGTTCGGTGAAGACGTTATGTCATGTGAGAGCTCCCTCGAACGGGCTCTTGTACTACAAACCGAATTAATCCAGCCTTGTAAATCATCATCATCAAAAATTCATTGCTTTGAATTACGTAAATGGTACAGCAACACACCTGTTATAATCGACGCTGTTCAGCCCTCAGATTCTCATGGCGAGCGGCCTGAAATCGTTTCTATTGCAGACCATTTACTACAACTCCTTTGGCGGTTCGACGTAAGGTGGGACGATATTGTACCTCTCGATAATACTAACTCTTGGTTAAGGTTAATCAAGCAGTTGTCAACCCTATGCAACGTATCTATTCCGCGTTACGTTTACACAGACAAAAATAGTATAATACAATTACATGGGTTTTTGAAAAATATAAAAAATGTAAACAGTACCAACGAAGAAAGGCGTAGCGTACCTGTGATTTCAAATACGGTGGGTACCCCTTCTGATGATTTTGATTTACTGTCGCGATTTTCTTCCTTGGGAAAATTGGTACGTGTAGTATCACTCATCTTTCGATTTTATAACAAACTAGCGACCCGCCCCGGCTTCGCACGGGTAGTAGAGCATATTATGCGTAGGTACTACCCGCTCAGGGATTAGGCAGCGTTTTCGATGAAAGCTCCCAGGCGGCTTGACTTTTTACGATATTTTCCACAATGAACTTACTATTATCTCACCTTATACCCGAATTACTAATTCCATGGAATTCTGACGTTTCATAATGTTACCAGAGATAAAACAATTCCCACAAAAAAGATAAAAAATTCAAAACTTATGCAAATACAAATCAACTGCTGCATGTAGATATGACAAATGCCTGACAGACACTTCATGGTGATAATGTCATTCGACTTCCATTTTTGAATAAATTTTTTCAATGTGCTTCTTTTGTTTTCTATTGCTGTTAGTGTGCACTTTCTAGTTTCCATTCTTAGGAATTTCTATTTTAGGGAAAACAATTAATATTATTAAGCGACTTAGAGCTTTATATGTTGACAGGGAATTAAAGTAGTTTGGGGTAAAATCGTACTTCGTAGATGTTAACCCTGTTTTCCATATAAATAACTCACCTGTAAATGACAATGACAGCTGTCAGAATTAAGTCGATATTAAGTCAAAAATAAGGAGAAAAACTAAATATTTCAAATCAAATAAATTACAGTGTATTTGGGACATAAAAAGGTAAGTTTTCACCAGATTCCGTGAAAAAAAAAAATTTATTTTAAAAGATAAAAATAAAAAACCAAAAACTTGGTTTTTTGAACTTTTCACATAAATTTTGAGGTTATGTGAAAAAAGTGTAAATACAAAAGTTGTAGATCTTTTTATTACCTACAACTTTGCTATTTGATTTTTTTCCATAGGACTTCTAGTTTTGCCGGAAATCGAGATAAACCGTTTTTTACCCATAAAACTCCCCCCCTTTTTTCCCGAGCTCAGATCGCCCTTAAGTTATTTTTCCTTGTATTTTTATAATATTCTCCTCCTTTTCCAATGGGTTTCATCCTACGTACTGTGATTTTTTTTTGGTTTCAAAAATTATCGACACTGGGCTATATAATAGGGAGAACCGCGGCCACCGACGCGCTTATAGGCACGCTCCCGCCGTCGCAATTTTTAAATCTGTAATATCTTCGAAAGTATTCATTTAAATCATATGCTGTAAAGGGCCATATGGATTTATATCAAATCAACAATGTATTTAAGGTATTTAATTAGATAAGGATTAATGCTGTATTGGTTGAAATCGCTTCTAAAATTAGCCATTATTTGTCGTAAAAAGTAAATGACAAAAAAATGTTATTGTGGGATATCCATAAGAGATAGACATATACCATCGCGGACTTTTCTGTAGACCTTTTCAATGTGTACAATACTTAGTACATTATTTTGATAAATCTCGTAGGGTTCAGCCTGCATTTGCAATGTAAGCAGAAAAAATGTAATTATTTACGACATCACATTAGAAACCTCAAAAATAACAGTATTTCTCCACTATTTAATGGATGTTATTATACATATAAACCTTCCTCTTGAATCACTCTATCTATTAAAAAAAACCGCATCAAAATCCGTTGCGTAGTTTTAAAGATTTAAGCGTACAAAGGGACATAGGGACATAGGGATATAGGGACGGAGAAAGCGACTTTGTTTTATACTATGTAGTGATGTAAGAAAAATAAAGGTTCGTATCCTTATTACGTAACCGTTCCGGAATTTAATTGTGCTTTAAACCGCTTATTCAAAATTGTACAAACCACCGCCTTCGGTTATTATATCATTATTATTTCAAATGATCAGCGTCCTTCTAATAAATCAATTCGTTTGAATCCATTCTGGGAGGATGAAATGTACTTACGGGTAGGTGGCAGATTATATAAATCTTTGCTTACCTACAACTCGAAACATCAATTAATTGTACCAAAGAAACACGCATTTACTTATTTATTAATTAACAATGCGCATGCCCTTTTCTTACATCCCGGTTTCCAGACTGTGCAATATTTCTTACATCAAAAGTGTCGCGAATATTTGCACGAAATTCCGCAGCAGCGTAATGAGTGGTTCCGTAATAGCGGTCCTCCCATTCGTGAAGGCATTATTGTCGTGGTACTCGTATGTGATGATAATTTGCCTCCTTTACAATGGCGCTTAGCTCGCGTACACGCTCTTCATCCCGGTTTGGACGGAATAACACGAGTTGTTAACACGTCAAAACGTGGAAACAGCTTTTTTAAGCGTCCTGTCGTAAAGATTTACCCTTTGCCTGACTAATAAGCTCAATCATATTTCATATTCCTTTATTAAAATTAAAGTTAGTTATAGAATTTAGTTCCATTATTTTTTTTTTCTCGTCATAGTTAGAGTTTAATTAGTTTAAGTTCAGTTAAAAGCCCTACGTTCTTTTAAGGCGAGCGGCATGTTCCGTACCGGAACAGATTTCGATGTCCTTTTTATTTTATCTTTTTATTTTCAAACCAACTTAATTAAAGTATTGCAATTTGGAGGTGTTCGTTATACGAGTACCTTATCGTACATGTTCTTTAGGTTGATTTTGCTTGGGCGCTTTGCCGACGCCGTTCATTGGCTCATTCGAAAACGCCGCCGTATTTGGAGCGGCGCTAACATGAACTTTGTGATAACTGCAAGTCTCATGGTCGCTATACGTTCTCGCTCCCGAACGAAATTCGATCTCGTGGTTAATCCCGTGTGTGTTCCCTGTTTTGCGATACCTGGACATTCAGAACCTGAACATTCAGTGAACCAGCTTCCTATGTGACTAGAAACTATGTTTAAATAGCAGAAACCAGCGATTATCTACCGGGCCCGGTCTCCACGAGTTCACCGGCAGTAAGGTAGGTGCCTAGGCATATCTCCTATTGAACACATTGAAATGTCACAAATCTAGAATCTTAGGATAAAAAATGTTCTTTTTCTTTGTTTACAGTTTCAAATAATATCCGGCGTTTTCTACATCTCCACATACGAGGGCGTGAGGCATGAGCTTGGAAAATACGATATCAGCCCTCGAATGAAGGTAGTTTAAAAAACATAGAAAAAAAACTGTTCCTCCTTTTAACTTTAAAAAATAAGGTTATCAATCCGACACGTGTGTAGGCAATAATATATTCACATATAATAATCTATTAGGGCTTCCAAACTAGTATACGAAATTTTATAAATGTGTGTATGTATGTACTATGTTTGTCCACGCATTTCTCCGAAACGTAATAAGATTGTACACTCAGGAAACAGTGCAAGTTTCATCAAAATCTAATCAGTAGCGTTCAACCATAATATATATAATGTCAACCATAAATAATTAATGCCTATTGAATACCTATTATTGAATACGTAAGAAATTATTCCAAATTGTTTCGAAATGTTTGCATACAGGCAAAATCTCTTTATATAAAACAGAAAATCATTAATTCTGATAATAAAATAAAGGCAGCATGGGATATTATCAGTGATGAAATGGGGAAACATAAAGTGTATAATAATAAACTGGAGTTAAAAATTAATAATCATATTATTGACTCTGATATAGAGATCACTAATACTTTTGAGAACTTTTTCCAAAATATTCCAGTTACCACGACTAGTTCCATAAATTCATCGCCAACAGAAGCCTATAATATTCTGAGGGGCAATGTTTCTGAGTGCAATGTATTATTTCGATTTAAATACGTAACCCCATATGATATTATCAAAACATTTAAATCTTTGCAACACAAAAAAACAGGAGATTTATGGGGAATATCAGTAAAAATAATTCACAATATTATTGATGTTATTGCGCCATATCTTGCTGTAATTTTTAACAAGTCCATAGATTCGGGATCATTTCCCGACCTCATGAAATGTAGCAAATTGATACCTCTGTTTAAGTCGGGAAGTAAAACTGATCCAAATAACTATAGGCCGATCTCGATTCTACCAACTCTCAGTAAGATATTTGAAAAAATAATGCTCAACCAACTGCTCCTGCACTTTAATTCAAATAAATTACTTCACTCTGAGCAGTATGATTTTACTAAGGGTCGTTCAACAACCGATGCGGCCGCAAGGCTGTTACGGCACATTTTCGATGCATGGGAAAAGTCACAGAATGCCATTGGTATCTTCTGTGATTTGTCAAAAGCATTTGATTGCGTTGAGCACGAGACTCTTTTACGAAAATTAGGCCACTATGGTATTAAAGAATCTGCACTCAGTCTCATTGCGTCTTATCTCAGTGATCGTATACAAAGGGTATGCATCAATGATGTTAAGTCATCCGGATCAGCCTCAGTAATGGGTGTCCCCCAAGGCTCTATTCTGGGTCCATTCATGTTTCTGGTTTATATTAATGACTTACCACATTTCGTCAAAAATGCTTGCGATATTGTACTATTTGCTGATGATACGTCTTTAATTTTTAAAGTCGATAGACCTAAAGACAATTTTGACTATGTAAATAATACTTTATCTCAAGTTTCACACTGGTTTACTATAAATAATCTACTTTTAAATGCTAAAAAAACCAAGTGTGTCGAGTTTTTATTGCCCAATACAAGGATTACTAGCAACAATTTAAAGATAAGTGGTCAGCCATTGAAAACTGAGAACACAACTGTGTTCTTGGGAATAACCCTAGATGCAAAGCTTCAATGGGGCACCCATATAGCAACACTTGCTGGCAAGCTTAGCTCTGCTGCTTACGCTGTTAGGAAGATTCGACAGTTAACAGACGTAGTAGTTCGAGAGAAATTTAAAGAAATAGGTATTCTTACAGTAGCTTCTCAATATATTTATAACAACATAATTTTTGTTAAGCAAAACATTCACAGTTACAATAAAAAGTGTGAATTACACGATAGGCAATTAAGAAATAGAAATAGACTCGTGATTCCTCAATTACGCCTCAAAAAGGTCCAAAAGTCGTTTGTGGGAATGGGCGTAATGTTCTATAACAGAATTCCACAACAAATCTTAGATTTGCCTTTACACAAGTTTAAGAATTCTATTAAAAGTGTGCTCATGAAAAAAGCATATTATACAATTGAAGATTATATTCAATTCAATTCAATTCAATTCATTTATTCATTGCTCGGAACATGGTACAGTACATATTATTATGGATGTTACATTTATAAATGATAAAAAAGCATGTATTTAATTTATTCGCTTTATACGCTATTATAACTTGAGGAGTATTCGAATATTGGTGTTCAATTCGATGCTTTAATCATGGGTAGCCTAAGTATGTCACGCTCTCTTTAAACATTTCTGTGGTGGTGTCGTGTGGTGCGGGTTGTTACGTTCCCTCAAATATGGTTGAGCGAAGCAATGGCTGGATCATGCGTCATGCTCGTGAACGGGTGCCGCCGTCGGAAATGGGACTACTTTTGTCTGCCCTTTTTGACGTGTAGAATTGTAAGCACCATTCCGAACCAGTGGTAGATTTATTTGTCGATTCAAAAGCACTTGTAAAAGTTTATCTGAATAAAAAATATGTCTTAGACTTGCCTTTACACAAGTTTAAGAACTATTAAAAGTATGCTCATAAAAAAAGCTTATTATCAATTGAAGATTATATAAACGATAAAAAAGCTTGGATTTAACTCGTTCCAGCAATGCGCGAGACGGCATTTCAATCATGTACATTAATAATAATAATTGTTATAATGTTATTTTTAAAAAAAGAGCAACAGCCGAGTTTCTTGCAGGTTCTTCTCGGCTGGAACTGCATTCCGAACCTGTGGTAGATTCAGTTGACGATTCAAAAGTACTTGCAAAAGTTTATTTGAATAAAAAACTTTTCTATTCTATTCTATTCCTAAAATCCCTTCTGATTTTGATAACAGTAGCTCATTTTTGTCTGCGGTACGGCCAACTCTTCATACATAGTTGTGATATAGTTGTCTGTTTGCAGTCGTTCGTGGGCGGCGGCTGCGCGTCGATCGTGGGCCAGACGGTCATCGTGCCGTTCGACGTGCTCAGCCAGCACCTGATGGTGCTCGGCCTGGTCAAGGGCACCAGCTCCTGCGGCACCAAGAATATTGTGAGTGTACTTCCTCTTCAAAAAAAAAAGTCTAATAGTACATTATGGTATAAGTGTGTAATGTTGGTGATTACCGCTGAGGCGATATTGAGACCCGCGCCGTTAGGTGAGGGTCTTAAGATAGCCGAGGACGGTAATCATCAATACACACGTGTATCATACAACGTTTTTCAACACACTTGCGAAGAAAATAACACTAAAATAGATATTTTTCCTTGGATATTTCAGGTAGGTAGTAAACTTTCCATAACTTTAAGGGCTTCACATAATTATATCGGGCGGTGTACAACATAACTCATTTTCTTCATAATTAGTACTTGTAGATATTTTAATTTTAATTAATAAATAACTGTAATTTCAACAGTGAAAACGAGTTATGAAAATTTTCTCACAATGGCGGGAAAAATTAATCAGTTTTCCTATGCGCGCACACATGTAGGTGCGATCGGCCATAGACTATATAGAATGAGGTTTGTTTTCTATGGCATTTTGCAATGGCGGGAAAAATTAATCAGTTTTCCTATGCGCTTCTTAAAATGGCAATCGGCCATGGACTATAGAATGAGGTTTGTTTTATTTGGCTTTTCGCGGATAGCGTTTTAGCCACGTACAAAATGGGGAATTTCAAGTTTTCTTTATTACAGACAAAACAAAAGTTATATTTGAATGAAAGTTTTATTTATTAAACACGTACAAGTTGAAATTATCTATTTAAATACGAAGTTGCATGAAATGAGCAAGCAAAAGGTATATTAATTTATTTGTACTATTGAATACGACCTTTTTTGTATCGAAACTTTTTTAAGAATAAAGGAACCAACTCAACCAATAAATTAAAAATAAAACTCTATAATTCACTTGTGAATAATAGTAAAACAAAAGTCACAGTTTGAATAACAGGTGTAATTATCTGCCTAATTGCGGTGAACGTTGAGCTACTTTATGAGCAAGTGTGTTGAAAAGTATATTATTTTATTCACATGAGATAAAGTTCGTAAACTAAAACCCGAATACTAATGAATACTACGACTAATAATGAAGAAAAACGTGTATTCAACTGCGTACTAATGAGAATTCGAACGGAAGAAAGCGCGGAGCAAGCACCTAGTGGCGCCATCTGTTATGTCTATCCGGAACTAACTTAATATTCTACTTTCTAGTTTAAGCTGCGAATTGCGATGCGATTTTTTTCACATAATATAATCAATCAATCAATCAAATCGTTTATTTGCATGAAAACATGTACAAAAGATGTTTACAAAATATTACAAAGGTATCAATGTATTCGGCCATTTCTGGCATGCAAATATGTATTTATAACATGTAGCCTTTGTCACCCGGACTATAACAATGAATCAATTATTGACACCTCATTCATCAAAATCGGTCCAGTAGTTTAGGCGCTACGGTGGAATACACAGAATCTCATACAAACTGTGTATATGTTACAGCCAAAGTAATAAATAAGGATATTATGTATACTATCCAGATATTATAAATAATATCAACTCAATTTGGATAAAGTAATAATTGACACAGAATTATTAAAATTATCTAGCTATTATAAATAATATTCAGCTATTTTATATAATATCTTGCAAGACTTGGATAAAGTAACAAAACAAGGACTTATGTTTAACTGATCACCAGATATTGCAAAATATAACGTCAAATAAACAGTTTATACCACCCAAAAACATACTTAGTTACTTCTGCAACAGCTTCGCTCACCTCCGCAGCTTCGACCTGTCTCATCCGCTAGGGCTCGCACGGGTGCCTGCGATTTGCTATGGCGGGCGGGGGCTGCTCTCCCTTCGCGCCTACGGCTTTATAAAAATACTCTAGGGCAGGGCAGACAAAACTACGTGGTCTGTTAAATGAAACTTGGCATGATTTAAGTTATTATATTGTTATTTTTAAAAGAGCAACCGCCGAGATTTTTACTGGTTCTTCTCGGCTGGAACAGCATTCTGAACCAGTAGTAGATTCAATTGACGATTCAAAAGTACTTGTAAAAGTTTATTTGAATAAAAAACTTTTCTATTCTATTCTATTATTCCGTAAATATTTCAAGGTCATCGGTTTTGTAGTTCAGAATAACAATCCTCAGTATTCCATATAACTTGGAACCCGGATTGCACAGGAACCTTTAAACGTCTGGATTATCACCTGGGGTGCATTTAAATTTGTGTTTGACGGTCTCCGAAATGCTTGACCGATTTTGATGGGACATCATTGGAAAAATTTAGGATGGGAAAGAACTATTAAAAAATTAATACTCATTACTGTAGTTCCATTTTAATGCGCCACTTTTAACAGTATGAGCTCAAAGGAGTTTAGGAAAAACAAAGAGTTCCCGCGGGATTTTTAAAAATCTAAATCTACGCGGGCTAAGTGGCAGGCATCCACTAGTTAATTAATAATACTTATTTTCGTCAGGTACTTATCTCCTGAGGTGTCTCCGGAGAAATTACAACAGTTATGCTTATAATGTTTCTATCATCAGCTTTGGCACGGTCTACATCAGAAATTTTAGGCTAGGTTAGGATAGGGTAGTTTAGATTACGAGATCGTGGTGATCACGCCAGACCACAAAGGAATAAGATGCGGGAGGGGAAGCAAGTCGGGCCGTATTTATCATTTTGACCAACGTTCACCTGCTATTATGAATAATGTCTGGTTTGACATGATATTATGAATAATATCTGGACAATTTAGATATTATTTATAATTGCCAGTCATTATGAATAAAAGCTAATTAATTACTTTGGCTGTAACATATACACAGACTGCTAAAATCATAACCCTTCCTTTTGGCTTGACCGTAGTTGGGGGGAATAAACTCAGTTTCATTGTAGATCATTGTCATTATATGAATACCTAATGTTAATTATTTTGTGTGCCCATTTACCTTTTATTTCAAAAACATAAACAAGGTTTTAATGTTTAATATTTAAATAATATTTTGGGGCATTCGAGAATTTAGAATATAAGTTTAACTTCTGCCATGTGGGAATTGCACAGACACTTTTTTTCTTTTGATATTCAGTGGTGGGATAGTGCAGATTGCATTTACACCGTTCCAGCATTATGCTGAGGCGATACCCTTTTTGGGATTGGTTGAAAATAATTTTTAAACGACGCAAAAACGACGGGGTGTTATAAGTTTGACTTGTCTGTGTGTGTGTGTGTGTGTCTGTCTGTCTGTTCCCCTATGGTGCTCAAACGGGTGGACCAATTTGAATGCGGTTTTTTTTTGTTTGAAAGGTGAATTAGTCGAGAGTGTTGTTAGCTATGTTTGATGACAATCGGTCCAAGATGGCCGCCGCTACAAAATGGCGTATTACATATTTTTTCACAACTCCCTTAATATGGGTATCAAATGAAAGGGCTTGACTAGTAGAATAGCACTGTTGCAAATTCAAGATGGCCGCCGCCACAAAATAGCGAATGTCGGGGGTTTTTAAAATTTTTAATTTATACTTGTTAAATTAGGTGTGTGTTTCAAATAAGAATGTGTTTTTTCTTGGTTGAAAGTAATGAAGTAAGTTATAGTTAAGATAAAATTACCTGTTCCATTTTTAGTGCTAAATTGAATCCCAAATAATTCAGATATTTGGAATGTAGAGTTTTTCTTTTCAAATAATTGGAATGTATATTTTCTTTTTGGGCGATTGGAATGTAGATTTTTTTCCTTTTCAAATAATTGGAAATTGGAATGTAGAGTTTTTCTTTTCAAATAATTGGAATGTAGATTTTTTCTTTTCGGGTAAATGGAATGTAGCTTTTTCGGGAATGTTGATTTTTTTCTTTTTGGAATGTAGATTATTTCTATTCGGGCAATCGGAATGTAGATTTTTCTTTCGTGCAATCGGAATGTAGATTATTTTCTTTTCGGGTAATTGGAATGTAGTTTTTTTCTTTTCAAGTAATTGGAATGTAGATTTTTTCTTTTCAGGCAATTGCAACGTAGATTTTTTCTTTTCGGGTAATTGGAATGTAGATTTTTCTTCCGGGCAATTGGAATGCAGATTATTTTCTTTTCGGGTAATTGGAATGTAGATTTTTCTTTCAGGCAATTGGAATGTAGGTTATTTTATTTTCGGGTAATAGGAATGTAGTTTTTTCTTTTCAGGTAATTGAAATGTAGATTATTTTATCATTTCAGGTGATGAACCCCCTCGGGCTGGACCTCGAGAAGCGGATGTCGAAGGCGGCCCTGGCGCGCGAGGTGGCGGTGCGCGTGTACCGGCTGCACGGCGCGCTGGGCTACTACCGCGGGTACGCCGCGTCTCTGGCCGCGTACGTGCCCAACTCGGCGCTCTGGTGGGCGCTGTACACCGCGTACCAAGGTGCGTGTATAACTCGTTCAGGTGATGTGTGCACCTCGGGAAGTGGATGTCGAAGGCGGACTGTTGACCAAATTGGTCACTGACTTTTAGACTGTTGACCAAATCAGTCACTGACTTTTAAACTGTTGACCAAATCGGACACTGACTTTTAGACTGTTGACCACAAATCGGTCACTGACTTTTAGAGACTTTCATAATACATATATTCATCAATTCAGTTACAAACTTTTAGACGGTTGACCAAATCGGTCACTGACTTTTAGACTGTTTCACTGACTTTTAGACTATTGACCAAATCGGTTACGAACTTTCAGACTATTGATCAAAATCATTCACTGACTTTTTAACCATAGTGCTTCATACAACACTGTCGACTGTGTTCAATACTGTGTCTACACACGGCGAATCAACCGTAATTTATCACGGCATAAAAACGTGTGTGAACCAGAGGTCTTAAGACTGTATTATTGCCTTGTCACCAGACGAGCTGCTGAAGATCTCGCCCGCGTGGGTGTCGCACCTGCTGATCCAGTGCGTGGCGGGCACGCTGGGCGGGTTCACCACCACCGTGCTCACCAACCCGCTGGACATCGTCCGGGCGAGGTTGCAGGTGATTTGCTGTTTAGCTGTCCGGGGGCGTAGCTAGGATTTGCTTCAAAGCCAATGAAAAAAGTGAATAAACAATACTGGTCAAGTGTTGAGTCGGACAGTTCTAATTATTTGTAAATTTTCCCTTTACAAACTTAGGTCAAAGGGGAGGTGGGGAGTTGTGACTGTTACTGTTGTTGCGAAGTCAAGGAAAGTGAACAAATAAAACCGGTCGAGTGCGAGTCGGACGGTTCCAATTATTTTTTAATTTATTTTTAATTACTTACAAGTGTAAATTAAAAATTTAAAAAACCCCCTACATTCGCCATTTTGTGGCGGCGGCCATCTTGAGTTTGCATAGTGCTAATCTACTAGTCAAGCTGTTTCATTTGATACCCATATTAAGTGAGTTGTGAAAAAATATGTAATCCGCCATTTTGTAGCGGCGGCCATCTTGGACCGATTTTCATCAAACATAGCTAACAACACTCTGGACTAATTCACCTTTCAAACAAAAAAAACCGCATTCAAATCGGTCCACCCGTTTGAGCGCCACAGGGGAACAGACACACACACACACAGACACGTCAAACTTATAACACCCCGTCGTTTTTGCGTCGGGGGTTAATAAAAAAGAAGTTAATTTTACTTTGAAGTGTCCTGTATTTTTTATAACATTGTTATCGCAGGTGGAAGGCGTGGGTTCAATGCGCCACGTGTTCAGGGAGCTGTGGCGCGAGGAGGGGCTGGCGGGGCTGTACGCGAAGGGGCTCTCGGCGCGGCTCGTGCAGTCCGCGTGCTTCTCGTTCTGCATCATCCTCGGCTACGAGAGCATCAAGCGCGTCAGCGTCAGCGACGAGTACCGCGCCAGAGTGCGCTGGTGAATAAACACACGACACTGAAAAATTGCCTATTTCATTTTATCCCCGAGATCCCTTGTATTGTCAATAAAAACGCAGGCGAATAAACCTTTTAACCTTCGTGGTCCTGACCAAAAAAAATAAGTGTCCTTGTCTATGATCACTTGAGTATATAATTTGTAATGAGAAACATACACAGACCTGGCACGACTACTTTAAAAACGTGACCTATAAATAAAGAAGAAGAGAGATACTTAATCTTAGATATATACTCAATGATCGACAATCATACAATCACAGACTTGATGCACTTGATAATCGTACTCCACCACCAATACTAACCACCTACTCGGCGCCAAATCCAAATTAAATTCGTCGATCGCGGTTCTCGACCTCAGGATAATGGTTATCCTAACCTGTCGCACGATATTTATCACGATTCGCATGCTTGAGGTAAAGCAATGCAAAAATTTTTTTTTTTTTCCGACATGAACAAAAAGTTTAAATTACTAATATTATAAATGTGGATGTATTTGTTTGTTACGCTTTCACTTCAAAAAAACCTTAACAAAAAAAAAGCCTTTCACTTCAAAAAAAGCCTAAACCGCTGAATCGATTTTGACGAAATAAGAGGTACAGAGATAGACTAGACCTTGAAGAACAACATTTTTATCTCGGATTCTGGAAAATCAGATTTCCCAAGGGATTTTTAAAAAACCTAAATCCACGCAGACAGCGGCTTGTATTATAAATGCGAAAGTGTTCTATGTCTGTATGTTACGCTTTCGCGCCTAAACCACTGAACCAACTAAGTATGATGAAAAATAGATATACTAGAGATACAAAACCTTGGAGAAGGAAATAGGGTTATTTTTATCCCGGAAAATCATATGCGCATGATTACTCAACTCCGCATAATTTGAAAAATGGATAGGTACTTACATAAAATAAAACATGAAAAAATACTTTTTAATTTTTTATTGCACAATACTTAAAGGGTAGGAGGGTACAGGGTAAAAATGGATTTATTTAAACTCTTCCATTACTAGGAATTTATTGTATCTTTATATATAGTTATTTTCTACAAAAAAAAACTAAATCCCTATTTTGTTTGTTACATATTGGCATCAAAAACGTACTACGCAAGACAAATTAAGTTGACTGTAGTGTTGTCAATTTAATTTGTTTGGGTACACATAATAATATTCAATAAACATAATTTTTACATGCCTTTCGCATCAAATCTTTCTACATACATCATTTTTTTTTTCTGGAAAATTATGCTGCACATTCGGTACAAAAGTGGTTCAAGTCAAAATTTCATTATTTAATGTAAAAATATAGTCATCTAAACTTCGATCACAATAACAAGATGCCTTCAATAACATTTTTTAACTTCAATTTCGCAGCACCATCACTCTTAAAACTTTTATAACTTTGTAAATTTTAAAGATATTAAGTATATATATGAATTTCGTTTTTATTGTTCGTTATAGTTTTTTGAGCCGGTTTAGCTTTGCTTAGCAAAACGTGTCCTTAAAGGCACTCTGGTGCTGAATGTGCAACAGACTTCAATAGCACAAAAGGGATTCTTTAATTCGTATAACACAAGACTACCCGCAAAAGTTGTACACAACGCATTTTTCATGAAAATCAGTGATATTAGCAGCAAGAATCGACCGCATCGAAGGGATTTTGATGAAGTCAATAGAGGTCAACGCTGATGTACATCTGTTGACGATTTTTTTTTCAGTTCGCCCGATTCTGCTGACTTCTCGCATCATTGTCTTGATAAAAGGTCTCTTGCGAGTTATACGACTGGTTGGTATTTTATTATTACTAACCTCCGTAGCAGATAGAGGATTTATAAGTTAGACCGATTTGTCTATCTGTGATACTGTCAGTATCATAGTAGCTCTCAAAAAGGATGGACCGATTTGGATGCGGTTTTTTTCAGATATTTTAATCGCGATGGTTCTTTATCTATCTTTAGCTATGTTTGAACAATATCTGTTCAGCTGTTGGAGCGTTATAAGCTTTTTTCCCAGCTGGTGTAGAGTTTACAGCCGTACATGTAAGTGGTGATTTAAATTTTTAAACACTCCTTAAAGCGGATCCACACTAATCATCAAAACACACACACTAACTGGTAAAAGTACACACTTAAAACTAACAATATCCAAGTGTTCAAAATATGTATAGAATTTTCTATCTTTTTAAAAAAATAGAAAAACTATCTTTTCGTATTCTAAATCACGCTGTAGTGCGCCCAGCCCGACTGTAGAGTTCAAATTATTATGACATAGAGTAGAGTAATTTAAAAAGGCTGGTAATACGGAAAGCAGCAAAGCAGATGGCGCTGGTGGTGTTGGAGGTCATTGGAACTGCCATACTTTGTTTACCTACCGCCATGTACTGAAAGTATTTAAAAAAATTATTGTGTTTCTTAAAAAGGTAGACTTTTTAAGAAAGACAATAATTCATTTATTGCAATTTAAATACCTTAGTGTTATTTTATATCTTGGTGCTTCTCGAGAAAGTCCGGACGTGCCATCTACACCATCCACGGTTCACAAAATCACAAGCAAGACTGAAATATGTACATTTGTGAACAAGACGTATGGGAAGAAGCGCAAATGAGTAAGCGGATAACATTGCATATTCACTGACGGCCCGTCGGCCGTCACATGCGTAAAAACATGCGCACAATGTATGTACCTACTGGCAGCGCCACGCTGCTCCGGGTTCATACCCGAAAGAAAAACCCGAAGAGAAAGTAGTGAGGTTAGTTGCACACGCATACACTCCTTGTCTACAAAGGATTCTCGTGTGTGCGGCAAACCGTACGAAGACGGCGTTAACCAATGCGGGAGGCAGATTATGACGTGATATGACAGCGAACCAATCACAGACGCTGCGCCATTAGCGCCCTGCGATACAGACCCAACAAATGACTTATTCGCATTCAAGGTCATGACTTTAGATCTGTGCCGATTACTCTATCAATGTTTTCACGCATGTGTGTGACCCGGGTAACTCTATAGTCAGACTGAATCCACTATCAGTACTATCACACGATAATTCGAAAGTTACACTATCGCAATATGACGAAGTTTTTTTTTAATAGTAGATTTTTTTGATACTACTCTACTATTTTACTATTCAACTACGCGCCAAGTTGGTGTACTATATCTTTGTTTCATTCGCTCTAAGCGCTAGTCGCCTCAGAGTGAGCGAGAGAAAAATAAGCTCGTAAGCGTAAGGCGAAGATAAAAAATCATGAGCTTTATAACTTTTCTGTTGATATTGCTATTTCATCTGCTTTTAGCATTAACCGCATATTATGAGCAAAGGAGATGCATAAATTCGTAAGTGAGAGAAAGAATCATGCATCAATGACTTCTTTCTTTCATTTTTGGCGCGCAGTTTTGTACAATTGTCACGAAAGTTGAACTTCAGTTATCACCCGGGATGTGGGTCGCTTCATGCGCTTCACTTTACACACACGACACTTCACAGAATTCCGAATATGTATAGAAATGCTAAATGAGCGTGGGCTAGTCTCACAGATGTCTAGTAAAACATCAGTACGCGTTATTATAAAAACAGATATATTAGCTCTACATAACAGCATTACGGACGTTGCTTTCAAGGCTAGAATATTTTTTTAAATATTTATTTTGTTTTGGAACTGCCAACAGAACAACACATATACCTATTATTAAAAAAATAAGTATTAGGTGTTAAGTTATAAGTTAAATTCATATGTTATTCAATTTACAGGCAGAGAGCGTACAAAGACAAATCGTAAAGTAGTGCTTAAATTGAAGGAGTTGCTTAAGTCGTCGATATGCTTGCCAAGTATTAAGAGAGCAGCGGATACCATTTCTATTTCCTTACTCGGAATTCTGTGGCATGTCCCTAACACACTCACTCGTGTTGTACGCATTTCCAAACTACACAGTAACCAATAAGCCTCCGATAACCATTTCGGAGGACTTTTCCAACTTTCGTGGCACGTACTGCACTGACAATACATTCGGTGGTCATAACAACATAACTAAGTTTACATTATATATATAAATATATGTTTAAACTTACTAATAAGCCCCCTTTTTAGGGTCCCGTACCGAAATGGCAAAACCGAGCTTTATTTAATGTCACTCTGCTGTCTGTCGGTCCTTCTGTCACGGATTTCTGATTCTAGAGACTGATTACCTGAAAAGTCTGTTATGAATACATGTAGTGCTTGTACTGGAAGCATATTTACGGAACCCTAATAGAGCGAGGCCAGACTCACACTTGGCTGATGTTTTAAATAAATGTAAAAAAATACGATTATAGACGAATATTGCACTCAGGCAATTAGTTTTTAGGTAAGTGCCTATAATAAGTGCAGTATTGTCACTGGTATAATTTGAATCCACATTAAATAGGTATAAGCAAAGATACTGTTAATTATATCACTACATACATATAATAATAACTAGTCATTCATGATTCAATAATACACAATAACTGCACATTAAGTAACTATACAGGGTTGAAATTTTATATAAATAATTATAAAAATTAATCTGGAAATCAGAACAAAATTCATTCTATTGTTTGAACAATTGTGAGTGATATATATACAGGGTATATGGGGACAGCTTTCGAAAACTTAGTGATATTATTATATTACCTAAATACAATCCAATACAGATAACCATTATAGTCTTATACTTTTGTATTATTGGTATTTAGTATTTTTTAGATAGGCAATGTATAGCATGCACAACTCGGCGACAAAAGTTATTTATATTGTGAACTTTAAAAAAATGCCTACAGGAAATATTTTGATTTTTTTTTCGCGTTTTATTGTGGTATCTTGTCAGTAATCATCACTACTATTACCTGTCTTCGTTTTCGATAGCAGTCCCTTTATAACCATTATATCCATTATAACTTCGTAAGACTACAGCTGGACTAACAAGGTGACTAACTTTTCTGCGCTCATGATTATGGGCCCCTTATTTATGGTTCGAAACTAGTTGGGCATACTCCTGTGTACATCACGCAAGTACAACCTTTGTGTTATGTAGTTATAATTATGTATTTCATATTAACTCCAATTTGTCAAAAAAAAAAACATTTATACACATCCATAGAGATAATAATAATAAAAAGAGTTGGCATAACTACCTTAAAAACGTGCCAAAAATACACTCACACACGCACAATCCTGTAACATAAAATGGCGCGTGTTCATTGTGATGTCTCAAGTTGTGCGTGTGTGAGTGTTCATGTATACATTTTAGGGAGGCCATCTTAAGAGCAGTGCAATAAAATTTCTGCCACGATCTGTTTTATTGTTATGTTTAAAAATGTAGTGTTGTCTCTTACACACTTATGAAAATTTTGATAAGCTTGAGCTATTTTCCGATCCACTAATTTCTATAGGACATTATGCCAGCTCTATTTATTATTATTTTCTCTATGTACACATCAAGTACGCTTTTTATAACATGATAAATGTCATTTTTATAAAACACCTCTTTATAAATGAAAGCTAAATAATTACTCAAATTATGATAATATATTAAAGTCAATATTACATATTATAGTAACTAAAAATACATGTAATACCAAGCTTTTTTATCATTTGACTATAATTGCCTTTCATAAATAATTTACCTAGATTTGCAGTCCCAAAAAAATTTTAATTGAAAAATGTCAGTGAATAATTTGTTCTTGACAAACAACAGCTTATCAAGTATATTGTTGATCTAATACAATTTCATATGATAACTTTACTGACAGTAACCTGTTGATTGAATAAATAATTATAAATATGCTGATAAATGACTAAATTAATGTCACTCTTACTAAAAACTGTGTTTCGTCAATAATAGAAGCATGTGCCAATCAGAAAGTTTGTGATTATTGTGAATTGATTGTGGCAAAGCATTAAAATACATTTGCTTGTAATGTACAATAAATTGCATTATGGGTAAGGACCAAATTTTTGACTTATGTAGACTTGCTGCGTTGTCCAACATATTTGTGATCAAAATTAAAAACTTATAGACAAATGAGAATAGTTTTCGATAATAAGTAATAAAATACAACATATTATTAATAGAAATATCAATTATTTATCTGATTTCTTGGCTTTATTTCTCCATATAAAACGTTTTAAAATAATTTGTCTTTTTGGCGCCATATAAAAGAAGCATGTCCCAACCTGACTCACTCAGAGCATATTTGCTGCAGTTTTTTTTTTATGAGAGCTAGCATTTGTAATTTTATATTCATATGACCTCACTAATATTATTAATATTTTATACAGTCGAAATCACAATAATAATTGTTGTTTTAATTTTTACGGGTTATAACACATACATCCTAAATTTATTTCCGTTGTAATACTTTGGTTGTGCGACGTCATAATTTCGGATCATTCAACGGACGACAGTAATTTCGTGATTCATTAGTATGGGAACATTATTATCTTACTGGAAATCAAATTTAGGATTAATCACCATGTTGTTTTTTCTGTCATTTGAGCAATATGTTTGGAAGGTCATGGTGTGTCATTAATATTTTGTGACTTTATGTGAATTTAATTAGTATTTTGTGTAGATTTACTATTGATCTAATCTGTTACTTCAAATAATTGTATAATTTACTATTATAAGGCACCTTGAAGTTATCGATTCGTAGTTAAATTTGTGATTTGTGGCACTTGGAAGGTTAGGTTTGAAGAATTTTTGTTCCATTGTGAGACGAGTAACACGAAATTGTGCGACGTGTTACAACGGAAATTTGTAAAGGTATGTATACAATAATTATTACAAACGAATATTACAAAATAATTAATGCGAAAGCGTGTTTGTTAGTTAGCTTCGCCCGCGTGAATTCGGTTTTAAATAAATCCCGAGGGAATCGTGGATTTCCGGTTCCCGTTCCCGCTTCCTTTTCCAATCTTTATACCTACTAGCAAGGAAATTTGCTATAATAATGTACCTATAGCTGTAGCTATAGATTTCGGTTTTTTCAAATTTCCGTGGGAGCTCTTTGATTTTCCGGGATAAAAAGTAGCCTATGTGTTGTGCAGGGTATAATCCTTTCTCAGTTTCAAATTTCAGCCAAATCCATCCAGTAGTTTTTGCGTGATTGAGTAACAAACATCCAAACATCCACACTTTCACATTTATAATATTGTTATAGTATGATGGTATAAATTATTGTTAATTTCACTAAAGGAGTATATATTATGTATTTCAAAGTAAAGAATTTGTAACCGATTTTGTTTTTCAAAATTAAATGTCTTAATTTATTTCTTTAATTACGATTTTTTATTGATAAGTAACTAACATCTTTGTACTATGTACACATGCCCCAATAATTCTGTTGTGTTACTGCATTTTCCAGTGTGACACATTCCGTTGTGATTTCCGTTGTACAACAACGTCAAAAATTTGGTCCTTACCCTTATAGTGTCATTAACTTGTCACTAATTAATTATTCTTCATTTTTATAAATACCTGGTTAGGGCACTTTGGTTTTCAAAATATTAAATCCCTCAACTCTTTTTGAATTCTGTGATCCATCAGTAAGATCCTTTGAATACTAAACAAGCTGGAACTTGCAGTAAAGTGTGTGTTTGCATTCTGCACATTGAAACACTGCCAAGTTCAGAGCATTCAAAAAGATTGGTGTTTGTATGCAACAATGCATGTTTTTGAGGTGCGATTGCCTTGTCACATTACAGCGCAGCTAGACAAAAAACATCTGGATGAAACATAGGCAGTTTTTTATCATTTACTTATAGTGTTATGACTAATATTTTATTTTTTATTATTTTTTGGTCACTTTAATTCTGAAACATGATATTTTGGAAGGGCTGCAGCAATTTTTTTTCATATGCTAACTAAACATCCAATTAACCACAAATAATCGCTATAAAAACCTTGCTATAGTGTTAGCAGAATTACATAAAGTACAACTGCTGCCTGCACCATGTGAAATAAATCGTCATAAATCGGTCATCTTGAAAATTCCTTGGACATTGTTGTCAAAGCTTGGCCAACAAGCACTCTGTCTCCTGAATTTAATTCAAATTTGAAATCCACCGGGGCTTCAAAAAGAAGAATTATTGTGCTGCCCATGTTGAATTGACCGAATAGTTCCCCCTTTTTATATGTAACCCTGTGCATCTCTAATTCGTCAATACGGTTCCTCTTTCCTTTAGTATTTGTCCTCAAATCTGGATCAGAATATATTTCTATGGAACCTACATTTGTAGCACCTACAGCTGTCATAGAGAAGAAACCATGCTTCCATTCTCCAATATATACTGCTCTTTCATTCATTGTGAACAGACCAGGGATGAGCTGCGCCAACCACGGATTCACAGACAATAGTTTACCAGAAAAATGTCTTCTAAAGTTACACATCCAATCGCACGGCGAATGGAATCTATGATAGTCGCCGGGCGCCAAATATATTATGCATTGATGTAGGATATTTTTCTTGTTCTTCAATAACGAGTTGTAGTAGTTTGTATCCTTGTTTTTAGACCATTTATTCTCCCCTAGGAATTCTTCAAGGCTGTACGTGACACCTTTAACTTGTTCGATTTTGTCCGTATCGGCTGGCCCGCAGTTGAGGACTATACCATCACAGGGTGACACGCAGGGCGCGGGAGATATGTATCTGGCTCCATCTCTCAATGCACGCGTAAAGAATGCAGACAAACTTCTGTAATAGGTCAGGTCAGTGACGGCTGCGTCGTTTAAATTCACGTCAAACATTCTAATGTACGTACCGTAAACATAATTCCGTATCGATATGGGCAGCTCGCAGGACGCCAACTTCCCCCACAGCCGACTCGTGACACGAAAAGGGAACATTTCGTAGAATTTTATCTCGACTTTTGAAACTTCGTAGTTTACACTGGCACGTATAAAGCACCATCCCACATAAATAACACTCCCTAGAGGCACCCATCGCGTGAAAATCGCTCGGAAATTCATCCATTTCGTTCTCTGAAGATGACTATTTGTATTGAAACCACCGACTGTGGTGCTCTTTGTTTGATTGTGGATAGTATGCCGAAATGGCTTGTGAGGCCTCATCCGCCTAAACAACGGATTTATGACGGGAAGGCAGCTCCGAATGCGCGTCGGCGGGAACATTTCGCACTCGTGCACCTTCCGCCCTTGGTGTAAAAATAACAAATGTTTATCTAATTACGTTCAGCAATTATTGATACGTACAAATCATCAACGAACAAGTATGTACCAACGTCCGATAAAGAACTGTAAAAATAAACCGTGAAAATTGAAATGAGAAATCTGACATTTTTGACACTAATCACATCACAGATTACGAAAAATTAGACAATCGTTCTGAAATAAATTAAAATAATTTTCATAAATAGATCTATACTGCCGTCCTAAAGCTAAAGTGTCGTTAACTACCAAAACCAAGTTTCGAGATATGATCGAAAAAGCGGGAATTTATTAAGAAATGTTGCCATTTGATAATTATTAAACGTATACAAAACTTGAAACTATGAAAATGTAGATCTAATAAAGCACTTTCGAATAATTGTATTTTTAAGTTCCTAGAGTAAATAATAATTAAAGCAGAAGAGTTTTGGCTTTATAGTCTAGCATTTTTTCTAATAACGGCTTGTATTTACCATTGATCTATTAACTAAGAGATCTGAAGCTAAAAATTAACTTGAGGTACAGTTATTGTACTCACCTAACCTAAATGACTCCTGTCTAGGTGTAAATGAAACACCGAATCGCACTTGCTTTTTATTATTTCTAACCGTGTCACTAAATTGATTGTCAAATGGACTTATTTGTTATATTTTAATAAATTTAATCCTACCAAATTAAATAGGTATGTCTCATAAATCATCATTACTATATTGTTTTTGGATGTGTCATAATTGAATTTAGTCCTTATTTAGTCGCATCATAATTTTCCAAAAACATCAATCACGAGGCTGATAAATGTTTATTATTTTGGTGTTCTTCTTCCAAGAATTTATAAATGTTTGATCTTAAGTTATTTTTGATAAATTTTCCGTAGTTTTATTTTATTGTCCTGTGCTGTGAAAGAATGTAATTCCTATAGGGGCCGAAAAGAAAATTTTAAAGAATTATTATCATTTCATCGGTGAGTTTTGATAGTTTTGTATGTAAATATAATCTAAAATTATGTAACGTTATTTGTAGTTTTTGGAAACCATCATCGTGTTCAATTCTACACCCATTTTTGCCTATTTTTTAAATATTTTCTTTTGACTAATAAAGGTTATGTTTTTTAGCATAGTGATGTACTAAAATTGCATATCGATTACGTGCGATAAAATTTTTAACCTCCGACGCAAAAACGACGGGGTGTTATAAGTTTGATGTGTCTGTGTGTGTGTGTGTTGTGTGTGTGTGTGTATGTGTGTGTGTCTGTCTGTCTGTCTGTCTGTCTGTCTGTCTGTCTGTTCCTCTGTAGCGCTAAAACGGGTGAACCGATTTGAACGCGGTTTTTTTGTTTGAAAGGTGAATTAGTCGAAAGTGTTGTCAGCTATTTTGATGAAAATCGCTGCAAGATGGCCGCCGCTACAAAATGGTAGATTATTTATTATTTACAACTCCGTTAATATGGGTATCAAATGAAAGGGCTTGACTAGTAGAATAACACCATGCAAATCCAAGATGGCCGCGATAAAAAAATGGTGAATGTCGGGTTTTTTTTTTAATTTTTGAACATTAGATTCCGTAGCCACTACACACAATGAATACTTACGTGTATTTCCGCGTGCTAGATTGTTGTATCATGATCGCTAAATTTTTATTTGTTACAGATTTCCAAAGAACCCAAAAATAAGAAATGAATGGGCACAAATAATAAGACCGCAATATTGGACATCGCAGAAACATAGTCATATTTGTTCAAAACACTTCACACTTAATTGATTTGTGCCCAAAAACAATTTAAAATGGAGGCGCTTAAAAGCAAACGCTATTATTTTTGCCGCATATAGACACATTGGTAATTATAATAATATCAAATATTTGTAATAATACCATAATTTCATGCTAGTGTTGTGTGAAGGTGCAAAATACATGCAAATACTAGGGTTGGACTTAATAGTCTTTGGCACGAATTCAGAGATAAAATAGTCATTAGTGATAGATGTTTGGTCCACGAGTATAATGCTAACACTCTTATAATAAGGTAATTCATCGTTTTCAAGAAAACAACGAAAATCAATTCTAACCTCAACACTGGATGATTTACCCTCTCCCTCCCCCCATCCCATAACCCATATCAAGGCGGCACGTTTAAAAAGTTTTACCCTAAAAGCTGTTATTGGTGTATGAAAAACGCTGAAGCGAAACGTGAAAAATGTTCTACCACGTCTGATTTTTTTAATTTAAGGCAAGAGAACCGTTACCAATAGATGTCTGTAATGCAGAAGAAAATTCCGCCAATGAAGTTTCCATTCGCACATTAACGGAGTGACGTATAAACATTAATGTTCAAAGAAATTTAGTAAGTGTATAATATTCGTTCGTTCGTTCGTTCGTTTCAAACAATGGACGTCCACTGCTGGACATAGGTCTCTTGCAAGGATCGCCACAGCACACGATCTTGTGCCGCCTGATTCCAGCGGCTACCAGCGACTCGCTTGAGATCGTCTGTCCATCGAGTGGGGGGGCCTACCTACGCTTCGTTTGCTGGTGCGAGGTCGCCATTCAAGTACCTTGGGACCCCAACGTCCATCGGTTCTTCGTGCAATGTGCAACGTGTGCAATGTGCAAATTGCACGAAGTATAATATTACTACCTATTAATATACATAGGTTTAATATTTTGTATTTCGAGACAAAACAATTCACTATTGTAATCTACATAGTACTTTCAGGAAGGTTTTAGTATATGTATAACACACCTAGTTACCATTCTTATGTGCGATGTTACACGCATAAATGTACCCACATGTCACTAATATTTTTGACTAGTGCACCGCGGTTCCTCTGAGATTGCTGGACCGAAGTCGGTTTAATTTTTCTTAAAAATAGCTTGTATGATCGTATTTTCGAAACACCGTTTATAAAGTTTCATCGACTCCAAAAAGACTCGATTTTATTTCAGTTCTAGAAGGCACAACAAAGGTTCTAGAAGGATATGTATATTTTGTGTTTTTTTTATTTATATATATATATATATGTATATTTTTCGATGTGTACACTAAAACCTTTCTGAAAGTATGTAGATTATGATAGTGAAAAAATCATCAAAATCGGTTCATTAGTTGCGGAGATAATTGCGAACATACTTATATACATACATATATACATACATACAACCTCCTTTTTTGAAGTCGGTTAAAAATATACTATAATATGAAACATATTATTCTGTTGAATGGAAGCAGGCGTTACTTTGCGGAATTCCATGATATACAATGAATATAAAATTATTTTGCTATAATCCGCTAACAGTGACAAATTTGTAGGCACAACACCACACAATCTTGTAGGCACAACACCACACAAATTCATCACAAAACAAACTCGACGATCGTTTCGCTCCGACACCGGAGCATCTTCAGGAGATGTCGACTTCACAACGGACGATTGCAAAGTCCGTTTTGAATTTGCAATCGTCCGTTGTGAAGTCGACATCTCCTGAAGATGCTCCGGTGTCGGAGCGAAACGATCGTCGAGTTTGTTTTGTGATGAATTTGTGTGGTGTTGTGCCTACAAGATTGTGTGGTGTTGTGCCTACAAATTTGTCACTGTTAGCGGATTATAGCAAAATAATTTTATATTCATTGTACATATTATTCTTGTATTTCCTAACAAGATGATGCCCGAGACTTCATTCACGTGAGCTTAGGTTTTTATTTTATTAATCTTGTAGGAACGCTTTGATACTGCAAGACAAAAGTAGCCTTAGATATCGGTTCCCGGGATGCAAGCTGTCTGTGTACAAAATTTCGTCCAAATCGGATGGGCCCTGAAAAGGTAAAAGACAGAAAGACACACTTTCGCATAATGTAATATTAGAGTATGGTCCACATATTTAAACACGCATATTGTGTCCCTATAGATCCTCACAGTCAAAATATCGATAGTTACATCACTAGCACGTCACGTGTCATCGTCACGTGTCATTAAAAAACTTGTGACCACAGACAGCTGTAAACTTGACATCTATTTAGAGTATATATTACAATATCTTAGGTATTTACATAACTTAAATGTCGTTAGGTTACCCTTTGAGACGTTTATGGCTTGGATTGCGTTTAATTTTTTTAACTTTTTACGAAACTTTAAAAAATTATATAATTTCTAAACTAAAATGACTCTAAAGACTTTAACGACATTATAGGTTAGGTTATGATATTTAAAATTCTCAATAACGTTACACTTAAATGCGGCTCTTGTCATTTAAACACATTTTAGTCTAGAAATATAGAAAAGATTTGTTTACAGTAACGTTTTTGGGGGAGTATTGCTAAACTATAATGTGGCTTATTGCAGAAGATTCAACCATACCGACGTTTTAGGTTAGCATAGTTTATTATACATTTGAGGTTTTCCAATGAAAGTGTCGTTAACTAAAACAATTGTAAGAGCAACTGCAGTCTGAAAGTAGTCTTTTTTTACATTGCCTTTGGTTTGATTGATGGATTCCACAGCATCTACAAAATCTATAAAATCATACAATTTTTCTTTTTTCGTCATAGCAAGAACTTGATCACATCTCATGAATGTATGATCAGGTTCAAAGTAATATAGCGTCAATGTTTCTGCACAAATCAAATCGCTGTTTATTATGTTACATATGAATAACGAATAGAGCAGCCAATTTTTATTGTGAGAGCTGAAGTTATCCAGCCATAGATGAATATGCACAGCATCCCTAGGGCGCAGGAGGAAATGGTAAAAAGCTGTCATCGATTTTTGGATCCTCATAACTTGGGTTTGAATTATACCAGATAAACAAAATTCTCGGGATATGATATCAATAGTGGACTTATTAAACATTTATAAAGTTTCAATCAAATAGAGCTCTTAAGATTTTATTGATATCTAAAAAACTCCGATTTTGTCACTGATGATCATCAAATTCTTAAGGTACTTCCTGAAGTCCTAGAAAGCTAAAATTTCGTATGTAAGCTAGTATATAGTAACAACAAAAAAATTCTAAAACTTAGAACTTTTACCCTCCAACCCCTTAAACTAGGGGATGGAAGTTTGTATGAGACTTCCACTTTTAATGCTAGAGGTCTAAAAACTGATATAGGGACTTTTATAAATAATAAAATATATATTGTTACGAATGAACCTTATTTCTAGAGCAATAAGGTTCATAATTGCTCGTCACCTAATAAATACCTAATCACCCATCGATGTAAACAAACAACAACGAGACCTTTCCCGAATAAACATCGATAGGGGTGGAACTTTCTAGAAAACACTTAGTCACGCGGTAACGGGTATATAAAGGGACCGGCGAGCTGACGCGGGCAGTTCAGTTCTGAGAGCCGAGCGAAATACAAGCGAAGGAAGCGATCGGAAGTGAAGAGGATTGGAAGCGAACAAGCGTGAAGAGGAAGTCTACAAGAAGATCAGGAGTACCAAGTGGAATACGGAAGTGCGGAATAAAGTCTGATCAAGGGTCACCAGGTGTTTTATTCCAAATCTTCGAACCCCAGCACGTAACAATTGGTGTCAGAAGTGCGATTTGGAAGCTATGCCATTGACTCCGAGAGACGACTTCGGCAGCGAGGGTGTCAAGACCAGGGCCCAGCGTGCAGCGGAATCCAGCCGAGCACCTGTGGAGGAGCACCTGGAGGAACCAGCACCTGGTGGGTCCCCCCAGCTGGCCCCGCCCACTGGCCACACCCACCAGGCCACGCCCCTTGAGACCACGCCCACCCAATCGGAGGCCCCGCCCACTGGCCACGCCCACCAGACCACGCCCCTTGAGACCACGCCCACTCAGCCGGAGGCCCCGCCCACTGGCCACACCCACCTGGCCACGCCCACTGAGCAAACCACGCCCACCGTTGACTTGTCGAGTTTGATGCGGATAATGCAACAACAGTTTGCAGCGATACAGGAAAATCAAGATTGCAAATTTGCAGCGATACAGGAAAATCAAGATTGCAAATTTGAAGGGATGCAGCGGACTGTTTTGTCGGCCGTTCACGAAGTCGGCGGCATGGTGGCTAAATTGCGAAAAGAGTTGGACCTCATGGACGAGCGAGTCACCTGCCTAGGAACGGACATAGATGGTGTGAAGACTGGCCTCAACGAGCTACAGAAAAAGGTGATACGTCTTGAAACGACAAGACTAACGTCAAGTGGAGCGATGGGCGCAGTTCAGGGACCTAATGTTAAGGTACCCCCATACGACGGTAGCACCTCCTGGCCCGCGTACCGGCAACAGTTTCAGACTGTTGCTACTGCCAACGGATGGACGGACGAACAGTGCTTGACTGCCCTCACTGTCGCATTGAGAGGGCAGGCTCTAACTGTTCTGGAGGCCTTTCCTACTTCAGGCTGTGGATACAAGGAACTGTTGGATGCACTCGAATCCAGGTATGGGGAGCGACATCTGGAGCATGTGTTCCGCGCCCAGCTGCGCGATAGAGTCCAGCGATCTGGAGAGGGTCTCCAGCAATGGGCGTTGGAAATAGATAAGCTTGTGCGGAAAGCTTATCCATCGGCCGACGATAAGATGGTAACCGCAAACATCGTGCAAGCTTTTGTCGATGGAATTAAAGACCTGGAGGTAAGAGCTGCCGTGAGGCTTCGTCACCATGCCTCATTAAAAGAAGCATTGGCGCATGCCTTAGAGGTCGAAGCAGTTCGACACGACATTCGGCAGACTCACAGACTACGTGAAGTTGTCGAGGAGGTGAAAGAGGTTAAGACCTCATTCAGGAAGAACTTTGGCGCTGTGTGCTATAGATGCGGTGAGAAAGGGCATTTGCAGCTGAATTGCCCACAGAAAGAGTCGCAGATGTCCCGACTAATGAAAATAGAGAAACGGTTGGAGGAGCTTGCCAAGAGAGGTGAGGATGCAAGGTCTCCTCAAAATCAGGAAAACTAGTAACAGCCAGGACTAAGGGGCGAGTACTGGCTGGCACGGAGGGAGCCCCAGCAACGGTTATCTCACAGGTATGCGATGGGAACAATTTATCAATGCCAAGCATGGGTAAATCAGGTTCTTGGAAGGATCCTACAGTCTATGAGCTTCTTAAAGACTGCAAAAACAACCTGACTTATTCACAAAGCATCAAGGCAAAGAAGTTTCTATTACGCTACGCGGACATCTTTTCTAGTCAAGAAGGAAACCCAGGGAGAACATCGTTAGTGCAGCATAGAATCGATACCGGAAATGAGGGACCCATCCGTCAGCGGGCGAGACGGCTACCAATCGCGAAGGAAAAAGAAGTCGAGGATATGCTGAAAGAAATGGAAAGGAACAAAATAATAGAACCATCCGCAAGTCCCTGGTGCTCACCGGTTGTGCTTGTGAAGAAGAAAGATGGAAGCACACGGTTCTGCGTGGACTATAGGCGGCTCAATGACATCACAAAGAAGGATAGTTACCCGCTACCTAGAATCGATGACACTCTGGATACTTTGAGTGGCATGAAATGGTTTTCGACTCTAGACCTAAAATCAGGTTACTGGCAGGTAGAAATCCATCCAAAAGACAAGGAGAAGACAGCGTTTTCAACGGGAAAAGGATTATGGCAGTTTAATGTTATGCCTTTTGGATTGTGCAACGCACCTGCCACCTTCGAACGACTCATGGAATGTGTGCTAGCAGGATTAGTAGGAGATGCCTGCTTGGTGTATCTAGATGACGTCGTTATCATGGGTCGAGACTTCGAGGACCATTTGCAAAACATGGAGCGAGTCTTCGCCAAAATACATGGGGCAAACTTAAAACTTAACCCGAAGAAGTGTCAGCTATTTAGGAAAGAAGTGAATTATCTCGACCATGTTATCACAAGTGAGGGCATCCAGACTGACCCGGCGAAAATTGAAGTGGTTAAAAAATGGCCTACCCCTAAAGACAAGACAGAGGTAAGGGCATTTTTGGGTTTGTGCTCTTACTACAGGCGTTTCGTCAAGGGGTTTTCTGAGATCGCAAAACCGTTACATAGACTGACGGAAGAGAAAAGACCATTTTGTTGGGATGAAGCCTGTGAAGATTCCTTTTCAAAACTGAAGAAATACCTATGTGAAACACCAATTCTGGGATACCCACAACCGGAAGGCCAGTTTATCGTCGATACCGACGCGAGCAACACAGCGATTGGAGGAGTGCTATCCCAAAAGCAGGGAGATAGAGAAGTCGTTATGGGGTATTTCAGCAAATCACTGTCAAGACCGGAACGGAACTACTGCGTGACACGGAGGGAACTTTTTGCCGTGGTAAAAACGTTGCAACACTTCAGCAAGTACCTAATCGGCCGAAAGTTTTTACTACGTACGGATCATGCAGCATTGAAATGGCTACTGCAATTTAAGAATCCCGAAGGTCAAGTTGCTCGGTGGATTGAACAGCTCCAGGAATATGACTTCGAGACTCAACATCGCAGCGGGAAGTCACATGGAAATGCAGATGCACTTTCTCGGAGGCCATGCCCGGAAGAATGCAAACATTGCATCAAACAGGAGTCGACGGAGCTATCATTGAAACTTACCAGGACGAGTTCCTTAGGACCCTGGGAGGATGATGCAATGAAGATGGCTCAAGAGGGTGATGAGGATCTACGGCACATCATCGTGTGGAAGAAAAGAGGAGATGCCAGACCAACATGGAGTGAGGTTGCACCTACGAGCGTTATCACTAAGGCATACTGGGCACAGTGGAGCAGTCTTACGCTACAAAATGGAATACTCTACCGAAAATGGGAAAAGACTAACGGCAGGGAGTTCCATCTTCAGGTAGTCGTTCCGAGAGCCAAGATACCCGATGTCCTACGTGAAATGCATGACGGACTTTCGGGAGGTCATCTTGGCGTCAAGAAGACACTAACGAAAGTACGGGAGAGGTTCTACTGGCTCCATTGTCGGGAGGATGTGCAGGATTGGTGCCGTAAATGTACCATTTGCGCTGCCGTGAAGGGACCACAGACAAGGAGTAGAGGTAACCTGCAGCTGTACAATGTTGGTGCACCCTGGGAACGTATAGCTGTTGATGTAGCCGGACCATTCCCTGTGACTGAATCAGGGAACAAATACTTCATGGTTGTTATGGACTACTTCACTAAGTGGCCGGAAGTATTCGCGATACCTAACCAGGAAGCTACAACTGTTGCAACTAAGCTCGTTGAGGAGGTTATATGTCGCTTTGGTGTACCATTGGAAATCCACTCAGACCAAGGAAGGAACTTTGAATCGCAAGTGTTTCAGGAAGTATGCAAAATTTTAGGTCTGCATAAGACACGCACAACTGCATACCACCCGCAGTCTGACGGAATGGTTGAAAGATTCAATCAGACGCTTGAAAGGCATTTGGCAAAGTTGGTTGACGCCCACCAAAGAGACTGGGATAGGTACATTCCACTGTTTCTCCTCGCCTACAGGACTGTAGAGCATGAGAGCATAAAGGCGACTCCGGCGTTAGTCAATTATGGCAGGGAACTACGGTTACCAGTAGACTTATTGATGGGAGGGACACCGGATGAACCTTGCACCGTACAAGACTACGTCGCCAATCTGAGAGAGAAAATGCGAGAAATACATGCTACAGTCAGGGAAAACGGATTGCAATCAAGTGAGAACATGAAAACCAGATACGACCGGAAATCGAACACGAGCGGATTCGAGGAAGGCGCCTTAGTCTGGCTGCATAATCCGACTCGTCGAAAAGGGAAATCTCCAAAATTGCAAACCAGATGGGAGGGTCCATACAAAGTGGTTACCCGTATTAACGACGTCACGTATAGGATTCAACGTCAACCAAGGGGAAAATTTAAGGTTGTGCACATCGACCGCTTGGCAAAACATTACGGAAGCAACAGTGATGCTCGGGACGAGCATCGCTAAGAGGGGGGCAGTGTTACGAATGAACCTTATTTCTAGAGCAATAAGGTTCATAATTGCTCGTCACCTAATAAATACCTAATCACCCATCGATGTAAACAAACAACAACGAGACCTTTCCCGAATAAACATCGATAGGGGTGGAACTTTCTAGAAAACACTTAGTCACGCGGTAACGGGTATATAAAGGGACCGGCGAGCTGACGCGGGCAGTTCAGTTCTGAGAGCCGAGCGAAATACAAGCGAAGGAAGCGATCGGAAGTGAAGAGGATTGGAAGCGAACAAGCGTGAAGAGGAAGTCTACAAGAAGATCAGGAGTACCAAGTGGAATACGGAAGTGCGGAATAAAGTCTGATCAAGGGTCACCAGGTGTTTTATTCCAAATCTTCGAACCCCAGCACGTAACAATATTTGAGGATTTTTAGTAAATCACTCCCCATATTTAAATTAGGGGATGGAATTAAGCGCATTCTCTTATGGGCAGGCTTATGTAGCATTCTCTAGATTGACTAATTTGCAACCTTATAAATATTGACTTTAGTAGTATTAAAGTCTGCAGCTATAGTCGAATATAATCGTCTAAAAGCTAAGTATCGTCCTGATCTATCGCTTATTAAAAACAGTAAACCAACAAAAAAAAACGGCCAAAAATAGAGAATGGGCTATGAAAAAAGGAACCTCCGATATGCAAGAAGTACACCCCAAAAAAGAAAGAAAAAATTAACTAAATAAAAAAATATTGTTATATTTTAAACAACTTACAAAAAGAAGTGAAATCCCACCAAAACATTTTCATGTAAAATGTAGCCAAGACGAAACCATATGCCTCGCACCGTCTTAAAGTTATTAGACCTCATGTAGAGACAAGCTTCTAGCTCTACACGCTCTAACTCCTAACTTCACAAACTCTACACCTAAAACACTATTAATGTACCTATGCCAAGCCACATATTTTGACTAAGGTGTAGAGTTTGTGAAGTTAGGAGTTGGGCGTTTAGAGTTAGAAGCTTGGCTCTACATGAGATCTGATAACTTTTGGACAGTGCGAGCCATATTATGGTCTCGTCTTGGCAACATTTTACACGAAAATGTTTCTGGTGGGATTATATTTTTCATGATGCTGGACCCATTCTATACAATCAGTATGCAACACAGCAACAATCTGCTGTTTGGCATCATGTGATTTTAGTTTTTTATGCAGGTTTCATGTCTCGCATATCTCCCATTCCCAATGGGGAGTTTTTTTTATATTATTTTATAATATGTTTTACCCGTCTCGGTAATGACCGAGACGGGTAAAACATATTATAAAATAATATAAAAAAAACTTATGTAGGTATAGTTTTTAAGTGTTGCCCTTGTACTTAGTTTGTACGACACTTTCTTTTCGGGATATTTTTCGCAGTAATCATTGAGCATTTATTAGCCACAGCACCCACAGCCTCGCGAGATGTGGGAATAGTTAGAGACATTTAAGTTATGTATTGCGGGATAGAGTCATTTCAGTTTAGGAAACAATATTTTTTTTGCAAAATATTACTAGACTGTAACGCGTTTAAGTGTCATTAAAGACATTTTAGTATAGCATTTTCGTTAAAAGACATTTAAGTTATGGAATAGTGCACCGTAATTTTGGAGAAAAGCTAAATTTAAAAATGAACAAAGTGACTTTAAAGACATTAAAGCTAAGAAAAATCCACAAACGACATTTTAGTTAAGGAATTGAAGAAAAAAACCTCATAGAAATGAAAATTAACACCGCTTTGAGACATTTTAGACTGGCGTTAGTTAAATACGTTTAAGTATTGTTATCATATAAGTAGGTAGTTATGTAACGACGTTCTTCTTATTGCTATATCAAAAACTATAGCAGCTAGGAAAATAAGGGTTAGATTGAACTATTGAACTATTCCTATTGTTACTAGGTGGCATATTATGTCCTTCATAGCCTAATGCTTCTATATCTTGCGGTCATTAAACAGAAAATAAGGTAAGGGGCTGCAATATGTTTTTCTCGAAAATCTCATGAACCCCAAGACTTACAGCTTTGCTTCCATATAATAAAATTAAGTACTAAAAATAAGCTTTTCATTGAAATAGGTTTCATTTGTGTTGAGTAGGTAGACCACTTTGCCCATTCTCCTTTAGGTTACTTTTCTGAAGTTTCACTTTCTGTTCTGCCGTGTGTGAATTATTGCACACACAGTTTTTGTATGTATTGCATTTATTGCAGTTTGCATAATAATTTAACAGCTGTGGGTAAATCACAAAGAAATGCTGAAAGGGTTCACACGATTTGATTTTAGTTGATCAACAAAGCTAAAAGGCAGCAAATTAGTTGTACTATTATTGAAACAACTTTGAAGCAGGTATAGATCGACCAGAATCTCATGAAAAATACAGAAATGAAATTTCAAAGTTAGCAACACTACGGCTGTCCGAGCGATAAACAAAGTAACTGATATTTTTTGTTAAATAGGGTATTTGACAACATTGAAAATATGCTATTGATTGTGGTCATCTTATCAGATAATAGCCTAAAAAAGACATATTTCACTCAATCACACTAAATTATGTAATTTTACGCGATATTTTGCACGAAATAAAACATTATAATTTTTGAAATTTTATCAGACACGTGAACGCTATGTGATTGGTTGCTACTCTGGTGACGTCACTTGATAATTATACTTAAGAGTACACTTTACTTGGTCGATATAATTGAAGTTTATCAACCAATCGAAAGTAAACTTTAAATTTGAAACAATAAGATTGATATTAAAATAGCATTATTAACCTCTTAATTTCACTTATTTGGTGTGACTTTCTAGCGCATATACTCTACAATACACAATTGTTTTCATACCAATAATTAGATAAACTCTTCCACTAATAAATTATCACAAGATAAACTCATAACTTTTCTTTGTTTCCTCACAAAAACAAAAGATACCTAAATACACAAGTGTTTTTCGCGCCATCCGTCGTAACTAATCACGCAGCGTGCTCTGTCGCACGCACCGAGAGCGAGCGAGAAAAGTGATGATGCTAATATTTTTCTATGTATTTATTACTTAATTAAAGATTGTTATTTTTCTTGTTTCCTCTCCCGCATTCCATTTATTGCATTTAACTTTGTATTTATTGTATTTAACCTATTTAATTAATTTTTAATTTGTATTTAACTATTTAATTATTGTTACTGGATAGCTGCGCTGTTTTATTGTGGTTTCTGGTCATGTAACCCATACTGTGCCCTTACTCTGTGTGTAAACCTATAAACTTGCTTACTGGTTTGTGACGTCACGCGTATCATGTGATCAGCGCTATTACAGTAACCTTAAGACATCTAATGTTCTATTAAATGAATTTTCGTTAAAATGCCCAGAGCAAACATAAACCTTTTTTTTATTTAGATTTATGTTTTCAGTACCTATTATATCCAGCCATTTTTTGCGTTTATCTTCTTTTTTTGGTAACCTTATCAAATTAAATATATATCGACCAGAATCTCATGAAAAATAGGGAAATTAAATTGTGTAGTAAGCAACACTACGGCTGCCCTAGCGATAAACAAAGTAACTGATTTTTTTGTGAAATTGACTTTTTTGCATTAACAAAAGTTTTATGTCGCATAGTTTTTTACCACAGTTTAATATTTCAAATAACTTGAACCGTTTACTGAAATTTGAATTGCCCAAACAAAGTAACTGCACACACTAACACGGAATATAAATGCAAAAACCAAGTAAACAACAAGCACAACACTAAAACAAAGTAATTGGATGTTGATTACTTTGTTTTTGTATTTAAAATGCAGTTGCTTGATTTTTAGTTTCGTGAAACGATCCCAGGATCGATCGATGTTCTGAATGTACTTACTTTATCTATCTCTAGGGCAGCCGAGTTAACCTAGTGTTGCTTACTACACAATTTAATTTCCCTATTTTTCATGAGATTCTGGTCGATCTATACCTGCTTCAAAGTTGTTTCAATAATAGTACAACTAATTTGCTGCCTTTTAGCTTTGTTGATCAACTAAAATCAAATCGTGTGAACCCTTTCAGCATTTCTTTGTGATTTACCCACAGCTGTTAAATTATTATGCAAACTGCAATAAATGCAATACATACAAAAACTGTGTGTGCAATAATTCACACACGGCAGAACAGAAAGTGAAACTTCAGAAAAGTAACCTAAAGGAGAATGGGCAAAGTGGTCTACCTACTCAACACAAATGAAACCTATTTCAATGAAAAGCTTATTTTTAGTACTTAATTTTATTATATGGAAGCAAAGCTGTAAGTCTTGGGGTTCATGAGATTTTCGAGAAAAACATATTGCAGCCCCTTACCTTATTTTCTGTTTAATGACCGCAAGATATAGAAGCATTAGGCTATGAAGGACATAATATGCCACCTAGTAACAATAGGAATAGTTCGCAGCTTTCTAACGGTCAAGCTAATAATCACACGAGTAGATAGGTACAGAGGGGAAGCTTCTACAAGCGGCCCGCTTTACACTCACACATATGCGCACGTTTGTCATCCAACTGAGTTGGAGGTTAGACGCGGGCATCAATGTAGTTCTAATCATGGTTCTAATACATACATCGATGGACGCGGGCGTCCGTGAACCGTTGGTGAGTGTGTTTGTGTGAGTGTACCTACCTACAGCGGGCCGTTTGTATGAAGCTTTCCCTCTGTACCCATCTACTTGTGTGCTAATAATCTCGACTTATTACTATTATTACTTATGTTGGGCCCGATATTAGGCCGGTTTTGTGCCCCCTGCTGCCAACTTGACCAATGTACTTAATTCTAGACGCTACGCCACCACCACCACTACTACAGCCTTTTAACGTCCCACTGCTGAGCACAGGCCTCCTCTCTCATAGAAGAAGGTAATAATAACCGGGGCCGACTGCTTAACGTGCTCTCTGAGGCACGGGGGTGAAACAGCGCCAACTACCAACTCCGAGCTGGCACTGAGAATTTTTTGACAGAAAAACCCAATATCTAACAATTATTTGCCTGACCCGGGAATCGAACCCGGGACCTCGTGATCTGCAGTCGATTATGCTAACCACTAGACCTAAGAGGTAGTTTAACGTAGAACGCTACGCACTATTAATTATATTCATAGTAGGATTACTAATATAAAGTATTTTTAAAACATTTATTTTTAGTGGATTTTGAAAAACTCCCATATATTTTGGCATAAACGCTATACGTAATTTGATTAACTACTTATTAGGTTCTTATTTCCATAGAGGGCGTTTGTGTTGATTAGGTAGACCAACGTTCATACATTTTTGCCCATCCTCCTTTATCCATATCTTTAACTTTGGCTAAAGGGCACTTCTCCGAAATCGTGGCAAAAAGTGTCGAGGTTGAAAAAATTTTTTTTTTCCAATTTTTTATTATTTAAGGATACCTTCTCACAGGGGTACCTAATTTGATCTCGGTGATGAAGGAGGCCTTTATCGTACCCTGGTTTCCTAGGAGATAACAAATTCGGTAATTATGATGGTCATGGTAATACAATGAATATAAAATTATTTTGCTATAATCCGCTAACAGTGACAAATTTGTAGGCACAACACCACACAATCTTGTAGGCACAACACCACACAATCTTGTAGGCACAACACCACACAAATTCACCACAAAACAAACTCGACGATCGTTTCGCTCCGACACCGGAGCATCTTCAGGAGATGTCGACTTCACAACGGACGATTGCAAAGTGAGTTCCTGTCGAATGAGCGGTCTTATATATACTATCCCCGCTTAGTCATCTACCCTCCTTTCTCTTTCTCTCTGGCCACGCCCCCTAAATATGTTGAGCAACGGTGAAGATGACACATTTATTTGCTCATGGTAATCATGGTCATGGTAATGATAAATTGCGATATGGTAATTATCTCTAGTACATGGCGATTAGAATATGCCTATGGTAATTTGTTATTAATCACGGTGATGAGAAACTCTAGAAAGCCATAGAAAAGTATCCGAAAAAGGTGTTTGCTTAAAGTCTAGGAAATCGTCGACCAATAAAACTTAGGACCTCGAGCGTTACAACCATTAGTATTCAGCCAAAGAACCTTGAAAGCCACTTTACGTAGCTTAACAACTGAGGTGTAAATTCCAGAGCAAACCTGTTCTGGATATTTGTGTGGACGAGTTTCATGTTGAAATCCTCTGAAAAAGACTCTGATCTGCTGAACGCAATGAGTGTGCAGCTTTGAAGACCTAAATAGATAATTTTAGACCCAAAAAGGCGTAGTGTGAACATAATTGAGAGTGAACAGGAGCATAATTTTTTTTATATTTAAAAAAGAGGACAGAACACATTCCCGATTAAGAACCATTTACCACGAAGACTCCACGATGTTATTGATTTCGAGAAGGGTACTTATAACAACAAAAAATTCATTGATAGCAGATTGTACAGACATCTTGCAATACATCTTACAAATATGACTAATATCGCTTCTCTCGCTTTTGCACACTATGAGAAAGGCTTAAAAATAATTGAAAGGCTTAGGCTATGCAACGATCGCAAGTAGATTAGCTTGAAATCAAAGTGTTAAGATGTATATTCAAGAAAGCTTCCTTAACTGTTTGAATGCAGACAGTTAGACAAAATGGTGAAATCTAGGTGGGGTTGGACTTTCCAAGAAAATTTCTACAAATTGTTTCTCTCTGTTCCGTGGTATAACGGTGGAGAAGGAACAATTTTGTAAAGTTCCTGAGAGCATATTTCAAATTTTATCCGATAGAAGACCGATACAAGCAACTTTGAGTCAGTGCCATAAACAAAGTAATTTTGCCTGTATTAGTGATTGAGCCTCTTCTCACACAAAACTGTTCAAACACAAAAATGTTCCAAGTTCCGAAATTCCGTTGCCAAAAATCAGTCTGGTATTCGGCAGAGCCATCACATAGCTGGTTACGGTGCTCCATGGTAGTTCAAACGGCATGGCAAAAGTGCGAGAGGCAGAAAACCTTTGCAAATTTGATATTGGATACGATTTTCATATCCAAGATCTCATTAGAATCGATAACGGATATACTTTTGATAGTAGGAACTACGTTAAACAAGCCTGTGTATTCGCTTTATTGCAATCTGAAACAAGTTAATGCAATCCACCAAAGACTCTCTTTGCTCAAAATGCGCTGGAAGACTACTTAAATATGCTTGATTATTAGAAAGGAACGGAACATAAACTTTAACAAAGCTCACACCTTCTTTTTGTTGATGATTTTCTTATGCTTTTAATAGCTTCAGCTCTTGCTCTATAACTTTTATGTTGTTTTATGATGTCGGGTCTCCAAATGAACTTGTGGCTAATAAGATGACAAGTTAGTTAGTTGTGCCTAGCATCAGTTTCAAGAAGGAGTTTAAATAAGAGTGCATATTATAATTTTTTTTTCTTATAATAAAAAGCATTTGTACCCACAACAGAAAGGAAACAATATATACGTTTGGGGAGAGAAATTGTATATGTTATTTTTTTATGTGTTTATATTATGTTTTCATTTTCCTCAAATGGTGCTGGGCGGATTCAAATGCAGTTCAATATTCACTACGTAGATTATAAATTACCTCAAAGCATATTTTTAGATATATTTTATGATTCTAGTATAGACTACCAGAAGCATAGCAGGAAATGTTTTTCTGTAAAACTGTGAGCCCAATTTTTTCGGAAACTACCAAACCGATTTGGATGCAATTTGTGTCATTATGTAGGTATTACATCAGAGCAAGTTTTTTAGTATTTTTATACTGATATAGGTTTCTATTTTTTTTTAAATTATTAATTTTCCATTTTTTACTGTCACTACATTGTATTTTTTGTTGTCATGTCGTCATTTCAGTCCAAATATATATTTTTTTCATATATTTTTATAGCAAATAAGGTAGTTTTTCTATAATTTTAAATATCACACCTGTATTATGCTTAATCTGCTTATAAACTCCTTTGTTTTCAGTATTTTTGTCTATTTGACTTTTTTTTCAAATTTCTATAATTTAAATTGTTTAAACATCTGAAAATTCTAAAAATAATTATATAACGTCATTATTATCAAAATCATTCATAAATTATGATAAATGAGAGAGATACCCCCCATTTACTATTAAAATTAATTAAAAAAGTCATGGTAATTATGGTAATTAGGACCATGGTAATGAAAGTTTGCTAATTATTAATTAATTAAAAAATGTAGAAACACAGTAAAAATTTTGTAGGCTATTCGTGTGAAAAAGAGACACATTTGACATGACAAGAATAAATAACAACAAAATAAAACGCGTACTTTAGGCCTGGCAAAATATCTATGAATGAGGAGGACTAAATGACGAAATGCATTTTTACTACATTATTTTCCTTTATCTTCTCAACGTTATGAAGTACGCTTTTTCTTTTAAAACATATTGCTAGACTGACCAATGCTCAGTTAATTGATCGTATCATGATCGTTGTATCATTGTTGTGATAGTGTTTGTGTCAGGTCATGGCAATTATGAAAAAGTCGTGGGACAGACTTTACTACCTTGTAATTTATTTATTTTTAGTTATATTTTCAGACTGATTATTTTATTCTAAGGGGTAGTTATCCATTAATTGACCATATTTTTTTAAGAATTTTTTAGCCACTCAATTTCGAATTAAATGGGTTTGTATCCGACGACCCAAGCAATGGGACAGTCATGGTAGTGAGAAATTAGAGGTTCAAAAATTTTTTTAACACAGATCCCATCCCTTTTGTCTTCTTTTTCTTGATGGCAGGTATAGAGGAGGAGGAGAATCTCTTTATACGTCTGTGATTTTAGTTTAGATTTAGAGATTGTGTACAACAGAATTAGCCACACTGTCTAGTATCTAAAAAAATTACATAACCCTGGGTATTTATTAACCGACTTCAAAAAAAGGAGGTTCTGTATTCGACCCGTATGTATGTATGTATGTATGTATGTATGTATGTATGTAAGTATGTTCGCGATTATCTCCGCAACTAATGAACCGATTTTGATGATTGTTTCACTATCGTAATCTACATACTTTCAGGAAGGTTTTAGTATATAACACATCGAGTTATCATTCTTATATACGAAGTTATAACCATAAATGTATACATATGTCACTAATATGTTCTCTGATATTGCCAGACCTATTGCTGAAGTCTAATATACCTATTCTGTCCAAAGACTTCACTCTGCTACGCCTACATAACATTGACCTTTTGCAAAAACTTTTGGGTCAAAGTCAGTACAGCTGTACTATAGAGTGATTCCTTGGAGTTAGTGCACGATTACGTGTATTTCCATCCTATACAAAGCCAAACCGCAAGGGTGTGAAACTGGTCGCGTATAGATTTTAAATTACTTTTTAATCAAGGTCTTCCAAATTATACAAAAGTAGTACGCATAGAAACTAATCTTGTATAGATCGGAAGTTAGGTTAGGTTGGGTTAGAACATTATGAAATCATTCACCTATACTTAGTATGACACAAAATTATCACTATAATATAATCTGACTATCACTAAAAAGCTTAAAATAATTTTTTTCAAAGAAAAATGAACCGACTTCAAACCATTCGAACTAAAAAGTTTAAAATATTTTTTTTTTCATTTAGATTGACGATTAAACTACCTAACTCAAATAATATATAATTTTTTGAAGTCGGCGCCCAACCACATTCAATTCATCGAAATCGAATTCGGGGAGCATATTATTTTCGACTTGAAAAGTATGAGTCATTTGGCGCCGACTTCAAAAAATTATATATCATTTGAGTTAGGTAGTTTAATCGTCAATCTAAATGAAAAAAAAAAAATATTTTAAACTTTTTAGTTCGAATGGTTTGAAGTCGGTTCATTTTTCTTTGAAAAAAATTATTAACCTACGTTCTCCAGCTTGTGACATGCTTTTGCCAGAATTTGGGAGAAGTGCCCTAAAATGGTGTCGCTTTTTAGTTTTAGATTCATCGAATTTTGAAATGCACAACGATCCGATCCTAAATAAATTAAACGCACCATCATTCGATGTAAACATACTAAAAATCGATTTGTCAGGAAGTAAAAGACATCCCTAATTATTTTTACTCTATGGTTATTTCTTGGCCTGTGTTCATGGGTCTGTGCCTGATTCTTTCTTGATTCTTATTTACAACCTATTTCTATCTGTGATTTGACTGATTTCTATGTGATTTCTCATTTCTATGAGAGTTCTTGGTTCTTGAGTTCTTGTCGGTTTGACGTAATACACATACAATTAATTTTGTATTTATTTAATTTCCCGGTGCTTTTTTCATGCCTACTAATTATAATGGATACATCAGAGATTCGCTGGATTTGTACAAATCGAAGAAGACTACGGGCGGCAGCTCGGCGTCAGAGATCGAACGGGTTTTTGGCGGGTTCCAGAAGGTGCCTCGAGTCGTTTGCGAACGATACGACATAGGGCCTTATTTGCTGAAAATGCAACCAGATTTGCCGCCAGATCTGAGCGAACCTACTTTCGTAGCGCTGCATGAGATTTGCAATCATAAAAAGAAATGTTCGGTGAGGTTGAACCGCGAAAACTTGGAGCGATTGAAAGAGGAGTTTCGTAGTGAGAGAAGTCACGGAAACAAGACCAGTTTTACGTGTGACATATGCCAGAAGGTGTATTTGAGTGAGAAAAAGCTTCTAAACCACCGGGAGAACAAGCATGTAATATGCTATGAGCCAGGGAACAAGGTTCGTAAAAAAGTGTCGTTTTCCGATGAGATAATCGTACACGAAGTGAAAGAGTATCACAGGTGTCGGAAATGTCCGAAGTTTTTCGAGGACTACGACTCTCTGAAAGCCCACACGAGGGAGGTCCACAAGAAGCGCAGGTGCTACATATGCTTTTACTGTTCCAAAGATTTTGTAGACCGAATGTTCTTCAAAGTCCACGTAAAGCTGCACTGTGACGCGTGCGGGTTGCTCTTGCCCAACAAGAAACGCTATGCGGAACACAGACGCAACACTTGTAAAATTATCAAAAAGTATGTGTGCAAGACGTGTGAAATATCCTTATTCTACTTTATGGATCTCAAGGATCATAGTTATGAACATCTCGGTAATTTTTATATCTGCGACATATGCAAGGACAGATTCGACGACAAGTGTGCGCTGTCCCACCATATAGAGTTCCTGCATTCTAAACGACGGCCCAAGATATTGTACACAACACAAACTGTGGGTAACAATAGGGTTTATGTTTGCAAATTCTGTGAAGTGAGCTCCGTAGACCGGGCATTGATTGAGAAGCATGTATCAACATTTCCCGAATACGAAAAGTGCGCCATGACAGGCTACAAAGATTTCTACTTTTGCGATCAGTGCTTCCTAAAGTTCAGCACAGAAACGGATATGTTACAGCATAAGTGGTCGCATTTTTTAAAAACCATGCAACAAAATGTGGAACAATCACCTAAACCTGTTAATCTACTTAATAGAGATATGCTAAATAATGTTACAACTCAAAGTATTAACTCGGAAAATATGGATGTTGTGAACACAACTCAAAACGTTGAAATGATGGCTCAAAAACCTTTCAAAAGATTTTATAACATAAAAACCGAAAAACTGCCACCATTACTTCAACCCAGAATTGTTTTGGAAAAATTAATATTTGCACAAGATAAAATCATGGAAGAGAAAGCTACAAATGTCACACCTGTTGACTGTACAAATGTAATTGATTTGACAAATACTGATGAACATGTTCCAGAGAAACCTAAAAAAAGGAGAACTCTATTTTCAAAACATCAGTGTGAGGTAAACAAGCTTGGCCTGTTTGACCACCTTCTGATATGTGTTGGATAGCCTATAGTCTGATTTTTATTTCGGTGGAATTCTGACAGTTGTCATTTAAAAATAGAATGAGTTATTTGTATGAAAAACAGGGTTACCCTAAAGTTCGATTTTACCCCATTAATTTATTTTTATTAATGTATGATTTGAATTTATTGTTTTTTGTGGAAACTGTTTTATCTTTGGTAACATTACGAAACATCAGAATTCTATAGAATTAAAAATCAGAGTGTAAATGTCAGTTTTGTCACTTTCTTACTTTATGTCAAGTGTCAGAAACAAAAGTTGTGAGTAAGCTATCAAACACTTACATATATCAGGAGGTGGTGAACCAGGCCCTTAGTATTATTATTCATTGTCATGAATATCTTTAATCAACTTCAAAAAAAGGAGATTATCAGTTTGACACATAATTGATTTCTAGGTTTTTCATCTTAAATTTTTCTCACATTTTATTTTTAAGTAGCTGATGCCTGCGACTTCGTCCACGTGGATTCATATAAATCTCATGTACAAACTTTCAACCTCTATTTAACCCCCTTCATCTTAAATTTTTCTCACATTTTATTTTTAAGTAGCTGATGCCTGCGACTTCGTCCACGTGGATTCATATAAATCTCATGTACAAACTTTCAACCTCTATTTAACCCCCTTAGAAGTAGAATTTTCAAAAATCGTTTCTTAGCAGATACCTATGTTGTAGTAGCTTTTTTTATATATTTAGATGACCATTAATTTTTGTTATCATAACCCCTTAACAACACGCACAAAAAGCCTCCGAAAGTAACAAATACAAACAATATAGGTCATTCTTTTTCTTTTGTAACTTGTCAAGTCGTAGTTTTCTGTAATAAAGTCTGTTTTTCTAATAAAGAGCAAAGGTCCTATACGACACGTTAATTGAATCTCTTTTAGTTTAAGTTCTACTTTGTAAATTAAATGGAAAATGAATACTTATTATTTAAAATATTGTTTCAGCTATGTCTCAAGTTTTTGTCAACAAAGACTTCCCTGAATAGGCATATGTATACAATACACGGAGTATCAAGAGACCCTAATCAACCATTCAATGTTGGTAAAAAAGGTAATCAAGCTGTTTCGCAATTCACATTAGAGTGATGCATACGAGATGAACTATTCCAACCATTCCAACCATTTACTGCCGACATAAATAAATAAATAATCAAACTAACAGCGTTGGTAATGGTAAAAGTGTTTATTAAGTATTCATATCTCTAATTTTACTTTGAAAGTATGTCCAACATTGTTAACCAGCTCTTTAGAATATTGCTACCCAGCAAATACCTCTGATACCATATCCAAGATAGCATGATGCATATGGGATAAAGTTCGACCATACTCGTATTACATGTATGTGACCCACGTGATGCATAAAGGAGTATTTTAATCTTAAGAAGTATAAATTAAAACTTTAAAAATCCTCTGACATTCGCCATTTTGTGGCGGCGGCCATCTTGAGTTTGCATAGTGCTAATCTACTAGTCAAGCTCTTTCATTTGATATCATCGATGTAAAAGGATAAGCCTTTCTCATATAATTGCGTCTACGAAAATGCGCCCGAATAGTTCCTTCGCGACACGCTTTGACGCCGATAACCTGTGAGGTCGGACCAATCACGTTCAAGGATAAGCAAATAAATTAAAATTTTATGTTTCGTAAGCCACTCCCCTTTAACCAGAACAAAGTATGAATGGACTGGCATTAGTACATTTATTGTAAAAATTTTATTTTAATTCAATTACAGTTAGTGAGCTCCAGTACCTACTTCTTTTGAAGATTTCGACATTGGTATACTTAATACTTATTATTAAAAAAAAAAAAAATAGTCTTTTATATGCGGATAACAAGTATAAATTAAAAATTAAGAAAACCCCTGACATTGCCCATTTTGTGGTGGCGGCCATCTTGGATTTACATAGTGCTATTCTACTAGTCAACCCTTTTCATTTGATACCCATATTGAGGGAGTTGTGAAAAATATGTAATCCGCCATTTTGTGGCAGCGGCCATCTTGGACTGATTTTCATCGAACATAGCTAAGAACACTTCCGACTAATTCACCTTTCAAAGAAAAAAAACCGCATTCAAATCGGTTCACCCGCTTGAGCGCTACGGTGGAACAGACAGACAGACACACACACACACACACACACAGACACGTCAAACTTATAACCCTCCGTTGTTATTGCGTCGGGGGTAAAAAAGTTTTACTTCAAAAAATATACATTATCGACTCCATTCTTTCTAAAACTGAAATTCTACGTAATTTTTGAAAAACATTTTTAATTTTAAAAATTTTTAAAAATACACAGCTTATGCGCTGAATTAAATGAGGAAACGATATACTTACACGTGAAATGTAATTTCGTCTCTTTTTTGATGTATTTCGGAACGTTTTTTGCAAGATTTAACCACACAGGACGGCATTTTTTCCGAGCAAGAAACACGTGCGATACGTCGAAGCGACGGCGGCCGACTGTAAACCAAGATACTCGACTTTTTCAAATTCGAGTATGTTTGTGAGTGGCGTTTTTTTTTGCTCGAAGGGCCTATCCTTCTACATCGATGTTTGATACCCATATTAAGGTTGTTGTGGAAAACTATGTAATCCACCATTTTGTGGCGGCGGCCATCTCGAACCGATTTTCATCAAACATAGCTAAGAACACTCCCGACTAATTCACCTTTCAAACAAAATACCGCATTTAAATCGGTACACCCGTTTGAGCGCTACGGTGGAAAAGACAGACACTCACATACAGACACACTCACCTCGTCGTTTTTGCGTCAGGGGTTAAAAATAGGGGGTTATTGAAGTTATACTTCTTTTGGCGCGTTATGAAAAAATGATGAGAGTGAATTTTGTTGATGCGCGCGCACAGGGTGACACGAAAAACGACATGTTGAAGTTGCTCGCTAACCTCTCGATTTGCCTCTCGACTGTCAGATGCTTCGCAAACGAACAAAAAAATATAACTTCTTACGCGTGTACATAACACACACCTGTTTTTTTAAAATCATAACCAGTTATTTCAACTTTTATTTTATTTCAAGGTGACTTCCATTGCAATGCCTGTGAAGAAGATTTCGCCCTACCCTCATTGCTTAAAAATCATAACTGCATAAGAATAAATCTGCCCGAACCGCCATTCCAAGATGCAAGGCCAGAAATACATCTTGACACCACAGCTTTCAGCCAACATAATGGGTTTGATGACATCGATTGCAACTATGATTACATGAACTCTATCGATTTTGATATCCCTGCACCCATTGTGGAGTTAACTGAGTATGAAAATGTTAATTTAGTCATTAATGATAATGCGACTGTCAATAATGATAGACAGTTTAATGGACCATTAAATAATGTGACAGTTAATAATGACAGACAGTTCAATAATGCGACAGTTAATAACAGGCAGTTAAATAATGTGACAGTTAATAATGACTGCCAGTTTACCGGACAATTAAATAATGCGTCGGTTAATATTGGTAGACAGTTTACCAATGTCACAGTTAATAATGACAGAATGTTACATAATGTGATTAATATTCGCAGACAATTCAACAGACTGTTAAATAATGCGAAGGTTTCCGGACAGTTAAATAATGTGCCGGTTAATAATGATAGACGGTTTCCTGGACAATTAATTAATATGCCGGTTAATAGTGGTAGACAAATTAACAATCCGACAGTTAATAATGACAGACAGTTACATAATGTGGTTAATTGTCACAGACCGTTTAATGGGCCGTTAAATAATGTGATCAATAATGACAGGCAGGTTAACGGACAGCTAAATAATGTACAGTTAAATTCGCATAGCCGTAAGCAGGATAATGATAATGTGCGATATATTGTCGTACAAGAGGTGCCCATAGAGTTTTAATTCCACTCAATATTTGAGCGCTCCTCTAATATACAGGGTATAAGGGGACCGCTATCGAAAACTATGCGCTATTATTGTACTACCTATCCAATATAATTATTATACACAATCCAATACCAATAACTATTTGTCTTGTACTTAGTATTTTTCAAACCGGCAATGTATAGCGTGCACAACTCAGCAACAACTTTAGGTATTTATCCGACGTTCTTAGACCTCTAGCACACGAGTAGATAAGTACAGAGAGGAAGCTTCATACAAACGGCCCGCTGTAGGTACACTCACACAAACACACTCACCAACGGTTCACGGACGTCCGCTCGGTCCACCAACCGGTACAGTTGGGTGACAAACGTGCGCATATGTGCGAGTGTACCTACCGCTTGTAGAAGCTTCCCCTCTGTACTTATCTACTCGCGTGCCTCTAGCGTCAGCTGATTGTATTACATTGCGAAGTTTTAAAAATACAGGGAATATTTTAATATTTTTTCGCGTTTTTTGTTTTGTGGTATATTGTCAGTATTCATCACTACTATTACCTGTGTTCGTTTCAGATAGCGGTCCCTTTACACTCTTATTAAGCTACGGTTTACAGAACTTTTACTATAGCTATGTTCTTGAGTTAAGGTTAGGTTTTATTTTCTTATCTTGTTAAAGGCAATAGGGTATTCTCCCATGTTTGAAAAAGTACATCAAAATGTTGATTTTCTTAATAACAAGCAACGGAAAATATATTTCGGCAAAATAAACACGCGTTCTCGCCATAAAATTAAATTTAATTTTAAACATTTTTTATTCCCGCGAAAACGCTGTCAGCTATTTCGGTGACGTAATATTGGTGGTACAAAAAGGTTATAAGTATATATTCTATATGCCACTGGTACTTGCGCCTCAAATATTGTAGTGAGGACAAGTCATTCACATGGGCTACTTTCTCTTTCTAGTTTTCCATACCTCACACACTTTAAGTAGGTGAGGACGAGGAGGCAAAGCAACTCAAGACCTGTTCAAGGCCAAATTTCTTTGCTTCAACGTTTTGTTTGGAGCTCAGAATCCGTAGGTTCTATGATTCTTGGTTTTTGCCTATATGACCACAGATTAATGATTAGTATCTATATATTATATCTACTATACATATGACGTCACAACAAGGCGGCTCGTGTTTTAGGTCATATAATATATACAGATTAAAAATTACGACTTTAACGGCCTGTTTCACCACCTTCTGATAGCCTCCTTTTGGTGTTGGATAGCCTAAACGTAAGTTTTGTCACTTTCTTGCTTTATGTCAAGTGACAAAGACAAAAGTTGTAGATAGATATCTAATACATATCAGAAGGTGGTGTTTCACCACCTTCTGAACTTAATTTAACTAAATTTAATAAAATAATAATGTGCTTTTGTGACTCAAAATCAGAATATTACCTACTTAAATAGTGTGTGAGGTATAGAAAAACTTAGAGACAAAAATATTCAGGTGAATGACTTTGTCTTCCATATAATGTTTTAGGCGCAGTCTCCAGTATATACATAGAACTCAGACACATTTACAGACAGACAGATTATGTAGGTATCTATAACTTTCTTGGTCTATGTACTTCTATACCATTGAGAAATTAGGTAATAGTAGTGGAGGCGCCATACCTACTTTAAAAACGTGTCAAAAATACACTCACACGCTTAGATTAGTTATCATACACGCACAATCTGAAGACATAAAATGGCGCGTGTTCATTGTGATGTCTCAAGTTGTGCGTGTTGAGTGTTCATGTATACATTTTAGGGAGGCCATCTTTTGTCTTAAGTCTGCCGCAAACTGTTTTATTATTATATCAAAAATGTAATGTTGTCTCTTACACACTTATGAAAATTTTGATAAGCTTGAGCTATTTTCCGATCCACTAATTTCTATAGGACATTAGGACTCCTCTACTACTATTGATTTCTCTATGGTAACAACTGAATTTTGGCGCCATACGCTAGTTATATTATTTAAATTTTTTATTTGTTGTTTTTGTTACTCAAAACTTTACAAGACATGGTTTTTATTGTGCGGAAAAATGTCTAGCAGTGATACTGAAGAGAATTTAACTCCACCTGACCACCGACCAACAATCTTTTGCCAGCAAAATCAAGGAAAACTCACGACAAATATTACCAAGATTTTATGGTTTAGATTTTAAGATATGAGTTTAGATAAAGTAGTGTATGAAACTCTACATAATTAGGTATTAAAACACTCGTGTGATACTAAAATATAAAAAACTCACCTGCTGCGGCTCGTTTTTTAAACCCACACTCATGTTTTAATAACCTCTATTATGCAACCGTTTCATAAACTACTATTTCACTATCGAAAGTGCCCTATTCTTAATGAATTAATATAAATTGTACATATTTGCGCTATAGGGACAATGTGGCTAATTCTGTTGTACACAATCTCTAAACCTAAACTAAAATGACAGGTCTAAATTTATTCCTATCTCTTTCACAATGCTCACTGCGGAAAAGGATAGCAATAGATTTAGACCTGTCATTTTAGTTTAGTTTAGAGATTTGTGTACAACAGAATTAGCCACAATGTGTGGCCAATTTTTAGCTATTCAAACACACACATACACAATATGTATATTATAGTTAGGACATTACAAACGTGCGAACGGAGTCATCATCATTCAGTCAAATCTTTTTTATCGGACTTCTTGTTCGAACTTACAGGGCTTATGGAACTGGAACCTGTTTCTCTAGTGTTGTGTGTAACAGTAAAAAAGGTATTGTCGATAGTCGATAACAGGTTATAAAGAGCGAGGAAGAGCCCTCATAACCCTATGATCGTAATGTTTATGGCTCAGTTCGCGCGTTTGTAATGTCCCTCTATAACTAACTATAGGTTATTTTTTGCCGAAACACGTATAAACTATTTTCATTCAAAGAATCTTTATTTTTTTTTCAAAATAAAATTAAAACTGACAAGACTATAAACTTGTTCTGTTGTATCGGTCTTGTGCCGCCTGTATCCACTTACGGCTCCTTGCGATTCGTCTGATGACTTTGGTCCACCTAGTGGTGGGGGTCCGCCAACACTGCGCTTTCCGGTGAGAGGTCGCCATTCCAGCAACTTGGGACCCCAACGTCTATCGGGTCTTCGAGCTACCGTTATTCGAACCCTCTGAGTATGGAACCCTTTATTTTTAGTATTATGTTGTTTTACATGAAATAGGTACTTATACATAATTATTACAATCTGATCAAAGTTTGTACGTACGTTATCACCTACTGTTCTTAAGATACAAATAACGTTAAAAAAGTGCTATTTTATCTTTTTTTTTTGTATGGGGAAACACCATTACATTTTTTTAAAATTTCATTATTTTCCGTGATTAAGAGTTCACTGTAGACGGACAGACAGCGGAGTCTTAAGGAGGAGTAATAGGATCCCTAAAATGTATTTTTAAAGTAGAAATCAAATAAGATAAGGTTCACAATGGGTGTAAATCTCTAATTTAAATGTGAAAAGTTGAATAAAAATGTAAATAAATACATATATAGTAGTATAAATATATTAATAATGTGTACTGATATTAGATCGGTTAAGTTTTTGTACGAATGTTCGACAGTTTTTAAAGTTATGCTTTAGGCGCGCTATGAAAAAGTGATCAGAGTGAATTTTTATGATTTTGTCGACATGATGAAGTTGGCAACAGTCGAGAGCGGGCAACTTGAAGTTGCTTGCTATCTGCTAGTCGAGAGCGACTGTCAGACACAAAACAAACAAACACGTCGCGCCATCTAGTGTCTGGTTGTAATTAAATAATTATTTGCATGCAAAGAAGTATAACTTTAGCGTGTACAATTAAGTACACACATCTTTTTTGTATCAAAACATAATAAGTTAACATTATTTAACAGTTTAACAATTTAACAGTAACAGTTAACATAATATTAAGTTGTTTATTTAAGAAAATAATATATTCTGTTCATTTGACACATAATACTGTAGAAAACTTTTTCTTGTGTCAATTCGAGATTATATGAATTATTATTAGCAGTTTCGGACTTTGTAATTTTTTATGCCAACTTATGCCCGCGTCTTGGTTCGCGTGGATTAAGGTTTCTTTAAAATCTAGAGAGAACTCTTTGATTTTAGAGAGGAAAAAAACCTTGATTCGCTCCTTGTATAATCAATCATCTATCCGCCTCGTGTCTGTCAAAATCGGTTCAGCCGCGCCGTTCCGAAAATTAGTCCAGGAGAACAGATGGACAGACAAACTTTTGTTTGGGTGCTATCGTTCAAATAATCAATCATATGTGCTTAATAAGAGGCAGTTATTTCGAAATTACAGACGGACACTTCGGATATTATTTATTTTTATAGATAAGAACTAGTTATGATTTATAATTTTTTGGTAGTTATTTTTTATGTAAGGCAGATTTTTTGCTTGACAGACAAGAAACTACAAACGTGCGTCTTCTATATTCATTCTATCTGTAATCTGTCGATAAGTTACTCAGCAACGTTGTTTTTGTCAAAAATTTTATGGAATTTTTACAAAAACAACGTTACTAATACTGGAATAAATCTATAGATTACAGAATATTATATGTTTACTGTTTAGTACATCAAATGGACAAATTAAGGCTATCTTGATGCTTGCCTCAAAAATATTCAGATTTTTTAACCTCCCTGGCGCAGTGGTGAGCGCTGTGGTCTCATAAGTGGGAAGTCCAGGTTCGACTCCCGATAGGAGCAATTGGGGATTTTATAATTTCTAAATTGCCGCTGATACGGTCAAGTGAGAGGCTTCAGCCGTGGCTGGTTACCACCCTACCGGCAAATCCGTGAAGCCAAGCGATTTAGCGTTCCGGTACGATGCCCTGCCAAAGCTTTTGAAAGCGAAGAAATTAGTTCTTTAATTTTCTGCAACATCATCGTGATGTATTTTGTTTTTCTGGTCGGGCTATAAACGTATCTTAAAATATGTATAAATCTTACCTATTACATAATATTTTATTCTGTAACATGCACAATTTATTATGTGAAAGGATGTATTTAAGTGTAAATTACATAAAGTATAAAAGTATGTAAAGTACTATCAAAAACGGTCCAGTAAGTACTTTTAAGTTGTGTAATGAAAAAAATAAATTTTATAAAATCAAATTGCTAGTTTTTTTTTCTCTCAATTTTTGGACTACATTGAGGATGTTATTAAGAATTCTGTGATTCAGGTTCATTGGAACCTTTATTGGAACTTTTCTTAATCTCATCATGTAAAGCGTTCTTTACTGTTTTTTCTTTTTATTAGATTCTTGTTGCTAAAACTTCATAATGAATTTTACATATTCATCATGAAGTTTTTCATTTGAAGATTTTGATTTTTTTGCGGGGAACCCCTAGATATATTTTTTCTAAAATAAACATAGTTACTCCTTAGTACATTAGCTTTTCAGCAAATCTTTTCTTAGCTGATACAGGCTACGTCCTAGAAAGAACCTACCTTCCGAATTTAAAATTAATAATACTATTTAAAAATTCCCGCCTTTCCCCTATTTTACCATTTACTACTGTCGTGGTCTGTGGTCAACTGTGGTCTGTGTCACCAATATTCAATCTGTGTTTATGTTGGTTTATTTCTGTGGTTATTTGTATGGAGAACAGGGTTAACATCTACGAAGTACGTTTTTCCCCAAACTACTTTAATTCCCTGTCATCATAAAAAGCCATATGCCGCGTAATAATATTACTCGTTTCGCCCTAAAATAGAAATCGCTAAGAGTGGAAACTAGAAAGTGCACACTAACAGCAATAGAAAACAAAAGAAGCACATTGAAAAAAATAATTCAAAAATGGATGTAGAATGACATTATCACCATGAAGTGTCTTTTAGGCATTTGTCATATCTACATGCGACAGTTGATTTTTATCTACATAAGTTTTGAATTTGTTATCTTTTTTGTGGGAATTGTTTTATCTCTGGTAACATTACGAAACGTCAGAATTCGGCGGAATTAGTAATTCGGGTTTTAATATGTATTCTGTGTCTGTGTCTGTGGTCTGTACTCTGTGTTTACATAGTAACTTAGGCTGCCGGCACACTTATGTGTCGTGGCGTGTCGTGATGCGCCGGTTTCATACATTTAGTAAAAACGACACGCCCTACAAGTGTGTCTCTAACCATACTAAATGTATGAAACCGATAGGCTTTTGGCGCGTCACGACACGCCACGACACGTAAGTGTGGTTCCGGCCTAATACATGACTAAGGCCGGAACCACACTTATGTGTCGTGGCGTGTCGTGACGCGCCAGAAGCCTATCGGTTTCATAGATTTAGTATGGTTAGAGACACACTTGTAGGGCGTGTCGTTTTTACTAAATGTATGAAACCGGCGCATCACGACACGCCACGACACATAAGCAGTGTTGCCGTTTTAGCCACTTTGTGGCTAGATCTAGCGGATTTTCAACAGTTTTAGCTACAAAATAAATCCATCTAGCTACCAAAATAAATCTAGCAACTTCTAGCTACTTTTTGTATTAATTTTAGTTTTGTATTTTCTAGCTTCTTTTTAATAGTTGAGCTCTCAGCTCTATATCTATTTATATTGTTAAGTAGGTAGGTATCTGTAGTGATTAAAAAGAAATCTATGGTTAGCAGTTAGCTTCATAGATTGAGTAGGCAAACTGACCTTAAAAGACTGGTATCTAGGGCCGTATAATAAAAACGCTGGCTCCACACGTTGGTCCCAATGGTCGCCCCAATGTTGGTCGATATTGTCGTGAGGCGTTCACATGTTGGCTATAATACTAGAGTTCTTTCGCGTCATAGCCAAAGTGAAGATTGTCCGATACAGAAATCGAAATTGCTGTCAGCGCTTTTACGTACTGTAAACACGTGAGTATATACATATTATTATTATAACTTGTATATATATTAATGAAAATAAAAAGAAAAAACCACGTCAAAGAATCTGGTGAATGACGAGACGTCATATAACACGGAAAAAGACTGATGTTGGCACCAACGTATGGACGGTTCGTGAACGTTGGTGCAGTTATTCCTTTTTTGAAAAACCGACACAGAATGGCCAACTCCCAATGTTCGAGCGAGCGTTGGCCAATTCTAATGTCCCGACCCACACGTTGGGCGAACAGTGTTGGGGCCAACGTCTGGAGCCGGAGTATAAAAATATTGAGTAGGCAACACCAGAACAGGAAGACGCTGTAATGCTGCGGCTACATTATGGTTAATGTTGATGCCCAAAATTGCTTTAAACTACGCGATAATTATCACCGGCAAAACTGAGTGGCCACACCTAAAGGATAACGGCGGTATATGCCGTATATGCCCGTATATTTATTTCACAAGAGGATGCCCGCGACTTCATCCGCGTGGATTTAGGTTTTTAAAAATCCCGCGGAAACTCTTTGTTTTTCCTAAGCTCCTTTGAGCTCATACTGTTAAAAGTCATGCATTAAAATGGAACTGCAGTAATGAGTATTAATTTTTAATAGTTCTTTCCCATCACTAAAGTTTTCCCAATGAAAGTTCCATCAAAATCGGTCCAGCATTTTGGAGATAGACAAACACAAATTATAATGCACCCCAGATGATAATTCAGACGCCCAAAGGTTCCTGTGCAGAAGAAAGAAAAGAAAAAAAAAGTTACAAAGAAAGAGAAGATGGTTGACTATAAAAATGCATAGGAAACGTACTCTATAAGTCTTAAATGTTGTACTTATATGTAGGTACCTCTCCCGTACCAACACGTGCGTTCCCATCGAGCTCGCGGCGCACAATGGCGAACGTAGATGTGGCCGCTTTAACGCTATAATTATAGCGTTAACCTCTTTGATGTACCGCCACCCGACTTATCGCCAAATGCTACGGTGGTATACGGCGATTGTCACCGTTAATCGTGGCCACACCTACGGTTAACGGCCGAATACGCGATAATCGCCGTTAATGTGGCCGCTACATAACGGCCAATAGGGCCAGCAGCATACTCCATCCGAAAAAAAAAAAAAAAAAACACCAGAACAGATCAGGGGGGTGACACTGTAGTTCCCTTGGACTTCGCAAAGCGCTAGTATCGCAACCACAGAACCACTTTTCTAAGGTCATATACAAGAAGGTTATATTCTCTATGTAGACACTGGAAACTGCGCCTGAAACATTTTAATAAAGATAAAGTCATTCAGCTGGGCCATTTTTCCTCTCTAGTTTTTCTATATCTCACACACTTTATTTAAGTAGGCTGTTGAGAACGAGACAAAGCCTGTTCAAAACCATATTTCTTTGCTTCAACATTTTGTTTGGATTGTTCCTGGTCTGTGGTGCTCAGATTACATAGGTTCTATGTTTCTTGGTCATATCATTAAAGTGTTCTGACTTCTGTGGTAATTATTGTTTTTTTCAAAATGGCGTCTTCGTTGTTGTTGTGTTTCGAAAAAATAAAAATAATTATTGATTTCTTGCAATCTTCTAAACTTTAAATACGTCGAGTCGAGCTTCTGTTCCTCTGTTTGTGTTTTATACTGTAGTGCTATTTATATTTGGCACGTTGACTCTTTTTTTGTTTCATTGAAACAAGACTCGTACCTATGTTTTGTTTTTTGAAATATCTGAACAAAGAAAACAAGGAGAAATGTGGCTGCTCGCCAGTACAAAACAACATTAAGTTGTTTCGATTTCCTAAACCTGCTGGAATTTTGCGCGGTACGTATAACCAACCTAACCTAACTAGATTTATACTATACGTTATAAAATTCATTCTCCATAAATTATCCATAAACAGACACAAGCACACCTTTTGATATTTATAGTGATACCAACAGGTGTGATTAAGTTGGCTTAAGTCTATAGTTTCCTGCTGTGTTACTGTCAACCATTTTCCAGATATTGCAGATACCACTAGTGAGGAAAAAAATTTATTGGTAGCCCACCTTTTGTGTTTACTATTTATTACCTATATAGGGTAGTAAAAATACTACTATTCATATATGGTATATATTTGTAATAATTAGTACCAATTAATTATTTTTAAATTTATTTGTTTCTTTTCAGATGTGAACTATGTGATATTCAGATGTGAAGATGAATTAAACAGACAGGTTTTACTGATTGTTTTATTGGGTTTTATTTCAAGAAGTTCTCAGGGCCAGCCCGGAGTTGTTTGTTAGCAGTATTTCACCCTCGTGCCTCGGAGAGGATGTAAAGCAGGCTGTCCTGTTTATTATTACTATTACTATCATCATAATAGTCGCTAAAGTCCACCAACCTTTTTTTTTTTTTTGACGTGGTGGAAACCTTTTATAGGTACCCCCGTTCTGCGGCCGAATGCGGCAGAACGAAGGTTATGTGGGACTCCACCAACCTGCATTGGAGCAGCGTGGTGGGTCTAAGCTCTAAATCCCTCTCTCGTATGAGAGAGGAGGCCTGTGCCCAACTGTGGGATGTTAAAAGGTTGTACTGTTGGTGGTAAAAAATTATTTGTTCCATGTTTAGTAACTTTTGTCGTTCTTCTTGCGAACACATCTTTAATTATGACTATTCATATTAGTGATCTTTTATATTTCTGCAAAAGAATTTATTGATATTATCTTACTTTCAGCCAAAGATTAAAAGAGTGATCGCAATTATGCTATTATAGTTTGATAAATAATTGATGGTAGGTTTAAACAATATCTGACTGGTGGTTTCTGATTGTAAACAAAATTTTTGTACATGATGCCTTAATATATTGCCCAGTTGTGAATAATCAAGATTTACATAATATTTTTACCTTTCCATCGCCCCTGTCACAAGTCTATGCAAGACAAATTAATGTGATGGTCTGCACAGAGACACAAAGTCATTACTTTATCACTTTGTACTGACATCCATATAATAGATTTTATTTTCCATAGCAGGATGAGAAGAGGAAAATGTTGGCAATGTTAATTTGTGGATATAAATAAGTGGGAAACAATCTCTTAGAATAGTTTTTATATATTCTGTATTTTATGTTAATTTAATTTTATGCCTCGATCTGTATAATAATTGGTGTAATATTATAATAAATAAATATAATTTGAGAGGTGTGCAAGAAAAACTTAAGAAACAAAATATATGCTTTTCTCAAAAATTACTTTTGATAAATATAAAGCGTATAGATTAAGAAAAAAGAAATATAAAATTGAATATAGTAAGTTGTTTTATTTTAAACCCAAAAATTTCAAAAAGAATAAAAAATGTAGTGGTACCCCATTTCAACGTTTGTCATGGGACATCACTATACTATCGATATCGATATTTTAAGGTGGGATTGTGTCCCATCACTTCTTCTTGCGACACTAGCGCTTTGCGAAGGCAACGGAACTAACTGTAAATTTTTGCCACTGTCCCATCTGTCTTAGAGACTAGTATATTAGTGATCTGTGGAACAGATCCACACCGATGTATTAGCACCTCCAAGAGTAATATTTTGTAAAAATATTTGGTTTTCTTTTGCTAAATAATTAATTAGTAATTTGTCTGAATAGCTTTTAAAAATGGGTGTCTGTTTTGAAACATAAATTTATTATTCATGTAAAATTCTGTAGTGTTAGTTTCTTTTTTAAGTGTAACATTCTTTTGCGAAACTGTTTGTGTATTTTATCGTTTATTTCTTAAAATAATCATGTCTGTGAGTGAAAAAGTGTCCCTTTCGGATGCCCTCAGTAACGTGGATGTTCTGGATGAGCTGACTTTGCCAGGTAAGCGTTACAAAACTTAATTATCGGTAAAGAATTTCTTACTATAGTTGCTACATATCCGGTCCGATATCTATCGTATTACAAACATTTTTTAGCGCGCTTTCATCCGGTATGATGGATATATGGATGAACTTATAATATCCTGTCGATGTGTAACTTGGCCTAATGTTGGCACATCCTACAGATGACGCTTTCTAGACTGGGCATGAGTGAAGAAATGATTGCCTTGCGTACAAGTCCATGTTGTACTGGAGCTTAAAAGGATTCGGAGCTTAAAACTTGGTCAACCAGTTACCAACTTGGATTTGGGTTGCTTAACCAGAATGATCGACTGATATGCACTTTCACAACTATGTATACCTCAGACCCCCTATTCTCTAACTCAGTGGCTATTGAAAAATGAAAGCCATTGAGCTTATTTGAGCTTATTTTCATCCATTGGAGGTTTGCTATGAAATGTTATTTTTATTTCATACAGTAAAGCATCAATGTATATTGAACTGATTACTAAGCACTTAGATCGAGCACAGTAGATCGGCGACGGTTAAAGTGCTACAGGGGCTCAAGAACCTGCATTGCTGCAAGAGGAAGAAGCACTAAGATAGAGTATATAGGATATACATATAATCTAAGAGAAATTATACCCCACCCCCTCTTCTTCCTAGAGAGAACTTATTTAAAATGAATAAATACTTATTATATCTTTCGTTTTTGCTTATGTCAATATGCACTGTCAAAAAAAAGATCGCAATATAATTTCAGTGTCATCTTGAAAGACAGATTGACAAGAAATTTGTATTTTGCTAACCGTCTGGTGATAGGGTGGATGCTCCTAAAGCCGCCCAGCAAAAGTCGGCACTCAGTTCTATGTTTGTAAATATTAACATTTTGGGTGCCGCTTAGTCACACTGAGTATTTTATGTGTACATATAGCTTGCTCTAATGGGAAAATAGTTTTAGAATAAGGCAGCATTTTTTTGCATCCCTATCCCTCAATTATGTGTGCAAGTGCGTAAATCGCTTAATTTCTTATAAAATTTCTGCTTTCCGAGCGTCGTTTGACAAGATATAAATTACGTATGAATAATATTTAAGACTTGTTGTTGCAATTTAATTTGTTATAATATTTGATGTCTTGTAATAGTAGTATAACACGATTATTTTACGTATTTAAAGAAAAAACAAGGGTGGTGGACTAAGGAAAACCAGTAATATGAGGTACCTGGGGTCGGCTTTTAGAATTTGGGTTATTTCTAAGGTATCCTATTGTGAGGTATCCTGTTTATCCTATTGGATAAACTTGATGTTGTCTATACAAAAAAATTGTCTGATTGTTGAAAAAAATTCTATCCATTTCTTCAAAAGTTCTATTAATTTTGGAGAAGGGTATTTATTTGGCGGGAAAATAAAATAAAATGAAAAGGAGAAAAGAGTTCCTATAAATATTAAGAAAAACATTAATTTACGCGGACGAAGTCGCGGGTAAAATATGATTTTCTTTCAGACACGTGAGGGCCGACTTTGAGGACACAAATGCTGGAAAAAGGCACAAAGGTGCCGAGCTTAGGCAAATTAGTACTTATTTTTTAAATAAATTGAAAATTACTTCTTTATACAAAAAGCAAATACTATTAGTTGACTCAAAAAGTCAAAAGAATCAAGTATTAGAAGAAAAAATATTGTACTGAAATTACTTCGTTTGACATGTCTACGAATTTTTAAACGTGACACAGACGTTAAACTGCCGACTTATAGAGCATCCACATAACTAAGTCAAATTACGTTATTTTGTAATTTTTTAAGTTCTAAGTGCTTTGTTGTGCGAAATTTTTTATCTGACAATCCCTTTATTAATTAGTCACGGTTTATGCAGCTTCGCTGTAAAAGTCGAATAGGTGTATTATGAGAGAATAACACGCGGTTAAGTTTCACTAATGCTCAAACGCGATATGATTCTATTAGAGACTACTTCTCAGACACGTTATAATTCATCATCATCATTATCAACGCCTTAACGGCCCACTACAGGGCACGAGTCTCGTCTCAGAATGAGAAAGGTTTATGCCGAAGTACACCATGCTGACCAAGTGTGGATTGGTAGCCTTTGAGAACATTATGCAGAGTCTCAGGGATGCAGGTTTTTCTTCACTGTTACAGCAAATGATGGCTATCACCGCTTTTTAATTAGTACATGTTATAGTTAGTATGGGGAATGGTTACTCTCACTGAATGTTAACAAGTGTACTGTTTTACATATTGGCAAAAAGAACCCTCGAGTACCATATTTCTTAGATAATAAACAACTCAAGGTGGTGGATAACCAAAGAGACTTGGGAGTGATCATAAGCAGCGACCTGAAATGGGAAGCACATATTGTGGCTGTTGTAAAAAAAGCCAACTCTATTCTGTATCTAATTAGAAAAGCATTCTTCAACATCACCAAAAACACCTTCTTAAAAATATACAAGACATATATCAGACCTGTGTTGGAGTATGCATACCAAGTCTGGAATCCATATTTTGTAAAGGACATAGAAATGTTGGAAAGAGTACAGAGACGAGCCACTAAATTGCCAAGAGAGCTGAAAAACCTTCCATATGAGGAAAGACTAATAAAACTTGGACTCACTTCCCTCAAAAGAAGGCGAGAACGTGGCGATCTCATAGAGACTTACAAAATACTGAACTATTATTACAACGTCCCAAATTTTGAGAAAATATTTTTGATAAAAAAGAGCAACCCTGCGCTGCGAGGACATAATCTCAAGCTACAATATCAATATTCATCATCAAATCCGTTAAAGCACTTTCTACCTAACAGAGTTTTACCAATGTGGAACAAATTACCTGAGGACATAGTGAAATCAAGCTCATTAAACAAATTTAAAAACCAATTAGACAAATATAGAAAGAACTCGGAGCACATCTGATATAGGCGTATCAGCGAAAGCTGCTAGTCTTATTACAAATAATAATAATAATAATAATAGTACCTACAAATAGGCATATGGATATTTATTATACGGTAATCTTATATTTAAAAGCATTTAAGGTAGTGCAAATAAACTATAGAATATGTACGTAACATAAAATAACATAAACAACAAATAAAAATGTGAAAGCTAGTGCTATTTTGTAATTTACTTAGTAATATACTACTGTTAATAATTGATATCGATTTTAAAATTATCTTAAGGGGGTCGTTAATACTTGCCGTTTACCCTACGAGAAATTGACAGTCAACTGGACGTAGCTTAGTAGAAATGACCCAACCCATAAAAAGTTATTCTGAGTAATCGAGGTTTGAAGTTTGGATGGTAATTGCTGCAATGATATTGTCTTTGGAATAGTTGAAAATATTGTCAAATATGGGCAAAAATACTAATATTTTTATTGTACTTCAAAGACTGACGTATCTTACGGTTATCGGGGAAAATTTGGGTTTGAGTCGTTTCTGCTAAATTGGTTTTAACACTACGGGATATTTTTCTTAATGCTCAGAAAGGAACTAAAAACAAAACTTTCTAAACAAATTGATATTTTTAAATAAAAATGATTTATTTCGGAATGTTTAGGCCCTTAGGGGGAAGCGAGCGCAGAAACTCTGCCAGCGGAGCTAGAGCCCAAGGGCTTGAAAAAAATCGGGGAGAACATCGTCTTAAGGGCGTCTCCTGTGAGTCTCGAAACTCGGCTTACGTGACGTTGGAATGCTAGTTTTGCAATAGACTAATCCATACGTCCCCGTAACAGAGGAAGGGATTCACGTCAAAGTATGGCGGGCAGCTTTCTCAAGGTAATTCTTTGAAAACTGCTTAAAGTGTTAGGCTAGAACAGGGAGATCGAGATCTTGGAGATCAATATTGCGCACAAACCACGGGGCACCCATTGCCGTGTGCAGAAACTTATTCTGCAGTGTTTGCAAAACTACCTAGTCTGCTTTAATCGAGAAGGGAGGGATATGTGCAAATACTATGCATGTGCAGGACATTATTGAGCGAATACAGGTTCTTTGCTCGATCACAATGCACAACTTGAGCACAAATGCTGCCTTTTGGGGCTTTACGTCTTTGAGCGGCAATGTTCATCTTATCGTCTAAGTTCACACCTAGATATTTGGCTTTGTCTTGCCAGGGGAAAAAAACGCCGTATAGAAATTATTCGGCACGGCACGTTTGCCGGAGTACTTGCTACCACGCTTTCCTGTAAAAAGCACAGTTACGTTTTTTCACCGTTGACCTCTATCCTCCAGCGGCGGAACCAGTCGCCTAGACCCTAGATGACTAGCCGTAACTTGGAGTCGAGATCGAATGATCGAGAATTGGGTATGGGTCGTATATGTCATCTTATCGTCCGCAAACTAGGCTAAGATAACATCTGGGGTGCAATGTATGTCGCTGGTAAATAGCGCATACAAGAGAGGAAACAGCACTGCCGGGGGACTCAAGCACCAAGTGGTCTCGGAGATGATAAGATGCCGTCTAGGCCATGGGTGTTGCCAAGCGAGAGCAGATAGGGACATCTGCCCCCCCTAGAGATTTGATAAAATTATGAATTTTATCAAATCTCTAGGGGGGCAGATGTCTATCTGCTCCCGCTTGGCACTTGCTACATGAGGCAGTTGATTTTTATAACAATAAGTTTTGATTTTTTTATCTCTTTTGTGAGAACTGTTTTATCTCTGGTAACATTACGAAACGTCAGATTTCCACCGAATAAAAAATCAGAGTATAGCCAAATGCAAACAAAGTCCTAAATTCACTCACTTGACTTATAATTAATAACTATTTTCACGTCTTCCAAATAAAAGCTGTGATAGCCTAGTGGTTAGGGCAACCGACTTCTAATCGGATGTCGTGGGTTCGATCCCGGGGCACGCACCTCTAACTTTTCGGAGTTATGTGCGTTTTAAAAGTATTTAAATATCACTTGCTTTAACGGTGAAGGACAACATCGTGAGGAAACCTGCATACCTGAGAGTTCTCTCCATAACGTTCTCAAAGGTGTGTGAAGTCTGCCAATCCGCTTGGCCAGCGTGGTAGACTATGGCCAAAACCCTTCTCACTCTGAGAGGAGACCCATGCTCTGTAGTGAGCCGGTAATGGGTTGATCATGATGATGATGATGATGATTTTCACGTCAATTCAAGAACTTGTAATACTTGCTTTACACCTTCATAACCTCTCGACTGGACCTAAAATTCATTTTTCTTTCCATCCTCCGTATATATTATTTATCTAGTCCCCCCCTTTGCCCATCAGCTGGTGACGCTCTTGGTCCAGGCGGTAACGGAAGGTATGATTTATAAGAAATTCTCGTAGCAAACATACGAGTTTATTAGGCACGCCCAAACGCCCAACGCACACATAATTTCATACATAACATAAAAAACCATGATAACATTGTAGGATCAGGGATCTTTTTTTCTGAGTGAAAGAAACAACCTTTAGGATCTCTTTGAATAGGTGTATGCGAAACGCTCTCGAAAATGAAGATAGGTGATAGTACTGATAAGTACTGATCTTCTTCTTCGTTTCACTCTTAACAGAGCGGTCGTGGTCATCCAGAAGTGACGTCTTTAAGGGCAGATTTATGCGCCACACGAGTGTTCGCCACTTCTCCCTGCTGGCCGACAGCCTGGTGCAATCGTGCAAGGAACCGCCCACAGCTGATTTGATTTGGTCGGTCCATCGCATAGGCGACCTTCCTCGCCCTCTGGTGCCCTCTATTTTGCCCTGTACGACAAGTCGCTCTATGGAGTCATTCTCACGTTGGGAGACGTGTCCAAAGATTACTGATAAGATATTATAAAAAAAATGTGAAAAAAGTCGTTTTTACAAAAAAGGCATTTTTTGTGCAATTCCCGTTTTTGGGGAATAAAAAAAATATTGCCTGTATTTTTTTAAAGTTAAAAGTAATCCAAATAAAATCAGCTGACGCTGGAGGACAGCGAACTTTGCGTTACCTTGACCTCGCGCAGTCACGTTGTTGCGCGTGATACCTACGCTATAAGGTTATTGCGGTTATACTGGATTGTGTTTAGGTAGTCTAATAATAGCGACAAGTTTTCGGAAGCGGTCTCCTTATACCCTGTATAACTCATTTTTACCATTTTGTGGATTGGGTCCTTTCTGCTAAACTACGTCCACGGTTGAACTACGTCAGACTCTAGGAAAAAGTGGTTATTTTTGTTTAAAGTAGGACAACTGATAGTAGCAGACTTCTCTTTCTTTCTTATGCTTAAATTCGGTACGAGTGAGTGAGTCAAAGAGATGTTTGATTTCGTCTAAAATATTTCGCTTCCATAGATACTTGTTCCTAGCATATAATATATACGTATACACGTATAATAAGATAGACTCCTCAGGTCTCTCGATTAATTTGATGAAAATAATTTTTTTGTTTCAGATGAACAGCCCTGTATCGAAGCAGCACCCTGCTCCATCCTCTACCAGGCCAATTTTGACACCAATTTTGAGGACAGAAATGGCTTTGTCACAGGCATCGCCAAGTACATCGAAGAGGCCACTGTGCATGCCAACTTGGTAACCAATATCAAAATATCTAATCTATCAAAATATTCAATCTATTGCCTTCATCATCATCATCATGATAAACCCATTACTGGCCCTCTGCAGAACTCTGGTCTCCTCTCAGAATGGTTTAGGCCATAGTCCACCACACTGGCTAAGTGTAGATTGGTAGACTTCACATGCTTTTGAGAATATCATGGAGAACACTCAGGCATGTAGGTTTTCCTTCCTCATGATGTTTTCCTTCACTGTTAATCTAAGTCATATTTAATTGCTTAAAACGCACATATTACACTATTCTTGTGCCCACTCCTAACATAAGCTTTCGCTTATTTGCAGTGGAAAGGGTAGTATTAGTCATGTTCATCATGACTAATATTCTTAAAAAAAAATTGGTTGTTTATAAAGTTGGTTTACGGATGATAATTTTACGTGCTAATGTCATAACAAAACATTGCCTCTTTATCGCTTGTTCCGCGCTCTCGCTTGCTTGCTCAGCTAGGCGGTACGTGACAAGGAGTCATACTTTTTCGTGCGTGCGGCCGGTGTTCAATAGATTAATAAGACATTATCACTTCAAAAAATGAATTGTATGAATTGAATGAATTTGTTTTTAAACCTTCTTTCAGAACGAACTTCTAGAAGAGGGCAATGCTCACGCCGTGATGCTGTACACGTGGAGGTGCTGCAGCCGCGCGATACCGCAGCCCCGGTCAAACGAGCAGCCGGACCGGGTGCACATATACGAGCGGACCGTGCAGGTGTTGGCGCCCGAGGTGGACAAGCTGCTGCAGTTTATGTACTTCCAGGTATTCTTTCTAGGGTTCTGTACCTCAAAAGGAAAAAAGAAACCCTTATAGGTTCACTTTGTTGTCTGTCATGTCTGTCACAAAGACCTATTGGGTTATATTGAGCCCTTTGACCTAGAATCATGAAATTTGGCAGGGTCTTCTAGCACAAGTAAAGGATAAAATCAAAACCGTGAATTTGTGGTTACATCACAAAAAAATATATATTGTTACGTGCTGGGGTTCGAAGATTTGGAATAAAACACCTGGTGACCCTTGATCAGACTTTATTCTGCACTTCCGTATTCCACTTGGTACTCCTGATCTTCTTGTAGACTTCCTCTTCACGCTTGTTCGCTTCCAATCCTCTTCGCTTCCGATCGCTTCCTTCGCTTGTATTTCGCTCGGTTCTCCAAACTGAACTGCCCTGCGTCAGCTCGCCGGTCCCTTTATATACCCGTTACCGCGTGACTAAGCGTTTTCTAGAAAGTTCCACCCCTATCGTTGTTTATTCCGGAATAGTCGCGTTGTTGTTGTTTACATCATGGGTTGTTAGGTATTTATTAGGTGACTAGCGATTATGAACCTTAATGCGCTAGTATGTAACAATATTTAAAATGTGTTAATGTACAAATAATTAAGTATTAGTATTTTCAATTTTCAGAGTATAACAATATAGATAACTATACCAAGTGCGTGAGTGCATGCGTGCGTGCATGCGTGTATGTTTTTTACTGTTAACGCCGCAGTTACTAAACCGATTTGGCTGAAATTTAGAATGGAGATAGATTATGCTAGGCTACTTTTTATCCTGGAAAAATCCACAGTTCCCACAGGATTTTAATTAAACCCAAATCTATAGCTGTAGCTATTGGTAGATTACGAAATTGACGCGGGCGAAGCTAGTTTGTTTATAATTATTTATTTTCTATCTTAGCGCAAAGCGATCGAACGCTTCTGCGGTGAAGTGCGGCGGCTCTGTCACGCGGAGAAGCGCCGCGACTTCGTGTCTGAAGCGTACCTTCTCACTTTGGGGAAGTTCGTGAACATGTTCGCTGTGCTCGACGAACTGAAGAACATGAAGAGCTCTGTCAAGAATGACTATTCTACATATAGACGGTGAGAATTATTTATTACCGGTACCCTTGGTACTTTGGCATGGTCGACAGAACATCTCGAGGTTGTGAGTTCGATTCCCGGGTTGAGCCAAAACATTATGAGGTATTGGATTTTCCCCCTGCCTCAGAGAGCATCTAAGGCCGTAGGTCCTGCGCCTGATCTCTTTCCAAAAAGAACAAAGAAATGGAGGGCCGACAAAGTTGTCAGTTTTTGACCATTTTTGTGACAGGGGCTATCTCAAAAACTAAAACAGTTAGGAATATGAAATTCGGTATATTATGTACCATATACCGTATTTAAACAATACAAGTAGTTTGTAAGCTGTGACCAAAATAAACTTTGTTGCGATGTCTAGCTTGGAAATGAAATATTTTTTACATACAAAATATCATGTTGTTCATAATTATGTCCGGAACCCTAAAAGAGCGAGGCCCAACTCGCACTTGGCCGGTTTTTTCATAACGCGTCTAAAGAAGTGTGACTTCAAAAAAAAAAAAAGCGTTTCCCCACCAGCGCCGCGCAGTTCCTCAAGGTGATGTCGGACAGCCAGAGCCTGCAGGAGTCGCAGAACCTGTCCATGTTCCTGGCCACGCAGAACAAGATCCGGGACACGGTTAAAGACGCGCTGGAGAAGATCAACGGTGAGTGGAGTATCTAAAGTTATATAGTTAGTAGTTAGTTAGTTAGTATAAGTTATGTAGTTATATTATATTATAATAGGGGAGATCAGAGATGACTTGATTTTTTAAATTGTTTTCATCAAAAGTTATGTTACTTTCGTTCTTGTTCTGATCGAATGTCGTAGAAAAGATCACGAACGAGCAGTGGGGAAGCGATTATCAACCTTATTCCCTTGTCATAAAGTTCTCTGTAACAATACAATGACTTGTTCATCCTGTATCTTTTAGCTCCACCGCTATCGGAGCAGCTGACGTTTGGATCTGTTATGTGTTAGGGGAAAACTATTAATGTTATGATTTTCAGTCGGCATAAAATGAATAGGGTATTTGACTAATTTTTGGAAATTGTTTTAAATTGACTTGATAAACTTCAATTATAACAACCAAGTTACGTGCAATCGAGTGACGTCACAAATCGCTATGCAAGTCACTTCTCTCGCTCGCTCCTTTTCGGAACTCGGTGCGTGCGACAGAGACGCTACGCAAGGCGGCTGCTGTATCGTAATGTTGTAAATTGTTATACCTACTCATTTTAATATCAATCTTATTCTTTCGAGTATAAAGTTTAGTTTCGGTTGACTTGATAAACTTCAATTATAACAACCAAGTTACGTGCAATCGAGTGACGTCACAAACAATCCCAGAGCGTTCACGTTCCTGATAAAATTTCAAAAATTATTATGTTTTATTTCGTGCAAAATATCGCGTAAAATTACATAGTTTAGTTTGATTGAGTGAAATATGTCTTTTTTAGGCTATTATCTGATAAGATGACCACAATCAATAGTATATTTTCAATGTTGTCAAATACCCTATTGTTCAACTAGCGCACCTCCCATACTAATAGAAGTGACGTCACCACCATTCAAGTGCGGGCGTGCAAGGGAGATAGCGAGATGTTCCCACGCCATTCCCACTTTTCCGCATGCTTCAATTTAAAACTTTACAACCAATTTTGATTCTTCTTTCACAGAAAGTTTTAAAATTAATTGTATTTGCTATTGCGCATAAAATGATGATGAAAATCAAAAAAGGCAACTATCCTATTATAGTGACAAACGCTAATGTATATAATATAGTGTAGAAAGTTCCTAAATAAATAAATAAAAATTGTATCGGGAAACGTCTTTGAATAGGTTATGAAGAGTTGTTGGCAGACGTGGTCAACATTTGCGTGCACATGTTCGAGACTAAGATGTACCTCACGCCGTCGGAAAAGCACATGCTCGTTAAGGTACGTATGTACAATAAACCTAACTCTACGCGAGAATCCATTAATTTCCTGTGACAAATGTACCACCACCACCACCACTACTACAGCCTTTTAACGTCCCACTGCTATATAGCCACAGGCCTTCTCACTCATAGGCGAGAGGGCTTTAGAGCTTGGACCCGCCACGCTGCAGCAATGCGGGTTGGCGGGCTTTAACGACTATTGTCACATGATAGTGATAATAACCGCGACCAACTGCTTAACGTGCTCTCCGAGGCACGGAGGTGAAACGCCGTCATAACTAAAAATCATGCTTTTTAACCGACTTCAAAAAAAGGAGGTTCTGTATTCGACCCGTATGTATGTATGTATGTATGTATGTATGTATGTATGTATGTATGTATGTATGTAAGTATGTTCGCGATTATCTCCGCAACTAATGAACCGATTTTGATGATTGTTTCACTATCGTTATCTACATACTTTCAAGAAGGTTTTAGTAGTACATCGACACAATTTAGTAGTAACACATCGAGTTATCATTCTTACGTACGAAGTTATAAGCATAAATGTACACAACACACATATGTCACTAATATGTTCTCTGAGATTGCCAGACCTATTGCTGAAGTCTGATATAGCTATTCTGTCCAAAGACTTCACTCTGCTACGCCTACGTAACATTGACCTTTTGCAAAAAGTTTTGGGCCGAAGTCAGTACAGTTGCATATAGAGTGATTCCTTGGAGTTTGTGCATGGTTACGTGTATTTCCATTCTATACAAAGCCAAACCGCAAGGGTGTGAAACTAGTCGCGTATAGATTGTAAATTACGGTCTATCCAAATTATACAAGAGTTTTACGCATACAAACTAATCTTGTATAGATCAGAAGTTAGGTTAGGTTGGGTTAGAACATAATAAAACCACTCACCTATAGTATGACACATAAAATGTATATGTCACAGGATATTTAATAATAATTAATAATATATAGGTCATAATCTATTTTACATAGTTCTCATTTATATTATTATTATTATTATTACCTAATATAAAGAAAACCAATCACTAAAAAGCATAAAATAATTTTTTTCAAAGAAAAATGAACCGACTTCAAACGAATCGAACTTAAAAGTTTAAAATAATTTTTCATTCATTTAGATTGACGATTAAACTACCTAACTCAAATGATATATAATTTTTTGAAGTCGGCGCCAAACCACATTCAATTCGTGTAAGTAAAATCAGAATATCCACTTTTGAATGCGAGCGCGGTGAACCTAGTCGCGGAGGGTGAGTCTGGGACCCGGGGGGCACATTTTCGACTTGAAGTGAACTTGAAGTCATTTGGCGCCGACTTCAAAAAATTATATATCATTTGAGTTAGGTAGTTTAATCGTCAATCTAAATGAATGAAAAATTATTTTAAACTTTTAAGTTCGATTCGTTTGAAGTCGGTTCATTTTTGTTTGAAAAAAATTATTAACACTTTTTTTTGCATATGCATATCGCTTCGATCACATATTAAAGGCAGATTAACAAAACATGTCAACCAAATGAATATTATATAGGTAGTCATTAGCTAGTCGCGTCCGTCCGTTACTTCAAAGCTTTTAAAACACTGTGTTCTAAACCATAAGGTGTATATTATATTGTCACATTATTAGACATTCGATATTTTGAAATATGAATCAATGTAGACAAACATTTACTTGGATTTTACTAGTGATTGGGCATTTATCAGATAAAAATGTATTTTTATATAAAGTATAACTTACTGAGTTTAATTAATTTGTTTAGAATCGCTTTATATTGTTTTAGGATCGCTTCTTACTTTATTTTTCCCGTTGGCAGGTGATGGGGTTCGGACTTTTCCTGATGGATTCGGAAATATGCAACATCAACAGACTGGATCAGAAGAAGAAGATTCGTTTGGACCGGATCGACAGAATTTTCAAGGTGCCTACTAATCTATATACTTGCTGTTTTTTCTGTGTAATTTTCCTACAATACGTTTGGGATAGTATTAAAAAGACACTTTTATTAACCCTCGACGCAAACGAAGGAGTGTTATAAGGTTGAGCGCTATGTGTGTCTGTCTGTGGTACTGTAGCTAGTAACGCATAAAATGCAACCTTATATCAAAATGTTCGTTAAGATGTCCCTTACATCCTGTATATTTTGTTACAGAACCTCGAAGTGGTACCGCTGTTCGGCGACATGCAAATAGCGCCTTTCAACTACATCAAGAGGTCCAAACATTACGATCCCAGCAAGTGAGTCCAAAGTTAAAGTCAAAATCAAAGTCTAAAGTCAAAGTCAAAGTGAAGCGTTTTTGATCTATCTATAGTCTATACGTTGGTAACTTCGTTAGTGACACTCCCGAGTTTCAAGCCTTCCCTCGTCGTCGTCGTCATCAATTTATAGACGTCCACGTCCACTGCTGGACATATATCTCTTTTAGGGTTCCACACGCCACGGTTTTGTACCGTCGTGTGTCGTCGGTCCACCTAATCTGCCAACACTGTGCTTTCCGGTGCGAGGTCGCCATTCTAGCATCTTGGGACCCCAACGTCTATCGGTTCTTCGAACTATGGCATTTTCCCGAAAAATGCTTCTATGAAAATTTTAGAAGAAGACTATTTAACAATTTTTCATCATAAAATGGTGCGAATCACCATTTAAAAGTTCAGCAATAAACTTCAATCACTATATGCTCAGTCACTTATAAAATCCAAATAAATGTTTGTCCGCATTGATGTATATTTCAAAATGTCTAATGTCTAATAATGTAACAATATGATATAGACCTTATGATTTAGTCTACAGGGTTTAGTATCTGACCCCTTCATACTACGTCTTCTTCAGTGATTGGGCTAGTAGGGGAAATCGTTGTCTTGTTTCAGATGGCCCCTATCCTCGAGCCCCAATCCCCTGTCCCCGCAAGCGGATCTGATGGTGCACCTACCGCAGATACGCGAGGAGCACCAGAATTACATCTCAGAATTGGCCAGATATAGCAATGAAGTAAGTATAGAATAGCATTCGTGTTTGGAGGCAGTGAATTTTCTAACATTTTTGGGGCATGCAGGTCTTATGAAAGTTTGAAGCTTGGTTATCTCGTAACATTTTTGGGGCGTGGTGATCTCGTAACATTATTGAGGTGTGATGATCTCGTAACATTGTTGGGGCGTGGTGATCTTGTAACATTTTTGGGGTGATCTCGTAACATTTTTGGGGCGTGATGACCTTGTAACATTTTTGGGGCGCGGTGATCTTGTAACAATTTTGGGGCGCGATTTTCGTATAACGTTTTTGAGCCAAAGTCTGGGGCATTGTGGTCTTATAACATTTTTGTGGTGAGGCCAATTTTGTTAAATATTAGGGTGCGTTGTTTTTGTAACATTTTTGAGGTATTTCACGAGTTATGAATGTTTTGCTGCAGTATAATATATAGTAACACCGTTCCACAGGTAACCACAACCTTCAAGGAGGCAGGTTCCGATGCAGAGAACAAGGCGGTGACGGAACTCTGCCTGCGAGGGTTGCAGCTGCTGTCCTCCTGGTGCTCGGTGCTCACCGAGCTCTGCTCCTGGAAGCTGCTGCACCCCACGGACCACGCCACCAACCCCAGGTGTCCCCCTGACGCTGAGGAGTATGAGAGGGTGAGATCTAGGGTGTATTAGATCTGCCTCTGAGGATTGCAGCTACTGTCCTTCTGGTGCTCAGTGCTCAACGAGCTCTGCTCCTGGAAGCTGCTGCACCCCACGGACCACGCCACCAACCCCAGGTGTCCCCCTGACGCCGAGGAGTATGAGAGGGTGAGATCTAGGGCATATTAGATCTGCCTCTGAGGATTGCAGCTGCTGTCCTTCTGGTGCTCAGTGCTCAACGAGCTGATGATGTTGATGATGCTGCTGCTGCTGCTGCTGCTGCTGATGCTGATGATGATGATGATGATGATGTGGACATCACCAGATTTGTCAAAGTCCTCCTTCCATGGTTCCAGGCTACCCGCTACAACTACACGTCGGAGGAGAAGTTCGCCATGATCGAGGTGATCGCGATGATCAAGGGGCTGCAGGTGCTGATGGCGCGCATGGAGACGGTGTTCGCGGACGCGGCGCGCCGCTCCATCTACGCGGAGCTGCAGGACTTCGTGCAGCTGGCGCTCAGGGAGCCGCTGCGCAAGGCCATCAAGAACAAGAAGGACCTCATACGCAGGTGGGGCACGTCAACCGGAGACGTTGTACCCATCAGACCCATGGGGGACGTTGAACTCGTTGTGCCAACAGATGGGGGATGTTGAACCCGTTGTGCCAACGGATGGGAGATGTTGTGCCAACAGGTGGGGGATTTTGAACCTGTTGTGCGAACAGATGGGGGTGTTGAAACTGTTGTACCAACGAATGGGGGATGTTGAACCCATTGTGCCAACAGATGGGGAGGGTGAACCCGTTGTGCCAACACAAAATAGATGAGGACGTTGAACCCATTGTGCCAACGGATGGGGGACGTTGAGGTCGTGGGGATATTGCAATCAGTGTATCTGGCTCATTCGGAGTTATGTGCGTTTCAAAATTTACTCGCTTTAACGGTGAAGGAAAACATCGTGAGGAAACCTGCATGCCTGAGAGTTTTCCAAAATTTTCAAAGGCGTGCTAATTTTACCGCACCGCACTTGGACAGCGTGGTGGACTACGGCCTGAACCCTTCTCACTCTGAGAGGAGATCTGTGCGCTGCAGTGGGCCGGTGATGGGTTGATGATGATGATGATGATGATGATACTTTTACAGTATAATAGTGTCGGTGCGCGAGACGTGCGGCGACTGGGCGCGAGGCTGCGAGCCGCAGCAGGACCCGGCGCTGCGCGGCAAGAAGGACGCCGAGGCGAGTTTCACCATCAAAGTGCCCAGGCGGAATGTCGGTAAGTACGAATAGGATTTGAGGATTCATTATATTTTGTTATATGGTATAGAGAGGTATGCTTGGAGTATCTTTGCGGGATCAAATCAGGAATTAGGAGGTCCGCAGGAGAACCATATTTACCGACATAGCTCATCAGCTCGCAAAGCAGATAAGACGTTGGGATCCCAAGGTGTGAGTGAATTTTTAAAAAACTAAATACATTTATTAAAGTTTTTGTTGTAGTAGTAGTGTCTAACACTTTCTAAGTCTGCCTGTTTTGTCTAATGTCTGTATTACCTTATTAAAAATACTTTAGAAAATCACTATTATTTTTGAAATAATGCCTCAATCACACCAGCTATGTCATTGTTATCCATCTGTCACTTTTACCCAGCTGTAACTTTTATCCAGCCGTCACTTATCTAGCTGCAACTTTTATCCAGCTGTCACTGTTGTCCAGGGCCGTCGTCCACCCAGCTGTACATGGTCCGCACGCAGCTGGAAGCGCTGATCTCGGACAAGTCGGGCGGCAGACGGACCCTCCGCAAGGACCTGGAGGCCGCAGCGCTGCAGCAGATCGAGTCCTTCCATCGCCAGAGCTTCTTTTGGAGCTACCTGCTGAATTTAGCCGGTAAGGAGTCCCAAAACTCATGAACATCTGCATACCCACATTTACAAACCCATACACCACACACACTCACGCACACGCCCACACGCACGCACCCTCACGCACCCACACGCACACGCTCAAACACGCATCCATACACACACGCACCCATACACACACACACACACACAAATAATCGTGAAAAGCTAAGGTAAACGATAGAATTGAACATTGAACATAAGGTAATAAAGTTTTTTTAAATCTAAATTCATCAGTAGTGGGCACCAGATACTAATAGTATAAAAGTATATGGATACGGAAAAATCATTATTATTAGTTTTATTTGCATAATTTTTTTTAACAGATTCCCTCGCGAAATGCTGCGACCTGTCCCAGCTGTGGTACAGAGAATTCTACTTGGAAATGACGATGGGCAGGAAAGTCAATGTAAGTTGGCCCTTGTTTTTAGTGACTATATAAAAAAGTAAAAGTTGATAATAGAAGTGTTTCAATTATTAAAGTGAAACTTCTTCAGTATCGTTGTGCATCTGAAAATCGATGAAACATAAAAGCGATGCCAAAATCCTGTCTCGCGTACCAGGAGTCCATATGGTGACAGGAGGTCGTTTGAGTTTCCGGGCGCTGCACGAGTGACAGAGAGCATCAAACATACATACATATTCAAATAGGATTTAGCCTGCGAGAGAATGAGATAGAATACAAGTCGGTTTCCAAGACGCTCCGCTTCCGCTCTCCGCCTACGTTCCGTTTTTGAACCTTTATTTCAAAAACATAAACAAATTTTTTTAATATTTACATAAATTTTGGAGCATTCGAAAAATTAGAATATAAGTTTCACTTCTACCGTACGTGAATTGCACACAGACACTTTTTTTATTATTATATCCTTTTGCCGTTTCAGAAATGCACAGTCCGCCACCAGCACAACGAAGAATGCAACGACCTGATCACCATGGAGAAGCGAATCCAGTTCCCCATCGAGATGTCCATGCCGTGGATCCTGACCGACCACATCCTGAAGAGCAAAGAGCCCGCCATGATGGAGTGAGTTTCAGCTTTATTTACCGTACTATAATATTAGTATGGATTTTGGCGATCAATAAATTGGTCTAATAAATCTAATCTTCTTATATAAATCTATATAAATCTTCTATCTTTCAGATACGTCCTGTATCCCCTGGATCTGTACAACGATTCGGCGCAATACGCCCTCACCGTATTCCGCAAGCAGTTTCTCTACGATGAAGTCGAGGCTGAAGTCAACTTGTGTTTCGACCAGTTCGTCTACAAGTTGTCCGAACTAGTTTATGCCCATTACAAGCAGCTGGCTGCGAGGTGACTATGTTTTTTTATATCTTATATTCTGAAGGTGAAAGTATACATCGTGAGGAAACCAGCACGCCTGAGAGTTGTTAATGTTCTCAAATGCGTGTGAAATCTACCGGTTGGCCAGCGTGGTGGACTACGGCCTAAACCCTTCTCATTCTGAGAGGAGACCAGTGCCCTGCAGTGGGCTTGTACTGGGTTGATCATGGTGATGATATTCTGAATAGACATTATCTAGGCAAGCGCGTTTCAATTAAGATCTCATCATTGCTTTTCATCAGGCATAATTGTCGTCAAGCCCGACCATACAATGAGAAAAGGTAGGAATTTCTAAAAATAAATAATTTTGTTTTTTTCATTCAATATTTCTCATGTGGTAACCGCCCAAGGTTTCCAACCTACATTTTGAATGCCGTTCACCACAGATCAATTATGTTTAAGAAACCAATTGGTCTATTACAGCATGTTGTTGGATAAACGCTACCGTGCGGAGTGCGCCGCGCGTGGAGCTAGTACGGGGTGCGGCGCGGGCCGGTACGCGTCCCTGCTCAGGCAGCGGCACGTGGCTTTGCTAGGGAGGCACGTCGATTTGTGCGCCTTGGTGAGTATTATTTAAACAAGCTATATTTTAAGAAAAATTAAACCGTCTTAGATCCAGCAATCTCAAAGAAATTGGTGTACCAATAACAAAATATTCAAATCACAACGGTGCTAAGACTCTTCAGTATTTGTGACACATTTATGCGTTCCCACTCTGAGAGGAGACGCGTGCCTTGTAGTGGGCCGGCAATGGGTTGGTGATGATGATGATGTTGATGAATATTGTATTTCAGGTGGCACAAAGGATCAACGCAGATATGCACCGAGCCTTGGACGCGGCCGTTGCGAAGTTTGAAGCTGGTGACATAACCGGTGTAGTGGTGAGTAGAACCAGTCCAGTAGTGGTAAATATAAAGTTTAGGCGAGCTGAACTGCACTTTATTGCGTTGAAACAGGGGTTGATTTTTATATAAATATCTGTGTGGAGTGAGTGACATTTAAACAGTGCGATCGACGTTCAAGTGGCCTTGAAAGGTGTAACGTTACCATCTGTTACGTTATCTGATATAACCAGTTGTAACGTTACTAGCTTTAACGTTACCATGTTAACATTTACCAGATGTAATTTTTACAGCCTTATCGTTACCAGTTGTAAATTTACTAGCCTTAACGTTACTAGCTTTAATGCCACCAGTAACGTTACTAGCATTAACGTTAGTTGCCGTTTCCAGGAGCTCGAGGGCCTGATAGCGGTGAACCGGCTGTGCCACAAGCTGCTCAGCCGCTACCTGACGCTGGACGAGTTCGACGCGATCCTGCGCGAGTCGGACCACGGCGTGCTGGCGCCGTACGGACGGATCACGCTTCACGTGTTCTGGGAGCTCAACTACGACTTCCTGCCCAACTACTGCTACAACGCCGCGACCGACCGGTGAGCGACCCGCCCCGGCTTCGCACGGGTACTAATTACCCGTTACTATCCCACCGTACATTGTTTTGGTATATCTGAAAGGGATCACGCAGCGTTTTCGGTTACAGTCCCAGGCTGCTTGAGTTTTCCAATATTTTCAACAATTATTATCGTCATATTTCAACCAATTAACACAAACTCTCAACAAAGTATGCACCTTAACTTGCAGTTTCGTGAAGTGCCGCCGCATCCAGTTCGCGGCGCAGGTGCAGCGCGAGAAGCCGCAGCAGTACGGGCACGCGATGCTGTGGGGCTCCAAGCAGCTCAACCTCGCTTACTCCGCCCAGTACGCTCAATACAACGGTGAGGACTTACTCATTAAATGTGACTAGCTGATATCCACCTCCATTTCATCATCATCAACCCATTAGCGGCCCACTTACATGGCATGGGTCTCCTCTCAGAATAAGAAGGGGTTAGACGTGGATTTAGGTCCATTAAAAATCCCGTTGGATCTCTTATTTCCCGCGGCAAAATAGGCTTGTGTCCATCTCTAAAGTTTCTTTACCACAGAGGTTTAATGTCCCTTACATTAAATGTGTGACGCAACATTGGTTCCGTGTCACATCAGGAAGACAGTCTCAAGACCAGGAGCCGCGGCTGAGATAGTTGAATCCGGTGAGTGGCGCAAGTGTGTCTCTCTCATCGAGAGTTACATACTTGTTCTGTTTGCTGTGGAGACCCTGGGGCCATCGAGTTTTAGAGCTAAAACTCTACTTACGAGACATTTCACCGCGGTTAATGGCCTCATCTGGTGGCAGAAGGTCACCAGATGAGGTAATTGACTGCGGCTCGTTTTCTGCGCAAAGAGTCAGTCTGTTCAGGGCGGAAATGCGACCAGTATTCTTAGCACAATTATACGCGGGCATGGAAAAAATATTTTTTTGTTCTAGGTTTCGTGGGCCCCCAACACCTGCACGCTCTGGTCCGCCTCCTGGGCTACCAGGGTGTGGCCGTAGTGGTGTCGGAGCTGCTGGGTGTGGCGCGGGGTCTACTGCACGGGACGCTGGCGCAGTTCACCCGCGCCCTGGCGGCGGCCATGCCGAGGCACTGCAAGCTGCCGAGATACGATTATGGATCTAATGGTGAGTGGTTCTCTTTAACGAAAGTTTTCTACGGCACACGACCTTCTCGGTATCGGTAAGGAAACGGGCAGTTGCAACAGGCGACAGGATTTCAGTAAACTCGTGACCATTTAAAAAGTTTAGTGGTTCCTTAATCGAAAGTTGTTTGTGGTACATGACCTTCTCGGTTTCGGTCAGGAAACCTGGGCAGTTGCGACAGGCGAAAGGATTTCAGTAAACTCGTGACTTTTAAAAGTTGAGTGGTTCCTTAATCGAAAGTTGCCTTCGGTACACAACCTTCTCGTTATCGGTCAGGAAACGTGGGCAGTTGCGACAAGTGAAAGGATTTCAGTAAAGTCCTGATTTTTTTAAACGTTCCGTTTTAAACGAGAGGTTCCGTAGACACAATTTGTATGTGGCAGTTGCTATTTAACATGTTGGTTAGAAAACCTGGGTAGTTACCACGTATGAGGTTTTATTACGAGATACTTAATTTATCTTTTAAGCTATCATGGAGTAGCAGTAATGGTATAAGAGCTCGCGAACTGCTCCACGTTGGACGACGCACTGGCAGCGAATAGTCGCTGAATAGTGAAGGGTTCTCTAAACGAAAGTTGTCTGTGGTACACAACCTTCTCGGTATCAGTTTGAAAACTTGTGCAATTGCGACAGGCAAAAGAATTTCAGTTAACACCTGAATTTTTTTTAAATAATTAGTGGTTTCTATTCACACAATTTTACTGTGGATATTGCCATTTAATGCGTTGGTTGGAAACTGTAACATACCATACAACGTTTCAGATTTAAGTTAAAGACCCGCAGTTAACGTTTCCAAAAAGATCTTTTGAATATGTTTAGCAACTTGAATGGTTTCTTAAGCAAGAATTGAGTGTAGTGGATGCAATTTGGGATGTTGGTTGGAAAACTTGGGCAATTACCACATGCCAAATTAGAGAACAAAATCCGGTCGGATTGTATGGGATCTATGGTTGTTTGTTGCAGGAGTTCTGGGCTACTACCACGCGCAGCTCACGGACATAGTCCAGTATCCTGACGCGCGCACGGAGCTGTTCCACGCCTTCCGCGAGCTGGGCAACATCATACTGTTCTGTATGCTCATCGAACAGGTGAATTACAACACGTGAAATGAATGTTATTATAAGTGCTGGCAAAACAGTAAAGAAGACTGTTACCGCACACGTGCAATTTTAATTACTGCCGCACCTACAAAAGTCGTGTGGTAAAGTTACTCTTTTCTTGTGAAAAGAGTAACTTTACAACTCTACACAAGTACAAAAGTAAGAAAGAGTAACTTGGCATCTCTCTCTAGCCACTTTCAGTATGAATAATTGAATTGTATAAATAGACAGTGCTAGTGACACAAAAATTCAAGTAATTTCATACAAGTATTTATTATTTTATTCGAACCCTGAAAAATCTCCACACGGTATTTTCAAATAAACAAGATTTGGTCTTTTTCAGGCGTTAAGTCAAGAAGAGGTGACAGATTTGCTTCACGCAGCACCTTTCCAGAATATCCTGCCGCGACCATACACTGCCGGTAAGACAATCGAATGTAACAGTTCAGTACGAATGACATTCACAGGTAGGTAACAGATAACAATCACAGGTAATTTGTGTCAAACAAAAATTACATGTACATTAAAATGTTACCTAATGTTGAAAATATTCTATGATCCAGTTATTTATCAGAACTTCGTAGAAGATATGTAACTTTAAGTATTTTTACAGAGGGTGAGAAGCCTGAAACCAAACAGAAGCGCCTGGAGGCGAAGTACTCTGCTCTTCAGATCGTGCAAAACGTCGAAAAATACGGCACTGCTAAGGTGAGTCCTAATTAGATAAAACCATACAACACGTTGCGTCCGACGTGAGTAAGTGTATTTTTGGACACAACGATTTAGATTGAACTAGCGTGGCGTGGCGGGTTACCAGTTTTAGCGAATATATGAATAAGTGTACTAGAGCTAAAGCTCCCGGTCTTTTACAGTTTTTCAATGTTTAGTTTAGAGTTTACACTTTCATTTAAAAAAATGTATTTTCCCGTATAGCAAAGCCAGCTGTCGCGAGAAGGAGACCTGCTGACTCGTGAGCGCCTATGTTGCGGTCTGTCTCTGTTCGCGGTGGTGTTGCGCAGACTGCGCGCCTGCCTCACCGCGCCGCAGTGGCCCGCGCCGCCCGCGCCCGCGCACCACGGCCCGCTGCACACCGATGACACGCAGGAGTTCCACAGGTAACATTCGACACTCACAGGTAACATGTGACGCTCAGAGGGTAACATGCGACACTCACAGGTAACATATGACACTCACATTTAACATATGACACTCAGAGGTAACATGTGACACTCAGAGGTAACATGTGACACTCACAGGTAACATGTGACACTCAGAGGGTAACACTCACAGGTAACATATGACACTCACAGGTAACATGTGGCACTCAGAGGTAACATGTGACACTCAGAAGTAACATGTAACACTCACAGGCAACATCCTACATTCACGGAGGTAACACGTGACATGAACAGAAAACATGCATCGCATAGGCTGTACATGCAACAATAACAGGTCGAAATTACGTCAATAAATGGAGAACAGACGTGATATAGAATTTAAATATTATATATTGTACAATACAGAATTTATTTAATAAATATACAATTAATTTATATGTTTACAGGTTGTGGTCAGCTCTTCAATTCTTGTACTGCATCCCGGTTGGCGAGACGCAGTTTACTGTTGAGTAAGTTATTATAATCTTGACTTTTTTTTAACGAGCCCACTAATAAAGCAAATTCATATTCATAGACCATAACAAAGTTGTACAGTAGTCTATGAAACATCACCTTGATTTTGAAATAACTATTCCGGGATATGTCAGTATCTGTCGCCATTTTGTATGAAATGAAAAAAAAATCGGATTTTTTTTAAAGTTCGCACCTAATTCAAATAAAATCAGCTGACGCTGGAGGTCATCGGACGTTGCGTTACCTACGAGTAGATACCTACTGTTGCGCGCCTTGGCTCGCGATCCTATAAGGCAAATGCTTATTTGGATTGTGTTTAGGTAGTATAATAATAGCGCTAAATTTTCGGAAGAGGTTTCATTATACCCTGAAGCGCGTGTAAAACGTAAACAGCTGTTGTCAGTTATAATGTTTGTTCCACCAGGGAGCTGTTCGGCGAGGGTCTGCACTGGGCCGGCTGCACCATCATCGCGCTGCTGGGCCAGCAGCGGCGCTTCGAGGCGCTGGACTTCTGCTACCACATCCTGCGCGTGCAGCGGGTCGACGGCAAGGACGAGCTCGTCAAGGGCATTGTGAGTATATCTTCTTAATATATAAGACAAAGTCGTGTTTGTTCGAACACTTGTAACTCGAGAACGGCTGGACCGATTTTTATAATTTTTGATTTGTTGTATTTGTCTCCGCCCCGAATAGCAGAATAAGGGCGCTTGTCCACCGCCACCGTCACGAGAACGAGAATACTTTTGGTCGAGAACAAGTTGACGTGACGGGCGTGCGGTGGACACACGGCCGTAGTAAATGTATGTATCACTAAATCGGCGCCGTCCTCTTTTTGTCGGTGACGTCCCGGTGACGGTGGCGGTGGACAAACGCCCTAACTATTAAAACATTTTTTTATATTTTGGACAAATTTTTTTATTTTTATTTTTTTATGATTTGGCATTAAACTACAACACTAAATTTCTTTCTATACCACCAACCCCTATTTTTTAATAGCGATATTAGTACCTTAATAACCGGATACGTGGCGTCTCTGCCGGTTCCGCTAGTTATAGATAAAATAATTATTCTGAACGAATACACGGAAAATAATCTTCACAATAACCAGGCAAGTTCTACAGGTATAAACCAACTATTACATCACAGGTAACAGGTAACAATACGAGTGGGTATATTCAGTCTATTACTATTACAACTACATATAGGCATTATATAACAGCACTGAAATTGTGTCTTCGTTAGGATATTTAAAACAATAAATAATAGCAATAAAATCGTTAAATTTAATCTTCTAATAAGCCACACAAAACAGTTAAAATAATAATATTTTAATCATTGTATAGAGTTTTCCTTGAAGTCGGTATTTTTTCTCTCCATTCCAGCCTCTGAAGCGCATGGTGGACCGCATCCGGCGCTTCCAAGTGCTCAACTCGCAGATCTTCAGCGTGCTGGCGCGACACCTCGCCTCGGACGACGAGCGCGCGGGCGTCGAGCACGTGCGCTGCTTCCCGCCGCCCGCCGCCCACCACCACAACTAACCGCCCACGACCGACCGCCCACCACCGTGACCGCCGCCCACCACCACGACCGACCTCCCACCAACCACCTCAACTCTCCGCCCACCTCTACACATCTTAGCCCCCCGTAAATTATGGCAAGTATACCGCCGCTCACTATCACAATAGAATAGAATAGAAAAGTTTTTTATTCAAATAAACTTTTACAAGTGCTTTTGAATCGTCAATTGAATCTACCACAGGTTCGGAATGCAGTTCCAGCCGAGAAGAACCTGTAAGAAACTCGGCGGTTGCTCTTTTTAAAAATAACATTATAACAATTATTATTATTAATGTACACGATTGAAATGCCGTCTCGCGCATTGCTGGAATGCTGCTGCAATAAACCTGCCACCAGATAATGGACAATTATGCCGCCGCCCGCCAACCCGCATTGGAGCAGTGTGGTGGGTCTAAGCTCCAAATCCCTCTCTTTTATGACAGAGGAGGCCTGTGCCCAGCAGTATGACGTTAAAAAGGCTGTAGTGGTGGTGGTGGTGGTGGTGGGGATACCGCCGCCCATCATCACAACTAACCGCCTATCAATTGTATGGACGAGCATGCCGCCGCCCATGAACTTAGCGCCGGCGCGAACAGCGACAGCGGCGGTGTTACCTATTCGCCTCGGCAGACCAAATAACTTTTGGATACAAGTAGCGTAAGATCATCTCGGTTAAACGGTTGACGGCTAGCATTATTATTCTTTCCTAGTTGCACTGTCAATATAATATTATGAAATTTAATGGAAATAGTTTTGAAATCATTCCATTAATTCCTGTTTAGATTAATAAGTTTTTTTTTTGTGTTCAACTCACCAAATTTTTTGTAACCTTATAGTAACCTATTCCAATCTTTAAATCTATTCCAATCTTTTATAATCTATTCCAATCTTTTATAATCTATTCCAATCTAACCTTTAACCTACCGAATCTTAATCATTTTCTAAAAAAAGCCAAATCTAACAACACAAAAACTGTTCATTTTTCTATTTCTTATTCCAAAACAAATGGTTCTTACGATATGTTAAAATATTAAGTAAAAATAATAATTGTCAAAAATAAAATAAAGTGCTTTCACATATTTTTTCATTATTCCAATTACATTAATAAACGAATATTCCAGTTAGCGTAAGTAATGTATTATTAGATATTGTATCGCATTTACGAGTAGTATAGACATTTTTTACTTTTTTAGGTACCTAAATTTTTACTGTGTCTTTAAGTCTCAATTATTCTACTTTACTTGAGTAGGCACTGCATTACCTGATTAGAAAAATAGCAAATAATAATTAATATGTAGAATTAGAATAAGATTGCAATTTTGGAACTAAACTAAAGTTCGCATAGCCATTGAAGCAATCAAAAATTAAAATGTAACTTGACGTGTAGGCTCCTTAATTGCATGTTCCATAAATCGGGTAATCCTTGCGGCTGCTCGCGCATTCCGCGGATCATCATATTATGGTATTTGGCACATATAAAATACATATAAATATGAACGTTAGAGAGCGCGCTCACGAGCCCGCTTGTTTTTGCGGGACCGCAGCCGCCGCGGCTGCGGGCGTCGCCCGCCGAGTTGGCGGGCGACGCCCGCAAGACCGGCGGTTATAGTTATATATGAAGAGCTGGCGAACAAAATGTTATATTTTTTAATCCGATGGTCTTTGGCTTGCTGAATAAGAATATCAACTTAATTTTACTTTAAACGGCCCGCAACTGTATCAAAATTGCATCCATAGGTCGTGGTTTCGATCATAACGGCATAATTACAATAAAGTTTCGAAAGATTTGAATAATCGAGCACGTTTTCGTTCAAAATGGATTAATTTCCATACTTTGTAAGATGTCAATCAAAATGATTATTTCTTTTTCAGAAGAAAAATTTGTTTTTTTTTTACTAAGAATTTTTTTTTTTAATTAAAAAGTTTATCATTTAAAAACTTTATTCACTAATAAAGTTTTTAAACAATTTATGTTGAAATTGGCCTAAACTAACTTACAAATATCAGATTGACTTACAAATGATAGATTATTTATTGTTGAAAATTAATTAGAATTTTTAGAAATGGTTTACGAATTATTAATTTCATAATTGAAATAGGTTAGAATTAACTGACATTTGATTCATTCAGTGGCGCCGAACCGCCATCTTGAATTATTGGTATAAATACGGGTAATTCGAAGCCATGAATTGAGTCTCCTCCAAAGACTCAACCGACTATTAGATGCTTCAGCGTCTAGGTCGTGATATTTGATTGAGGGCTGCGATAGCAATCACACCCTCATCGAATAAATGCTGCCATTTTGGACTTGGCTGAGTGTAATTAATTAATTAGTATAAAATATATTTGAAAATAGATCTCAGTTAAACTAATCTCTGAGTTGATATAAATTGAGTTATGTGCGGGTGATAAACGCAGATATTTTAATAATAGTTTGATTTAGTTTTAATATTAATTGATAGTCTGCTTCTGGAGTTATGTGTTTACACAAACAAGTTATTGCTTGCAATATTAATTAATTATTGCTTCCGTTAACTTATATGAGATAGCAAACTGAATTTAACATATTATTATGTTCAATAAAGTCACAAACTACATATGGGTAAATAAAAATCCACGCCAAAGCTCACTGTAAGTATGTCATTCAGTTTAATATTAATATTTAATAATTAATAGGTTACCTGAATCAATACAGGCCATGCCTCTTCAAACTTTTAAAGTAAAACTAAAGAACTGGCTCATGGAGAAATGTTCTTACAATTTAAAAGAATATAGGTATGACATAAATTCTATTTATTGCAATTAATTTTATATTTATATCTTTAGAACGTTGACATGTATGCTACTTACGTCATTTTTTTTAGTCTTAAAATCAATAATTCAATTTGCACACTAATTTATTAGTTAAATGTGTTGGAAGACAATAAGCTTTAAGATCCATAATATTTGTACCACATTTTTGCAAATAAAGACTCTTACTCTTTAGTTTGATGCAACTATACCGTTTTGTTCGCCAGCTCCTCCTATAAGAAAAATGCGATCGCGCCCGCCGACAAACCGCAGAGCTTGCGGGCGACGCCCGCAAAGCTCGCGGGCGCCCGCTGCCCGCCTTCTGCGGGAGCCGCGAGCAACCGCCAACTCTGCGGGAGTAAATCGCGTCGTGAGTTTTGCACTCGACATTTGTATGAATTTCGAGTATTGCGGGCCCGCAACCGCGGCGGGCGCGGGTGCGAACCGCTCCGTGAGCGCTCTCTCTGAAACGTCAAATTATGTATAGGTCTCGCCAAACAAATATTCGCCTCTGAATATAACTGCAAAGCGCGTCGCAGTAGCATATTTTAGATATCAGTGGGCGGACATAAAGGGACGAAGCTAGCGCAAACGTGCGCGAGTGCTCTCGCACGAAGCTCAGCGACGAATATTTGTTTGGCGAGACCTATACATAATATAATAATTTTTTTTAAATTGTTAAAATGTCACCTAGGTAAAACGCACCTCATTGGCTGGGCAGCGCCTTTTGTTGTCTATATGAGAGAGCGAGACAGAATACAAGATTTGATGCTGTAATATCGAACATCGATACTGTCCGATGTCCTGTTTTTTCTAATTGCGCCTTTTTTAAAGATTTTATTTTCTATAAGATTTGTTTTAAATTTGTGTTTATTATTTACAATTTTATAATTATGTATTCGGTATATTAAGATTTTTATCAGTAGAATTAAATTATTTAATCAATAAAATAAATATGTAATCGGAATTAATTGTTTCATTTAGCTACGGTACCTACCACTACCACTATCGTTGTCTACAGAACCCTTTTTAATTTCATAGTAGAACTTTTATCAAAATCTGTTTGTGCAGTTTTATTCTAATAATAATTAGAATAAAACTGCACAAGCCAGGTAGAGCCAGGTAGATTCACTCGACAATAATTCAAAAAGCACTTTTAAAAGTTTATTTGAATAATTTTTTTTTTATTTAATTCGATAATGAGCCTCTCGAAATATTATGCTACAAACGCCAGTAAACGCTGAGTCCTAAAAACCGTTAAAAACTATTCGTATTCGTAAATGTAGAATAAGCTTTGAGATCTCTTTTCGTCTAAAATCCCTCGGTGCATGAAGACCAAATTCACGGAACAGTGCAACACTAACTATACCTCAGTCATTCAAGAGATATGCTCGATCAGATATGAGGAAATCCGTAGGAGCCAAAGCCACCGACATAGCTCAACGATGCTAGAATGGCAAACTCGCACTCTATACAAGCGGCACAAGACCGCGACGTGTGAACTCCCTAGACCTACGTTCAGCAGCAGTCTATCGAAAGAAGAGAACAATAAAACAAACATACAGCCACGCTAAGTATTTATTTAAAAAACTTAGTGAAATGCATTACCCGTCGCCTATAAGTCCCTTATGTTACATAAATATTATTTTTAATTTTTAGTTGTTTTTTTTTCTCGAAGCACTAGACTAAGAATAAAAATATGCACCACAGAGTAGTGAGGTTCTCCAAGACAACAGTTTTTTTTTAATTTGTCTTTGTTTTGTATTGAATTATTATTTTCAAAGCATTTGGTTTTTAACGAAAAATAAAACATCGTCACTAAATTCTTCGGTTACTTTGTTACTAGTAAATTCTCTAATACATATTTTTAATGGAATTTTAATACCTAGTATACGATTTAGGAAATTAAAAGAGTACCTTACTTCTTAGTTCTTAGTAAAGATAGTTTCTCTTTTAACTTTAAGCTCCTTAATCGTTTAAGTTACAATATTAAACAACAAAAACGATGTTTCTCTAATATTTTTTATTTATTTAAAGAAAAAAAAAATGTTGTCTTCGAAAACGGTTACAATATTATTGCCGACACAAATGACATAATATAAAAACTTACTTGTTATGAATCTTTTTAATCCAAAAGACCGGTTCGAAATCACTATCACTTAATAACCGGAGCTTTTGAATTCTGAAAAGTAACATGAATTTTCGAAGGTTCCAAACAGGATAAAAGCAAAGTGCCACTTAAAAATAGTAGTTTATGAAACAAGAGTGCTATTATTACGGTAATTGGTCAAGGCGGTTTAAGTCCGAGCCGTAGGTAAGGAGTTTTAATAGTGACGAGAGTTCAATTAATTATTATCGATGCACTCTGGTAGACTCTGCCTAGACTATGGCATCAAGATAAACTGACTAATTACACAAATTTGCGTTTATGTCAATACATACAAAGTAAAATGTGAATTTTTGCAAAATCTAAATAGACTGTTTGGCAGAAAGGCGGTGTTTTTTATTTACTTGATAGATTATTCATTTGATTATTGTAACTAAATATTAAAGCCAAGTTAAAATATGAAGAAAAAACACTGAAAAACATATTTTTTTACTGTATTTTAAATATATGTACTCATAGTTTCTTTTTCTTTATATTTTGTATAAAGCAAATCATTTCATATTTTTTTTATAAATACAAAAAAATATAATATAAAAAACTACACCAAGAAAAATTCGCCTCCATTCTAGTTGGAACCCTATCTAATCGCATATTTGATGTAATTTGTACTTTTTTCGAAAAGATGAGTGTTAAAAGTTTATTGTTTTTTTTAACAAAAGTTAACAGAATTTTTTAATTTTAAACCTATAACAATTCTATGTCTAACTATAATTAATATACATAAATAAAGCTACAGATAAAAATATGTTACACATTATAAAAAAACATAGTTTCAAACATTCAATCGCTTCTAAAATTACTTATTGCAACTTGACAATGTCGAAAGACATTATTTATTTCAACTTCTGCTAAGAAGTCAAAAGGGGTTAGTAGAGAACTGCACTAGTTCGACCGAAAGACTAAGCGACACTAAAAAAAATGGAATATTTTTTTTCTATCACAATTTTTTAAAGTTTTTTCACGAAAAAAAATCTATTCAAAATAACAACAGTTTCGATGCATTTGTCATAAAAATTCTTTTCTTTTATCAAGGTAGTATACATTTCTTGTGTATACTTAATTTATATATTCTATTTATTATGAGAAACTTTTATTCATGTAAATAAAAAAATGTTTCTTTTTTCTTCTATAATACAGAGTTAGGTACATTTTATACGAAATAATTTTTATTTTTTTGATGTTGTATTGTTATGTTACAATACGTGTTACACAATATAATTACCTAGTGGTTTTTTTACAGTTTCCTATGGACAGATAATCAATAAATATCCCGTCAGTAATTTTTGACGTGTAAAATGCGATAAAAACGTTATTTATTATAACGTTATATATTTCTGTTTCACGATGTTTATTGAATATCTGAACCTTGTATTTACGTGGATGATAGTAAAATCTAATGCACATTGCACTGTATAAAAATATACATAATATAATGACATATAGTAATGGTAGGTACCAAGGGCGTCGCCAGCCGATGGCCAAGGGGGGGGCAAGTTGATGATAATATTATAGTATGGGAAAAGTACAAAGTATTGTTGGTACAGTCCAGAGCTTTTGAAGCTGGTTACGAGCTCTTAATTTATTTTCGAATTAGAATTTTTCATTGACCTCGTTTCCATTTGCGCTAGGTTTAATTTACATACTTAATGCAAAATATAGCATATCTATATTTTTTCAAATCTCTAGGGGGGGGCAGCTGCCCCCCCCTGCCCCTACCTGGCGACGCCCATGGTAGGTACCACATAATATAGTAGAATGAATGTGGTGTGAAAGAAAAACCGACCAGCGATTTTGTCAATTCTTGTATTATTTCATATTAGGCGTCATCATCATCATCAAACAAAATAAAAATCGTGATTTTTAAAAAAATATAAATGAGAGAAACATCAGATGTACAAAATTAAAACATGTATTCACAAACTTTTTAAAATTTTAATATTTTTTTGTCAAATTAAATTTATTCAGAAAAATCGGCCAAATTAACTATAGATCATTCTAAAACAAACCTTACTTTGATCATTTTTAAGGTTTGATAGACTAATGTTGTTTAATGTCGCAATGACCAATACACGGCACGACATACGCGCCATACATAAAATATGATCACTCCGACCGCACTTCTGTCGCATCGCGGCGCGTCACAACACAATAGGGTGTTTTAATCTTTAGACATACTATGACTGCAATATATTTTGCTGTCGTAACCTCAATGAGACTACACGAGTTTTAAGGGCGAATCTAAACTTTCATCCGTTTTTTAGTTTCAATGTAACTCTAATAATAATTTTGAGGCTTCCAGCAATACGGCTTCCTACAAACGCTAAATAGAAAAGTAGGTAGGTATTATTACGTGATACACGTGTTTTATTTCACAATGCTTACGCTATGTATGTTGGTTGTAGGCGTATAGTAGGAACTCGACATCGAATTTCGTTTTCGAAAAAAAAAAAAAAACTGAAAAACTCGTACTACGGCATACAATAGTCTCTATATTATATTAATAAATATTTATACATCCCGGCAAAAAAGTAGTAGACAAAAATAGGGGGAATCACTAATTCATCTTGAATCTAGCAACACAAATGCCATTCGAAAAAGAAGTAGTTCAAAGTAACTTTGGCCCAACCAATTAGAACTCTGATGGTTTTATTCATAATTATTTATTTCATTTTAGAACCTAACGCGGAATAAATAAATATATGTGAATATCAAAACATTGAAGGGCACAGCACCATAATGTAATAAATAGTAAGCAAAGTAATTTTCCAATAAAAAAAAGTGACGACCATGTTGCGGCTGATCCGCCATTTGCATGACATCAATTAAAACGTGCACACTCCATAGAGATAATAATAATAAATAGAGTTGGCATAATGTCCTATAGAAATTAGTGGATCGGAAAATAGCTCAAGCTTATCAAAATTTTCATAAGTGTGAAAGAGACAACATTACATTTTTGACATAATAATAAAACAGTTTGCGGCAGACTCGTGACCTAAGATGGCCTCCCTAAAATGTATACATGAACACTCACACACGCACAACTTGAGACATCACAATGAACACGCGCCATTTTATGTCTTCGGATTGTGCGTGTGTGAGTGTATTTTTGGCACGTTTTTAAGGTAGGTATGCCAACTCTATTTATTATTATTATCTCTATGGCACACTCACACTCACACACGCACAAATTCAAAACGTCATAATGAACATGCGCCATGTTTGTGTTGTGGATTCTGCGAATTTTATATACAATTAGTGTAATTTTCGACACGTTTTTACAGTACTTAGTTATGCCATGTACCCTCTGTAGATGTATTTGCACAACACTGGCACTTGATAGCTCTATAAAGTGTTGCCATTAAACATAAAAATTAATTCAACAGTACTTTTTTGCCAAGCTATACAAAAGCGTAGGTTTTAGAGTAGTTATTCGTCCGTTTGTGTTGTGTTCATAGAGAATATATTTTCTTCTGTTGCGGCGTCAGTAGTATGTCTGTCTGTGTGCGTGCGCGTGCAGCGGATGTCACTGCTCGTAGTTCTTCGCTTTGCGCTCCAAGTCGTCGTCGGTGGTTCGGTTCATCGGGTGATCTGAAATTAACGGGAACGTTGAGAACTTATGCGAGCTTCGGTAAGTCGTAACTTGCAACCGCATCGAAGCAGCGTGGCGGGTTTAAGCTCTAAATCCCTCTATCTTATAAAATATCTGCCTGTGCTCAGTAGTGGAATGGTAAAGGGCTGTAGCACTGGCGTGCACTCGATAAAAGCAGAAAAGCACTGCATACCCTGAGAAAACCAATGCTTAGCTAAAACGACAAGACAAGCAGCAGAAATTTTAATACTACCGATTGCATACCCTGGATTCAAACCCTATGCACGCCACTGCTGTAGAGGTGACTTCAAAACAAAGGACAAGTCTATCTATCCTTGGAAGCCATTCATAAATTAAGTCACACAAATTTTATGATTTTTGATCATCGTGGACGCACGTACGTCAAGTTATAGTTGACCCCAAACAAATATTCGGCCCTGAGCTTCGTGCGAGAGCGAACCCGCGCAGGTTCGCGCTAGGTTTCCTTTCCCTTTCTGTCCACACACTACATATATCTAAAATATACGTATGCTATTGCGACGCGTCTTGTGGCTATGTTCAGTGGCGAATATTTGTTTGTCGTCAAGTATACGCGGTTGTTGGTGTCGCACTCACCGGCGTGCTGCATCTTGGGCACCAGCACCACGTTGCCGTCGGCCGCCTGCTGCAGCGAGTACTGCGCCGACGACAGCGGCCGCCCCTCCGCGTCGCGCAGGTTCTGCGACAACAGAGGAGGTTATGTCAGCAGAGAGAATAGTAATTTATGAAACGGTTGCATAATAGAGGTTATTAAAACATGAGCGTGGGTTTCAAAAACGATCCGCAGCTCAGGTGAGTTTTTTAATAGTATCACACGAGTGTTTTAATACCTAATTATGTAGATACACTACTTTATCTAAACTCATATCTTAAAATCCAAACCATAAAATCTTGGTAATATTTGTCGCGAGTTTTCCTTGATTTTGCTGGCAAAAGATTGTTGGTCGGTGGTCAGGTGGAGTCAAATTCTCTTCGGTATCACTGCTAGACATTTTCCGCACAATAAAAACCACGTCTTGTAAAGTTTTGAGTTACAAAAACAACAAATAAAAAATTTAAATAATATAACTAGCGTATGGCGCCAAAACTCAGTTGTTACAAAATGTGCGTGCAGACTGCAGTGTCAGGTGATGTCTATTGTCTATGGTCAATTATGGTAGCGCCACACTCTGGCCGCCGCGCCGTCACGTCTAAGTAAAAATCCAGGAAGAAAATATGCTCTATATTAATTCGTATAATATCTAAAATTATAGTAGGTAATACAATAGCCATAGACAATACAATAAGTCTCACATAATCGACCAAGGAAGTCGCGCGATTTCCCGCCATGGCTCAAAAATCTAGAACCCAGAGTCGTGACTCGACCAGACCTGTACTATAATGGAGAAAATGTCGACTTCTACCTATTTGCGCGGCAACCGAACCATCAAGAACCGCGGAGCGCGCTAGGTACTCGTAGCGGCATACCTTCGTAGGTATGCGCAGTGCGTCAGGCCTGGTGGTAGCACTGAATTTTAGACTCTAAAATGAGGGTCTTAAAGTCCATTTTACCTGGAACACGTGTCGGTAGAGCGCGGCGAAGCGCTCCTTGACGCGCTGCCTCTCGGCCAGCAGCGAGTGGTGGTCCCGCTGAGTGCGCGCCTTGCGGTCGCGCACCGTGCGCACCTCATCCGCCAGAGATGTGATCTGGTCCAGCTTCCGCTTGCGACAGTTCTGAGCCGCCACCTGGACCATAGAAGCAATGGCTGGATCATGCGTCATGCTCGTGAACGGGTGCCACCGTCGGAAATGGGGCTACTTTTGTCTGCCCTTCTTCACATGTGTAGAATTGTAAGCACCATTCCGAACCAGTGGTTCATTTGTCGATTCGTAAGCACTTGTAAAGGTCTGAAAGTCGTTTGTGGGAATGGGCGTAATGTTCTATAACAAAATTCCACAAGCAATCTTAGACTTGCCTTTACACAAGTTTAAGAACTCTGTTAAAAGTATGCTCATAAAAAAAGCTTATTATACAATTGAAGATTATATTAACGATAAAAAGCATGAATTTAACTCGTTCCAGCAATGCGCGAGACGGCATTTCAATCATGTACTTACATAAATCGTTATATTGTTATTTTTAAAAAGAGCAACCACCGAGTTTCTTACTGGTTCTTCTCGGTTGGAACGGCATTCCGAACCAGTGGTAGATTCAATTGACGATTCAAAAGTACTTGTAAAAGTTTATTTGAATAAAAAACTTTTCTATTCTATTCTATTCTAGAACGTGACAATTATTGTTATTCTATTTACAGAATAAACAATGTGCATCGGAAGTAACTACTAACATTCAAACTAGATGTCGCCACGCGTTCACAAAACGCTTAGTCATATAAACCTGCACCGCATTAGCGAAATATCAAGTGCAAGAAGACCGCTATTAAAAACGAAGACAGGTAATGGTAATGATGAGTACTGATAAGAAAAAAACGCGAAAAAAAATTATTAAAATATTTCCTGTATTTTTTAAAAGTTCACAATGTAATGCAACGAACGGTCACATAACGTTGGTTAAATCTATACTAATAAATAAAATTGAAGTGTCTGTCTGTAATATCGAAATAACTACCTCATATTAAGCTCATATGGTTATTTGAACGATACTATAACCGAATCACACGTTTTTAGAATTTTTGTCTGTCTGTCTGTCTGTCTGTCTGTTTGAACGGGCTAATCTTTGGAACGGCTGAACCGATTTTGACGGGACTTTCACATACAAGTAGATAATTAACCAGGGAGTAACATAGGCTACTTTTTTAACCGACTTTCAAAAAAGGAGGAGTTGTGTTTTTCTACCTATGTACATCGATATCTCCGAGATTTCTGAACCGATTTGCGTAATTTTTTTTTAGTCGATAGAGAAACATTGCGACACTGTCCTACAAAAAATTTGGATTCCAACTCCTCAATCCTGATGCTGTAGGGGATCTGATCCCCAACACTAATGGGATTTAAGCACTGTTGGTTATTTAAATTGATATTGGGGATATCAATTAAAGACTTTATTGTTGAATGACCTTGAGTAGGTACATGTCCAACTCCTCAACCCTGATGCTGTAAGGAATTGCATTCCGAAATCGTAAGGATCCCACGGAATTTTTCCGTTTTGTGGACGGGTTACTACTTACTACAGATACTTAGCTACTTTTTGTTCTGGAAAATCAAAGTTCCCACAAGATTTTAACAAACCACACGGGCGAAGCCGTGGGCATCATCTAGTGCCTAATAAAGTTGTCACCACGGTGATCTCGAATTGTGCACGCTAACATTGCCGGTTTGAAAAATACTAAATACCAAACCACTAATATTACAAAGTATAAGGGCCTGTTTCACCACCTTCTGATAAGTGTCGGATAGCCTAAACGTAAGTTTTGTCACTTTCTTACTTTATGCCAAGTGACAACGACAAAAGTTGTGAATAAACTATCCAACACTTATCAGAAGGTGGTGAAACAGGCCCTAACATAAATGATATTTATTGGTATTGGATAGTGTTTAGGTAGTACAGTAATAACGCTACGTGTTCGATAACGTGCCCTTTATACCCTGTACAATGTACATACAAGCGACACGACAGATACCCCTTTATATAAGTAGCGGCACGTAAATCTAGCGCTGAGCGAGAGAAGTGCGCGCTGCGTCGTACGAGTGAGCGGGACACAGTACGATTGGAGAGCCAATCAGCGCTTACGAGGGATCCGCGAGAGCTAATCAGTGCTTACGAACGATCCCCACGCCCTCCCCGCGGCCCCCTCACACCCCGAGATACCTCATTTTCGACTTATTTGCCGTGACTTGTACCCTGTACATACAAGAGACACGAGGATCGGACCAGCTCGGTCCCCGGGCACGGTCAAGTCCATGGTGACGTACACTCTGTATAACAACATTTAGCTCTATGTATGAGTATGTGCATGTACCTTGTTCTTACCCCTGCGCCGAATGTCCCGTATGAGGGACAACTGCGCCTCGCTCAGGTCGTGCTTTGACAGCCGCTCGTTGAACTCGTCCATCGGCAGGTTTATTATGTCCTGGACTTCTAATGGAATTCCTGTAACAAAATTAAAATATGGTAAAATTACATGCCTAATATTATGACTTATATATGTAGTTTTAAAGTCGAAGCGAGAGTTAACTAATATGCCGCTAGATGGCACTGTTTTAAAGTAGAAGTCAGAGTTAACTAATATGCCGCTAGATGGCACAGTTTTAAAGTAGAAGTCAGAGTTAACTAATATGCCGTTAGATGGCGTTGTTTTAAAGTTGAAGCGAAAGTTTATCTTCCATCCATCTATCTCTCCATGCCCTTTGTAGAATACATACATACCCAACGCTTTAGCTCGTTTCTCGTCCCGCGAGAGATGTGACCCGCCGCAGCCGCCGTCCGACATGCTTCCGTCCGTTAGTCGACGCACTGCACATTGAAACGATAACGTTACAACGATTAACGTTATGTTAAACGGTATATTTACGAATGATAACGTTATGAATATAACGTTATTAAACGACTTCAAAACAAGGAGGTTATCAATTCAACACGTATGTAATATTATTGGAATCGTCATATTATATTCATATAATATGTTAATCTATTAGCGTCCAAATAATTATACGAAATTTTATAGATGTATGTATGTTTTATGTATGTTTGTCCACGAATTTCTCTGATACTTTATCGGATTGTGACCATTCTTTTTTTATTGGCGTACATTTACTTCAACTTAGCGAAAAAAATAATAACAGTGCAAGTTTCACCAAAATCGGTTCAGTCGTTTTCAAGATATGGACACTTTTCTCTTTTCAGATATTCTTCATTTCGGTATGATTCGATATTCGTCATTAGTTTATTTTTAATTATAGCTTGTTTACTTCACATTAATAGGAAAGAAAAAATAATAATAGGGGGTTGGTTAAGGAAATATGTGAACCTCTCTTGTCTCGTGGCGGGGGCCGCTCGGCCGGCAGCGGCGCGCTGTACGTGTGGTTGTGTCGCACGCGGTCGCCGCCGAAACCGAACCTGGGACCCGGACTCGGCACTGCGCTCTACACGACAATGTACAAAAATAACATTAAAAATATACTCTATGGTATGACGTCGGACATATCCAATATGGCGGGCGTGATACTAACAAGGAAAGACACATAGGTACAGATAAATATACATATACCTATTATTATGTTCAGAATTTAGATTTGCACTTCCTTTGTGCTTGGAAAGTACGTTAGTTTATTTACAAAGTGTGTTGTATTGTGTGCCATAAATCTTGTAAACTTGTCGTGTATATGCGATCAGATCAAAACGAAGAATTGAGAGATGATAACGGTCTTCGTTATTTACAGGATATAACTTTCGAAAACTTAGCTCTAATTAATATACTACCAAAACATAATCCAATACTAATAACCATTTGTCTTATACTTGTAGTATTAGTGGTTTAGTATTTAGTATTTTTCAAACCGGCAATGAACAACGTACAAAACTCAGGGCATTGACAATGAAAACTTTAGGTATTTAGGCGTCAGCTGATTGCGTTACATTGCGAAGTTTAAAAAAATACGTGAAATATTTAATTTTTTTTTTCGCGTTTTTTTTGTAGTATTTTGTCAGTACTAGAATAGATGCTATTATCTGTCTTCGTTTCCGAAAGCGGTCCTCTTATCCTCTGTAAGCGATGTGTAAAGGATGTTTAAGTATGGTGTACCTGCAGCAGCGCGTGGCTGGAGTGCGGCGCGTTGAGGTCGAGCGCGGGCGGCGCGGGCGCGGGCGCGGGCGGCGCCAGCTGCGCGCGCGGCGCGTACTCCACTGTGCGATACAATCAATATACATACGTACAATGAATAGTATACATAAATCATTAATTTACCCGTTTGAGAAAAAACAACGAAAACGTCATTAAATTTTCTTTGAAAAATATACAGATATTCGATGACAATCGAAAAACAATCGATTTTTCGTTCGATTGTTCAATTGCTACGGGTTTAATTAATGCGCGGGTTACGTTGGGACGAATGAAAGCAATTGCGCAACTGATTTAGATTTTTGATTTATCCGTTGTAGACCGTGCGGTCCGCTTTAATTGGAAAAATAAACGATTTTCAGTTGAATTTCGTATTCTTCGTAAGTATTTTTCGATTTCTTTTACATTTTGTTTTGAAAAGAGCAACTGCTAAGTTTCTTGTCGGCTCTTCTCAGCAGAATCAGCATTCCGAACCGGTGGTAGATTCTTGACATGTCATAAGAGCCACACGCTGGCCTGCGTGAAATAAACGATTTTGAATTTATACAATTGTTTTTTAGACAAAAATCTACAATCGATTGATACTTTGCAAGTATCGCCTACTAGAGTGATCTACTCTCTACTGACCGTTGTGCATGTGCATGTCGTGGTAGGGCTGCTCGCACTCGTACTTGACGACGCCGGGCGCGCGTGCCGCCAGCGGCTCTAGGGGCGCGGTCGGCTGCTCCTACAACCGAAAACACATCATGGAACTTGATAATAAATATTATCCACTCATTAAATAAATTAAAATTTTAAAAACCCCCGACATTCGGCATTTTGTGCTGGCGACCATCTTGGAGCAATTTTCATCAAACGTAGCTACGAACATTGCCGACTAATTCACCTTTGAAACAAAAAAAACCGCATTCAAATCGGTCCACCCGTTTGAGAGCTACGGAGACAGACACACACACACAAGCGGTCAAACTTATAACACCCTTCTTTTTGCGCCGAGGGTTAAAAAAAACTAATATTCATAATTCAAGTATAGAGTGTTACCTGGAAGCACCGCTTGCCGAACATGTGATGTTTCTTCTGCGGCGCGTGCGAGCCGCGCTCGCGTCCGTACGCGCCATCGTACGGCCGGAACTTAGAACTGAAACGATCAAAATTAAAATAAAAATCTATTTACCACCACCACTAAAGCCTTTTTGACGACTGCTGGGCACAGGCCTCCTCTCTCGTAGGCGAGAGATTAGAGCTTATACCCGCTACGCTGTTCCAATGCGGGTTGGCGGGCTTTAACGACTATTGTCACATGATAGTGATAATAACCGGAACCGACTGCTTAACGTACTCTCCGAAGCACGGAGGTGAAACACCGCCAACTACCAACTCCGGGCTGGCACTGAGAATTTCTTGACAGAAAGCCCAATACCTAGCAATTATTTGCCCGATCCGGGTATCGAACCCGGGACCTCGTTATATGCAGTCGCACATGCTAACCACTAGACCAACGAGGCAGTAAAAAAAATCTATTCATTTGTTGAAATTGTTCACTCGCCCGGTGAACTACGGCGTGAACTGTTCTCATTTTGAGAGTAGACCCGTGCCCTGTAGTGGGCCGGTGATGGGTTGATCATGAAGGTGATGATGATGATGATGATGATGATGATGATGATGATGATGTGAATGTACTCGTCAGTTGATACATACCTGTGGAACTCCTGCGCTGAGTCGCTACCGTCGCACCACTCGCCGTCCGACAGTGACGGCACCCGCTCAGACCCCATCGACGACACGGCGCTGTCCGACGCGGAGTCGCGCTCTGGAACCATAGTGATTGATGGTAGACAGACGATGGTAGGTTCGTTACTAGTTGACAGACAGATGATGGTAGATTCGGTACTATTAAACAGATAGAAGAAACATATCTTATCTGTTCACTAGTACCGAATAAATAATCTTCTGTCAGTCCAATAGTACCGAACGGAGTCTAGCATCTTGTTCGGTCGCTAGTAACGAATCTATCATCTTGTCTATCCCTATCCCATATCCTATGAGATGATCCTATCGTAATATGACATATGGGGAGAGAATGGTAGATTCGGTACTAATGAATTGACAGAACATGGTTTATACGGTACTAGTTATAAACATCGGCACGAACATCGATCGCTGAAGGAAAGTGGCGGGGGTAAGCTATTGTATTACGTGCGCGACAGTTCCCATGCGCAGCTATCCCCTCCACGTTTCATTCAGCGTTCGATGTACGTGCCGTGGGTTATACCAGACAGATGATGATAGATTCGTTACTAGTTAACGAGATGGTACATTTGGTATTAGGGGATATAGATAGTAGATGATAGATTCGTTGCTAATTGACAGACAGTAGATTTTGCACTAAAGGACAGACAGAAGATGGTAGAATAGAGTAAGAAAGACAGTCCAGATGGTCAAAAACCTAAGAACGAACTGCTTGGCGCAGAATTTTGCGATCTGAATTCCGCTCCAACACTATTCGACAAATCTGAGCGGAAGTATGTACCTTTGAACTCTGCTTAAAAGAATAGCAGTTGCAGTGTAATTGATTCACGGAAAAAGATTCATCCATCCAAATATGCTTTTATCCAAATGTCCACTAGCAACACAACTTGCAGATATCAGCTATGGCAAGTCACTGTGAAAATACTCGCAGCAATTCAATTTTTGCAAGTTTTACTTAGTCTGATATTGACTTACGCAAGAGAGTACGTGAGTTACTCGCCAGTGGACACTCGACATCACTTTTCAATACGATATATTTGGATTTCCGTGCGCTTTTCCGCCTGCAGCAACCAGCTAGAATTGTCCCTAGGAATCTAACTGGGGAAAGCTAGGCGGGACGCCGGGGACAATCCGGGAGTGTCCCGATGTGGAATCGAGAGTAGAGAGTAGAGTTTGTACTCACCAGTGGCCATGGTCATGTGCGTGTGGTTGTGCGACGCGGACACGTGCGCCGACGACGCGCCGTCCAGCATGCGCATCGTGTACATGCCTGCAACGAGGCACATGCATGCGTTACACTCATATACTTAACTAGCTGTTGCCCGCGACTTCGTCCGCGGTATTAAATTTTTCAAAAGTCCCACGGGAACCCTTCGGTTAGGTTATAGGGAAAGTTTTTATTATTTAGAACTAATAACTTACATGCCGATTTTCGTATCTGTAACTTCAAAAACATAGAACTTTCATATAACAATCCTACCCCCATTTTACCCCCATGGGGAGGAATTTCGTAAAATATTTTATCTACTCTCATATCATAAAATTCCGAATATGAAATCAAAATGTGTCATATATTGGACTACTTTATTCACATACATCTATAATATTTAAAAAAAAAATTAAAAAAGTTCATTATAACACTACTTTGTTAGGAAATTATTGCAAAACAATGTTAAAAAATAATTTTTTCTACATTATAGTACAGGCACTGGGTTCTGGTATTTTTGAGCCATGATGATGATGATGATGATGGGTGTTTATTATTATTATTATTTAATACTTTATTGTACACCAAAAAAACATAAATTAAACAAAAGAAACATTTTAAAAGAAATAGGTACAATAGTTAGTTTACAATAGTTAGTTAGTTTAATTTTGTTACTTACAATGATTATCCCGCTATCAAAGTTACCCTATTACTACTACTGCGAAAGTGTGGCGGTAGCAAGATGCGGCCAGAGGACAGAGTGTAGTGCTACCATAATTGACCATAGACGCACTGCACGCACCGCACATTCGAAATTGACAATTGAATTTTGGCGCCTATTATTTAAATTTTTAATTTATTATTTATTTACTATTCAGTTTTTGTAACTCAAAATTTTGCTAGTGATTTTTGTTGCGCGGAAAAATGTCTAGCAGTGATACTGAAGAGAATTTAACTCCACCAGACATTCTGGAAATAGCATCGGGAATGACAAATAATCTTTTGCCAGCAAAATCAAAGAAAATTTACGATAAATGTTACCAAGATTTTATGAGTTGGAAAATTTTGAAAAAAACCACTTCATTTTCAGAAAATGTAATGCTAGCATATTTCCAAGAATTATCAAATAAATTTAAGTCTTTGTCCTTATGGGCTAAATACTCAATGCTCAAAAGTATATTGAGTATCTACAACCAAATCGATATTATTAAATACACAAGACTGATTGCTGTTTTAAAAAGAAAATCGCAGGGCTTTAAGGGAAAAAATGCAAAAACGTTCTCCCCTGAAGAATTGAGTACATTTATAAATTGCAATATCCAAAACATGAATACTTATTATAATAAATAATTTTGTTAATTTCTTAGTCTTTTCTTTTATACGTAAGATACCTATTGATGAGCTTAGATAAAGTAGTGTATGAAACTCTACATAATTAGTTATTAAAACACTCGTGTAATACTATTAAAAAACTCGCCTGCGGCTCGTTTTTTAAACTAACACTCGTGTTTTAATAACCTCTATTATGCAACCGTTTCATAAACTACTATTCTAGGCTTATATCTACACCCTAGAAAGAACCTACCTTCCAAATTTCAAGTTAATAATAACAATAATTAAAACTTCACGTAAAATGCATCACCTATTTTACCACCCTTAAGGGGAGATTTTCCAGAAAAACTTATACAGATTTTTGTTATTTAAAATTTATAATCGAAATGCTGATTTTCAGGGCTGTAACTTTAAAAACAAAGGACTTTCATACAAACTTTCTACCCCCATTTTACCCCCTTAGGGGAGGATTTTAGGGCCTCCTCTCTCGCTCCTACGAGAGAGGAGGCCTGTGCCCAGCACTGGGACGTTAAAAGGGTGTAGTGGTAGTGGTGGTGAATGTACATACAGGGTATAAGGGGACCGCTATCGAAAATTTAGAATAGAATAGAATAGAATAGAAAAGTTTTTTATTCAAATAAACTTTTACAAGTACTTTTGAATCGTCAATTTGAATCTACCACAGGTTCGGAATGCAGTTCCAGCCGAGAAGAACCTGCAAGAAACTCGGTGGTTGCTCTTTTTTAAAAATAACAATATAACAATTATATTTTATGTACATGATTGAAATGCCGTCTCGCGCATTGCTGGAACGAGCTAAGTCCATGCTTTTTTATCGTTTTAAATATATTCTTCACTTGTATAATAAGCTTTTTTTATGAGCATACTTTTAACAGAGTTCTTAAACTTGTGTAAAGGCAAGTCTAAGATTGCTTGTGGAATTTTGTTATAGAACATTACGCCCATTCCCACAAACGACTTTCGGACCTTTACAAGTGCTTACGAATCGACAAATGAATCTACCACTGGTTCGGAATGGTGCTTACAATTCTACACATGTGAAGAAGGGCAGACAAAAGTAGCCCCATTTCCGACGGTGGCACCCGTTCACGAGCATGACGCATGATCCAGCCATTGCTTCGCTCAACCATATTCGAGGGAAGGTAACAACCCGCACCACACGACACCACCACAGAAATGTTTAAAGAGAGCGTGACATACTCGCGCTATTATTATACTACCTAAACACAATCCAATACCAATAACCATTTCTCTTATACTTGTAGTATTTAGTGTTTTTCAAACCGGCAATGTACGGTGTACAAAACGCGGCGACAACTTTAGGTATTTATTTATCGTTCGTTGACCTCTAGGCAGTTTTCGATGAAAGTTCAAAGGCGGCTTGATTTTTTCCGACATTTTCAACAATATATCAATATAATATGACGATACGATTACAAAACCTCCGTCCTTATAAATCACTTAGTCTACTGGTGAAAACCGCATGAAAATCCGTTCAGTAGTTTTTGAGTTTATCGCTAACAGACAAAAGGACGCGGCGCGCAGAGGCTTTGTTTTTTATTTACCCGACTGGGTATATGTGTTTCACCTGTGTGTATGTATGTCCATTCCTATGTCCGCTTGTAACTAATCAACGGCTCAACGGATTTTGATAAATGATACGTCATTAGATTTGTCTCAATGACGCGAGTGTTATAGGGTACCTAAATTTAAAAAAAAATCAAAATGGCGGACTTTATGCGCTTTAATGTGCGAGCTGAAAAAAAATTTTTTCTTCAAGACCCTCGAGTGGGGTATCAAAATAAAGGGATTCAAAAGGCAAATACGAAAATGTATAAATTTATATATTTGGAAACAATTTGGAGTGATAAATCGTAGAAAATGACCGTTTCCTATGTCAGTTCGTAACTACTAAACGGCTCAACCTATTTTGATAAATTATACGTCATTAGATTTGTCTTGACGGCGCAAATGTTACTGGGTACATAAAATTCATAAAAAATCAAAATGGCGAATGTTATGCACTTTAATGTGCGGGCTGAAAAAAAATTTTTTCTTCAAGACCCTCGAGTGGGGTATCAAAATAAAGGGCTTTAAAAGGCGAGTACGAAAATATATACAATCTATATGTTTTAAATCAATTTGGAGTGACAAATCATGAAAAACAAAATAAATAACAACTACACTAAGTGGTACGGTGGTAGTTTATTAATTTTTTAGTTCGTTTTTTAGCATGGCAGTCGGGTTTTTTTAATTTTTAAATTATAGCTTGTATAATATTATGTAGTGCTATACCTACTTTTCAATGTCAGATAGAATATTTTATGAGCGCACTATGAAATTAAACTCTTTCGGAATAGAGAAAACCGGGAAGTTTCTCCGAGTGATAACTTTTTTTCGTTGTTAGCACTCGCTCGTTACGGCAAGTCGCCAGTCACGGTGATATTGTAAAAACAGTATACATTATCAGCATCACGCCTCCACCTTAGTACGTACACGTGTTGATTCTGCTTATCACAATTTAATTCTCAACTTGGAAACAATAAAATGTAATAATCAGTGACATTGTTTCTTGTTTACGGTATGCATTAATTTTATTCTCGTTTCTCGTAAAATATCAGTATGCTTAGTCCCACTTTGCAGCACTCCAAAACTTTGTAGTATACTATTGATCGAATCACAATGACTCAGAGTAAAATGGACCTAAAATAGCTTATATTAAGGTTTGAGTTCGTCAATACATTCAGCATTCGAAAACAGCCAGTGCCCCAAGCAGAAATCTTGTAAAATAAATATTCGAACTATTGAATTACGACTTTAAAATAAGAGTCTTTGGGTTCATTAAGTGTAGTCTTCGGTAAGTTACCGTAGCCACGTTATTAGGTATTTGTTGCAAAAATTGCATTAACTTTTGACAAGGGAGAAATTACTTATTTTATTTATTCGAACCTACAAGTTAGTCCTTGATTGCGATCTCATCGGATGGTAATTGACGATGCAGGCTTGGAGCGGGCTAACTTGAAAGAGGTATGGCACCATACCCCTGATTGGTTTCTACGCGACATAGTGGTACGGAACACTGAATAGCTTGGCGGCACGGCTTTGCCGGTACGGTGCTAACTACTCGTACCATATATACCATATCACACCCGAGACGAAAATTAGAAATTGTAAAATCTCAAATTGCCCCTGCCCGAAATCGAACACGGGACCTCTCGCTTACAAGACCACAGCGTTCACCATTGCGTCGGAGAGGTCGTCAAAAATGTTCTTTTAATTTTTTGCTGAGTTATCAACACTGATTCTAAACATGAATTCTATTCTTATTCTATTCTATTTCTGTGATTAGGTCCTTTGACCTCCTTGGCGTATCAAATAAATGATATCAATTCGTTATTTTTTCATATCAGCAATATGATCCGATTCCGTTGCATGATTGTTATCGTTATCATAACTCGTTGTTGGAGACCGAAAATGGCGTTATCATTGCCGTTATCCTATTGCGTTATCTCGTTATTTAAATATGAAATTCGTTAATCGGCTTATGAAAAAAAAGTAATAAATCATTGTTTTTATACGTATAATTGTATATGATTAAAGAATTATATATTTTCAGGAAAACCTAGTATTTCATTTGTAACGGCTTATATTTGATGTCATTGCATTAAATTCAATTTATTAATCACCAGCTTCTGCCCGCGGCTTCACCCTCGCGAATTTCGGTTTTTCACAAATCCCGAGGGAATCGTGGATTCCGGTTACCGTTCCCGCTCCCTTTTCCAACCTTTATACCTACTTTCAAGGAAGTTTGCTATAGTAATCTACCTACCATTAACACTTTAGTGAACTCGGCGGGGCACATAGCACGAATAAACGATAGACGGGTCCCGAGATGCTGGAAAGCGCAGTGCTGGCAGATTCCCAACTAACTACCACCTATGTCCAGCAGTGGACGTCTATCAATTGTCAAACAATGTGTAATAAACTAATAAGTTGAAAACTATCATAATATAAATGTTCGTAGATGATCAACATGGAAGATTGCCAGTGAACTCTTTTTTTTAAAGTTTCATGCGTTTTTTAGTTCCTGTTCAGTTTTTAAGTATGAAGTGCATTCCAAACCAGCGATAAATTCATTTGACTGGTCAATAACTTATATTGTTAAAAGTTTATTTTGTAAAAAGTATATTTATTTAAATACAAAAAGCTTATATTCGCTTCTACAACAAACGTGCAAATTTTGCGCTCGCTTCGCTTATGCATCTCATTACTGCATTTTTCTTGCTTGTGTGGTGAATATTTAAAAAATGATCTACCCTGAAATGGCTCGTATATTTTTGGGTGTAACTTTCTCAACTTACCGTCATATAAATTATTGTAGTACGAATTTAAATATTCGACGTCCGGACGGTAGATATGGTTCATATATGGCGTGATAGGGTAGAAAGGCGTCATATAGGGATACGGGACCATTAGCATGTTCATTTTAAATCGGGGGATATCTTTGCGATCCTTTATCTTTTTACTGTTAAGGATCAAAAGATAACGTTCTTTTTTCTTTCTCTAAATATTTTCAGTGATATTTATTAAAAATATCACATCGATCCATTCGTTGTTATCATCGAAATTTTTCCACGAATAAACGACAATTTATCCTAATCTTACATATTCGCTTTTATCTTTACGATAAAAGGTTGACTAGAATCCGAAGTTCATCTCTTGCGTAATGCAAATTCAATTTTCGAAATTCAAATAGCTGTCAAAGTCGTATGACAGTTCGTCTTTGCCACGTAGTCCTCTACGACCTTTCTCAGGCAATCGCGAATGCAAACACCTGCTTATACCCACAATTAATGCTACTGATAATAAATGACGCCTTGTGTGTTCTTTATCTGGGAATTAACGTGGCAAAAATAAGACTCCAATTGTAATTTCCAACGTCAATCCGCAATGCTCATATCCATTCGTGTTCTCTGTACTTAAAGGACCATAGACAATAATTGTATCTCTTCAATACGAAAACGGGAACCTTAATCCAAGACTCGCAGGTTGTCTTTGGTCTACGCAGAGCGAGGCGGCATTTAGCGCATGTGCACGTGGGACAATTCTTGATATGCACCTTTCTACTCTTCCTTGTACGTTTGTTCAGGAAGTATGTCATATGTAGGCTTTTTACTAACATACAATACGAAACTACTACGTGAGATAGTTAAAAAAAGTTCCCAAGTCTATAGTTCAAGTCTTTTTTAACACTGCTTAGATAGTTATTGAAAAAAAAATTAAAAAGTTTTTTATCACAATTTTACAAGTTATTTTATTAACTTCAATTCACAATTTTATCGTCTATCAGAGAACACAGTCACTTTACAATGTCTTCTTTACAAACAATCTATAAATGTACGAGAAAATTCCCATCTTGAATAAATAGTCTAATTCAGAATATTTCTTTGCACCATTTGTTTTAAAAGTATTTAAGAATTAACAGAAAACCAAACGCTCACAGTGTTATCAGAGTTTCTTCTGTAAACAATTTGAAAGAAATTCGTTTTTCAAATTCACAACTGTCAGACAGCTAGTAGCTACACTCTCCGCGGCAAATGCAACAAATGATTGTCCTGGAATAGTTTTATCGTATCGTATTAATTACGCAAATATAATTAACGTTATCATTTTACTGTCACGTATACATACACATCACAGAATAAACACCAGTAACAATTATATACTTTCCCAGTACTTTTACTCGTTTCCGAACGTCAAGGTAATCGTTTGAAAAAAAAAAACTTTTTTTTAATCGAACCGAAGCGTCCATGCTTTGGATCGCAGGCGTACGAACTAACCAAGAGAATGACTAATCAATTTTCAAGTGACATCATATAGGTCAAATCGAGCGATAATGCGCTGATAATAATAATTTAAACCTTAATATTCCGTTTGTGAAAAAATCGACGTGGATAAATTAATCTCCTTTAGCAATACAAAAAAAAAAAATCATTAGACGAATTATTATTATATGCATCGACTTACATAAATCAATTGGATGTAGATGATGATGTTGTATCTACGTTATAATCAATTAAATTCTTTACTTATGACAAATAGGAAGCGCAAAACCCCAAGGCACAAGAGTAATCTAAAAATATATTGACTTAGGCTGAAATCACATATTTTATCAGCGGTTGGTTGAATAGGTATTTTAGACATACTCATCAGTCATCACCATCGTGAGAATTCGTTCGCTTGCTTTAGCAAGCCTTTTCTTACACTGACGTGCGTAAGCATCCTTTAACATGAAACATCTATACTTATAAAACGCTTTTGCTGACTGATTGACTGACTGACTGATTATTCAACGCACAGCCTAAACCACTGAAGTTGGGAACTTGAAATTTTCACAGTAGGTTTATTTTATGACGTAGACACACTGAGAAAGGGTTATAGGAAATGCCACCCCTAGAAGGGGGTTGATTATGGAATAAATTTAATATCAAAATCTGTCATTTTTCAAGTAATATTAAAAAAATTGACTTTCGGTTAAAAATTAAAAAAAATACTTGTTTAAGGAATTTTGGAATTTCTACCCCCAAGTGGGTTAAATAGGGGATGACGATTTGTATGAGATTTATAAGAATCCAAGTCGACGAAATCGCTGGCATCCACTAATGTAAATATAAAAACATAAAAGGACAATTGATGCGTCTGTATGTATTCTCATCACTACATAATATAAAACAAAGTCGCTTTCTCTGTCCCTATATCCCTATGTCCCTATGTATGCTTAAATCTTTAAAACTACGCAACGGATTTTGATGCGGTTTTTTTAATCGATAGAGTGATTCAAGAGGAAGGTTTATAAGTAGAAAAATTGGACCCGGTGGGTGGCGCTAATAGCGGGCAGGACGACGTCTGCCGGGTCCGCTAGTAAAAATATAACAAAGATGCGAATCGTTCTGACGAATTTGATTCCATTCCAGCCTTATCTATGGCACAGTATTGACAGATAAATAATAAAGATTACTACGAAGGCCGTGGATGAAAACAGTTGTTGCGCATTTTATCTTGGCACCATAGATAATATAGAATTACATGAATTTGCTTGTATTAAAATAGATATGACACGTTAAGGTATCTTAGTGCTAAACTTAGTTTTTCCTTTGTCCGTATCTACGTAGTTTCTGTATGAATAATATTTGACTCATCCCGGCTACGCAATAGTGGCCGTAACTATTAATAATGTTTATCGGGTATTTCTCCGAAAGCTACTCTATTTATTGCTCAAAAGTTTAATAAAATCTGTTTAGTACTTGCGTCTTTGTACTTCTCGAATGTTATATCTTTAATCTCCCACTTTTCATTAATAACTCGCTAGGTTTGTCAGTGCGGGGTCTCCAATCGGTTTCAAAAATACTAATAATTACTAAACCTCGAATACAACAAGGTAAAAGGCAAATGGTAATTGTTATTGGATTGTGTTTAGGTAGTATAATAATAGCGCTAAGTTTTTAACCCCGCAAGCAAAAACGACAGGGTGTTACAAGTTTGACGTGTCTGTGTGTATGAAAATCGGTCCAAGATGACCGCCGCCACAAAATGGTAGATTACATATTTTTTCACAAGTCCCTCAATGTGGGTATCAAATGAAAGGACTTTACTAGTAGAATAGCACTATGCAAATGCAAGATGAACGCCACCACAAAATGGTGAATGTCCGAGGTTTTTTAAATTTTTAATTTATACTTGTATAAAATACATAATTATAATCCGTTATTTATGTTATGTTTTAATTATATTAATCAAATTATTACCGATAGTATACGTATAAAGAGCCCACCTTCATTCATCGCCATGTCCATGAGCTGTAAGTCTTCGTCGTTGAGGATGGACTGCAGGAACCCGTCCTGATTGGGTGGCGCCATCTCGCTGGTGGAATTCTGAATCAATAATTAAATATGTTACAAGACTGGCTGATGCTTGCCACTTCGCCCGCGTAGTTTCATACAAATCTCATACAAACATTCATCCCCCATTTAACCCACTTCGGAGTAGTTTTTCCAAAATTCCTTAAACACGTAATTTTTTATTTTTAACCGAAAACTTAAATACCAATTTCAATTGATATTGGTATTTAAGTTGGAAAAATGACGGACTCTAATACAAACCTTCATCCCCTATTTAACCCACTTAGGGATAGAATTTCCAAAAATCCTGAAACACGTATTTCTTTATTTTTAAACGACAGTACAAATACCAATTTTTATGGATATAACTTGAAAAATGACGAACTTACTTTCATCCCCTATTTCGTTCACCCTTAGGGGTGGAATTTCCAATAATACTTTTTTCTGCGCCTACGTCACAAAAAGAAGTTACTAAGAAAATTTCAAGCTTCTAGCTTCGGTAGTTTAGGCTGTGCGTTGATAATAATCAGTCAGGACAAGCCTCTTTATATTAGTTTAAAATTTTACACAAAAAAAGAATGGTCAGTGGTCACTATTCGATTAATACATAGTTCCACAGAAATGCTTATACAATATACATACACCTATAAAATTTTGTATATATTTATTTGTTTGGAAGCCCTAAAAGATTAACATGTGTAAATATATTGCGGTACCAATAATATACGGTATACGAATTGATAACCACCTCTTTTGAAGTCGTTTAAAAAATAAAATGAAAGTGCGAAAGATACCTGGTAGTACAGCCCGTCGTGATGCTGAGGGTGATGGGCCGATTCCACCTTGTACGCGCCTTCCAGCGGGGCTGCGGCACCTGTAGTAATACATCATCATCATCATCATCATCAACCCATTACCCCGCTATAGCCTCCATAGCGCAACGGTCCTCGGACGCGGATCAAAAACCGAAAGGTCGACGGTTCAAACCCCACCCGCTACATTAAAGCTTTCGGTTATTTGGAGGGGAGAGGGTAATATTAGTCATGTTCATCTCCGCTTAATAATCTTTCTGAAACAAGCTATAATTTAAAAATTAAAAAAACCCGACTGCCATGCTAAAAAACGAACTAAAAAATTAATAAACTACCACCGTACCACTTACAGTGTAGTTGTTATTTATTTTGTTTTTCATGATTTGTCACTCCAAATTGATTTAAAACATATAGATTGTATACATTTTCGTACTCGCCTTTTAAAGCCCTTTATTTTGATACCCCACTAGAGGGTCTTGAAGAAAAAAATTTTTTTCAGCCCGCACATTAAAGTGCATAACATTCGCCATTTTGATTTTTTATGAATTTTATGTACTCATTAGCATTTGCACCGTTAAGACAAATCTAATGACGTATAATTTATCAAAATAGGTTGAGCCGTTAAGTAGTTACGAACTGACATAGGAAACGGTCATTTTCTACGATTTATCACTCCAAATTGTTTCCAAATATATAAATTTATACATTTTCGTATTTGCCTTTTGAATCCCTTTATTTTGATACCCCACTCGAGGGTCTTGAAGAAAAAAATTTTTTTCAGCTCGCACATTAAAGCGCATAAAGTCCGCCATTTTGATTTTTTTTTAAATTTAGGTACCCTATAACACTCGCGTCATTGAGACAAATCTAATGACGTATCATTTATCAAAATCCGTTGAGCCGTTGATTAGTTACAAGCGGACATAGGAATGGACATACATACACACAGGTGAAACACATATACCCAGTCGGGTAAATAAAAAAAAAAAAGTGTTTGTGTGCAATTCTCACACGGCAGAAGTGAAACTTGTATTCTAATTTTTCGAATGCTCCAAAATATTTTGTAAATATTAAGTATATTAAACATTAAAACCTTGCTTATGTTTTTGGAATAAAAGGGTTCAGAAACGGAACGTAGGCGGAGAGCGGAAACTGACTTGTATTCTATCTCTTTCTCTCGCAGGCTAAATCCCATGTGAATATGTATGTCTGTCCCTCTCTGGCACTCGTGCAGCGCCTGGGAACTCAAACAACTTCCTGTCACCTTATTGATTCCTGTTATTTTGGTGTCACTAGCAACAGAGGATTTTGGTGTCGCTTTTTCGTTTCATCGATTTTCAAATGCACAACGATACTAAAGAAGTTTCACTTCAATAATCACCGGGCTACTACTGGACACGGGTCTCCTGTCAGAGTGGGGCGGGTTCAGGCCGCAGTCCACCACGCCGGCCGAGTGCGGTGCGGTACACGAACACGCCGCCTCACCACATTATGGAGAACTCTCAGGCAGGTTTCCTCACAATGTTTTCCTTCACCGTTAGAGCGAGTGATATTTAATTGAACTCTATCAACGTTATCCACCACCGCCACCACTACAGCGTTTTTAATGTCCCACAGCTGGGCACAGGCCTCCTCTCTCTCATAGGAGAGAGGGATTTAGAGCTTAGACCCACCACGCTGCTCCAATGCGGGTTGGCGGTCTTTAACGCATGATAGTGATAATAACCGGGTCCGACTATTTAACTGCTCTCCGAGGCACGGGGGTGAAACACCGCCAACTACCAACTCCGGACTGGTACTGAGAATTCCTTGACAGAAAACCCCAATCTAACAATTATTTGCCCGACCCGGAAATCGAACCCGGGACCTCGTGATCTACAGTCGAATACGCTAACCACTAGGCCAACGCGGCAGTTCAACGTTAGCACGATGTATGAAACTCGTAGTAACCCCATTTTTCATTTCTCGTTACAATTTGGTCTACTATGCGATATGATGAAGTTTGGATGTACACAATATACACGTGTTCTCACCATAAGGCTCATGGTGTTTCTCTGGCACGGGAGGGAGGGGGGCGTGGTAGTTGGGCGCATAGCCCGCCGCCGCGCCGTGTGTACTGTCGACAAAAACAAACAATGAATGATAACACAAGGAGGTAATGTCGACAAAAAAAAAAACAATTTTTTAAAATAGACGTATATTTTTCTGTTTCTAAGCTGAAATTAAATTGTGCAGCACCGATTTGCAATTTTGACGACCTCCCTGGCGCAGTGGAGTGCTGTGGTCTTATGAACGGGAGGCAATGCAATCAACTGACGTTAGAGATCAGCTGATTGCACGAATGTTGGGTAAATACCTAAAACTGTCTCCACGGTGGCCCCGAGTTGTGCACGCTAAACATTGCCGGTTTAAAAAATACTAAACCACTACAAGTATAAGACAAATAGTTATTGGTATTGAATTGTGTTTAGGTAGAATAATAATAGCGCTACGGCTTCGGTAATGTTCCCTTTATACCCTGCATCTGTTAATATTGGATATCTCATAAAATGATGGACGTTGTCATAGCTACAGTACCTGATGTTGTGCGGATGCGGATGCGCGTGCGCGTGCGGATGCGGATGCGGGTGCGGGTGCGGGTGCGGGTGCGGGTGCGGATGCTGGTGGTAGTGCTGGTACTGGTCGGGCGGCGGCGGGATGGTCAGCAGCGAGGCGAGGTCCTGCCACCGCTGCTCCACAGACATAGAGCGCATCAGCGACTGCAACAACAGACCATCACAATGCTTAACAGATTTGTTCGCCATTCTCAACTATTTTGTATCAAACGACTTGACAAAAGGAGGTTATCAAATCGACAGTAGGTATGTAATATTATTGAAACTGTAAAATATTCACATATGACAATAATCTATGAGGGCTTCCAAACAAATATACAGAATTTATATAGGTGCATGTATCTATATCTAACTTAGGAAACAGTGCAAGTTTTATCAAAATCGATTCAGTAGTTTTCAAGATATGGACTCATACTTTTAAGTATGACGGCACAGCTTATATACATACTTATTTCGAAGCCACGGGTAAAAGCTAGTAGGTAGGTAATAATTAAAAACTAAAAATATTTTATATTAAAAAATAATCGAACTGAGTGATTTCTCCCAAACTATTTTAATGTTTAACAACTTATTTATCTGCTACAAGAGCTTTACGATAACAATAATATACATCAGAGAACTGTCAATGATAAAACAAACAAAAAAAAAGACTGCTAAAAAAATTAACACTATTACGGAAAATTACACAAAAAAACAGTACTAATACCACGGCAAAGTTTGGGCACGCGCAACTTTCTTCGCCAGTAAATATTTGAATGTCAACACGGCTTGTAAACAGATGGACTCGCCGTACGTACGATTATGTTTAACGGTGTTTGTGTAATCCACGGTTTTACAACCTCCTCGTATTTTACATCGTACGACGCGACCTAACGATATTTAGTTCGCAATCAGCGTTTTTTTTATTGTATGATAGGCTTACGCTTGCCATCAATCATACCTAGAAAGCAATGACGAGGTCTAAGTTGGAATGCGCCTGCCTAGAAAATACCTAACGAACGAAGCGGGAATTTGGGAAACACGGACGCGTTCTGCACCCTATCGGTTCGTATCAGAATCGTTGACCGAAAGCGGTTCGTGCGAGCAGACTCAACGTCAACCACATAGGGATGCCAACGCTCACGACTTCTCTCTGTTATGTGGTGAAATGGTGAAGGAGGAACTAGGTTAAAATTAACGTGGTAGAAATCGTACGCGGTTACCTACTATGCCTACTGCTAGGTAAAAGGTAAGGGAGGGTACATGCTACATCATTATTATCATTATCAACCCGTTACCGACCAACTCCGGTACAGGGCACCGGTCTCCTCTCTAAATGAGAAAGGTTTCTACATGCTAGAAATAAATGGGCAATCTAGGCAAAAGTAGTATACTCAAAAATGGAGTACATATTCGTTATTTTGTTGTTATACGCCCTTCCGATCAGTGTTTCTTACACTTACAATCTGGGCATCTTTAAAACAAGAGTGAATAGGCATCTAGACAAATGCGTATCATCTTAGGCGACTATATCACTTTCGATCAGATGTGATTGTGGTCAAGCGTATGTCTATAATGACTAAAAAAAAATAAGTGTCCGACGGCACGACATAACGTTTACCACAACGACGTGCGTTCCGATCAAGAGGCCAAAGCATCAAGTCGCTATAATTTGTCGTATATTATAAACGGATTCCTATCAAGAATTATAGACCGAAAATTGGGTTTTTTCACGACTACCTGCGATATTACGCGGCCGTCAAAACTTTATGATCACGAATACACACACGATAATGGCCCTTTTGGAACCTCACACTTAGGGCCCGCACACACTCTGTAACCAAGTTTCTTCATGTTACAAAGTGTGCACGGGCTTATTGTCACATGATAGTGATAATAACCGGGACCGACTGCTTAACGTGCTCTCCAAGGTATGGGAGTTTAACATCGCCGACTACCAACTCCAGACTGGCAGTAAGAATTTCTTGACAGAAAAAACGCAATACCTAACAATTTTGGCCCGACCCGGGAATCGAACCCGAGACCTTGTGATCCGCATTTGAACGAGGTAACCGGCATTCTTAAATCGAATGTAAAGGAGTTTTTAAGGTACAATATGGTTAGGACGAGTTTGCGGCTTGCGCTGCAACGTTGATAGATTTCGAGTATCGAAACACAATAACTTCAAAGTAAAATGAACCTAAACAGACTTGTTTTAAGGCTAAAGTTCGTCAATAAATCTACAGCCGTGCTGGCTGTAGATTTATTGACAAACTTTGCAAGCAAAAATGCAAAATAAACAAACGAAAATACTGAATGTACCACTTTAAAATAAGAAACTTTAGATCTATTTTACTCTGACATTAAATTTTTCGATATTCGTTTACTAACGTGGTTGAAACGTGCAAGTTCGTACTAAGGGTAAAGTAGGTACAATAATTAATGAGAAAGTTACCATGAGATAAAAACTTCATATGCGTATGTCATAAATTGAACCGATTTCCATAGTTTATTAGTTATGCCAATATTTCGAGATGTTATAAAAGTTAATCAAACACTCCGCATGACGGAAATGTCAACCTTTATTGGCGTCAAAGGTGAATAATTGATTACACAATAAAAAAATGTTATAAGGGACAATATACCTTATTTGCTTATCAAGTTTACCTTACGTTCCGTACCTAAGGTTCAAAACGGAACCATATTAATTTGCCACTCAGTTGCCTGTCAAATCAAATCATGAGTACTTTATTCAAAACTGGTACACATACTTTTTGAACGTCAATTTTACAGGTAATTTTACCCCTGATGTTCAAAATGTACCCCAGAGTTCAAAATAACAAGAGTCAACTCTGGGTATTTTGAACTCTTGGTAATTTGAAATTTAAAATTAAAAACAACAAAGATTCCGTAATTTTCGGTTAAGTGAGCGCCTTCAGTCTTGCATTCTATCATTGTCCAAAGAATTTTCGTTATTAATGAGAGCTGAGAAGAAAACTAATATATTGCGATCCCAATATATAAAATTCCATACCACCACCACCACTACAGCCTTTTTCAACATCCCACTGCTGGGCACAGGCTTCCTGTCTCATAGAAGAGGGATTTAGTACATATAACCCCCGGCACGTCAGTCGAGCGCTGACCTTCAAGTGCGCGCAGCGTTGTACGAGTGAGCGGGACACAATAGGACTGGAGAGCCAATCAGCGCTTACGAAAGATCCGCGAGAGCTAATCAGTGCTTACGAACGATCCCCACGCCCTCCCCGCGGCCCGCTCACACCCGAGATACCTCATTTTCGACTTCTGCGCATTGAAGGTCAACGCTAAACTTATTTGCCGTGACTTGTACTCGTACATACGTGTAGTAAAATTACATAAATACGTGTCGAATTGAGCAACCTCCTTTTTTCGAAGTCGGTTAAAAACAGTGCAGAACGCTACACATCCGTGCTCCCATTTCTGCTCGCGTGCCACCAAGCACACAAACAGTACAAGTACACATATACCTATATACGTATATATATATGTACATATATAAGTGTGGCTTGTTATGTATGTGAAGCGCTAAACCAACACGAGTTTTCACCGCGCTGCTGCAAAACCGTTCGCTCGAGTGTTGGCTTTATTTCTACTTAACTGTTGCTTTTTTCGAGTGCCTTTTAAGGTTCCGTAGCGAAACAAGGAAGCCTTATTTCATTCGGAAACTGTTAAAGATCATCATCAATGGCGTCGCCAAGGGGGTGCAGGTAGGGACAGCTGCCCTCCCCCCCTAGTGCTTGCTTTAAAGCTTCATAACTTCTCGACTGTACCTAAAATTGACACTTTTCCCGTCCTGCATATATCAACTAGTTATTAACTTTGCCCCCCCCCCCTCTCCGCACCCCTCATTGTCCATCAACTGGCGACGCTCTTGATCATCATCAATCCATTACCGGCCCACTAAAGGGCACGGGTCTCCTCTCAGAAGGGTTCAGGTTGTAGTCCATTACGTTAGACGAGAACTACCCTATGCAATAAAAAAAGAATCATCAAAATCGGCCTACTCTGTAAAAAGTTATGCGTGGTCATACATTTACAAAAAAATAAATACGTAACCTATAATAATGCGTCGACTTCAAAACCTCCTAATTTTTTTTTCGGCGGTTAAAAATCTAAATCGTCGCGGACGAAGTTGCGGGCTTTACCTAGTATGTAAATACTGTGATAATAATATAAGGTCCAGTGCTAAGCAAACAAAATATAGTTCAACAACTCCGCTACCGTTCAAATGGTTGATTTGAATTTCTCTCATAATATAATCTTTGTGTAGTGTTTGCAAAAGTGTTTGTCTTTCGTAAACCGTGAGTTTTTCAAAATTTCCAATCTCTTCTGTGTACTTAGTACGACTTTGCACGTCTCAACAATGTCGATACACTCAGAGTATCGAAACATTATACCGTCAGCGTAAAGCGGACTTAAAGCCCTATATTTTAGAGTCGCAAATTCAGTACTACCGATTTTCATTTCTCTATTTTTGCGCTCGGGGCGCTGGCATACAGGGATCGATGAATTCGCGCCTTCAGCACATAATTATTTAACTATTATAAACCAAAGTTCCCCGCCGCGTCTATCTCTCTGTTTGTTCGCGATAAACTCAAAAAGTACTGAACGATTTTCACCAATAGACAGAGTGATTCATGAGGAAGTTTTAGGTGTAGGTATAATTTGTTAAAGTTTTGTGTGTAAGTCTGAGCAAAGTCAAAGTATACTTTGTCTTTGGTAGATTCAATTGACTGTTCAAAAGTACTTGTGTTTATTTGAATAAAAAACTTTTCTATTCTATTCTATTCTATTCTATTCACTTTCCAGTTAGAAGGTGACAAATTTGTATCCTGAGATAGAGCTGTCTCGTTTCAACTCGAAAGTTAAGTTAGAATGGATATTTTTTTATTTCTACTGTTATATTATATTAATATGTTGTTTTAATGCGATCTTACCCATCTATACTAATAAATAAAATTGAAGTGTCTGTCTGTAATATCGAAATAACTACCTCATATTAAGCTCATATGGTTATTTGAACGATACCGTAACCGAATCACACGTTTTTAAAATTTTTGTCTGTCTGTCTGTCTGTCTGTCTGTCTGTCTGTTTGAACGGGCTAATCTTCGGAACGGCTGAACCGATTTTGACGGGACTTTCACATACAAGTAGAGAATTAGTCAGGGAGTAACATAGGCTACTTTTTTAACCGACTTTCAAAAAAGGAGGAGTTGTGTTTTTCTACCTATGTACACCGATATCTCCGAGATTTCTGAACCGATTTGCGTAATTTTTTTTTTTAATCGACAGAGAAACATTGCGACATTGTCCTACAAAAAAATTTGGATTCCAACTCCTCAATCCTGATGCTGTAGGGGGGGATCCCCAAAACTAATGGGATTTAGGCACTGTCGGTTATTTAAATTGATATTGGGGAGACTAATTAAAGACTTTATTGTTGAATGAACTCTGAGTAGGTACAGCTACTGAGCTACTGAGTAGGTACATGTCCAACTCCTCAACCCTGATGCTGTAAGGAATTGCATTCCGAAATTTTTCACGGAATTTTGCACCGAATTTTTCCGTTTTGGGGACGGGTTACTACAGATAGGCTACTTTTTGTTCTGAAAAATCAAAAGTTCTCATGGGATTTTTAAAAACCTAAATCCACACGGGCGAAGCCGTGGGCATCATCTAGTATTTAAATAATAATACTACTATGTTATTTTATTACTACTTACAAAATACAACATCAAGTACGCGAATTTATATGTACCTACCTACTCAGCTGTATTTTGGTTGTAGAAGAAAACGGGGCTAACCGCAAAACGTTACGCGATCTGTTTATATACTGAACGGAATATAAAAAGATTGAGCACTTAACACACGTTACAGCGGGGAGTTATCCGTGTGAAGAGGTCATAACACAGTTACCACCACCCACCACTACAGCCTTTTAACGTCCCACTGCTGGGCACAGGCCTCCTCTCTCATACAGGAGAGAGGGATTTAGAGCGTAGACCCACCACGCTGCTCCATTGCGGGTTGGCGGGCTTTAACGACTATTGTCACATTACAGTGATAATAACCGGGACCGACTGCTTAAAGTGCTCTCCGAGGCACGGGGGTGAAACACCGCCGACTACCAACTCCGGGCTGGCACTGAGAATTTCTTGACAGAAAAACCCAATACCTAACAGTTATTTGCCCGACCCGGGAATCGAACCCGGGACCTCGTGATCTGCAGTCGAATACGCTAACCACTAGACCAACGAGGCAGTTATAACACAGTTATTAGTATCAATTTGCAACAACAAAATTGTAGTGTTTTCTATTTGACAATGCATTTTCTTATGTATCGAAGCGACGTACTAAAATGATTGACATCAAAAATATGTCTGGAGATTGGAATGGCTGCTTATCGCCTAATAAAAAACTATATTTTAGGAAAAATTAAACAGACTTCAATTATATGTACCATCATCAGATCCTGACCTGATACCCATGAGACCACCTGGGAAATATACCCTTTCAAACAAAAGATTTTCCAAATCGGGGAACACCCGTAAAAAAAGATTCAGAGGAATAATTGATAACCTCCTACTTTTTTTGAAGTTGGGTTAAAATACACGTTAATATATCACGAGATATACGAGTATGACAGCGAGACATATTTTTTCTCATGACGTTAATTCTACCTTAAGTCTGAGCACAGTCAGAGTAAGTTCTATAGGTCTCTCAGAGCGTACTCTGAATCCACTCACAAGGAGACGGCAAGCGTGTGGGGTCCTCAAATCAAACGGAGGTTCCGCGTGTAGTTAGCACTGAGTTAGTGTATTCATATACTCAAATCCTAGAGCGCACTACCATTGCCGAGAAAAATTTTCTTAAAGTTCTAATCACAAATATCTATTCACATTCCTCCGTCTTTTATAAGTTCTAATCGTTAAAAAGTTAAAAATTATTAAATTCGCGATTCATTAATGTTCAAAATAAATATAGTTAAAACGATTTATTAGATTTTAATACAACAACAGTTAAAACATTGACTTCGATTTTCATCGATTTTAGAGCAGAAAAATTTGTTCCCGTCACTAGTGCTACCCAAACTAGGTGCGGTGTGGGGTCTAAAGCGACCTCGACAATATTTTAGGTATTTTCTCTTGAACCAAGGGGCATAACCGCGGGCGAAGCTAGTTTTAGTTAAAACATTGAACGCATAAATGACTTTTAGCACAAATCTACACATTTTGTCACGTTTCTGGTCAAATTATGACACATTTTTATCAAACCATTCATACACGAGGCAAAAAAAAGCCTCAACGGCACTGAAAGACAGTTGCAGATTTAGTGAATCGACCTCAACGTGAACGTGTTAGTGTCTTGAGCCTGAGTAGAGTCAGAGTACGCTCTACAGATCTCAGCCTAAGTCTTAAAGGCGGATCGTAAGTACGTCCAGGCGGCCATCTTTTATTGAAGTGTCAATTGGACGAAAGCATTTGACACAATATGGTAATGGCGTTAATAAATGTGCTGTAAAATTTCACAAATTCGTTTAAACGGACCACAATATTTAATTAATTCACTCCACGATCGCTATTGATCCAGGTTCGATATCCAGTTGAGTCAAATAAAACCATACTTTGCGTTAAAAACGAGGATAATAAGCTATACTTTAGGAAAAATTATATCGAATTTGTTCTAGCAATCTCAGAGAAATCGGTGTACCAATCAAAATTGTGACATATATTATGAGTAAAATGCGTGTAACTCCCTACATAAGAAGGATAACTAGGTGTGTTATATACTAAAACTATTCTAAAAGTATGTAGATTACGATAGCGAAAAAAAAATCATCAAACTTTCATTGGTTTTTGAAATTATTGCGAACATAGAGAACATAAAGAAGGTAAACCTAAAAGGTACAGGAAGGTACAAAAAAGGAGGTTATGTATTCGACCCGTATCATACATACTCGTACGGGTCGAATACAGAACCTCCTTTTTTTTGAAGTCGGTTAATAAACACGTACGAAGCCGCGGGTATCAGCTAGTCTACAACATCAAGTATGGACGCTAGGCGACCTTGCTGCGGTCTCAAGGCGTTACAAAATTATAGCGTCCACGCCGGTCATTTGTCGCACGCAATCCGTTCCGTACACATATAATGACATATGCATTTAATCACTGATGGACAGACAAGTAACCTACTAATACATCTACGTCAGGTTTACACTAAGATCTTACTATATATATGTTAAACTACTATAGGTTATCACTAACCACCACCACCACTACAGCCTTTTAACGTCCTAATGCTGGGCACCGGCCTCCTCTCTCATAGGAGAGGGATTTTAGAGCTTAGACCTGCCAAGCAGCTCCAATGCGGGTTGGTGGGCTTTAACGACTATTGTCACATCACACATGATAGTGATAATAACCGAGACCGACTGCTTAACGTGCTCTCCGAGGCACGGGGGTGAAACACCGCCAACTACTAACTCCGGGATGGCACTGAGATTTCTTGACAGAACACCCAATACCTAACAATTATTTGTCCGACCCAGGAATCGAACCCTGGACCTCGTGATCTGTAGTCGAATATACTAACCACTAGACCAACGAGGCAGTTGAATATAACTATGATAAAAGATTCCCATACTAGGTATTTAAGTTCCGGTCCAAAGCCTAATTCTCCAGTGGCTCCCAGCGACTTTCTTGTAACTCCCAACGCTGACCAACGCTACGTTTGCATATTCGCTCCCAGATCACGAGGTCCCGGGTTCGATTCCCGAGCGGGCAAATAATTGTTAGGTATATTGACCCGGCTTCGCACAGGTAGTAATTAAAATACCCGCTACTATCCCATTCCCAACATACATTGTCTCAAAAGGATCAGGCAGCGTTTTCGATGAAAGCTCCCAGACGGCTAAACTTTTTCCGACATTTTCAACAGTAAATTTATCGTCATATTTCAACCAATTTACACAAAACCTTGACAAATTATACACCTAAACATTCCTCGTGAATCACCCTGTCTATTAGTGAAAACCGCATGAAAATCTGTTCAGTGGTTTTTAAGACGGACAGCCAGATGCGGCGGGACTCTTTGTTTTATAATATGTAGTGATCAAAGAAAGCGTATTTTCGACAACAGCCACAAATATCACATTTTACGATAATAGATATCCATCTAGCCCCGATCTAAGAATGCTAATGGCATAAACCTTTTAGTTCATTGAAAAATCAGCCAAGTGCGAGTCGGGCCTCGCTCTTTCAGGGTTCCGTACATAATTATCTATACTAATAAATAAAATTGAAGTGTCTGTCTGTAATATCGAAATAACTACCTCATATTAAGCTCATACGGTTATTTGAACGGTACTATAACCGAATCACACGTTTTTAAAATTTTTGTCTGTCTGTCTGTCTGTCTGTCTGTCTGTCTGTTTGAACGGGCTAATCTTCGGAACGGCTGAACCGATTTTGACGGGACTTTCACATACAAGTAGAGAATTAACCAGGGAGTAACATAGGCTACTTTTTTAACCGACTTTCAAAAAAGGAGGATTTGTGTTTTTCTACCTATGTACACCGATATCTCCGAGATTTCTGAACCGATTTGCGTAATTATTTTTTTAATCGATAGAGAAACATTGCGACACTGTCCTACAAAAAACTTGGATTCCAACTCCTCAATCCTGATGCTGTAGGGGAACTGATCCCCAAAACTAACGGGGTTTAGGAACTGTCGGTTATTTAAATTGATATTGGGGGTACCAATTAAAGACTTTATCGTTGAATGAACTCGAGTAGGTACATATTCAACTCCTCAACCCTGATGCTGTAAGGAATTGCATTCCGAAATCGTGGGGATCCCACGGAATTTATCCATTTTGGTGACGGGTTACTACAGATAGGCTACTTTTTGTTCTGGAAAATCAAAAGTTCCCACGGGATTTTTAAAAACCTAAATCCACACGGGCGAAGCCGTGGGCATCATCTAGTGAATAATATAATATTTTGGGTCTAAGAAATATTTAATTTCCGAGCTAGACATCGCAACAAACCGTGAAAGAAAAACCCAAAAAAATGTTCGTTTATTTTGGTCACAGCTTATAAACTATTTAATAAATCGTTGTTTTCAGTATTTGTTGTTTAAATAGAGCATATAGTACATAATATACTGAAATATTATATTCCCAACTAGTTTAGTTTTTGAGATAGCCCCCGTCACAAAAATGGTCTAAAACTGACAACTTTGATGGCCTCCCATTCCCTTATTTTTTGAGATAAAAATTAATACTAATAAATAAAATTGAAGTGTCTGTCTGTAATATCGAAATAACTACCTCATATTAAGCTCATACGGTTATTTGAACGGTACTATAACCGAATCACACGTTTTTAAAATTTTTGTCTGTCTGTCTGTCTGTCTGTCTGTCTGTCTGTCTGTTTGAACGGGCTAATCTTCGGAACGGCTGAACCGATTTTGACGGGACTTTCACATACAAGTAGAGAATTAACCAGGGAGTAACATAGGCTACTTTTTTAACCGACTTTCAAAAAAGGAGGATTTGTGTTTTTCTACCTATGTACACCGATATCTCCGAGATTTCTGAACCGATTTGCGTAATTATTTTTTTAATCGATAGAGAAACATTGCGACACTGTCCTACAAAAAACTTGGATTCCAACTCCTCAATCCTGATGCTGTAGGGGAACTGATCCCCAAAACTAACGGGGTTTAGGAACTGTCGGTTATTTAAATTGATATTGGGGGTACCAATTAAAGACTTTATCGTTGAATGAACTCGAGTAGGTACATATTCAACTCCTCAACCCTGATGCTGTAAGGAATTGCATTCCGAAATCGTGGGGATCCCACGGAATTTATCCATTTTGGTGACGGGTTACTACAGATAGGCTACTTTTTGTTCTGGAAAATCAAAAGTTCCCACGGGATTTTTAAAAACCTAAATCCACACGGGCGAAGCCGTGGGCATCATCTAGTGAATAATATAATATTTTGGGTCTAAGAAATATTTAATTTCCGAGCTAGACATCGCAACAAACCGTGAAAGAAAAACCCAAAAAAATGTTCGTTTATTTTGGTCACAGCTTATAAACTATTTAATAAATCGTTGTTTTCAGTATTTGTTGTTTAAATAGAGCATATAGTACATAATATACTGAAATATTATATTCCCAACTAGTTTAGTTTTTGAGATAGCCCCCGTCACAAAAATGGTCTAAAACTGACAACTTTGATGGCCTCCCATTCCCTTATTTTTTGAGATAAAAATTAAAAAAATATATATTTGTACTCTACTTAATGAGCTCTAAACAATGATACCCCACAAGCTAGAGTAAAGAAAAATTTTTTTTTTCCGGCTCCTTTTTCATGTATGGGAGCCCCCCTGAAAAATAATTTAATTCAATTTCTAATTCAATATTTGATTTTGGGTTAACGTTTTACACTAAATACCAAAATTTCAGGTTTGTGACTCATTTCGTCTGCGAGCTAGAGACCTGTGATCGGCGGACAGACGGACAGACAGCCGAGTGACATTAATAGGGCTCCGTTTTTTACCCTTCGGGTACGGAACCCTAATAAAAACTATTAATATGTTTTTTTATCTAAAATAATTAAAAAAATAATTAATTATAACGTAATTTAAGAAAGAATAAATATTATATACGGGTAATTTAAGAAAAATTAAACCGACTTCAGTATACCGAAATAAGCCAAGCCGTCACACTTAAGCTCGGTTCGCACATATCAGTGAAGCATCAGTGCCGGCACAGTTTCATCACAATGAAAAATATTCTTTCATACATTCTCTATGAACGCGTTCACACCTGTCCGTATCAGTGACGATGCAGTGTCAGTTCATAGAGAATGACATATTTTTCACTGTGCCAGAACTGCGCCAGCCGTGCCACTGATGCTTCACAGATATGTGCGAATGGGCCTTTACACGTATTAGTTCATATCTTGAAGTTTACTCAACCGATTTTGATGGCACTGTTCCCTAAGTTGAAGTTAATATATCTAAGCCAATAAAAAAAGAATGGTCTAAATCCGATTAACAGTTTCAGAGAAATTCGTGGACAGACATACATACATACACCTACTATTTTGATTTTGAGAATATATTATTGCGGTTCCAATAATATACATATTACATTATATTACATACATGTTTGTATGTAATATTAGTATTTAGTATAATAACAAGTGTAAATTAAAAATTAAAAAAAAACCCCCGACAATCGCCATTTTGTGGTGGCGGCCATCTTGGATTTGCATAGTGCTATTCTACTAGTCAAGCCCTTTCATTTGATACCCATATTAAGGGAGTTGTGAAAAAATATGTAATCTGCCATTTTGTAGCGGCGGCCATCTTGGATCGATTTTCATCAAACATAGCTAACAACATTCTCGACTAATTCACCTTTCAAACAAAAAAAACCGCATTCAAATCGGTCCACCCGTATGAGCGCCACAGGGGAACAGACAGACAGACAGACAGACAGACACACACACACACACACACACACACACACACACACACACACACACACACACACACACACACACACACACAGACACGTCGAACTTATTATAACACCCCGTCGTTTTTCGTCGGGGGTTAAAAACCGTATATATATGTATATAGGCGCATCGAATTGATAACCTCCTTTTTTGAAGTCGATTAAAAAACCTGTGCTTCTTGGCGAGGTAGCCCGTAGCACACATTTTAAGCACTAAGTCATATGGCTTTTTACACACACACGAGCAGTTAAAGGTATTGTCCACTTAATAAGGTAAATGCTGACATAATTATAACCAACCAAGTTCAACATACACACAGTAAAGTACCAACAATTTAGATTTCAAGGACGCAAATTCGGTTCCCGGGCGCGGTAATTTTATAATTCACAACAATAGAGACACAAGAAAACACCGCCAATTTCGGGTACGGCACACAAAAAACGCCAATTTGGCGCGGAGTAGGTAGGTAGGTATATAGCTACTGTTTTGTAATTTGTTTGCGAGTTTTTTTTGGCTGAGTACATGTTACATAATGATTGATTAGTATGTAGTTAAGTGACTCTGTGTAGAGGGTAAATTGTTCGGCTGCGGGTAACGTTGTCCTGGATTCGATTCCCAGATCGGGTCAAAAATGAAAAGTTATCAGGTTTTGTTTTGTCAGGAAGCCCGGAGTTGGGAAATTGGCTGTGTTAGATACATCCCCGTGCCTCGGAGAGCACGTAAGGCTGTTGGTTCTGTGTATGATCTCTCTCCGGTTGTATAGTACACTAGCGGTCCGCCCCGGCTTCGCCCGTGGTACATAATATATAGCCTATAGCACTCAGGGATCACGTACATATCCCACGGTGAAAGAATTTTTGAAATCGGTCCAGTAGCTCCTGAGATTAGCGCGTTCAAACAAACAAACTCTTCCGCTTTATTATATTAAGTATAGAAGTATAGATAGTATAGTATAGATGTATAATATAGTACTGACATCCCATTGGACTATGAAAGTGAAGGAATAGACACTGCACCTATGTTTGCACACCAATTTGTGCACTATAACATCACTTCGGTCGTATCACATTGCCCATTGGATTATGACAGTGATGAAATATAGGTACCACACCTGTGTTTGCGCACAAACTTGTGCACTATAATATCCTGCACAATTGGCGAGTATCTGCCTGCTTTAAGATTGTCTGCCGTGGACGGTATTCGGTCGGAAGAACATTATTAACACGACAATCAAGTTAGGACACACTGATTAGTGATTCAAGACTTGTTTGCATATACTATTTTATCGCCTAAGAGCGGGGCCGCACTGCGAAAATTATTCGCGCGAATTTTATTCGCGCGGTTTATATTCCGCATTTTGATATATTTTTCTCGCGAATTTTAAATCGCATGTGCGTGCAGCTTCATACATTCCCATATGTCACAGAATTTTGCGAAAAAATTCGCGCGAATAAATTTCGCAGTGCGGCCTAGGCCTAAGCTAAATGAGCTATAATATATATACTGTCATAAAAGTCAATGGGGATAGTGGGTTTCATAAACCATAAATGGAGACTCATAATGGGGATAGCGGGATCTACCGGTACGGGCCAGGAAAACTCATTCATCAGAATTACACTAATTGCGAATATTCTAAATCATGCCACTGCTGTAATTTATAATTCCAGCTATTCAAGATCATTCTTGACGCCCGCTTATTGTAATAATTTTAAAAAGCTCTAAACGGATTTTGATGGTACTTTCACCGATAGAAAGCAATGCTTCTAATATATACTGACTCGTAGTACTTACGGCTCTTAGAAATTATGCTAAAGTCAAGTTGATACTTGAGTCTTGACTAACTGAAAGTGCAACGCTACGGTACAAACTTACTTAGTGCTATTACCCCGGCGCCACACACAGCATAAACATGTGAACACTTCTTTGAACACTTGTGTGGCAGGGGTCTTTGGTATTTGTTCAAAGTTTGAACACATTTGCACTTTCGGTATCGGTTTTTCGAGCGCACATCAAAGCATTTTTTCAAATTCAAAATATGATGCAAACATATTTGCAAAGTTTGTCTGGCAAGTATAAGCAAACCTGTGTTCTTTGTGAGCAAAGTCCTTTAAAGTCTTTGTTCAAATGTTTGTCTGTGTGTGACACCGGGCTTAAAAACAAAATTATATTTTCCCTGCTTTAAAAAAAGTGCGCGTCTGTCCACGCTCTATTAGGGTTGCGTAGTGGTTGCGTACATATTATTATGACCATAGATAAAAGCGGTTCCTATAGTAGTTTTGGTGCATTTCACTTCCCCTGCCTTTTCTCTTCCGTGATTATGACCTACTAAAAATGGTGGGGAAGGTTGAGGTCTGTGTGGTGGCGCGTCCTTGAAAATTTTTACGTCCAGCAGTGGACGAGTGGAGGCTTAATGGAATCCCAGCACCCTGATGTAACGATGACCCCAAGAAGATGACGAAAAGCGGTTGGATGAGGGGAATGGAGGACCGTGTATGGAGGCATCGAGAAGGCCATAGTGCAGCAAAATTATATTGTATGTACTACTTATATTACTATTCGTAGGTACTGCGTACTGTTGAAGAAATGCGTAGGCAAAATACTACATTATAGTTAAATGGCTCAATCCTTTATTTTTTTCGCAACCCTAAAACTAAAAATGCATTATTAATTGCTACATTATTTCAGTAGCAAATGCTACATTAATTCAAAAATTTAATGCTATAAAGCATGTGAAGAGCTGGCGAACAAAACGGCAATTTGTAGCATTAAATTTTTGACGGTCAATTTTACTGTAGTCAAAAAAATTGTTTAAAGATACGTATTGTGCAAAAAAAAAATACATTTTTTATAAAAACAAATAAGTACTTAACCTTTGTTTGTCATTTTCTTACTCTATCCATAAAGTAATTTTGTTTTAAAATGAAGGTTATTTTTTAGGGCTTATCCTGCTAAATACTATTAGGTACTATAGGAATACAGTCGAAAAATTTTTGGCAACTCTAAGTGAATGAATGTAGTTAGGCTAATAGATTAGATGGATTGAATTGGACAAATCGGCGGATATAGCTTTGTTATAAAGACATAGTTTACATTATTTAATTCTAGGGCGAACTAAATTATTGTCCGAGCGTGCAATTTTATGTGACGCGCTGAGAAAATTGTCCCCGAGACCATTTACTGGCATAATTGTCTTGTAAACAACCTTTATTTTAAAAGGAAAACTAACCAGGCAGCTGCTCTATGACTATAAGCTTAAACGGGCTAAAACCCAGAGTAGCAAACACAGTTAAAAAAATTTAACAAAAAACTGTTACAATGATAAAGAACTGTCAATATTTTCCGCAGTTAAAAATAACAACGATTAAGAGAAAACAATTAACACATTCTCCAATAGGAGATTTTAAAATTACTATCCTATTACAAAAGCGTTTGAATTGAGAGTCACACAGTTACCAAAGACGAAATCTATTGCCGCAGTTGAAAAAATAAATATTGAATAAAAAAACTGTTGGAATGAAAAAGAACTGGCAATATTTCTAATGGGATATGTTAAAATTACTTATTTTATTTTTCACGTACAGTAAGTAAATCCTAATTTAATTACTTTATTTAATTTAAAATGGCCAAAAGTCGTAATTTTGTTGTACACGATCTCTAAGCTAAGCTAAAGCTTTATTGCATTGTAGGCTTTTTAACATTTTTTAGCATCATTAGCACTCTAGCATCATTTTATGACACAGCTAACACTTTTCACGCTCTCAGTTGCCACTGAACTTAAGTAGAAAAATTTGGATAAATAAGTTGAAATAACTTGACATGTGAACCTTTTTTAAAAAAAAAAAAACAATGACGAATCACGAAACTCACCTGATATTCGAGCAAATCCATATTTCCAAATCGCACTTAAAAACTACAATAAATTAAACTAAAACACTTAACGATAACTTAATATTGCACTAAAATCAGACTGTCCACACAGAGTGGGTTATAATATTGCACACATTTTCATAATCAGGTACTTTAGGACGATTGATAAAATTATAACAATAGGGAACTACATTATCTGTTTTAAAAAAAAACAACAACTGTCACTCTCTACTCGCTCCCGCGCATTCCATGTTCAAAACCCGCGGCGTCCGCGGCGGCTCGCGTACCGCGCTCGTGTACCGTAATGGCTCTCTTAAAAAACTTAAAGCTAATATGCGACTGTGAAATCGCCAGAATCGGCCATTTTCTAACGGTACAGCCGTAAGGAGAACTGAGCCGTTGCTTTCTTTAACTCGGAGGCAATTACATACGTCAATTTCGTACAACTTTTATCACAACTGACCGCGACACGCGATTTTGTCGCGTATTGGGCTCGCAGGTAGATTTGAAACGGCGTAAACGGCGTTTCGGTCGAGTGATGTTTTTGATTGATTGTTGTTAATTGTTAATTTTTAATGTGCACTAATAGAAATGTGAAATTAATTCAAGCAGGTGCATTTTTATTTATTTCGATTTTTAGATGGGTATGTACCTATGTACCAAACGTATCAAAAGAGCGCAATGTTGCCTTTACACTGTGTTCTAGTCAAAAATAAATTCAATGTTCTAAAATTGTCTTTTTTACGCTCGCTTCGCTCGTTTTTTGTTCAACGTGAATTTCCGTTTTCCTTTTCCTATGCACATTTTGCATAATATATCTTTTCAGAAATCAGTTCAAATTCTCACATTAATAATTTTTTTACGATTTCATTTTCTAAAATGGAAGCATTTATTCAGCTCAATTATAAAATAAATAAAAATACGCAAAAATGCACCGCTAAATCTAAATGCAAAGTGCTTAAACTTGTTTGGACAGTCCACTAACAACTTTTTTTTTTTTTTGAAAAATTAATACTTCATAATTATATCTTAACTATAAATTAATAATAATTTATCGCATAGTAGCGAACCAGTGAAAGTATGAGCTATTAAGCTATAAGTACTTAATTAAAGTTAGCACTAAGCATTGGCAACGCAGCTTAGCGATCATACAGTTCGGAAATGGGCACACAACGAACGCATTTCACTCCAAAACTAATGGTGTAATTACACGGTGCAAGTTAGCATGATAGTTAATTACTGCAGTAAAGTATTATGCAAGTTACTGTCATGCGCCAACCGAGACTCAGTCATTTTTCGTTCTCTCATATATTGAAATACAAAAAAATAATAATTGAAATACTAGTACGCTCACATGATAGTAACTCGCATAATTCTTTTCATTTTCATATGTATAATATATACCAGTACTACTATTTAATATGACTTTCTCCATGTGAATTTAGGTTTTTAATAATGGGAATTAATTTTGTATAACAAAAAGTATATCTCTGCTAAATTTTGTCAACGTCGGTACAGTCATACATTCGCATTTAAAATGTTACCTAAATTATAATTACTAATTTAAATTATTATAATAGTAAACTATCATGTTCTCCTGCATGTCCTGCATAAATTTTTCTTCTCTCTTTCTTCCTGATGCATTCACAAGGTACCTACGGATAGTGTAGCTATACCTACTATTGACACTTATATATACATTAGTAGGTACTTATTCTATAGTACACAATATCTAAACTAAACTACATTGACAAGTCTAAATACAGCACTATCCTTTTCACAATGTTCGCTGCAGGAAAAGAATAGCATAACATTTAAAACTGGTAATTTACTTTAGTTTAAAGAAGTGAACATTAGAATTGGCACCAATCACTGACCACTCAACTCGCACGCCAGCACCGTGTAAACGGGTCATTAGTAGTAAAAGTTAACTCGGCAGTTAAACTTAGCTTTAGCTTACGAATATCATAACTGTTCTAAAATCTAAGAATCAGAAGTAGATTAATTGTAACTGCGCGTAGACTGCATCGTTTTACCGATTTTAATGTGGGTTAGTTGTGTTTTTAATGGTGGGACTTTTTTATAATGTCACTGTATTCGTTTATATCTAAACTATGTTACTATTTTAACTATTTTTTATAGTCGAAATTTTATATAATAGACCTTGAAAAAAAATTTAGTTTTATTTTTTCGAAAAAATTAAACCTTCTTCGATCCCGCAATCGCTGAGAAATCGGTGTATCAATCAAAGATATTAGTTACATAATATGGATATATGCGTGTAACTTCATACATAAAAATGATAACTAGGTGTATTATATACTAATACCTTCCTGAAAGTATCTAGATTACGATAGTGAAAAAAACATCGAAATCGGTTCATTGGTTTTTGAAATAATCGCGAACATACATACATCATATGGGTCGAATACAGCACCTCCTTTTTTGAAGTCGGTTAAAAATACCAACACAACAGTGTAATCGGGACCGTGATCGACGCGTGCAAATGATCTATAGATCCATGGATCATTATCGATCAGAGATCGCACGCGCTTTTTGCCGGACGTAGTATAGTTATGACAAGAGTAATGACATTGTCAAGCGTGCCATACAAGGTAACGGGTTCTCTTCCCGGCGAGAGCATTATTTAAACTAAGTACCTACCTTTTATGGCATGTCGGTAATTCGAAGACGGCCGCAAGTACCTTAGGCTGTATTTTTTTTACTCATATATAACTTAGTCTTTGACTGCGATCTCACCTGATTTTAGTACAACATCTATGAAATGTATAATATACACAGAATTCTAATACAAATTACATATAGATACAAATATCATAATCGAAAGAAAGTAATCATTGTACGTAGAACGTTTTGCTACGCTTATTGTGATGCCGTCGTTCAAACTATAAACACGTCATTCCTAAAAGTGTCCATAATAAATGAAAAAAAAAGTGGAAAATATGTAAATTATCCATTACTTTAAGATAAGAATGTTATATTACAATAACACCAGAACGAATTTCGATTGTTCTTACTTCGCTTGAAACATGTTTTGAAGATTAAATTTTTCTTATTCATAATTTATTTTATATTTATTATCTATACTAATAAATAAAATTGAAGTGTCTGTCTGTAATTTCGAAATATCTACCTACCTCATATTAAGCTCATATGGTTATTTGAACGGTACCATAACCGAATCACACGTTTTTAAAATGTTTGTCTGTCTGTCTGTCTGTTTGAACGGGCTAATCTTCGGAACGGCTGAACCGATTTTGACGGGACTTTCACATACAAGTAGAGAATTACCCAGGGAGTAACATAGGCTACTTTTTTAACCAACTTTAAAAAAAGGAGTAGTTGTGTTTTTCTACCTATGTACACCGATATCTCCGAGATTTCTGAACCGATTTGCGTAATTTTTTTTATATCGATAGAGAAACATTGCGACACTGTTCTACAAAAAATTTGGATTCCAACTCTTCAATCCTGATGCTGTAGGGGACCTGATCCCCAAAACTAATATCGGTTATTTGAATTGATATTGGGGGTACCAATTAAAGACTTTATCGTTGAATGAACTCGAGTAGGTACATATCCAACTCCTCAACCCTGATGATGTAGGGATCCCATGGAATTTTTCCGTTTTGGGGACGGGTTACAACAGATAGCCTACTTTTTGTTTCTGAAAATCAAAAGTTCCCACAGGATTTTTAAAAACCTAAATCCACACGGTCGAAGCCGTGGGCATCATCTAGTTAATAATATATCTCTGTGGTCTAACGGTTGGCGTGATCGACTGTGGATCACGAGGTGCTAGGTTCGATTCCCTGGTCGGGCCAAAGAAATCACAAGGTATTGGGACTGACAAGAAATTCTCAGTCTCAGCCCAGAATTGGAAGTCGGCGGTATTAAGCTACACCCCAGTGCCTCGGAGAGCACGTAAAGCCGTCGGTTCTGGGGCTAATCTCTCTCCGGTCGTATCGCATTGTCGTCCCAACAATATAATCAAAACACTAAATCTAAACACGCGGCACATATCAAAATAGCCCGATCTACACCACTCTAACTACAACATAATCAAGTATAATGCTCACAAGTGAATAGCATCGTAATTGCTGACCCCGAAGCGATCTATAGATCCACGTCGATCTATAGATCAATGATCGATAATAAACCGCAAGAAAGTACGACATGCTTCCTTTGAATTTAGTTACGATTTATTATAATACGTCGTTGGAATTTTTAGCAGACTCTAATATGGAATGTTGTGAATTCTTCTAGAAAATTCTGTTTTCAGTTGAGAGAAGAGTTGGTTGTTTTCGTCTTTATTTAAATTAGTTTATTGTGGCTTTGTTAGGTATTGAGTTTTTCTGTCAATAAATTCTCAGTGGCAACCCGGAGCTGGTATTTGCTTTACCCCCGTGCCTCGGGGAGCACGTTAAGCAGTCGGTCCCCGTTATTATCACTTTCACGTGACAATAGTCATTAAAGTTCGCCAACCCGCATTGGAGCAGCGTGGCGAGTCTAAGCTCTAAATCCTTCTCTCCTATAAGACAGGATGCTTGTGTCCAGCAGTGGGACGTGGGTGGTGGCCTATTATATTCCATACGAGCTCTTAATAAGATAGCATTTTCTTTCTCCTGTACTCTGTCTCGTTTACTCATATTAAGGACATCAATACGTGCTGCCTAAGCATGCATGCTGAGGTGCGTTTCATTGCCGCTTTAGTTCGTTTCACACACACTGGTGAGTAAGCAAAATAAATATCATGAAAACTACTTTAATTTACCAAGGAAATAGGTACTATTTGCACTACAGTTATATAGCCAAAACTGTCAATCGTCATATTTACTACAGTTAAAATTGTTTAAATATTTCGTAGTAACAGACCGAAAAAATTTAAGTATTGTTTAAAAACCGTACAATAATACGCGTTTCTTAAATTTTTTCCTACATGCATTTTATCTTTCTCAATGTAGGTACTTATCCATTTACAGGAACTGTACAAAAATAGAATACAAAATTATTAAGCTTTATATCCCAAAAACAACTAACTCTCAAGAGACAACCACACAAAAATGTCCACCATACAATACAATTTGACATCGACGTTGCATACAAAAAACTATGACCCTTATTTCTACATAATTATGTATAAAAATCCTATAAAATTGTTTCAAAAAGGACACCGCCCCATTCCCTAGTGATTAGAATTTTACAATTTATTTAAATAATTAATGGTTAGAAGAGCTACCGGACGGGCGCGCCATGTTGTTGAGAAAGGATTGCTTTTGTTCATTTGTACGGAATTTTTTTGTTTGACTGCAACATGGTAACAATTTGTTTGAAAAATACCGATTAAAAAAATTGAATTTAGTGGGTTATTTTTTATTCATGTAGGTACAAGTTAGCCCTTGACTGCAATCTCACCTGATGGTAAGTGACGATGCAGTCTAAGGTGGAAGCGGCCTATCCTGGAAGAGGTACATGGCAGTTTTTACTAAACTTATAGGTACCCCTGATCGGAACGCTCAATCGCTTGGCGGCACGGCTTCGCCGGTAGGGTGGTAACTAGCCACGGCTGGAGCCTCCCACCAGACCGGACCAGAGACCATTAAGAAAATGTAAATTCCCAAATTGCGCCTGTCGAAAATCGAACATAGGACCTTAGATACGTTAATCCGTCTCAGCCTACGATGATAGCGTGGCGTGCACAGGGTTTGAAGCCAGGGTATGCAATCGGTAGTATTAAAATTTCTACTGCTTCTTTTCTTAAAGTTTTACCTAAGCATTGCTTTCCTCAGTGCTTTTCTACCTTTATGAAGTACACGCCACTGTACAGACTGACAGACAAAGAGTCATAATTTATAACACCCCTCTTTTCTCGTCGGCAGTTCAAAATCAATTAGCGGCATTCGTAAACCACCACACCACAACAATATGGAGGCGTGGGTCATAAAAACTAAGTACCTGCCCGGCGAGCCACAGACTGTCAACTGTCAACGCGTCATTTGTCAAACTTGAAGCTTTTTTTTTTTCATTTCGCCCTTCGTTCGGATGGATCGCCATTCCCGATAGAGTAGAGTAAATAATAGAGTGGTCTTGCCGCGTTAGACGTATGGATGTGTGAAAAATCTTTTCTGCCAAATTTTAAGGTCGGCCGCGGCGCCGCCACTCACATGTTCAATTAATATATTATGTACAGTGTACACTGACAGAAAAATTATACGACGGAATACATAAACAATTCACCCATATATACCTACTTCATAATCTATATAAGTACTAATAAATAAAATAAGTACTAATAAATAAAATTGAAGTGTCTGTCTGTAATATCGAAATAACTACCTCATATTAAGCTCATACGGTTATTTGAACGGTACCATAACCGAATCACACGTTTTTAAAATTTTTGTCTGTCTGTCTGTCCGTCTGTCTGTCTGTCTGTTTGAACGGGCTAATCTTCGGAACGGCTGAACCGATTTTGACGGGACTTTCACATACAAGTAGAGAATTAACCAGGGAGTAACATAGGCTACTTTTTTAACCGACTTTCAAAAAAAGAGGAGTTGTGTTTTTCTACCAATGTACACCGATATCTCCGAGATTTTTGAACAGATTTGAGTAATTTTTTAATCGATAGAGAAACATTGCGACACTGTCCTACAAAAAACTTGAATTCCAACTCCTCAATCCTGATGCTGTAGGGGAACTGATCCCCAAAACTAATGGGATTTAGGAACTGTCGGTTATTTAAATTGATATTGGGGGTACCAATTAAAGACTTTATCGTTGAATGAACTCGAGTAGGTACATATTCAACTCCTCAACCTTGATGCTGTAAGGAATTGCATTCCGAAATCGTGGGGATGCCACGGAATTTTTCCGTTTTGGTGACGGGTTACTACAGATAGGCTACTTTTTGTTCTGGAAAATCAAATGTTCCCACGAGATTTTTAAAAACCTAAATCCACACGGGCGAAGCCGTGGGCATCATCTAGTGGATTTATAGAAATTAAAAAAATACTGCTAAGAAATCGCACAATTTATCTAAATGTATCACAATTTATCACAAGATATCTGAATCTAGTAATTAATTATAATTAATAATACACCCAAAAACAATAACAAAATATAGTAACGTGCAAAAGTTTGCAATAACCCGACTGAGTTTGTTGTGGGCTCTGCTCAGACTAGGGCGCGTTTGGAACCCTCGTAGTTTTAGTTTTAATTTATTGTAAGTAAATATTACCATCACCTCACTTCTAAATATACTGCATAAGTATTTGTAAAAGTGACATTGTAAAAAAAGTGTACACTTACACTGTACCAATTTTGAATAAAGTTTATTTGATTTGATTTGATTTATTTGCAATATTCTTGAAACACCCCCTATAGGTATAGCGTGTGTGTGTGTGTGTGTGTGTGTGTAACAATTTGTCATCCATACAACGCAGGTGGCCAGGCGTCACCTGTCGCGCTGTCCTGACAACATTTGTCATTTTGACTGTCGCGGTCGCCTTGCCGGCCGTCTTATATGACAAAAACTAAAATCTGATACAAATTTTTGATATAAAACAGTAGCGCGATTGACTAACTGCCTGACTGACTGTCTGATTGAAAGACTGACTGACTGACTAATAGACAACACAGCCAACACAGTAAAACAGTGTTATACCTACCTACTTACGACTCCGGCCTACTTTCGGTGGTCCCGAGTTCGGTCCCCGGCACGCACCTCAACTTTTCGAAGTTATGTGCGTTTTAAGAAAGAATGTCACTCGCTTGAACGGTGAATGAAAATATCGTGAGGAAACCTGCAAGTCTGTATGTTCTCTATACTGTTCTCAAAAGGCGTATATATGTAGTCTACCAATAGGTACGCACTCGGCCAGCGTGGTGGAATACGGCCTAGGCCCTAGACCCTTCTCATTCTGAGAGGAGACCCGTGCCCTGTTGTGGGCCGGTAATGGATTGACAATTATGATGATATGTAGAGAATTAAAGTTTTAACATTTTTTTATCATTTCAACACAACATTTAAACGCGTTTTTCACGAAACTTGGTTCGAATATTCGAATATTTCAGAGAGGCAAAGAGCTGGTGGGAGTTGGTGGCGCAAGAGAATGGAACGGAAGCGCCAACTTCGCCTCGTCGCGTGAGAAGTCGCTCAAATTCGCGAGAACACTCGAGAGAATTCGCACGACTGTGCCTTAAGGTTATAGGGAACGTTCAGTTGTTTAACAACAACTTGGATACTGTTTTTATATAACGTAGAAGAAGAATAAGAAAATGATGAGAGGAGGACGAAACAAAAACCTTCGCGCTCCTCCCGCGGATTCTACATTCGAGAATTCCCCGGAAGACGCGCGACTTTATTTTTGACTCGTATCTAGTTTGTACGTTACATAATTAACATAAAACTCGATTATACTATGCACAAATTCGTTACAAAAATTCGCTTCCATTCCGTTCCGCGGCAATGTAAACATAACAGATACAAGTATAAATTAAAAATTTAAAAAACCCCCGACATTCGCCATTTTGTGGCGGCGGCCATCTTGGACCGACTTTCATCCAACATAGTTAAGAACACTCCCGACTAATTCACCTTTCAAACAAAAAAAAATTCAAATCTGTTCACCCGTTTGAGCGCTACGGGGGAACAGACAGAGACACACACACACACACACACACAAAGACACGTCAAACTTATAACACCACATCGTTTTTGCATCGAGGATTAAAAATGCGAATCGAAGCTGACGAACTTCGGACTCGCTCCACGGTATCGGTAGGTACCTACCTACCCGCGACGGCCGCATCTCACAACGATGCTGAGAGCCGACAGACGCTCCGATGGCAGATAACAGATGTCGGCGAGAACAAACGCCCGGCGATCCGTCCATCGGCGCTGATAAAATCACTAATCAAAGACATTTGTAAGGAGAAATTGTTAGAATACGAGATGGGAATTCCTAGGCTATATCTGGCCGGCGCGTGAAGGAGGGCTTCGTTTTGAGTCGCAGTTAAGTACATTTTTTGGAAATCTATACAATTAATAAACACTCTCGGAACTCGAGACAGGGTTCATTTTTCGACGGAAAATAAAATATGCACACGTGGTCTATTAAAAAAAATGCGAGGCTGTCTTTGGGGACTGCCGATAGAAGTGAAAACTGGAAACGTGCTGTGAAAATGACGCGAATTTCACGCTTTTTGTTCACCCAAAAGTACGCATATACGGTATACACAGTGTACATAATATATGCAGCTCATGGAAAGCGGTCGGTCACGATGAGCAAATGTGAGCATTTGTTGGGTGAACAAAAATCATCACAACACGCCTAAAGAAGTTTTCACTTCAAAAAACAAAACGCGCCGAATTGAAAACTTCTTTTTTAAAAGTCGCTTAAAAACAGACTTTCACGGACTTCCAATATACAATGAACACAAAATTTTTGATTATTGAAACTAGACAAATATTCAGTATCATTTTATAAAATGTTCAAAAAGGTTGCGATGGCTAAATAAATAGTCAAAAGCGGTCAATGATCCGCAGAGTGATTCGCTTTTGAAAATTTCTCTCTATCCTCTTCTCGCAAAACGTATTGGTATTGAATCTCCATGAAGTTGCTAGCTTGTTACGTCACAATTTCATACTGCCGTCTTTGTCTGATGAGCAATCTTAAAAACTTCGTAATTTTTAAAGTATTTTTTAAGTCTGACAATTATTATGAGTTAAATTTTGTTTATCGTTCATTATTCAAAGGTGAACGTCGGGCGAAATCGGTTCAGCCGTTCCGAAGCTAGCCGCACAGCAGACAGACAGACAGATGAAAAATGCTATCGATTAAATAGTCACATGATTTTTATATGTATAAGAGGCAATTATTTCGAAACCGAATGCAATTATTTATTTATTTGTCTAAACTTATTTATATACGTAAATTAAAAAAGTGGTCTCACTGTAGATAGGTATTAAACTGGTTGCATGCAGTGCAGGTAGGTATTTAAGGTGCCAACCCTTTGATCTTCGAGCCATAGGGCTCATTCTGTCACACGTCAATAGGTACACTTTATAGTGAGTCAGGCTATCAGGTATTGAATGCAGGCACCCTGCAATGACTAAGAGCTTTTCGCCACGCCTACCCATGCAGCTGTCAGTCCGTCTGTCCGTTACCCCCCTTTCTCGGCAACTCACGATTTCGCGTTGCGATCAATATTTAAATGGATATCCTTTATGATTCGCGGCGCAATCTAAAACGCAATTTACTCGTATATTTGTTTCCCGCCTCGTTCGACTTGAGTACAAGGCAAGAGTGAATAGGCGTTTTCTAGGCAAGCGCGTTCCAACTTAGACCTCATCATTGCTTTCCATCAAGCATGATTGTCGTCAAGCGTAAATCTATCATACACTAAAAAAAGTTTTTGTTAAGGCTTGGGATAATGTTAAGAGTCCCTCAGCGGGCGATGGATAACTATGCTAGGAATATCCCTGCGGGATCATATTAAAGGTGAGAAGATCCATAGGAGAACTAGAATTACCGACGTAGCTTATCTAGTCCCGATAATGAAGTGGCAATGGACGGTACACATAGCTCGAAAAACCGATAGACGTTGGGGTCCCAATGTGTTCAAGTGGCAACCTCGTAACGGGAAATGCAAGACCTCACACTGGGCATTTCTTTCATCCAAATTGTATAAGAAGTTTGACAATCATAATGGAACCGATTTAAAGCCAATAACAAAGAGACAAACATAACAACGACGTTCATCAAAACAGCACATAGATTCTCCTGTACTTCTGCACAGCGTGGTCTTGCGCCTCTAGTATTCAGCGCCTCCCTGCGACGCGCTGATGTAGTTGGTCAACCGACAACATTACCGGCAATGGAGATGGAAAGAGCCTCTGGGTATGCACGGCACGTAGTCCCTCTACGTGATGAAATCAGAGATGAGGAGATCCGTAGAAGAACCAGAGTTAATCCTCAAGTACTCGAATCAAATTAGAAACGTTCTAAATATAAGATCTCCGATATTTAAAACTAATAAATTCTACCCCCCGTTTGATAAATTATAATCCGTTTGACCCGCGTCCGTTCCAATGTTTATGTAAGCGAAGAATTCAAACATTTTCAAGTGATCGACGTGTGCGGACGAAAACGGTAGCTGCAACCGATATAGTGATGTGCTGGATGTCGATTAAATACGGTGTATCGACAAAATATTTTATCAGACTGCGTTTTGAATACGAAGCGATGCGCGTATTCGTCCGTGCGGATTTAAGGTTTTCAAAATCCTGTTGTAACTTTGGCCTCCTTTTCGGGGGAACCGAAGTCGATCCCCGCAATACAGCTCTTAAGTTTTCAGAGTTATACTGCGTTTTATGCAATTAATTAATATCACTTGCTTAAACGGTGAAGGAAAACATTGTGAGGAAACCTGCACGTCTGAGAGTTCTCCATAATGTTCTCAAAGGCGTGTGAAGTCTACCAATCCGAAATTTTCCAGCGTCGTAGACTACGGCCTACGGCCTTTCATATGTTGATAATGATGGTGATGATGATGACAATCAATTCTATCGATCATTAAATATTGTCATCACCCCATCACTAATAATAATAATTTACCATAAAAACTCGAAATTACGGAATGTCTTTATTTATTTAGGATCCCAGTCAAAACACATGCAACGCGAGAGTTAAGAACTTCGAGTGCCTTTTTTACACTGACTGACTCAGATATGAAACTATTATGTTTAAAAATTGAACGTTTAAGATCATTCAGTCCATAAAAATTAAAATCGGTCCAAAAACAAAATTGAAACGTTTTATTTACTTGAACGGCATTTATATGATTTTAAAAGTGTTTTAGAGCCCTATTAATGTCTGTCTCTGCGACAGAATGAGATAAAGACCTGAAATTTTGATATTTCGTGCAAATTCTGATGTACCTACTAAATCTCTAATAGACAAAGTGATCCATGAGGAAGGTTTAAGTGTATAATTTGTTAAGGTTTAGAATAATTGTTGAAAATGTCGGAAAAGTCGAGCGGCCTGGGAGCTGTCATCGAAAACGCTGCCTAATCCCTTTGAGATATAACAATGTATAGAGGGATAGTTCGGGTAATTACTACCCGTGCGAAGCCGGGGCGGGTCGCTAGTTAAACACAATTTATTATTCTCTTAACTATTCCCCGTCTCCGTGTGTGGTATTTGAACCTGCGACACCAAATCATTTATCACCTCGAATACCACTTTTTTTAATTTTTTTTCCGAATGTTTTGATGCTTTACTCGATCGATAACAATGTACTTGCCTTGTTTGACGACGAAGCCTCTTTTTTATTTTATGTTAAACGTGTATCAATTTGTAGTTTTGGCGCCATTTTGATTTTATCAATGCGGTGATTATGATGGTTATTTTATTCTTAAGTATGTTACACTTCACTACGGTCAAGGTAAAATAACCTGATTTTACCAAAATCGCAATAAAATAGAATAGAAATTATTTTTTTCAAAAAAAAAATTAAAAGTGCTTTTGAATCGTCAAGTGAATCTCCTACCACTATGGAATAGAGTAGAATTGAATAGAGAAGTTTGTTTTAATAAAAAAAAACTTTTAAAGTACCTACTTTTGAATCGTCAATTGAATCTACCACTAGTTCGGAATGCCATTTCTACCGAGAAGAACCAGTGAGAAACTCGGATTTCGCTAGTGGTTTAGATAAACGATAGCCATTTCATAGTATCCAATATTTTTCAGTAAACAGTAAACATGTTTAACTATCATAAAGTAACTGCCACTAGCCCACATTTTTCAACAATTTTATAGTTTTTAATTGACCTGATGGACGTTGGGGTCTCAAGGTGCTTGAGTGGCGACCTCGCAACGGCAAACGAAGCTTGGGAAGACCCCTACTACAGATGGACGGACGATCTCAAACGAATTGCTGGCAGCCGCTGGAAACAAGCGGCGCAAGATCGTGTTCTGTGGCGATCCTTGCAACCTATGTCTAGCAGTGGACGTATATTGGTTGAGATGACGATGATGATCGAGAACGATTGATTAGGTGGTGAAACCTCTTAAGGTACACGGCGCGTAAGACTTTCTTACTTCGAACATAAGCATTCGTCCGTCCGTTTAGATCTACGATATTTTTTAAAGTCAAAATTTTGAGTGTCTTACCTGGTTATGGTAGTGCGCCAGCGGATGGTGCGGCACATGCCGCATGGCCGGGTGCAGCATCTCGCTCGTGCTGCTGCCCTCTACCGCCTGCAAGAAAGAGACGGGGATATCAAACGGATAAATTAGACAAGTGTCACCCCTGACATGTGGAATCCAGCTCTGCCAGGGACGTCGTCAAAAATCATCCCAATTAAATCTGCCTTTGAATAAGAAAAACCGCGTTTAAATCCGTCCATCCGTTCGAGCGCTACGAAGACACACACAGACAGACAAACCATAATAATACCCCTTTTTGCGACGGGAGTTAAAATATACCCAGGTAAGAAAGCTCAACGTCTTGGATTAAGCCAAATATACTAGCCTCTAAAAACTAGTTGCAAAACTATTAAGAAAGTCAAAAGAGATAAAAAAATTAAGTCGCCTTCTTGACTAAAATTTTATTAAATTAAATCTAATAGGTAACTAACATGAAAGAGCTTAAGTATTATTCAATAGTTACAAGAAATCGTGAAGAAAGTAAAATTCATCGCAGATCGAAAGTAAACTACAGCAAATCTCCAAATTAAAAGTCTGAGCTTCCAAAAGCGCTGATTGGTGATGACGCGGCAGCCATCTTGTGACGTCACGGTGACCGACGTCTGCCCAACAATGCTAGCCGTGTCGGCGATACAATAATGCCCTCCCGACCGAATTTCGGCCATGGCGTCAAATGTCAATAGGGGCTCTCCTAGCCTACTACGCAGATGTTATAGTGCACAAGTGTGTTGCTAGTGTGACATGAATGGAGAGATTAGGCGCAGAGCCCAGGTACGGGGGTGTATCTAATACTGCCGACTTCCGACTTCGGACTGGCACTGAATTTCTCGACAGGAAAACCCACAAATACCACATAATTTTTGGCCTGACCCGGGTATCGAACCCAGGCCCTCGTGATCCGCAGTCGAATATAAACATTATCTAACCAGAGAGGCTAGCACGAAGATGTGATTGTCACATTGCCTCAATCGCAATTATTGTAACTGGCTCTGTTTACATAATTCTCGAAGCCAAAACTATAATAACGACAGTCAGGCTGAGATCTGTAAAGCCGTACGCTTTACAGAGCTCAGCCTGACTGTCGATCAGCGTGACATTATAACTAGTCTAAAGCTGAGAATAGCGAGAGTGAGGCTGAGATCCGTAAAGCTTACTCTGACTCTACTCAGACTTGAGACTGAGTTAAAACGAGACGTAAATATGTCTCTTACACAAATCTGTCTCGTTTTAACTCAAGTCTCAAGTCTGAGTAGAGTCAGAGTAGCTTTACAGATCTCAACCTCACTCTCGCTATTCTCAAGCCAGACTGGTTATAATATAATACTGATCGTCGGCGCTGAGAGTTCGGCGCGTACCTACGTTATTCTAAAACGATTCTATAGTAACCATACATATTGGCATGTCAGCGCCGACGATCAGCGTAGCACTAAAACCAGCCTTAGACTTGGGTGGCTCAACCAGCAAAATCGATTTTCGCCGTCGCATCTGGGCAACACAACTGTCGAGAAGTGTATTCAGGATACATTGAACCCTTAACGATGGACAGGTTTGGTACAATTTACGTTCGGGATAGGCGCCGGTCACGGTGACGACACAAGATGGCCGCCGCGTCATCGCCGATCAGCGCTTTCAAAAGCTCCAATTCAACCTAGTTGTGTGGTTTGTAGGTCCACGTTTTGGGATATTCAAATTTATACATATAATAAAATCGTAGACTTGCCGTATCTGTACATTGAAGATTTTTGCAAAATAATAACTGGGGGATGTTAGGGATAAGTAATAGAACGTAAAAAAACTATTTTTGAAATTTTTGTCTGTTTATCTGTTTGTATGTTTGTGCGTGCATCACGCAAAAACTACTGAATGGATTGAAACGAAACGTGGTACGATTTAAGTTCATACTACGGAGTAACATATAGGATACTTTTTATCCCGAAATTCAGCACGGTTCCCTAGGGAGAGGGGATGAAAGTCAAAACGTGTATTTAGCTGTAATTCAATAACGCGTGGTCCGATTTCATTTATTCTTTTTTTGTTAGAAAGTAGATACTTTAAAGATTACTGACTTATCTCTAAAAGGCTGGATCGATTTTGATGGGACTTTCACTGGCGGATGTTTACATTTTGATCTACCTAAACATCCGCCAGTAAACTTTTAACACTTTTTAGCATGATATATGCTCAAAGGAGCTTAAGAAAAACAAAATGATTCCTACGGGATTTTTAAAAACCAATATATATTCACGCGAACGAAGTCGCGGGTGTCCGCTTGTACATAATATATGCGTATAGTATAAACTGGGTAACCAGGGAACAAAGTCAAAATAGATTCATACAAAATTAGTACACTGTACACATTTTGAACGTCAATTTAAATACATGAAAGTGAGGTAATGGTGATAATAATTATGCTTCACAAGCTTCATTCTAGCGATTTGGGGTTTACTTATTGTAGCAACACTTTCTAGCTACCGGCCTTCACGTTATTCATAGTAGGGTAAAAAGAATTTACGTATGGTATCACTGCTCTGTCCGCCATTTGCAGATACCCCTACCATTACTCATTAACATTTTCGTGCTCGAGGCCTTCGGACGCACTACTTGTTTTTTCCAAAATTAGAAGAAAAATAAGGAAACTAGAGGAGAAGTTGGCACCACAAAGGAGACGTATAATGCGTCTGCCTTCCAGTTCAAGTGACGAAAACGACAGTAAGTATTTATACAAGAATATATTATATTCACATACTATGTTGCGAGACTCCGTTCTTGGGTTTTCTCCTTCATATACTGAGAATTATCAAGTGTTTCATAATTATGATGCGAGATTCCGTTCTTTGGGTTTCCTCCTTCATATAAATACCTACCTACGATATAAATAATACTATGATGCGAGACTCCGCTAATGGGATTACTCCTTCATATTTACGTATGTACTATGATGCGAGACTCCGCTATTGGGTTTACTCCTTCATAATTAAGTACATTATTGGAGAATATCATAATGTGGATGCCACCTTGGGAATCCTTCTTAATTACGTCAATTCAAGCTAGATTTTAGCTTTTGCAAACACATTTTATCACTTTACCTACGAAAAATAAAATTATTTATTTTTAGTTTTAAGTGGGTACCTTCGTTTTGTTTAGAGTTTTAGTTATAATAACTGGAAATAGTAAAACGTTTCGTACGTTTACAGACGTCAATCAGGCGGAGAATGATGCATTACATGACCCTTTGCCGGTGTTTTCTGACACCACTGCAGTACACTATGAGGACGCCGAATTACGTTCGAACGTCGTGTTATCGTTGGAAGACGCCACGCCATTACCTGGGACAGCTATGGAAACAGTACCAGTTTCGCAGAATTGTGGTGTCGATTCTGCAGTCGCTGAAATTGAGGGAAGTAATGACCTTGAGCTGGATGGATCAATACTTTCATTGCTAGGTGACGCTCCCGAAAACAATATTGAATTAGGATCTCCTGTCCACAAGGATATTGCCACTAGGTGGCAGGATATTTTACGAAAAGGCCTAAAGGAAGATATTAAAAAGGACTTAATAAAGATGTATCCTATACCTAATAATTTGGAAACGCTTGTGCCACCTATGCTAAATCCCGAAGTAAAAGCGGCACTAACGGAGCCCTCCGTAAAACGGGATTTTGCAATTTTTCATAGACAAAAACAGACGGGGGTAGCATTGTCGGCACTTAGTAAATCTGTTGAGTTTATAATAAATGATCCAAACAGGGATTTACAGAACGAGACAAAATCAGCTATTTTAAAACCTATCAGCGATGCCAGTCGTATTCTATGCGATTTGTTTCAGCTTGAAACAAAGAGGAGGAGAATCCATATAATCAATTCAATAAACCAGAAAATGAAAGAGATTGTTATGGACACAGTACCTGGAAAATATCTTTTCGGGGACAATATGTCGGAAAAGTTAAGGACGGCCCAGGGCATTACTAGATCGGGACAAATTTTAAGGGTCATCCCGAATAAGATACCCTTTTCTAATCCTAATAAAAATATTATTACAGCGGCACCTAACAATATAAGGTCTTTAAACCAGAAGACCCCATATCGGAAGATAGCTGCGCGTTCTTATATGGGGAAACAACGACTGCAGGACCGTGCAGCATCAGCACCGGTGCCAGCAAACAGTCGCCAGCGCCAGTATCGCCGCAGCCCGCGCCGCAGCCCGCCTCCACCCCCGCGGCGTCAGAGACGCTATTGAATGAGGTACGATATGCAGGGCGATTGTCTAAGTTCTTTAAACAGTGGGAAAACATAACTAGTGACCCGCATATATTAGAATGGTTAGACGGTTATAAAATTCCATTCACATCTACACCTATTCGCAGTGATAGGCCTTATACTTTTTCACATTCGGATCAGGAATTACTTGAATTTAATAAATGCATACAAAAATTATTAAATATCAACGCCATATCAGAATGTAATCATGAAGAAGAGGAATTTGTCTCTAGTATTTTTTTAGTACCTAAGCCAAGCGGAGAAAAACGATTTATTTTAAATTTAAAATGTTTAAATAAGTTTATTAATACAGAACATTTTAAATTAGAAGATTATCGTACTGCAACCAAGATGATGTTTCCAAACTGTTTTATGGCTTCTATTGACCTGAAAGATGCATATTATTTATTACCGATTCATGTGTCACATAGAAAATATTTGAAGTTCAAATTTAATAATACTCTTTATGCATATAATTGTTTACCGTTCGGATTAGCGACAGCACCTTTTGTTTTCACAAAGTTGTTAAAACCAGTAATGGAGTACTTTAGGTCGAATAATATAATAACAGTTATTTATTTAGATGACATAATGATCTTTGGTAAATCTTATTTGGAATGCAGTAGAAATGTTTTATTTATTAAAAACATTCTCGAAAATCTGGGATTTTTAATAAATTATGAAAAGAGTTGTTTAAAACCTTCAAGAGAATGTAAATATTTAGGTTTCATATTTAACTCTCAAAAGATGCAACTAACACTACCTGAGGAAAAGAGGCTTAAGATTCAAAAACTAATTTTGAGATTTATAAATACAGAGAAATGTAGTTTACGTAATTATGCTAGATTTGTTGGTATTTTGATATCAGCCTGTCCTGCTATAGATTATTCCTGGTTATATACCAAGGTTTTTGAGAGATTTAAATTTTTATGTCTAGTAGAAAACCCTTCATACGATCAAATCGTAAAAATCCCAGTAATGTTACATGAGGATATGTTATGGTGGTTAAGACACATTATGAAAGATTATGCAACATTACGAACTCATAATTTTGAGTGTGAAATATTCTCAGACGCTTCTCTTACGGGATGGGGAGCATACTGTAACAAGAATAAGATCTATGGTTTTTGGACAAAAGAGGAAAGAATGCAACATATAAATTTATTAGAACTTAAGGCAGCTTTCTTTGCTTTAAAAGTTTACGCTAAACATCTTACTAAAATGGAGATTCTTTTACGAATTGATAATACTACAGCTATAGCATGCATTAATAAGATGGGTAGCGTACAGTATGCACACTTGGAAGAAATAACTCGTCAAATATGGCAATGGTGTGAACATAGGAAAATTTTCATCTTTGCATCATATATCAATTCCAAAAACAATGTGGAAGCGGATGCAATGTCTAGAATGAAATTTCAGGAGACAGAATGGGAACTTGCAGATTATGCCTTTCAAAAAATTATTTCGTCACTAAAACAACCTACTGTTGATTTATTCGCATCCAGAAATAATAGAAAATGTCCCATTTATGTATCCTGGAAGCCTGATCCTGAAGCCTGGGCAATTGACGCTTTCACATTGTCATGGACTCATCTTAATTTTTATGCTTTTCCCCCTTTTTCTATGATATTGAGAATGATACGGAAAATCATAGATGATAAAGCAGAAGGTATTGTTGTAATACCAAATTGGAAGACACAACCGTGGTATCCATTATATCAGAAGATCAGAATTTCTAGGGAAATATATTTTCAACCAAATAAAGAATTGCTCGTATCTCCTTTCAGAATTCATCACAATCTACACAGTTCCCTAGAACTGATTGCCGTGAGATTGTCAGGGAGACGCTATTAAGACGAGAACTTTCTTCAAGATCAGTGGATATTATATTATCCTCATTGACTGACAGTACATATAAGCAATATGATGGCTGTATTAGATCATGGATAAAGTACTGTGAGATTAATAACATATGTTACTATTCTGCATCCATTCCTGAAATAATACATTACCTTAGTCAACTGTTTGATAAGGGAGCACGGTATGGCACTATTAACTCTCATAAAGCAGCAATAAGTTTGTTAATGGAAAATTCCATAGATGATAACAGGATAAAAAGGTTCATGAAGGGCGTATTTAGGTTACGACCCCCGGCACCTAAATATGATATAGTTTGGGAACCTAATATAGTTTTAAATTACTTAAGTCAGCTTTGGCCCAATCAAACATTAAGTTTAGAAGACATATCAAAGAAAACAGTCACACTTATTGCTTTAGTAACGGCTCATCGTGTACAGACCATCTCCCTTATCAAAATCAGTAATATTGTAGTAAATCAGGGTAGTGAGGTTATTATTAGAATACCTGATTTTATAAAAACTTCTAGAATTAACATAAATCAACCTGCATTAAAACTCCCTTTCTTCACTCTCCGGCCTGAGATTTGTCCAGCATTAAGCGTCATAGCTTATTTAAATAAAACTAAACCTTTACGTGTAAATAATAACAAAGAACGATTATTTTTAAGTTATAAGAAACCTCATCAGGAGGTTTCATCCCAAACATTAAGTAATTGGATAAAAAACATTTTGGGTAAAAGTGGCGTGGATACATCGGTGTTTAGTGCGCATAGCACACGCCATGCATCCACTTCATCTGCTAATAGACTAGGAGTCAGTGTTGACATTATTAGAAAAACAGCCGGTTGGAGTGAAGCATCAGGAGTTTTTGCAAAATTCTACAATAAGGAGATTGTTAACGATCCAAATTCATTTGCTCGATCCATTCTTGCAAACAATTTATTGTGATTAAATTATATGATTAACTACGTTAAAACTTAAAATAATTACGTTTTTTGCAATAACATTAATTAGTAATCTATAAAATTTTGAGTTTTGATTTATAAAATTAATTTTTATTTATTTTTTCATTAAAATATGAATAACAATTCAGAGTTTTTGGTGTGTTATTTTATACCTATTATTTTCTGTATTATTTTTACTAAAACAGCTATAAACATCTACAATAAGTAAACCCCAAATCGCTAGAATGAAGCTTGTGAAGCATAATTTATAATCAAACGAACTTACCTGTAAGTGAAGTTCGATCCAAATTATGCGAGCAAGCTTCATTCGACGCGATTTGGGGGAACCCACCCTAATCTTGTATCTAACTAAGATTATACATAGTGGTATTTAAAATACCTACCTACACCCTCCCAATAAAATATATATAATGTAAATGTAAACGTAAAAATAATGACATCCATAAATAGGTAGGTATTACAACAGTCTTAGATATATTTCTTTGAACTAATGAGTAATGGTAGGGGTATCTGCAAATGGCGGACAGAGCAGTGATACCATACGTAAATTCTTTTTACCCTACTATGAATAACGTGAAGGCCGGTAGCTAGAAAGTGTTGCTACAATAAGTAAACCCCAAATCGCGTCGAATGAAGCTTGCTCGCATAATTTGGATCGAACTTCACTTACAGGTAAGTTCGTTTGATTATAAATTATTTACGAAAGCTTAAAACTAAAACTACTAACATTGTACCATTGGTGTTAATGTTAACACAAGGCAAGTTATGTACCTAGGTAATACTAGCTGATGCCCACGACTGCGTTTCCACGTGGATTTTGGCAAAAATATAGATTTAGAGCTTTTTATTCCGGAAAAAGCAAATGACCATTGCTTTTAATATTGCATTTAATAATCTGCATTTAATAATAAGCCGCGCGAAGGTCACTTCTCGATTTTTTCGTAAATAAAATGTAGCCTATGTCACCTGGACTATAACAACGAATCAATTGACACTTCATTCATCAAAATCGGCCCAGTAGCTTAGGCGCTACGGTAGAACACACAGAATCTCATACAAAAATCGGCCACAAACATACATCTTCTAATATAATAAAGCGGAAGAGTTTGTTTGTTTGAACGCGCTAATCTCAGGAACTACTAGACCGATTTCAAAAATTCTTTCACCGTTGGATATGTACGTGATCCCTGAGTGCTATATGCTATATATTATGTACCACGGGCGAAGCCGGGGCGGACCGCTAGTATTACATAGACTGTTAAAATCACAATCTTTCCGGCTTTGTCGTAGTCGGGTAAAAAAAGTCTACCTGAGTCTGCTCATCCTTGGTGTCGGCCTCGTCTCCGAGCTCGACCAGCTGCAGAGCCTCCTCCAACAGGTCGAAGCGCGACTCCTCGCTCACCAGGTCGCGCGGCAGCTCACCCTGAATCACGTATTCACCTGGAACAGACGACGACTGTTCAGCATTGATCTGACACATGCTGACTTGCTCGCTAACTATGGGCCTCATAACAAGGATCAGCGTCTCAGGCCTCAGCGGGCGATGGAGAGAGCTATGCTCAGACAGTGGCGTACACAGGGTTTGAACCCAGGGTATGCAATCGGTAGTATTAAAATTTCTACTGCCCCTTTTCTTATTGTTTTACTTAAGCGTTGCTTTTCTTAAGGTATGCAGTGCTTTTCTGCTTTTATGAAGAGCACGCCACTGTGCTCAGAGTATCCCTGCGGGATCAAATCAGCGACTAGGAGATCCGCAGAAGAACCAGAGTTACAGTTTACGCCAAACAAACATTCGTCCCTGAGCTTCGCGCGAGAGCGAACTCGCACAGCGTCGTGCCTCCGACTCGTCCCTTCTATACGCCCACTGATACCTAAAATATGATATTGCGACGCGTCTTGCGGTTATATTCAGAGGCGAATATTTGTTTGGCGTCAACTATACCCACTTATAGCTCATCGAGTCGCAAACGAGACAGACCAGCCAACTATATAGCCTCAATAGTGCAACGGTCGTGGGCGCGGATCAGGAACCGTACGGTCGACGGTTCAAACCCTACACTAGACTATTGTCGTATCCACTGCTAGCACAACTTTTCACTTAACTTGAGGGGAAAGGGGGAAATTAGTTATGTTTATCATGCCTAATATTCTTTTAAATTAAAAAAAAATCAAAAACTGCGGGAGATATGTGATAGTGAACGAGTGTGTGCACATATATGTAAGTGCGCTCTCTATTCCTTCACTCTCATAGTCCGATGGGATGCCAATGCGACACGACCGGAGAGAGATGAGGCGCAGGCTTTACTTGCTCTCCGAGGCACGTGGGTGTACCCAACACCAGGCTGAGGCACCGAGAATTTCTCGACAGAAAAACCCCAATAAATCACAATTTTTGGCCCGACCCGGGCATCGATCCCGGGACCTCGTAATCCACGACCGCTAAACCACCGAGGCAGTGCAAGTAAAAACATTACCAAACCAGAAAAGCCAAAATATTAACAATTAAAACCTTTTTGTACCGACTACCGTAAATCTTTTATCACCAATTCATTAAGGCTGGAGGCTGGAGGCTTAACTCCCGGAGGCTTTCACAGTTAAAAGGATTATGGTATTTGTCGATCATTGTACGCCGTACGGTCAACCGTTTGGTGAAGTGATGGTGTGTGGATAATAAATAATAAATAATTTATGTATTTCATTTTGTTTCGGCGAAGAAGCGGGTGCTTTGTTTCGGGAAGAAATCATCATCGGGAACCGAAAGATTTTGGACGGGATCAAAAATTATGTTTAGAGTTGGCGACCAGTTTTACTTTGAAACAAAAAGATAGAGAAAAAAGGCCAATAGAATGCCACAGTCCATTTTAGACTTGCCTTTACACAAGTTTAAGAAATCTATTAAAATTTTGCTCATAAAAAAGCATTTTGTACAATAATAAATAATTAAGCAAACATTGTATAAATGTTATAAAAACATGGATATGATTCGCTCCAGCAATGGACGGGACGGCAATTAATTGTGTGCATAACACAATAATTGTAATCTTGCTATTCTAATCTACTGTTCTAATTAAACTGCACTCCCCACTAAATTTTTTTAAAAATATACCTACCTATTTATATAAATCAAAATACTGAATACTACAGAAAACACCGATTCATAACATAGTTTGTAAGATGTGACCAGACCAAATGAACATTTTTAGTTGGTCATATGTACGGAATCCTAACAGAGCAAGGGCGACTCGCATTTAGCCGATTTTTTGAAGACGTTTGCAATTGAGATAGCTTGTGTATCATAGAATAATTTTTATGCATCGCAAATATAGACTGCCAAGTGATTTTTGAAAGCCTACGCGTACGAAATTGCTACCAAAAACTACTTTCAAATTAATTTTTTTGGATGAGGGCAATGTTAAATGATAGAGCAAGTTGTGGGACTCAATAAATTGCACTAATCTATTATTTTAAGGCTAAAAATTAATAGTCTTACTCAAAAATAGCTGGATGCATAGAAAAAATTTAAATAACTATCAGCACCACTCAATTTTATCAACATAATCAATATATAGTCTTAATTTTAAGAAACGTCAACTTTTTCGAAAAAAAAAGTGTGACATTTCTTGACAAATTTTTTTTTGGTCCACCGCAGTGGCAATTGTGGTTAGTACAATAGCGGGTTTTGGGTTAATCCTTTCATTGTCTAATTTTTTTTGTAACGGTACTCTAAGACGCGAATTTTTGCGAAGGATTTATGGTCCTGCTACTTGTTAATTAGACGATTTTGGGGATGGTGACATCTTTTTTTTATTAAACTACAAGTTAGCTCTTGACTGCAATCTCACCTGATGGTAAGTGAGCAGTCTAAGATGGAAGCGGGCTAACTTGGAAGAGGTATGCACTATGCATACCCCTGCTCGGTTTTCACTCGAGATCGTACCGGAACGCTAAATCGCTTGTTTTTGGTAGGGTGTGGTAACCAGCTACGACCGTTCAACCAGGGGGGTTATTCTGTAACTTAGTTAGCAACTGAAAATAGTTGCCAATGAATTAGTTCAATATACATTGCTGCTTTACTGTGTAAAATTATGAAAACACTTTATATTTCCCACAGTAAAGCAGCAATGTATATCAAACTAATTCGTTGGCAACTATTTTCAGTTGCTAACTACACTAGCGGCACGCTATGATGGCCGGTTTGACACATTACAATAGTGATGTGGAATGTCAATTTATTCTCGAACAAAAAACAATTAAGTTTTGTTTTTGTACCTGATTAAATAGGTTTAATAAAACAAAAATGTATATGTTTATTTAATTTATTTGAACGAACTGAATATTTGAACGAAAATGAATATACATACTTTATATGCACACAAGAAACATATGAATACAAAAGATACCAAAAAAGGTGCCACAAAAGGCCATAATTAATCAGATTCGTCCATACTACTATTTTCACTGTCGTCACTGCTATCATCACATACATTAATAATTATATGTTCGTTTTCTATAATATTATCTATTTTCACATCTCTTTCATAATCTTCCCTTATTAATTTAACAGTTCTATTCACAACCTTTTCCCAGTCTCCTTTAGTCACATGTTCACAAGCTTCTTCTAATAATTTTAGCATTTTTTTTATGGTAAATGGGGGTTCTGTATTGTGTCTTGCAGCATATCCCTTAATTTGAGCCCACACCAACTCAATCGCATTATACTCACAATGGTAAGGCGGTAACCGTATAACTCTGTGCCCATGTTCTAATGCTATTTCGTCAATGACGTATCGGATCTTGGTTGGTTTGTTTTCTTTTAAAAGACGTACTAATTCCGCTTTTAACATATTCATGTTTGCATCTACGCCATTTTTACGAAGCCATGCGACGATATCAGCTTTCTTTTGGGATTGGGCAGGTGGCTTGTCAATTTGCATCGAGTGGTATGGGGCGTTGTCCATAATTATAATAGATGGTTCAGGGAGGCTACACAACATTGAGGTAAACCATTCAGTAAACTTTTCTCCATTCATGTCTTCATGATAGTCTCCAGTGGTTTTTGACGCAAAAGCCATGAGAGAACCTTCGACAAACCCGTTGATGGTTCCGGCGTGACAAATTATAAGTCGCGATCCTTTTCCTACAGGAACTTTGGAAGTAGATGCTGCTGTGTCATCGTTCCAAGAACGGCCTACAGTATGGTTAGCATTAAGCCATGTTTCATCCAAGAACACAACATTTTGCCAATTTTTGATTTCTTTCACTTGCCGTAAAAAAGTATACCTTGCCATCGCTATATCAAATCTTTCCATCAATATTTTGCGTTTGTTACATTTTTTGTATCGAAATCCAATGGTCTTCAAAATCTTCGTTAAAGAACTTTCCCAACCGAAGAATAATCCAGCTTCCTTCAGTGAATGCACCAACTTTTTTCTTGTTGGATACTCCTTCTGTAAATAGTAGCCGTAAACATGTCTTCGGATAGCATCGGCATCAAAGCTATCGATGCCTACGACTGGTTTTGCTCGTTTTCTCTTTTTTGGTGTGTGAAGTTTATTTTCTTCTGTGCCAGTCTCGCCATATTTTTTTTTAGTTATCCGTCTAACAGTTCGTTGTCCAATATTAAGCGCATCAGCTACGCGTTCAACCACTGACGTTATAGGTAAAATTGGCCCTCCATTTTGAGCTTCACGATCGAAATAGTTACGAAGGCGTATTACGAACTCACGTGTCTGACTATTTAGAACAGTTCTCTGCGTACGTTCGGTCATATCGACGAAATCCACAACAAAGGGCTTGAACAGAGTCCAAATTAACGAGCAAGGGTCAACAGTAATGCAGTATCAATATTTGAAATCCAAAGCCAGGTCAAAACTATATCACAATCGCATTGCACTGACAGTTTATACTTTTCGAAGCAACGTCAATTCGAAACTGCTTTGTTTTGCATTGAGCATTGACGCGAGTTTGCCGGAGGTAGTAGTTGTGCTAGCCAGCGATCCTATGTGACGATCGTATTAGATTCCATTTTTAAAAATTTATTGATATTTTTTTGCGATTTCAGAGGTTTGTCCACATAGTGAAAATTGTTCATATTCACAAGTACATTCACCCCTTAAATGGTGCAAACTGATTTTTCTACACTTGTATACATTTAAGAAATCAATTTAATAAATAAATTTTGAGTCCTAAACCTAAAACTACATTCGATAAAATTTATGAATCTCTGCACATCACTATCGTCAATAAAGTAATACAATTATTTCCTTCAAAGTCGTTATCAATTAATACGGAACTTCATGAGAAACTACATTCGATAAAATTTATGAATCTCTGCACATCACTATCGTCAATAAAGTAATACAATTATTTCCTTCAAAGTCGTTATCAATTAATACGGAACTTCATGAGCGGACAAACGTCAAACCGGCCATCATAGCGTGCCGCTAGAGTAAGTTACAGAATAACCCAGCAGGTCAACGACCGTTGCGTAAATACCTACGTTGTCGTCGCGTTTTGCGCGCTATACATTGCCGGTTTAAATTTTTTAATACAAATCACTTACTACAAATATGAGACAAATGGTTATTGGTATTGGATTGTGTTTAAGCAGTATAATAATAGCGCTAATTTTTCGATAGCGGGCCCCTTATATCCTGTAGGTATACCTACTCTTTTATCAAACGCATAGGTATACCGTTTCCGTTCCAGCCGTGGGTAAAAAGGCTCAAACTAAAATAATGTCCGCATGTACACATTTAGACACGGCGCGACTAATTTTTCCTTATTTATAAAACCTATTTCATTCTCGCCGATTGGTCAAGCGTGAAGGACAAACCAATATGGCCGGTGTGTTTTTTTTTTTCGTGTTTTTTTTCGGCCCCGGACGGTGGGATAATCGATTTAATTTGATGTGTTTTTTGTTCGTTATGTACCCATTTAAAAGGAAAAGGAAAATTGTTTAGGTACAAGTGATACATAATTAGGTAGATATGTATACACACAGTTCTCTGTTGATATTTGATATTGCATTGTGCAGTGCTTAGTTGTTAATTTAGGTTTTTAAAAATGCATGGAAGAAGCATACCTACTTAAATTTTATTTATTTGAGTAGCCGATGCTCACGACTGCGTCTGCCTGGAATTTTACAAATCTCATACAAATTTTTATCCTCTATTTAACCCCCTTAGGGATGGAATACAAAAATTCTGAAATACGAATCAATCTGTTTTCTAACCGAAAAGCTAAATACCGATTTTCGTGGCCCGTGGGTATAAGTAGGTACCTACTTGAAAGCAGCGGACTTTCATACAAACTTCCATCTCCTATTTAACCCCCTTAGGAGTAGAATTTCCAATAATCCTTTCTTAGTGTACGCCTACGGCCTACGTCACAAAAGAAACCTAACTACTGTCTTTCAAGTTTGTAACTTCAGGGTTTAGGCTGTGCGTTGATAGATCAGTCAGTCAATGAGGATATGCCTTTTAAAAAGAATAGATAGACCATCAGATTTGACTGTAAAAAGACATACGATTAAATGTAATATATTTATATTGTATTATTAATATATTATATTTATATTGTATTGTATATATTTATATTGTATTTAAAAACTAGCTTCTGCCCGCGGCTCCGCCCGCGTGAATTTCGGTTTTTTTCAAAATCCCGCGGACATCCTGTGGATCCACAAAATCCTGTGGATTTTTTTAGCCTATGTGTTAAGTCAGGGCATAATCTATCTTCATTCAAAAATTCAGCCAAATCGGTTCAGTACTTGCGACGTTATAGAGTAACAAACATACACACAAACTTTCGCCTTTATAATGTTAGTGTGATTAATGTGTGATAATATATTATCAAGGTAAAAAAAACCAAGCATCTCGACATAACAATGCTGAAAGAGGTTACAAGTTACAAGAACGCGTAACAAAAATGGTTACCTCACCCGGCTCCTAGACCGGCACAACAGTGCGTAGCCTTGACAATGACTGCTCGAAAGTGAAGTCGATACGATCTATAGATCATTGATATATACCACCAATTTTATATGATATAAAGTATTATATTATTATGATTTACTTTAGTTTAAAAGTCGACGTTTTATGTACCTACCTAGGTACGGATTCGCGAAAAATATTTTCTGTACAATTTTCTATCGCTCTCTTCTCGCTGGCCACATGCGAATTAAATATATCCACAGTAGGTACACGACGGAAAAATTATGTGTCAGTTACCTACTCTATAATTAAATTAATTATCAATCTACCAATAAAACCAATTAATTTATAGATAGATAGGTATCCAGATATACTAGTCAATTATGTATCGCTAAAATTATAAATTCAATATACAAAAAGGCACATGTTGAAAAAAAAAGGTTTCAAATTACTTCTAAAATATATCCCTCTAGAAAAATTAAAAAAAAAAAAAAAAAAACACCAATAGCATTCAAAAATCTCGGATGGTTACAATAATTTCGTATCCCACGGCGGCATCTCAAAGCGTACGACAGAGACAAAACATATACCCATCTATGTCTAGCCGTTAATAATTTATTGGAGCACAAAAAGTGTGGAGTGACCACAAAAAATATACCTACTCCAGGATTCTAGTTCTACAATTTTTAAGACTTCCGTAGTTAAACAAGGAAGCCTAAAGCATGATTCGCACATATCAATGAAGCATCAGTGACGGCACAGTTCCGGCAAGTGAACAATATTCTTCCATACATTCTCTTTGAACACGTTCACACCTGTCCGCATCAGTGACGACGCAGAGTTTCAATGACCATTCATAAAGAATGACATATTTTTCATTGTGCCGGAACTGCCCCGGCCGCGGCACTGTTGCTTCACTGATATGTGCGAATGGACCTTTATAGTACAGATATCTTCTAGTCCGTCCGCCTGTATGTAACAGCTATTTTATTCAAAAACTATTAATGCTGAAAATTTGAAATTAGGAACTTGGTACACCGCAACATACAGCCTTAAAACTTAAAAACAAAAAATCTTCGTACTTCGTCAATCTATACTAATAAATAAAATTGAAGTGTCTGTCTGTAATATCGAAATAACTTCCTCATATTAAGCTCATATGGTTATTTGAACGCTACCATAACCGAATCACACGTTTTTAAAATTTTTGTCTGTCTGTCTGTCTGTCTGTCTGTTTGAACGGGCTAATCTTCGGAACGGCTGAACCGATTTTGACGGGACCTTCACATACAAGTAGAGAATTAACCAGGGAGTAACATAGGCTACTTTATTAACCGACTTTCAAAAAGGAGGAGTTGTGTTTTTCTACCTATGTACACCGATATCTCCGAGACTTCTGAACCGATTTGCGTAATTTTTTTTTTAATCGATAGAGAAACATTGCGACCCTGTTCTATAATAAATTTGGATTCCAACTCCTCAATCCTGATGCTGTAGGGGACCTAATCCCCAAAACTAATGGGTTTTAGAAACTTTCGGTTATTTAAATTGATATTGGGGGTATCAATTAAAGACTTTATCGTTGAATGAACTCGAGTAGGTACATATCCAACTCCTCAACCCTGATGCTGTAAGGAATTGTATTCCGAAATCGTGGGGATCCCACGGGATTTTTCCGTTTTGGGGACGGGTTTCTACAGATAAGCTACTTTTTGGTCTGGAAAATCAAAAGTTCCCACGGGATTTTTAAAAACCTAAATCCACACGGGCGAAGCCGTGGGCATCATCTAGTGTGAAATAATATGAAAGCACACCTTGACACATCCCTTTTCATGTTGTTGAACATGTTCCCCTCTAACTCACAAACTAGAAAATCAATGTATCAACTAGAAAATCAATCTTTTCTCATCGAACGACTGGGATTCTAACTAGTTATCCGAATACAGGCAACACAAAAACTATGGATTAATGTTGCGTGAAATGACGTTGCAATAAAAACAAATAAAATAATTGAGATGTCTGTCTGTTTGTGTTACGATACCACACAAATAATAAAAATAAACTTTGAGGCAGATATTTCGAAATCACAGAAATATTTGGTACAAATAAATAAACAGCTGTACAAATAAATAACATTAAAGTAATTTTATTTATTTGTACAGTTCTAGGGCAGATATAGTCACCCTACCAATACAACGCGCAAACGAGACACAACTATTCGATAGTCCTAAGAGTGAAAGGGACAGCGAAACTCTAACATCAAGATGGCGGTAGTATGGGAAATTAAAGTCAATTGTCTCAGCAATTGAAATAGACGGCGCGTATTTTATATTAATATGAATTGTTAAAAGCGGTCCCTTCATCAATTTTTGTTTCCGAAACTGTATTTAAACTACTGACAGCTGATGCTCGCGACTTCGCCCGCGTGAATTCATAAAAACATTCATCCCCCATTTAATGATTAATCCACTTGTGGGTAGTTTTACACAAATTCCTTAAACACGTAATTCTTTATTTTTAACCGGAAACCTAAATACGAATCATGAAACTAAATAAATGACGTGGAAAATGACGGACTCTCGTACAAACCTTCATCCCCTATTTACTTGGGGGTAGAATTTTCAAAAATCCTGAAACACGTACCTATTTCTTTATATTTAACCGACAGTACAAATACTGATTTTCATGGATATAACTTGAAAAATGAGAGACTTTCACACAAACTTTCATCCCATATTTAACCCCCTTAAGGGTGGAATTTGCAATAATTCTTTCTTAGTGTGCGCTTACGTTATAAAAGGAAGCTACTGTGAAAATTTCAAGTTTCTAACTTAAGTGGCTTTAGGCTGTGCGTTGATGATCAGTCAGTCAGTCAGGACAAGCCTTTTAGATAGATAAGATATATTAGTATAGTATAGATAGATTAGTATAGATAGATAACTCAATTTTATGTTAATGCTTAGGAGGGTAATATTTTTCGGTTATAGGTACCTAAAGCCTTATGCATCGACCCGATGGTCGATGCATATTAATAAAATGTAGTTTCTATTCGTGTCTGTATGAGCGATACGGGGTGGGTGACGTCGCAAAAACAAAATGGCGGACGCGGATGTCGAAAACATGATTTTCAAACTAATCAATAGGTTTCATTAACAGTTTTTCAACAATATTTACGGTTTACATAAAATCATTAAATCGTAAAAATGAAACTACTACCTAGGTTTAAAACCCTGCAGTAAACTTTTTCAGTATTATTTGTGGGACACTTCGAAAAGGTTACAAACGAGTCTTAGGGCCTGTTTCACCACCTTCTGATAAGTGTCGGATAGCTTATTTACAAGTTTTGTCTTTATCACTTGGCTTAAAGTAAGAAAGTGACAAAACTTACGTTTAGGCTATCCGACACTTAACAGAAGGTGGTGAAACAGGCGCTCAGAATTTAAAATTAACTCAAGAAAGTCTTTAAAAACTCTAAGCTCTAGTATTTAAAGGAAGATTATTTTGCGTTTCATTTATACAAAAAAAAAGATAGTTTGTTATTAGTAATAAATACCATTAGGTATATTTCGGTTCAATTCAGTTTAGACTACATTATAATATTTTAAAAGTGTAAACAATCGTGCCGTAGGTATGAGCCTATGTCCTCAAAACGGCCCAAAAACGACACACAAGTATGAGATACCAACCATTGTTGTCCCGGAAAGAGGACCAAAAATAACGATACAAGAATCCTACCAAAACGCCCACATAAGAAACTCACCACAAAAGAATACATTACTTATTGTCTTCTGAATAAGGTATGAAATGGGACCAAAAAAAAAGATAACTAAATTCAAAAGTCGGTTTCAAGAGGTGTGCATGCCTGCGCTTTTATATGTTGGGGTTATGTGGTCTTCCTCTTCGGTCTAGCTGTTAGCATGTAGCGGATCACGTGGTTCAAGGTTCGATTCCCGGGTCGAGCCAAAAATTGTTACAGAGCCGGTTTTTCTGCAGTGTCAGAGTTTGCAGTTGGCGGTGTTTCATCAATGTGCTTCGGAGAGCACGTTAAGCCATTGGTCCAGGTTACTATCACAATCACGTGACAGTAGTTGTTAATGCCCGCCAACCCCGTATCGGAGCATAGTGTGGCGGGTCTAAACTCTAACTCCATGTTTCGGTGGTGTTACAGCCCTGTGCCTCGGCCAGTAGGTATAGGTATGGTATACCGACGCGCGCGCGTTGATGTCTTTTGTATGACTTAAAAAAAATTAAGGGCTGATTTTTCTATCACCTTTTATCATCTCTAACAGGAGTAAAGATGTTATGACAAAACTGTATTTTTTTTTTTCAAAATTCATCTGTTCGAACATGGAACGATTGAAAAAAATTATCTAGCTCTAACAAGAATGACAAGTTTTCCGATCTGCTTTATACCTACTGTGCCTGTATTTCTTGTGCAATAAATAGGTCGTGATCAACTGACAGACGCGCAATGCTGGACATAGGTCTCTGTTATGGCTTTCACACGTCACGTTCTTGGGCCGCTTGTATCCAGCAACTCCCTGGGACTCTTTTTGATTTCGTCGGTCCACCTAGATGGGTGGTCTGCAAACAATGCGCTTCCGATCCAGCACCTTGGGAATGTTCTGACATAAAACTGTTTCGTTTCTCTCGCAAGCAACTCTCTCTCTAAAATAAGGAAGTACAAACTCTCTCTCTAAAATTCGGAAGTACAAACTCTCTCTCTAAAATTCAAAGTATAACTCTCAGTCTTAGGCCGACAGTTTTCTTTGAATTTTGAACTACGGAAGCGGACTAAACGGACTAAACCCTAGCCTAGTAAGTATCTAAGCGGCTTCGTACCGTAACGGACAAAAATCATGTCAACTCTTAGCCAAGAGGTAGGTTTTAAGAAGTCGAAAAAAAACAGTACCTAAGCCTTTTTTTTATTCAACAAAAAAAGAAAAGTAAGCTACCGATTTTGATGCGGCTTTAGATTCTCCGATACGCCATTTCCTATAACTCCACGCCGTCTGGGCCATCTATCTCCCTAGGGTCCAAAAAGAAGCGTAGGAATAAAATATTTTGACATTTCATATGTCATTTTGATGGATCGCTGTCAAACGACATTTTGTTCGATCCGATTCTTTGATTCGATGCGCTACCTACACTTTAGATTTGACTGATTGTATTTGCATTTTACTACTACTGGTGTTTACTAGCGGATCCGTTCACATAGTATATTCAGTAAGCTATATTTTAGAAAAAGTTAAATCTTCTACGGTCCATTTATGCGTGTAACTTCGAACATGAGACTGATAACTAGGTGTTTTATATACTAAAACCCTTACTGAAGTACGTAAATTATGATTGTGAAAAATCATTAAAATCGGTTCATTGATTTTTGAAATAATCTCGAACGTACCTATGTACATACATACCTACGGATACAGAACCATCTTTTTTGAAATCGGTTAAAAAATAACTTATTTCATGCATTAAAACTTTTGACAAGTCTCTTCTCTACCACCAGTTTCGAAAACGCATTCTGCTGAGAAAATCCATGAGCACCAAACTCCGCCTGAGTTACCTACCTACTCTTGTTATTCTCAGCGGACTGGAATGACCGATGGAAATCCGCGAAAAATCTTAGAATTTCGCGAAGGAATTATCTTCTGCGGGTTGTTTCCGCAGATATGGGTTTTCCTACTATTTCCATACCGCACACTTGAAAGGAATTCAGCACACTTTTTCTGCTCGCATACCTACTGCAATTTCTTGACGCACGGACAGAAGGACAAAAGTGATCATACCGAGTGTAAGGATTTCGTTTTGCCATACGGTTTACTAGCGGTCCGCCCCGGCTTCGCCCGTGCTACATAATATAATATAGCCTATAGCACTCAAGGATCACGTACATATCCAACGGTGAAAGAATTTTTGAAATCGGTCCAGTAGTTTCCGAGATTAGCGCGTTCAAACAAACAAACTCTTCCGCTTTATTGTATTTTTTTTTTATTGTATGATAGGCTTACGCTTGACGACAATCATGCCTGGAGAGCAATGATGAGGTCTAAGTTGGAACGCGCTTGCCTAGAAAATGCCTATTCACTCTTGTTTTGAAGGCACTTAAGTTGAACGAGGCGGGAAACACGGACGCCGGAAGGGCGTTCCACACCCTAGCGGTTCGTATCAGAAACGTTGATCGAAAGCGCTTCGTGCGGGCAGACTGTACGTCAACCACATAGGGATGCCAACGTTCACGACTTCTCGCTGTTCTGTGGTGAAATGGTGAAGGAGGAACCAGGTTAAATAGTTCCTGAGCACACTCTCCAAAGTATATCCGTGTATGTATTAGTATAGATTATGGAAAATAATACTTTTATCTTATTATTTGTTCTTATTTATCTTTTTGATAAACTAGGTTTTAGCCCCGGCGTCGCCCGCGTGAAAGTTTTTCACAAATCCCGAAGGAATCGTGGATTTCCCCTTCCCGTTCTCGCTCCCTTTTCCAACCTTAATACCTACTTTCAAGGAAGTTTGCTATAGTAATCTACCTATAGCTGTAGATTGCTATAGCAAATTTCGCGGGAACTATGGATTTATCCAGGATAAAAAGTAGCCTATGTGATATTCCAGGTTATAAGCTACTTATGTATGTTTTAAACAGCCAAATCGGTTCAGTAGTTTTTGCTTGAAAGAGTAACAAACATACACCCATGTTTACAAACTTTTGCGTATTTATAACTAGCGGTCCGCCCCGGCTTCGCCCGTGGTACATAATATATAGCCTATAGCACTCAGGAATCACGTACATATCCACCGGTGAAAGAATTTTTGAAATCGTTCCAGTAGTTCCTGAGATTAGCGCGTTCAAACAAACAAACTCTTCAGCTTTATAATATTAGTATAGACTAGCTGACCCCCGCGACTTCGTTCGCGTGTTTAATTAGTGTTTATAGGTTTTATATAGGATCGGATCGGATCCCATAATTCTTTTATGTACCTAAACTAAATGTAGCCTAAGTTACTCCTTATAACATTGAAAGTTCCATTAAAATCGATCCAGCCGTTTCGGAGATTAGCTGGAATAAATAGACAGACCGACAAACATAAATTTAAACGCACACCAGTATAAAATAAGCCGTACGTTCAAAGATCAGGGTCCCAAGTTATTTGAACCCAATAAATGTCTGTCATTTCTGAATTAAAAAATCTATGACCTTGAAATATTTACGGGACAATACTTAAAGTACTACCTTTCTAACAAAAAAAGAATGAGGGGCCATTACACGCAGCTCTTCCGGACAAATTCCCGCTAGATGGCGCTATTAGGGTGTTTCACAGGTTTTTATAATTTTTGCCTAGTTGCTACGTACAGTTTTTAAAAATATTATACGACAGAACATATAACAATGCCTATTATTTTATCACATCATTAGTTTACTTTAAAACGGAGCCATTTCATCAAACATTCAAAAATATATAGCTTTCATATCAATTACTGTAAAGACGCAACACTCACGCACACACTGACATCAATGCTGTTATCCAAGCTTAGTGGTTCCAATATAAACTACAAATTGTTTACTATAAAATTGAACTAGATGGCACTGAAACGTTTCTCGACTAGCTTCGTATTTTTTTATTTAATTCGGATACAAGTTAGCCTACAGATTGCAATCTCACATCACACGAGTAGAAAATGGTGGTAAGTGATGATGCAGTCTAAGATATGAACAGGCTAACCTGGAAGGTATACGCCAGTGTTTTTTAAACCCATGAAGACATGGCACCCTTTTGTTTCTACATGGCATCGTACAGGAACGCTAATCGCTGGCGACACGGCATCGCTGGTAGGGTGGCAACTCTCCGCGGCCGAAGCCTCCTACCAAACCAGACTAGAGAAAATTATAAAATATAAAATTCCTCCCTGCCGTGAATCGAACCCGGGACCTCCCTCTAATAAGACCACAGCACTTACCGGTGCGCCCGCGCCAGGGAGGTCGTCAAACCTCTATACTACCTACCAATCTATAGTGCGCGACAGGTCGAGGGGTGACGTGCGGCTATCGATAGATTATCGATATTGGACTATCGATAGTTTATCGATAAACCTACATTTATTTTTAGACGCCGGGTATGGCGCGGATAGCGTGGCCTATAGATATTTGACTATCGATAGACAATCGATTTTTATCGATATACCTACATTTATTTTTAGGTGCCAGGTATGGCGCAGGTAGCGTTGCCTATACATAAACTATCGATAGATTATCGATATTGGACTATCGATAGACAATCAATTGTTTATCGATATACCTATATTTGTTTTTTAGGCGCCAGGTATGGCGCGGGTAGCGTTGCCTATACATAAACTTTCGATAGATTATCGATATTGGACTATCGATATACAAGCGATTGTTTATCGATATACCTATATTTATTTTATAAGCGCCGCGCCGCCGGGTATGGCGCTCGTCTCGTAGTCTATAGATAGATTATCGATATTGGACTATCGATAAACGTTGCTACTCGCACCCGCGCCTAGTCGCAGGATAACTATTGCCTCGATCTATCGATATAATATAATGTATTGATTTTTCCCCTAGTCAAGCCTGTTGGACCTTAGTTGAACTAAGATGTTAGGTACCTACATAAGCCTGCAGAGCTAATAATGCGCCGAGAAAAATTTTTGAATAAAATATACTCTTGCGGCTAGGGTTGCCAATTTTTATTGGAAAATTTTCCAATTTTTTCTTATATATAAGCTACTGCAATATGCCTACTGAAAACGGACAATTGTCCATATCATGAAAACTTTATTAAAAAAAAATATTTATTTTTCAAAAGTTGTGAAAATACAGTAGTTCTGGAAAATTATATAATATTACAATTGTTTTACGAATCCCGCGGGTACCATGGATTTTTCCGGGATAAAAAGTTTTACGACTTTCAGCCAAATCGGTTCAACAGTTATTGCGTGATTGAATAACAAAGAAAGATTCCCCGTCAGGTCCCTGGTTGAAATGATACACAGTTCCGTTTTAATTCGTTTATTTCGTCTAGTTGCTTGTTTGCGTTATTTTTCCCCGTTTATTCATTTGTTAAATTTTAGTCAAATCAAGTTACATATTTGTCAAATAAACTTCGAATATAATAATAGTTTGTTGTGGGCTCTTGTCAGACCAGGGCGCGTTTGGAACCCTCGTAGATTTCGTTTTAAGTTGCTCGCTTGAGATCGTCTGTCCATCGAGTGGAGGGTCTACCTACGCTTCATTTACTAGTCGCCATTCAAGTACCAAGGAACTCCAACGTCCATCAGTTTTTCGAAAAATTTTCCCCGCCCATTGCCACTTCAGTTTCGCGATAATATAATAAAAAACTTTTTTTTCTGTGATCGAAGATAGAAAACTTCGATCGCAGAAAAAAAGATAAAAAAGGGTAGTACGGGTGGCAACCCTACATGCGGCGTGATTTATTTTACAAGCCACGCGCAAAACCGAAATTATCATCGCAATATAGATATAGACCAAGAGGAAACGAAATATTTTGATGTGAATGTAATACCTACTTTATTTGAAGGACGATTTATCGATACAGGGTATAAGGAGACCGCTTCCGAAAACTTAGCACTATTATTATACTACCTACTACACGTGTGCGCCGCGCCGACCCGCGCCGCCGCCGTCATTTTTTCGACGCTGCCACCACCGATCTGCGTTTCGGCGTAAAATCGGCGCGAATTCGGCCAAAACTAGAAACTAAAAACGATCGCAGCGCGCTCTGGCAGCTAAAACTGGAAACTAAAAAAACAATTGCAGCGCCCTCTGGCGGTCAAAACTGGAAACTAAAAAACAATTGCAGCGCCCTCTTGCGGCTAAAACTGAAAACTAAAAATGATCACAGCGCCCTCTTGCGGCCAAAACTGGAAATTAAAACGATCACAGCGCCCTCTGGCGGCCTAACTTGAAGCGATCACAGCGCCCTCTGGCGGCCTAAGCCGGAAACTTGAAGCAATAGCAGCACCCTCTAGCAGCCAAAACTGGAAACTAAAAAAACAATTGCAGCGCCCTCTTGCGGCCAAAACTGGAAAATAAAAACAATCGCAGCGCCCTCTGGCGGCCTAACTCGAAGCGATCACAGCGTCCTTTGGCGGCTAAAACTGGAAACTAAGTAATGATCGCATCGCCCTCGCAGCCATCATTAGAAATTAAAAAAAACTATCGCAGCGCCCTCTAGCAAGGCAACCTCGACTTAGGCAAGTCGAAAACTTGAAGCGATTGCAGCGGCTGAGATGTTTGGATGTTTGTTACTCTATAACCTCGCAACTTCTGAACAGATTTGGCTGAAATTTTGAATGGAGATAGATAATGCCCTGACTTAAAACATAAGCTACTTTTTATCCTGGAAAGTTCCCACGGGATTTTGAAAAAACCTAAATCTACAGCTATAGGTAGATCACTATAGCAAACTACCTTGAAAGTAAGTATAAAGGTTGGAAAAGGGAGCGGGAACGGGAACCAGAAATCCACGATTCCCTCAGGATTTGTGAAAAACCGAAATTCACGCGGGCGAAGCCGCGGGGAAAAGCTAGTATATAATAAAACTGTAATCAATTCTGTACATTGAAGAAATAAACATTTTTTGGAGGGCAGTTTTGGTTTCAGTATCCATAGTTGATACTGAAGCCAAAGCTTTATTTTTTTTAGATTTTTGTGTGTCTTTTGTTTTTTGCACGGTACGTATGAAGAATGAGATAGCTTTTAAAATGAGAAAGATTTAAAAATATGATGAATGAGATAGCTTTCTTTTTATCCCAGTAAATCAATGAATCCCCACGTTTAAAAATTTAAATCCAATCGTATCCATTCCAATTCCAATCGTATCATCCATTATGACCAAGGCTACGTTGACTACGTTTCACATGACTTATTATTGAAAAAATGCGAACATTATGGATTACGAGGGCTATGCTATGATTGGTTAAAATGTTATTTGAAAGATAGGAAGCAATTAGTAGAAATATCAAAATTAAATGAAAAAATGCGCTAACAAAATTTAGTTCAGAGGTAGAGATAAATTCATTTGGTGTGCCGCAGGGCAGTGTCCTTGAACCACTTCTATTTTTGATTTACATCAGACCTTCCCGATTCTACTAAACATAAATGCATTATGTTTGCAGATGATGTCTCTATTATTTTACCATGTGTAAAAAATAATGACAACTCTTCTGAAATAAATAAAACTCTAGACGACGTCCACGAATGGCTTAAAAGTAATAACTTATGTTTAAACCTTAAAAAACTAAATACATGATTTTAAGCATTAAGAAACAGAAAAATGACATTTAAAAATATTAAAGGTGACATGTACTGGTGAAAACATAGAACGAATATCTACGATTTGTTTTTTGGGTATGATTTTGGATAAATTTTGTGCTTGAGGTCCTAATATTGACAACTTGTGCAACAAAATCAATAAATTTGTCTTTGCTTTACGTAGAATATCTAAAATTGCTGACCGAAGCACGGATCTTTCGGCATATCATGGCTATGTTGTTTCCAATATTCGGTACGGAGTTTTAATTTGGGATAATGCTTCCGAAATGAATAGAATTTTTTTAATTCAGTAAAAGTGTATCCGGGCAATTTGTAATAAAGATCCAATGCAATCATGTAAGTCAAAATTTTCAGAACGGAAACGGGAACACCAATAACGGGTTGTGCGTTCGTTTGTATAACAGTTCTCTCCGTAAACGGTTTTGATGTCACGTGCCGTTTGTGTCGCGTTGGTGCCACGACGGAACTCATATTCCATAATTACACGAAGTTTTAAAGTATCCATTATGACGAAAAATGTTCAAATGTACTGAAAAAAATATTGATGGATGGTCCACCTAGGTACATAGTTGTTCCTCAACTATGTAGGTATTTCAGCTGGAAGACTATATTTTTTACATATTTTAATAGTTTAAATTAACGAGTTGAGCAAGTTTCATGCCAGAAGCTAGGGGATTTTTTTATGAATTTTCTGAATGGAATCTGTTGGAATCGCAACCCTCCTCCATGGTACAACGGAAGACGTCTGTATTAGAGATAGGTACATGATACAGATAATCTATACTTATTACTTATAATATTATATATTATATTATATTATATATATTATATATTATTATTATTATTATTATTATTATTATTATTATATTAATATAATAAAGCGGAAGAGTTTGTTTGTTTGTTTGTGTTTGTTTGAACGCGCTAATCTCTGGAAGTACCTATCGGATTTGAAAATTTCTTTTTGCATTCGGTAGTCAAACTTTTGGGGCAGGTTATAGGCTATTTAATATCCCTAAAATCCTCCCCTAAGGGGGTAAAATGGGGGTAGAAAGTTTGTATGAAAGTCCTATGTTTTTAAAGTTACAGACCTGAAAATCGGCATTTAGATTATTAGTTTTAAATAATAAAACTCTGTATATTTTATTTTGAAAAATCTTCCCTTAAGGGTGGTAAAATAGGGGATGAAAGTTTTAATGGGACGTTTTAATTATAATTTTGCTATTATCAACTTGAAATTTGGAAGGTAGATTAATTCTAGGGCTTAGATATCAGCCTGGAAAATATTTCACGAAAATCCTCCCCTAAGGGGGTAAAATGGGGGTTGGAAGGTTATGTTTTTGAAGTTACAGATATGAAAATAGGATATAAAATTACAATTTTTAAATGATAAAAACCTTTATAAGTTATTCTGGAAAATCTCTCCTTAAGGGTGGTAAAATAGGGGATGAAAATTTTTATGAAAGTCCTATGTTTTTAAAGTTACAGACCTGAAAATCGGTTTATTTTGAAAAATCTGCTTTTAAGGGTGGTAAAATAGGGGATGAAAGTTTTAATGGGAACTAAAAACGATTGCAGCGCCCTCTGGCGGTCTAACTTGAAGCGATCACAGCGCCCTCTGGCGGCCTAAGCGGAAACTTGAAGCAATAGCAGCGCCCTCTAGCAGCCAAAACTGGAAACTAAAAACGATGGCAGCGCCCTCTTGCGACCAAAACTAGATACTAAAAACGATCGCAGCGCCCTCTTGTGGCCTAAGACGGAAACTTAGAGCAATAGCAGCGCCCTCTAGCAGCTAAAACTGGAAACTAAAAAACGATTGCAGCGCCCTCTTGCAGCCAAAACTGGAAATTAAAAAACCTATCGCAACGCCCTCTGGTGGCCTAAGCCAGAAACTCGAAGCAATAGCAGCACCCTCTAGCAGCCAAAACTGGAAACTAAAAAAAATAATTGCAGTGCCCTCTTGCGGCCAAAACTGGAAACTAAAAACGATCGCAGCGCCCTCTGGCGGCCTAACTTGAAGTGATCACAGCGCCCTCTGGCAGCTAAAACTGGAAACTAAGTAACGATCGCATCGCCCTCGCCTTTTTATCCTGGAAAAATCCATAGTTCCCACGGGATTTTGAAAAAACCCAAATCTACAGCTATAGGTAGATCAATATAACAAACCTTGAAAGTAAGTATAAAGGTTGGAAAAGGAAGCGGGAACGGGAACCAGAAATCCACGATTCCCTCAGGATTTGTGAAAAACCGAAATTCACGCGGGCGAAGCCGCGGGCAAAAGCTAGTAATATTATAAAGCTGAAGAGGCGGCTAGGGTAGGCGGACCGCTAGTCAAAAATAAAACAGGAAGAAATGATCGGAAAGTGCCGCTACCTCCCGGACTATAGAGGCCGCTTCAGCCACTTCGGATAATATAAGCGATGCGCGACTATGAATTCCATTCAAACTATTCGACTTTATAAATCATTTGAAATCATTTTTCCAAAATAAGTAACTAACTTGAATAATGTTTCACTACTAATTCGAGTCTATTAGTATACCTACTAGCTGTGCTACTAGGTAGGTTTTATTATAGGCGGCCGCGCGGGCGGCGCGGCGGCGTCTTTGATTTGCAAATTATTAGGTACCGAGTGGCGCGGCGCGGTGATAAAAACTTTGTTTCTTGATCTTGTCTAACATCACTTGGGTAGGTAGGTACTTATTCTAAAACATGACTCCTACTTTCTTCAACCAGCACGATCTTTCTTTTTAGCTCGCCAACCGGCTGCGAGGGGATGGACTGTTTTTATCACAAAATGCACAAAAAGTAGGTAGGTACCTACCTAGGTATTAGTAAATAAATTAAATTATTAGGTACCTACCTATAAACTTCGATAAAAATATGTACCTATAAATGAAACAATAGGTAGGTACTAGGTAGGTAAGTAAGTACCTAACTATCTATCTACCTGCTTCAAATAAAACCGGCTAAGTGCGAGTCGGATTCGCGCACGAAGGGTTCCGTACCATTTTCTATACAAACGGCAAAAAAATCACGTTTTTTGTATGGCAGACCCTTGAAAATTTATTATGGTTTTTGTTGTTACAGCGGCAACAGAAATAGGTACCTACATCATCTGTGAAAACTTCAACTGTCTAACTAGAATATTGTGTTATAATTTTGTCCAAAAAAGCTTAGGCACAGTGGTTGAAACGCGCATCAGCTGACGATCGGCATACAGCGCGCGGTCATTCAACTCGCGAGTCGAGGTGACGATGGCTTGCGAGTTGGGGTGACCATTATTTTTTTTTTTTTTGAGAACAATGACGCAACACAACTTTGTAAGTTTACAATTATGTTTTCGAATTTTGTATTTGTATTTTATAACTATTCCAAATGTAAAAATATATGACACGTGTTTCGGTTTTTGCGCAAAGTAAAACTAACGTTGTAAATGAGAAAGTGTGTTTGTTTGTTTGTCCTTCACGTTGCAACGGAGCGACGACGCTCCTCACGGTAGATAGGTACCTACTAGGTAGGTATAAGTAGAAGACTGAAGGTTACCTAATTTTCATTATAATTAGGTACTAAGTAGATGATGCCCACGGCTTCGCCCGTGTGGATTTAGGTTTTTAAAAATCCCGTGGGAACTTTTGATTTTCCAGAACAAAAAGTAGCTTATCTGTAGTAACCCGTCCCCAAAACGGAAAAATTCCGTGGGATCCTTACGATTTCGGAATGCAATTCCTTACAGCATCAGGGTTGAGGAGTTGGATATGTACCTACTCAAGTTCATTCAACGATAGTCTTTAATTGGTACCCCCAATATCAATTTAAATAACCGACAGTTCCTAAATCCCATTAGGTTTGGGGATCAGGTCCCCTACAGCATCAGGATTGAGAAGTTGGAATCTAATTTTTTTGTAGGGCAGTGTCGCAATGTTTCTTTATCGATTAAAAAAAAAATTACGCAAATCGGTTCAGAAATCTCGGAGATATCGGTGTACATATGTAGAAAAACACAACTCCTCCTTTTGTGAAATTCGGTTAAAAAGTAGCCTATGTTACTACCTGGTTAATTCTCTACTTGTATCTGAAATTCCCGTCAAAATCGGTTCAGCCGTTCCGAAGATTAGCCCGTTCAAACAGATAGACAGACAGACAGACAGACAAAAATTTTAAAAATGTGTGATTCGGTTATGGTACCGTTTAAATAACCATATGAGCTTATTATGAGGTAGTTATTTGGAAATTACAGACAGACACTTCAATTTTATTTATTAGTATAGATATAGGTATAGGATTTTTAAAAACGGTAAAGCCGCGGAAAAGGACAATAGGTAGGTAAATTATAAAAAGAAACATGATGACTGGACATTTCATGTTATACTTATAGGTAGGTATATAATTACAAATAAATTCAAGTTGATGTAGGTAACAACCTATCTAACAAAAACCTAATAATTTTACGTTAGTTTGTATTGATTAGACCCATAATGGGTAGGTATAATAGGTATCGCCAAACAAATAATCGCCTCTGAATGTAACCGCAAGACGCGTCGCAATAGCATATTTTAGGTAGGTATCAGTGAGCGGACAGAAAGGGACGGAGCTAGCACGAACCCGCGCGAGTTCGCTCTCGCACGAAGCTCAGAGACGAATAGGTATTATTTTGTTTGGTAGTAACTAGTACCTATACCTACTTAGTAGTAGGTATACCGTATACTTACGATTTTTCTTCTAACGATTTCGAAAATAAGTGGAAAGTTCATTCACGTTTGATAGTTTTGGCGATGGGTTGCCATAATAAAATTTTAAAATATTAGGAGAGTCACCGTTCCGTGAAAATGGCAACTCTGTATCCTCGTGCTTAGATATGAACCTCATACTCTATAATTGTGAAGTACTTTTAAACTATAATGATAGATGGCGCTAAAAAACATACTCACACATGCGTAAATTTGCCACTTTTTGAATGCCGTTTTTATAATGTATATAATGTAAATATTTGCTTGACATGAAAATTCCGCGCATAGAAACCCATAAAGAAATTATAAAACAAATTAAATTTAAAGAAAAATGTATACATTTCAAGAATAATCAAAAAGAAAAATGTATGAAAGTCACTGTCAGCACATGCACCCGCGTTAATGAATTACAGCGAAATACACGTTTTAACTTTCATCCCCTCTCCCAAGGGAACCGTGCTGAATTTCGGGATAAAAAGTATCCTATGTCCTACCTCGGAGTATAAACTCAAATCGTACCAAGTTTCATTCGAATCCATTCAGTAGTTTCGGCGTGATGCGCGGCCAAGATACAGACAGACAGACAGACAGACAGACAGACAGAAAGACAGACAGACAGACAAAAATGAAAAAAATTGCAGTTTTGGCTTCAGTATCGATTATAGAGTGCCCTCCAATAAAAATTTTCAAAATATCTTCAATGTACAGAATTGGATCTGTTAATATTACTAGCTTCTGCCCGCGACTTCGCCCGCGTGAATTTCGGTTTTGAACAAATCCCGAGGGAATCGTGGAGTTCCGGTTCCCGTTCCCGCTCCCTTTTCCTACCTTTATACTTAAAATATCAAGCAAGGTCGCTATAGTAAATAGTAATCTACCTATAGCTGTAGATATAGATTTCGGGTTTTTCGAAATCCCGTGGGAACTGTGCATTTTTCCAGGATAAAAAGTAGCCTATGTGTTGCCAATGCATGCTACACAGCAAAGTATTGGAATAATGGGTTATGTGAGCGTGATTTACCTAAGAACAGTCAGCGCCCTCTGTGGCGTTTTGGAGGTCTATATCTATTTTAGTTAGGTTACAGGAATACTTTTCCGGGATAAAAAGTTACTTTATGTGTTAAATCAGGGCATAAGCTATCTCCATTCAAAATTTCAGCCAAATCGGTTCAGTAGTTGCGGCGGAGAAGAGGAACAAACATACACACAAACTTAATAACTTAATAACGCCTTTATAACATTAGTGTGATTGTTATTTTCCTCGCTAGAGAGCTCCGATAGCATACGCGTCCGATCGCTGCTAAATTCAAAATGCTATATGGGGAGAACTTTACGCACCGCCCCGGCCGGCCGGCTGGAACCGCGCGCCGCGCGTAAAGGCTATGTCCCGCAATTTTTAAATCTGTAATATCTTCGAAAATATTCATTTAAATCATATGCTGTAAAGGGCCATATAGATCTATAATAAATCAACAATGTACTTAAGGTATTTAATTAGATAAGGATTAATGCTGTATTGGTTAAAATCGCTTCTAAAATTAGCCATTATTTGTCGTAAAAAAGTAAATGACAAAAAAAGTTATTGTGGGATATCCATAAGAGATAGACATATACCATCGCGGAGTTTTCTATAGACCTTTTCAATGTGTACAATACTTAGTACATTATATTGATAAATCTCGTAGGGTTCAGCCTGCGTTTGCAATGTAAGCAGAAAAAATGTAATTATTTACGACATCACATTAGAAACCTCAAAAATAACAGTATTTCTCCACAATTTAATGGATGTTATTATACATATAAACCTTCCTCTTGAATCACTCTATCTATTAAAAAAAACCGCATCAAAATCCGTTGCGTAGTTTTAAAGATTTAAGCGTACAAAGGGATATAGGGACATAGGGACAGAGAAAACGACTTTGTTTTATACTATGTAGTGATAGATAAGTACCTACCTATATAAGGATATAATTGTAGCAAGTTTCATTGCATGACACTTGTGACATGGTTCCCGCGGGGAACTCTTTATCTGGGATGATAATTAGATATCCTATGTCGGTCTCCAGGAAATAAGCTATAGGTTTCGGTTGAACGATAGGTAGGTACGTGACGCATATAGATACGTACGCCGCGCGGTAATGCGCGTCGGTGGCTCACAAATATCCCAGAATATACTTCAATCTTTGAGTTATCCAATTTTAAGCCCGGGATTATATCAAATAATCCGGTCAAATTAGACTAAAAATCCATAGATAATTATCTGATCTACAATTTTGTCTGAGATAATTTTATGATGAGACTTATCTACCGTTTTGCTGTAAACTCCCCGTGAAAACTTTGACCCCGAGTAATTTTTTTTCCAGGTGTCAGATCGATGAGGACTTTTCACATTTCATTTATAATAGTGTTTTGAACAATCCTACCAATTTTCAGCCCGGTGTGAATTATTGTAACCTTGGAAGTCTAAATTTACCGGATTATAAAATTCAATTAACAAAGTATTTAGGTAGGTACATAGCCATTAAATTATGCAAGAGGCTCCGAGACATGTCCGCTAACTGTGAGCCTCATAAGAAAGTTCGAGTCACTCAGCGTGCTATGAAGAGAGAGCTGTGCTCATAGTATCTTTGAGGGGTCAAATCAGACATGAGGAGGTCCGTAGAAGAACCAGAGTCACCGACATAGCTCAGCGGGTTGCGAAACTGAAGTGGCAATGGGCGGGGCACATTGTGCGATTAACCGATAGACGTTGGGGTCCCTTCCCAAGGTGCTCAAATGGTGACCCCGTAACGGCATACGCAGCTTTAGAAGACCCCCCACCACGAGTCGCAGCGAGTCGCTAGATACAAGCGGCGCAAGATCAAGTTCTGCGGCGATTCTCGCAAGAGATTTATACCCAGCAGTGGATGACGATCAAGTAAATAGATATATCCGTTTATAAACTGTAGGTAATAATCAAGTAGGAAACAAGTAGCTTTAGTTTATCCGTTTATAAACTGTAATACTCGAAACAACTCACCCAAAATCTACTCTAGTACAACTTCCACACACAAAACACTTGCACAAAAACAAGATAACACACAAAAAAACTCGAGTTCTATCCACACTTTTCGATCACAATCCTTTTAATGTCCTTTATAAATCATCCATTAATTTTTATGTGTTTCATAATGTATCACGAACTGTTCACAAGTCAGCGGGTATAGTACACGGAAAAAGAGACGGCCTATATAGGTACGTTTAATTAACACAACATATATATATATATATATATATATATCTATCTTTATCTTTTTAATCACGGAATACTCCGTCCATACTCCTTAGAGTCGCAAGGCATAATGATGCATACCTTTTTGTCCCTTGAGACGCACACACACAAATTTTTCATTGTTCGATACAGCCTACACGGAGAGGCGTGGCTTCGAGGCGAACGAACGCGATACGTTCATCTCCCTCTAACATCAATATATCGCGGGTCGAGCGAAAGAGACGGGCGGTGAGGCGTGTTTTGTGAGTTGTTTTTTTCGGGACCAGGATATCTTATACGTTGTAGGTATGTGTAAAAGGGTCTTTAAATTGGTTTATTATAGGAATTGGGACCAATGTTGGATGTAATGGGTATAATGCGCGTGGGGCACTTTTCCTTTTCAGTGTTATTCCTTTTTAGGTGGATAAAAATAATATAGAGATATTCAGATGTTATTCTTACGAAGATGTGCGCAAAAAACATGGGGTTTGATTTTTTTTTTGATACGAACCGTACCTACAATTTTTTTTTATTCATCCACAAGTCAGCCTTTGACTACGGAAGCGGGCTAACCTGGAAGAGGTATGGCAGTTTTTAATAAATCCATGCACCCTTCGGCTTCTACACGGCATCGTACCGGAACGCTAAATCGCTTGGAGGCACGTCTTTGCCAGTAGGGTGGTAAATAGCCACGGCTGAAGGCTCGCACCAGACCATGTGATAAGTGGGAAGTCCTTGGGCTCGATTCCCGGCAATTTTGAATTTTGGAATTTATAATTTCTAAATTGTCTCTGGTCTGGTCTGGTGGGAGGCTTCAGCCGTGGCTGGTTACCACCCTATCGGCAAAGCCGTGCCGCCAAGCGATTGAGCGTTCCGATCAGGGGTACCTATAGGTTTAATAAAAACTGCCATACCTACCTCTTCCAGGTTAGTCCGCTGCCATCTTAGACTGCAACGTCACTAATTACCGTCAGATGCGATCGCAGTCAATCGAAAAAAGCAAAAAATTTATAAAAGAGATTTTCTAAATAAAAGCGGACGCCCGCCACTTACATTTTGCAATTGGTACCTACTTAAGTGCGTATTTAATTAATTCTTACAAAAAACTTAATATACCTAATCTGAAAGTTACAAGGAAAATTAATTTTCAAAAATCATCATTATTTGCCCACTTACATATACCTACATATTAAGTGTGTATATTTTTGTCTAGATGGCTAGATTAGACTTTCACGCGGAAAAATAACTCTTCATAATATAAGACTTATAAAATGTTAACTTTCACTGAAGTGCAGACGTAGGTATATCGAGTCACCATGACAACACAATAATATGCTCACCACCCGTTTTTTTATACCCAAAATATATTTTTACAAGGAATTTTCGATTTCTCCAGGATCCCATTATCTGCAGATCCTGATCTGATGACCATGGGACCACCTGGAAAGTATACCCTTTCAAACAAAAGAAGAATTTTCCAAATCGGTCTAGGCGTCTTTGAGTAATCGGGAAACTAAGTAGTAAAAAACTAATAAAAAACATAGCTAACAAGTATAAATTAAAAATTTAAAAAACCCCCGACATTCGCCATTTTGTGGCGCCAGCCATCTTGGATTTGCATAGTGCTATTCTACTAGTCAAGCCCTTTCATTTGATACCCGTATTGAGGGAGTTGTGACAAAATATGTACCTAATCAACCATTTTGTAGCGGCGGCCATCTTGGATCAATTTTCATCAAACATAGCTAATAAAACTCTCGACTAATTCACCTTTCAAAGAAAAAACCGCATTCTAATCGGTCCACCCGTTTGAGCGCTAACGAAAACTGCAGAAGATGAAATGTTGCCAGTGACGACGTGTGAATTCAAAAACATGGTCTCCAGCTACGGGCCTCATGAGATGTCTCAGGGTGTAGCGGGCGATGGTGACAGCAATGGTCGGAGTTTCGCTAAGGGATCAAATCAGAAATGAGGAGGTCCGTAGGAGAACCAGAGTCACCGACATAGCTCATTGAGTTGTGAAACTGAGGTGGCTAGGGGCGGGGTACATAGCCCGAAGAACCGATAGACGTTGGGGTACAAGGTGCTGGAATGGTTGTGGTTTGAATTGTTCGAATATTATATGAGTAAAGGCACAATTAGCAAAGACCAAATTAGTTCAATTTGAAAATTTATGATTTCTTAATATAATTGTCTCTGGTCTGCAGGGCGATTCAGAACACTTCGATTCGGTTCCGGTTTCGACAACTACCCTGTCGATACGGTTATTCTGAATTGAAAATACATCTTATCGTACGATAAGTAATTCAGAACACTTCGATAACGTAATTATCGATCGATTCGGTAAGTTATCGTACGATAAGATGTATTTTCAATTCAGAATAACCGTATCGACAGGGCAGTTGTCGAACCCGGAACCGAATCGAAGTGTTCTGAATCGCCCTGCTGGTCTGGTGGGAGGCTTCAGCCGTGGCTAGTTACCACCTTACCGAAAAAGCCGTGCCTCGATGCGATTTCAACTTTCCAGACGTAGAAACCGATCAGAGGTACCTATGGGTTTAATAACAAGTGCCATGCCATACTTCTTCCAGCTTAGTACGCTTCCATCTAACAATAAGACTGCATCGTCACTAACCATCAGCCTGGTAGCATCAGGTGAGATCGCAGTCAAAGGCTAACTTGTAGACGAATAAAAAAAAGAACGCTCCATCTAAAATACCTTTATGGAACGCAAACGGTCAGCCGCAAACTATTTGCCTAACTAACGGGTCGGAAGCCTTACTTTCCAAGTTAACGTGATTTCGGTCCACGTCCGATTCTAAAACTAGACGCACTAATCCCGTTCACGTTTCAGACATTCAGCAAGTGTTTATTTTGTTTTAGTAGGACGGGTCACTAGTGGTTTTTTGTCGGTACACTCGTAGTTTTCACCAGCGCATTGGATAAAGCGCTTGGATCTAGCGCATAAAGTGCTGATGGATGATGACTGGCGTCCACTATTTGCCCAATGGATCCATAACCTTATTTCCCAAATTAAAGTGAAATCTGGCGGTCCACTTCCGATTCTACAAGTATAAATTAAAAATTTAAAAAACCCCCGATACCTATTCGCCATTTTGTGGTGGCGGTCATCTTGGATTTGCACAATGCTATTCTACTAGTGGAGCCCTTTCATTTGATAAACTAGAAGCACTAATCCCGTTTACGTTTCAGACATTCGCTAGTGTTTATTTTGTCTTCGTAATCGAGTCACTAGTGGTTCTTTTTCGATACACTCGTATAGTTCCACCAGCGCATTGTGTGTAAAGTGCTGATAGATGATGACTGGCGTCCACTATTTGCCCAATGGGTCCAATGTCTTATTTCCCAAATTAAAGTGAGATCTGGCGGTCCACATCCGATTCTAAAACTAGAAGCACTAATCCCGTTTACGTTAGTGTTTATTTTGTTTCCGTACACAAGCCACTAGTGGTTTTTTGTCGACACACTCGTAGTCTCCACCAGCGCATTGTGTAAAGCGCTGATGGATGATGACTGGCGGCCGCGGCGTGCTGTCACCGTGACTCGGTGGTCTGCCGTTCAGCGAAAGTGAACGACTGTTTACACTGCCACAATAGTGCACGGAGAGCGGTTCACTGGACGTCTAATGTCCCGTTTATTAGCCAATTAGATTCCCTGAAGGTAGATTAGTCGAATTGATGCAGTGTCGAACATGATCGGGCTTTTCAGCTAGATATTATGGTCTAGGTATCTAATAGCATATGTAGCTATTCGGATTTCATGAAGGTAAACTATGATGCAGTGTCGAATTCGCTCGGGCAAATTTTCATCTGCTTATTGTGTTCTATCTACTTATTAGCATATACCTATAGTTGATCGGATTTCCTGAAGGTGAACTATGATGCAGTGTCGAAATTCCTCGGGCTTTTCATCTGCTTAATGAGTTCTATCTACTTATATTAGCATATACATATAGCTGATTGGATTTCCTAAAAGTAAATTATGATGCAGTGTCGAAAAAGCTCGAGCATCAGCGGCATATTGAGTTCTATCTTTAAGCATATACAGCTTAATTTTGGACTCCCCTAAAAAGATACCGCTCCATAGTTTGGGAAGTTGAAACATGGTGTATTCTTAAAGAAAAAAGAAGTCTGGGTACACAACAGAACTCGATATTTCGATACCCCACGAGCTCACTGAAAGAGACCACCATTTGCAATACTCTGATAAAACGTAATGCAACCACACCATTTCTGAAAAGATCCATCATTGGTGATGAGAAGTGGAACACTTACGCTAAGAATGTGCGGAAAAGATCATGGATCAAGACAAAGCCTTCGTGTTCTGTAAATCTATAATATAATAAAACTGTAACAGATCCAATTCTGTACATTGAAGATATTTTGAAAATTTTTATTGGAGGGCACTCTATAATCGATACTGAATCCAAAACTGCAATTTTTTTCATTTTTGTCTGTCTGTCTGTCTGTCTGTCTGTCTGTCTGTCTGTCTGTCTGTATCTTGGCCGCGCATCACGCCGAAACTACTGAATGGATTCGAATGAAACTTGGTATGATTTGAGTTTATACTCCGAGGTAGGACATAGGATACTTTTTATCCCGAAATTCAGCATGGTTCCCTTGGGAGAGGGGAAGAAAGTTAAAACGAGTATTTAGCTGTAATTCATTAACGCGTGGTTCGATTTCACTCATTCTTTTTTTGTTAGAAAGGTAATACTTCAAGTATTATTCCGTAAATATTTCAAGGTCATAGGTGTTTTAGTTCAGAAATGACAGACATTTATTGGGTTCAAATAACTTGGGCCCCGGATCTTTGTACGTACGGCTTATTTTAAACTGGCGTGCGTTTAAATTTATGTTTGTCAGCCTGTCTATTTGTTCCAGCTAATCTCTGAAACGACTGAATCGATTTTGATGGAACTTTCAATGGCAGATAGGTGATGTTATAAGGAGTAACTTAGGCTACATTTAGTTTAGGTACAAAAAGGATTATGGGATCCAATCCGATCCTAAAAACCTATATCAACGCAGACGAAGTCGCGGGGATCAGCTAGTAAGTATATAATTCGATACTTTATTTATCAAAATCGTTTGAGTAGTCCCGTAACTATGAGGGCACCGATGAGCCGACAAACAAACAAACTTGCACACTACCGAAAACTATACCCTCCCGTAGTTGGGTAAAAATTGTCCCTATCAATGAATACCTGTAAACCTCACAATTGGATGGAAGGCCGCTCCCAAAAGCGCTGATCGGTGATGACGCGGCGGCCATCTTGTGACGTCACCGTGACCAATACGTACGAATCCCTTTGCGACAATTTATTTTTAATTTACAATTTCTATTAGATGCCATCTTTTTTCCTATTACAGAGCAGGTCTTTGGGTATACTAAATATCTATACTCCTAAGTCCTATTACTTCACTACATATCATAAAATAAACACCGCCGCGTCTCTCTATTCGCGCTAAACTCAAAAATTACTGAACGGATTTTCATGCGGTTTTCACCAACAGACATTGTGGCCAATTCTGTTGTACACAATCTCTAAACCTAAACTAAAATGACAGGCCTAAATATATTCCTATCTCTTTCACAATGTTCCCTGCGGAAAAGGATAGCACTATTTTTAAACTTATCAATTTAGTTTAGGTTTAGAGATTGTGTACAACAGAATTGGCCACAGTGATTGATGAGAAAGATTTAGGCGTATAATTTGTTCAGGTTTTGTGTAAATTCGTTGAAATATGACGATAATTGAAATATGATTAAAATTGTCGGAAAAAGTCACATCGCCTGGGAGCTTTCATGGAAAACGCTGTTTAATACCTTTGAGATATACTTACTTATACTTAACAAAACAATGTATGGCTAGTAGCGAGTAATTACTACCCGTGCGAAGCCTGGGCGGGTCGCTAGTACAGAGTATATTTAGCAGAGTTGAAGACTATATGCCATGAATATAACAAATAATACCTTATGGTACTTATGTATCTAATGGGTCTAAAATAATTTAGCAATAAAAGACATTGGTTTACGATTCAATGAATGTTAGGTACCTATATGCAATCTTTTACTAATATCCCGCAGGAACTCTTATGTAGCGGCCCATCATTAACGGGAAATGCCATTGGGCATTGTGTCGGGTGGCGGTAAATTTTGGCAGATCAAAGAGGTTCAATGGCAGATTTTCGCTATCTTTAATGGCATTTCCCGTTAATGTTGCCGCTGCATTAGATTTTCCACTACGAGGTCATGTGCCGCTTATGTCCAGCGACTTGTTTGATCTCTGGCCACTGTATCCCTTGGACCTTTGCGGTTCCGAAAAACCGCACAATCAACGGTCATTAACACCCTTTCACGACAAACAAGGGGCACAGCGCCTAACTACCTGAGACTTTGGAAGAAAAAAAACTGGTAGCTTTTAAGATAATGGGATTTTTTCATTTGATTGGGGTAGAGAGAAAAAAAAAAGATTTTAGTTCGAAATATTCGCATAGAATTATTAAGTAGTACACCTACTAGATGATGCCCGCGACTTCGTCCGCGTGGATTTAAGTTTTTAAAAATCCTGCGGGAACTATTTGCTTCTCCAGGATGAAAGTTGCTTATGTCAATTTCCGCGACGCAAGCTACCTCTGTACTTTTCGTATAAATCGCTTTAACGGATGGACCTTTAAAAATCCCGTGGGAACTCTTAAATTTTCCGGGATAAAAGTAGCCTATGTCCGTCCCCGGGATGTATGCTACCTCTGTACTAAATTTCATCAAAATCGGTTAAAGTGTTGGGCCATGAAAAGTAGAGAAATTAGTAAGTATTTATTTTAAAAGAACGCTCTGCGTTTCGCAAATAAAAAAGTTTTGTTTTTGACTCAGGGTTGAGAAAGTTATAACTGACTGCCACGGTGGTCTAGCGGTCGGCGTGGTCGACTGCGGACCACGAGGTCCTGGGTTCGATTCCCGGGTCGGACCAAAAAAAGTTTCGAAACGAAACCAGGCGCGTGTGTTAGTCAAGTTTAAAAAAAACGAGATCCAGAACAAAGGGGACCATAATGTGAGATTAATCGAAAAGCGCTTTTTTTCTCTCGATAGATATTATCCTGTGGATAGTTAAGGCGCGCGCACATGACGGTTTGACTAGCTACTTAGGTACGTTCGTTTTGATTTTTTTTTTCAATATTAAGCGATTTTAATGCAATGAATGTAAATACCTAATTATAATTTGTACACTTAGTAGCAAATAAATTGACCTTGTACCTAAGTGCGATAAAAATGTGTTTGAAATCGGTACCTATATTCACATCATTTTCTACGAAAAACGCGGTCGCTGTTTCGATTTATTTGGTGCCAAGTTTATTTTATTATATTATTGTTATTACAAAAAAGATTGATAGATCTTTCTTATAAAGTGTAAAACATAGTTGTGATAATAGATTCCAAATACTTAGTTATTAGCGCGTCGAAATGGCAGAGTAAGTTCGAAATGACGTCATAAATTCATATTAAGTAAGTATGCCTGTTTAGTATCCATATTCTTGTCCTATTACTTATTACCTACATTTAATGTTAACAAAAATATATCTAATAAATAATATTTAATTAGCTATTGGATTTTATGAGGTAAGTAATATTTAATGTGCTGTACATTAAATATTACTGATTTATTTATAACAAGCGGACACCCGCGACTTCGTTCGCGTGGATATATATTGGTTTTTAAAAATCCTGTAGGAATCATTTTGTTTTTCCTAAGCTCCTTTGAGCTCATATCATGCTAAAAACTATGAAAAGTTCACTGGCGGATGTTTAGGTAGATTAAAATGTAAACATCCGCCAGTGAAAGTCCCATCAAAATCGATACAGCCTTTTAGAGATTAGTCAGTAATCTTTAAAGTATCTAATTTCTAACAAAAAAAGAATAAATGGAATCGGACCACGCGTTATTGAATTACAGCTAAATACACGTTTTGACTTTCATCCCCTCTACCTAGGGAACCGTGCTGAATTTCGGGATAAAAAGTATCCTATATGTTACTCCGTAGTATGAACTTAAATCGTACCAAGTTTCGTTTCAATCCATTCAGTAGTTTTTGCGTGATGCGCGCACAAACATACAGACCATTAGCGAATAGCTTTTTTACGTTCTATTACTTATTATTCCTAACATCCCCCATTTATTATTTTGAAAAAATCTTCAATGTACGGATACGGCAAGTCTACGATTTTATTATATGTATAGATGTTAATAATAAATTCACAAAAATATGCACGCTCCTTTATGAAAATGCTATTAACTAACTACAAGGACAATTAGAACCTACGTCTTTGAGAATAGAGATCAAATTCGAATAAATGACTACTGAATATAATCAACATAAAAGGAATTACAATTTTTGCGTTACAGTCGTATAAAAATCGACTGTAGTCCGAACAAGATTAAATCTATTTTCTATTAAATACATTTTCCTAGGATAAGCAATTCCAATATGAAAGGACAATAATATTTCTTAAAAGATACATTGCAAAATCAAACGTATGACAAAACATTAAGAGTTGTTTTTGCCCTAGTTGCATATACATACTTCCATATTATTCCGAATTTTAGGTATCTAGTCTATCTAGACTTTGTATATTGAAATCAAAACAAAGGATTTTGACTTCTTAACAATGCCCCAAAAGGTTCAATATCGTGTGTAATAAAAGAAAATGGTTAGATAGGTCTTTTACAGTTTAAAGGAAGTGTTTTGGAATATACTTAGGATTATTACAAACGATTTTGTATTCTATTCACCGTTAGTATAGGGTTGAATTTTGTACGGACATGGTTACAAAAGTTGGGTCCTTTATAATGTAAGGGGGGAATTATTGATTAGTAAGCTCGCCAGCCAATCACGGGCACGCAGGAAACAAGATGGCCGCCAGGGCTGCTCTCGCCCTTTTGGAAATTTATATCCGAGGCTCTAATTTATTACGTATTGTACTCGGCCGACATTAATCTTTTTCCTTTTATTAATGGTCCGATGTTTTATTTTAATGAAATGGCGGGATCAGCCATTTTGGAGTTGAATATTTTAGGTAGGTAGGTATATCGATCTCTGTGGTTTGTATAGAAAATTATTAATATACTTATGTAGGTAAATTACCTATTTAAAACTTAGTACCTATCTAAGTAAATTAATAAAGCAGAAGATAGGACATAGGTAGGTACATACCTACATAGAGTCATTTCCAAGCGCGCGCCATACAAATAGTTTTATTCTTATATGAACACTATCGAGTAGCGAGCCCGCCAACCTACATTGGAGCAGCGTGGCGGGTCTAAGCTCCAAATCCCTCTCTCCTATGAGAAGAGGCCTGTGCCCAGCAGTGGGACGTAAAAAAGGTTGTAGTAGTGGAGTAGCGACCCGCCCCGGCTTCGCTCGGGTAGTAGGTATTTACCCGCTAAGTGGGATAGTACCTACCTACCTACGAAGCCGGGGCGGGTCGCTACTCCACGTTACCCGCTAAGTAGGTAGGTAGGTACTATCCCCGCCTGGGACGTATACAACGGGTTCCCCAGGCGTCCAGCACAGTCAGCGAGAGGGAACAGCCGTGGTGGTTTTAGTTAGGGTATACCCATAGGGGGAGTCCCACATAACCCCCGTTCTGCCCAAAGAACGGGGGTACCTATAAAAGGTTTCCACCACGAAAAAAAAAAAAAAAAGGTAGGTACTATCCCACCACACATTGTCTTATATCTCAAAGGGAAAGGCAGCGTTTTCGGTGAAAGATCCCCGGCAGCTTGACTTTTTCCGACGTTTTCACCAATAATCCTCATACCAACCAATTCTTCATTCAATCAATTTACACAAAACCTTAACAAACTATATGCAAGTATACCTAAACCTTCCTCATAGAGTCACTTTTTCTATTGGTGAAAATCGCATGAAAATCCGTTCAAGTAGTTTTTGAGTTTATCGCGAACAGATACTGACATACAGATGCGGCAGGGGACTTTGTTTTATAATAATTTTGTAGTGATTCTACCTATGATAGGTATCTAGTATCTACCTAGATATTAGTCTTGCGCATAGTATAGTTCTCGACTGGGAACGCTCAGTTTACTTAGTTACCAGTTCCTTAGTGAACTAGGTCGCTGGTTTAGTTCACCAGCTCCCGTTTTCACCAGAGAAAGGCAGATCTTTCGCTCACTTTGTCACTTGCTCTTGCACGCGTTCTTTTAGATCTTGTTATTTTTAACTTCTAATTAATTCATTTTAAATAACATTGATAACTTGTAGAATTTTAATTTTTATACATATATGACTAGAGAACGCCCGCGGCTTCGCCCGCGTGAATTTCGGTTTTAAACAAATCCCGAGGGAATCGTGGATTTTCGGTTCCCGCTCCCTTTTCCAACCTTTATACCTACTATCAAGGAAGTTCACTATAGTAATCTACCTATAGCTGTAGCTGTAGATTTCGGATTATAGATGTAAATCCCGTGGGAACTGTGCATTTCCAGTCCATTCCATGTCCATTTTCCAGGATAAAAAGTAGCCTATGTTTTAAGTCAGGGCATAATCTATGTCCATTCAAATGGGAATCTATCTATGGGAAAATGTATGAAAAATCTCTTCCGCGACTTGTGGCGGCCACTAGTCGTCGCCACTAGTGGGCCACTGTGCCCCACACACTGGGCCATGTAACCACACTGGCTGTATTGTTGAAAATGTCGGAGAAAGTCAAGCCGCCTGCAAGCTTACATCGAAAACGCCGCCTAATCCCCTTGAAATACTTTTATCAAAACAATGTGGCTAATTCTGTTGTACACAATCTCTAAACCTAAACTAAAATGACAGGTCTAAATCTATTGCTATCCTTTTCCGCAATGAGCACTGTGAAAGAGATAGGAATAAATTTAGACCTGTCATTTTAGTTTAGTTTAGAGATTGTGTACAACAGAATTAGCCACAATGTCTACTGGGATACTTAGTAGCGGGTCATTACTAACTGGTTACTTAGTAAATCTTCGAAATCTTGTCCTAGAAAGCTAAGGCTGCTACTAGTATTCTATCTATGCGAAATAAGCTCTCGATTCTCACATCCCCTCGCCCTCCGAGCTCGGAGCTTTCCACGGAACCGGCGCGTCAACGCGCGCGTTGTAAAACTCACGATGATGTAACGTTTAGAGTGGCGTGACTCAAAAATTGATATCATCAAAACAATAGTAGTTTCTTGTACTTACGTTGTACTGGATGGCGCGGGCGCGGCGAGGTCGCTGAACCCCAGCTGTCGAGCCTCAACTTTGTACCGTGAACTTACCGTTTTTGCCTTGACTTGAAGGTGGTACCTATACCTATAATGATAATGTCCTCCTGACCGAATTTCGGCCACGGCGGCCAATCTCAACCGAGGCAGAGTCTAGCCATCTGCGCAGGAGATATTATAGTGCACAAGTGTGTGCGCATACACAGGTGCACTCTCTATTCCCTCACTCTCATAGTCCGATGGGACACCAATGCGACACGACCGGAGAGAGATTAGGCGCAGGACCGACGGCTTTACGTGCTCTCCGAGGCACGGGGGTGTATCTAACACCGCCAACTTCCAACTCCGGGCTGGCACTGAGAATTTCTTGACATAAAAACCCAATACCTTATTTTTTTTTATTGGCCCGACATGGAAATCGAACCCAGGACCTCGTGATCCACAGTCGAACGTGCTAACCGCTAGACCAACGAGGCGGTTATATAGCAACCTATAACTATACCTATAGGTGTAACAGGTGTAAGGGGACCGCTTATCGGAAACGAAGACAGGTAATAGTACTGATGATTACTGACTAGTTAGTTAATAAGTACCTATCACAAAAAAAAAACGCGAAAAAAAATTTAATTTTTCATGTAGTTTTTAAAAGGTCGCAATGTAATGCAATCAACGGACGCCTAAATATGTAAAGTTGTCGCCGGCCGGCCGCCGCTCGCGGGACATTGAACCCGAGTTGTGCGCGCTGCATTGCCGGTTTGAAAAATATTATACTAAAAGTACCTATAAGACAAATGGTTATTGGTATTGGATTGTGTTTAGGTGGACTAGGTGGTATAATAATAGCGCAAAGATTGCAATAGCGATCCCGTTGTGGCTTTTCTGAGAGTGGAGGTCTGTGCCCAGCAGTGGGACGTAAAAAAGGCTATAGTGGTGGTGGTGGTAGTTGTGGCACAGGCGCACTCTCTATTCCGATTCACTCCCATGGCCAGATGGGACGCCAATGCGACACGACCAGAGATCAATTTACGTGCTCTTCGAGGCACGGGGATGTAACTAACACCGCCACCTTCTAACTCCGTGCTGGCACTGAGAATTTCTTGACAGAAAAACCTTCAATGCCCCATATTTTAGGCCAGACCCGGGGATCGAATCCTGGACCTCACGCACCACAGCCGAACTTACCTACCTCTAGACCGATGAGACGAAATCTCTGTATGCCTCTATATAATACCTGTATGTATGTATGTATATGCACACAAGCCGTAGGGTAGTGGGTTCAATTGAAATAAATACAATGCAATATTAATGGTCGCACCGCGATCTCATGGGATTGAGTCGTCTGGCTGCACCATTAATCATGGGGTTTTGTGCTCGCGAACGAACGTACGTATGGCGTTTATGACAATGTTGGTTTATTGAAATCATTAAGAATCTCCAGCCATACTATACGTATCTATCTATTCTACTATCATCTATCTACTATACTATAATATTATATATCTATTCCAATGTGAATTCGTTTTTACCCGCGACTTCGTCGGATAAATAAATAATTTCGTATTATATTGCATTTAATTAGTGAATAAGTAAGGACTAAGGATTAAAACCTTTTACGAAATAAATTAATAAGAAGTCTATGTTAAGTTTTCAGCGTTGAGAGCTGCAGCTGTGATATAATAAAAGGTTTACTATCGGTCTCTCTATGTTTACTATGGTTTTTATTAGAGTATTATTTCAATAAAAGTACTCCAGAAAAGATTTCTCTATTGATTTTTCAGTCTCTACCTAGATATGTTACAATATTTGTAAAATATCTAGGAGACTTTAGGAATAGCTTCGATGAAACATGATAAAAATGATGAAAGTACGCAAAAGTTTAGTTACTTTTCCGTACTTTCATCATTTTCATGTCCCTGTTCAAGTTTCAGTGCCGGAATAGAAGCGAGAAAACTTTTAATTTATTCATTACATTACCATAGATAATATTATAACAAAATTTGAATGATGATTCGAGTGGCCTTATAACAAAAGGGCGCGGGAAAAAAACCAATAATAAAAGTCGATTATCTTCGAAATTTTGAGAAGGACACGTTTCGGCGGCGTCCGACATAATGAGCTCGAGAAATTCCACCATAAGATGACCTTCCGCGTCCCCCGCAGCTTCTCAAAATGTACAACAACCGGGAAGAAACGTCGGGACCCCTGAACGCAGCCGCGGCTCAACACAAGATGGCCGGTGTCAAAGAGTGACAGCCGAATTCGAATTTCAAAAAAGTATTCAACTTTTCCACAAGTCATCGTTTCGCTTGTGATTAATACTTTGGGTTCTTTTTTATGTGAGGATCTCGGTGAATTTCAAAATTATATCGGCAGATTGTTATTATGTACGAATTATCTAGATGTCGAATGCATCGGGCTATGTGAAGTAAGCTTTTGTGCTTTAATGGTTTTACGGTATTAGTATCACCTGGTAGGTACTTGAACAAGCTTGAGTTAAATCGAGACGTCAGCCTTAAACAAAAATGGAATTCAAATAGCTATGGCCATTAGGTGTATTTACCATTTATATAAAAACTTTCTGATGTCTGCGAAATATGAGTGTTTTTTAAAAATTCTTTGGGATGTCCTCAATATTCAGGAACAAGAGATAAAGTTCGTAAACTAAAACCCGACTACTAATAATAATTAAGTGTGCAGAAAAACGTGTATTATACGTGCAGAAGAAAGTGCGGGGCAAGCAACTAGTGGCGCCATCTGTTATGCCTATCCGAAACTAACTTAATATTCTAGTTTAAGTCGCGATTACACTACACTACTCGATTTTTTCGTATATAAAATGTAGCCTATATTATCACCCGGACTATAACAACGAATCAATTGACACCTCATTCATCAAATTCGGCTAAGTAGTTTAGGCGCTACGGTGAAACACACAGAATCTGATACATAAAATTGGATACAAACATACATATATACATAGACTGCTAAAATCATAACCCTTCCTTTTGGCTTTGCCGTAGTCGGGAAATAAATAAATAAATAATAAATAAATAAATACTCACACATACACACACGGTCGTCTGTTCCTAAAGTAGGCAACTTAATGCCTGTGTTATAGGTAACAGCCGACTGATAGACATATTTACATATAAATACATATATATTTTAATAAAGGTATACATACATACATACATGTTATAAATACACCCAGACTCGGGGCGGGAATCGAACCCGGAGCGGAAGGCAGGGTCACTGCCAACCGCGCCAACGGGCCAGAAATAAAAAGAAGACAAGCGAATCTGTGTACTTCTTCAAGATCAGCGGTTAAGCTGATCTCACCCGACGCGGTAGGACAACGGAAAAAGCCCCTATAACATCGAAGCAACAAAGTGCGGCTCAGCTCGCACAGCGACGAGCGCCTAAACCTTATATTCACCTTCAAAGCACCTCTCTATCTAACGCGTAGGTAATCTTTTTATCTCTTATCGACGCGGTGGGACAATGAAATTTGCGTCGACGGCGGATATCGCCGATGTATGTAGGTACTTACAACTCGTTGATAACAGTAATGTAGGGGTCACATCTACGGAATATGCCATTTGGCATTGGGTCGGATGGCGGTAAACTTTGGCAGATCAAAGAGGTTCAATCGCAGATTTACGCATTAAAGCGGCCACACCTACGACACACGAGTAGTAAATCTACAGAGGGGAAGCTTCCACAAGCGGCCCGCTGTAGGTATACTCACACAAACACACTCACCAACGGTTCACGGACGCACGCTCGTTCAACTAACCGGTACAGTTGGTGACAAACATGCGCATATGTGTGAGTGTACCTTCTTCCCCTCTGTAGGTACTCTGTGCCTACGATTATCGCTATGTTCAATGGCATATCCCGTAGATGTGGCCACTACATAAAGAGCTAACGCTAAGAAAGGTTAGTGAGTACAAAAGGGAGGAAAAAATATAATTATTTTTTATGCGTAGTTTAGTAATCTAAGGGCGAGCGCGCGCCCCCCGCGCGGCGCCGCGGAGCACCATTAGTCTTGTGAGTCAGCAATTCACCAACTGTTGTTTTGGAGTTATTGTATCCCTATTCAACACACACACAAACACTTTATACTGAAATTATATTACGTCGTCGCTGTTCTATTGGACGTCGGCTGTCCACTGCTGAGCATAGGTCTCTTGCAAGGATCGCCGCAGAACGCGATCTTGGGTCGCTTATAACCCACGACTCCCACGCTCACGCGGACGAACTCGTAGGTAAGTATTGGCTATTATGAGTTATGACACCATAACAAATTCAACATGGCGGAAAAGTGTCTTATATTTCGTCATAGTCGTTCCAGTGGACGTCCACTGTTGAACACTATTGTCTCTTGCAAGGGTCTCCGATAAACACGATCTTGTTCCGCTTGTATCCAACGACTAACTCTACACGGACGAAGTTGTAAGTATTGGCTACTAGGCACTAGCTGCGCCCCGCGGTGTTACCCACGGTTAATAAGTTTGTATCTACACATAAAAATATTTGAACAGAATCTTCTAAGAGTACCTAACTTATATAACAAAGAGAACGACAAAGAGAGCAAATGCATGTAAACGCATACAAATGCATGCAACGACAGCAAACTATTGCAATAATGTGTTATGTGAGCGTGATGTAGCTAAAAACAATCAGCGCCATCTATCGCGTTTTTGGAAGTCTATATACATTTAAGTCACACTGAAACACTTTTTCCGGGATAAAAAGTAGCCTATGTGTTATTCCAGGGTATAATCTATCTCCATTCCAAACAGCCAAATCGGTTCAGTAGTTGCGGCGTTAAAGAGTACCTAACTAACATACACACATACACACACAAACTTTCGCCTTTATAATATTAGTGTGAATATGACGTCATAACATATTCAACATGGCGGAAATATGTAAGTCGTGTGCGTATTTTTAATCTAGAACATCTCTACCCCGAGGCTCGAGTGCCAGTAGGTAATGGTAAGTAAGGAAGTGTATTTAAATAGCGATATACCAAGGGTGTCAGTATATAAGGGTGCGCGCCCTTCCCTCAACAACATAAGGGTGGTATGGATACAGGCAATCGCAGTATTGTATACGGAACAACGTACAGGAAAAGCTGACTATATTTTAGTTAGTTAGCTAGCTCATATGCCGCGACTGCGCTCGTGTTTGCTCAATGTTTACACTTTACACCCTGAATAATTTCATATATCACTACATACATAAAATATTATAAAACAAAGTGGCATGTGTCGCCGTGTATGTTCGTCTTTCTATCTGTTCGCGATAAACTCAAAAACTAGGTACTTACCTACTGAATGGATTTTCGTGCGGTTTTCACCAATAGACAGAGTGATTCATGAGGAAGCTCCAGGTGTATAATTTGTTAAGGTTTTGTGTAAATTGGTTGAAACTTGAAATATGACGATAATTATTGTTGAAAATGTTGGAAAAAGTCAAGCCGGCTGGGAGCCTTCATCGAAAACGCTGCCTGATCCCTTTGAGATATAACAAAACAATGTACGGTGCGATAGTAGTGGGTAATTATAGAACCCGTGCGAAGCCGGGGCGGGTCGCAAGTGCTCTACAGATCTCAGACTAAACGCGTGTCGCGGTCGCGCGTACTATACTCCGACCGTGATAAAGATAGCCCTCCTGCATTGAAACGGAGCCCTCCCTGCGCCCCGCGCAGCGATTTGTTCATTCATAAGTTCATTGATAAATTCATTGATAAATCGGCTGCCCTAGTGATAAACAAAGTAACTACATTCAGAACAATTTTACAGGACAAGCATAAACATTGAAACTCTTATTTGAAGGCAACCTTTCTACAAAATACCTACTTATTTATCTCTGTAATAAATTGCAAAATAATATATTTTAACTTATAAATAACAGTATTTATTTCTAACTCCTTCGCTTTTAATTTTGTTTAAAATTAAAAATATGGTTTTTCTAATTGCAAATAAAATACAAAAAAATTAATGTTTCAACTTTAAAAAGATGTTAAGTCATTTACTTCGTTTGTATATTGCTTGATAATTTCTTCCAAAAATAATTTTTCAATTTATTACAAAGAGTTTACTATGTTATTCAGATACAAATAGTTACCCCAAAAATTAATGTTCAAATGTGCGTGTGCGTGTGCGTTTGTGTATGTGTGATATTGTGATTGTGATATTGCGACTAATACAATTGTCCCCCCCCCCATTTGCTTTAATGGGCACCCGGGCCCTCCCCAAATAACTCAAATAACTATTTTTATTATTTTTTATGTAATCACCGGCTTCAGGTCGTAATTCTGAATGTTATTCTACATATTATCGGTGAATTTGAAGTAATTCTGTTCATTAAATCAGAAGTTATAAGGCTGTGACAGTCAGACGGACAAAGCATATCCAACCTAGTTCACTCAGAGACTTAAGTTAGAGCTTATTACAACTCAAGAATCTATACCATATCTATACTTACCTACTAATATTATAAATGCGAAAGTATGTCTGTCTACTAAGTCTTCACGCACCAACTGTTCAACCGATCTTAACGAGGTAGGTATAAAGATAAGTTTCATTTTTGGAAAGGACATAAGCTACTTTTTTATCCTGGTAAATTAAGAGCTTAGACTAGAATTTCAAAAACCTAAATACACGCGGACGGAGTCGTGGGCATCATAATCAACTATGTTTATCTTGTAAAGTTATAATTTACAGTATTGTGTCTATTTTTAGTTATATTCCTGTAAAGTAATGTCCCTATTAGTTAATTATGTACGTAGGTATCTAAAATTCTGCACCTACCTTCAGTAGAAACATTTTAAAATAGTAAGTAACCGATAACAATTAAAACGATTATTTATAAGTACATAAAGTAATACCCTAAATTCCAGTCTCAGTGTGCAGTTATTTGTTTGGGCAATTCAAATTTCAGTAAACTGTTCAAGTTATTTGAAATATTATACTGTGGACACTGTGTTAAAAAACTACTCGACATTAAACTTTTGTTAATGCAAACAAGTCAATTTCACAAAAAATGTCAGTTACTTTGTTTATATCACTAGGGCAGTCGAAATCTGTCATATTGAAAAGTCACTTTGAAACTTCAAAGTTCATTGTTTACATCGTTACGAAAATTTTGTGAAATACATAGCAGTAACCAGTTCTTATGTGATAAAAAGTTGTGCTAGAAAAATTGTTATGGTAGTGCGTTCGTTTTGTGCTCAAGAATGTGAGAGAATAGAACAAATATCTCTAAATTATATATCATAATAATAAATATGAGGCTGACGGGCTATGTCAAGTAAGTGTTGTCAGCTTCATGTGAAAAATTTCCATACCCATTGAAGCCATCACGCAAACGGCCTCTCAATTATTATAAAAATACTATAATGTGGACCAATAATTTCAACACAACATTTTTAGTTATTTCGCTGGCGTTTCGAAACAAAAATATTAAATCTGGTGCAAGATGCTTTTCAAGCTGTAACGGAGGCTACGTGAAGTCACATTGTACTTAAGTTCACGTTGAGAGATTGCAGAATGACGACGATGAATTAGTGAATTATAATATAGTTATTGATAGCGACAGTGACACATCATCTGACAGCAATGCATTGAAATTTTAAGATATAGAAGAACACGTCTCGACGAATCCTAATAGTTTTTTTATGTTTGTTTTATTCCATCTCCTAACATCTCCATGCCGTACTAATCTAAACGTCTGGTTTTTTTTTACCCGACTACGGCAAAGCCAAAAGGAAGGGTTATGATTTTAGCAGTCTATGTATTTACGTGTTGTAAATAATTAAGTTGCGATTTGTTTTTATAAAGAATTGTCAACACTGATTTATTATCTGTGACTATTGATGCTACAGATCTGTTGCATAAGTTTTATCTGTGGTGTCGAAACTCGAATTGTACTTTATCTTCTCTGGCTCTCTGCTTGCTCTCTGCCTCGGCGTCCCGTCGGCCATTGGTGTAACAGTGCTAATTAAAATTAAATATATTGATCCACGGAGAATCCTCTTTTATTTCCAAGATTACGTATGTATATATTTATGTATGGATGTTTGTAACCGATTTTTGTATGAGATTCTGTGTGTACTAATGTAGCGCCTAAACTGCTGGACCGATTTTGATGAATGAGGTGTCTATTGATTCGTTGTTATTATCAGGGTGACATAGGCTACATTTTATCTACGAAAAAAATCGAGAAGTCAGCTTTGCGCGGCTTTCTAGATTTTTAACCCCCGACGCAAAAACGACGGGGTGTTATAAGTTTGACGTGTCTGTGTGTGTGTGTGTGTGTGTGTGTGTGTGTGTCTGTCTGTCTGTCCGTCTGTTCCCCTGTAGCGCTCAGCTCAAATGCGATTTTTTTTGTTTGAAAGGTGAATTAATCGAGAGTGTTGTTAGCTATGTTTGATGAAAATCGATCCAAGATGGCCGCCGCTACAAAATGGTGGATTACATATTTTTTCACAACTCCCTTAATATGGGTATCAAATGAAAGGGCTTGACTAGTAGAATAGCATTATACAAATCCAAGATGGCTGCCGCCACAAAATGGCGAATGTCGGGGGTTTTTAAATTTTTAATTTATACTTGTAAAATTAGTTTCGGATAAGAATAACAGATGGCACCACTAGCTCCTTGCCCCGCGCATTTGCCCACTAAATTATTATTAAATTATTAAGCGTAGTCGGGTTTTAGTTCACGAACTTTACTTGTATTTAGTAGATGTATTAAATAAATTATTTTATTATGAGTATACTATGTATAAAATTTAAAAAATGGAGTATAAATTATATTTAATAACGTATCTTCTTCTTTCTTGGTTATGGAAAATCTTTTTTCTATATCCTGAAACGTACCTACTTAACTTTAAATGTATAGTACTAACTACTACTACTATAGAAAAGTATTGAGCAAACTTAAAGAGACACAGATGAAAGACTAAATTGCGATTACGCAAATAATAGAATAACTATGATAATTAAAATTATTATAATTATTATAAAATTTCTTTTTCCCTAATTTAGTGTCATGTCCTTACAGTAGCAATACACACACACACACTCACAGGGGCGTCAAAAATGCTTGTCAAACATTATAGTACGAGCACATCCATTGATTATTAATTTATCAATGAGAATTTCCCCCCCTCCCTCGTCCCGCAGATCATGGGAGAGCCAAGTTAATCGTGGTCTTACTATAAAGTTGCCTTTATGGGCCGTTTACACGGGTGACTAAAATCGTGCGGCCAGTCACTAGTCGCATTGATTGTTAAAAATCGAATCGCTACTTCATTCATCGGTCAGTAAAAATCGCAGGCAACCTGTTCATTTTGCATCGAAATGTAAATCAGAACAGTCGCGCAGGGTATTTACTGGTATTGAAATTATTCGACAACAAGCATTAATCAAGAATTACTCGAAGAAATAAAATCCAAGAAAAAGGGATATAATTTGCAAAGCGACTGAGCGTTTGCACGGTCGATTTTAGTCACCTTCGTCCTAACCGAATTGCCATTTTGTCCCTTAGTTTAAAACACCGCTCAAATGGGCGGTTTAGAAAGAAGTTTCTAAGCTCAAGTCATAAAATAAAGAAAATCGTCAAAATATGTAAGTATAAATAAATAATTACCCCTTAACCGCTAACTAGGATATTCAATAAGTAACAACAGAAAAATTCCACCGATTTTTTTTACAGTCTGTGTGTGTGTGTGTGTGTGTGTGTGTGTGTGTGTGTGTGTGTGTGTGTGTGTGTGTGTGTGTGTGTGTGTGTGTGTGTGTGTGTGTGTGTGTGTGTGTGTGTGTGTGTGTGTGTGTGTGTGTGTGTGTGTGTGTGTGTGTGTGTGTGTGTGTGTGTGTGTGTGTGTGTGTGTGTGTGTGTGTGTGTGTGTGTGTGTGTGTGTGTGTGTGTGTGTGTGTGTGTGTGTGTGTGTGTGTGTGTGTGTGTGTGTGTGTGTGTGTGTGTGTGTGTGTGTGTGTGTGTGTGTGTGTGTGTGTGTGTGTGTGTGTGTGTGTGTGTGTGTGTGTGTGTGTGTGTGTGTGTGTGTGTGTGTGTGTGTGTGTGTGTGTGTGTGTGTGTGTGTGTGTGTGTGTGTGTGTGTGTGTGTGTGTGTGTGTGTGTGTGTGTGTGTGTGTGTGTGTGTGTGTGTGTGTGTGTGTGTGTGTGTGTGTGTGTGTGTGTGTGTGTGTGTGTGTGTGTGTGTGTGTGTGTGTGTGTGTGTGTGTGTGTGTGTGTGTGTGTGTGTGTGTGTGTGTGTGTGTGTGTGTGTGTGTGTGTGTGTGTGTGTGTGTGTGTGTGTGTGTGTGTGTGTGTGTGTGTGTGTGTGTGTGTGTGTGTGTGTGTGTGTGTGTGTGTGTGTGTGTGTGTGTGTGTGTGTGTGTGTGTGTGTGTGTGTGTGTGTGTGTGTGTGTGTGTGTGTGTGTGTGTGTGTGTGTGTGTGTGTGTGTGTGTGTGTGTGTGTGTGTGTGTGTGTGTGTGTGTGTGTGTGTGTGTGTGTGTGTGTGTGTGTGTGTGTGTGTGTGTGTGTGTGTGTGTGTGTGTGTGTGTGTGTGTGTGTGTGTGTGTGTGTGTGTGTGTGTGTGTGTGTGTGTGTGTGTGTGTGTGTGTGTGTGTGTGTGTGTGTGTGTGTGTGTGTGTGTGTGTGTGTGTGTGTGTGTGTGTGTGTGTGTGTGTGTGTGTGTGTGTGTGTGTGTGTGTGTGTGTGTGTGTGTGTGTGTGTGTGTGTGTGTGTGTGTGTGTGTGTGTGTGTGTGTGTGTGTGTGTGTGTGTGTGTGTGTGTGTGTGTGTGTGTGTGTGTGTGTGTGTGTGTGTGTGTGTGTGTGTCTGTCTGTTCCCCTGTGGCGCTCAAACGGGTGGACCGATTTGAATGCGGTTTTTTTTGTTTGAAAGGTGAATCAGTCGAGAGTGTTCTTAGCTATGTTTGATGAAAATCGGGCCAAGATGGCCGCCGTTACAAAATGGCGGATTACATATTTTATCACAACGCCCTCAATATGGGTATCAAATGAAAGGGCTTGACTAGTAGAATATCACTATGCAAATCCAAGATGGCCGCCACCACAAAATGGCGAATGTCGGGGGTTTTTAAATTTTTAATTTACACTTGTAGTTTTTTTAGTCTCCTGTAAAGTTGGTAAAAATGACTTATGCGATAGGTATTGTTAGCTGGGCTGTTTACATGGGTGACTAAAGTCGCGCGGCTAGTCATTAGTCGCATCGCGTGTTAAAAATCGAATCGCTACATCATTACACGGTTGATAAAAATCGCAGGCAAGTTGTTCATTTTGCAAGCAAGCGGTCGACCGCGAATGAGCATTTGCACGGTCGATTTTAGTCACCAGCATACGGCCCTGCACATGGCCAAAGCCACCTGGTTTTGGAACTGGCGATTTCAGTCACCTACGGCTTAGCCGCCATTCCGCTAGACAGTTGATTTTCGCCGTGCGGCGAAAGTTGTGCGGTTTTAGTCACCCGTGTAAACGGCCCATTACTGTAAGACAAAGCTCACTTACCTGTTTCAGTATCCACAGTGTAGGACAGTCCAGCCCACGGGTCAGCCTGGGTGACAAAAACATAAACTATAAATAAACATTTATTTATTTATTTATTTAAATCAATCAGAACGGCGCGCAGGCCACTTACACTAATTAATTAGGTAAAAACAAAAGAATAACAAAAATAAAAAAAAGAGCACTTAAAAAATAAATAGGTAATAACATAAACCATATAACCGAAAACAACTAAAAAACCTAGCTTATTATATTCTACAAGTTAGAATTCCACTGCGATGTTACCTAGTGGTAAGCGACGGTGCAGTATAAGGTCGAAGCGGGCTAACCTGGATGAGGTATATGGCAGTTTTCATTAAACCCATACCTCCTGTATGCTTAGTCTCAATTTGCAGAGCTCGAAAACTTTACTAAATACTGATCGAATCACAATGATTTCAGAGTAAAATGGACCTAAAAGGCTTATATTAAAATTTGAGTTCGCCAATACATTCAGTATTTGAAAACAGCCAGCGCCCCAAGCAGAAATGTTGTATAATAAATATTCGAACTATTGAATTACGACTTTAAAATAAGAATGTTGGGGTTCATTTTGCTCTGATCATCATCATTGCCACTATATACAAAGTCTGCATAAGGCCTCTAATCGGTTTCTATGCGTCATCAGCAACGCTACATCGCTTGGCGGCACGGCTTTACCAGCAGGATGGTAGCCAGCCGCGGCTGAAGCCACCCACCAGACCAGACCAGAGACAATTTAGAAATCACTAATTTCCGTTTCGCTTTTAAAATTAAACCGGACGACTGCTTAACGTGCTCTCCGAGGCACGGGGGGGGGGGGGGGGGGGGTGAACCGTGAAACACCGTCAACTTCCAACTCCGAGCAGGCACTGAGAATTTCTTGACAGAAAAACCCAATACCTAACGATTATTTGCCCCACCCGGGAATCGAACCCGGGGGGCCTCGTGATCTGCAGTCGACACACAATGTCACAATTCGTTGTCCCCCCTCCCCCCTAACATGTGACATAATTTATGGATGGCCCCCAGTCCCCAACCCAACTTCTAGAAGGAACCACGTACCTCCTTCTCAGTCTCCAGCAGGGAAGCCTTCACCTTCTCGATGTTCTCGGTCTCCTCTTTCTTCTTCTGTATCTTCTCGGCGGCCAGCTTCAGCTCCTTGTCGATCTGACCCTCCAGCCGCACCTTGGTCGCTTGAGGACCCTCCTGACAAACAAATATTATATTTATAGACTAGATGATGCCCACGGCTTCGCCCGTGTGGATTTAGGTTTTTAAAAATCCCGTGGGAACTTTTGATTTTCCAGAACAAAAAGTAGCTTATCTGTAGAAACCCGTCCCCAAAACGAAAAAATCCCGTGGGATCCCCACGATTTCGGAATACAATTCCTTACAGCATCAGGGTTGAGGAGTTGGATATGTACCTACTCGAGTTCATTCAACGATAGTCTTTAATTGGTACCCCCAATATCAATTTAAATAACCGGAAGTTTCTAAAACCCATTAGTTTTGGGGATTAGGTCCCCTACAGCATCAGGATTGAGGAGTTGGAATCCAATTTTTTTATAAAACAGGGTCGCAATGTTTCTCTATCGATTAAAAAAAAAATTACGCAAATCGGTTCAGAAATCTCGGAGATATCGGTGTACATAGGTAGAAAAACACAACTCCTCCTTTTTTGAAAGTCGGTTAAAAAAGTAGCCTATGTTACTCCCTGGTTAATTCTCTACTTGTATGTGAAAGTCCCGTCAAAATCGGTTCAGCCGTTCCGAAGATTAGCCCGTTCAAACAGACAGACAGACAGACAGACAGACAGACAGACAAAAATTTTAAAAACGTGTGATTTAGTTATGGTAGCGTTCAAATAACCATATGAGCTTAATATGAGGTAGTTATTTCGATATTACAGACAGACACTTCAATTTTATTTATTAGTATAGATTACTAGCTTCTGCCCGCGGCTTCGCTCGGATTGTGATCATTCTTTGTTTATTGGTATACCTACTTTTACTTCAACTTAGGGAACAGTGCAAGATTCATGAAAATTGATTCAGTAGTTTCAATATATGGACTGTTAACTGCGTGGTGAAGTCGGTTTAATTTTCACTCTTTTCAGATTATCACTTGTTCATAAATGTTATCAACTTTGTCCATAACAGGGCCACAAGAGTGAACTGCATTTTTGGCAGTTTTTATTAAACCCATACCGCTAACCAGTTTCTAAATATATTATTGAGTTTGAATTACAGAAACGCTTAACTAACTGCTGTAACATAATCGATGCAACTTACCGGCTGCATAGGGTCCTCGAGGGAGAAGCCCATGTCCACATCCTGCTTCCACAACACCTCGATCAGGTCCATGTCCTGGAGACAAAGACAAATACTAAATTAAAACCAAATTTCAGGTTTGTAACTCATTTCGTCTACGAGCTAGAGACAAACAGACAGACAGCAGAGTGACATTAATAGGGCTCCGTTTTTACCCTTTGGGTACGGAACCCTAAAAAATGAACAACTCAACACCTCAACGAGGAAGTACCTACTTACTGATAATGCAAACGCCGAAGTCTTAGACGCGTCCGATGCGTCTTGCCACTAAAGTCATGTTCAGGACCTCTGTTTTTTTGTTATTGTTTATAGGAATTTTAAACCTATAAGTACCTACCTATAAGTATATTTAACTATGTACAAAAGATACAAGCAGCCATTTTTAATTGGTAAACAATATGAAATTAATAACACACTATACTATTTTTTACAAACCGCCAAGTTTCAATCTTATTCAATAAAAAACAAAATTTAAAATGCCGCACTCAATAGAGTAAGAAAAAATCCCAATTTAAATAATAAAACTACTACACCCTATCACAATGTGAAGTCAAATTATTATCAATTCTGATACCTTAAAATATAGCTTCAAATTGTATGAAACGGTAATTCATAAATCCCATAAAAAAAAATCAAATATAAATTATTGTATGGGATAGGATATCAATTTCAAAAGATTCTAAGCGCATATCAATAAATCATCGGAAAATTAAATTTATCTATATATTATGTACCACGGGCGAAGCCGGGGCGGACCGCTAGTCTAGTAATATAATAAAGCGGAGGAGTTTGTTTGTTGTTTGAACGCGCTAATCTCAGGAACTACTGGACCGATTTCAAAAATTCTTTCACCGTTGAATATGTACGTGATCCCTGAGTGCTATAGGCTATATAATATTATGTACCACAAGCGAAGCTGGGGCGGACCGCTAGTAATAATATAATAAAGCGGAAGAGTTTGTTTGTTTGAACGCGCTAATCTGGAAACTACTGGACCGATTTCAAAAATTCTTTCACCGTTGGATATGTACGTGATCCTTGAGTGCTATAGGTTATATTATATTACTAGATGATGCCCACGGCTTCGCCCGTGTGGATTTAGGTTTTTAAAAATCCCGTGGGAACTTTTGATTTTCCAGAACAAAAAGTAGCTTATCTGTAGAAACCCGTCCCTAAAACGGAAAAATCCCGTGGGATCCCCACGATTTCAGAATACAATTCCTTACAGCATCAGGGTTGAGGAGTTGGATATGTACCTACTCGAGTTCATTCAACGATAAAGTCTTTAATTGGTACCCCCAATATCACTTTAAATAACCGAATGTTTTTAAAACCCATTAGTTTTGGGGATTAGGTCCCCTACAGCATCAGGATTGAGGAGTTGGAATCCAATTTTTTTATAGAACAGGGTCGCAATGTTTCTCTATCGATTAAAAAAAAATTACGCAAATCGGTTCAGAAATCTCGGAGATATCGGTGCACATTGGTAGAAAAACACAACTCCTCCTTTTCTAAAAGTCGGTTAAAAAAGTAGCCTATGTTACTCCCTGGTTAATTCTCTACTTGTATGTGAAGGTCCCGTCAAAATCGGTTCAGCCGTTCCGAAGATTAGCCCGTTCAAACAGACAGACAGACAGACAGACAGACAGACAAAAATTTTAAAAACGTGTGATTCGGTTATGGTAGCGTTCAAATAACCATGAGCTTAATATGAGGTAGTTATTTCGATATTACAGACAGACACTTCAATTTTATTTATTAGTATAGAAGTATAGATGTACCACGGGCGAAGCCGGGGCGGACCGCTAGTTAATTAATAAATTGTTGTATTTTTGACTTCCATTTAATTCTAAGATAATGTAATAATGATTTAATTATTACTAGTAGCGACATCTACACGTACATTTTAACACTTAACAATTATTAATAGATGGCGTGGATGGTACTTGCTAACAGCGCTATCTAGCGAAAAATAATTGCACTACGTGGTATGGAGCTAACGCGGTCTGCGGACTGCTACTCGACGATAGATGGCGTTAACTGTCATTTCATTCATTTTATTTACATAATAGTATTAAAATTCTGCTTTACAATTTGTTTTTAAACTACAAATAAATCAAACATACAAATTAAATATGTTTTTTGTTTAATTAAATTAATACGATATATAATATCGTATATTATAAAACAAATAACAGATGGCGCTGTAAGGCGAACATACACTTTAAGTGTGCTTTAACCTTCTACTTCTAGATCATAATAATATGATCGGCAAGGAAAATCCAACTTTAACGAAGGTCAACCTCGGTCAAGGCGCTCCCAAGGAAAATGTATCATCAACGGAAATATTAAAATAGTGGCCACTACACTACACCCCCGTAGATCACTCGTAAACATAATCATTACGACGTAAAAATCTTCGTTTTGCGATTCGCAACTCTTCTATCGGAAGATAAGGTTGAGAATTAAGTGGCGCAACGGTTGTTCTTTTTTTTATAACTGATAAAATAGATGATAAAAAACAAATAATTTTACCAGTACCTAATATAAATTAAAGGAATATAAATAACCACAGTTTCCTTTTTCCTGCTTAACCCATATTTGACACATTAATGGTTTTTACTATTTTTAGTTGTAAAAAAATCTAACCCACAGATACATAAATACTATGTATAAGGCCCGGCGCACACCGAGCGCAGCGCAGAGCAGAGCATTTTAGAAAGCATTTGAGAACATTGAATAATTAACTTTACGACTATTGACATACGTTCGCGCCGTACGCTAAGCGCGCGCGTTGTTGCGTAGGTACCTATTTAGTCTTGGAATACAATTATTGTCCGTATTTCAATAGTCGTAATTTCGTAAAAAGTTAATTATTCAGTGTTCTCAGAGCACTGGTCTGCGCTGCGCTCGGTGTGCGACGGGCCTAAGGCCACAGACCAAAATAGATAACTACCTATTATATGTTTATTGTACCTATATGATATTGTCTTTACCAATTTTGCAAGTTATGGACAAAACGACCGAAGTTAGATTTGGCGCAAGACCGGACGGCTTTACCGTGGAATGTGGAAACGTGCTGAATTTCGGGATAAAAAGTATCCTATACTTATGTTACTCCGTAGTATGAACTTAAATCATGCGAACTTTCATTTCAATCCATTCAGTAGTTTTTTCCTGATGCGCGCACAAACATGCAGACAAAACGACAAATAGGCAAAAATTTCAAAGATGGCATTTTTACGTTTTATTCCTAACGTCCCTTACACTCCCCCAGTAATTTTTTTTTTGCAAAAATCTTTAATGTACAAACACGGTAGTCGGTAAGTCTACAATTTTATTATTATAGAAGACAAGTGGACACCCGCGACTTCGTTCGCGTGGATATTGGTTTTTAAAAATCCCGTGGGAATCATTTTGTTTTCCTAAGCTCCTTGAGCTCATACCTTGCTAAAAACTGTTAAAAGTTCACTGACGGATGTTTCGGTAGATCAAAATGTATACATCCGCCAGTAAAAGTCCCATCAAAATCGATCCAGCCTTTCTGAGATTAGCTGGTAATCTTTAAAGTATCTCCTTTCTAACAAAAAAAAAAAAAAGAATGAATGAAATCGGACCACGCGTTAATGAATTACAGCTAAGTACACATTTTAACTTTCATCCCCTCTTCCAAGGGAACCGTGCTGAATTTCGGGATAAAAAGTACCCTATATGTTACTTCGTAGTATGAACTTAAATTATACCAAGTTTCATTTCAATCCATTCAGTAGATTTTGCGTGATGCGCGCACAAACATACAGACAAACAAATAAACAGACAAACAGATAAAAATTTCAAAAATTGCTTTTTTACGTTCTATTACTTATCCCTAACATCCCCCAGTTATTATTTTGCAAAAATCTTTAATGTACAGATACGGCAAGTCTACGATTTTATTATATGTATAGATTTATGTGCAAAAAACGTACTAAACGCTCATGGAATAACCAGTCAACAAGAATCTATAGAACAGATCCGAAAAACTAGGTCGATACGTACCAAAGTAGTGCCTACTACCTAGTACCACAGAATAGTACGAAGTAGGTGTAGAGGTATACAAGTACAAACTCTACCGACGCGATGGCGGCTACCGGCTAGGCGCTAGCTGGCAGGCGGCCGCGGCAGCGCGCTAACGAAGAAAGGCGAAGCTGACAGTTACAACGAATTCAACAAGTCCTGCTGGCTCTGCAGGCATCACACATTCAACCCAAGGCAGTCGAGCGATCAAAACGTTTTGTGACCACCCTGTGACCCGTAGGCCACGGCTGGTCAAATCCAACAAATTAAATGTATCTAGTGTAAATGTAAATATTGTAAAATAGAAGTTGTATATACTTAATGTAGCTGTGTTTCTATCAATCTGCTACATATAGGTATAACCCCCGGCACGTAAGTCGAGCGGTGACCTTCAAGAACGCGCAGCGTCGTACGAGTGAGCGGGACACAATACGATTGGAGAGCCAATCAGCGCTTACGAGGGATCCGCGAGAGCTAGTCAGTGCTTACGAACGATCCCCACGCCCTCCCCGCGACCCCCTGACACCCCGAGATACCCCATTTTCGACTTCTGCGCAGTGAAGGTCAACGCTAGACTTATTTGCTGTGATTTGTAAGTACCTAGTAGGTAGTACCTATTCCTAAGTAGGTCGCTAAGTCCCAAGTAGGACAAGCTAGTCCTGAGTATAGTCCTATTTACAATCGCATTACCGCTCGACTTATTTGCCGTGACTTGTACGAGATTGAAATACGGTAGTACAATTTGACAGCACCGCCACTAAACCCGTCAAACGTCAATCAATAACATCACCAAGAAGGTTAAAGATTAAACACTGGAGAATGAAATGCAAACAAAACGTTGAAGCAAAGAAAGAAATATTCCTTATAGCATTGTTCGCGGCAGGGCACGTGTGTACAAGTAGGTATACGTCTACAGTCTACACGTGTGAAAACGAAAGCGCCACGTGGCGCTAATGCGTACTAAATATAATCACACCGGCTGCTACAATGTCGTCTTATCTATTGCGGACACCAACGTATGTTGGACTTTGCATATTAGTCTCAGCTGTTCAATAAATAATTGGTCCGTTTAGGGTTGCCAACCGTACTGAATAATATCGATAGAAGTATAACAATTCAGCTAAACAGATTTTTCACTATCACTACATACCTATTGTAAGCAAAGTCCCCCCCCCCGCCGTCGTGTCTGTCTGTCTGTCTGTCTATTCGCGATAAACTCAAAAACTAAGTACTGAACGGATTTTGATGCAGTTTTCATCAATAGACAGAGTGATTCATAACGAAGGTTTGTTTTGTAAATTGGTTGAAACTTAAAATATGACGATAATTATTGTTGAAAATGTCGGAAAAAATCAAGCTGCCCGGAAGCTTTCACCAAAACCGCTGCATAAACCCTTTGTGAGATATCAGATAATACTTATAACAAATAAGTCCATATCTCGAATACTACTGAACCGATTTTGATGAAACTTGCACTTCCCTAAGTTGAAGTGAATGTAAGCTAATAAAAAAGAATGGTCATAATCCGATTAATAGTTTCGGAGAAATGCGTGGACAAACATACAAACTTACATCTATAAAATTTTGTATATACCTATTTGTTTGGAAGCCCTAATAGATTTTATCATGTGTGAATATTTTGCAGTTCCCATAAAATAATAACATACGTAATACGTATGCGTGTCAATTATATTATAACCTCCTTATTTAGGAAGTCGGTTAAAAAGTGAAAAATAACGACTTCGTTCATCTCTTTAATCAAAATCTAATGATTAGTTTGGCAGTTATGAGAGAACCGATAAACTAAAAACACTCACATAACCTTCAAAGTACTTGAATACTCTGCCGTAGTCGGATAAATGTAGAGTATTAAGTTATAGTTGTGTTGGGTGTCCCGGCTCCCGTCTGGAAATGTAAGGATATTGAACTTAGGGACAAAAACCTACCTACCTATAACCTATAACCTAGTACCTACTGGATAGAACCTAAATATCCAGCCCGCCAGTACTAAACTTTCAAAAGAATTTTATAATAAGGTAAATCACACTTCCCACTAATATTATAAAGGCGAAAGTGTGTATATGTATGTGTGTATGTTTGTTACTCCGAACCGATTTGGCGGAAATTTGGAATGGGGATAGATTATACCCTGGAATAACACGTAACACACAACTTCAAGTAAATCTACCGTCTAGTGGTTCGGATTTTTTTTTACAATTCTTGCGTCTTCTAACAGTTTATAGATTTTTTCCTGTATAGGAACAATCTATTCAACCCGGGAATCGAACCCAGGATCTCTCGATACACAGTCGGGCGCGCCAACCAGACACCGACGCTAGACCACCGAGACAGTTATAATTAACAGTTTAATACATACATTACATTGCATGTATGGGAGTGATGTACCTACTACCTACCCAGTACCTATAGTCTGATTTTTAATTCGATGGAATTCTGACAGCTGTCATTTAAAAATAGAATGAATTATTTGTATGAACCTGAAGCTGAAGTTCGATTTTACCCCGAACTAAAGTACCTGAAGTATCATTGATTTTTATTTACATGTAAGTTTTGAATTTATTATCGTTTTTGTGGGAACTGTTTTATCTCTGTTTTAGCTCTGTTTTATCTCTGGTGGTGCTCTCCGCGCCGGTCTATCTGAACGGTCCCTAAGAAACGACACAATTCCACGGAATTAAAAATAAAAGTATAGTATGTTATACGTAGTATGTATCCATTTAGTATCTAGTTATAGAACACGTGCAGCACTCTCGGTTTCAATCAAACGCGTGCAGCCAACTGCTGTGCATTTAGTACTGCACTGTACATTTGCATATTGTCCTGCCTCGTTGATCTAGTGGTTAGTATATTCGAACGCAGATCACGAGGTCCCGGGTTCGATTTCCGGGTCGTGCAAATAATTGCTAGACATTGGGTTTAACATTAGTATGTTTAAAACAGGGCCTGATTTACCACCTTCTGATAAGTGTCGGATAGCCTAAACGTAAGTTTTTTCACTTTCTTACTTTATGTCAAGTGACAAAGACAAAAGTTGTGAATAAGCTATCCGACACTTATCAGACGGTGGTGAAACAGGGCCTAACAGATGATTGCTGCTTACAAAGTGACTTGAAGAACCACCAGAACAGTAGGTACATAGTTATATTTAACTTATAAGTAGACTTGTGCGCTTTTTTCGTATAGTCAAAGAATCACGGTTATTTATAGCGCTGTGATGTTTGATGTAATGACATAGCAGTAGATAGGTACGTACTTATATGTAATACGTACTTGTGAAATGCGCGCAAGGTCAGTGAACTGCGAATGATAAAAATGTCGCCACGGATTATGAACACGGTTGATGAAATCTTCGACAAAAACAAAACAAACAATAAAAATAAAAGATCAGACAAATGCGAGTCGTGCCTTGCATCTATTAGGGTTTCGTGTACATCACCAATTAATATTTTTGAAGTTATACCTACCTACCTACTTTAGGAGCGTTATGAAACAAGTATAAATTTAAAAAAAAACCTTCGACATTCGCCATTTTGTGGCGGCGGCCGTCTTGGATTTGCATAATGCTGGGGGTTGATAAAAAACACAGATCGCCCTCATCCATCGAGATATATATATCACGTATCGATTGAACACTCCGATCGATTGGGTGGACAGGCACCTTAACTTGCAGCTCGCGACCCTGGTTGTCATATGTACCTACTTGTATGTATCCACTACTTATCCAGTATAGCACAATGACCTCCTTTTACACGGTATTATGTGAGTCACCGAGAAAAGGGTTATATTATGTTGGCAACGCACCTCACGATATTGCGAATGATATTCTTTATTATGATATCATGAACGCGTCACACGCGTTTAGCGCGTGTTTATAGTTCATTCTAAGTTTATTGCAGTCTAGGAAATGAGAGAATGTTAGGAAATAGTATACTATAACCCCCGGCACGTAAGTCGAGCGCTGACCTTCAAGTGCGCGCAGCGTCGTACGAGTGAGCGGGACATAATACGATCGGAGAGCCAATCAGCGCTTTCGAGGGATCCGCGAGAGCTAATCAGTGCTTACGAACGATCCCCACGCCCTCCCCGCGACTCCCTCACACCTCGAGATACCTCATTTTCGACTTCTGCGCATTGAAGGTCACCGGTCGACTTATGACTTGTACGAGATTGAAATACGGTAGTCCAATTTGACAGCACCGCCACTAAACCCATCAAACGTCAATCATTAATATCACCAAGAAGGTTAAATTATAAACACTGGAGAATGAAACGCAAACAAAACGTTGAAGTAAAGTTTGGCCTTGAACAGGTCTGTTGTATTTTGTCTCGTTTTCACCTGCTTAAATAGTGTGTGAGGTATAGAAAAACCTAGAGAAAAACATCACTAAGGTGAATGAACTTGTCTTCACTGCAATGTTTTAAGCGCAGTCTCCAGTGTCTATACAATATAGTTATAACCTTCTTGAACATCACTCATCGCTCATCGGTTTAACGATCAGAGGTATGGGTATAAAATACCATTTGACGACCTCCCTGGCGCAGTGGTGAGCGCTGTGGTCTTATAAGTTGGAGGTCCTGGGTTCGATTCCCGGCAGGGGCAATTTGGAATTTTATAATTTCTAAATTGTCTCTGGTGTGGTCTGGTGGGAGGCTTAAGTCGTGGCTGGTTACCACCCTACCGGCAAAGCCGTGCCGCCAAGCGATTTAGCATTCCGGTACGATGCTGTGTAGAAACCGATCAGGGGTATACATACCTCTTCCAAGTTAGCCCGCTTCCATCTTAGACTGCATCATCACTTACCATCAGGTGAGATAGCAATCAAGGGCTAACTTGTAGCATAGTAACGATTTGGTGTAGAAAAACAATCCAAACCCACGTAACTTTATATCTTATCGAGGGCGGAGGTCAAACGGCAATCAAAACGGGTAAAAAAGTAAAAAAAGAATTAGGATGGATAACTTTATAGCTAACCAGCGACCCGTCCAGGCTTTGCACCGCTTCTATTCCACCATACATTGTTTTGTTAATATATCTCAAAGGAATTAGGCAGCGTTTTTGATTAAGGCTCCCGGAAACGGCTTGACTTTTTTCGATACTTCAACAATTATCGTCATATTTCAACCAATTTACAAAATAACTTAGCAAATTGTACACCTAAACCTTCCTCATGAATCACACCGTCTATTGGTGAAAACAGCATGAAAATACGTTCGGTAGTTTTTGAGTTTATCGCGAACAGACAGACAGACGACTTTGCTAATATGTAGTGATTACTCACTAAGTTCTACTAACCTCTTGAGTCAGTTCATCGCCACTGTGATGACCTTCGTCCGGCTCCAGTTTGACGTCCGGCATCTCCTTCACCGAGGAACTGTCCATCTCACTCACACCACTAGAACTCGCGGACGTGAAACTCGTGCTGGCTCTTTCCCTCTTCACGTCCAACACCAGTTCCTCCTCGAACATCGGCGCCAGCTCGTACACTTCCGTGTCCAGAGGCGTGTTTTCGAGAAGGTATTGCTCCAAATTGTCCTGCTGCTGCTTGACATCCAAGTATTCGAGATCGTTTTTGAGCTCCTTGACATCATCAAAAAGCTCTCCGTAGTCCTGCAAATCGGCCAAGTTCTGGTGGAACACGGAATTTGATTCCTCGTAATCCAACTTTTCCGCTTTGGTCGTGAAATAGGGAACGAAATCATCGATAGCATTATCGCTATACAGATCGTCCGCTTCCCTTTCGTCTCTCTCCTTCTTGATTTTGACCATCAGGTCCTCGTCTGAATCGGTCTCCTTCTTGATCTGCATCTCGTTGTCAACCAGCAACTCGTTGACATCGAAAGATCGGCTCGCTATCTCCGCGAAAATGTCCGACTCTGTGCGGTTTTCGAAAAAATCGGCGGACAGCGTGACGACCGCATCTGGAGGGAGTTGCGTTTCGTGCTGGGACGATTCCTCCTCAACTTTCACCTCTTGAGCGACGTTGTCGTCGGAGGAGACATTGTCCTCGGCGGGTTCTTCGAGAACCTCTTCCTGTGCCGGCCCGAGCGCGACTGTGTCCGTCGCAACATTATTAACTAAATATGCATGAACTGAACCCTGATTATACCATATCCGGTCATTGTTTTCCAAGCGATTGTACCGCCCGAGGGAGTTCAGCTCGTCGAACAGTTGTCTTTCGTAGTTGACCAATATGTGGTCCAGAGATTTCGGGTGGACGAACCGCGGGCGTATCAGCGTCCTCGCTTCGTGCTCCAGGGACCAGTCCGATCCGTTGGAGATGTGGAGGCCGGCTATCTGTTGGGTCTCGGCCTCCAGATACTCTTCGGGATTCCCTTTTAGGAGACTGAGGACTAAAGCTAAACGGAGCAGTTCGTCTCCGTAAAGTTTCTTTAAGGCGATCATGTTTATTGTTTATGGTTCTTTTTACACTTAATTAAATTCAGTCTTTGTTAAAATGTTGAGCACTAAAATAATGAGATCATAATTCGTAGATAACCGAATAGGTTTTAATTTTATTTCATTTATATAATTCTTAATTTATCACTGGTTTAGAATCAAGTCCTTTTGTCCGGGTGTAGGGAATAGAAGGCGGTCTTCCGTTTGCGCTTGTCTGGTGACATCCTGACGAACTGTCACAAATGCCTCGTAAAGTTGTCGCGGACGTCCAGGCACATTTTGTACGAACACATTGTCACTGAGTCTTTAGGATTAATTTTGAGTTCTTTTTGGCTCGAAGCCAATTGGTCCACTCTAGTTGGAGACACCTAGATGGGCAAGAGCGTGACCTTGAAAACGGCAGTCTCAAACAAAGAAAATAAACAAAATGTAATAGTCGGAAATATGAAAGCGTCCATCCGTTTGTGACTAATTCACGGTTAATCCGAGAGCTTTACTGGCGAAGTTTCTTCTGATTTGAAACAGTTAAAAAAAAATCGCGAGCAACGACTACCTTTTCCAAAACATTTTATGATTTAAATCATCAAAGTTAAAAACGTTTTCATTATATTGTATAAAAGTACGTATATATCCATTGCGGACTTAATGCATGTACATTTTAAATTTCTATTAGCACATGGTAGGTGAATACGTACGACATTTTTGTATCAATGAATTCGATTAACATTTGACATCGACTAATTCAATACAAATAGCACAAAAGATACTTGAATTTTGTTATTTTAATTAAAAAACGAAGCGTTAGTAACTACTTACTTAGAACTTAGATGATGAGAACTTTTAAGACCTACTATATTATGTACCTTGACTTAGAATCGAAGAAATAAAAAAACTTGTTAAATTTCTGACCGTTGAAATAAATCCCTAATACTATTTTGCTGTAGAAATCTAAACAAACGAAGAAAACTGCGAAGAAAAAAATTTCCCGTTTTATCGCGGTGTTTTCTCTAACCGATGCACACAACGAAGTCTTTGTTTAAATATTTTCCGATGAAGTATTTAAACAAGTGTAGAACTGAAGTCACGTTTTTACAAAGTTATTCACAAAAAGAAAATCCGAACGTTAAAACCATTTCGCAACGTTTTCGTCAGCTGATGCACAGTAAAATCTTACTTCTTTGTTTGCAAAAGCCAAACTTAACAACTAAAATTTAAAAAAATAACTAAATAGGTATATATTATTATGTACTAGATGTCTGAACGTTAAAACCGTTTTCCGCTTAAAATTGTGCGCTGATTGTTGTCAGCTGCAACGAATGATGTCTTTGTTTATATTCAGAGACGCGGCACACGGCCGCACACGACGCAGTTCGGTAAGCAACTGCGAGTAAAATATTAAACGCCAAATCAAGACCTGTGCTGACCAGAACATCATGGCCTCTCGTTAGTCATACGACGTTTCGCTTCTAATACTGTTAGGGAACAGACGCGCAGGGTCAATGGATCGTTTTATGCTGGACGATTAGGTCATACAAGTGTCTAGGGATTTGGGTTGTCAACTCTAAGAAAAAAAATCGTACAGATGTGTTTACCAACGCTGTGATAGCCTAGTAAAAGCTATGATAGCCTAGTGGTTAGGACGACCGACTTCTAATCGGAGGTCGTGGGTTCGATCCCGGGCACGCACCTCTAACTTTTTGGAGTTATGTGCGTTTTAAGTCTTTAAATATCACTTGATTTAACGGTGAAGGAAAACATCGTGAGGAAACCTGCATGCCTGAGAGTTCTCCATAACGTTCTCAAAGGTGTGTGAAGTCTGCCAATCCGCTTGGCCAGCGTGGTAGACTATGGCCAAAACCCTTCTCACTCTGAGAGGAGACCCGTGCTGTGTATTGAGCCGGTAATGGGTTGATCATGATGATGATGATGATGTGTTTACCAACATTTTACCCGGATGCGCAACAGCAAAGACAGGGTATGTTTTTCACACGTATCTGGTTATGTACGAGTATGTATGTGAGATTCTTTACAATCTCGAAGCATCCCCGATTCCCAACGGCTGGATGGATTTTAATAGATGAGCTGATCAATTAATAAAATGATAAATATAAATCCGAAATTGCTGCCGTATATTCAAAATATTATTAATTGTTTAAGATACTATGCATCTTGCCATGTTTAAAGAGCCCATAAAAACGCGTATCAAACAAGTTTATTTTTATAAATTAAAAAGTCGTCATAATTATTATTTGTTTACAATGTTACATACGTCGTAAGTGGATCGTGTATGACGCGATCTGCGGAGTATCTACACGTGGCGATACAGACAATATTTACAGCGGTGATTATATTAATTGATTTTATTACAATACGAACATTCGTACGCATCTAGAGACTCTAGAGTATCCGCAATCTATGCACGTATTCAAAATAGCCTGCATGTCTGCGGCTTCGTTTGCGTGTCTTGTTTGTATTTTCTGTCTGTCTGATTGTCTGCAACAGCCCCTTGATTGTCTACTTTAAGAGCAGCATCATCGTGATTGACTGGATTTGTAGTATTCTTGCTGGTACAATTCATTTTAGCCAATAGCGAGTGTCAGCCAATCAGAGGTGAATGCGTCATATTGTAGCTGTCATTTTGACATAATAGACATAATATGCTTTACCAGGCATGTGACAGAACTTTTCGCAGGCAGATAATGGACTATGCAAGGAGTAACCTAGGTATGATCTAGAGTTTCTAGACTAAGTTTTATACCTACCAGAAAAATCAAGGGTTCTCACGATTTTTAAAAAACTTAATTCCAAGCAAGCAAATAATGAAACACTTTATTTTCTTGATGAACACAGTTAAGATGTTCGTTTAAGTCACACTTCACAGTAGGTACCTATATTAAGTATTATCACTATAATTTACGAGGCGTGCAAAAATTAAAAAGATAATAATTATTATCAAATAAAATCTAATTCTGATCTAATTTATGGAAAATCTGAAAATATTTGAAAATCTTCAGCTAATAAGTACTAAGTGCAACGCAAAACAGATCAATAGTAAAACAACAAATAAAATGAAAACCGGGAAAAAGTAATAATTTTCAATTTCACCAAGCATCCATCTTGGATGGCCGCCATGGCGGGGAAACGGCCTCATGTCATTCCAAAGGCGAATTCAAAAACGGAACGCATTAAGGTTCATTGCGTTTTATGCATATCCTCTGTGCTCGTATTTTTTTTATTGCGTTCAGAAATACGTGTATGACGGATCTATAATAATAATTTGTCGCCTTTCTTTGTTGTCTTTTTTCTTTGTTGTGGTGACAAGGTGTCAGTATTTTTTTTTACAATTCTTGGCAATGATCTATGCTTTTTTTAAATGACAAACAGAGCTTTCTCAGGCAAAGATCGTCGAGTTAAACGCATATACTGATCAGTAATTATCACTAACATCAGTATGATAAAATTTAACCTTAAAACCGGTTGCAGAGGTTAGATGGTAATCAACAACCGTGGTAATGGCTACTTAATAAAACGAGTAACTTCCCGGCTGTCAATGTTACATATTATATTATTCTGTTGTACCTAAACAATCTCTAAAGTAAATGTAACTGACAGAATCTAAAAATAGCGCTATCCGTTTCACAAATTCCATGCGGAAATGGAATGTATGAATGTGTTTGTCCACACATTTCTCCGAAAATGTTAATCGAATTGTGACTGTCCTTTACTTAACTTGGGGAATAGTGCAAGTTTCATCAAAATCGGTTCAGTAATTTTCAAGATATGGAGACTTTTTCCTTTTCAGTTATTCTTCAATTCAGTATAATAATATATCGATGTCGGTATAATTTTTCTTACATTATTATAGCTAGTCATTTTCAGCTCTAGGTTTCTAGCCTTTTTGAGCCTTGATTAAATATGACTATGGTGACGACTGACGACTGACGATGACCACAAAGTGCTGACCAATTACATATTTAACCCCCGACGCAAAAACGACGAGGTGTTATAAGTTTGACGTGTCTGTGTGTGTGTGTGTCTGTCTGTTTCCCTGTAGCGCTCAAACGGGTGAACCGATTTGAATGCGGTTTTTTTTGTTTGAAAGGTGAATTAGTCGAGAGTGTTGTTAGCTATGTTTAATGAAAATCGGACTAAGATGGCCGCCGCTACAAAATGGCGGATTACATATTTTTTCACAACGCCCTCAATATGGGTATCAAATGAAAGGGCTTGACTAGTAGAATAGCACTATGCAAATCTAAGATGGCTGCCACCACAAAATGGCGAATGTCGGGGATTTTTAAAATTTTTAATTTATACTTGTTCACAGATGAAAATGTTTTAAACGACAAATTTCCACAGCAGCAAGCCAAGTGAAAGATAAATTTTTGCATTATTTTCGCGCCAAGTCAATTCGCCATATTGTTCAAACGCGGCGGTAGAAAGTTCGCGAATAAGAGAAAGTGTATCGTTAACTTAACTATTGTAGTGGCGAAAGCGTATTATTTTATGCAGTTTTTATTAATTAATTGTTTTAAATAGTACATATTTTAATGTAAGCCAAGTTTATCTTTTTTTTTTCGCTTATGTGAAATTCCCGAACTGTATGGTTAAGTGTAGAATAGCCATGGATTTTGATTGGAATTAAGGAATTTTTAGTATAAAATTATACCTAAAATTTCCATTTATAATGTTTAAAAATATTTTATTCCATCGAATTCGAATAAACCTAATGTTATGTAATCCGCCTTTTCAAACATATTAGGTACATTACAATACTAAATTAAGTATAGATATACGTTAACTATATTTAATTGATTAATTAATTATAATACATAATTTATTGTATCTTTTTATTGATTATGTTGTGTCTTTTTATATATATAATTTATTGTATCTTTTTATAGAAATTAAAACAAACATAAGGATTTCATACTTGCAATTGTTACTATTTAAGCGAGAAATAACTATTTGCGATAAACCTACGTTCACCTTGTAACACGAGCCAAGCGGTGCTGGAGCTGAGGACACCGTGTACATATTGTATGTTGCCTTCCTTTTCCCTTATATGTGTGTGGATAAGGACAGCTGGTGACTTTGACACATTGGCACAAAATTCACATATATCGAATCGAACCCGGGACCTTCCAATCATAAAACCACAGCGCTCACCACTGCACCAGGGAGGTCATCACACTAATATTCGTTCAACGACAAAATGTCAGTGTGAATTAAACTATTCATTTTTATACAAACCCCTATATAATAATGCCCGACTACGTGTTTTTGTTGTGGTGTAGTTGTGGTTGTGGTGTGGTTGCGGTACGTCTGAATGGGCCCTTACTCAGGAAATTGTTGCAATCTTGCAACACGTAATATCTGTGGCGTAGAACATTTCCCGAAAAAGATATCGCCCAGTGCTGTTTTTCAGGCGACCCCTAAAATTTCATACCTGTATTATAAGTAGATCCTGTATTCCTATATTCCTATACTAGATGATGCCCACGGCTTCGCCCGTGTGGTTTGTAAAAATCTCGTGGGAACTTTGATTTTCCAGAACAAAAAGTAGCCTAAGTATCTGTAGTAAGTAGTAACCCGTCCACAAAACGGAAAAATTCCGTGGGATCCTTACGATTTCGGAATGCAATTCCTTACAGCATCAGGGTTGAGGAGTTGGACATGTACCTACTCGAGGTCATTCAACAATAAAGTCTTTAATTGGTATCCCCAATATCAATTTAAATAACCAACAGTGCCTAAATCCCATTAGCGTTGGGGATCAGATCCCCTACAGCATCAGGATTGAGGAGTTGGAATCCAAATTTTTTGTAGGACAGTGTTGCAATGTTTTTCTATCGATTAAAAAAAAATTACGCAAATCGGTTCAGAAATCTCGGAGATATCGGTGTACATAGGTAGAAAAACACAACTCCTCCTTTTTTAAAAGTCGGTTAAAAAAGTAGCCTATGTTACTCCCTGGTTAATTCTCTACTTGTATGTGAAAGTCCCGTCAAAATCGGTTCAGCCGTTCCAAAGATTAGCCCGTTCAAACAGACAGACAGACAGACAGACAGACAGACAGACAGACAGACAGACAGACAAAAATTTTAAAAACGTGTGATTCGGTTATAGTATCGTTCAAATAACCATATGAGCTTAATATGTGGTAGTTATTTCGATATTACAGACAGACACTTCAATTTTATTTATTAGTATAGATACCTGTATTCCGAGATCTGTGTAGTAAACAGAATCAACAGCCATACGGTGTTTTACGCACCATCTGGTTAAAGATGTCTATGTATGGAACGACAGGTTTCAGACTATGCACCAACCACAGATTCAATATGGTCAGAATCGCGAACTATCGTATATGGGGGTAGACTAGACAGCTATAAATTTGAAACTTGAACAGATTGTAACGTGTATGACCCACATAGTGAAGACCTTACTTTTTTAAGCTAGATACACACTAGCGAGCCGTAACCGGATTCCGTACCTGTTATTACTAAACAAGCTATATTAATCTGATTGTGACCTATCTTTTAACATTTACTTCAGTTTAGAGAAGTGTTTCACCAAATCCGTCCCGTTTCCAAGATATGGACACTTTCCGTTTTCAGTTATTTTTAACAGACTTCCTTGTTTCCACATGTATATCAAAGTCAGTTTAATTTTTAACCCCCGACGCAAAAACGACGGGGGGTTATAAGTTTGACGTGTCTGTGTGTGTGTGTGTGTGTCTGTTCCCCTGTAGCGCTTAAACGGGTGAACTGATTTGAATGCGGTTTTTTTTTCGATTGAAAGGTTTTTCGTCGGAAGTGTTCTTAGTATATGTTTATGAAAATCGGTCCAAGATGGCCGCCGCCACAAAATGGCGGATTACATATTTTTTCACAACTCCCTCAATATGGGTATCAAATGAAAGGTCTTGACTAGTAGAATAGGACTATGCAAATTGAAGATGGCCGCCACCACAAAATGGCGAATGACGGGGGTTTTTAAATTTTACTTTATATACTTCTTCTTAAATTATTATTATAGCTTGTATCTTATCGCGTACTATAGCAACACCTTGGCTCCGTAAAGTTTTTATAATCGGTGTTACTTAATACGTAGATATGCCTAGCAATTAAAGACAACTCAAGACTAACGCCAGGTTCTCATATTTGTGTTTGTAATCCATCGATCAGTTGCCTAGCAACGTTATTATGCTTCGAAAAGTCCATTACAATTTCTATTGGTAACTTATCGACAGATTATTATTATATTTAGATTCAATGTAAGAACCACCCGAATAATGATATTCGACCTACTTTGGTATTAAAAAAAACATCTATTCAGTTTCCGAACGTTAGCTCCAACCTTGAACTCCGGTGGGCGTCAGAAAAAACACCGGGTGACGCGAATTTGCGCGCGAAACGCCATCTTAATTAGAATTTCAAATGTTTGCAAGTTCGATGACCAAGATATTATCTATGCAAAAATAATATTTAATCAATACATTAATATTTTAAATTTATCGCGATATCCGTTGTGAGAGCAATGCATATTGAGTAATGTTTGTTCATTCATAATCGATTTTTAGTTATTAAAAATATGACCTTGTTCAGTATCGGTCATAATTTCTTAAAAAGTTTATCATTAACAGACTATTCAACTGTAATTATAACTGCAATTCAACTGCAACTGCAATTCAACTTAAAAGTTAAGGTTGTGAATTGTACACACGCACATTTTTTAAATGATTTTACGGAATCTTCTGTAGGTACCTACTTTGTAGGTACTAATATGTATTCTGTCCTATTACTTTACTATGAACCTTCAATATCTTTTATTGCACATTTGTTCGGAACAGTTTGATAGCGAACATGGCCGCTCATTGCATTATTATTATTATTCGTTGATTAACTAAATGTAGGTCGCGTCGACAAGGGCAGTCCGTTCATGTAGGCCTTGGATTCCAAGAGTGCACTCTCACTAAATTTATAACATCCTAAATATCTTGCACATTGTGCCACTTGGTAAAATACATGGCTCTACCTGTCTGTCTGTACGTTTATGATAATTTACTAGCTGACATCCGCTTCGGGTGCGTTTTGGTGGAATTTTCGAAAACCCCTTTTTAGTGGAGGGTCTAAAACCGAGAACGATGATACTCAAAGTGGTCTATCGTGACCCCCAGGGGTCGACGATGACCTACAAGGGGTCCATGTGAGCAAAAAAAGAATTTGAGATCTGTGAGATGTGAATGGGATCCACGACAGTGGATCTCATTTAAGCAGGTAGCCACTATAATTTTGACTTTCCGCTGAAATAACCCATACACAAAGATGATAGAAACAGACCAACGACGATTTGTAATATTTTTTTTATTGCTCAATAAGTTATATATATTACAAAAAAATATATTTTTTAATACTCTGATAAAATTTAATATGAAATAAAATTGTACTGTGGTACGATTTTGACAAGTAGAGATTCAAAAAATTGACTGCTACTGACCACCAGTAATATTGATTTGATAGATTGCACATGAAAAAATATATTAGTTAAAAATCAGTCAAAATACATTTTAATGAATTTAAAAAAATTAAATATTAGCTAAACAGGGGGTCTACCAAAACCGAAAACATGGCAAGTGGTATACGAGACAAAAAGTTTGGGGACTTTTGGTCTAGAGAAAACCTACATACGTAACTAAATGTAGAATAACAACCAACGATAACGCATCGCATAATTCGGAAGAAGGCTGCACCAAAAATACACTGCAAAATGATTGTGACGCGTGCATACATACATGTACCTATTAACGAGAGGCCAAACGAAATAAACTTTTGTCTGATTTCGGAAGGGCCTCGGGCAAAATTATTTATATAAACCCTGATTTATTGCCAAGAAATTTCTTTTGTTTTGCCGTTGAAAATATCATCGTATTAACTGCACTCTGCAGGTGCATGTCGGGATATGTTAAATCTATACTTATTATAATACGTCAGTCAATATGATTTATCCACTCCTTATTTGTATAGTCCATTGATTTTAGTTTGAGTGAAAAAATGTTTCAAATTTTCATATTTTTGAAGTGAAAACTTCTTTAGGCGTGTTGAGCACTTTTTGGATGAACAAAAAGCGTGGAACTTGCGTCATCGTCACCGAACGCTTTCGATAAGGCATAAGCTTAACTTTAACTTTAATCAAGTTTTAATCAAGCTTAACTTTAATCAAGTTTTCACTTCTGTCGGCAGTTCCCAAAGACTGCCTTTTTTCAACTTGACTTAAGGGACATAAGCTTTAGTTGCATATACATAGAAACATTTTTCTTATGTTCCTAGTGAATAGCATCTGTAGCAGATTGTTTCAATTTCCAAACGTAGCAGTCCGCAGCACAGAGCCAACTAGGTTATAATTCCTTGTTCTGGAAAGTCAAAGGTCATGACTCATGACACTTGCATGTTACCGCACTATCCGTCAAACTGAAGTGACAGTTGACACCTGACACCTGACGTTTGACTTTCACGCGCAACTTTTTCACCGACGGATTCATTATACAGTATCGAAACACAGTGACTTCAGAGTGAAATGGACCTAAAGTCTAAACTGGTTTAATTTAAGATTTAACTTTTTAAGTTCGTTTATCTACAGCCAGAATGCGGAATTTTGCAAAATATAATTTGAAAGTGCTGAGTGTACGACAATGAAATAAGTAGCTTTGGGTCCATTTTGCAGTGACACTGTAGTTTTTCGATATCCGAAATCTAGTAGGGTTGTCGAGGATTGCAAACTCGGTGTAACCGAAACTTTAGCGTCAATTTACACCGCGGCGGAATGGAATGGAAGCGACTTTTTGCAACGAAATTGTACATAGCTAAATGAACTTTATGTCAATTGCATAACATACAAATTAAATAGGAGCCTAAAAAAGGTCGCGCGTCTTCCGCTGAATCCTCGCGCATTCTCGAGAATTTCCCTATAGCTACTATTTTGTATGTTATACAATTATTGACATAAAGTTCACAATGCTTTGTACAAAAAATTCGCTTCCATTCCATTCCGCGGCGGTATAAATTGGGCCTTAATGTTTTTTTGAGTATTATTAAACCAAAGTTCTGGTTTCGAAGAAAATAGCATGCCAAAGACCAATAAACGTAAAGCGGAAGGCGTTTAACTTGAAATAAATCTAGGTCATATCGAGTTCGAATATTAATATAGGTATTTGTTGTTTCTGCAAGCACATGTTGGAATTGTGGATGTTCCCTATAGCTTTTGGCATGATAAGGCGGAAGAACTCGTGGGTTATTATGATAATATGCAGTAAACTAACCACATACCTTGATAACAGCAACGTAGGTATAATATCAGGAAATGTGCGAATCACGTGGCAAATGAGGTCATTCTAATAAAATCTATCTAGTGCCTGTGTGTAGTTTAATAAAAATGATACAATTTTTTTTTTAATTCTATACAATTACAAATCCCTTCCCTAATCCTAAACTATCCATAAGGCTCGTCCTCACTGACTGACTGATCATCAACGCACAACCTATAGTCTATACCCAGAAGTTAGAAACTTGAAATTTACATAGTAGCTTCCTTTCATAACGTAGGCACACACAAGAAAGGATTATTGAAAATTCCACCCCTAAGAGGGTTAAATAGGGGATGAAAGTTCGTATGAAAGTCTGTCATTTTTCAAGTGATATTTATGAAAATTAGTATTTAGGTTTTCGGTTAAAAATAAGTAGTTACGTGTTTAAGGAATTTTAGAAAAACTACCCCCAAGCGGGTTAAATGGCACAAAGGAGGGATTTGGAACTTAGACCCGCCATGCTGCTTCAAAACGGGTTGGCGGGCTTTTACGATTATTGTCACATGATAGTGATAATAACCGGGACCGACTGTTTAACGAACTCTCCGCGGCACGGGGGTGAAACACCGCCGACTACCAACTCCGAGCTAGCTTTGAGAATTTCTTGACAGAAAAACCCAATAAGATTTTTTTGAACCCGGGACCTCGTGATCTGCAGTTGAATATGCTAACCACTAGACCAACGAGGCAAATCTTACAGCATTGTACGGAATATACACGGTAAAGCATTAATCTCGGCAGACCTTGCACATAATAAATTGAAACAAAGACTAAGAGAATTATTTACTTGAACGTCCTTAATATGTCCTCAGTCCTCACCCACACGCGTATGACTGTCTGTCGGTGCTTTGAACGTAACTCCCACACGGGTTGAAGCTGTAACGCAGGGTTTCTTAACCTGTGGTCCATAGACCCCTGAGGGGTCCGTGTAATTAATGCTGGGGTCCATGACGAGCCTACCTAACATAATCACTACATATTATTATAAAACAAAGTCCCCCGCCCTTTGAGATGTACGTAACAAAACAATGGTGGGGAAATGGGACAGGAGTGAGCGGGTAATTACTACCCGTGCGAAGCCGGGGCGGGGCGCTAGTCACTGATAAAATTGATTGATATTCAATAAATAACTTATGTAAATAAGGGCCTGTTGCACGACCTTCTGATAAGTGTCAGATAGCCTAAACATAAGTTTTGTCACTTTCTTACATTATGTCAAAAGACAAAGACATACCTAAGTAGTGAATAAGCTATCCGACACTTAACAGAAGGGTGTGAAACAGGTCCTGAATATTTTTAATTGTGTTTGGGTCAATCACCTGATGAGTAAGAAGAGGTCATGTGACCATAACATCACGTGAGCATCGAATCCCATGATACCTTAATAAGGGTTTATGTTGAAACTCGACATATCACAATATTGTGGCTAATTCTGTTGTACACAATCTCTAAACTAAACTAACAGGTTTAAAAAGTATATAAATTAAAAATTTAAAAAACTCCCGACATTCGCCATTGTGTGGTGGCAGCCGTCTTGGATTTGCATAATTCTATTCTACTAGTCAAGCCCTTTCATTTGATACCCATATTAAGGGAGTTGTGAAAAAATATGTAATCCGCCATTTTGTAGCGGCGGCCATCTTGGACCGATTTTCATCAAACATAGCTAACAACACTCTCGACTAATTCACCCTTCAAACAAAAAAAAACCGCATTCAAATCGGTCCACCCGTTTGAGCGCCACAGGGTAACAGACAGACACACACACACACACACACACGCACACACACACACACACACATAGACACGTCAAACTTATAACACTCCGTCGTTTATCGTCGGGGGTTAAAAATAGTGCTATCCTTTTCCGCAGATATCACTGTGAAAGAGATAAGAATATATTTAGCCCTGTCATTTTAGTTTAGGTTTAGAGATTGTGTACAACAGAATTAGCCACATTATTAAACTTTAATGTACCTAAGCGGTGATGGCCTAGTGGTGTGTACTTCAGCCTCCCTTTCGGGGTCCCGAGTTCGACCCCCGGCACGCACCTCTAACTTTTCGGAGTTATGTGCGTTTTAAGCAATTAAGATCCTAGATCGTTTTAACGGTGAAGGAAGACTTCGTGAGGAAACCTGGGTCGACGAATTGTGACATTGTGTGACGAGGGGCCCTAAATGGTGACGTCACATTTAGGGCCCCTCGTCACACAATGTCACAATTCGTCGAATCAATCGAATGTCAAAATCTAATTTTGAAGTATTAAAACACGAAATATATGTGACATCACACTAGGAAGGGGGGGGGGGGGGGGGGGTGTCTTCATTTATTTTTCATCTATATTGAAGTCAGTCTAACATATAGCTGGTAATAAATTATTATAGCTTTATAAGATATATGTTGTAATAAATTATTACAACATATATCTTTCCTAACATATAGCTGGTCATAAATTATTATAGCTTGCAGTATTGGAATGTTGTTACCGCAGTACGTAAACTGCAAACTGCATTTCGATTCGGAATTTCCAAATATTTCAAAAATAGATCTGCTCTAAAAGAGAACAGACAAACAAAGCTAATCTCCGTCCTAAGGTAAACGTTCCGAATGCTAACAAACAAAAGGTAATAAACATGAATAAATAAATAATATTTATAATAGATCGTCCTTGCGAGCGAGCGGACGCGGGGTCAATGACCTTGCGCAAACGCCTTTGCCGCTCCGCAGTAGTTGCCAAAAATATTACGTGCAGAGTTATAAGCCCGCCCGTGACAATGACACGCCAACGAATTATTATGTATGAAAAATAATTATAGTGTGGGAAGGCTGCACTAATTACTAATCCATACTGATATTATAAATGCGAAAGTGTATGTCTATCTGTCTGCTAGCTTTTTACGGCCCAATAGTTAGTTATTTTTGATGAAAGGTACAGAGTTAGCTTGCGTCTCGGAAATTGACATAGGGCAACTTTTATCCCGGAAAAGCAAATGGCTTCCACAGGATTTTAAGAAAACCTGAATCCACGCGGCCGTAGTCGCGAGCATCATCTAGTTATAAATAACTAGCCAATGGCTGCGACTTCGTCCGCGTGAATTTGGACCGTTGGTTTTCCCGTGATACTCACAAAGTAGCCTATGTCCTTCCACAAAGTCATATCTATCTCTGAACCAAAATTCATAAACATCGGTTCATCGGTTTAAGCGTGAAGGCATAGTGCATGTGTGTGCAGTGTGCACTCACAATCATAGGTGGCGTACTCTACTTCTTCGCTCTTATAGTCCGATGGGACAACATTGCTACATGACCGAAGAGGTCTGGCACAGGCGGCTGTACCGAAGTTATTTATGCACTCTCAGAGGCACAGGGTTACACCTAATAACCGGCAATAACTCTGCTACTGAGAATTTTTTGACTGGAAAACCCAATGCTTTTTTGACTACACTACTAGACATTAGACCAATGAGTCAGCCAATTCAAATTATTTAATAAACAAATGATCTCATCAAATCAGAAATGACAAGAACCGGAGTTATGAGATAGCTAAACTGGGTGCGAAGCTGAAACAGCAATGAACCATAAACTGGAAAGTGGAATGTTGGCAGGCAACACCAAAGGTTGGCTTGGTTTGTGTTGGTGTTGCCACTAGGTGGGCAAATCCTCCACTAGGGAGGTCCGTCACTCTCACCAACTTACATAGGTACATTGGAAGAAAAGTATTTATTTCTAGGTATTTGGGCCAATCATTCCTCTGCCTCAAAAACAAATACTTCTGTATGGAATCATGAAGTAAGTTTATTTGTAAAGGATTAGTTGGTAGTTAATTTGTAGAAAAAAAAAGGTTAGTTTTTGAATGTAAAAAATAATTTAAAAAAAAATCTATACCTACCTACTCTACTGATTATTATGCTTTAAACAATGACACCTCACATGTCTGGGTGTTGTTATGTTGCCCCCTGATATTATTTATTGAATTTCTAATTCAATATTCCGTTCAGGATAGACATAGAACAATATCCAAACTTCAGGTCTGTGAGTCATCTTGAGCTATTAAGGATTATGGATGGAGAAACATTAATAGGCCTCGATTTTGCTGTTTGAATAGGAAACCCTTAAAACTGGCAATAATTTCCTAACTAATAATGCTAAAACTAGTCACCTTTATTTATTACAAAACCCACTAGGGAAGTTGTTACATGTTATTTAATTATTTAAATTTTATTTATTGTGCAATAATAAAACACAGCTAACCAGCCTACCTAGTTTATTTTATTTGTTATTATTACACATTAAAACGCTACGCACGCCCTGATAACTAGATAATAAAAGATTCTGATAAGAATTATTATTGATATGATAAAAATAATAACTGAAAAATTCTAAGTAAACATACAGACAAAAAATAAACATTTTTAATTTTCTGCAGTACTTGACGACATGAAAATCATCTTCGTTCTTGTTTTTTAATTCCTACTAGTATTTTTATACGAGGTAGGTACCTACCTAGGCACATCTATATCTATACTAATAAATAAAATTGAAGTGTCTGTCTGTAATTTCGAAATAACTACCACATATTAAGCTCATATGGTTATTTGAACGATACCATAACCGAATCACACGTTTTTAAAATTTTTGTCTGTCTGTCTGTCTGTTTGAACGGGCTAATCTTCGAAACGGCTGAACCGATTTTGACGGGACTTTCACAGACAAGTAGAGGATTAACCAAGGAGTAACATAGGCTACTTTTTTAACCGACTTTCAAAAAAGGAGTTGTGTTGAAATCGGTAAAAAACGCCCTGATAGGTATTTTCGCTGCGCGTGACGGCCGACCGCGACGCTCGCGCTGCACGGAACTCCCCGCGCCGCGCACCCCTGCGCCCTGCGCCCTGCGCCCTGCGCCCTGCGCCCTGCGCCCGTCGTACGCGGTACCGCGGTACGCCGCCGCGCGGCGGGGGGCGGGTGGACCAGAAATCTACTTATCCCTCAGGATTTGTGAAAAACCGAAATTCACGCGGGCGAAGCCGCGGGCAAAAGCTAGTATAGAATAAAATAAAATATAATCAGCTGTATGTTTGCTTAACCTCCAAAGCAGGATTGCTATTAGTTTAACATTTTTGTATGAGACTGCCGCAATTCACGCTCCGTTACCTTCAGTTAACGCAAGATATCCAGTAAAAGAGGTAAAAACCAATGGAAAACAGCAATTACTGTTTCATGTGAAGAGGCCACACACTTTTTTTAACACTGAGACACTGACAATCCGTATAATTCCTAACCGGTGATACGGAATAACAAATTATTCACAGTTCTATTAAAGTTTTAGCACTAAAAATACACGATTTCGCAACGAATTTAAGTTTTAGACACAATAAGGCGATTATACTTGATAATAAATTGTTTGTGACTGACTTCGGATCGAAGTTTTTGAGTGACGACACGTCATTGCTATCTGACAATTAGAACGAGACAGAGCTATAGGCAGAAGAGAAACAGAGCTAATTACTGAGGGGATTATTATATTGTTTGGTAGTTTATTATGTAGGTAATTTAACAAGGTCTCGTAGATTTTGCTCTAGGTTTGATTAATATAAATTAATTAGGTAATTAATAAGAATATTATAGCCTAGATTAAAGTTTAATTTAAACGCTGACATATGGAATTGCGCCATCTAATGACGAGTAGCAGTACTGCTTTACTACTACAGTTATGCTTAGGTAGGAATTTTATTTCATACTAGATGGCGCAATACAAATTAAAAGCTAATAATTATTCAGACAATTTTTGTTCCGAATATTATTTTTTTATAGGACCCAAAGGACCTATAAAGAAATAAAACCGGCCAAGTGTGAGTCCAGACTCGCGCACCGAAGGTTCCGTACTCCAGAAGGACAATCTGGTTTTCCTTAGTTGTTTTAAAAAGTAAACAAATCGCAAAAATCTTCTCGGAGAAACGCGTGACTTTTTTCCTTTCCTTTCCTTTTTCCAATAAGTAGCACAATTTTATTTCTTGACCTTATTTGAGGCTGGTGCCAATTATGCTAGGCGTCTAAATTGTATGAGTGCTCATACAACTCAGAGGTCTATCATAAATCATTATTGTCATTTGTCGTTACTCGTCAACAATGTATGTGTAATGTGTATCGGGTGTCGGCAGTGAGGTGTAATAAATACGGAGTCCGGACACCCTTTAATTTCCAATTATTTTATTTTTTTAAATTCCTTGAAATTGAAAAAAGAATGTCAATTTTGATTAAAAGCAAGGTCTTACAGCACAAGTTAAAATTCCGAAAAATAAAAAAGTTGAAAATTAAGGTAAATTTTGGTACCTACTACTTATAAGTTTTCGTGAAAATCTACCCATAGGTATCTTTTTATCGTGTTGTAACAGGAGCTCAGGACTTTTATACACCTAATAGGGACTAGGGGCCTATAGGGACCTCATTATCTGGTATAAATTTCAACTTGCTAGGTCCACCCGTTCCTGCGAAAATCGGTGGTGACACACGGACGGACAGACGCATGTAGACGGACAAGAAAATTATCTTTTGGTTATCTTATACGGGGTTCCTTTTTTTACCTTTTGAGGTACGGAACCCTAATAACTAAGAGGACTAGTTACCTACCTAGTAAGTACCAATTGAAATTATTATTCCGTTTGCCGTTACATCATCGAACACTCCACACCGATTTCAGTCAAGGAAATAATAAGCACCTACGTAGGTACCTACCTATTTATTATTTAAGAACCTACGTGTCATCACTTCTGACCTATTATCATTACATAGTATAAAACAAAGTCGCTTTCTCTGTCCCTATGTCCCTATGTATACTAAAATTTTTAAAACTACGCAACGGATTTTGATGCGTTTTTTTAAAATAGATAGAGTGATTCAAGAGGAAGGTTTGTAAGTAGAAAAATTGGACCCGGTAGGTGGCGCTAATAGCGGGCAGGACGACGTCTGCCGGGTCCGCTAGTTATTATTATTACTCACTTAATTACCTAGGTTTGTTATGTATTATGAACCTAAGTAGGTAGGTACATCTTTCAGGGACAGATCAATTATGTTCCTGGACTGTAGGGCGTTGTAAGTCATGTTTTTAATTTTTTACTGGTACTGGTTTACTGGACCGACCGTACCTACCACAGAGTACATTATATATAACTAGCGGTCCGCCCCGGCTTCGTACGTGCTACATATATGTATAGCATAAAGCACTCAAGGATCACGTAGGTACATATCCAACAGTGAAAAAATTTTTGAAATTGGTCCAGTAGTTCCTGAGATTAGCGCGTTCAAACAAACAAACTCTTCCGCTTTATTATATGTATAAGATTATATTGTTGAGGATTTTCGCAATTAAACACAAATGGTTTCTCTGAAAATACAAAGTTTTATTTTAATACCCGTTTTCTTTCACAATATTACAACAAACAAACTATGAGAGTTACACTTTTATCTCACCTGAAAATACAAAGAAACGACATTTAAAGTTCACTAATATCGCTTCCTCAACTTTATCTGTTCAATTATCTTTTTACAAGTTTTGCAAAACAAAAACAACCTAATTATCTTACGCCATTGCAAAATGCGTCACTCACTCCATCGTCTCCATCACAGACAACATGATAAACGCGCGAAGCGCGGCAAATTCAAATTGATGAAATGTCATTTCATTACATCTCCCCCCCCAAGAGCGAAAATTCTAAACAACATATCCACACAATTTAACTATAAGTTATCTTCATATTCGTTTTCTTCTACTTCATCTTCCTCAGCTTCTGTTGTGACAGGTTGTAATTTTGTAATGTGGAATAAAGTTGATTCTGTTTTTCTGTTGCCAGTGTCAATCCTATAAATGGAGTTCGATATTTTCTCTATTATCTTGAAAGGGCCTATTTTTAACTCGTCTAATTTCTTTCTATTCAATCTATTTCCATTTTCTACATATACACTGTCTCCTATATTAAACACTTGCATTTTCCTGCTTCTATCAAATATTTTCTTGTTGTACTTGTGGGATTTTATTGTATTTTCTAATGCCAATTTCCTATCAGCTATCCACTTGTCTTCCCATTCTGTTATTTTTAATTCATTTGGTAGAATACTAACATTTGTACCATCCAGTAAATATTTTGGTGCAAAGCCTGTAACAGAGTGTTCTGTTTCGTTATATTTCTGTATACATTCTCTTGCCACTGTTGTCCATGTTCTCTTATTATTTTTCTCATTTATTTTGCATCTTATTTTATTTACTACTGTTTGATTTAATCTTTCGTTCAAGCCGTTCGAGAATGGTGTATTCACAGCTGTAAAAATTAGTTTAATATTATTCTCTTGCAAATGTTGCTTAAATTCTCTTGAGTTGATGCCCGGATATTGATCTGTCAGAATTATTCCAATCTCGTCTGTCTCTAGCACATTCTTTGTTAGTTTTATAAAGTCACTTGCATTCTGTGTTTTTGAAGTCGCAATAAATGCATATCTTGTGTAGTGATCTACTAAAAGGTGTAGGTATTTTTTCGTTGACCTAGAGCCTCCAAAGCCACCGATAGTATCCATCGACATAATCTCAAATGGTTTTGTTCACAGAACAAAAATACTCTCTAACGAGAGGTTTTGTTGCTGGTCCCAGTTGTGACATTAATCCGAATTTTCCTTGACATCTTGATTTATTTTTTATGCATATTTCACATGTTTTACAAATATTTATGATATTTTTTGTTAAGTTTTTAGCTGTATATATTGGACTTATTTTTTTCTGCAATTGTCTGATCCCAATATGGCATAAATCTTCATGCACCTTTTTTATGAGTCTTTTACTAAATTCTTCTGAAAGGATAATCTTTTCATGTTTCCTTATTTTTTTATAATAAATTCTATTTTTGTGTATAAGATTTGGTCTCTTTTCTTTTATGGTTTCATTTTTCTCTTGGTCTTCAACTATATCTTTTATTTGTATTAAATTAACTATTTTCAATAGTTCCTCTTTGTTATCTTCTGATTCTAATACAGGATTTCGGCTCAAACAGTCTGCTTCTACATTTTCTTTACCAGGTATATATTTTACTGTGAAGTCATATTGCGATAGGTAATATGTGAGATCACCCAATTCTTCGTCTGTCCTGCTTTTAATGTTCATGTTCTCTAGCGGTTTGTGGTCTGAGTAGATAGTGAATTGTTTTCCAATGAGCCAGTGTTGCCAGTATTTAACAGCTTCTTTCATAGCAAGACATTCCAAATATATCGCCTTTTTCCGTTTTTGAGATTCATTCAGTTTTTTTGAGAAATATGCCACCGGTTTGTCTCTACCGTCTAGTTGTGTTTGTTTTAGTATTGCCCCGATGCCCTCTAAGGATGCATCTGTAAAGATTTTTATTGGTAAGTCTTTGTCATATATTTCCAATACCGGTTGAGAACATAAGTATCTTTTTATTTGATTAAATGATTCTTCACACTTCTCTGACCACACAAACTTTTGGTTTTTTCTCAATAAATTATGTAATGGATCTAAGATAATTGCGCTTCTTGGTATGTATTCATGGTAGAAGTTGATTTTTCCCAAAAATTGTCTGATATTCTTTTGCGTCTTAGGAGTTGGAAAATGTCTTATTGAAATCAAATTGTCTTTTAGTGGTCTTACCGAATTGTTCTGAATTACATGGCCAAGATACTTTACTGAGTCTGAAGCAAAGGTACATTTTTTAAACTTTAATCTAAAGCCTTCTTTTATTATTGCCTCTAATACACTTCTTATGTGTTTTATATGTTCTTCAAAAGTGGACGAGTATATCAAAATATCATCAATATAGTTTACGGAGTATCCTGTGAGGTTGTGCTTTCTTAGAATATTGCTTAAAATTCTCTGGAAAATTGCTGGTGATGTTTTCAAGCCGAAAGGGAGGCAGGTCCACTGGAAGTGGCCATCTTGTGTGACAAATCCTGTTTTATTTCTATCTTCTACCCGTAGTGGTATTGCCCAAAATGCTGAGTTTATATCCAGAGTGGTAAAATATTTACAATTTCTAGTTTTAATAATCAGATCATCTATTAATGGGAAAGGTTGAGCTTGTGGTACAACAATTTTATTCAGTTCTCTGAAATCTACACATAAGCGGGATTTTCTATTCTCACCTTTTTTAAATGCTAATGTCACTGGTGCAGCGAAGGGACTGTAGGATTCTTCTATCAAATTATTCTTTAGTAACATGGATATTTGCTCTTCAATTTCTAATTTATCTTCTATTGTACATCTGTATGGTCTTTTACTACAGTATCTATTTACTAGTAAATCTATACGAGCTTCATAATCTTTAACTGATCCTATATCATACTTGTCCTTAGCGAAAATTGTTTTATATTCCTTTATAATTTTCTCTATCTCAATTTTCTTTTCATTATTTAAGTGGTCTGTCATACTAATAAATTCCTCTGTTTCTAAGTGTTCATTGAAATTTATTGCATATGTTTTTATATTTTTATCTTCATTTGTGCTATCTTTAGACATTATGTCTATTTTATTTGTTGTTTTATTTTGTTCTATCCGCAAGTCCTCATTTTGAGTTAATTTGAATTTCTTTATCATATCCAATCCGATTATAAAATCATCAAAATCTTCATTTTCTATTATATATACATCCACCTCCTCTTCTAAATCAAATATCTTTATTTTTATTGTTATCAAGCCATCTGTCTTCTTCACACCATTAACCGTTTTCATATATGCTATATTCATGCTGTCTTTTTTTTCTTTTACTTTAATCAGTCTTGAATTTACTAACGAGATCTGTGAGCCTGTATCATAAATACCGCTCACTTCTAATTTATTTTCTAATAAAAGCTTGATTTTGATTAATGGTGTACTTACTCGTTTTTTTTATCAGTATTCATGTCTACTTCAATAATGGAGTTATTAGCTTTAAAGACCTTTTCAGATCCATTTTTATTTTTCTTGAACCAACATGACTCCTCCGGATGATATTTAATACCTTTGTCCAAAGATTCACAAATCTTACATGGCTTCCTCTCATTAGTTTTATTTTTATAAAAAAATGTACCACTTTTTCTTACAGTTGAGTTTTTCTTGTATATCATACCTTCATATTTTCTTATCTCGTTGAACAAATCAGTAGTGTTGTTGAGTTCGTCTCTGTTTAACCTATTTAGGATAAACCCAGGTAGACCTGTTGCAATCAGATCTGTCATTGTTTTCGGGTCTATTGATTTGTTTATATCTAGTATAAGCCGTTCTTTTTTTATAGCATAATCAATCAACAATCCTTCTTTATACCTGAATGTGAGGGCAGTTGTGACCATGTCCCATCCTTGGTTTTTAAAAGTTTCCAAAAATTTGTCTTTCCATTCCTTCCATTCAGAATTTACTGTTAATTTTGTAACCATCGAGCTATACCAATCCAAACAAGATTTTTCTAAAAATAACCTCAATATGTCTATTTTTGTTTCATCTTTTGTTATATCGAAGCGCTCACATTCTTTTTCAAAATTATCTATCCATTGCATTGCATTAGGGTTCTTGCTTGTGAATTTTTCAATAATAAATTTCTCTGAAATATGTTTTAGGTTATGTTGATTTTCTTTCTTGGTTGTAGTTTCTATTATTTTTTCCAAGATATGTTGTAAACTGTTATCTCTGTGTTCTGGTTGTGTTGTACTCATTTCTTCTAAGTATTGATCTGAAAATTGCATATTACCTTCCTCATCTATGTATGTTTTCTTTAGATTTTCATCTAATTTTATCCATATTTTTCTACTTTGGTGTCTTTTCTTTATGCTATTTTTTATTTTTGAGAAAGTGTTCATCTTAACAATATGTGTATGATGAATCACCGGCTTAAACTCATCAGGTAAAACATAATATTTCCCTTCTTCTGTAGATATTGAAGTTATGGCTAATACATTAGATTTGCCATCATTTGAAGCTATCATCGTAAACTCAAATTGCAGCCGGTCCATCTTCATTTAGTTAACGAAAATGTCGTTTTATAAGATTATATTGTTGAGGATTTTCGCAATTAAACACAAATGGTTTCTCTGAAAATACATAGTTTTATTTTAATACCCGTTTTCTTTCACAATATTACAACAAACAAACTATGAGAGTTACACTTTTATCTCACCTGAAAATACAAAGAAACGACATTTAAAGTTCACTAATATCGCTTCCTCAACTTTATCTGTTCAATTATCTTTTTACAAGTTTTGCAAAACAAAAACAACCTAATTATCTTACGCCATTGCAAAATGCGTCACTCACTCCATCACAGACATGAGACAACATGATAAACGCGCGAAGCGCGGCAAATTCAAATTGATGAAATGTCATTTCATTACATATGTACGAGTGTGTAGGTAGGTATGTTACTATTTTCCTGAATTTCTGGACATTTTTTGATGTGGTTTTTCGCATTATTCGGGTCAGATCATATCTTATCAGAGCAGGTTCTTAGATAAGTAATAAATAAGTATAATATGAGTAGAGTCAGAGTATGCTCTAGTCTAAATAGTTTCTGCCTGCCGCCTAATCTATCTTTAGTTTTCTACACTCAACTACCTACCTATCTACATACTTACTACCCCTTTGCTTACTACCTACATAGATCTCAGCCGTGATGACTTCTGCACTCACATCATGCTACCAACTACCTACCAGACATCTGCAATTTATGATGGTGCTGCTACTTTGGTTAACTAAGAAATGTTTTAAAACATTACTAGCGGACCCGGCAGACGTCGTCCTGCCCGCTATTAGCGCCACCTACCGGGTCCAATTTTTCTACTTATAAACCTCCCTCTTGAATCACTCTATCTATTAAAAAAAACCGCATCAAAATCCGTTGCGTAGTTTTAAAGATTTAAGCATACATAGGGACATAGGGACATAGGGACATAGGGACAGAGAAAGCGACTTTGTTTTATACTATGTAGTGATAGTGATTTAAGTTTTAACATTAGCTAACATTATAACATTTGTTAGATTTTGTGATGATTTGTTAGATGTTTTCAATGCTCCCACAGTCATAAAACACATTAGTAGGTAACGTTGTTGCACAACATTTTATATCAGTTTGGACCTAAGTACTTACCTACCTACGTTCAGTTATAATTTGAACGTAGGTAGGTACTTTGCAATTTGTTAAATAATGTTACATATAAACATGAAAAGGAAAACATTTGAAAACTTTAGCTAACATTTGTATAAAATGTTAACTAACAAAATGTCTATAACATTTTATAACATTTTTTAACTGCGGTGTGGCAGCAGTCAGCACCATGAATCTACTTACTGGTATGTACTTCTTGTTGATGGCAACCACGTCGACCGGGTCAGGGCTTAGGCTCCGCATCGTCGGCATCACCTCGTCCAGCATGGTGGTGGTGAGTTTTATCAAAATTGGGCGAGCCTCGCAATTTGGAGAGCGTCTGCAACAAAAATAAAAAAGTAGGGTCGCAGCAAAGATACAGCAATTTTCTTATAGTACATTATGGTATAAGTGTGTAATGTTGGTGATTACCTACCGCTGAGGCGCCATTGAGACCGGAGCCGTTAGGTGAGGACCATCGATGTAGGAGGGCACAGAGTACCTACAGAGGGGAAGCTTCTAGTAAGCGGCCCGCTGTAGGTACACTCACACATATGCGCATGTTTGTCACCAACTGTATAGTCTGTTCGTTTTCTTACGGTCGTCTTTTGTGTCTAGCCGCCTCCACCGCGCGGTGTTTTGCCAAAGACACCGCCGTGACTTCAAAGCATGCCGCGAGGGGTGTACAGGCACGAGGGGTTTTGGCGTTTTATACCTACTCATATTTTTTCATTAAAATTCTCTTTCCTTTTTATATTTTTTTATATTCGTATTTTATTACAATATAACCATAAACATAAAATATAATATTCTCATGAACACGGGTCTTCTCTCAAAATGAGAAGGATTTTAACCATAGTCTACCACGCTGGCCAAGTGCGAATTGGCAGACTATTCGGAGATTCTGTTAGAATAGAAAAAAATTACAAACAGAAAAAAAGTAATAAAAATAAAAGCAGAATACTAAGAGCACCTGCGCCTGTACCGACACTAAGTTACCGAACGAACTATACTGGTTAGTGGAACGAGCGCGCGTCCGTGAACCGTCGGTGAGTGTGTTTGTGTGAGTATACCTACAGCGGGCCGCTTGTGGAAGCTTCCCCTCTGTAGATTTACTACTCGTGTGGTGAGGGTCTTAAGATACCCGAGGACGGTAATCATCAATACACACGTGTATCATACGACGTTTCTTTAGCTTTTTTTATTAGCTAACATTTATTTCAACTTAGTGAACAGTGCAAGTTTCATCAAAATCGGTTCAGTAGTTTTCAAGATATGGACACTTTTCACTTTTTAGTTATTCTTTGTATTTTTTTTTACCTACCTATCGATATAGGATTGAAGTCGGTTTAATTTTTCTTAAATTATTTTTGACGCCATAACTTAGTCTTATAAATCGATGAACGCCGGTTACACGCACAAAAAATCATGACTCATTGTCACGTACCGCCTAGCCGAGCGTGCAAGCGTGAGCACGAAACAAGCGATATATAGAGAGGCTATGTTAGACGAGTGTGCAAACGTGAGCGCGGAACAAGCGATAGAGAGGCAATGTTAGCCGAGCGTGCAAACGTGAGCGCGGAACAAGCGATAGAGTCTAGAGAGGCTATGTTAGACGAGTGTGCAAGCGTGAGCGCGAAACAAGCGTTAGAGAGGGCCCAAGTGAGAGGCCATGTTAGACGAGCGTGCAAACGTCACTCAAATTATCGATAGTCGAGTGTACAGGGTCTACTACAACACTCACCAGGCGCATGCTCTGATTCTGAACTATCTCATTGTCTAATCGTTTCTACTACGTATCGTATTCGTAGGTCAGACGCCAAACGCTGACTGCTTCTACAACCGATATACTTACATACCTACATCCACCGCTGAATATGGACCTTTCTACTCTTCTTCCGAAGATATTTTAGTTGATTTTAATAATAATATCATTGCCGGAACCTTAATAGAGCGAGGCCCGACTCGCACTTGGCCAATTTTCACTAACTTAGGCTGGTTTAAGCGTTAACCTTCTTGTTAACACGCACGTTTTACTCACGTTTTATATGGATAACGCGCGTTATCCATACAAATCGTTAAACAAGAAGCCTCGACACGCTGATCGTCGACGCTGACAGACCTTTAAAAACCGGCCAAGTGCGTGGCGGGCCACGCGCAGTGTAGGGTTCCGTAGTCACAATCCTCGAAAAACAGATATAACTCCTTAACCTGTGAACCCTACTTATCCGTGATAGTTTTCCTATAAAATTGATTATATACCCTACTGCTGTGAATTTTTTCAAGTTCCTATATACTGCCATTTGGCTGATAGAGGGGGGGGACACTTGACTCTAATAAAAATTTGCACTTTAAAACATCATATTTTACAAACGGATCTAGAAATCGAAAAATGATGTTCCCACACCCACAGTATTTTTAAAAGACCTATTCAACGATACCCCACACTATGGGGTAGACGAGAAAAAAAATATTCATCCCCACTTTACATGTAGGGGAGCTACCCTAAAAAAAAATATTTATCAAAATTATATTTCACCACTTTGTCGGCGTGATTAATATTATTTTATTCTCATGCCAAATTACGGATTTCTAGCACTAATAGTCTCTGAGATTAACCGAGGACGGACGGACAGACGGACAGACGGACGGACATGGCGAAACTATAAGCGTTCCTTGTTTACTACGGAACCTTAAAATGGTTGCTATAGAAGCGTTTAGAATAACGCCGACCGCCCAGCGCTGATGCTCGTCAGCGCGACACTATAAGACATGCAATACACGTCAGATTTTGCTTCCGACTGTCTGATCAGACCACGGAAGAGTTTTATCTATGGATCAGACTATCTGATCGGATTGACTCGATACACGTCCGATTCCTGCTTCAGGTTTTTTCTGAACTCAACTCCGAAGTCCGAGCTATAGGGTAAAACCCGGATAGATGCCGCAGTTGGATAGATGCCTCAGTGTCAAAAAACCTGACTTCCCAAACTCGCGACTAAAAATTGATAGTTTAAATAAGAAGCGCAGGCCCCCCAAACCTCAGGCCCCTACATACATTTGTATTAAAACCATTTGTTTCGCTTGTGCGTGTGATTATCTCCGCAGCGAACGCGGCAAATCCTTCAAAGTTTTAGAGGCGAGTATTTGCCGTTGTAGGTATAACTTTTGAAGTAGTAGTAGATTCTGTTATATTTTTTATTATGTCAATACACTGGTTCAATAAGTGTACACCTAAGTGTAAATAATCGCTCTTTACTTTTTAGTTTATTTAATAAATAAAAGGGCATCTATCCATATCAAAAAGGATAGTTGCCTCGATTTTTCGAGGTATAGGTGCCCTTAGAGGCATCTATCCCCTAATATACCTATAGATATATCAAGTATTTTTTTTAAATATTTTTAATGTTCTTTTATATTTTTATTTCTTTTTTTAATAAATTCCTAATACTTTTATATTCTTCGGGGCATCTATCTCTTTCAGCCCGATCTGTCCAGTGGTTTGAGCTGTGCGTTAATAGATCAGTCAGTCAGTCAGTCAGCCAGTCACCTTTTCCTTTTATATATTTAGATAATAAAACCTTATAAAACTATGTATTTTGCTTATTTTTTTCATAGGGCATCTATCCTTTTTAGGGTTCCGTAGTAAACAAGGAACCCTTATAGTTTCGCCATGTCCGTCCGTCTGTCCGTCTGTCCGTCTGTCCGTCTGTCCGTCTGTCCGTCTGTCCGTCCGTCCTCGGTTAATCTCAGAGACTATTAGTGCTAGAAATCCGTAATTTGGCATGAGTATAAATATTAATCACGCCGACAAAGTGGTGAAATAAAATTTTGATAAATATTTTTTTTTAGGGTAGCTCCCCTACATGTAAAGTGGGGATGAATATTTTTTTTCTCGTCTACCCCATAGTGTGGGGTATCGTTGAATAGGTCTTTTAAAAATACTGTGGGTGTGGGAACATCATTTTTCGATTTCTAGATCCGTTTGTAAAATATGATGTTTTAAAGTGCAAATTTTTATTAGAGTCAAGTGTCCCCCCCCTCTATCAGCCAAATGGCAGTATATAGGAACTTGAAAAAATTCACAGCAGTAGGGTATATAATCAATTTTAAAGGAAAACTATCACGGCTAAGTAGGGTTCACAGGTTAAGGAGTTATATCTGTTTTTCGAGGATTGTGACTACGGAACCCTACACTGCGCGTGGCCCGCCACGCACTTGACCGGTTTTTAGTATTTTCATAGTGGGGCATCTATCCACACAGGTAGGCATCTATCCTCAAAAAAAAGGGTCTGCAAAAAGTTAAATTCTGCAAAATCTGTAATCGTTAGGACAACAAAAACAAGTCATAATGGAACCCAAAAGATTAAACTAGCTATATTCATAAATATTATTTGTGATAAATTAATATTTTAAAAGTTAGGAGGTCATTTCAAAAAGTGGGGCGTCTATCCGGGTTTTACCCTACATCTCGATTGCTTACGTACGGTGCAAAAAGATTTCTTTACGGACCTCTTCCCAAACCAAATCATTCTTTTGTCTGTCATGATATTATAACCCCCGGCACGTAAATCGAGCGGGTGACCTTCAAGTGCGCGCAGCGTCGTACGAGTGAGCGGGACACAATACGATTGGAGAGCCAATCAGCGCTTACGAGGCATCCGCGAGAGCTAATCAGTGCTTACGAGCGATCCCCACGCCCTCCCCGCGACCCCCTCACACCCCGAGATATCTCATTTTCGACTTCTGCGCATTGAAGGTCACGGCTCGACTTATTTACCGTGACTTGTACTCGTCATTGCCTGAGTCCCAGTAAAATCGTAAACGTACAGGCAGAAAGTTTATATAAGTAAGTACAAAATATGTTCCGGTAGCCTTCCGGTAGCCGGATCAGACTATCTGATCCTACTATCTGATGGAAACATCGGACGTGTATTGCCTGTTAAAACGCTCTCGGAAGACAGAGGCGCGTTGGGCCGTGGGCGGTACAACTACGCGCCGACCTGTCAGCGCCGACGATCAGCGTGACATTATCCAGTCTTAAAATGCTGTCATAAAAATTCAAACTACTTTATTTCCCGTTTCACGAAAAGCACGTACACCCCCCGGCACGTAAGTCGACCGGTGACCTTCAAGTGTGCGCAGCGTCGTACGAGTGAGCGGGACAAAATACGATTGGAGAGCCAATCAGCGCTTACGAGGGATCCGTGAGAGCTAATCAGTGCTTACGAACGATCCCCACGCCCTCCCCGCGACCCCCTCACACCCCGCGATACGTCATTTTCGACTTCTGCACAATGAAGGTCACCGGTCGACTTATTACATACGGAATGGATGCAATCAATAGTAGGTATTTGCAATAGGAAAACGGGTCATTTTGTTCATTAAATGCATAGTCTGGTTGGAGGGCGGAATACATGTCGCGTGGTTTCCCTGTGACTCATACGTGATTCGAATATGTAAATATACCTACACATAAATACGCACGTCGTCGACTGTGCTTTTGTCTTATCAAGTTATTAGTCTAAATATGCCGATAAATTGAAAAGGATATTATGGAAGCTTGAAAGAAGCGCCAGTGACAGAAAAGATGGAGGGGTAATAGGCTGGCATGGTATGATCATGTGATGCGGAGGGAAGACTACTGCAATGTTAGATATGCATGTGGAGGGGACAAAGATTAGAGGGAGACCAAAGAAAATGAATGGAGTTTTTGAATGAGGTAAACGATGCGTTGACGTATAAAGGCCAAAATATAAAGGCCAGGTAAAAGTCTATCACCGCAAAAATGAACGATGAACGGGGCACCGTTTAATTTGGCCTTAACAGAAGTGAGTGGAAGAAGACATGTTGTGCCGACCGGACCACACATAGCGTGGGATAAGGACCAGAAGAAGAAAAAGACACTCTTAACTGTTCAGTTCAGTTTTAAAAAAATATTCTTTTTCAAAAGAACCGACTTCAAACGCCACTACGACAAGCTTATATTGATATTTTAGAAAAAACTAAACCGATTTCAATATACGATAAAATTTGAAGAGTTCCTTCGATTTCTCCAGGATTCTAACATGAGATCCTGACCTGATGACCGTTGGACCAGCTGCGAAGTATATACTATACAACCCTTTCAAACTAAAGAAGATTTTTCCAAATCGGTCCAAGCGTTTTTGGGTAATTTGGGAAAGACCACGACGACTACATTCGACGAATTGAGAACTTCCTCCTTTTTTCAGTCGGTTTAAAAGGAAATAATATGGCCCCAGCGTTGAGGCATGGTTTTGTCAGGAAATATCGGCACGCGTGAATCCTATTTAAAACAGTGATAAAAAGTAAAAACCTATCCATCTTATCGTGATAACTTGATAATAATATCTATCTAGGTATGTCTGTGGTCTTTAGACCATTTATGTCGCTAAAAACCAAATTTGTTAAAGAGTATCAATCCGTGGGCTATTCTGTAACTTAGTTACCAACTGAAAATAGTTGCCAACGAATTAGTTTGATATAGGTACATTGCTGCTTTTCTGTGTGAAATTATGAAAACACTATACACACACTAAAGCAGCAATGTATATCAAACTAATTCGTTGGCAACTATTTTCAGTTGGTAACTAAGTTACAGAATAGGCCAGCTGGTCAGACCGGAAACAATAATTTAGAAATTTTAAAATCGCCCCTACCGGAAATCGAACCCGGGGCCTCCATAAGACCACGGCGCTTGCCGCTGCGCCGCCGCGCCAGCAAGCTCGTTATAATAATGTTATAATCTTAGATAGTTCGATCTAGTTCGTGTCACACGAGTAGATATTATACAGAGAGAAAGCTACCTACAAACGGCCCGCTGTAAGTACACTCACACATAGCGCCGCTCACGCACACACGAGCTCTCACTAACGGTTCACGTACGCTCCGCTGGTAGGACAGTTGGTAAACAAACGACAGGGCTGTGGGTCGTGCGCACTTTTCCAACTTCTTTTTTTGTGTACCCTAGAGATCAAGTGAAGTAAGTATACCTACCTTTACATATAGTATATACAATAAAATTAATGAAATGAAATTAATTGAAATTATGTACATGAATTTATTTATTGTAGTATATTGTAGTGTATAGTAGTTTGTAGTATATTGTATTGTATTTGTATGTGCCACTTATGATACTATGTCAAGACTCTACTACTGGTTCGGAAAGCAGATTCTACTGAATAGAATTGAGTAATAACATTGCCAGGTACAACCCGTTTACTAAAAGATTGACGGACCTGGCGTCGATGACGTCACTGCGACGCATGGGTACGATGTGCAAAAAAGCATCATTAAGAATATTTAGGTATTGTATGAAACTTAAATGTTTGTGAAAAACTCTGGGTATGCTGTGTTAGTATTGTCTTGCGAGCGAGCGAGTCAAAGCAACTTGTCAGCGAGGTCCTATATTTTAGTAAACGGGTTGTAAGTTAAAATGTGTTATAGATCCTCTATGCAATGGGCCATCGCGATGGGCCTATCTAAGGTACCTATCTAAATAAATAATTAAATAAATAAATAATTAAATAAATACTCACACATACACACACGGCCGTCTATTCCTAAAGTAGGCAACTTCATGCCTGTGTTATAGGTAATAGCCAACTGATAGACATATTTACATATAAATACATATATATATTTTATATAAAGGTATAGGTATATACATTCATAATATTATAAATACACCCAGACTCGGGGCGGGAATCGAACCCGCGACCCCGGAGCGGAAGGCTCTGCCAACCGCGCTAACGGGTCATTCTAAGTAACTAGGTACTTAATTCATTCAATTTACTAAAGTAAGTAAGTATCTAGATTCTAGGTACTGTCACTAGGGATATCTACGCATGTGCTATTACACTGACTTTTAGCAGGTACCTACTACCTACCTAAGTAACTAGGTACTTAATTGATTCATTTTACTAAAGAATCTAGTTATCTATGCATGTGCTATCACACTTAGTTTTAGTAAGTACCTACTACATACCTAAGTAACTAGGTACTTAATTTACAAAAGTAAGTAAGTATGTAGGTACTATTGCTAGGGATATCTACGAATGTGCTATTACATATACTTTTAGTAGGTACCTACTACCTACCTAAGTAACTATATAACTTATATATAGTGTAGTAATATAAAATAAAAAATATATTTTTCCAATCATTACTACATATCTTGCTATATTATGTATACTAGTATATAATATTTTTATTTTTACCCATAATTTTTCACATGCAACAGGTGACAACCCTATCAGAATAGGTATAAATTTTGGACGTTCTTAGGTAGCTTTTCCTCTGTATAATATCTAGTTCGTGTGGTTCGATGGTTATAATGTTCAACAAGAGAATTCGTACTTACTGTTGCTATTAAGTACGTACTTACTACCTAATAACAACACTCACACACGTGTCTAGGTGTAATGGGTTTTAAATAGTAGGTAACACATTATACGGTACACATGTTTTCCGCCAATAAACAGAATAATTATTTCATCAAAACAAATAGAAACTAAAGTAAATTATTACTTACTACTACTGAACTCAGTCCTTTCATCGAATCGTAAGTGAAATAAAAAAAGATTTGCGTCCATTGATCGATATGTAAACAAACAGTCACACTGTCAACGTTACATACTAGAAGTGGAATTTAAACATAACCATAGTGTCGTCTCAAATTCGTTAAAACTACGTGATTGATACTTTACACACATATTACATCATATTTATAAATAAAACACTTACAAAGTAGATAAAGACAATCCAATACACAAAATAACACCACTACACTTTTGAAACTCACAGATGATAAAACGATTTTAAACGAAAATGAAAAATGAAAAATTGTTTCCGCTTAAATAAAGTATGACGCGGACAAATTGAAACGACGCTTGTTTTGTGAGCTATTGATTGATACGAGCGTACGCCGTGATCCGGCCGGGTTGTAGCAATGAAGATACGTCGAATCTATCGCTTATGCTACGAACAACTGACATGAGGAAAAATGATAAAGTATACAAATAAAGTTGTACCAACAATTTATTTAATGATTTAATGCTTGTCTGAAAATATGTTTTTAAGGTTATAGTTAGACAATATACGAAGTTCGCCGCTCTTAATCTGACTTTATGAACCAAGTGAATAATATCCTAATTATCCTATCCTTATAATTGCGAAAATGAGTTTGTTTGTTACGCTGTCACGCCTAAAACCCTGAATCGATTTTGACGTTTAGTATAGAAATGGTATAGAAGTAGACTAGACCTTGGAGAAGGACATAGGCTATTTTTTATCCCGGAAAATTATAGAGTTCCCAAGGGATTCTTAAAAAACTTAAATCCCCGCGGACGAAGTCGCAGGCATCAGCTAGTATAATATATTATCTTCTACTCGTACCTCGTACCAAAATATCAAAAATCGTTTTTCCCGTAAAACTTCTAGTAAGTAAGTACTAAGTACCAATGCATGTTGTGCCAAAATGACAATATTATGGCTTTACCTTTTTCCTTGATCAAGATATATGCTGGACATAATTATCTTGCAGAGTCGCCACGCGAGCTTGTGCCGTTCGTATCTTGCCATCGTCTCGCTTGAGATACTCCATCCACCAGGTTGGGGGTTACCGGCCCACTACAGGGCACGGGTCTCAGAATGAGAAGGTTCAGGCCGTAGTCCACCACGCAAGTACGGATTGGTACACTTCACTTCATAAGATCATTATGGAGAACTCTCAGGCGTGCAGGTATCCTCACGGTGTTTTCCTTAGCCGCTAAACTCGGTTCACCCGAAAAGAATACTATCACCGCTTTTTAAACTATGGACCGGCTGATTCGCAGGAGGCGGCGGGATATCACTTTGACTATAACATAATTCATGTACAGTAAGTACATTAATATATCAGTTCATACTTCGTGTGCATAATATACGTAATTGGCTATGATAAGGTGTTTGATAAGAGACAGTTTTGTTAAATTCATCTTTAGCATTGATAGCAAAATGTGTGCTTCCAGTAAACAATCTTGCTATATTATGTCCGAAGCACATTTTAAATTGAGAGGATTTTATTGCTCTCCATATTGGCGTCGTAAAAAATTAGTTCCGTGTAAGGGCGATTTGAAGATTGAATCATTCTCCCTGGCAACCTTCGTGGAAGAGCAACGGACACTTATTATAAGAAAACGTTTTTTAACCGTTTTTTAACCCCCGATGCAAAAACGACGCGGTGTTATAAGTTTGACGTGTCTGTGTGTGTGTGTGTGTGTGTGTCTGTCTGTTCCCCTGTAGCGCTCAAACGGGTGAACCGATTTGAATGCGGTTTTTTTTGTTTGAAAGGTGAGTTAGTCAAGAGTGTTGTTAGCTATGCTTGGTGAAAATCGATCCAAGATATCGGCCGCTACAAAATGGCGAGTTACATATTTTTTCACAACTCCGTTAATATGGGTATCAAATGAAAAAGGGCTTGACTAGTAGAATAGCACTATGCAAATCCAACATGGCCGCCGCCACAAAATGGCGAATGTCGGGGGTTTTTTAAATTTTTAATTTATACTTGTGAATGTGACTTGGTTTACTTACATACTTGCCTATTTGGATATTTTCGGGATCTCTTTGTTGAAGAAATTATACTTGTAAGAATTATCATCTTTAAAACATTTGACTAATTTTCTAATAAAATCAGCAGATATTCTTTAACTTAGTTATCATCAGTAAATGATAGTCACCGAATAAGTTTGATGTACATTGCTGCTTTACTGTGTGAAATGAAATGATGAACTGTTTTTATTTCACACAGCTAAGTATATCGAAAAAGTGATGATCACTAAGTTAGAGAATAGCCCCCCAGGTCTGGTGGGAGGCTTTGTTTGAGGCTATTCGCCGTCCTACCGAACAGTTTAGCGTTCGGATACGATATATGCCGCTTGGAGACTGATTAGGTGTATCTATGGTTTTTGACGTGATAACGTCTTATAAATAAATCCCAGCTACACGCACGAAAAAGCATGACTCATTGTCACATACCGCGTGCAAGCGAGAGCGTGGAACAAGCGATAAATTAGCGTAAAATTATCGTCCGTAAACCGATTTTACAGACAAACAATTTTTTTTATAATACCTAGGTAGATGCTCCTTCCAGGTTAGGTAGATACTATCATGGCGTCTAAATTTAGCGTCGAAAAAAAAATCCCATATATCAGTAGAGCAAAGTTTAATTATGAAAATAGGCTGATATCTGTAGCGTTGTCTATGCTTTGGACCATTGAAGCCATCACCAGTGACCACCACTCCTTCTACCACCAATTCTCGATGGACCACCCGTATATTATGTCATGGTGTTTGCTGAAAAGAAAAAAAATCCATATGTTTTGTTTGCAAAATGAATCTTCTCAAATATGAGTACTGCTTACGTTGCTTCTTACTGTACTGCTCTCGTCAGTCTCTTCTGTTCTTATTTCTCTTCTCTCTTCTTCTTACTTCTTCTCTCTCTAAAACTTTGAAGTAGGCTAAAAGAGAATTGCTTACTATTTTCTTGGTCTGGGATTGTCCCATCGGGTAGTCTTCCCAAACTTGAGCAGTTCATTGCCTTGCTTCTTCGGCTCTTTGGCCTGTCTCTTCTGTTCTTATTTCTCATCTCTCTTCTTGTTACTTCTTCTCTTTCCTAAATTTATAAATAGGACTATAAGAGAAATGCTTACTATTTTGTTGGTCTGGGTTTGTGCCAGCGAGTAGTCTTCCCAAACTTGAGCAGTTCATTGCGTTGCTTCTTCCGCTCTTTGGCCTGTCTCTTCTGTTCTTATTTCTCATCTCTCTTCTTGTTACTTCTTCTCTTTCCTAAATTTATAAATAGGACTATAAGAGAAATGCTTACTATTTTGTTGGTCTGGGTTTGTGCCAGCGAGTAGTCTTCCCAAACTTGAGCAGTTCATTGCGTTGCTTCTTCCGCTCTTTGGCCTGTTTCTTCTGTTTTCTCTTCTGCTCTCTCTCGAACATCTGCAAAGCTAGTCGCTCTCTTGCCAAGGCATCAGTTATGTTGATTTTATGGCCAGCTTTTACATCTGGAACGCACAAAATAAGCCAACTCAAAACTAGAACCAAGAGGGTTCCAAAGGTGCCTTAGTCTGAGCAGAGTCCATTACAAATACAGCCGGGTATTCTATTTGTTGTCACCATCTCACAATATCATATTTAGAACTATTGGTTAATTACTTAGTGCAAATTAGTTCCATTTTTTTTGTCATATTTATAAAATTTTTAAACGATTTCAAAAAAGAAGGAAGTTCTCAATTCGTCGGAATGTTTTTATGTAAATAATATGTTCCCGATTACTCAAAGACGCCTCCGATTTGGAAAATTCTACTTTTGTTTGAAAGGGTATAACTTCCTAAGTGCTCTCATGGTTATCAGGTATCAGGATCTGATGATGAGATCCTGGAGAAATTGAGGAAACTCTTCCAATGGTATGTTGAAGTCGGTATAGCTTGTTTGATATGCCTTTGATATGGTTTCATCACTGAGATTTTCATTTTGTAAAACTTTCAACTCGAGGCTTGGGCGCAAGGCCCCCCCCCCCCCCTTTCGCATCATCCGGCGACGCTCTTGCTCGAGAGACATCTCTAAAACTTTTGTGCAAGACACTCACCAGCTTCGTCTATGTAATCATCGAACACGCCGGCCTTCTTGCTCTTGATCTTCCTGTACTTGGTCTCCAGCTCGTGCAGCATGTTGCACAGGTGCACGATCGCCTTGCACTGCTCCAGAATGTTCACGTACATGTACAGCATGTACGAACTCCACGCGAAATTCTTCTTCTGATGCGGCAAGAACCTGGGGGGAGCAAGAACGTGGCGGGTTGTTCTCTAACGTGTTCTCTAAGTTAGTGATCATCGCTAAATTAAAGCGATCGAATTGGTTTGATGTAGGTACATTGCTGTTTGCACTATGTGATATAAAAGTAACATTTCATAGCAAATCTTCAGTAGATAAAAAACATAAACATAATACCAATAAGTAAAATGTTAAGTAAGCTCAGTGGCTTTCATTTTTGAATAGCCACTGAGTTAGAAAATAGGAGTTTTGAAAGGGTTGGGTTGCGTACGGAGCCCGGCACCGGGAGCCGGACGTCATTTTTATGTTTTGTCCATTTTCCGGCCACTGACCAAACATCGAGGAGTCCGCAGAAGAAGTAGATATATAATATTCCTATGGATGAATCGATGAAGACGTGAAATATGTGAGGAGGAATCCTGCATGCCTGATAGTTGTCTAGATAATATTCTCAGGCGTGTGAATTTTACCAATCTGCACTCAGCCAGCGTGGTCAAATACGCCTAAATCTTTCTCATTCTGAGATGAGACCCTTGCTCTGTAGTGGGATGATAATGTGTTGATGATGATGATGATGATGATAATGATTAGTTCAGTAGTTTTAATGATTATCGCGAACAGACACATAATCGCGTCGGGGGACTTTATTTTATAATATGCAGTGATAGGCAGAAGGCACTCCCATAGCCGGTTAAATAAATGTGTTACAGTAACCTCCTCTCGGTCATCTGGTACAACTCCAGCACCAGCTCGTAGCGGTGCACGATCTCGTGGGTCAGGTAGCCCACCTCGAACTCCAGGTTGTCCACGTACAGCCAGCGCACGTGGAAGTACCGCCGCAAGTCCCACATCCTGCAACCAGTGGCGTGGTTCAATCATCTGGTACTTGAACTCCAGCGCCAGCTGGTAACGATGGTATCTCGTCAGGATTCCCGACACATTTGTGTACTGACGTAGGTCAACATATTTCAACAATTTTCATATCATTTCAGGCCTCGAACTCTTGGTTATCCACATACAGTCATCGAACCTAAATGTACCGCTGTCGGCCTAGAAGTATCGCCCGTGCACGGGGCTTGAAGCCTAGGCATGTATCTAATTAACACCTTTTCAACTGTGTCTCAAGTATAGCTCACGCTCTAGGTATAGACCGTCCACACTATTCGCGGAGTTACGCGCGGAGTACTCTGACGCTCGTCAAAGTCGATCGCAGCGAGCAAAACGCTCGTCCGGAGCGAAGCGAGGCTGCACGGAGCGAAACGAAGTGACTTTCCACACTACCTATTCGCCTCGTCCAACTACGATCAACTCCGCGAGCAGTGTGGATGGGCTATTACAGGGGAGCGGCACTTAGGCGCTGCGCAAGAGCATTAGCAACTTTAGTTGAAGTAACTGTCTTTTTACCAGTTTCCTTCAAGGGCTTCAACTAAACTAGAGTTGCTTAAAATTATATGAAAACGTCATAAATACCTATACGTACTTAGCTAGTTGCGAATTGCCAGTTGTTGCAACTCGGATAGAAAAATTGCTGTATCTGCGCAGCGTGACGACATCGCCATCTACGCTCTGAGCTCCCGTAGAGGCGTCGGCGACTGGCGTAGACGCGTCGGCGTTTGGTGGCTACGAGATGGAGCTTACACCCACCACGCTGCTCCAATGCTGGTTCGCGAGCTTTAAATACTATTATATCACATGATAGTGATAAAATAACCGGGATTGACGGCTCAACAAGCTCTCTGAGGCATGGGCGTGACGGTCAAGTACCAACTCCGGGCTGGCACTGAGAATTTCTTGACAGAAAAACCCAATACCTGCCAAATTTTATTAATTAATTAAACAAGTCCCTATCTGTCTCGTTTTAAATCTGTCTCAAGTCTGAGTAGAGTCAGAACTCAGAGTACGCTCTATAATAGATACCAGCGTAAGAATAACTACTAAGTAGATAGAGATAGTATCTACTCACGCGGACTGATAGGTGATGGAAGTAGAGTAGCACGCGCGGGTCCTGTCGTAGGTAGTGTAGTAGTGTTGGAGGCCATTATAGTTCGGTATCAGCTGTCTCCTTATCGAGGAGTTCATTATCTCCCGCACGCTTGACGGTCTGTTATCTGGAAACACCGGTGTGTCAGTACCTCGCTGGTCTAGTGGATGGCTCAATCGACTCAATTGGCTGGTAACATCGAGAACTAATTCGATGGGTGCCTGGAACAAAGCTGCAATCGACAAAACACAATTTTACAGGAAAAAAGATTTAGTGAAAATCTTGAATAATTACTAAACTAGGAGGCGCATCAAAACGGGTTGTATATCAAACGATGCGCTATTTTTTATGTAGTAACATATAATGTACACAAAGTAAATAGTGCTTGGGAAATACCTAAAAAACTACAAAAACGATATTACCGCTTCACACATTTAAAGTCGTTTCTGTTAAAGTCCATTGTGGTTATATTCCGGTAAAAAGTGCGAAATCAATCAAACAGCAAGTTCTGAAGTATGTACGGCAAATACAATAATAGCGTCTACCTACAGTCTTAATAGAATTAATAGTATCAGGTAGTAGGTTACCAACTTACCACCGTACGGTAATTATTTTTATTTCATGGAAAAATTACAATAGGTATTACTATTGTAATTTAAAAAAAAATATTTCAAGTGCAGCTATGTTTATTGTGAATCGGCATACAAAGTTCATTTTGAGGAACAAAGCCACAATGGCCGTTACTTGTTAACATTTAAATGATGAACAGGGAATAACGAAGCTATACCCATAGTGCTTTTGCTAAATCGGGCAGTTGTCATTTTAAAAATGTGAAAAAAAATCAGGACGTGTATTCGGGTCCGTAGATTACGAAAATGGCTTAATCGGAAAACTGCTTCTATGGCTATTGCGGTCTTATTCCAGGCACCCATCGAATTGATCATGAGGTTCTCGATTCGAATGTTGGGTAGGACCAAGTCTGGCCAATGAAAGGTAATGGTTAAGTCAAGGAATTCTCAGTAGCAGCTAGGAATTGAGAAGTTGGTGGTGTTAGAACCCCGTATCTCGGGGAGCATGCAAGATCTCTAACAAGCTATATAATAGGCACAGTCCTCCTCTCTCATAGGAGAGAAGGTTGGGGAGATCCCTCGCCACACGCGAGAACGCCAAGGGAGAACAGATTAGATCCAGTCGTACCTTTGGTCTCGTTGGTTAACATTGTTATGAGGCCGGTGGTCATTTCACTCATCAATGGCGCCATGTTCGGCGTCTCCAGAGCATTCGAAGGAGTGAATACTGCCGCAGAAACAATAATAATATCAACTATAATAGTTCCCAGCGTGTGTAGGTATATTTTAGCACTAGTTTCTGCCCGCGGCTTCGCTCGCGTGAATTTAGGTTTTCACAAATTCCGAGGGAAACGTGGATTTCCGGTTCCCATTACCGCTCTCTTTTCCAACCTTTATACAGGTACTTTCAAGGAAGTTTGCTATAGTAATCTACCTATAGATGTAGCTGTAGATTTCAGTTTTTTCAAAATCGCATGGGAACTGTGGATTTTTCCAGGATAGTAAGAGTTTAGAAAGTAGTTTAGAAAAGTAGCATATGTGTTAAGTCAGGGCATAATCAGGGCTATCTCCATTTAAAATTTCAGCAAAAACGGTTCAGTAGTTGACGCGTTATAGAGTAACAAACACACACACTCACACACACAAATTTTCGCCTTAATAATATTATAATGGTAGTGTGATTAGCCAAGTCCAGCCCTCATGTTACCACAATTGCTACCAGAGCCGGGAATAGGTATTAGGGCTGCAAGGGACTATTATAGGCCTTGGCGTTGTGTTGTTACCAGAGAAATCGTAATAATATAAGGCACTAGAAATGCAGTGTATGCGTGACCTTGTCGCCGTGCTCTCACGCGGACGTCGCCAGTGCAACGATGTGTGAGGTAAGCGAACAGACAATACAAACCACAGCACAACCTTAATGCGCTAATCCTTCGGCTTAATTCTGTCTGCACAGCATTGAGCGTAAATGTGTTTGCGTAATTGCGTAGAACTATGTTTGTGTATGTAGCAAGGCGGCGACATGCGTTTTTAACCCCCGACGCAAAAAGTGTTATAAGTTTGACGTGTCTGTGTGTGTGTGTGTATGTGTGTGTGTCTGTCTGTTCCCCTGTGCCGCTCAAACGGGTGGACCGATTGGAATGCGGTTTTTTTGTTTGAAAGGTGAATTAGTCGAGAGTGTTGTTAGCTATGTTTGATGAAAATCGATCTAAGATGGCCGTCGCTACAAAATAGCGGATTACATATTTTTTCACAACTCACTTAATATGGGTATCAAATGAAAGGGCTTGACTAGTAGAATAGCACTATGCAAATCCAAGATAGTCGCTGCTACAAAATGGCGAATGTCTGGGGTTTTTTTAATTTTTAATTTAAACTTGTGTATAATTTGAAGTGGTACACCAGCACTTCTAATGCCTCATATTATTAGGATTGCTGTGATTGTTACCCATAGTTACAAGGTCTTGCCCTGTTTTGTGTGTGTGTGTGTGTGAGGGCCCAGACTGTTCACACCGAGCTGCATATAAAGGGCTGCAGCCATTTATTAATAGCCATTTTCCCTTCTTGTTCGTGTACTAGCAGGGCGTAATTCTGGCAGGTGAGGATCAGAGCCTGTCTGATAATGGATGTTGAGAGCTGGAGTTTGGCTAACTTTAAATCCTAATCGTAAAATATAAATATTTTTAAAATACATTAAATTAATATAGTATTAAAATACATTATAATTATTATAATACTCGTATATATATTATGATATTCATATAATATGATACTCGTATATTATGTTGGTAAAATAATTATTAGAATAATAATGAATAATATGGTACTTACAGAAAAACATTGAAAATATTAAAAAATACATATTTTCTTCCGTTTTCCATTTTATCAGACCGAATGTATTTTTTTATGTTAATTGCTTTAATTGATTTTTAATCGCTCCTAGGTTTGGTAATAATAAACAAATAATTAATTCATATTAGGTACTTATGTACTTAAATTATAGGTACTTAATACTTATGCTGTTGGTGCTTAATATCATTTCATCATTCACTACCATCACCACAGTTCTTTCACCTGAGTGCCTCATCTTGTTTAGCCCTCTACCAATAACTACTTAGCGAGTTGCCTCGGCTTCGCACCCGCTACTATTCCACCATACCTACATTGTTTTGTTATACTTAATATCTACAAGTATAAATTGAAAATTTAAAAAACCCCCGACATTCGCCATTTTGTGCGGCGGCCATCTTGGATTTGCTATAGTGCTATTCTACTAGTCAAGCCCTTTCATTTTGGTTGCGCCTAACGCTTTAAAGTACCGTAGTTTAAATTATTTTGGATATAAACTGCTCAAAATTCCAAAACCTCTTCCTGGCACATACCTAATCCCTTTCTTTTCCTATCCTTTATCGGCTACACCGCAGTGCTCCGTAAGATGGGGCTAGCAGTCTAAAAGCACGATAACGAAACGATTCCCTTCAACTTCCTAACAAAGCCCCCACGTCCGTGAGCAGTTTATACCTACCAATCGACACCTATAATTACAGTCCACAACATAGATTCCCGCGCCGCCACATTTGATACCCATATTAAGGGAGTTGTGAAAAAATATGTAATCCGTCATTTTGTAGCGGCGGCCATCTTGGATCGATTTTTATCAAACATAGCTAACAACACTCTCGACTAATTCACCTTTCAAACAAAAAAAACTGCATTCAAATCGGTCCACCCGTTTGAGCGCTACAGGGGAACTGTCTGTTCCCCTGACACACACACACACACACATACATACACACACACACACACACACACATACATACATACATACACAGTACACACACACACACACACACACACAGACACGTCAAACTTATAACACCCCGTCGTTTTTGCGTCGGGGGTTAAAAAGGGATTCGATGAAAGCTCTCTAGCGACTTTGTCCGTTATTTTCAACAATTATTCAATAAATTTTTATATTTCAACCAATTTACACAAAAGCTTAATCAAAATTATACACCTCATTAGCACCTTCCACATGAATCACTCTAACTATTGGTGAAAACCGCGTGAAAATCCGTTCTGTAGTTTTTGAATTTATCGCGCGAATAGACAGACAGACACGCACGCACACTCGAAGGTACTTACGCGACGGGAAGTTAAGTTTTGTGATAGGACCAGTTTTGTGAATCCCATGACATACCGCCACATTTCGAGGCTTGTAAAGTATCTAAAGTCGAATGCTATAGGGAACTGTTTTATAATGTGAGGCTGCCCTACTTACGCGATTCGCCATACAAACGTATTACGCCTATTATTCTAATATTTCTCGCAATAGATCTAAAGTTAAGCCAGATATCAATTTATATCTCCATTATCTATGCCATAAGATAAAAAAATTAGTAAAATTATATTTATTTTGAAAGTTATGACGATTGAAAAATCACTATTTTTGGGCAAATTTTGAGGCAACTTCGTGCGTAAATAAACTATATAAGAAAGTAGAAAATTTAAAAACGACCAAAGTCTTGTCATAGGTTACTTCATAATAATTACAAATGTATTTAGTTTATGTAATAAATTGCCAAGTATTTGCTAAAATAGGCGTAATTCCAAACCTAGATTTGCATATTTTTACTTAGCCATTTTTCACTAAAAAATCATGATATCTCAAGCAAAATTTATTATAGGGGAAAGGTGAGGTAAGTGCGGTGGGAAGGGAAAGTTAGACACGAAGAAGCGGCCGATTTCGCACGATCTATCATCTATGACATAATTAGTCAACTACGAAACGTAAACAACAAATATGTCACACGTTACGTATAATTAGCTGATAATTAGCATTTTTGTCGTTTATTTTGCCTTCTTATTTTGCTAATTGTAATTTACTGCTCTTTTATTCTATTGTAGACTCGTCAGCTAGAGATTATCGATACGGATACAAATCTAGACTTTTTCCAAGCCGGGCCCCCAAAAATCCTCGACGAACACGAAGAAAGAGGAACAAACAGCAGCTAATGATGCGTAAGTATCTACATATCTACTTGGTACAAGCTGACTAAAAATGAACATGAGTAAGACGAAAATCATGTCAAAAACTCATGTCCCGCTTCACCCGATAATCGTTGAGAACTCGGTGCTCGAAATTGTAGACGAGTATATATACCTAGGACACACAGTCCAGCTAGGTAGGTCCATTTTCGAGAAAGAGGTCAACCGCCGAATCCAACTCGGATGGGCAGCGTTCGGGAAGCTCCGCGATGTCTTCTCGTCCAAAATTCCTCAATGCCTGAAGACGAAAGTCTTCGAACAGTGCGTGTTGCCAATGATGACATACGGATCCGAGACATGGTCGTTAACTATGGGCCTCATAAGAAAGCTCAGAGTCGCTCAGAGAGCGATGGAGAGAGCTATGCTCGGAGTTTCTCTACGCGATCAAATCAGAAACGAGGAGATCCGTAGAAAACCAAAGTCACCGACATAGCTCAACGGGTTGCGAAACTGAAGTGGCAATGGGCGAGGCACATAGTTCGGAGAACCGATGGACGTTGGGGTCCCAAGGTGCTGGAGTGGCGACCGGGAAGCGCAGTGTTGATAGACCCCCCACTAGGTGGAACGACGACATCAAACCAGTCGCAGAAAGCCGCTGGATACAAGCGGCACAAGACCGTGGCATGTGGAAGTCCCTTCAAGAGACCTATGCCCAGCAGTGGACGTCAATCGGTTGATAACGACGACGACGACGACAAGCTGACTCCCCCTGCTTCATAAAAATGCTAGAAATAAAAATGTTATAAACAGTAATACTAAATATAAGTTTTACGCCCAGTCTGTGTTCCGAAACGAACGAACTAAGGTCGAGTCCAGACTAAGTAACACCTTTCAAACTATATAACATGCAATATAACCACTACCGCCACTACAGCCTTATTAACGTCCCACTGCTGGGCACAGGCCTCCTGTTTCATAGGAGAGAGGGATTTAGAGCTTAGACCCACCACGCAGCTCCAAAGCGGGTTGGCGGGCTTTTGTCACATGATAGTGAAAATAACCGGGAACAACTGCCATGCTCTCCGAGACACCGGGGCAGTTGGCGGTGTGAAACACCGAATACCAACTTCGGGCTGGCACTGAGAATTTCTTGACAGAAAAACCCAATACGTAACAACTATTTGCCCGAGCCGGTAATCGAACCCGTAACCTCGTCACAGTCGAATACACTAACCACTATATCAACGAGGCAATATAACAATAGACTATTATAGCAAATTAGGTTTCAATACTAAGGGATAAAATATTATAATAAACATAAAGTATAATAGGAAAAAATTATTGCCATTTTACAAACTGGTTTTTTTATAGGTAATTTTTAATTGCACATCTAAAATACTAAACGTGCAATAAATATACTGACTTGCATACTAAATGATACCGTATTACTACTAATTTGTACAACTAATATACTGATTTGCACACTAAATTATTTCTTAGTTATGGTCCAAGAACGAGCAAAGCGAGCTCGGGACTTGCGGCACCCCAACTCAGATAGGTTAGGATAGAAGGGACAACGAACAGGGGGATGGCGGGGTTTATAAGACCCCGCCATCACCTTCGTTGTTATTTTTTTGTTTTCATACTGCCTAGAAAAAGGAACCCTGCGAAGCGAGGCTTCGTCAACTGCATTTTGTAACATCTATTTAACGATTTACTATTATATTGTATAAGGGGCAATTTCAACAAAGCCGTTTTTTCTTGAATTTCGGTGGACTTTTTTATTATTAAGTTTTTTCAACTTTGAACTATGGTTTATTGTTCTTCTTGTTATTGTTTATGCTCTTATTGAATGCCATCAACATATGTCTTATACACTCGTGAGAATACGTGTTTAAAATTTTAATGCCACCGAAATGATAAAACTAGACACCGAAATGATATAAGTAGCCACCGAAATGATAGAAACTGTCCACCGAAATTAAAATTCACTGAAAATATATTAAATATACTACTGAGCAGCCTCAACCATACACTTTAACTAAATAGATGCACTCTTAGCAAGTCTGAGTCTTGTATACTATCATGAGTGACAATGTGTTAACCTAGTTACGTATGTTCTACTTAATTTTAGATAAATTTTAGGATTTCACACAAAAAAATGCACCTACCTACAATAAAAGGAATAGAATAAAACTAAATGAAAAGACATATATTTTAATTAACGATTTTAATCTTAGCTTAGCAATAATCAGTCTTTTAATTTCTACTATTCTAATAATTACTACCATTACCATTAGTTGAAACGATTCTAATAATTTCGCACTTACTTATACCATTGGTTGAAACGATTCTAATAATTTCGCACTTACTTAAATACAGTGTAAACTCTATATGAGATTTCAGAGTAGTCGTTAAATGAAGAGAAAAAAAAATCAATATTATGATGCATACAGTGACTAATAAAGTATACAGTTTGAAAGTCTGTGACCAACCAAGAATATGATAACGTATAGATAATGCAGATGCATTATTTGACTGTGTATTTGAAGTTCCATTAGATTCTAAATCATCATTGATAATTGAGTGTGCCACTAAGGTTTGTCGAGTTGTCTGAATTTTGTATTTTTTTTTCTTATAATAATATGCTTTCGAATTGGCTGCGTTTTTTTTGCATAGGTTTCGGAGCTTGTGAGAATTTAATGCACTCCTCGAAAAAATTAATCCTGTAGCTTTTCTTCTTGCATATCTCTCTCTATCTTTTCTAAGAAACTCTTCTCGATCGCTTTTAATTCGTTGTTTTTTTTTCTGTTCGTATACTTAATCTTCTTTTTTCCTTTCTCTCATCTTTGGTCAATGTTCGTCTCGGCATTCTAAAAAAAAGTACGTCAATGATAGTTAGTAGATTAGTAGATTACAATCAACTTTGAATTCACCTGACACTTTAAAATAAATAATGTTATATGCGTAAGTATTTAAATATCACTTGCTTTAACGGTGAAGGAAAAAATCGTAAGGAAACCTGCATTCCTGAGAGTTCTCCATAACGTTCTCAAAGGTGTGTGAAATCTGCCAATCCGCTTGGCCAGCGTGGTAGACTATGGCCAAAACCCTTCTCACTCTGAGAGGAGACCCATGCTCTGCAGTGATCCGGTAATGGGTTGATCATGATGATTTTACAAAAACTGATGAACAAAAAATCAAAACTTACCTATATTTTAAAATACATAGGTGCTAAGCTCGTTATCTACTAGAATTTTCCTTTTTGGTTTGGTTTTCGTTTATTTTTCAGTGTTTTTGACCACCTACCTTCTACCTACCAACAGTTCATGTATTCTTTTTGCGACCATTTCATAAACTTTCTCTATTGAGTAAAAAAAAATTAGTGTAGAACCAAATATGGGGAAAATCGGTGTACAGGTTCAATATTTTGATGATATAAGTAAGTGTACACTTATGTCAATTTGTACATATGAATTATATGAACGTAGGTATAATATAGTTACTAAAAACTCCCTGAAAGTATGTTAATTACGATAGCGAAAAAATTATCAAAATCGGTTCATTAGTCTTTGAGATAATTGCGGCCATACATACATACATACATACATTCGTACGGGTCAAATACATAAACTCTTTTTTTGAAGTGGTTTAGTTAAAAAATTACCTGCTGGCCTGAATTTTCATCGAAACAAAAAATAATGTACAAAATAATAAAACAATCCACCGAAATGAGACAATTAAACACCGAAATGATAAAGCAATCCACCGAAATGAGATAATTAAGATTTAAAAAAACCGAAATGAGAATTTTTATCATTTCGGTGAGTTTTTTGTCATTTCGGTTGACAATTTAGCCCACCGAATCCACCGAAATGATAACACCGAAATTAGAAATACGGACAAAAATAAGCATTACAAGAAGACTATTTATTACAAGATGATATGAATATTACACAAATAAACGTATTGCCATTACGCACTCTTGAATAGTTTTTTATATGTATTAACTAATTGCAAGACAAGTTATACCTGTACACGGAAATGATAAGAAGTTTGTCACATGCCACCGAATTGAACTACTTACTTTTTTTACGGGAACACGCAGGCAAGCGGCGCATGTCCTCCCACGATAAGCACATAGACCACACTGTTACCTACATTTTAAGCGCACGAAGGGGGAGCTAGAGTTGTACTATGCAAAACTACAATCGATTAAAAAAAAACACCGAGATGAGAGAACTTTCTGGGACACAAGCATTTTTACTTACCAGTTATTAAACTAAGTAGATGTTATCATAAAAATATTTTATAACTATACTGTCACTATTCACAATTTAAATAAAAGTAGCCATATACCTAAATAAGCAATACTTTTTGAATTATGAGGGAAATTACATTGAAAAAGGTTGTGAGGACAGCTACCGAAATGATAAATTCGGGGCTTTAAAAATTTTTTATTTCCTAAACTGCAGTCCTAATCAATAAATATTTATTGTCTCGCATAGGTATCTACCTATTCTACCTAGAAAAAAATATTAGATCTTTATACTAACGTTGGACAGTACCGATTTCACCCATGCCGTGCGAATTTTGCTGTTGGGAAATCCACCCATAACTGTCCACTATAATATTATCTCCTGCGTAGTGCCCTGCGTATGCGCACACACTTGTGCACTAGAATATCTCCTGCGTAGTTGACCCTGCTTCTGTTGATATTGGCCGCTTTGGCCGAAATTCGGAGCGCTATGGTCGTAAAGTAGGTGGTCCCGAGTTCAATTTCCGGCAGGGGCAATTTGGGATTTTATAATTTCTAAATTGTCTCAGCAGGGCGATTCAGAACACTTCGATTCGGTTTCGGTTTCGACAACTAGCCTGTCGATGCGGTTATTCTGAATTAAAAATACATCTTATCGTACGATAACTTACCGAATCGATCGATAGTTACGTTATCGAAGTGTTCTGAATTACTTACCGTACGATAAGATGTATTTTTAATTCAGAATAACCGTATCGACAGGGTAGTTGTCGAAACCGAAACCGAATCGAAGTGTTCTGAATCGCCCTGCTGGTCTGGTCTGATGGGAGGCTTCAGTGGTTGGCTACCACCTTACCGGCAAAAGCCGTGCCGTCAAGCAATTTAACGTTCCGGTACGATGCTGTGTAGAAACCGATCAGGGGTATGCATACCTCTTTCAAGTTAGCCCGCTTCCATCTTAGACTGCATCATCACTTAACATCAAGTGAGCTTGTATTGTATTGTATTTATAGAGGGGACGCCGCCAGGCGGGTGGGTGATCAGTCCTATGTAAGGACCATTTCACCCAATTCCCCGTGTTTGGACACAGGTTACTGGTGTCCTGGCAGTCTACCCCCCTCAAACCTTCCCACGACTTTCGTAAACCTAAAAATGTATACCCTATAGAGAGGTGTCTTCTTTTTAGGGTTCCATACCCAAAGGGTAAAAACGGAACCATATTAATGTCACTCGGCTGTCTGTCCGTCTGTCTGTCCATCCGCCGGTCACAGGTCTGTAGCTCATAGACTAAATGAGTTGAGTAGAAAAACCTAAAATTTTGGTATTTGGTGTAGAACGTTAACCCAAAACTAAATATTGAATTAGCAATTGAATTAAATTATTTTTCAGGGGGGCATGGAATATTTTTCAGGGGGGCTTTCCCAAACATGAGAAAGGAGCCGAAAAAAATTTTTTTTTTTTAACCTAGCTTGTGGGGGAACCATTATTTAGAACTTATTAAAGTAGAGCACGAACATATATATTTTTAATTTTATATTTTTTTGCTTAAAAAATAAGGAAATGGGGGGCATCAAAGTTGTTAGTTTTAGACCATTTTTGTGATGGGGGCTATCTCAAAAACTAAAATAGTTAGGAATATGAAACTTAGGTATATTATGTACCATATACTGTATTTAGACAACAAATACTAAAAACAATGATTTATAAAGTAATTTGTAAGCTGTGATCAAAACAAACGAACACTTTTTGGGTTTTTCTTTCACGGTTAGTTGCGATGTCTAGCTCGGAAATGAAATATTTCTTACGCCCAAAATATTATGTTGTTCATAATTATGTACGGAACCCTAAAAAAGCGAGGCCCGACTCGCACTTGGCCAGTTTTTTGATAATATCGTTACCTTGCAGTTCCCTTCTTACCAATAAGTACATAGGGCACTCAGCTAAGAAAGCTGGTTTCTTTTTCTTCACACTCTGGACAGGATGGGTCTTCTATGAGTCTCATTATTGCAAGATATCTATTAAGCAGATAGTGTCCAGTTGTTATACCTGCTACCTAGGTAGTGTAGTAGAGTAGGCTAGGTTTGGGTCCGCAGAATTACATACATTTTATGTGTCATACTAAGTATAGGTGAATGGTTTTATAATGTTCTAATCCAACCTAACTTCCAATCTATACAAGATTAGTTTGTATGCGTACTACTCTTGTATAATTTGGACAATCTTGATTAAAAAGTAATTTACAATCTATATGCGACCAGTTTCACACCCTTGCGGTTTGGCTTTGTATAGAATGGAAATACACGTAACCGTGCACAAACTCCAAGAAATCACTCTATAGCAGCTGTACTGACTTCGGCCCAAAAGTTTTTGCAAAAGGTCAATGTTACGTAGGCGTAGCAGAGTGAAGTCTTTGGACAGAATAGGTATATTAGACTTCAGCAATAGGTCTGGCAATATCAGAGAACATATTAGTAACATATGTATACATTTATGGTTATAACTGCGTACGTAAGAATGATAACTCGATGCGTTATATATTAAAACCTTCCTGAAAGTATGTAAATTATTATAGTGAAACAATCATCAAAATCGGTTCATTAGTTGCGGAGATAATCGCGAACATATATACATACATACATACTTACATACATACGGGTCGAATACAGAACCTCCTTTTTTTGAAGTCGGTTAAAAATTAGTGTGCGATTCAGTATTTTAGGCGCTACTTTCGAATATTAATAGTGGGCACATTTAGTGTGCAATTCAGTATTTTAGGTGCTACTTTCGGAATATTTTGTGTGCGAAAGAGAATCAATAGATATACGATTAAATACCACCCTTTTTTAATTGATGATTTTTTATCACCTATAATCTCTAAACACATTGTTTACTTTTTAGATGTTCTTGGAGCCTTATGAATTGCGCTCAGGGCAGAAAATATCTAAACGAGCGAAGAACCATGATGATAACGAGTAAATAATATTTCAAAAACCAATGAAAATACTGTTATATAATTAGTGTGTGCTTATGATTATGATAATCAAAATATATTGGGACAGGGTAGTCAAAGCGAACTAACATGTATTTTATAATATTATTATCTTACAAAGTGTACGAAACATTATCTCCACCGTAATGTAATAGACAAATTTGTACAGAAAAAATTATTTTGTTTTGCAAAAATTGCATTGTCGATTCGGTCTAACATGCTCGCGCGCAGATTTGCTAAAAACAGTAATGAAGTGAGGGGCACCCTCCTCAGGGCTTACTGTCAATGTTTATATACCTGTCAGTTGTGGTACTGGTACAAGAGGGTGTCCTTCAGCACCATAAGGGTGCAGTATAATAACGCATACCGCATCATTATGAAATTTCCCAGATACTGCAGCGCATCGAGTATGTTTGCCGAGTCGGGGGTGCCTGATTTCTTTGCTGTTATCAGAGCACGTATAGCTTCCTTCTGGGAAAGATTGCGTAACTCTAGTAACAGCATCCTCCAAGTAGTGAGCCAGGACTTGCGCGGTCCAATGATTGCTCATTGGATCAAGATGCATCGAGATCCCAATAGGAAATAACTCTGCACACCTTCAGTGTGCAGCGTTAATTTAATATATGTATATATATATATATATATATATATAGTATTCTATATCACCTATTCTATTGTATTTGGTTTTAATTTATTTAATTAATTTTTGATATGTTTTTTGTATTTCTATATTCATACCTACTTGGGTTTTTACCTGAATAAAGAAAATTATTATTATTATTATTATTAGTATATAAACACATTACATGTTTCAAAGAACATTGAGCAAAATTCATGTTACGTCATTTCGCTTTGACTCTGCGCTAATATGTCTTGATATTTGATCCCTTACGTGCATAGCATACATATTATTATAAGTACTTTTATTTTATAATACGACTGTGTACGAACTGTCTAGTTGTGTCCTAATATCTTTTTTCTCTTTTGTGTCATTTTGCTCATCATTCAGACCGACTACTAAAAAGTTAGTTTTAATTTTAGTACTTTTGATGTTTAAATAAATGACTTTAAATAACTTTCTTATTTTATTTCCAATATTTGGTATCCTTAGCGACCATGCAAGAGACACGGTGTGGCGCCGGCACCACTGAATTTTTCATATATTATGTAAGTATAAAAGTTGGTAAGTATCTACGAAGATGATGAATACATCAATGTAATAAGGTGGATTCACGTTATTCATAATATAATGTAGATTCAGCCGTATTTTACATAGAATATAATATATTCACATTTAAAAATGTGTGAAATATTATACCTAGATACACATAGTTCTGTTATTTTACATTTCATAATATTGTCTTGTATGATTTTGTTTTATATCTGCACATTCTAAGTAGGTTTTCGAATATATAAACAAAGTTTTGACAGCGAAAAAATATTATGTTACTTAGTCTGGACCCACCCTTTTGTCAATTATTTTTATCGATTTGTAAAATAATTATTATCACATTATCCTACTAACTATAATATTATAAATGTGAAAGTGTGGATGTTTGGATGTTTGTCACTCAATCACGCCGCAACTACAAAACCGATTTGGCTGAAATTTTGAATGGAGATAGCTTATGCCCTGACTTAAAACATAGGCTTTTTAACTTTTATCCCGGAAAAATTCACAGTTCGCACGGGATTTTGAAAAAAAAAAACAGAAATCTATAGCAACAGCTATAGGTAGATTACTATAGCAAACTTCCTTGAAAGTAGGTATAAAGGTTGGAAAAGGAAGCGGGAACGGGAATCGGAAATCCACGATTCCCTCGGGATTTGTGAGAAACCGAAATTCACGCGGGCGAAGTTGCGGGCAGAAGCTAGTTTTAAATAATTTTGGGGGATAAGTAATCAATTACATTTGTAGTATCTCTGGATTTTCAATTATTTTCTTTATTTTTTAGGGTTCCATTCCTCAAAAGGAAAAACGAACCGTAAATGAAAAGGAAATAGGCATGATTGTGCATTGTACTGTCCAATGTCCATATGTCATTCTTTCTCGCTTTTGTTTTACGTGTAGCTATGGTAGCTGCATACTCTTCTTTACTGAGGACGTCTCGCTCTCTAAATGCAGGACGAGACAGCAATATTTTAGGCTCCACCCACCAACGACTTCTCGCTTGCATGGAGCGCGTTCTTAAAACAACTATTTTTCTGTTCCTCAACGTTTATTACGGTTCAAGGTAGTCGTCGGTTGGGCCGCCAGGTGCCGGTCCGCCGCCGGGCGTCGCCGGGCCGCGGCCGGGTGTGGTTGCGCGGATGCCGCGACGTACTCTCGTGCTTGCGCACTATGTCCTGGTACAACGCCTTCTCGTGGCGTATCTCGTTGTAGTCGCCTTCTGTGATGCACACAAGGGAGATGAGACGATGAAGCACTATACGGAATCATCTGGTTTAACCCTTCACTCTACCTCAACCCGTAAGGGTCTTCCGTATGAAATGAAATGCAAAAATGAAATGAAATTAAACAAAATGAAACGAAATGTACAGCTGTAAAACCAGCCTTAGGCTGTGCGTTGATAGATCCGTCAGTCAGTCAGGAGTCAGGACAAGCCTTTTATAAGTATGATTCAGAAGATAAGCTCAGTAACTTTCATTTTTAATAGCCACTGAGTTAAGTAGGCTATTCACTACACGAGCCTCGAGCCGCACCCAAGCTGTTGACAAATCCATCATCGAGCGCGTCAGTCGCTTGTGAACTGTGGCGAGCCTCGCACGTAAATATCTCTGCTGCTTGCTAACACCGCGCGCGTACCTATCGCACGACCGTACGTCAACAGTCGTAAAATTATTCTGCGTGCGCCGGGCCTCGAGTTCGCCGACAAATCTACCGCGCGCCCATACACGCATAGATTGGTCGGGCTCGGCGCAGGTGCGGCTCGTCGCTCGCGTCGTTGTGGACAAATCTGCGAGTCTCATGACGAACCGCGAACCCTATACCATTCACACGAAGATTGGTCCGCGGACTTGTCGCCAGCGATAAATCTCGCGGATTGGTGCGCCCGTGAATGGTAGGCCTTAGAGAATAGGGGGTCTGGTCTATATACTCACGTATGATATGGTACGCGTTCATGACCTCGTCCACCGGATACGTCTCACTCTTGAAGTCCTTCATGTTGGCGAACTTGCGGTAGATGTTCAGCATGCGGTAGAAGCGCTCCTGCACGCCGGCCGCGACCGAGCCCAGCTCGAACGAGATGCTGACGCCGTGGCCGTCTCGCACCTTCTCCGCGTGCTTCAGCTTATACGCCATGTCTGAAGAGTAAACCGCGAGCGAAGCGAGTGCAATTTTTTTTTCTCAGAAGATAAGCTAACAAGACTAATTTTATTGAGACACAGGCGAAGCTGAAGACCGATTTCTAAATGTCTACTGAGTAGTTTGTTGATTACAGAGGCTTACACTTCATATAGCATTACCTACTAGCTTCTGCCCGCGGCTTCGCCCGCGTGCGTGAATTTCGGTTTTTCACAAATCCCTTTATTCTCGCTTTTACAACCTTCTACTTTCAAAGAAGTTTGCTATAGTAATCTACCTATAGCTGTAGCTAGATTTCGGTTTTTTTTTCAAAATACCGTGGGAACTGTGGATTTTCTAGGATAAAAAGTAGCCTATGTAATTGTATTAAATTAAATTATTATTATTATTAAGTAAGTAACTACATAATATACTTATATGTAGTAAGGGAACCGATGAACTGAAAAATGCATGCATTCATTCGCAAAGTTAGTTTCAAAGTTACACGCAAATCTATACTAATAAATAAAATTGAAGTGTCTGTCTGTAATATCGAAATAACTACCTCATATTAAGCTCATAAAGTTATTTGAACGGTACCATAACCGAATCACACGTTTTTAAAATTTTTGTCTGTCTGTCTGTCTGTCTGTCTGTTTGAACGGGCTAATCTTCGAAACGGCTGAACCGATTTTGACGGGACTTTCACATACAAGTAGAGAATTAACCAGGGAGTAAATTAGGCTACTTTTTTTAACCAACTTTCAAAAAAGGAGGAGTTGTGTTTTTCTACCTATGTACACCGATATCTCCGAGATTTCTGAACCGATTTGCGTAATTTTTTTTTTAATCGATAGAGAAACATTGCGACACTGTCCTACAAAAAACTTGGATTCCAACTCCTCAATCCTGATGCTGTAGGGGAACTGATCCCCAAAACTAATGGGATTTAGGAACTGTCGGTTATTTAAATTGATATTGGGGGTACCAATTAAAGACTTTATCGTTGAATGAACTCGAGTAGGTACATATTCAACTCCTCAACCCTAATGCTGTAAGGAATTGCATTCCGAAATCGTGGGGATCCCACGGAATTTTTCTGTTTTGGTGACGGGTTACTACAGATAGGCTACTTTTTGTTCTGGAAAATCAAAAGTTCCCATGGGATTTTTAAAAACCTAAATCCACACGGGCGAAGCCGTGGGCATCATCTAGTATTTCTATATAATATATTATAAATCTTTTTATGGAGGATAATAACTGCTCATATAGGCTAAGCTTCGGCCCCGTGAGAGTACCCACATACCTTTGATGAGTTCCTCCGTCATTTTCAGGAGATGCTGGGCTGCGAGCTGATTGACCCATTCCATCCAAGGCGGCCTGCGAGGCCCGTCGTGCTGAGCTCCGTTCTGGGCCCGGGACGGAAATGTACCTGCAAACAAACCATCATCATCGCACTGCTGTGTTATGACCAAAGATCGGAATAGGTACCTAGTGCAATTTGGGGTGAACGACCTGAAACATTATGAATAGTATGGATATGACTGCGGGATTTCTCTTTCGCGATTTTGATACCTTAAGTATATAATGTTCAGTATCGCAGAGATTTTTCTTTTTCATGTTGTACAAACTGAGAACCAAGGAAAAGTAAGGGATAATATTAAAAAAATTACGAATTGGCATATCCACATTACGATATCATGAGAAATTGCACCGTCAATCACCGATCATTGGTCACCGATCATTGGTTATGACAGAATACTTACACTCCGCTGGGTTTTTAGTGGGTAGTCTCACAATCCCCTTCGTTTACGTAAGGGATGCGTAAATGCATTTTCCCAGCGGCCAAAAAAAAACGATCATCATCGTCATTTATTCTGCGGATGTCCGTCGCTGGACGTAGGCCTTTTCCGTTACGCGGAGCGCGAGCTGACAGCACCAGACAAAGCGCCATCTTGGCGTCAACGGAAACCATCTTGCAAATTGCAATAATGTGGTTGCCATCGAAAATCACGTATTTTCGAACACATGTGATTTTTAAAGGGTATCTTTGGCAAAGATAAAGCAGGAGAGATTGTTTGTTTGAACGTGCTAATATCTGGAAATAGGTATAGGCCAGTCAAATTTGACATTAAAATCGCAAACGAACGGCTAGTTCTGATTTTTTAATATGTTGTTAGGACCACTACCAGTAGTCTAAATTCAATTTTGCAGCTTCGAAAAACCTGTGCTAATTTTGTAGCACTTGAAAAACCGCGAAATTTTTGCACTTTTTTTGGGTTTTTCAAAATAAGTCCTAAACTATGCGTTTCTAAAAAAATATTTTTCTATACTTTTTTAAAGTAGACTAAAATTGCTACAATTTAAGACCAAAACTAGCTCTTTAAATTCAATATTTATTGAGATACAGCTCTCCAAAAATTGACAATTAATTCCACAAAAGTGAAATTTTAAGATTTGGTCAATTTTAAACCCCGATATCAGGGAAAATACTCATTTTACGAGTAAAGTTAATTGAAAAGATGTTGTTGTAAATATAATTAGCTTTAATTTAAACACTAAACAACGTCTGTAGCCCATATAGTTTACTTACAAATCCTAAAAGTTTAAAAAATGCGAAAATTGCAGTTTTCTCTTTAGTTTGTTTTGAATGTAATTTGAAAGAAAAAACCATGTACATGCACAAGAAATATGTATTAAAACTATTACTAAGTATTTAAATTAAGTATTTATAATGTTATTTATTCAAGAAAAAAATTATTTATATTATTATTGACATTTATTGATTTTTAGGAAACATATTAATCTGTATTAAAATGACATTATGAGTTCCGAGCAATATAAGTTGTAAACTACGCATTTTTGTTTAATATTTTCTATACATTTTTAAAGAAGACTAAAATTGCTACAGTTTGACATCAGAACTAGTTCTGTAGCTTCAATAATTGCCGAGATACAGCTCTCCTAAAATTAAACTTTTTTCAAAAAAAGTGAAAATTTAAGAGTTGGTCAATTTTCGACCGCGATCTTGGGGATAATACTCATTTTATGTGTAGAATTATAGGTAAAAATGTTATAGTAAATCTAATTAACTTTAATTTAAGGGTAATACGACATCTCTAGGACATATAGTTTACTCACAAATCTTAAAAGTCCAAAAAATGGGAAAACAATTTTCGTAAATTTGCTCTGCTTAGTTTGGTTTGTGAGTACCTTGAAAGGAAAAACCATGAACATCCACAAGAAATGTACATTTAATCTATTATTATAGTATTCATAATGTTATTTATGAAAAAAAAATATATTTATTTATCTTATTTTATTGATATTTATGAAGCATATTAACCTGCATTACAAAGATATTATTTTTGGTTATAATTGTTCATTAAGGTTTGTGAGTAAACTATATGGCGTAGAGACGTCGTTTCACCCTTAAATTAAAGCTAATTAGATTTACTACAACATTTTGACTATAATTTTACCCTTATAATGAGTATTATCCTCAAGATGGCGGTCGAAAATTGACCAAATCTTAAATTTTCAATTTTTTTGGAAAAAGTTCCATTTTAGGAGAGCTGTATCTCGGCAAGTATTGAAGTTACAGAACTGGTTCTGGTATCAAATTGTAGCAATTTTAGTTTACTTTAAAAATGTATAGAATATATTTAAAAAAAAATGCGTAGTTTACGACTTATATTGCTCGGAACTCATAATGTCCTTTTAATACAGGTTAATATGTTTCATAAAAATCAATAAATATCAATAATAATATAAATAATTTTTTTCTTGAATAAATAACATTATAAATACTAAATATAAATACTTAATAATAGTTTTAATACATATTTCTTGTGGGTGTACATGGTTTTTTCTTTCAAACTACATTCAAAACAAACTGAAGAGAAAACTGCAATTTTCCCATTTTTTAAACTTTTAGGATTTATAAGTAAACTATATGGGCTACAGACGTCGTTTAGTGTTTAAATTAAAGCTAATTATATTTACTACAACACCTTTTCAATTAACTTTATCCGTAAAATGAGTATTTTCCCCGATATCGGGGTTTAAAATTGACCAAATCTTAAAATTTCACTTTTTCGGAATTAATTGTCAATTTTTGGAGAGCTGTATCTCAGCAAATATTGAATTTAAAGAGCTAGTTTTGATTTTAAATTGTAGCAATTTTAATCTTCTTTAAAAACGTATAGAAAATATTTTTTTTTGAAACCCATAGTTTAGGACTTATATTGAAAAAACCAAAAGTAGTGCGAAAATTTCGCGGTTTTTCGAGTGCTGCAAAGTTAGCACAGGTCTTTCGAAGCTGCAAAATTGGATTTACACTACTGGTAGTGGTCCTAACAACATATTAAAAAATCAGAACTAGCCGTTCGTTTGCGATTTTAGCCACTTTTGGAGTCAAATTTGACTGCACTAGTACCTACCAGTCGTATTTGAAAAATTCTTTTTGCATTTGATAGCCCAATTCTGGAAGACTTATACTTAAATAGGGTTGGTTTGGTAAATCGGCTAGGCGTGGAGTGGCTGGGACGGGCGAGAATTTCACTGAAAGATCTCCCAAGAGTAGACGAATCAAAGAGTTCACACGGGATTTATAGAAACCTAAAACCGCGCGAGCGATGTCACGGGCTCACAGGCACACACACACACACACACACACACAAACAGACATTGTTGACGGCAACGCGACACGACCGACAGAGAACAGACGCATGAGAGACCTGAGAGTTAGGTAGGTACATACTTACAACCTAAAATGAATATTGAAAACTTTAACATATTGAAATCTTCTGAACTAAGTTATATAACCTTTGTTATAATTAACTACTTACCTAGTCATTAATTAAAGTAATATTAAGTATCTAATAACTAAGTAATAAAAAGTTGATTAACAATTTAACACTCTTTATCGTTCCAATTTACGTAAAACTTCTGTGCTTGGCAAATATGAAAATTGTTTTGTGTATTTTTTTACTATGTAAGTAACCTATAAAGTATCTTAGATTATATTTTTCTGACAATCTCCCTGGCGCAGTGCTGAACGCTGTGGTCTGAGAGAACTAAGTGAACGGTCCGGCTCGATTCCCCCCGCACCCCGAGCACCCCGACTCGGCTAGGTTAGGGGATGGCGGGGTCTGTAAGACCCCGGCCGCCATCCAACGAAGACAGATAATGATGATTACTGACAAAATGAAAAAACGCGAAAAAAAATTTAAAATATTTCTTGTAAGTACCTACTTAGGTAGGTACATATTTTATAAGAGTTCGCAATGTAATGCCATCAGGCTGTGTTGTGTCAAAAAGTACATGCGTTCAAATATTATGGAAAAAATTGGCTGTCTGTAAAGTCGGTTTACGGACTATAATTTTACGTGATAACGTCATAAGAAAACGCCTCTCTATCGCTTGTTCCGCGCTCAAGCTTGCACGCTCGGCTAGGCGGAACGTGACGGTGTGTCATGCTTTTACGTGCGTGCGCGCGGCGTTTTTCGATTTATAAAATGATATCATGTCAAAAATTCTGTAAAATATAGTGTGCTTTATAAAATGTAAGTAAGAGTAAGGTAAGAGGCAAAAAAGGAACCTGACTAAGTACAATGTAAGTTTCACTCTTATTCCTCCTTAGATCATAGAATTGTAGTTTGTCCGTTGATTTGTTCAATTATGAGAGGGAGTTTACAGTTTCATAACCTCTCGGCTCTACCTTAACTTCCTAAATCAACTTGCCCCCCCTCCCCCTTGTCCATCTGGTTTGTATTGGAGAAAAAGGATGATGTAACATCTGGTAAGAAAATTTTCAACATAACCTCAGATAAGTAAGTACATCAGCACACGGCCAGCGTAGTGGACTACGGCCTAAACCCTTCTCATTCTGATTCGATGACAGTTTGATAATGATGATGATGATAATTTGAAGTATGTCATGCTCTATTCAAACTTCCAGACATCCAATCCTGTCATACAAAACTACTTGTATTGGACAAAACGGAGGACATTACATCTGCCAAGAAAATTCTCAACATAACCTCAGATATAGTGAAAGACACGGACAGACGGATCGGGCTGCTGTTCACCGAGCAGAGGCAGGCGTCCGGCTGCGCGGCCTTCGACGTCGGCTACCTCACCTATGTGTTGCACGAGAAGTACCGGCGGATGGTGGATAAATACAACGTCAGTCAGTACATGTTGACGCGACTCTATCTATCCGAACTGGTATGTAGATAACCTATCATAACGGACCTAACCTATAAATTGACCAGCATTGACTATAAAGGTGTTTGCGTGATTGCGTAGAACTATGTTTGTGTATACAGTAGTAAGGCGGCAACATGCGTTCTATATAGTTTGGTCATTCCTTCCGCACACTCAAAAACTGTGGAACCAACTCCCTTTGGAGGTGTTTCCACATAACTTTGACATAGGGTTAGGTTATCATGGGATGGATCAACAAAGTCCTTAAAAGCCGGCAACGCATTAGTGGTTCCTCTGGTGCTGCAAATGTTCTTGGCAGCGGTAATAATCAATCAGGTGACCCGCTTGCCCGTTTGTCCGCAATAATATAAAAAAATAAATTTAAATAGTACACAGCATGGGCGTCGCCAGGTAGGGGCAGGGGGGGGGGGCAGCTGCCCCCCCCCTCCCTTGAGATTTGAAAAAATATAGATATGCTATATTTTGCATTAAGTATATAAATTAAATGGCGCAAATGGAAACGAGGTCAATGAAAAATTCTAATTCGAAAATAAATTAAGAGCTCGTAACCAGCTTCAAAAGCTCTGGACTGTACCAACAATACTTTGTACTTTTCCCATACTATAATATCATCAACTTGCCCCCACCCCTTGGCCATCGTCCTTGGCGACGCCCTTGGTACACAGCACTTCTAATGCCTTATATTATTAGGATTTCTGTGCCTGGATTAGTTAGCCATGTGGTTAGGTTAGGATTGGCAGAAAGTGGCCTCTAAAAACCATCAGCTTTTATTTACTTAACAGGTTCTGTATCTGGACGAGATCGAGCATCACTACTGGGAGATCAGCCACGTGTCCAACATGCTGCACGAGGTTTATTTTTTTAACCCCCGACGCAAAAACGACGGGGTGTTATACGTTTGACGTGTGTGTGTGTTTGTCTTTTCCCTCGTAGCGCTCAAACGGGTGATCCGATTTTAATGCGGTTTTTTTATGTTTGAAAGGTGAATTAGTCGGGAGTGTTCTCAGCTATGTTTGATGAAAATCGGTTCAAGATGGCCGCTGCCACAAAATGGCAGATTACATATTTTTTCATTATTTCCTCAATATGGGTATCAAATGAAAGGGCTTGACTAGTAGAATAGCACTATTTAATTCCAAGATGGCCGCCATCACAAAATGGCGAATATGGGGGTTTTTTAAATTTTTAATTTATACTTGTTTATTTTATTCCTCTACAGGTTAGCCCTTGCGATTTCGCCTGATGATAAGTGACGATACAGTCTAAGGTGGACGCGGGCTAACCTGGAACAAGTATGGCAGTTTTTATTGAACCCCTTGGTTTCTACGCGACATCGTACCGAAACGCTGAATGGCTTGGCGGTACGGCTTTGTCGATAGGGTGGTAACTAGCCACGGCCGAAGCCTCCCACCAGAAAATCTCCCACCAGGTTGAGAGGAAGTACAACGTAGCGCCGGACTTTGACGCCGAGTACGCGGACCCCACGCCCGACCCCAACGTGGCGGGGACGTTCCCGGACCACGACATCCCCATACCCACCAGACCCCCCAAGAAGAGGACCAGGTTCCACCCCGATAAGTGAGTACGCCGTAGGCGCAGTAGAGTCACGTAATAAGAGCTCTGTTCTCGAAGCTACGCACCGGTAGGTAATGTATTGTTTATTAATCTACTAGCGACCCGCCCCGGCTTCGCACGGGTAGTAATTACCCGCTACTAAGTATACCACCATACATTGTTTTAAAGGGATTAGGCAGCGTTTTCGGTGAAAGCTCCCAGGCGGCTTGACTTTTTCCGATATTAATTCAACATTTATGGTCATATTTCAACCAATTTTCATAAAACCTCAACAAATAATACACCTAAATCTTCCTCATGTATTTGTGAAAACCACATGAAACCAGTTCAATAGTTTTGAGTTTTTCGCGACTTTATTTTATAACTAGCTGAACCCCGCAACTTCGTTCGCGTAGATATAGGTTTTTATATAGGATCGGATCGGATCCCATAATTCTTTTATGTACCTAAACTAAACGTAGCCTAAGTTACTCCTTATAACATTGAAAGTTCCATTAAAATCGATCCAGCCGTTTCGGAGATTAGCTGGAATAAATAGACAGACCGACAAACATAAATTTAAACGCACACCAGTTTAAAATAAGCCGTACGTTCAAAGATCCGGGTCCCAAGTTATTTGAACCCAATACTGAGGGTTGTAATGTCTGTCATTTCTAAACTAAAAAACCTATGACCTTGAAATATTTACGGGACAATACATAAAGTACTACCTTTCTAACAAAAAAAGAATGAGTGAAATCGAACAACGCGTTAATGAATTACAGCTAAATACACGTTTTAACTTTCATCCCCTCTCCCAAGGGAACCGTGCTGAATTTCGGGATAAAAAGTATCCTATGTCCTACCTCGGAGTATAAACTCAAATCGTACCAAGTTTCATTCGAATCCATTCAGTAGTTTCGGCGTGATGCGCGGCCAAGATACAGACAGACAGACAGACAGACAGACAGACAGACAGACAGACAGACAGACAGACAGACAAAAATGAAAAAAATTGCAGTTTTGGCTTCAGTATCGATTATAGAGTGCCCTCCAATAAAAATTTTCAAAATATCTTCAATGTACAGAATTGGATCTGTTACAGTTTTATTATATTATAGATAGAAGATATTATGTAACTAAGTAGTGGGGACTTGGGGAGCAACAAAAACCCTCACTCCAGCCGCCCGCGACCCCTTGTCATTAAAAGGATGGCGTGAAACTGAACGGCCCTGCCCCCGTAGCCAAGTTACTCGTATCTATTCTCTTTCTATGATCGTTAACGCTTTAGAGCAGGGTTTCCCAAAGTTATTTATTTATTTCGCGTCATTTTTTGCAGTATAAACGCCTTGATTTTTATTAGGCATTTAAAATGCATAAATTATTAGTAAATTATATAATTTTATTATTGTGCAGAGTATGTTCGAGTATCAAAATCGCAAACTAGATGGCGATGCAATACTTTTAAATCGTGGTTAATTGCTTGAGGGTCGGCGACGCAGCCGTGCTGATGTTAAATAACGCTAACCATTCACTATAAGATTATTATTGTTTCTAAATTAAAATAAACTAAGATAAAAAAAAACTTTGGGAAACCCAGCTCATAACAATCACGATAATAGAAAGAGAATAGAATGTAATTTGACTAGGGGGGCTGATTATTGAAGTGAAACTTCTTTAGTATCGTTCAAGTGCATTTGAGAATCGATGAAACGAAAAAGCGACACCAAAATCCTTTCTCGCGTACCAGGAGTCCATGAGGAGACAGGAGGTCGTTTGAGTTCCCAGGCGCTGCACGAGTGACAGAGAGGGACAGACATACATATTCACATGGGATTTAGCATGCGAAATAATGAGATAGAATACAGTCGGTTTCCATGACCACCGCTCTCCACCTACGTTCCGTTTTTGAACCCAAATCATAGACCATTTAGACCCAAATATTTCAAAAACATAAACAAGGTTATCTAAAATACTAGCCCCGCGGCTTCGCCTGCATGAATTTCGGTTTTTCACAAATGCCGAGGTAATCGTGGATTTCCGGTTCCCATTCCCGCTCCCATTTCCAACCTTTATATACTTACTTTCAAGGAAGGTTTAGTAATCTATCTATAGCTGTAGCTATAGATTGCTATAACAAAATTCGTGTGGATTTTCCTAGATAAAAATTAGCCTATGTGTTATTCCAGGTTATAAAACTATACCTATATGTTTATTTCAGCCAAATCGGTTCACAAAAGTAGTTGCGGCGTTAAAGAGTAACAAACATACACACACATATACATACACACAAACTTTAGCCTTTATAATATTATCAGTGTGATAATGTGATTAGTGTAATCTATACTTAATATATTAATATAATATTAATATATAATAAAGCGGAAGAGTTTGTTTGAACGCGCTAATCTCGTAAACTACTGGACCAATTTCAAAAATTCTTTCACCGTTGGATATGTACGTGATCCTGGAGTGCTATAGGCTATATATGTACCACGGGCGAAGCCGGGGCGGACCGCTAGTTTATACAATATTTGGGAGCATTCGAAAACTTAGAATATTTATTCACTTCTGCCGTGTGTGAATTGCACACAGATACTTTATTTTAATTTTCCGTCTCGGAGCATGTCTTTCTCTTGTCACCAGATACCTGCAGGGTCAGTCGACGTCCACCGCGCGCTCCAGGACCAGGAAGAACAAGTGGTGGCCACTCGACTACGGCTGGGAGCCCGACCACCAGTGGTGGCGCTAGTGAACACAAGTATAGGTATCGCCAAACAAATATTCGCCTCTGAATCTAACCGCAAGGCGCGTCGCAATAGCATATTTTAGGTATCAATCACGTATCAATGGACGGACAGAAAGGGACGGAGCTAGCGCGAACCTGCGCGAGTTCGCTCTCGCACGAAGCTCAGAGACGAATATTTGTTTGGCGATACCTATACTTACCTACGAGTACCTCCACAACTGACTTCAATCTTCATCGTAATAAATCATAAGCAAAAGAGATGCGTATTAATTAAAAACATCCTCCTTTTTAGGTTACGTACCTCATCCGGGATGCGTATTTTAATGGCATTTCCAAAATAATGTTATATATACTTTCATATAGGTACAATATTTTCTTATATTTTCTCTCCACCCTGCATTACCATTAAGGCCTGCGTAGACGAGGGACCGCGGAGGACAATATTCCATCGTTCCAAATTTTACTTCAGTTAAAATTGTTATACCTACCTACTATTGAGTCTTTTAGTTGCTCTAATAACAAATACATAGTTCTATAATAGTCCATAAAAACAAATTAATAAAAATCCCCGATTGAGTTTGTTGACAGTTCTTCTCAGAACAAAGCACGTTTGAAAACGTCAGTTAATTTTAGTTAGTAATCAGTTTAGTTAGTTTCAGTTTTAAGGTGTTGTACTTAGTTCTTTAAAGGTCTTAATACATGTAAAATTGACATTCATTGCTCCAAGTTTGAATAAAGTTTAATTTGATTTGTAAGCAATGCAGTTATAGTCAAACAAACTTATCTGACCCGGTGGAATAACGGACGCCACTATGAAATTGACAACATTTAATATGCGGTGAGTGACGCTGACACCGGATCAAATATATTTGTTTTTGTACCTATGACTATAATTTTTTTACGACAATAATTACACCGAGGATTGTCCCTCATCTGCGCGGGCCTTTATAGTATTTTAACTCCTTTACCATAGTAAATTGGTACCTAATTATTCCAGACACATGCTGCAATACTGCAATGAATCTCCAATCTAAAGAGAATTCGATAATCAACGAACTGTCCTGGGGAACGAGACTCAAAGTGCTGAAAGAGCACCAAAAAGATATGACTCAGTTTAGACGCGTCGGAATATCTCACCTAACGGTTGAGAAAGACGAACATGACGAAGCTACGACCACTTCTGAAGACACCAGCATGAAGATAAAGCTGTTCAGGCTCATGTACGAAACAGTTAGAGACAGCGATTCGAAAGCAAAGAGAGCGGAATTGATCAAATCGCACTACGGTAATCAGACGTCGTTCGAAATTGGCTACATTATGGGCGATATTACGGACAAAGTGAACATAATGACGGATATATCCGCGACCGTGAAGCGTTTGTACGGAATTTGGGAGCCCATGGATCACATCAACGCGTACGAACAGATCGCTAACAAAGCGATTGAAGTCAGTCACCTTGTTGATATAGTTCGTATCGTTCATAAACGGACGCCGACAACGAGTGTTACGGGAAAAAAAGGAAAATCTAAGTAAATAATATAATAGGTACCTGTGGTCTACTCAATGACAATAATAAAGTTATTGCATCAATAATAACTCTTTTTATCACTTCACTATCACTACATAATATTTAATTACTTATTATAAAACAAAGACCCCCGCCGCGTCTGTCTGTCTGTTTGCGATAAACTCAAAAACTACTGAACGGATTTTCATGCGGTTTTCACCAATAAACATGAGACTACATCAATAGAGAGTGATTCACGAGAAAGGTTTAAATGTATAATTTGTTAGGTTTTTTTGTAAATTGGTTGAAATATGACGATAATTGTTGAAAATATCGGAAAAAGTGAAGCTGCCTGGGAACTTTCATCGAAAACGCTGCCAAAGGGATTACTTACTTTGAGCTAAAACAAAACAATGTAAGTATGGTGTGGTATGGTGGTATACTTAGTAGCGGGTAATAATTCTAGACGCTAGTCTAAAAATAAAATATAAAAATAGTCATAAGTTCATAACATTTTAATGAGTTATTATTTCTCACTTTATGTCCGGTGGCAGTAGGTACATACCCGTACCACACGAGTAGATAAGTACAGAGGGAAAGCTTCTGCAAGCGGCCCGCTGTAGGTACACTCACACATATGCGCACGTTTGTCACCAAGTGTACCGGTTAGTGGAACGAGCGGGCGTCCGTGAACCGTTGGTGAGTGTGTTTGTGTGAGTGTACCTACAGCGGGCCATTTCTATGAAGCTTCCTCTCTGTACTTATCTACTCGTGTGCCCGTACCACACGAGTAGATAAGTACAGAGGGAAAGCTTCTGCAAGCGGCCCGCTGTAGGTACACTCACACATATGCGCACGTTTGTCACTCAACTGTACCGGTTGGTAGACCGAGCGCGCGTCCGTGAACCGTTGGTGAGTGTGTTTGTGTGAGTGTACCTACAACGGGCCGTTTGTATGAAGCTTGCTCTCTGTACCTATCTACTCGTGTGCCAGTACACTGGACCCGGTAAAACTGTTATCACAATTAAAACCCATTAATATTACCTTTGATTGCTTTAAGGATTTCATAGCTATTGGTAAGTACCTACTTAATTAGTTTTTAACTAAATAAGGTTTGGTAAGTACCTACTTACGGAGGCGAAGCTGAAGATCCGCCAGACCTACCGCCTGCGCGACAACATGGCCGCGAGGCTGGGCTTCCAGATCGCCATGATCATAGGTACGCTGCTATACGCGGATATGATCACTGTGAAGTGTGATCGCAACTGCCAGATATTTTTGATGGCTGTGATCACATCTGCCAGCTATTCGTGATCGCTGTGATCACATCGGCACTCACAGTGTGAAAAATGTATATAGTTATATCCGCTGTTCTGAATTTGAAAATGGATTTAATTTGTATTTAAACCGACTTCAAAAAAAGAAGGTTATCAGTACGACAGTATAGTATGTATTTATTGCCCCACCGTTATTTTTCACAGGCGTACTCTTCATTAGCTGGTTGGACGTGACAAGCGCGCAGCCCCAGTACATCTGGGTGTTCGATCTGATGACGCCGCGCGACAAGCAGAAGCTGGTGACGCTGTGCCACGAGCTGGTGGCGGAGGCGAAGCTGAAGATCCACCAGACCGACCGCCTGCGCGATAACATGTCCACGAGGCTGGGCTTCCAGATCGGAATGATCATGGGTACGTGAACATGATCACTGTGAAGTGTGATCGCATCTGTCACATATTTATGATCGCTGTGATCACATCTGTCAGGTATTAATAATCGCTGTGATCACATCTGCCAGCTATTTACGATCGCTGTGATCACATCTGCCAGATATTCATGATCACTGTGATTACATCGGCACTCGCATTGTGAAAAAATGTATACCTATGTCGTGGCCATATCTTAGAATTGATCACTTCATGATGTTCTATTTCATGATACGGCCATCTAAAATTGATCATATCGTTTCAACGTCAACTTAATGGATATTTCCATCCACGTTTGGCCATATCATAATATTATCATATTTGCATATGTAGGGTTTCCATGATATCATAGAATAGAACATAACAGAACAAAACAGAACATAACAGAACAATATAACCATGGAGGCCGGCAGGGGGGTGCCAGGTGGTGCACTTGCACCCCTTGGGAATCTCGGGATCAACAAGAATTATTGAAATAAAAAGCCGTCTGTTGGAAATCATTTTGTAAATGTATCGAACATAAAATAAACCGGGCTTCAGATTTCGATTTTCATTTCCGACTAAAATTTCAGTTTTTTATTAACAATCATATTATTAATACCACAGCCTTGAAACATAATAATACGGCGAACATTGTAAGAAAACTAAAATCTGCACCACCTGGAAATTATTTCTGCCGGCGCCCATGAATATAACATACATCTCCTTTATCTGGGTGGTTTAATAAATTACGTAATTAAAAAAACTAAAAACCCGACTGCGTAAAACAAACTAGTTCTGGTAACTGAAAAGCAAAAAACAAGCTTTGTACTTTATAAACTAGAATTTGATAAGATCATAAACATAATTAATGTTAGAAAATGTATGGCATGCGGGGGCGAACTAATAGTCCTGAGTAGTTGGCTAAGTAATGCCCCCGCCTGCCATACATTTTCTAACATTAATTATGTTTATGATCTTATCAAATTCTAGTTTATAAAGTACAAAGCTTGTTTTTTGCTTTTCAGTTACCAGAACTAGTTTGTTTTACGCAGTCGGGTTTTTAGTTTTTTTAATTACGTAATTTATTTCTTGGTTTTTAGTGCAAAACTATGAAAAATTTTTAGATGCATATTTTTACAAGAGACAGGCCTGTGTCACTCCGCGTGTAGGTAATAGCGCGTTTAAGACCACTATTAGCGCCATCTGTTGAACACTAGAAACTTTAATAAGGTCCTTCATAATATTATTGTATTATTTTAGTGTTTGGCGATTTAAGGTTAAATTATTAGTGTTACAATAATTGATGGAAAGGGGGGAGGTGTAGGGGGGATTATGTGGAATGTGGTAGAGTGGAGTGGGAAGGGATCTATACATATAATAAAATCGTAGACTTGCCGTATCTGTACATTGAAGATTTTTGCAAAATAATAACTGGGGGATGTTAGGGATAAGTAATAGAACGTAAAAAGGCTATATTTGAAATTTTTGTCTGTTTGTCTGTTTATCTGTTTGTCTGTTTATCTGTTTGTCTGTTTGTCTGTTTATCTGTTTGTCTGTTTGTCTGTATGTTTGTGCGCGCATCACGCAAAAACTACTGAATGGATTGAAACGAAACTTGGTACGATTTAAGTTCATACTACGGAGTAACATATAGGATACTTTTTATCCCGAAATTCAGCACGGTTCCCTAGGGAGAGGGGATGAAAACTAAAACATGTATTTAGCTGTAATTCAATAACGCGTGGTCCGATTTCATTCATTCCTTTTTTGTTAGAAAGAATATACTTTAAAAATTACCGACTAATCTCTAAAAGGCTGGATCGATTTTGATGGGACTTTCACTGGCGGATGTTTACATTTTGATCTACCTAAACATCCGCCAGTTAACTTTTTACAGTTTTTAGCATGATATGAGCTCAAAGGAGCTTAGGAAAAACAAAATGATTCCTACGGGATTTTTAAAGACCAATATATATCCACGCGAACGAAGTCGCGGGTGTCCGCTTGTCTTAAATAAATTACCACCAATTTACTCACAGTGTATTGTTATTTATTTTGTTTTCTATGATTTGTCACTCCAAACTGATTACAAACACATAGATTGTATATATTTTCGTATTTGCCTTTTAAAGCCCTTTATTTTGATACCCCACTCGAGGGTCTTGAGGAAAAAAATTTTTTTCAGCTCGCACATTAAAGTGCATAAAATCCGCCATTTTGAATTTTTATTAATTTTATGTACACAGTAACATTTGCGCTGTTAAGACAAATCTAATGACGTATCATTTATCAAAATAAGTTGAGTCGTTGAGTAGTTACGAACTGACATAAGAAACAGTCATTTTCTGTGATTTATCACTCCAACTTATTTTCAAATATATAATTGTATACATTTTTGTATTCGCCTTTTAAATCCCTTCATTTTGATACCCCACTCGAGGGTCTTGAGGAAAAAATTTTTTTTCAGCTCGCACATTAAAGCGCATAAAGTCCGCCATTTTAATTTTTTTTTTAATTTAGGTACCCTATAACACTCGCGTCATAAAGACAAATCTAATGACGTATCATTTATCAAAATCCGTTGAGCCGTTTATTAGTTACACGCGGACATAGGAATGGACATACATACACACAGGTGAAACACATAACCCAGTCGGGTAAAAAGAAATAACAACGAACCTAACCTATCGGAGTTGGAGTGCCCCAAGTCCCGAGTAGAAGAGCTAAATTATAAGCTTGCCTGTAAAAAAATCCATTAGGTTTATTTTTTATTGTTTATAATTATTTGATTGAGGTCAAATTCGTGAAAAGTACAAGACAATGCTGGAGTTGTACAGACAGATGAACAACAAGCACACCAACAAGTCTAGACTGATTCTGCCCAAAGTGCCGAAGATGAGGCCTATACATTACTTGTGGAGGTGAGCTGACATTGCACACAATATGGATTCTATTTTAATGGTGGACAATGTAGGTAGGTACAATGTACTTAACTAGGTACAAGTCAAGTACATTGCAGTGTTGCGTTGTGTTTGAAAATCTAGAAAAAAAAAAAAACTTTTCCAGGATGGAGTACATTAGCGCCTTAGAGATAGAAATAGACAGACTGGTACACATCCTGGAGCAGCTGCCTCTGGAGTACGTCGAGGACTACCACGAGGTCCGCACTCACAGAGACAACACGACAGGGAAGCTGAAAACACTCAGGACCGGAGGGTCGGCCGAAGAGCTGGGTAAGCGCTCTGTTACCGCAGATATTTAGAGAGAAGATGACATGGAAATGGAGGCAAGAGGAGTGGAGAAGAATACATGACATGCCATGTATCTATCGCGAGATTTACGGCCTGATGGCGGCTAGCCTAAGCGTAATAAGTTTTGTCACTTTCTTACTTTATGTCAAGTGACAAAGACAAAGTTCTAGCTATCTGATACTTATCAGAATGTGGTGAAACAGACCCTTAGTCGGCAAGAGGCCATTCTGCCCCATGTGCGCCTCATAAGGCGCCTCGGTTATTTCACCGGTAGGTATCAGAAACGTTGACCGAAAGCGTGTCGTGTGAGCAGAGTGACACGTCAACCAGTGGCAGGTGTGGCAACACTTACTCTATGATCAATAAATAATGTATTGCATGTCCTCTAAGTTCCAGTTCCGGAAGCCATTTTGATACCTCTTATAAGATATTATGCTGGAGTCTGTGTGTATTAGCTCTCGTGAATTGTAATAGGTTTATTAATTAATACTCTAATAAATATGATCTAGGTAACCAAGTAAAGTGATTTCATTACAATATAATATGACAACCAAGTTCTCTTTGCTTGTTGCTCTGCAGAGGCGTTGCTAGCTCGCAAGGAGCGAGAGGTCAAGCGGAACTACAGGCAAGAGTTCCTGAGAGAGAGGCTGGGCCTGCCCGCCAACACCAGCATGGACAACTACCCTCATTTGGACAATCATTAAAGAGTTATTCATACATTGCAAAATGCCTATTTAATCACAAAAGCTTGAGGGACGTGTACGTTTGGCTTAGTTGCGACAGAGATTAATGTCCCCCACAGCATTGGAGCAGCGTGGCGGTTCTAAACACTAAGTAAATCCCTCTCTCCTGGAAAAAGGAGGCCTGTGCAGAGCTGTGTGCTGAGCAGTGGGACGTTAAATCAAATCAAATAAACTTTATTCAAAATTGGTACACTGTACACTTTTTGAACGTCAATTTAGGTACAGGCAATGGTGATAATTATTTACGGAAACTTAAAACTAAAACTACGAGGGTTCCAAACGCGCCCTGGTCTGGTTAAAAGGCTGTAGTGGTGGTGGTGCTGGTAGTATTTATAAAATAAAATATTGTTTTTAAGTAAATCTTTATTTGCCATCGTGCCAGTCACTCTAGAACCACTTATAGTCGACCTCCCACCCGTAGTCGATGGGCCACCACCGGTTGCGGGGCCGGCGCGGCTTCCTGTCCACCGCTTTGCCCTGCTTCATGTACATCTCTCTGTCCTTCTTATTCTGTTTCATTCTCTTCTTCTTTTCCATGTTTCTTATTTTCTCGATCTCTTTGATCTTCGCGACCATTGAGTCTGCCTGTTAAAGATTATGGATGTCAGAGTCCTGGCCATATTCACAGTAGGCCAGGGCACCGCACTTTTGTTTAAACGATCACCACAAAAATGCTCGCCATTTTTGTGGTGATCGTTTAAACAAAAGTTTAAAAAAATAATAAAATTGCTTCAGCCAATGGCCAGTCCGGGCGCGTGGTTTATTAAATAGAGGTTATTATTTTTAACCCCCGACGCAAAAACGACGGGGTGTTATAAGTTTGACGTGTCTGTGTGTGTGTGTGTGTGTCTGTTCTACCGTAGCGCTCAAACGGGTGAACCGATTTGAATGCGGTTTGAGAGTTGTTAGCTTTTTTTGATGAAAATCGATCCAAGATAGCCGCCACTGCAAAATTACATATTTTTTCATAACTCTCTTAATATGGGTATCAAATGAATTGTTATTCATCTACAAGTTAGCCCTTGACTGCGATCTCACCTGATGGTGAATGATGATGCAGCCGAAGGTGGAAACGGACTTACCTGGAAGTGGTATGGCAGTTTTTATTAAATCCATACTCCTGATCGGTTTCTACGCGGCATCGTACGGTAACGTTAACTCGCTTGGCGGCACGGCTTAGTCGATAGGGTCGTAACTGGCCACGGCTGAAGCCTCCCACCAGACCAGATCAGATTTACAAGATCAAATCGCTGTCGAGGACTATTTTTTATTGGCCATTGAGCAAAGAAGACGACCGCCCTGGTGCATTGGTGACCGCTTTGGTCATCCCGAAGAACCGCCTTGGTCATCCGTCTGGTCTTGGTAATTGCCAATTTTCTGCCAATAAATTCTCAGTGCCAGCCTGGAGTTGGTAGTTGGCGGTGTTTCACCCCCGTGCCTAGGAGAGCACGTTAATCAAGCGGGCCCGGTTATTACCACTATCATGTAACAATAGTCGTCAAAGCCCGCCGACCCGCATTGGAGAAGCGTGGCGGGTCTAAGCTCTCTCTCCTATCAGAAAGAAGCCCTATGGCCAACAATGGGACGTTAAAAAGACTTTAGTGGTGGTGGTGGTGTTACCTGGGCGACGGCTTCCGCGTGTTCCTCGCCCTGGTCCGCGTCGCGGCCGTACTTGGCGCGGATCTCGTGGAGCATGTTGAGCAAGTGGAACACCTCGAAGAACAGCTTCTGGATCAGCTCCGTGTGCTTGATCATCTCGAACAGGGAGTCCATCTTGTACTGTACGCCTCGTTGCGCGAGACCCACCATTTTCCGGTAGCTAGAATGGAATATGGCCACTCATTTTGATTTTTAGCTCTCCGTTTTCTCTGGTCCATCTGTGTGTCACTCGTGCGTCCACTTGTCCGTCTGTCGTGCGTCTGTCTTGTGTATATTCTGCGTTTGTTCCTTGTTGTTGTTATTTTTCCGACAATTTCAACAATTATCGTCATATTTCAACCAATTTAGACCTTAACAAACTATACACTTGAACCTTCGTCATGAATCACTCTGTCTATTGGTGAAAACTGTATGAAAATCCGTTAAGTAGTTTTTGAGTTTATCGCGAACTGATAGGCACACACATAGACACGGCGCGGCGCGGCGGGGCACTTCGTTTTATAATTTGTAGTGATGATTCTGTGATAATGCGGAATTTCCCATAGCAGCCTCGGTTACCGCTCGAGTACGAGCTGATGAGCGCCAGCATGCGACGCTTCAAGTTACCGCTCGAGTATCTCAGACATGACGTAGCCCAGCTCGAAGTGCTGCGACTCCTCGTTCATGGAGCGGATGGCGGTGAGCGCGGCGTCGCTGACCTGCGTCGCGCCGCGGTCGTTGTACGAGCTGATGAGCGCCAGCATGCGACGCTTCAAGTTACCGCTCGAGTATCTCAGACATGACGTAGCCCAGCTCGAAGTGCTGCGACTCCTCGTTCATGGAGCGGATGGCGGTGAGCGCGGCGTCGCTGACCTGCGTCGCGCCGCGGTCGTTGTACGAGCTGATGAGCGCCAGCATGCGACGCTTCAAGTTACCGCTCGAGTATCTCAGACATGACGTAGCCCAGCTCGAAGTGCTGCGACTCCTCGTTCATGGAGCGGATGGCGGTGAGCGCGGCGTCGCTGACCTGCGTCGCGCCGCGGTCGTTGTACGAGCTGATGAGCGCCAGCATGCGACGCTTCAAGTTACCGCTCGAGTATCTCAGACAAGACGTAGCCCAGCTCGAAGTGCTGCGACTCCTCGTTCATGGAGCGGATGGCGGTGAGCGCGGCGTCGCTGACCTGCGTCGCGCCGCGGTCGTTGTACGAGCTGATGAGCGCCAGCATGCGACGCTTCAAGTTACCGCTCGAGTATCTCAGACATGACGTAGCCCAGCTCGAAGTGCTGCGACTCCTCGTTCATGGAGCGGATGGCGGTGAGCGCGGCGTCGCTGACCTGCGTCGCGCCGCGGTCGTTGTACGAGCTGATGAGCGCCAGCATGCGACGCTTCAAGTTACCGCTCGAGTATCTCAGACATGACGTAGCCCAGCTCGAAGTGCTGCGACTCCTCGTTCATGGAGCGGATGGCGGTGAGCGCGGCGTCGCTGACCTGCGTCGCGCCGCGGTCGTTGTACGAGCTGATGAGCGCCAGCATGCGACGCTTCAAGTTACCGCTCGAGTATCTCAGACATGACGTAGCCCAGCTCGAAGTGCTGCGACTCCTCGTTCATGGAGCGGATGGCGGTGAGCGCGGCGTCGCTGACCTGCGTCGCGCCGCGGTCGTTGTACGAGCTGATGAGCGCCAGCATGCGACGCTTCAAGTTACCGCTCGAGTATCTCAGACATGACGTAGCCCAGCTCGAAGTGCTGCGACTCCTCGTTCATGGAGCGGATGGCGGTGAGCGCGGCGTCGCTGACCTGCGTCGCGCCGCGGTCGTTGTACGAGCTGATGAGCGCCAGCATGCGACGCTTCAAGTTACCGCTCGAGTATCTCAGACATGACGTAGCCCAGCTCGAAGTGCTGCGACTCCTCGTTCATGGAGCGGATGGCGGTGAGCGCGGCGTCGCTGACCTGCGTCGCGCCGCGGTCGTTGTACGAGCTGATGAGCGCCAGCATGCGACGCTTCAAGTTACCGCTCGAGTATCTCAGACATGACGTAGCCCAGCTCGAAGTGCTGCGACTCCTCGTTCATGGAGCGGATGGCGGTGAGCGCGGCGTCGCTGACCTGCGTCGCGCCGCGGTCGTTGTACGAGCTGATGAGCGCCAGCATGCGACGCTTCAAGTTACCGCTCGAGTATCTCAGACATGACGTAGCCCAGCTCGAAGTGCTGCGACTCCTCGTTCATGGAGCGGATGGCGGTGAGCGCGGCGTCGCTGACCTGCGTCGCGCCGCGGTCGTTGTACTATAGGTGCAGTGAAAGTAATAAAATAAAATCCAATAGAGATTTCACGGACATATGTTGTATTCTCGCACTTTTAGAGTTATTATTTAGTACAGATTTAATCTTCCGGAAATGAAACTGTCTCAGGCTATAGGACCATCACTGAGGTCTGATCTCACCGGGATAACAAAATAGAATGATATCAAAACAGAATCTGGAGCCGACCTTCCGGCTCTAAAAACGGAATAATAACATCGCGCACATCGAAGGCGCAGGCTGAGACAGCTTCTACATTTGAAAAATATAAACACTTATAATCTCTTGACACACAAAAACGGCCGGCGAGAAAAACCAGCCAGGAAAACTGTGGAGGTTGCAACGCTGCCATGAGGTTGCACACCGCCACAGATGCTCCCCCACGAAGTCATGAAAACAAAGAAAAAAAGAAATTGTTAAACAAGTTTTAAATGAAATTTACGCACGCTAATGGCAACTTAAAATGAACCTTACGACCTGACCGGGTCCTAACAACTGGTTTACCCAAATCATCCAATTCCGTAGGATCCAACATATATGCCGGTTTCAACCTATCCACTGAAACTTTCTCAGGTCTACCTTTCAAATCTACTGTAAAATACTTGTCTCCACTCTTTAAAACTTTAAAAGGACCTACATAAGGTGGCTCTAACGCCTTGCTAAAAGGACCTCGACGAACAAAAACAAACTCCGAAGATAGTAAATCCTTCGGAATATGAAAGATCTTTTTGCTACTATGGTTAGATGCAGGTGTTGGAGATAGGGATTTCAGATTTGATCTAAGTCTATCCAAAAAGAAAGAAGGATCGTCAATATGATTCTTAGAAGGATTAAAAAATTCACCTGGTAGCCGAAGAGGCTCACCATACACGAGCTCCGCACACGACGCTCCTAGGTCCTCCTTCCAAGCGCTCCTGATCCCCAAGAGCACCAATGGAAGGACTTCTGTCCACCTTGGATTAGCGTGACACATAATAGCTGCCTTCAGCTGCCGGTGGAACCTTTCTATCATCCCGTTAGCTTGAGGATGATAAGCAGTGGTCGTGTGATGCTCAGCACCTGTTAGTTCGATCACCTTCTGGAACATATGTGAGCAAAACTGTGAACCTCGATCTGTAGTGACGCTACGAGGCACACCAAACTTCGCCAGCCAACCAGAAATAAAAGTTGAAACGCAGGTTTCCGTTGTAATATCTGGCATGGGAAGGGCTTCAGGCCAGCGCGTAAACCTGTCAATGATAGTTAGGCAATACTTCATGCCAGCCGAAAATGGCAACGGACCTATGATATCCATGTGAATATCTGCAAATCTTTCAGAAGAAAGGGGAAATTTAGAAAACGGTGCGGTAGTGTGACGCACTACCTTCGATGATTGACATGCCTGACACGCTCTTGTCCATACGCGGCAGTCTTTTTTCATACTAGGCCATACGAAGCGATCTGAAATTAATTTATAAGTAGCGCGAATCCCAGGGTGACTGAGATTATGGAAACTTTCAAAAACATTCCTCCTAAGTTGCGGAGTTACATAAGGACGTGGTTTACCTGTTGAAACGTCACATGTAATTTTTACCCTGGTGCCTGGAATAGTAACCCGAGCCAACGTCAACGACGTTGTGTCATTCAGTGTTTTTAATTCCTCATCGGCTTCTTGAGATTTCGCTAGCGCTACAAGTATGTCTTGAGCTGTGACGCTCTCCACACGAGAGAAGGTATCAGCCACAATATTCTCAGCTCCTTTGACATGTTGAATGTCAGTAGTAAACTGCGAAATGAAAACAAGTTGATTAAGCTGAATAGGTGGAAGCTTCTCTCGTTTTTGTGTAAACACATAAAGTAATGGCTTATGATCTGTATAAATCGTAGCCGGTTGAGCTTCTAGAATGTGTTTAAAATGTTGCACACTCTCGTATATGGCTAATAATTCGCGGTAATAAGCCGGCCAAGACGATTGCTTGGGAGTCAGCTTCTTACTGAAAAACGCTATAGGTTGCCAGCCCTGCTTCACTTCTTGTTGAAGACATGCACCGACATGAGAACTCGATGCATCTGTAAATAATCCAAGTCTAGCATCAGCGACTGGATGAGCTAAAAGTGTTGCGTTAGCTAAACTTTCTTTACACATATTAAAACTACGCTCTAAATCAGCAGTCCAAGTAAATGGTTTAGCACCTTTACCTTGAATTTCTGATAAGGCATCAATTAAAGGAGCTTGAAAACGCGCTATGCTAGGGAGAAATTTCCGATAAAAATTAATCATACCAAGAAATCTTCTTACTCCTTGTACAGTCTTAGGTAGAGGAAACTCTTGAAGACTTTTAATGCGATCGGCAGGAGGGCAAATCCCAGCCGCGCTAATTTTATATCCCAGAAAACGTACCTCCGGGACATTAAAATGACATTTCTTTTCATTAATAACTATACCGTATTCTTCCAAACGTTTGAAAAGAATACGCAAATGCTCAGTATGTTGTTGACTATCTTTTGAAAAAACGAGTATGTCATCAACATAGGCAAAACAAAAATCTAGACCACGAACAACTTCATCGATAAATCTTTGAAAAGTCTGGCCTGCATTTCTAAGACCAAAGGTCATGAAAGGAAATTCGAAAAGACCGAACGGGGTAATGATAGCTGTTTTACAAATATCCTCTTTCGCTACCGGTATCTGATGATACGCTTTAACTAAATCTATCGTGCTAAAAATCGTTGAGCCAACTAAATTTTGGTTAAAATCGCCGATATGACGCACAGGATATCTGTCTGGAATCGTGCGCGCATTTAAAGCGCGGTAATCACCGCATGGACGCCAATCAGATTCACCTTTCGGCGCTAAATGAAGTGCCGAAGACCACGGACTATCCGAAGACCTTGCATAACCACAAGCTAACATGCTATCGAATTCTTTCTTAGCAATAGCTAACTTCTGTGGAGCAAGTCGGCGTGGACGGCAGCAAACCGGAGGACCATCCGTTGTCCGGATGTAATGAACCGTATTATGTTTAATCTCCCGATCCGGACCAGGCGGGCGAGTAAGAGCGGGGAATTCAGCTAAAATATTATTACTCGAAACTAAAGTTTTCACACTCGCTTGTTCGTGAGAAATAATTGATGCAACGCACGATAGGCCAGTCGAACCATCTAGAATTCGACCTGACCTACAGTCTGGCAATAAATTAAAATACGCGAGAAAATCTGCACCTATAATCGCAGTTGTAACATCGCAAATGATAAAATGCCAATTAAAATCGCGCCTTAATCTAAAATCCAACGATAATAAAATTGTCCCAAAAGTCTTAATATCGCTGCCATTTGCCGCACGCATACAATAGTCGGCCATTTTGGGTCGACTATTCAACCATGAGACCGGATAACAAGAAACATCTGAACCAGTGTCGATTAAAAATCGTCTATTGGTTCGGATATCATTTACAAAAAGACGGCGACTACGAGACGACAAATCAGGTACCGTCGCTACTGATTGTCGCTCAAGTTTTCCGATTCTTTAAAAGAACACGGTTTAATACATTTATGGGCACGCGCTGCGTATTTGCGATGATACCAGCATAAATCGCTGTTGCTATTATTTAAATTATTGCGAGAAGGGGACGGTGATAAAAACCGCCTATACCTAAACCTATTTCTCGATTTACTCCTATGTCGCGAAAATTTTTTATTATTTTCCTTAATTTCTGAAATTTCCCTCGATAAACTCTCTAAACGAGTGACTAGCGCATCTAAATTAGTATTTGAAGAGCATGCCGCGTTATTAATCGAAGAGGAAGAATTAAGAATATTCGGCGAAACTTCTAGAATTTTGTCCGCCAATTCTGCTATTTTGTCTAAACCCAATTCCGATTGAACTGCCAAAATTGCCTGTAAATGTTGCGGTAAACGACGCATCCATAATTGCCGTAAAATATTCTGATCCGTAAGTGCATGACCAGCTAAAGAGCGTAAGTGCCGCAAAAATTGAGATGGCTTCCGATCACCTAACACTTCGTCACTTACCAACTGCCTGACCCTTTGTTCTTCAGATGTGGATAATCTCCGAATTAATTCCTTCTTAAGAAAATCAAATTTCCCTGACACCGGAGGTTGTGTAATAACATCCTCGACCTCGCCAATGATTCGCGAGTCCAATTGTGCCACAACATAATCAAATTTGGTTTGATCCACCGTGATACCTGAAATCGCGAACTGAGCCTCGACCTGGGCAAACCAAATGCTCGGCCGGTCAGACCAAAAGGGAGGAAGCTTAGCTGAAACTTTACAAATTTTTGATTCCTGACCCGTGGGGGAATCCGAAACACTCGCTAATTGCGAACGTAACACTTCATTTTCTTTAAAGATTGGGAAAGTTTTGTCGGCCAACTCTTTAAGTTTTAATTTGAGAGCATTATTTTCATCTTCCAATTGTTGGCATTTGCTTTCCATAATGTTAGTTCCTAGAAAATTTTAAAATATTCCTGAAAAATATTAATATATATGACACATGAACGTAAATTAATAAAATAATGTCTCTAATGTTCACTCCACAAAATGGCCGCTGAAAATTTTCATTGTATATTTATGATTTCATAATTCAGAATGTCTTCCAGAAATTATTAAATTGAATTATTATTTTATTTGAAATGTTCGTTAAAATTTTCAATAATTCGCCAACATTTATTTCTTCACTTCATTTTCAACTCAATTTTTAAATTTCATGTTATTCAATGTGTACACTAAGCTTATACAACGTGTACACTATGTACTCCTTAAGTGACGTCATACGTAACACAATTATAGGACTTCTCTTCGTCGGTGTCACCAAATATAGGTGCAGTGAAAGTAATAAAATAAAATCCAATAGAGATTTCACGGACATATGTTGTATTCTCGCACTTTTAGAGTTATTATTTAGTACAGATTTAATCTTCCGGAAATGAAACTGTCTCAGGCTATAGGACCATCACTGAGGTCTGATCTCACCGGGATAACAAAATAGAATGATATCAAAACAGAATCTGGAGCCGACCTTCCGGCTCTAAAAACGGAATAATAACATCGCGCACATCGAAGGCGCAGGCTGAGACAGCTTCTACATTTGAAAAATATAAACACTTATAATCTCTTGACACACAAAAACGGCCGGCGAGAAAAACCAGCCAGGAAAACTGTGGAGGTTGCAACGCTGCCATGAGGTTGCACACCGCCACAGTACGAGCTGATGAGCGCCAGCATGCGACGCTTCAAGTTACCGCTCGAGTATCTCAGACATGACGTAGCCCAGCTCGAAGTGCTGCGACTCCTCGTTCATGGAGCGGATGGCGGTGTGCGCGGCGTCGCTGACCTGCGTCGCGCCGCGGTCGTTGTACGAGCTGATGAGCGCCAGCATGCGACGCTTCAAGTTACCGCTCGAGTATCTCAGACATGACGTAGCCCAGCTCGAAGTGCTGCGACTCCTCGTTCATGGAGCGGATGGCGGTGAGCGCGGCGTCGCTGACCTGCGTCGCGCCGCGGTCGTTGTACGAGCTGATGAGCGCCAGCATGCGACGCTTCAAGTTACCGCTCGAGTATCTCAGACATGACGTAGCCCAGCTCGAAGTGCTGCGACTCCTCGTTCATGGAGCGGATGGCGGTGTGCGCGGCGTCGCTGACCTGCGTCGCGCCGCGGTCGTTGTACGAGCTGATGAGCGCCAGCATGCGACGCTTCAAGTTACCGCTCGAGTATCTCAGACATGACGTAGCCCAGCTCGAAGTGCTGCGACTCCTCGTTCATGGAGCGGATGGCGGTGAGCGCGGCGTCGCTGACCTGCGTCGCGCCGCGGTCGTTGTACGAGCTGATGAGCGCCAGCATGCGACGCTTCAAGTTACCGCTCGAGTATCTCAGACATGACGTAGCCCAGCTCGAAGTGCTGCGACTCCTCGTTCATGGAGCGGATGGCGGTGAGCGCGGCGTCGCTGACCTGCGTCGCGCCGCGGTCGTTGTACGAGCTGATGAGCGCCAGCATGCGACGCTTCAAGTTACCGCTCGAGTATCTCAGACATGACGTAGCCCAGCTCGAAGTGCTGCGACTCCTCGTTCATGGAGCGGATGGCGGTGAGCGCGGCGTCGCTGACCTGCGTCGCGCCGCGGTCGTTGTACGAGCTGATGAGCGCCAGCATGCGACGCTTCAAGTTACCGCTCGAGTATCTCAGACATGACGTAGCCCAGCTCGAAGTGCTGCGACTCCTCGTTCATGGAGCGGATGGCGGTGAGCGCGGCGTCGCTGACCTGCGTCGCGCCGCGGTCGTTGTACGAGCTGATGAGCGCCAGCATGCGACGCTTCAAGTTACCGCTCGAGTATCTCAGACATGACGTAGCCCAGCTCGAAGTGCTGCGACTCCTCGTTCATGGAGCGGATGGCGGTGAGCGCGGCGTCGCTGACCTGCGTCGCGCCGCGGTCGTTGTACGAGCTGATGAGCGCCAGCATGCGACGCTTCAAGTTACCGCTCGAGTATCTCAGACATGACGTAGCCCAGCTCGAAGTGCTGCGACTCCTCGTTCATGGAGCGGATGGCGGTGAGCGCGGCGTCGCTGACCTGCGTCGCGCCGCGGTCGTTGTACGAGCTGATGAGCGCCAGCATGCGACGCGGGAAGCGAAACGCCTTCTCACGGTCATCGTCCTCCAGCGTGGTTTGTGATAACCCTGAATGAAAACCGCATTCGAATCGGTTATACTAGAAACGAAGAGTCCTGCTACAGTGTAGGTAATACTTAGTCTTGTATAGTTCGCGAAAGAACTTAGGTCTCTTAAGATCGCTCCTTTATGCGAACTACGCGACTTAGTTCCCAGATTGGCAGATCCGCAACTCCTTAGTTCATACTTCTCTATGAAAGAGTATCTAAGTGGAAGCGACCAAGAGTGAGCGAGAGCGCGGCTTCGTCCTAACTGCACGTAGTTCACATTTCGCATCGTTCGTTTCTGACTCTGTGGTTCGTTTAGTTGATCGGTCTGCGGTGAGCGGTCAGCGGAGTGTCAGTGTGATCTGCCTTTCTCTGGTTCAAAACGGGAACTAGTGAACTAAAAGAGCGACCTAGTTCACTTAGGAACTGGGAACTAAACTGACCGCTCCCGAGTCCCGGTCGAGAACTGTAGGTACTATGCGCAAAACTACAGTGTAACATAATGAAAAGTGTAGGTATAAATGTATGCGGTGATAGCCCAGTGGTTGCCTTGGGCCTCCGTTTCGGTGGGACCGAGTTCGATCCCCGACACGCACCTCCAACTTTTCGAAGTTATCACTCCCTTTGACGGTGAAGGTATAAACATCGTGAGGAAACCTGCACGCCTGAGATTTGTCCGTAATGTTCTCAAAGGCAATGAATATAAAATTATTTTGCTATAATCCGCTAACAGTGACAAATTTGTAGGCACAACACCACACAATCTTGTAGGCACAACACCACACAATCTTGTAGGCACAACACCACACAAATTCACCACAAAACAAACTCGACGATCGTTTCGCTCCGACACCGGAGCATCTTCAGGAGATGTCGACTTCACAACGGACGATTGCAAAGTGAGTTCGTGTCGAATGAGCGGTCTTATATATACTATCCCCGCTTAGTCATCTACCCTCCTTTCTCTTTCTCTCTGGCCACGCCCCCTAAATATGTTGAGCAACGGTGAAGATGACACATTTATTTGCTCATTCAGCAATTCGACACTTCTACCGCTGTGCCCAACTATTTCCAATTGTTCCAACACGCACAGTCTTAAACTTTTACAGCATGTGTGTAAAATTTCAAATGTATGACCCTCGTCTATCCTATGTCCACTATCCAAAAGATGTTTTGCGAAATGAGATCTTTGAGGCTGGTTGTTTCTAAAGGCAGCCATATGTTCTTTATATCGAGTTACAAAATTGCGCCCAGTTTGACCAACATATATAGCACTACATTCGGGGCACTTGAGTTTGTACACACCTGACTTTTGTCCATTATTTAATTTATCTTTACCATTACAAATTCTTCTGAGCGTATTATTTGTTCTAACACGCTGCTTTTAGAACAAATAATACGCTCAGAAGAATTTGTAATGGTAAAGATAAATTAAATAATGGACAAAAGTCAGGTGTGTACAAACTCAAGTGCCCCGAATGTAGTGCTATATGTATATGTTGGTCAAACTGGGCGCAATTTTGTAACTCGATATAAAGAACATATGGCTGCCTTTAGAAACAACCAGCCTCAAAGATCTCATTTCGCAAAACATCTTTTGGATAGTGGACATAGGATAGACGAGGGTCATACATTTGAAATTTTACACACATGCTGTAAAAGTTTAAGACTTTGCGTGTTGGAACAATTGGAAATAGTTGGGCACAGCGGTAGAAGTGTCGAATTGCTGAATGAGCAAATAAATGTGTCATCTTCACCGTTGCTCAACATATTTAGGGGGCGTGGCCAGAGAGAAAGAGAAAGGAGGGTAGATGACTAAGCGGGGATAGTATATATAAGACCGCTCATTCGACACGAACTCACTTTGCAATCGTCCGTTGTGAAGTCGACATCTCCTGAAGATGCTCCGGTGTCGGAGCGAAACGATCGTCGAGTTTGTTTTGTGGTGAATTTGTGTGGTGTTGTGCCTACAAGATTGTGTGGTGTTGTGCCTACAAGATTGTGTGGTGTTGTGCCTACAAATTTGTCACTGTTAGCGGATTATAGCAAAATAATTTTATATTCATTGTATATCATGGAATTCCGCAAAGTAACGCCTGCTTCCATTCAACGTTCTCAAAGGCGTGTGAAGTGAAGAAGAAAGAAGAATCCCACCACAATCGGTCAGCGTGGTAAACCCTTCTCACTCTGAGGCTCGTGCCTTGTAGTGGGCCGGTAATGGGTTGATAAAGATGATGGTACCTTCTCACTCTGAGGCTCGTGCCTTGTAGTGGGCCGGTAATGAGTTGATAAATATGATGGTACCTTCTCACTCTGAGATCCGTGCCTTGTAGTGGGCCGGTAATGGGTTGATAAAGATAACGGTAATCTATGCACCTACTGAAATAAACGCAGTGTTTTCGTAGAAAATGTTGCAAACATAGGTACCGATTTCAAATAGACTTTCATTGTAGATAGTCAGTGGCGGATTAGATGTCAACAGCGCTCTAAGCAGCACCACCAGCACCTCATTGGCACTACGTTAAATTGTTTCAAGTTCTTTAATATTCCTTAGAATCTTTAAGTGTTACTTCATCTGGCGGTGCCCCTTTGTAATCTCGCGCCCCTACGCATGTGCCTAGTTTGCCTAAAGGATAATCCGCCACTAGTTGTAGTTACAAGTTACAAGGTCGATGAGATCGGTTTTAGCATCAAATTGTATTGTAAAATTATCCTGAAAGATATCTTATCTAATCCAAAAAAGATAAACGTTTATCATCTGATATTTCTGTGGAGACAAGATATTTATACCATAGAGATAAATGATTTATACCCGTATTACTAATTCCGCGGAATTCTGACAGCTGTCATTGTCAATTACAGATGAGCTATTTGTATGGAGGACAGGGTTAGCATCTACGAAGTACGATTTTACCCCAAACTACTTTAATTCCCTGTCGTCATAAAAAGCCATATGCCGAATAATAATATTAGTCGTTTCGCCCTAAAATAGAAAACACCAAGAGTGGAAACTAGAAAGTGCACACTAACAGCAATAGAAAACAAAAGAAGCATATTCAAAAAATTTATGTCGAATGATTTCGAAAAATGGATATCGAATGACATTTCACCATGAAGTGTCTGTCAGGCATTTGTCATATGTCATGTTCACTGTCATGCGGCAGTTGATTTGTATTTGCATAAGTTTTGAATTTTTTATCTTTTTTGTGGGAATTGTTTTATCTCTGGTAACATTACGAAACGTCAGAAGTCCGCGGAATTAGAAATTCGGGTATAGTACGAAGCGTTCTAATTTACTGAAGGCGAAAGCTTCGATTTTCACAAGACTTAGCGATTTGTCTACGCAGTTACCTGACGATACAGGTTTGTCGTCAGGTAACTCCGTTAAAGACAAATCTTTTATAGATTGATAACATAAATCTTCCAAGTCCGTTAAAATCTGTTTGAAATCAGTATGTTTAGCGACTGTATCAATAAAATAATGAAATTAAGTAATAATTTCGATTTAAGTTGCTTGCAAAGACCTTGCTGCCGCCACTGTTTTCACTCCCCCAGCCTTAAGGTACTTACTTACACAAAAGGATCAACAGCTTTGCTTCCCACATATTCATATCTTCAACATAAGTACTAAAAATGTTTAATTTTATATTAACTTAATAAAATTTGGAAGAAACTGAAATTATCGACATTTAAATAAGTAGTAGTGAAAAAATGAACGATATTAATTAACTGGAAGATAATTTATATCCTAATTAATGAAATTTTAGTAGGCGATAAAATATTTCAGATCTAGGTTTTTACTACCTACTTAACTAATTATTTTTACACGCTTTATCGTCTCAGTAAAACATTATACATACTTATATGCATAATGTTTTACTGAGACGATAAAGCGTGTGACGATAAACCTATCGTTATTAAAAACCAGGTGAAATTGCAGTCCTGAAACAAATTTTTTAGTGATTAATAACAAGCTGAATTTTTTTAAAAGAATTTTCATAGATAACAAGCTATAATTTAAAAATTAAAAAAACCCGACTGCCATGCTAAAAAATGAACTAAAAAATCAATAAACTACCACCGTAACACTTACAGTGTAGTTGTTATTTATTTTGTTTTTCATGATTTGTCACTCCAAACTGATTTAAAACATATAGATTGTATACATTTTCGTACTCGCCTTTTAAAGCTCTTTATTTTGATACCACACTCGAGGGTCTTGAAGAAAAAATTTTTTTTCAGCCCGCACATTAAAGTGCATAATATTCGCCATTTTGATTTTTTATGAATTTTATGTACCCAGTAACATTTGCGCCGTCAAGACAAATCTAATGACGTATAATTTATCAAAATAGGTTGAGCCGTTAAGTAGTTACGAACTGACATAGGAAACGGTCATTTTCTACGATTTATCACTCCAAATTGTTTCCAAATATATAAATTTATACATTTTCGTATTCGCCTTTTTTATCCCTTTATTTTGATACCCCCCTCGAGGATCTTGAAGAAAAAATTTTTTTTCAGCTCGCATATTAAAGCACATAAAGTCCGCCATTTTGATTTTTTTTTAAATTTAGGTAGCCTATAACACTCGCGTCATTAAGACAAATCTAATGACGTATCATTTATCAAAATCCGTTGAGCCGTTGATTAGTTACAAGCGGACATAGGAATGGACATACATACACACAGGTGAAACACATATACCCAGTCGGGTAAAAAAACTTGGTCGTCTCGTCGAAACGAACCTACTCACGAAAATTCAACTTGTTATTAATCACTAAAGTTACAGGGCTGCCGTACTATCACGTCTTGTCATCGAATACTTAAACTGAAAGTCTGTAAAACAATAAATAAAACCACAGGACCATTTTGTAAGTACATATTTTATTCTTCTATTAAATTATTTATTTATCATTATTCTGTGACAGTTTACTGAGAAATCCAATCGAAACATTTCTATTCATTTAAACTACGCAATATTTTTTTTATGTTTTTTACAATTATACATAATATAACATTGTTCTCGAGAGAAAAAATCTTACGATACATCAATTTGATATATCGATTACAATGAAAGGCCTGACTGCGTGCGTACAAACTGACAACTAGGTATACTTACGTATAAAAAAAATGGTTGTCTGTAAAGTTGGTTTACGGACGATAATTTTACGTGATAACGTCATAAGAGAACAAAGAGAGATAGATGCGTCACAAGCCGAACGGTTAGGCTGATCGTGCCTTCTCTAACAAAGTTGCAGTTAAAACCGTTGAACTGCAAGTTTTTTCACGTCAACTGCAATAAAACTGTATTAGTAGCCACGTTGGACAGGCTGTGCTATACAAAATATAACAGCTGATTCTTGTACCGAATTAAAGCGCCACACCGAGGGTACTTGGAACTAAATTTGACATTTCCCAATAGTCTGTTCAAAAAGAGAATCGGCGCGGCGTGGGATTTGAGGGCGCTGCTGTGCTTTTTTGTTTAGCGGATTTGAGGGCGCTGCTGTGTTTTTTTGTTTAGCGGATTTGAGGGCGCTGCTGTGCTTTTTTGTTTAGCGGACAATACAGTACAACACTATAGCGCGTTAGTTCACTTTTTAGCCACGCCCCACGCCGATTCTCTTTTTGAACAGACTACAATTTCCTTCACTGTCACTTTTCTAAGCAACCAGCGCCAGTAGGTACAGTATTAATAGAGGTCTAGGGCGTCGAAAAAAAAAGGGATCACCGAGAAAAAATCGAAGGCGCAAAATTTTGTTTTATCGCCATATATATTTTAATACCTCGTCGTTTGATGCAGTTGTCAATTTGTACAACGCTCAGGGATATACATACATACAATATTGAATTGTTCCACAAGTACAGATAGTTTCGACTCACGTGTGCACGCGATGCTGGGGTCACGGTGGTGGTATTGTTCTAGGGGGCGTTAGGGGGTGACCTCTTGATCAGAAAGGTGCCAAGGGTGACCTCTTGGTCATAAGAAATTTGATGCCAATCTCTGCGAAATGCCCAATTCTGGGTTCACAGGAAAAAAGTTCCCCGATGCCAAATACGTCAGTCTGCCTGCGCTAAACATAGCAAGGTATACAGCGTGACATAAGCATAGCAAGGTATATTTTCCGTCAACGCAACGTTATAGCATGACCAGTAAAATAAAAACTCACCATCGTGCGGAAAAAAAAAGAAAATTTTATTTTTGCTGGCAACACTAACTTTAAAACGTCATTAATGTTGCGGAAAACCAAAAACTGATTTCTTCTGCTGGCAACACTACCTTTAAAGTGTTTAAAGTGTCATAACAGTCATATGGGCTTGACTATACTCCTATTATACTCACAGTATTGCAAAGAAAAAATCGAAAGTAGCGCCCGTGAGTAGGTTTTTTATTTTTCTGGTCAGGCTTTTTTTCACAACTTCGTACCTAGTTTTTATTGACGCGCACATAGATACCGCGTGCACACATGAGTAAATATTATGACATTATTACATAATAATTATGTAGACATTGCAAATTACGAACGCACGTAGCTTATTTAAGTGGGCTTGAAAATTTACACAATAAACAGTATGTTTGTAACACAAGTTTGTATAGTCCATTCCACGAGTCAAGCGCCTAGGAAACAAAATACTCTCACCTCATTGGTCGATGCGCGCGGCCAGCGATAAGCGAAGACATGCCGGCAGGCGACTACTATGCATTATATTTTTTTATTAAAACAACTTTTTCGTCATTTTTTAATGATTGTTTTATAATAATATTCTGTGTGTGTTATAATATAAAATTAATGTAATCACTTGTAAGTTCACAATGTTAGACATTTTAAATATTTTTCACTAACACAACCACCTCAAGAACTGTGAACGTACTGAGAAAAATCCGGTATGTAAGACGGCATCCTAAAAACGATTTAGCTAACGAAGGTCACGCGCATTAACCAATGAGCGCACAAGGGAAATCTCCTTTGGGAGGTTGTTTCGTGGAATGGACTTAAAGGTCCTCGGAACATACTAAATCCCACGTAGTACCCCTAATGCTTTGTCAACTTTCCACATAAAAGATGTCCGCACGTTCCTAATCTTACTCATAATTTAATATTCAAAGCCGCTAATAAAAAATAGCGACAGTCATCATCTCAACAGTAAATTCGCAAAAGCATTTTTTTGCGTCTCGCAGACGATCAACGACACCAAACGACATTAGTCGATATAATTACGCGGTTTTCGTATTGTTTGAGGTTATAATATTATACAGGGTGTAAGGGGGACCGGTATCAAAAACGAAGACAGGTAATAGTAGTGATGATAACACAAAAAAAAAATTAAAATATTTCCTGTATTTTTTCGCAATGTAATGCAATAAGATGACGCTAGAGGTCAACACAGTTTGAGTAAATACTTAATGATCACCGCAGTGACTCAGAGTTGTGAATGAAATGAATGAATGAAATATACTTTATTGTACACCAAGAACTACATACATTAAATTAAAGAGACATAAATATTAAAAAAAATTCATGCTGGTTTTAAAAATAGTATACTAAAAGTATGAGTAGGTATAAGACAAATGGTTTTTGGTATTGGATTGTGTTAAGGTAGTATACTAATAAATTAATAATGCTACGTTTTCGGTATCGTTCCACATACACCCTGTAATCAATATCCGAAATTATGACTATTTACTACCCATTTAAACAATGAATATAAAATTATTTTGCTATAATCCGCTAACAGTGACGTAGGCACAACACCACACAATCTTGTAGGCACAACACCACACAAATTCACCACAAAACAAACTCGACGATCGTTTCGCTCCGACACCGGAGCATCTTCAGGAGATGTCGACTTCACAACGGACGATTGCAAAACATTACATTTACCTATTTAAAAACAAAAACGCTCACCAAAATAAGTTTTAGACCCTAATACCAAGTGTCAATTAAAGCAAATCGATTCTGAATAAAGATTAGAAACTAAAATAAGTTTATCATAATTAAACGCTTTAGGTACCAAAATAAAAATATGAGTTGATTCGGAATAATTGTGCGTATTAGATAAACAAACAGTTTTCTCCCTAATGAAATGAAGGAATGAAATGACTAAATGCTCACCGAATATAGATTTATAAATATAGTAGCCCAATATACCGAAATAAAGAATAACTGAAAGGTAATGGTGTCCATATCTTAAAAACTACTGAACTGATTTTTATTAAACTTGCACTGTTCCCTATGTTTAAATAAATATAAGTCAATAAAAAATTATCACAATCTGATTAATAGTTTTGAAGAAATACGTGGACAAACAATGTCCTCCCGACCGAATTTCGGCCACGGCAGCCAATCTCAACCGAGGCGGAGAATAGCCATCTACGGAGGAGATATTATAGTGCACAAGCATACATAATATGAAAATAAAATGATGGTTACTTTTTATCCTGGAAAAATTCACAGTTCCCGCGGAATTTTGAAAAACCCGAAATCTATATCTACAGCTATAGGTAGATTACTATAGCAAACTTCATTGAAAGTAGGTATAAAAATTGGAAAAGGGAGCGGGAACGGGAACCGGAAATCCACGATTCCTTCGGGATTTGTTTAAAACCGAAATTCACGCGGGTGAAGCCGCGGGCAGATATTAGTATTTCATAAAGGAAAGGGGAGCATTTATCCCTTTCCGCAAAGATTTGCAATTTTTTTGTACTACAATAAGCAATCTGGCGAGCGTTTAAATATTACATGCCTTTGAAAACCACCGATTATATCATACAAAAAAAAATGCCAAAATAATTGGTATTACATACAAGTAAGTACATATAAGAACACTATACATTGTTTATATAGTTTCTTTCGTATAGTGATTTTTTTTAAAGAATATGCCATAATTCAATCGAACCTACCGGAGGCAGGCGTTGTCGCTAATAAAATATTTTATTTGGTCGGAAAATAAAAAAAATAATCTGGACGTCGACAATGGCGCCATCTAACGTGTGCGCTAAAGCTGAAACCAGGTGATCCAATAAGTACAACAAAAATCATCAAAATCGATCAAGCCGTTTCTAGAGAAGAATTACGAACTCACGAACACCGCATATTTTATATATTATGTACAATTGTACATATTTTAGGGTCGGGGCATACTTGGCCAGAGCCGAAGCGAATCGAAAATAATTTCGCGGCATATTGGCAACTATCTCTACAAAACAACATTTCTATCAAAAAAAAAAAAAGTAGAACGAATGTTTTTCGAATTCGTACGAACTCGTTGTAACTTATATTGTAGAGAGATAGGTGCCAATATGCCATGAACATTTTGTGTTTGACGCTACGATTCGCTTCGGTGCGCTTCGACTCTCTGTGCTAGTATGCCCCGAGCCTAAAGAGACAGGATACTTCGCACGTCAACGTAAGAAAAAGCATGTTTACGATGCGCTCAAGTGTAAACTACCCCAGCTATATTCTGATTTTTAATTCCGTGGAATTCTGACGTTTCTTAATATTACCAGAGACAAAACAGTTCCCACAAAAAAGTTAATAAATTCAGAACTTATATAAATAAAAATCAATTGCCGCATGTAAGATATGACTAATGCCTGACAGATATTTCAGGTACATACATTAGTTTAGAGTAAAATCGAATTAAAGGTGGCAACCTTGTTTTTAGTTGAATAACTCTTTCTATTTATAAAATAACAACTGTCAGAATTCCACCAAATTAAAAATCAGACTATAATTGCGAATCGATGCTGGCAAATGTAGTTCCGACCTACATCTGACGACCGAGAGGATTTTGAGGCGGACATCGCTCCAGCAATGCACGAGACGGCAATTTAATTATGTACCTAACTTAATATTTGTTTTTTTTTTTTAATTTAAAAAGAACAAAAGAATTTGTAAAGAGCAACCCGCCGAGTTTCTCTCTGGTTCTCGGTGGGAACGGCATTCCGAACCAGTGATAGATTCACTTTTAAAAGCTTATTTGAATAAAAACCTTTTCTATTCCATACTATGTGAAATTTTTTGCATACTATGTGAAGCAGTTAGTCAGTCTTATTCAGTATTCCGCTATTTCAACGCAGATTTACATTGATTAAGTAACTCCCGCCCAGTACTGACACCGAGAAACGGCTAAGTGTAAATCAGCATTAATAAAATTAATACAATCGTCTGCGAGACGCGCGAAAAAACAAAAAATATCGCGAAACACCTTATACATTACATAATTTTAACAATAAAATAGTAATTATAAAATTCTGAACTGGCATTTTAAAAAATATCTGTACATTATTAAGTATTATTATTATTATTATATTTATCGTTACTTTATTTAATTTAATTTTTATTTTATTTTATACACAAATACAACATCGCTGTTAATAAATAACCGGCCAAACGCGGCGACACGGTCGTAATACTAATATACAAAAACAAAAAAAAAAAATAAGAAATTTACATTTCCACTTTTTCGAAAAAAACGTGAGCTCAGAGCCAAGCCAATACCCGTGTGTCCAAGCAAAATTTCAAATATTTCAATCGCGACACAAATGTCGCAGCGACGAAAATGTCGAGGATAAATCGCACACAACACCCCAATGTGTCTCTATCTATTCGAATGCTTCTTCTCACAGTCCTCCATGCATCGGCAGTCCTCTGTGATCGAATCCAACGACATGAGGCTCTCTTGGGACGTTCTCAAGCATGACCTACACCTCGAGTCGACCGACGTCCCGCTCTGGGAGTTCGCGTCCTCGGACACCGACTCCAGAGACCGCAAACTCTCGACCGAGGTGAGTTTGTAGGGCCGTCGGAACTCCGCAATCTCTTCCTCGCTCATGTTCAACATTAGCAGGGAATCCCGCGCCGTTTTCCCCAAAGAGGAAGCCTTCTTCTTCTTTTTACTAATGACGGAATCCATCTTTGTCAAAGGACAAGGTTTGTTCAGGCTTTCGGGCAAAGATTTGGGACTTGAGCCGCTTCTCGATCTTAATTTGGACCGTCTCTCCGGTATGTCCCTCGGTGTTGTGCTCTCTGGTACTTTGAAAGCTATCGTTTTCGATTTCGTTCCCTCCTTATCCTCTATCACGGGTCGTTTTGTTAAATCCTCCAGAGAATTGGACTTTTTTAACTTAGCCCTTTCGGGTATAACGGGAGAACTCTTACGGCCCTTTATTTCGACTGTGAAAATCTCTGGGATTTCAACGGCTTCGTCAATAACCAACTCGGGGGACAAGTCTAACATTTCCTTGATTTCTGCATCCCTCAATTCCTGAGCGAGAGATCCCTGCGGCGATTTGATTTCTGTCACAGAATGTGCCGTTTCTGCTTCTAAATCCTGACTGTCGTCAATTAAATACGACAAAGCGTCTTTCCCTAAATCAACTTTGTCGATCTCAAGCTTTTCGTCTATCAATTGTGCACTTTTCTCGATATCGACAACTCTTTCTTCCACTTTTGGGTCGTCGATATACGCCAATTGTATCACATCGTCAGCTGCCACGTCACTCGTTTCATCTATCGTTGCGATCGGTGCCAAATCACTTTGACTTTTAACTTCTTCTATTTTCGGTTCACTCTTCTCCACACACGGCAACGAAACTTCCCAGTTAACCGTTGCCTTGTTCTTCGTTTGTCTTTCATTTATTTCCATCGCCAACGCTGTAGTGGTTATACTCGAGGTTAAAGTGTTTTCAGGGCTAATATTTTCTTTGATTCCTCTTATAACTTTGCTGGGAAGTTTATCTATGGGCTGTCCTGCTTCAGGACTCGTTTGTTTCTCTAAAGAGTTCTCGGAGGAAGACGTCAGTACGGAAGCGAATGTCCGCGGTCTTACGTCTACTTTTTCATCTTCTAACTTAACTATGGTTTCACTGCAGGCGGTGTCCTCTATGTCGCCGGTCTCAGATTTCTCGGATGCTTGCGTTACGTTTCTATTCAAGTCGTTGGGTGTATTGAGATCTATGTTATCACACGCGTCCGGTACGTCCGGACATGCGTCATTATCGCTTAAAGCTAAACATTTTTGTACTAATTTGTTATCGGTGGTTAGTTCGGTAACTTTTTCACTTTCCCCACTCCTCGGGAATGTTTCCCCGCTGTTGTGGCAATTCGCCCCATTGTTGGAGAAATTTTCCCCACTGTTGGGGAAAGTTTGGAACTCGCTTAGCGTGTTATCTGTGTCGGTTGATGGGGTTTTGCTATCGAGTTTTCTGGAAAACGACTCGTCCACGAAAGAGACTTGGACTCTTTCTGAGAGCGTTGAATCTGTCGCCTCGGATAGACTGTCCGCATCGTCTTTATCTGCTTTTTCCGTCATACTGCCCCAAGACCAAAACGAGCTCGTCAATGAAGAATCTTTTCTGGGCGGAGTACTAGAGGTCGATTTCTTATCATCGTCATTATTATTTCTCGAAAACAAACTGCTAGGGTGCTGGAATAAACTTAGTAATTTTTCCAAATTTGTAGGCAGTTTGTATTCAACTTTTTCCTCAGGCCTGGGCAAATGAAAACTAGGCGATGGTGCAACCCAAGATATCTTCCTCATACGCTCTAGCCCTTTCGATTTTAAGGCAGGAACATCTAGAAGACTCGATGTTCTTTTCGGAGACGTAAGGGTTTCGTTAGGCTCTTTTCTCACTGATTCTTTCAAACTCGAGCTACAAGTTAACGTACCTTCATTTGACGAGCTATCTTCTCTGATCTCGGAGGGGTTTTGCAAGGAATACTCAATTCCCGAATCCGCAGATGTAACCATGACTTTTTCCTGCCTCGCTGAATCTACAGAGCTCATACTAGCTTCCAAACTTGATAGAGAACCGTGAATTTTCTTAGTGGTCCCAAATATAATGGGGGAAACACTCTCATTCGAACTAATGGATACATTTAAATTCACTGGAGTCACTTCACTGGTAGATTCAACGCTGCTATTTTTAGACATACGCGTCTCCTCGTGTATGACGATCGGTCTCGCTCTCTCTATGTTGAGACTCTCTACAGAGCTTCCAGAAATTTCTAAAGAAGAGCTGCTATCACAGAAGGCACTGACAGGCTTCCTCATCAATCTAGACACCTCCAGGTCTGGACTGTCTAAACTCGATTCGCTTTTGTTTTTCTTTAAAACTACACTATCTCGAACTGCAGGTACATTGTTTACACCTATATCTACATCCTCCGTAGCGGTCTTTTTAACAGTCTTCGTGGACAAATCTTGCATTTCCTGAATTAAGTTGCTCAAATCTTCTGTTATGGCTTCGATTTGTTTGATCGCTACTTCACGTTTCTCTTCCTTAACTAATTTATTTACATTTTGGTCGCGATGTACTTTGGTTTTTAAACTATTCTCGCTTCTAACTATAACAGACACTTCTGTTTCAACTCTGTCCGTCTCGCTCACTTCTATGCTATTTTTAACTAATTTTGTCTCTGTCTTAACTACTTTATTATCACCTAGGTAATCGACGGTCTCATTATGAGACATTCGTTCGATTTTATCACCAAACTTTTCACTTTCAACAATTTCGCTAAATTTGTTTGTATCACTAACATTAATTAACTTTAAATCGTCACTACAGTCACCTATAACGTTCGTAGCTTTTAATTTTTCGTTGTTTAACGAATTAACAGTTACAGTTTTAGGATCACATTCACTCACATTCAAGTCAATGTTACTTATAACATCTTTAGATTCACTTTCTTTTGAAATTGAATCCGATACACTTGTAAGCTCTTCTGGCTTTTCATAAACTCTAGTTACATGAGTGATTTCAGTACCTAAATTAGATATAAATTGAGGTTCCAATTTAGGTTCATTTATCACAGATTCAGGCAAATTTACAGACTTAAAACTCTCTATTAAGTCTTTCGTTATACTTTCTGGCTTAACTTTCAAATCATTTCTTATTGATTCAATATTTTTATCAGTTCCAATGTTCCAAACATCTTCATTTTTATCTCTTTCAGACACTTTTTCATCTTTAGTACTTTTAGTTTCATTTTTACTATTAACTTCAAGTGTTATATTATCACTTATGAACTCAGGTATGCTCAGAATTTCTTCAGTTTGTGTTAAAACTGTTCTATTTTCTGTTTTAGGTATAAAAATTGTTTTACTAACAATGTATTCTGGTTTCATTTCTTGTATAAACTTGGGCTTGTTAATGGTATCTATTACAAGATCATCATGTGTAATCTCAGACTTTTTAGCTGTTTCCAATTTAGTAACTTTATCATCTTGATTGACTTTGGATTTTGCACCTGTGTCTAGCTGTATATCACTATTGTCTTTACTTTTAATGTTTGAATCAAGTATTATAAGATTACTGTCTTTAGAATTTGCACTTTTATCTAATTCTATGACAATATTATCGTTTTTAATTTCAGTCTTTATTTGTTTACAACTTTCACTGCCTTTCGTTGAAATTGCATCATTTTCAATGACATGTACTGCTTGCTTCGTACCATTTTTGTTTAAATCTTTTAGCTTTACATCATTTTTACTTTGTTCTGCTTTCACTATAGATTTATCATCTGTAGTATTAAAGTCTATGCTTATTTTTTCATCTTGTTTTGCGTGATTCTTATTTTTATCAGTCGTGTAATCTAATATTGGTTCATAATGTGTTGCATTTGCACTTTTATCTGTTTCTACTGCATGTGCAATGTTGGTATCTCTTGTATAGTCAAACATAGGCTTGTTTTCGTGGATATTTGAACTTCTGTCTGTGTGAGCGTTATCTGTGTTATCGTCTATGATTATTTCTGGGGCGGGTGATGACGAAGGAGATGGGGAGGGCGATGGTGATGGCGTGGTGGGCGGCAATGTGGGGTTGTATATAGTGTCGTAGTTTCTCGTCACGGAGAAACGTGTTTTTCTTGGGGTATGCTGCACTTGTATTTGGGGTGGGTCTGCGACCTGGAGCAAACCAAAAACAAATTAGGTTTATTTAATGACGTATTTTGCAATTATCATAATTTAATTTGTTATTAGCTGGATTTGTAGTTCTGTTTCTAAGTTTATGTATCTTTGCCAATAATAATTAAAGTATCGAGCAATGTCGAAATGTGTATTTTTAATGAATTACGATCATAGCATACCTGTACAACTTTGAATCTAGAAGGAGTGGGGCTGTAGGTCGGGGCTCGGTCTGACGTCACCGGTATCACCTGAACCGAAACACGCTTGCTTTTCATTGAAGTAAGTTGCAAATTACAGTCGAGGCACAAATTTTAATACCTTTAACGTACGTAAATAACAGAAATCGTTTTAACTGTATTTTAGCTACATTTTACCGTTAAATCTTTTTTATGTCAATTGCCAATTACCGTTGGTTTTATCGATATTTTAATGACATTGTTTGGCATTGGAGATTAATTTATTGTACATCTAAAATTATTACGCAGCAATTATGAACGTTAAAAATTAACGTTCACAATAAAATATTAACGTTCTCATGCTGTTCATATTAGTTATTACTTTTACTAATTATTATTAAAATACTGTCAATATTAAATAATAAAATTAACGTTAATATTTTTACCGTTGAAAAAAGTATTGAATACTGAAAGTAACGATAATTAACGTTATTTATTTTGTAATTCGATAACAAATGTTAACATTTATAACATTTGTTACAAACGTTATAATAATAATGCGTACCGAAAACCGCGAGTGCGCGCCCGCCGCGGGCACGGGCGAGCCGGCAGGCGAGGGCGCGGGCGAGGGCGCCGGCGAGCGCAGTCGCACTTTGCGCTCCTCTTCCGCCGGCATACTTTGGTGCTGGACAAATACATTATTTACATTATTGCGCTTTCGCCTTCAGCGTTTTATGATTACAACGAGCTTATGCATGCGCCTTCGTCCGCGTAGATTCATATATCTCATACAAATTTTCAACCCCTATTTAACCCTCTTCATCATCATCATCATGTTCAACCCATTACCGGCTCACTACAGAGCACGGGTCTCCTCTCAGAGTGAGAAGGGTTTTGGCCATAGTCTACCACGCTGGCCAAGCGGATTGGCAGACTTCACACACCTTTGAGAACGTTATGGAGAACTCTCAGGCATGCAGGTTTCCTCACGATGTTGTCCTTCACCGTTAAAGCAAGTGATATTTAAATACTTAAAACGCACATAACTCCGAAAAGTTAGAGGTGCGTGCCCGGGATCGAACCCACGACCTCCGAATAGAAGTCGGTCGTACTAACCATTAGGCTATCACAGCTTTAACCCTCTTAGGGGTTGAATTTTCAAAAATACTTTCTTAGCGGATGCCTACGTCATAATAGCTATCTGCATGCCTTTCAGCCAGATCCGTCCAGTTTGAGCTGTGAGTTGATAGATCAGTCAGTCAGTCAGTCATATTTTCGTTTTATATATCTAGATATGTCACTAGGACACCACGGTGGGGCCACCGGCGGGTGTTCCCGGCCAAAGCCACTAAATTGTTTCGAAATCAAGCGGACACCAGTCGAAGTACGCTTCCGTATACATTTTGTTGGTAGCCCGACCGGTTGCGCCACCACTGGTGTCCGGTGTCTCACCTTGGGCGCCGGTGCAGTGTGACAGGTGAGGCTGATCTTCCTCAGCAGGCGGTCGGGCGGCGCGGGCGCGGCGGGCTCGTTGCGGCGGCACAGCGCGCGGATGTCGCGCAGCAGTCGCGCGACAGTCGCCGACTCCGTGCAGCTCTGCACGCCCACCGATGTTGCCGTTTCCTAGTTTGAAAACATAATTTTCAATATCAAAGACGAATGCTCAAATCGTCAATAAAAAAAAAAAAGTGTCTGTGCAATTCACACGCGGCAGAAATGAAACTTATATCCTGATGATCATTATGATGATGATAAAATGACAGATCAAATATGTAACCCTTCTCATTGTGGGCAGAGACCCGTGCCCTGCAGTGGGCCGGTGATAGGTCGATGATGATGATGATGATGATGATACTCACAGCGGGATCGTCGAGGTCGATCTGCGTGAGCGTGGTGTTCTCCTTCATCGCGCTGAGTATCGCCTGCAGCCCCGCCGCGCCCAGCTTGTTGTCCCGCAGGTCTAGCCTCTGGAAAACAGAGCTATTTATACATCCGGAGCACAATGAAACAGTGGTAGACTCTTAGTAGTGAGATTGTGCCCTTATAAGACGGAACACCACTAACGAAAAGCCAACGATCAAAATCAACGCAGACGAAGTCGCGGGCATCAGCTAGTATTTATATAATATATTAATTGTAATATGTCAATAATAAGACTTAGTCCTGGGATATCGGACTATCGAAATTCGTCATGAAACGAATATTATCCTAAAAGTCATGAGAGCCTAAGGCCAATTGATGATAATTAGAAATGGTCCTTCGAACCGGATTTTTTGGAACTTTGGGGTATGCTGAGTTTGCACGTTGCGGCAACGTTGATCGATTTCGATTATCGAAACACAATGACTTCAGCGTAAAATAAACCCAAACTAGTTTGTTTTAAGGTTTGAGTTCGTCCTTGCATCTACGACCAGCGCCCCATGCGGAAATTTTGCAAATTAATTATTGGAAGTACTGAATGTATGACTTTAAAATAAAGTACTTTCGGTCCATTTTGCTCTAATCGAAATCTAGTGCCGAGGCAAACTCGGCATACTATTAAAAAAATACTAATAGACCTGTAGTTTAATATCGTTTCGGATGAGATCTCCTATCACTCGCGCAGCTTCTGGCCCCAGCCGGGTCGCCTGGAGGCCCGGCGAGACTGGCGGCTCGCCCCCGACTCTGTCCGTCTGTAGCAATCTAACGGCGTCGGAGCCGGCCAATTGGAAGCTTCAATATAATTGGTCCTTCGAACCGGATTTTTGGATCTGACACTGACCTGTAGTTTAGTATCGTTTCGGATGAGATCTGCGATCGCCCGCGCAGCTTCCGGCCCCAGCCGGGCCGCCTGAAGGCCCAGCGAGACTAGCGGCCCGCCCCCGACTCTGTCCGTCTGTAGCGCCCTAACCGCGTCGGAGCCTAGGGCATTGCGCCCTATGTTCAGCACGCATAACGATTGTGACGCCCTCTGTAATGTAAACAAAGTGTACACGTTGAATTTTTTATCTCCTGAACCTGTTTTTAACCCCCGACGCAAAAACGACGGGGTGTTATAAGTTTGACGTGTCTGTGTGTGTGTGTGTGTCTGTCTGTTCCCCTGTGGCGCTCAAACGGGTGGACCTATTTGAATGCGGTTTTTTTTGTTTGAAAGGTGAATTAGTCGAGAGTGTTGTTAGCTATGTTTGATGAAAATCGGTATAAGATGGCCGCCGCTACAAAATGGCGGATTACATATTTTTTCACAACTCCCTTAATATGGGTATCAAATGAAAGGGCTTGACTAGTAGAATAGCACTATGCAAATCCAAGATGGCCGTCACCACAAAATGGCGAATGTCGGGGGTTTTTTAAATTTTCAATTTATACTTGTAAGATAAAAAAGCCATATTATTCTATGGAAAGTAGGTATCCGATAAATTTGAAAAAAACTTATTTTTATTTTCAGCCACTTACCAAAACTTCAGCCAGATGCACCGCACAGTTCCTGGTCAGCTGGTTGTTCCACAGCACCAGAAAAGCCAGTCCCCTGGATTCGTAAGCACCTTCTGGAAAGTAACAAAAGCAAATTAATTATTTTTCAATGATATTGTGATAGTAGTAAAAAGAATACCCGGCTAAATTTGTTGTGGGTCCTTCTCTAACCCAATACGCACGTATTGGGAACCCTCGTGCTTCTTTTTAATGTTAACGAAATTAATTATTGTAAGTGTTGGTTACACTTACAATAATTAATTTCGTTCATTCCATTCCATTTTTTGACATATCTCCACACTCTAAGACTTATACGGTTGAATGCTAAGTGTGTCTCTCTCTGTGTGTGTGTGTCTTTGTGTGAGTATGTGCGTGCGTGCGTGCGTGTGTTCAATTTTGTGTACAATATTGCATAACTTGGTACCAATTTGAGTTTCACCACCTTGACGCACGAATCGAATCTACTTATTGTCCAAACTGACTGATCGTAAATAGTTTATATTATGTAAAAAAAAACCAGCAAATAGCCCCACACTGGAAAGATACTTTTCTTTTCGGTCCACGGCCAGACCTGCCCCCTGATTGTGTAACTTTTGACGATGAAATGGTATTCATTTGATGGCCTAAGGCCATTAAAGTAAAATATACCTTGAACGTATTGATTTAAAGTCACAAATTCAGTACAACTGATTTCAACATGGAGCGTTATGGATCGTATCGTACATACCTAAACGTATAAGAATGGATACACGAAATTGAGCTCTATTTTAATGACATTATGGTTTATTTTACTTTGATGCCTTAGGCCATCAAATGAATACCATTTCATCGTCAAAAGTTACACAATCAGGGGGCTGTAATACTTACGCGGAGACTGGTGGGGGGAGGGGGGCGAGTGCGCCGCTTGCGCCACTAGCGCGTCCGCGATGTGACCCACGCCCGCGTCCTGTCAACACGATATACATATATGTAATAAATCATCATCATCATCATCATCAACCCATCACCGGGCCACTGCAGAGCACGAGTCTCCTCTCAGTGGTCAGGGTTCAGGCCGTAGTCCACCACGCCGGCCGAGTGCGGTGCGGTACACTTCACGCGCCGCCTCACCACATCACGGACAACTCTTAGGCGTGGAGGTTTCCTCACGATGTCCACACCTTTGAAACTACTGAATCGATTTTGGTGAAACTTGCACTGTTCCCAAAGTTGAAGCCGATAAAAAATGGTCCAAAATGGAATATATTACGGTTTAAATAATATTAGTTATTACATACATACGTGTCGAATTGATAACCTCCTCTGTTTGAAGTCTGTTAATAAATGATTATTATTATAATTATCTAAACACAATCCAATACCCATAACCATTTGTCTTATACTTGTAGTGTTAATGGTTTACTATTTAGAATCAATCAAACCGGCAATTTATAGCGTGCACAACTCGGGGTCAATGGCCCGCAAGCGGCGGGCGCCTAGCGACAACTTTAGGTATTTAGCGGTCCCCTTTTTTTTAATTGCATGATAGGCTTTCGGTTGCCGACAATCATACCTCGAGAGCAAGGATGAGGTCTAAGTTGGAACGCGCTTGCCTAGAAAATGCCTATTCACTCTTGCCTTGAAGGTACTCAAGTCGTTGTTTTGTATAAGGTCGTTCCACATCCTAGGCGGTTCGTATCATAAACGATGACCGAAAGCGCTTCGTGCGGGCAGACTGATCGTCAAATACATACGGGGATGCCAAGGCTCACGACTTCTCGCTGTCCTTGGGTGAAATTGTGAAGGAGGAACTAGGTTAAAAAGTTCCTGAGCGCACTCTCCAAAGTATATCTGATAAAAAACCGATAGACAGGCGATTTGTGCTGTAAACTGAGTAATTTCGCATGGGTTTTATTAAATCTCAAGGTAAGTTAAATCTCAAGATACGAATCATTGCGTCGTATCATGTATAGCCGAGCGCATCACCCACCCCGCGCCCCGCAAACGATCAGCGAGCCCAAGTTTATCCTGGTTTAACTATAGTGACCGATCACCTATAATTCTACGGGCGTGGCGATCGACCGAGTCTAATGCGTCGAGTTGGTATTTGGCAGAGCCGTCCCAGAGGCAGCAGTACTGGCAGCATTACTCCATGCCTTACATTCACTAAATATGTTACCTGTATCTGGTTGTTGGACAGGTCCAACAGCTGCAGGTTGGTGTTGTAGCGCAGCAGGTTGGCGATCTGCGACGCGTCCGCCGCCAGCAGGCTGTTGTCGCCCAGCCGCAGCTCCCGCACAGAGCTGTTCGTCTTCAGAGCTATCACTGAAACAGGGGAAATAAATAGATTGAAACAGGGGAAGTAAATCGACTGAAACAGGGGAAATAAATAGATTGAAACAGAGGAAGTCAGTTGATTGAAACAGGGGAAATAAATCGACTGAAACAGGGGAAATAAATAGATTGAAACAGGGGAAATAAATAGATTGAAACAGGGGAAATAAATAGATTGAAACAGGGAAAATAAATCGACTGAAACAGGGGAAATAAATATATTGAAACAGGGGAAGTAAATCGACTGAAACAGGGGAAGTAAATTGATTGAAACAGGGGAAATAAATCGACTGAAACAGGGGAAATAAATAGATTGAAACAGGGGAAATAAATAGATTGAAACAGGGGAAATAAATAGATTGAAACAGGGGAAATAAATAGATTGAAACAGGGGAAATAAATAGATTGAAACAGGTGTAATAAATCGACTGAAACAGGGGAAATAAATAAATTGAAACAGGGGAAGTAAATTGACTGAAACGGGAAATAAATCTTCAAGGCATACTGCCAAAACTTCTACTTGGGCAGCCTGTGGGTCAATGGACAAGTTTCCAATTTTTTTTAAGACCAAACCTGCCGGGAATCGAACTCGGAACCTTTCATTTATACAAGACCACAGCGCTCACCACTGCGCCATGGAGGTCGTCCAAAAGGTCGTTCTTTAGCGCAATGGAAATCCGTGCAGCGCCGTCTATTGTGTTATGTAAAACTAGCATTTGCCCACGGCTTCGCATGCGTGACTTTTGGTTTTTCACTAATCCCGAGGGAATCGTGGATCCCGTTCCCGCTCCCTTTTCCAATCTTTATACCTACTTTCAACGAAGTTTGCTATAGCAATCTACCTATAGCTTTCGATTTTTTCAAAATTCCGCGAGAACTATGATTTTTTTCCTGGATAAAAAGTAGCCTATGTGTTACTCGTAAGTCAGGGCATAATCTATCTCCATTCAAAATTTCAGCCAAAACCGCTTCAGTAGTTGCGGCGTTATAGACTAACAAACATACACAAATACACACAAACTTTGCTTTTATAATACACTAGCAGTCCGCCCCGGCTTCGCCCGTGGTACATATTATATAGCCTATAGCACTCAAGGATCACGTACATATCCAACGGTGAAAGAATTTTTGAAATCGGCCCAGTAGTTCCTGAGATTAGCGCGTTCAAACAAACAAACTCTTCCGCTTTATTATATTAGTATAGAAATATTATAAAGCTGAAGAGTTTGTTTGTTTGAACGCGCTAATCTCAGGAACTACTGAACCAATTTCAAAAATTCTTTCACCGTTGGATATGTACGTGATCCCTGAGTGCTATAGGTTATACATATATTATGTACCGCTAGTATTAGTATAGAAGTATAGATAGTGTGATTAGCTACAGAGTAAAAGTTACCCAAACAAAGCAGCGGGTCCCCGGCGAGTGCCGCCCTCTGCAGGCACACGGAGCGCAGCCGGCACGAGGCCGGCCGCAGAGCTCTGGCCAGCACTGGCGCGTGACTCGCTTCTAGTGGACTCTCTGATATCTCTATTTCTGAAAGTTCTGCACTCTGAAAAAAAAATTGAATTTGTAACACCGATTTTAGTACTAGACCTGTAAAACTAGATGGCGCTAGTAGTATGTTAAGTCGCGCTACGATTAACCGCGGGTCCATGTATATATATCGGCCAGCTTATGTTTGTAAACTGACTAATAATGGGTTCTTAAGTCCTTACTCGGTACTTCAATGAATAACGAACTCTGCATCCACACCTGCTGGGACAGAGTTTAACGCTAGTTTCAGTATCAAACTATTTAGGTGGCATGAACCCTTGCATCCACAACTGTTGGGACAGGGCGTTCTGGAAACCTGCGAACGTATAATATTGTAACTAGATAGTAAACAGTATACGAAAATATATTCCCGTTTCGAAGACCTACCCTCTTTTCTTCATCGACCGAACTACCCTCCGTTATAAATTTAAAAATTTAGATTTTCAAAAGTTTATTACACATTTATCTTCATTAAATAATTTTATTATAAGGGTAATTCTAAGTTATGAGGTATTTTCAACGGCATCAATAAAAAATCATATATACATATTTAATTTATTTGAAATAACACTGTTATGTCATAATAGTTACCGCTTTCTATATGGTCACTTAAATTCACCAATTAAATGTATGTAATTTAGTCGCAAAAGCGCCTCAAATATGAAAAATGTATCTCCCCTGCCATGTCCCCTAACCATATTATGTTAGTCAATCGATAGTTTTAACTAAATTTAAATTATGTAGTAAATTAAACTTTAATAATTTAGAAATTAGACTAATTAAATTAATGCAATCCAAGAAAAAACAACACCTAACATTTTTTTTTTCATATTAACTATAATGTCTACATTTGTCCCTCATATTTAGCGTCTCTTCCCCTGGCATTATGTATTAATTTAAAACTCACGACTGTTTACTTTGCTGCGTAAATTGCGACCTTCAAAACAAAGCATTCAACGTGAAGTTTGCGGCAAGCATTCACGACGCAAGCATGCGGTCATTTTGTCTGCCATTTCAGTGAAACTACTTGCTAGGAGTAGTTGTGAATCAGTGAATGTGTTCTCTCCCCTGGTAAAATTTTTTTCGCAATTATAAGCCTAAATACTTTATTTTCTTTAAATAATTACTGTAATTTATGCATAGAATCGTATTCTTCTTTGTTAATTACGTATAACAAAAACTTTGACGTTTATACCTGATTTTTAACATAAAAGTATCTCCCCTGCCTTCTCTCCCCTGCCTCTTAAGGTGCCAGGGAAGATGCTTACTGTCCAGGGGAGATACAAATATGTCGTATTGGAGTATTTTTACAGCCGATACGTGTACTGTTTTCATAATTTAGTGAATACATCCATATTTTATAATCTTACTCTATTCCACTTTTTCTTAACATTATAATTTCACTTAGGTACTTAATGGAACATCGAACAATGTTTTGTTTGAATACCGATTGTCTGATTGTTAACGGTGGATTTATTTTGTCCCAGGAAAATCAGTCAGTTAGTCAATTATCACAGATCGTCAGGAACAGTATCAGAATAGAAAATAAAGTCCTACCCTGTACGCCTTATATCTCCCCTGTATTTAGTATCTCCCCTGGTCCATTATAAAATAACAAATAATAAATTAATTGACTGGCTGCTTTTCAGGTATGAAGATAATAAGTGTTTCTATAAAGAAATACTACAATTGTATTAACATTCTATTATTTTTGTCATGCCGCCTATCCTAATAACTTAGTACCTGTTAACTTAGAATTACCCATAAAACAAAGTCTCCCATTGCGTCTGTCTGTCTGTTCGCAATAAACTCAAAATGCTTCTGAGCGGATGTTCATGCGGTTTTCTCCAATAGACATTGATCCATAAGGAATGTTGAAAATGTCAGAAAAGTCAAGCCGCCTGGGAGCTTTAATCGAAAACGCTGCCTAATCCCTTTGAGATATAACAAACCAATGTACGGTGGGACAGTAGCGGCTAATTACTACCCGTGCGAAGCCGGGGCGGGTCACTAGACTAAATAAAGGTGAGTAAATAAATGTCGCTTGCTTAGAAGGTACTTCTAAACCGAAAGGGCATTCCATACCTTAGCAAAAACGTTTAGTGTGAGTTTATTTGATGTCAACCACATAATAATTCGAACTACAATTGAAGCTAGTTGAAGTTGATAGGATCTGCCTCACCTTCTTGATCATTCTAGAAGCGGCCTGCCATCCCCTGATGCCGAACTGCCGAGGGCCGATCAGACACAGCACTGTCGTGCTCTCGTAGTATTCCACCATGTCGAACAACGCCTCCTGGAATGAGAAACACACTGTTAGTGAACATTAACATAGCTAGACTTGGTCATTTTTACCAATACTGAGGTAGGGGGAAAGGGGGAGTGACTGTTCACAAATAAAATTGTCATCGGATGGCAAGAGGAATCAGTAGGAAGCCATTTCACAACTAAAAACCAGTGCACAAAAAAAAAAAAAACAGAAATTCGATTTTTAGACCAATTGGGATGTCCTTATATACTAGTCTGTGACTATGGCGCACAGTTTGCTAGTAACTATGTAACACTCAAAGTCTACTCCGCACTTGGCTTGCATGGTGGACAACAACCTGAACTCTTCTCACTCTGAGAGACCCGTGCCCTGTAGTGGGCCGGTAATGGGTTGATCATGATAATGATGATGATGGTGTAACACTCACCGCCCCCTCGTCATCAATATCCGCATGGTCTATCTCCAGCCTTCGGAACTGCACCTTCCGGAGCAAGGACTCGAGGGCATCCACCGGCGCGTTGCCGAGCAACGAACAGTCTGATAAAGCGAGCCGGGGCGCTCGGACGCTGCCGCCAATTGTGTTCTCTGGAAGCTCCTGGAATTTTACAGAATCACATTTGAGGATAACATTTGATTACATGGACAGAAGGATAACAAACTCTTCTTTTACAATCTTTTTTTTTTAATGTGTATTTCGTCGTCGTCATCATCAACGGATAGACGTCCACAGCTGGACATTGGTCTCTTGTAGGGACTTCTACAAGCCGCGGTCTTAAGCCGCTTGGTAAAAGCTAAAGTTAAGCCCGTTATTATTAAGGGTAGTAGCCTCTCAGGTAAAAGCTAAAGTTACCCATTGTTCTTCAGGGTAGTACCACACGAGTAGTAAATCTACAGAGGGGAAGCTTCCACAAGCGGCCCGCTGTAGGTATACTCACACAAACACACTCACCAACGGTTCACGGACGCCCGCTTGTTCCACTAACCGGTACAGTTGGTGACAAACGTGCGCATATGTGTGAGTGTACCGACAGCGGGCCGCTTGTAGAAGCTACCCCTCTGTAGGTACTCTGTGGTAGTACCTCACAGGTAAAAGTTAAAGTTACCCGATGATCTTCAGGGTAGTAGCATCACAGGTAACAGCTAAAGTTACCTATTGCTCTTCAGGGTAGTACCTCACAGGTAAAAGTTAAAGTTACCCGTTGTTCTTCAGAGTAGTAGCGTCACAGATGAAAGTTAAAGTTATCCGTTATTCTTGAGGGTAGTAGCCTCTCAGGTAAAAGCTAAAGTTACTCATTGTTCTTCAGGGTAGTATCTCACAGGTAAAAGCTAAAGTTACCCGATGTTCTTCAGGGTAGTAGCGTCACAGGTAAAAGCTAAAGTTACCCGTATCTGCTGCAGCACTGAGTCGATGGGGGGCGTGCCGTGGCACCGGCACGCCTCGAGGTACTCGGCCGCCAGCTGCGCGCGCGTCGTCGACGGCACTGCAATCAAACAACGCAATTAAAAGGTATATTTTAGGAAATCCGATTAATAGTTTCGGAGAGATGCGTGGACAATTGGACATGCATACATAGTATCGTCGTCGTCGTCGTCCTCAACCGATAGACGTCCACTGCTGGACATAGGTCTCTTGTAGGGACTTACGCGGTCTTGTGCCGCTTGTATCCAGCGACTCCCTGCGACTCTTTTGATGTCGTCGGTCCACCTAGTGGGGGGTCTGCCAACACTGCGTTTTCTGGTGCGAGGTTGCCATTCTAGCACCTTGGGACCCCAACGTCTATCGGTTCTTCGGACTATGTGCCCCGCCCATTGCCACTTCAGTTTTGCAATTCGTTGAGCTATGTCGGTGACTTTGGTTCTTCTACGGATCTCCTCATTTGATCGCGTAGAGAAACTCCGAGCACAGCTCTCTCCACTGCTCTCTGAGTGACTCTGAGCTTTCTTATGAGGCTCATAGTTAGCGACCATGTCTCGGAGCCGTATGTCATCACTGGCAACACGCACTGTATAGATACATACATAGCATAGATACATACAAACGTAAATGCGTATAAAATGTTGTATATTTTTTCAAAATTCAAAATCATTTATTTCATGTAGGCCAACCTGTGGCTCTTATGACATGTCAAGAATCTACCACCGGTTCGGAATGCTGATTCTGCTGAGAAGAGCCGGCAAGAAACTCAGCAGTTGCTCTTTTAGTAGTACACAAGTAGCTTAACTATCTTGTGGACAGCTGAAGCAAAGCCGAATAGAATAGACATATTTTTTATTCAGATAAACTTTTACAAATGCTTTCGAATCGACAAATGAATCTACCACTGGTTCGGAATGGTGCTTACAATTCCAAATATTTGTTTGGAAGTTTGTTGACTGGCACGGTGCATACGGCGGCATCGTGCCTTTCACCAAACTTCCATACAACTGACGACCGTGTCTACGCACGGCGAATCAATCGTAATTTTTCACGACAAAAAAACGCTAAAAGATCCGTATATGTACATATGAATATATTGCGGTTCCAATAATAATATTATTTGCGGTTCCAATAATTATACGTGTTAAATAATATAAATATAAACTCCTTATTAGGGTACCCAAAGGGTAAAAACGGAGCCCTATTAATGTCACTCTGCTGTCTCTCCGTCCGTCGGTCACAGGTAGTAGCTCGCAGACGAAATGAGTTACAAAGCTGAAATTTTGATATTTGGTGTACAATGTTGACCTAAAACCAAATATTGAGTTAAAAATTGAAATAAATTATTTTTCAGGGGGCTTCCCCATACATGAAAAAGGATTCAGAAAAAAAAATTCTTACCGTAGCTTGTGGGGTATCATTGTTTAGAACTCATTGAGTAGAGTACGAATATATATATTTTTTTGCTTAAAAAATAAGGAAATGGGGGGCCATCAAAGTTGTCAGTTTTTGTGACGGGGGCTATCTCAAAAACTAAATCTACTACCATATACTGTATTTAAACAACAAATACTGAAAACAACGATTCACAAAGTAGTTTGTATGCTGTGACCAAAACAAACGAACATTTTTTGGGTTTTTCTTTCACCGTTTCTTGCGATGTGTAGCTCGGAAATTAAATATTTCTTACACCCAGGTGTATATTATATTGTTCATAATTATGTACGGAACCCTAAAAGAGCGAGTCCCGACTCGCACTTGGCTGAGAAGTCGATTTCTAAAAGTTAAATGAAAACCAAAGTTCGCATTACATATAAGAGCGCGCTAGGAAGTTGGTCCTCTTTAGCCCGGCTGAGCTAAGCCGACCGCGAGGCCGCAATGACATCATGGTTTTGCGTTTATGTGGAAAGGTCAGCTCATTCATATAATAACTCGCGTGAATAATGCATGCTGGTAATATTGCAAATATTTCTAGTTTTTCCTTTTTCTTTTTTGCTCTCTTTTGCGGTTTATATAGGTTTATTATATTACTAGATGATGCCCACGGCTTCGCCCGTGTGTATTTAGGTTTGTAAAAATCTCGTGGGAACTGATTTTCCAGAACAAAAAGTAGCCTATCTGTAGTAAGTAGTAACCCGTCCACAAAACGGAAAAATTCCGTGGGATCCTTACGATTTCGGAATGCAATTCCTTACAGCATCAGGGTTGAGGAGTTGGACATGTACCTACTCGAGGTCATTCAACAATAAAGTCTTTAATTGGTATCCCCAATATCAATTTAAATAACCGACAGTGCCTAAATCCCATTAGTTTTGGGGATCAGATCCCCTACAGCATCAGGATTGAGGAGTTGGAATCCAAATTTCTTGTAGGACAGTATCACAATGTTTCTCTATCGATTAAAAAAAAATTACGCAAATCGGTTCAGAAATCTCGGAGATATCCGTGTACATAGGTAGAAAAACACAACTCCTCCTTTTTTGAAAGTTGGTAAAAAAAGTAGCCTATGTCACTCCCTGGTTAATTCTCTACTTGTATGTGAAAGTCCCGTCAAAATCGGTTCAGCCGTTCCAAAGATTAGCCCGTTCAAACAGACAGACAGACAGACAGACAGACAGACAGACAGACAGACAGACCGACAAAAATTTTAAAAACGTGTGATTCGGTTATAGTATCGTTCAAATAACCATATGAGCTTAATATGAGGTAGTTATTTCGATATTACAGACAGACACTTCAATTTTATTTATTAGTATAGACTAGCTGATGCCAGCGACTTTGTTCGCTTGGATTCTTATATTTCATTCCCTATTTAACGCACTTTGGGGTAGAATTTCTAAAATTCCAAAAACACGTAATTCTTTATTTTAACCGACAATACAAATACCGATTTTCATTGATATATGTAACTTTAAAAATGACGGACTTTCAAACAAACCTTCACCCCCTATTTAACCCCCTTGGGGGTGGAATTTGCAATCATCATTTCTTAGTGTGCGCCTACGTCATAAAAGGAAGCAACTGTGAAAATTTCAATGTTCTAGCTTCAGTGGTTTAGGCTGTGCGTTGATGATCAGTCAGTCAGTCAGGATAAGTCTTTATTAGTATAGATTTATATGGACATAGCATACCTAGGCAAGCAGTGATAGTCCAGTGGTTAAGACTTCGGCCTCACTTTCGAGGGGACCCAGTTCGATCCCCGGTACGTTATAATTGAGGCCGTCAGCGCAAAAATGGCCTAAACCTGAGACAGTTAGTATTAGTTAGAGGCGGGTTAGGACATCATTGCTCAAATAAAAGACGAAAATAATTAAATACAAAAATGGATTTTGTTGCGCCATCTATTACATAACAGGATAACTATAGTTAGGCCATTTTTAGGCAAAGAATTATCATCTTTGTAATCAGTTTAGGTCTATAAGTAAGAACTTAAAAAAATGTGGGTTAGGCCGCTTATGCGCCGACGGCCTCAATTTTGGTTTTGATTATATGAACAGTTTGTGGGAACCATTAGTACATAATAATTCAATGGTGGGAACACCTGTATTTGCGAATACACTTGTATAATACATAATATCATCTCTGTCGGCTAGTTTCCGTTGAGATTGTTCCGGTGAGAGTGGTGGAAAGTTAAGGAGAACATTATTGTAATGAATAACTGTTTAAAAACTTAAATAACCCCCGACCTGTGGGAAATCCTGACGACCCACCACCCTCCTGCTGTAAACCTCAGAACCTTGATCACTGTGACGTGTCCACCGAGTACTCGTCGAGACAAATATAACTATTAAAAAACCGCATTCAAATCGGTTCACCCGTTTTAAGAGCTACGGCGCCACAGACAGACACACACAGCGATCAAACTTATAACATTATTTTTGCGTCGGGGGTTAAAAAATGAGTATTCAACAATTTTTCACTCAAAATTATGATCAGTGAATCCCGGCATGACAAAAGCCGGTCGCCTGGCGCCGCGCCAACGCTGGCTGTTGGCTGGAGGCGGGTACTGACACGGGCGTTGACACCTCCAGAGGAAAAACACTGGACTTGTCTTGTAAACCACGTGTTCACGCGCACACTAGTGCGCTATAATATCTCCTTCTTGGTTGCCTAGGCTCCGTACTTTTCGGAAATCCATGATAATATATACATTGAACAAGCATAATTTAAGAAAAACTAAACTTTAATAATATACCGAATTAAAGAATTGTCAATATCTTGAAAAGTACTGATCTGATATAGGCACTTTCCTTTTTTAGCTTTTTTTTTTTTGGTATATTGAAATCAGTTTGATTTTTCTTAAATTATAACTCATGGATTTCCGAAAAGTAACGCCTGCTTCAACACAACAAAGAACTTCCGAGCATAGCTCTTTCCGTAGCGCGTTGAGCGACTCGAAGTCTGTACACCAGTCTGGCGCATAGGCTTGATGCTGCAAAGCGTGCACGCGTACGCGCGCGTCACCCTCTGTGTCGGTCAGGCCTTGAGTTGTCCGTCACAAAATTAGCGCAGGAATCATAAGAGAGACACCACACGACGCGGCGCGGCGGCGCTGCGGCCCGCTACGTAGAAAAATCCGTAGTCGGAAAATGGAAGTCGAATGACATTATCACCATGAAGTGTCTGTCAGGCATTTGGCATACATATCTACATGCGGCAGTTGATTTTTATTTACATAAGTTTTGAATTTTTTATCTTTTTTGTGGGAAATGTTTTATATCTGGTAACGTTACGAAACGTCAGAATTCCACGGAATTAAAAATCAGAGTATACGCGTTAATCGCCGCGTGTGACAACGCGCCGTGTGACAACGCTCTAAGAACACACAGTCCCGCGGCATAGGCCTCAAAGAGACTCTCGGTTTGTGTGGTTTGAGTCAGCCGATGACACGGGTGTTATGTCACACCTGGCTTTGACACATGACTTTGAGCTATGTCTATTTTCAGGCGGCCGTTTCTTGGAAACAAGGTGCGCGGGTTTAGTCATGTGTAATTTTGGACGCTGTTGCGCCGAACAAAGACGGCCCTCGGAGACTTACGGGCGTGAATGCATTTCCGAGCATAAAAGTAGGGGTGTAAGTGGCCCAAATTCCACCTAAGTGACCTAAGTACCCCGAATCCGCGGAACGGGTAGTTCGATTTCATTTATTCTTTTTTGTTAGAAACTAGATACTTTAAAAATTATTCCGTAAATATTTCAAGGCTTCAACTTTTGTAGTTCAGAAATTACAACCATCACAATCCTCAGTATTCCATATTAACTTGGAACCCGGATTGCACAGGAACCTTTAAACGTCTGGATTATCATTGGGGGTGTTTGTCTGTCTCTGAAATGCTAGACCGATTTTGATGGGACTTTTATTGGGAAAACTTTAGGATGGGAAAGAGCTATTAAAAAAATAATACTCAGTACTGTAGTTCCATTTTAATGCGCCACTTTTAACAGTATGTGCTTAAAGGAGCTCAGGAAAAACAAAGAGTTCCCGCGGGATTTTTAAAAACCTAAATCCACGCGAACAAAGTCGCAGGCATCCTCTAGTTAATTAATAATACTTATTTTCGTGAGGTACTTATCTCCTGAGATGTTTCCGGAGAAATTACAACAGCTATGTCTATAACGTTTCTATCATCAGCTTTGGCACGGTCTACATCAGGAATTTTAGGCTGGGTTAGGTTAGGTTAGGGTAGTTTAGACTACGAGATCGCGGTGATCACGACGCACTGAACAGGTTACAGGAATGAGATGCGGGAGGCGAAGCAAATCGGGCCGTATTTATCATTTTGACCAACGTTCACCTGCTATTATGAACAATGTCTGGTTTCACATGATATTATGAATAATATCTGGACAATTTAGATATTATTTATAAAGATAATAGCCAGTCATTATGTATAAAGGCTAATTAATTACTTTGGCTGTAACATATACAACGTTAGTTTTACTTTACGCAAAACCTGAAAGTAGTTTGTTCAGAATCAGTAACAAAATCGAATCCAACCATTTTTATACAGTGTTATATTTTTGTCCAAAAATATTTTGAAATCTTACAAGCTTAGACACAATGATTTACCGCGCATCAGCTGACGGTCGGCACACAGCCGCGGTCATTCAACTCGCGTCGATCGCTAGGCGCTGCGGCGAGCGACGGCTTGCGGTGACCATTTTTTTCGAGGACAACGACGCAACATAACAAGCTTATAACTTCGTTACTTTTCATTATATTTTTTTGAAATTTTGTATAAATATTCTAAAAAAAGCTGTGATAGCCTAGTGGTTAGGACGACCGACTTCTAATCGGAGGTCGTGGGTTCGATCCCGGGCACGCACCTCTAACTTTTCGGAGTTATGTGCGTTTTAAGTATTTAAATATCACTTGCTTTAACGGTGAAGGAAAACATCGTGAGGAAACCTGCATGCCTGAGAGTTCTCCATAACGTTCTCAAAGGTGTGTGAAGTCTGCCAATACGCTTGGCCAGCGTGGTAGACTATGGCCAAAACCCTTCTCACTCTGAGAGGAGACCCGTGCTCTGTAGTGAGTCGGTAATGGGTTGATCATGATGATGATGATGATGATGTATAAATATTCTTAATGTAAAAATATTTGACACGTGTTTTGGTTTTTGCGCAAAGTAAAACTAACGTTGTATATTAATACCTTACTCTGATCAAAGCTACCCTTCGATTAGGATCTTTGCGCATGGTACAAGCTGCCACGCTTGAAAATTAATTTGATTTAATTCAATTAAAAAGGATAATAATTATTACCCAATTACGCTAATTGAATGGGTACACAGAAATTAAAAATAATACATTATAATAATATGCATACAGAAAAAACGATGTTATAATAACTCACAATGATAATAATTAATTAATTAATAATTCTACAACACTTGTTACCGCAGAAACTTGGTGCAGTTATTAATTATAATTTTCAGCGCAGTGCAGTTTACAATATACATTTTGATGTGATAATATTAAATTGCCCTTGCCAGGAATCGAACCCGGGATCTCCCACTTATAAGACACAGCGCTCACCACTGTGCCAGGGAGGTCGTCGAACATGACATCGCACCTCGCACAGGCTACGAGTTCGTTACGCGGAGCATTCAATACGGAACCAACGCCTCATTTGATCAAATCTGTTGAGTTGTTTAGGAGCTACGAAGGAGTAGATGAACATTCATATACGGGTAGTTCTCACGAAATGTTGAAATTCGGTTCCAAAAAATTAATGAAAATTTTTGATGGATATTTGTATTTATTTTTTATAAATTATGTTATAATTATGTAACTAAATTTAAATTATATAGTGGTCCCAAGAAAAAAAATTGTTTACAAAAGTTATAAGGGTATTTAAAAAAAATAGAATGAGGGAATGACGTCTTAGGTGAGGGAATGACTTTTACAAACAATTCATGAATCTCTGACAGTAAAACGATGTTTATTTTTTAATTTGTTTAACAAATATATTTTATTTATTATTTATTTATTTAATACTTTATTGTACACCAAAAAACAAATTAGACAAAAGAAACATTTTAAAAGAAATAGGTACAATGGGCGGCCTTATCGCTTAGAAGCGATCTCTTCCAGGCAACCTCGTTGTGGAGAATATAAAAACTAGAGAAGTGTATAAGGGTGTACGCTAAAATTAGAGAAAATTAAAAGTATATATACGAATAATAGACATACAAATACTTACATACGAAATTACATAAAATATACATATTAGACATATATATATAAATACATATATATATATAGAGTAAACATTTGTAAAATAAAGCCCAAAACACGCCAGGAATGATGGTTAACTATTTGTAGTACCTACCTGGGTACTATCTGAGGTAAAAGGTTCAGGGAGGATAAAAATGCGTTTTGACAAGTCTTTTAAATATGGCAGGAGATTGCGCACGCTTGATATGAAACGGTAAGGAGTTCCAGAGCCGAGCGGCTACTATGGAGAAGGATTTAGAATAAAATGAAGTATTATGGGAAGAGATTTTTAACATAAGATTGTTATCAGAGCGAAGAGACAGACTGTGGGTGTTCCCTAGAAACTCAAACCGCTCTTTAAGGTAAGGAGGCGTGGTAGGATTGAATAGTACAGAGTATAAAAGAGAAAGAATGTGGGTGTTCCTGCGAAGGCGAATCGGAAGCCATTTGAGTTTTCTGCGAAATTCAGAAATATGGTCATATTTTCGGAGTCCAAATATGAACCGAATACAGAGATTCTGAATGCGCTCAAGTTTATTTAGCAACATTATTAAGCATTATTTTCTTACATTGCTAGGAACTGTTGTGAAGATAATCATAAAGTATTCAGTCTGTAGATGACAATCTTTGTGAATTTTATTGTCTTATCACTTTATCATATTGACAGTTATAAAAAAAATCAAAAAAGCTTAGATTCCTTAAAAATTAACATAAATAGTATTTTTTCAATCAAATAAAGCTCTTATCTTATATATTCATTATCAAAGTTAGTAAAAATCTTTACTAAAACTAAAAAAAACAAAAAAAAAACACAAAAAAATACTTTCTTGAAAATTAAAGAACTAAAAATAAATCTACAAAAAAGTTCTCTTTGCCAAAAAAAACTAAGCTCTTTTTTCAAGTATAAAAGTTAATAAAACAAATCTCTTTAACTCTTTATTATCAACTAGCTGATGCCTACGACTTCGTCTGCATGGATATAGGTTTTTTGAAAATCCTCTGGAAACACTTGGGAAAGTGGAATTTTTCGGGATAAAAGTAGCCTGTGTCCGTCTCCAGGATACAGGCCAGCTCTGTGCCATATTTCGTGAAGATCCGTTCAGTGGTTGAGCTGTGAAAAGGTAACAGATGGAGAGCTACTTTTGCATATTTATAATTTTAGTAGATAAGGATTATTATCTTCAATAATGACGGACTCCCATAAAAATCTTCATCCCCTATTTCAACCCCTTCCAGCCTTTTTTTACCAACAAAAGCTAGCCTATGTTCTTCTCCAAGGTCCAATCTATCTCTATACTGAACATCAAAATCGGTTCAGCGGCTTAGGCGTGAAAGCGTAACAGTCAGACAGACATAGTTACTTTCGTATTTATAATATAATATAATTAGTAGGGATTAGACATCTGACTGATCTATTTTCTTCACAAAATAACATCCTCTTTTGATTAATTTTGGGGGCTCGATCCTCTGCACTACATCTTTCCTGGCTACAACTGTTCATCTTAGATTATTATTGAACATATGCAAAATTTGTGTTAATTTATCTTCTTCTTCGTTAATCTTCTTTCTTCTTGGCATTATTTGATCCTACAACAAGATGGCATCGGTAAATTTGAAGGTTAGTTCGAAAAAGATAAACTGACTCAGTCGAAAACGATTCCCTTATAAATCATCATTCCCTCACTACACATTAAAATGAGGGAATGACGGCGAGGTAATGACGAAATCAAGCATAACTAAAAAAAATCACGTGATATAATCTTATATGAATAAAGATTTTTTGCATAACTAAACAAGTCCCTAAAACCCACATCACGATATAATTAATAATAGTTAAAGTACTTACCTTTTGTTTTTATAGAATGTGATGGAATGACGGTCACAAATTAAATATTAAAAAAATATAAACTAAACCTTTTTACAACAAAAACTCTAACACGCTAACGATAATTTTGCCATATGGAAAAATCGACAGTACTGCCAACTATCTAAAACTAATTTTAGCGTTCAAGTTTGATTAAAAATGCGTTCATAAAACGACTGTCAGTAAAGGTGTGAGGGAATGATTTAATTTCTTGGGACACGTGTATGTTATTTTTTTTTAATTCCGGTCCGCACTTTATTGACCAAATGAGAAATATTTTCTTAAATCTGGTGTATTTTTTATAGATTAGTCAAACATGCATCGCTTTTAATTGATTTTTTTGTGTCTTTAAAAATATAAAAGTAATTTAATCTGGAGCTTGGGACACAGTGAGGGAATGATTTTTGGTACATTATATACAGTGTAATTTATTTATTTATACATATAGTTCGGAAATAATAATTGACATTCTTAGGCACAGTAATGCCGATTGCTAGAAAATAATATCTACCAATAAATCTTTATTAGATTTTTGTAAAAACTGAAAGAACAAGAATTTCATGTTTTCGTGAGAATTACCCATACATACATATACTGCCTAACTTATAATCCTTCTTTTATGCTATAATCGGGTAAAAAAATGATACAGTATAAGTGCTTTAGCACACAGAATGACACCGCAACTTCAAACAATTACATCACCGACCGTCCGCAGATGGTTTAATCACTCTGTAATTAGTTCGAACTGGCGACCCGCCTTCTAGTTAAAACGTTGATGATTTATGTACTACAATGTAGGATATATCTATGTACATAGGTACAGAACACTTAATAGTACTTTAACGGTACGGGAGACTCACTCCATACAGATGTTTAGAGCGGGGCCGCACTGCGAAAATTATTCGCGCGAATTTTATTTATATTCCGCATTTTAATATATTTTTCTCGAGAATTTCAAATCGCATGTGCGTGCAACTTCATACATTCCCATATGTCACAGAATTTTGCGGAAAAATTCGCGCGAATAAATTTCGCAATGCGGCCTAGGCCTTAAATTATATTTTAGGAAAAATTAAACCGACTTCAATGTAGTTCCCTTCATTTCTCCAGGGTCCCACCATCACACCCTGACCTGCTGGGTTATTCTGTAACTTAGTTACCAACTGAAAATAGTCAAATGAGAAATATAAAGTGTTTTCATAATTTTACACAGTAAAGCAGCAATGTATATCAAACTAATTCGTTGGCAACCATTTTCGGTTGATAACTAAGTTACAGAATAACCCCCCTGATGACCATGGGACCACCTTTAAAGTATACCATTTGAAACAAAAGAAGAGTTTTCCAAATCGGTCCAGGGGATCTTTGAGTAATCGGGCGAACAGATTCCGACGAATTATCCTCCTTTTTTTGAGGTCGGTCGGCTAAAACGCGACTCTTGCATCGACGCAATAAAGCGTGCTTTAGCTCGCACAGCGATGAATGCAGCTTTATATTCACCTATAAATCACCTCTCTCCTACCTCTCGACTTTCTATCGCGTAATCTTTAGGCTAAGCGTATGTTGAAACGCAGGCGACGTAGGTCCACGCAGCGCAGAGCAGAGCAGATTTTGTAAAGCATGGAACGTCATTGAACTACGTACGCTGCGGCGCAGGCACGTGCGACGCAGACATGTGTCTGTCCTGCTCTGCGTCTCGTTGTACTGCCGGCACAGAATTCTGCGCGACGCGTGCACGTCGAGACGTATTTATTAACAATATTTTTATTTTTTTTGCAATGACAGAACATTTAATTGAATTAGTTCGTTGTGAACCTTGTTTGTATGATACAAATCATCCAGACTATTCAACAAGTGTAAATTGAAAATTTAAAAAACCCCCGACATTCGCCATTTTGTGGCGGCGGCCATCTTGGATTTGTAATAGTGCTATTCTACTATTCAAGCCCTTTCATTTAATACCCATATTAAGGGAGTTGTGAAAAAATATGTAATCCGCCATTTTGTAGCGGCGGCCATCTTGGACCGATTTTCATGAAACATAGCTAACCACACTCTCGACTAAATCACCTTTCAAACAAAAAAAACCGCATTCAAATCGGTCCACCCGTTTGAGCGCCACAGGGGAACAGACAGACACACACACACACACACACACACACACACACACACACACACACACACACACACACACAGACACGTCAAACTTATAACACCCCGTCGTTTTTGCGTCGGGGGTTAAAAAAGACATTGAAAGAGTTATTATGGGTTAGAACTAGCTAGGATGCGAATGTCAGCTGCGTCGCAGCATACGGAGGGGGCACATGTCTGCGTCAACTGCCCTGCCCTGCACTGTGCTGTACTGTGCTGTGCTGCGTCGCCTGCTTTTCAGCATACGCCTAGCCTTGATCTCATCCTGATCTGACGCGGTAGTATAACGTATTACTTTGAGTTCGGTGATAACACAGCGTCAATCTCAACGGAGGCTAGATGACTACGCAGGAGTTAATATAGTGCACAAGTGTGTGCGTAAACACTGGTGCAATCTGTATTCCTTCATTCTTAGCGTGAGATCTATTATAGAGCTTACTCTGACTCTAGTCAGACTGTCAGACTCAAGACAGAGTAGAAACGTTTGTGTCAGGGACATATTTATGTCCCGTTTTAACTCTATCTTGAGTCTGAGTAAAGTCAAAGACGCTCCATAGATGATAGATCTCAGCCTTATAAGGCAAGGGAAGCCAAATGCGACACGACCGGAGAAATATCAGGCACAGGACCCACGCGACGGCTGACGCGCTCTCCGAGGCTAAGAATTTCTAACACAATTCAAAAAGATACAATATGTTCATATTCATAGTTTATCTATTTATTTATTTAGAAACAAAATATAAAACTACAAGTCACGGCAAATAAGTCTAGCGTTGACCTTGAATGCGCAGAAGTCGAAAATGAGGTATCTCGGGGCGTGAGGGGGCCGCGGGGAGGGCGTGGGGATCGTTCGTAAGCACTGATTAGCTCTCGCGGATCCCTCGTAAGCGCTGATTGGCTCTCCAATCGTATAGTGTCCCGATCACTCGTACGACGCTGGGCGCACTTAAAGGTCACCGCTCGACTTACGTGCCGGGGGTTATACATGTTTATTTTTCTTGGATTGGAAAATCATACCGCAAAACTTTCAACTTTCACAAGATTTCAGTGTTTTGTGTCATGTAGATAGGTACGCGGCGGCTTCATAATATGATTATTGCAAAGGAAAAAAAAACACTAAAATCTTCGCCAATTTAGCGACAGACCGCTCGTCTATATGGTACTGAAATAGCGCCAGCGCGTGGTTCACGGATTACGTAGTAACAGTGACCAAGACGACGCGATCCAAAGAGAACCACATTTCTAAGGGAGATTTTGACGTGGTTTTGTTTTTAACCCCCGACGCAAAAACGACGGGGTGTTATAAGTTTGACGTGTCTCTAAATAAAAATAAATAAAATCGTTTTATTTCAGGTCGGTGGGACCCATATAAAATAAAGTACAGAATAAAAATTTGCACAAAATAATATAAATAATAGTTAATTGAAAAAAAAATCTAATTTTAAATGAGGATCCTTTAGTTTTAATAATCTAAAAAGACAATATGTCTGACTAATTGCTGCTTCTGTACACACATTTTATTAGAAAGTGGCTAGTTTTAATAATAGTTGTATTATTTTTATTTTTACGGTCATAATCTGTTGTAGTTTAGTAAATTAAAAAAAACTAAATTAGAGAAGTGTGGGAGTGGTAGAATTTCTCCACCTATCTTATACATATATAAAATTCTCATGTCACAATTTTCGTTCCCATACTCCTCCGAAACGGCTTGACCGATTCTCATGAAATTTTGTGAGCATATTGAGTAGCTCTGAGAATCGGCCAACATATATTTTTCATCCCCCTAAATGTTAAGGGTAGTCCACCCCTAAATTTTATTTTTTTATTTTTTAGACAAAATTTTTAGTTTTTATTTTTTTATGATTGTATCATGATTTTTTATGATTGTATATGATTGTGTCATACAAAAATACATACAATCCTAAATTTTCACCCTTCTACGTTCAACCCTTATTTTTTAATAGCCATTTTAGTAATTTAATAAAAACCTATATCCACGCGAACGAAGTTGCGGGGGTCAGCTAGTATTATTATATATAAACAAAGATTTACTTTATACCATAATATTATGTTGTATGAGAGTAGGCTCAACTTGGCACCTCCTGCTAACTTCAAATGGCCCAAATTGATGACTCCAAAATGTCTAATATGAGAATCCCTTTAGTAAATCTTCACATAACATAAATTATACGCTCATTAGAATTTATCTCATGTATGAATTCTTGTTATCATCTCAGATTTGAACTGTTGCCAATTAAGAGAACGGATATGTTACCATTTTCACACCAACACACAGATTATCACAACATTGGTAGAGATAATCAGAACTGGCTGAGATCTGATTTATAATAATAATATTACCAATTTCATCCACACAGATTTAGGTTTTTAAAGGCCTATTTCACCACCTTCTGGTAAGTGTTGGATAGACTAAACATAAGTTTTGTCACTTTCTTACTTTATGTCGAGTGACAAAGACAAAGGTGTGAATAAGCTATCCAACAATTCAGAAGGTGGTGAAACAGGCCCTAAATGTGGCATAAAATGTAGCCCATATTTTTAACAACCTACAATTTCCTATAGAATCCTCTACCTGTAGGGCGATTCAGAACACTTCGATTCGGTTTCGGTTTCGACAACTACCCTGTCGATACGGTTATTCTGAATTAAAAATACATCTTATCGAATGGTAAGTAATTCAGAATACTTCGATAACGTAACTATCGATCGATTCGGTAAGTTATCGTACGTTAAGATGTATTTTCAATTCGGAATAACCATATCGACGGGGTAGTTGTCGAAACCGAAACCGAATCGAAGTGTTCTGAATCGCCCTGCTGATTGTGAAAGACACAAAACAAAACAAAATTGGTTCAGTGGTTCCAAAGATTAGCCTATATCAATATCTATTTATTTGTCTGAAAAAGTGTTTCAGTTATGTTATCAATTATTGTTGTGTCTAAACAACAACCTACGGATATTCCAATTAATTGAGTTGTTTAGATACAAGCTGGCACATTGTATTATGGAGTAAGCTTTTTATCTTGCAGGATACATTTCATCCCAAGAAAACAAAGAAATCCTAGGGGATTTAATAAATCTTAATCCACGGGGACAACATGTGAAAGTTAGCCAAAGTGGCTAATTCTGTTGTACACAATCTCTAAACCTAAACTAAATTGACAGGTTTAAAAATAGTGCTATCCCCTTCAGCAGGGAGGATTGTGAAAGAGACAGGAATATATTTAGACCTGTCATTTTAGTTTAGATTTAGAGATTGTGTACAACAGAATCGCCCACAAAATATACCTAAATAAAATTGACTGGTATATAATGGTATGAAGAGGAACTCAGTAGTTTAAACATATTTAAGTTCAGATTCATAGGTTGCAAGAAAAGGGATTTGATATATGTAAATTTATTTACAACTTATTTGTCCACAACTTTAGTCTGTTGGGATTTATATATGTGTGCCTTGTTCAAGCTAATCTTCAGAACGGCTGAACTGATTTTAAGGGGACTATCTCAGGTAATTAGAGAATTATACAAAGTGTGATCTAGGCTACTTTTTATGCCAGAAAAACAAATAATTTATTTTAGGAATTTTAAAATACCAAAAATCCATTGGGACAAAACCACAGGCACAAGCTGGTGAATAATAAAGAAGATATGCCAATTCCAAAAAACTAACAATATAAAAGGACCACAAATATAAACATATCTGTGTAAGTCTCATAGGCAGAAGCATAGTTATATGGGAAGTGGGAATGAACATACAAACAATACCTGTACACTAACACAGTACCATTGTTTAACCAACTTTAATAATAATTGTTGCATGCATCTTATTAGGTACCTATACTTAATTATTTTCTAACAAGGGGAACGTTAAAAAATTATTTGAATACTTGCCAAAGGTGAGGACCTACCATCATGCCAAGGGTTGGAAGGCTCGAAGTACTGGGTGACGATCTCATCGTCCTGCGGAAAACTGACTTTTCTGTTACATTTTTTCTCCTTCACCTCACTGCAAGAGACACTGTCTTCGGAAACTCCAGTTTTCTCACTCACGCCCGAGCATGTAACTTTATCATTGGTAGACATATCTCACGCGAAATCTACCACCGCATATCACTGTCGAACACATTAGGCAGCGAAAATATATAACACAGAAAAAATTCTCACAAGAATAACATTGGGAGTTCACATAAAATTCGCGTTGACACTTCACATTGGAGGCTCCTCAACGCGAGTTGATCGCCATAACACCATCCATTGCTTATTACAATTACGTTTCGACTGTTTTTTGAGGTTTTTATTTCTCGTTTTCGATTCAAAACATACACCTATCATACACAGTTTACCGCCATATTGGATTGAAGAAGACAAAAGGATAGTTTTCCGTTTGTAACGCTAGGGGGTGCTTTTAAAAGTAATAGTTATGTTGCCATTTAATAAATCATAATATTTTATTTAAAAAATTAAAAATCTTTTAATTTTTCTTAAATAAATCACGAAAGCAAAGCTTCATTCAATTTGGTAAATCTATTAATAATTGTAAAATAAATAAAAAATAATGAGTATAATATTAATTTGTTATTTAGTACAGCTACTCGAAAATAGATGGCGCTGCACCCAGAATTATCAACGCCATCTATTACATGTCCTATAAACTGATAGTTTTTAAACCTACAACTAGATGGCAATAATTTATTTTAAGATTGGTTCTAAGAAAATTATACGTTTCCTTTCTGTGAGAAAAGCTAGATAAGAGCCCAAGTCTCAGGAACGATAGAATCAAAAGAAAAAAATTATCACCAAGCGCAGCTTCCTAAGGTTACTTTTAGCACAGAACTTCCGTCCTCTGTGACAGAGCACATACTTGAGACTTTTAGTTATTTTTAGGTCTGTATCAATGCCCAAACCATTATTCGGTAGGTATCTTTTTCATTTTTCAGGACAACGCATTCCATCATAAAACTGCAGCAGTTTGCAATCTTTGTCCAGTTAACATTTCCTAAATGCCTAGAGCTTATATTCTTTGGGTCCAAAACTCCAATCTCACCATAAATAATACACCGTTTCGGTAACTTAAGTTATTTATTTAAACTCAACATCACATTATAAAGTTGTTTTACAATTTTATCTCTTATATCTATAGGATCAATTCTATTATTCAGTACTGATAAATGATATACTAGATTAAAATGCCTTAGGCTTAACCTACGTGTTTATTTGACGAAAACTTAAGAGGGGACTCGAGTGGACCTTTCTCCATACAAACGTATTCTGCTGTTTCCTTCGTGGATAATACCTCTAGAGCAATGTTTTTTTCCCAAAAAATCTATGTCTAATTAATGCGTGCCTCTATCATTTCCTTTTTTCCAAAACATAATCACTACAAGAAATATGACAATCCAAAAACCCGAAAAAAATACCCGTTTTTACTGCCGTGTTCAGACGACTATCAGACAAATTTGATAAGTTTTTAACAAAAAAGAAAATAATAGAGGCATAGATAAACTATTCCTCTAAATTTTGATACCAGAATTTTTGAGATCTGTTCAGTTTTGAAGGAGGAAATAGCAGAATACGAAACTTCTTTTCGCCAACGTTTTTGTAGGTAAAATCAGCCTGAGCTGCAGTTGTCCCTATCATACTTTACGGGGGCAGGTTGGTGGCGAGGGGGGAAGGCTTACACGTACACTAATAGGGAAGTGGATATTTTCAATATTTACACTATACAATTATTATTTTTATTTATTGTTTACCGACTTTATTCGCCCGCTACTAGGCTGCGGAAAATTAGTAAATCTTTTGTTGGTAATTCTAATAGGTAGGTACTTTCTTATAATCGGTTGCCGGTGGATATTTTGGATTTGTTTCTCAATAGGTAAGTTCAAGGTTCTTATAAAACGCAAATAATTGAAAAATCCTATTATAGCGTAAAAGATGTTTTTAATGACAAAAAACCATGAACATAGATTGCTCTAAAAGTCAACAGTTCAAATTATTTAGAAATTATACATTATTTGAGATGGTTATAATAAAAAAAAATAACCCGGCTGAGTTTGTTGAGGGCTCTTCTCAGACCAGGGCGCGTTTGGAATCCTCGTAATTTTAATTATAAGTTTTCGTAGTAATTATCACCATTACCTCATTTTCATGTACTTTATATTATATTGACGTTCAAAAAGTGTATAGTGTACCTACTTTGAATAAATGAAATTTGAATTAAAATTTATTAAATCGTGTGATTGTAAGTAGGATATCGTACCTGTTCTCAGACACCTAGCGAATCACTCAGGAATGCTTACAAAATAAAAGTATTATAAGACTCAGGGCCTGTTTCATCACCTTCTGATAAGTGTCTGGTAGCTTTTGTCTTTGTCACTTGACGTAAAGTAAGAAAGTGACAAAACTTACGACTATCCGACACTTATCAGAAGGTGGTGAAAAAGGGTGTGAATTAAATAAAATTCATCTCTGAGCCAATTTGAATATCTTATCAGGACATGAGCAGTAAAAAAGTTTATTGCGCTCAAGTTTCTTTGAAAACAAAGCGATCTAATTTTGAGCTTGCACCTAATGAATGAAAACGAGTCGTGTAGAGCAAAAAAAATAGTGGCATGCTGCAATTATCACGGTTAGTTATTAATCAATTTACTATAAGATTTAGTCAGTTAGTCTTGGTAGCACTTATTTATGTTTCATAAAATACTATGAAAGTGTTTATTTTACTTTTTATTACATAAGAATACAAAAAAGGAGTAGACAAGAACTAGTTCACTATTTTCTTAAGAAATCCTATTATCGTCCGGGTGGTCAAAAACTGGTTTAGAAATTTTATTTTAGGTACTCTGTACTGTTATACAATGAAGTGTGCAAAAAATTTAAATTAGGTTTATTAATTCGAATCCGAAATCTTTTACACTGAATAAATATTTTAGTTTTCGCCCGTCAAGTTCCCACGGGATTTTGAAAAATCCGAAATCTATAGCTACAGCTGTAGGTAGATTACTCTAACAAACTTCCTTGAAAGTGGTATAAAGGTTGGAAAAGGGAGCGGGAACGGGAACCGAAAATCCACGATTCTCTCGGGATTTGTAAAAAACCGAAATTCACGCGAGCGAAGACACGGGCAGAAGCTAGTAATTTCTAAATTATTCCTGATCTGGTCTGGTCGGAGGCCTCAGTCGTGGCTGAATACCACCCTCCGAGCTAAGCCATGCCGCCAAGCGATTTAGCGTTCTAATATGGGTTAAATAAAAACTGCCATATATACCCATCTCTTCCAGGTTAGCCCGCTTCCACCTTAGACTGCATCGTCACATCATCTTCAGGTGAGGTTGCAGTCAAGGGCTAACATGTGTTAATAAAACAAAATACTAGTGTTAATTTTATGTATTTACAAATTAAAATGAAACTGTCTGTCTGTCATTTCGAAATGTCATGTACTTAACATAAAATTGTTATATAGAAACTCGGCGGTTGCTCTTTTCCAAATTAACAAAATTTGGAAAAGAGCAACCGCCGAGTTTCTTGCTGGTTCTTCTCGGTTGGAATGACATTCCGAATCAGTGGTAGATTCAATTGACTATTCAAAAGTACTTACTTGTAAAAGTTTATTTGAATAAAAAACTTTTCTATTCTATTCTATCTTGCTTTTATTACGTAAAGCCACGTAAACATTTATAAAAAAAAGGTTTTCTTTTGTCCGTCTATTTACACTATCTGTACTCTTGGAAAGAGTTGAACCTATTTTATTCAGAACTTTTACAGACAGGTAGACCTTATAAAAAGTGATGTGGTCTGAAAGTGATGTATACAAAAGTATTACTGACTTAACAAAAGTAATCTACCTATAGCTATAGATTTCAGGTCAGTTCAGTTTTTCCAACATCCCGTGAGAACTGTGGATTATTCCAGGATAAAAAGTAGCATATTTGTTAAGTCAGGTAGGGCATAATCTATCTCCATTCAAAATTTCAGCCAAATCGGTTAAGTTACACACACATACACACACTTTCGCCTTTATAATATTAGTGTGATAATATACCAAATTGCCACTGCCGGGAATCAAACCCGGGACCTCCCACTTATAAGATTATAGTGCTCACAACTGCCATCAGGGAGGTCGTCAATGTCGCACGTTCAATTATACTTGCATACATTTCTAAAGAAAATTTCTCATACAAATCAGTGGTCAATAACAGGTATACAGGTGGATGATAACTGGATTTAAAAGAGTAAGCTGGATTTAAAAAAGTACCTAAGCTTAAAACAACTAATATAAAATACAAATAGACTAGTACATTTTAATTTTTTTTTAATATATATTACCTATATTTTCACCCTCTCAAACTCAGTAACTCCACTAAATGGACGATAACCGGTAACAAAACCCTATTATTTTTTATTGTTGAAGCAGGTTGAGATGATCGCGATTAAAATTTTTTTTTTGAGTCGTTGATTTAAATCAATACTTACTTTTTTAATCCAATAAAGTGAAGAAGTGTTTTAACCGAGTTCAAAAAGGAAGAGGTTCTCAATTCGTTGGAATCTTTTTTATTTGTTGTTTTTTTTAACCCCCGACGCAAAAAGGACAATATCAAATAAAAACACTGAAAAGAGTAAAATAACATAAATTTCGAAATAATATGAATGAATGAATATATTATACGGGCATAGAGGGAGATGCGCGCGCGCGGCGGGCGGCGGCGGCGGGCACACAAATACACTACTCGTGCACACATTGATAGCTCGCTTGGTACTCGTGGTGTCGGGGCCAGAGCGATGGCAATAGTTTCTTCAAATACCTATTTTTCAAATTCCTCACGACTCGAGTACCGTCTTAACCCTTGACTTGCAGTCTAACGTTGATATGTTACTTAGCAACATTGTAATTTATAGAAAATGTGTGAAATTTATTTTAAAGAAAATAACAAACGTTTCTAAGGAACATCTTAATAGATTACGGAAAGTTGAATACAGAAAATGGATGTAAGATGGTAGCGGGCTAACCTGAAAGGTGTATTGCATAATTGCAGTTTTTATTAAACCCATACCCCTGATTGGTTTCCACTCGGCATCGTACCGGAACGCTAAATCGCTCGTACATCTTCTATCCTTTTTCCGCTGTCTAAAATCAGATCGAGTGTTTGTAGAAAATACTGAATAATAAAATTGAAATCCATGCTTTTTTTGTAAAATTCTTGTATAAATCGGATTGTTAACAAATAACTACCTACTTTAAATGTAATGATAATAATAATAATATGGACATAACAAAATACAGGAATTACAAAATATACAATAAGGCTTAGAATTATTTTGGTGCTTTTTTTAATGTCCTTCGTTAAATCGGGTATAAGGGGACCGTTATCGAAAAAGAACACAGGTAATAAATATAAAGTTTTCGTCGAGTTGTGCACGCTAAACATTGCCGTTTAAAAAATACTAAAACAATATAAGACAAATGGGTATTGGATTGTGTTTAGGTAGTATAATAATAGCGCTACTTTTTCAGTACCGTTCACATTATACCCTGTATTAGGTATTTGGTTATTACGAGTTAACATTCGATATTGGAAGAGAGTAGTTATTTTTAAGCCCTAACGGCTGAAATTGATGACCTTTCCAATCCAAAATTCTCGGATGGAAGATCAAAAAATTTATCCAGATACGTAAGTAAACTGTATGGTTATTCTAAGCTTGCACCCCTCGAAACCTATACTAAAATTCGAATATCGAAAAACAATGACTTCAGAGTAAAATGGACCTAAACTGGCTTGTTTTAAGCTTTGAATCGTCAATACGTTCAGCTATTCGTCTACAGCCAGCGCCCCAAGCAGTTTATGGAATAAAAAATCGAAGTACTTACTGAATTAACTATATACTGAATAAACATATTTAAAAACAAACTCAAAAAACATATACTTCACGATATAAATTTACTCAAATAAACCTCCTGTATTACTGATATTTGCTACACTGTGACGATGATCTCGCATTCTCAAACGGAATAAAATTTTGTGAGGGTAGATTAGATATAATTAGATAGATAGAACTCAAATTGTATTTTGCATCTGACTGCCGGAAAATAAACAATATTCTAATTAGATATTATGTTTCTCTGTAAGTGAATTTTGTAAATAATTCGTTGAGAAATAAAACTCGTTAACCCGAATTACGGACTTTACAATATGAGACTTTGGGTTTATTTTGCTCTGATATTACAGCTTTTCGATATTCGAATTGTGGTTGTAATGTTTACCAATATGTAAAAACAATCTAAATACATTGATTGATTATATTCATTTTATTGACACGCTTTTCTTCATATCTGGATTAAATTTTTGACCTTCAATCTATATTCTTATTATGACTTTATAATCCCCGCAAATTGGTATTGCGCCTGGCCGCCATTTTAGTGACGTCAGCATTAGACAGACGTAGGTACCGTTGACAAAACTGTTGGCAGATTTTTATCGTATCGTTTTGAATAATTATTGTAAATTCACACATTTTGTTGTTTATTGTTGTTTAATACTGGCGCAAAGACAGATTAATCGACGTGTTATTTATTAACAACACAGAAAATGATAGTAATTCAGACACAATAGACTCTGAAAAAAATTCCTAATCCGAATTACAAGAATGTGAATGTAATCACAGTGGCGTTGAAGAATTATAATAATTTTTTCACGCTGATGTTAATGTGACAAGGTTCCAGCGTAATAGCAACTTGCGGGGGTTATACACAATATCTCAAAAACGTTTACACATTTCGAGTATCTCAACACTATAACGTCAGCGTAAAGCAGACTTAAAGTCCCTTAGTTTAGAGTCGCAAATTCAATACTGCCGATTTTTAATTCGCTAATATTCCGCTTGGAGCGCTGACTGTATGTATGAACTAGAGCCTTAAAACAGTGTCGTTAAGGTCCATTTTACTTTGACGTTATAGTGTTTCGATACGTTGTTGGGATGTGCAAAGTCATACTGTAGATTTTTGATTAGAAATGTTATTAATTTCCTACAGGTAAATTGTATTACTAGCCTAACAGTTCTGGTTAAATTCTTTAATAATAAAAATCCTAAGTTAAAATCAATTTAACGAGTAGGTACGTACGTTACAGTATCTTTTCACACATACGCAATAAAAAAAAAACTTAAAATTAATTCTTAAAAAGCACAAAATGGCATCTAGACACGTTGTATAAGAGTGTATAGGAGTTAAAATAATTTCTTTATCTGTTTATCTTTTTAAATTGTAGCTAAGTATGTATATAAATTTTATACCGTATGTTTTTTTCTATAATATGTATACTTCGTCATTTTATAAAATACTTTCAATATCATCTGGTAAAATAGTAAGACCACATCGCGTAGAAAAAAAAACTAGGTAGGTATCTGAGGAGCGGAATTTTAGGCGCGGAAAAATTAGCGCGGATTTTTTTTTCCGTCATCTTGTCCCGTAACATTCGAACACGACACATTGAGGGGAATTCCGCGCGCTATAAAACGCGCTAAATCTCCACTAGGTTTGTCGTTAGCCTTATCTTTTATTTAATAAAAGAAACATTCATGGGCATATTTTGTTTTAAATTGAATTGGTCCCAATTGTAAACAGAAAAATTGAATTGGTCACAATTGTAAACGGAATAATGAAACAATTAGTTAAGTATTTAATTTAATGATAATATTATATCATTCCATACCAGTGGTAGATTATAGCGACCCCATGAAGTGAAAGTTGATAAAATATATAACAAAAAAAATAATTAAATATTTTTTAATCTACACGAGTGAATCTTTCGTAAATTTAATATACATAATATAATCTTTTTTGGTCTATACGTATATATTACGTAATGGCTATCAAAATAGTGCATATTTTGTTTGTCTTTCTTTTCCGCCGATGTCACTGGCTCTCCTTCTTTATTTTTAGGTCGAGCACGCCATCTGTAATAAATAATCTATACAAATAAAGAATATTTAAGTTAGCCAACTTTGTGAAAGAGATTAACTTTGAACAAAACTGACGCAGGTCCTACCTCGACGAGCGCTAGCGCTATACTGACACGCAACGTACTATATAAGCGTTGGGACGGTCGAAGTCTACACTTTTTTAGAACTACTCTCATACGCCAAGTGTTTGTAACGTGCGATAAGGAACTTCGATCCAATAAATTATCTAAATAAATTAATAAATTCTCTTTGTTCACTCACCATTGCTATCGTCGTAGTAAGCGATCCGCCTGGGCGCCAGCTGCTTCCTCCCGTGCGCGCGCCGCTCCTTGACGCAGAGGTTCAGCACCCCGTCGGGGTCCTCCCTCCTCTTCACGTCGCCCGCTTTGTCGATGAACACAGTCTCGGCGCAGACCCGCTTCTCTTTGTTCACTCACCATTGCTATCGTCGTAGTAAGCGATCCGCCTGGGCGCCAGCTGCTTCCTCCCGTGCGCGCGCCGCTCCTTGACGCAGAGGTTCAGCACCCCGTCGGGGTCCTCCCTCCTCTTCACGTCGCCCGCTTTGTCGATGAACACAGTCTCGGCGCAGACCCGCTTCTCTTTGTTCACTCACCATTGCTATCGTCGTAGTAAGCGATCCGCCTGGGCGCCAGCTGCTTCCTCCCGTGCGCGCGCCGCTCCTTGACGCAGAGGTTCAGCACCCCGTCGGGGTCCTCCCTCCTCTTCACGTCGCCCGCTTTGTCGATGAACACAGTCTCGGCGCAGACCCGCTTCTCTTTGTTCACTCACCATTGCTATCGTCGTAGTAAGCGATCCGCCTGGGCGCCAGCTGCTTCCTCCCGTGCGCGCGCCGCTCCTTGACGCAGAGGTTCAGCACCCCGTCGGGGTCCTCCCTCCTCTTCACGTCGCCCGCTTTGTCGATGAACACAGTCTCGGCGCAGACCCGCTTCTCTTTGTTCACTCACCATTGCTGTCGTCGTAGTAAGCGATCCGCCTGGGCGCCAGCTGCTTCCTCCCGTGCGCGCGCCGCTCCTTGACGCAGAGGTTCAGCACCCCGTCGGGGTCCTCCCTCCTCTTCACGTCGCCCGCTTTGTCGATGAACACAGTCTCGGCGCAGACCCGCTTCTCTTTGTTCACTCACCATTGCTGTCGTCGTAGTAAGCGATCCGCCTGGGCGCCAGCTGCTTCCTCCCGTGCGCGCGCCGCTCCTTGACGCAGAGGTTCAGCACCCCGTCGGGGTCCTCCCTCCTCTTCACGTCGCCCGCTTTGTCGATGAACACAGTCTCGGCGCAGACCCGCTTCTCTTTGTTCACTCACCATTGCTGTCGTCGTAGTAAGCGATCCGCCTGGGCGCCAGCTGCTTCCTCCCGTGCGCGCGCCGCTCCTTGACGCAGAGGTTCAGCACCCCGTCGGGGTCCTCCCTCCTCTTCACGTCGCCCGCTTTGTCGATGAACACAGTCTCGGCGCAGACCCGCTTCTCTTTGTTCACTCACCATTGCTGTCGTCGTAGTAAGCGATCCGCCTGGGCGCCAGCTGCTTCCTCCCGTGCGCGCGCCGCTCCTTGACGCAGAGGTTCAGCACCCCGTCGGGGTCCTCCCTCCTCTTCACGTCGCCCGCTTTGTCGATGAACACAGTCTCGGCGCAGACCCGCTTCTCTTTGTTCACTCACCATTGCTGTCGTCGTAGTAAGCGATCCGCCTGGGCGCCAGCTGCTTCCTCCCGTGCGCGCGCCGCTCCTTGACGCAGAGGTTCAGCACCCCGTCGGGGTCCTCCCTCCTCTTCACGTCGCACAGTGAATCGCCTAGAACAAGCTAGGTGGACAAAAGTCAAGTCAAAGAATCATTAAATTGATGGTCACTTATCACTAACGACAACCCAGGGATAATTAATGCAGGTAATAATTATGGCAAACATTCCATAACGATGAGTTATGCGCAGTTGAAATCTGATGATAGGGTAATTCCATTTACGTAAACAATTTAGTTGCAATTTTGCATTACTTTCGACAGCACCTATTAAAATTTGTGCTGAATATTATAGTTTCTGCTGTGATGGGTTTTACTTTAGAGGGTAAGTATTTTCATTTTTTACTTCAAATAGATTCTAATAACAGATAATGTGTAGTCTAAAATTTTTTGAAAAAACAGTCCAAAAAATGTCGTATTTTTTTAAATATCTTTACTTCCAACGAATGTAACTTTTTGTATCCACATGTATCCAGTCTAATTTTTTTATATAATATAGCTACTACATTAAGCTTCAAAATGATATATAATTTGAATACCACAACGAATCCATTTCATTTTAATGAATTTTTTTCAGAACACGTGCATTTCATTTCTAAAATGGAAATTTTCGAAGAGTGGCGGAAACATGCCAAAGAAGAAAGAAATACTCGTCTAATGAGTTTTATTACTAAAAAATTTTCTATTACGAATATGATTCTCAACTAACGGAGGAGTATTCAGTTACAAATAGCAAGTCTTTCGTCAAAATTAGCTGAAAAGTGGGTTGCATCGAAAATTTTTTGTATTTCCATTTTGGTGACTCTTGTTGGCAAATTCTCACGCATTTCATGAGCTACACGAAGAGTACCCTCGCTAACCTCATTTGTAATAATGGGGTAAGCGTACATCAAATCTTTCATGTGGCCCCAAAGAAAAAGTTACAAGGCGTTAATTCTGATGATCTTGCTGGCCAAGGAATAGGTTCACCTCGCTCAATCCTACGAAGTCCATCCACTGGTGTCCACCGAACCGAAAGTAAGCTAGACAACTATCATGTTAAGCTTCTTATAATCTAATAATTTTCCAATAAAAGGTTCATTTGTTCTCTTAGAAAAATTTGTAGTTTATCCGTCCGAATTCTGACTGAAAAAATGAGGGCCAATTAGATGTCTACTGATTAATCCCATCCATACATTTACAGAAAACCTACGTTGATGTGCCCTTTCTTTTTCTTCCTTAGGTTGTCTCCTTTTGCCGCCCAATAATGTAAATTATGACACTTTTTGACTCCGTCCCGGTCAAATTTAGATTCGTCAGTCCACAGTATTTTGTTGAGAAAATCGGGGTTTTAGAAAAAAATGTAGACACCTGTACCTTTTTGAATAGCTAATGAACCAAGGAAGTTATTTCAGTAATTTGTACGTAACGTTCCATACATTTTTTTTAGAAATATTATTGATTTTCAACTATTTCGATTTTTTTTCAAAAAATAATAAGTGGTTTGTAAGCCTTGACTAAAAAATTAACAGTATTTTCTAGCTTATATTGATTTTAATTGAGTTTCTGAACGCTTTTATATCAGAAAACAACAACAAAAAACAACAAAGACTGGTATGACTTTCTTCAGCAGTTAATTTTTACTGTAAAACTGGAATGTTTTGTTAAAAACCTTAAATCTTCAATAACTCTGAAACGACTACGTTTCGGATAAGATACCTATTATATGAAAAAATTTACTGCAAATGAGCTCTACTTTAAGCCCCTGTAAGGAATGTATATTATATTTTATGTTTCTGTATCCTGTTTCCTGTCATCCTGTATATATAATTTTAGGTTTTGTTTATCTTAAGGTAGTTTTAAGTGATTTTAACTGGGATTTTATGTTGTGTTGTATTTTTTTCTTTAACTTGTTATTATATTACTGATTTTAAACATATTATTTTCATTTAAATAAGTACATTTTTTATACCAAACTTGATTTTTTATTTAGAATTTTCCTGAAGCCTTTAAATAATTATTTATTGATAATTTACGCAGTATAACAACAAAATATCATTGTTCATAGCTATAATAATTAGAAAACACAAAAAAATATTTTTGTCCACCTAGCTTGTTCTAGGCGATTCACTGTGCGTCGCCCGCTTTGTCGATGAACACAGTCTCGGCGCAGACCCGCTTCTCTTTGTTCACTCACCATTGCTGTCGTCGTAGTAAGCGATCCGCCTGGGCGCCAGCTGCTTCCTCCCGTGCGCGCGCCGCTCCTTGACGCAGAGGTTCAGCACCCCGTCGGGGTCCTCCCTCCTCTTCACGTCGCCCGCTTTGTCGATGAACACAGTCTCGGCGCAGACCCGCTTCTCTTTGTTCACTCACCATTGCTGTCGTCGTAGTAAGCGATCCGCCTGGGCGCCAGCTGCTTCCTCCCGTGCGCGCGCCGCTCCTTGACGCAGAGGTTCAGCACCCCGTCGGGGTCCTCCCTCCTCTTCACGTCGCCCGCTTTGTCGATGAACACAGTCTCGGCGCAGACCCGCTTCTCTTTGTTCACTCACCATTGCTGTCGTCGTAGTAAGCGATCCGCCTGGGCGCCAGCTGCTTCCTCCCGTGCGCGCGCCGCTCCTTGACGCAGAGGTTCAGCACCCCGTCGGGGTCCTCCCTCCTCTTCACGTCGCCCGCTTTGTCGATGAACACAGTCTCGGCGCAGACCCGCTTCTCTTTGTTCACTCACCATTGCTGTCGTCGTAGTAAGCGATCCGCCTGGGCGCCAGCTGCTTCCTCCCGTGCGCGCGCCGCTCCTTGACGCAGAGGTTCAGCACCCCGTCGGGGTCCTCCCTCCTCTTCACGTCGCCCCCTTTGTCGATGAACACAGTCTTGGCGCAGACCCGCTTCTCTTTTTCCTGCAGATCATCGAATTGAATATTTTAAAAGACACAGAATTACTTTTGTTTCAAAATTTTTAAAAAAGTTATCGACAAAATAAACTCACCTTAAACATATGGTTAACACTCTGTTGAACCAGTTTCTCTATCCGACATTCGAAAATATTTTTGTCTATTTGACTGTCGAATATGTTTCTGTCTATCGGTTTGTCGAATATGTTTCTGTCTATCGGTTTGTCGAATATGTTTCTGTCTATTGGTTTGTCGAATATGTTTCTGTCTATTGGTTTGTCGAATATGTTTCTGTCTATCGGTTTGTCGAATATGTTTTTGTCTATCGGTTTGTCTATTGGTGATTTGGGCGGTGCGATCTTGATGTGGTTTTGGTTGTGGTTGTGAGATTCCTGTAGTCTTTCGGGTTCGATGTCTGGCACTTTTGTTGGGTCTGAGCGATCTTGAAGGACCTGAAAAAAAATCAATATATTTTCATATATAAAGTGGCCTATCTATTAAATGAGAAAACGTAGTCAAGTTCTACCAGTTTAAGGAAATTCGATACAATTACTTTACAAGAAAATGGTTTTTTTAAATTATTCTACCGATTTCGGATGGAAATCTACCAATGAGTATAAATCTATCGATATTAAAAGTGGGTGTGTGTGTAGCGAAGCTGGTTGTTACAGTCATGCCCGTGTCACATGATGTCCACTGCTGGCACAAGCCTCACCTTAACTATATGAGTGCGCAGCGTAGCGAAGCTGGTTGTTACAGTCATGCCCGTGTCACATGCTGTCCACTGCTGGCACAAGCCTCACCTTAGCTATATGAGTGCGCAGCGTAGCGAAGCTGGTTGTTACAGTCATGCCCGTGTCACATGCTGTCCACTGCTGGCACAAGCCTCACCTTAGCTATATGAGTGCGCAGCGTAGCGAAACTGGTTGTTACAGTCATGCCCGTGTCACATGCTGTCCACTGCTGGCACAAGCCTCACCTTAGCTATATGAGTGCGCAGCGTAGCGAAGCTGGTTGTTACAGTCATGCCCGTGTCACATGCTGTCCACTGCTGGCACAAGCCTCACCTTAGCTATATGAGTGCGCAGCGTAGCGAAGCTGGTTGTTACAGTCATGCCCGTGTCACATGCTGTCCACTGCTGGCACGAGCCTCACCTTAGCTATATGAGTGCGCAGCGTAGCGAAGCTGGTTGTTACAGTCATGCCCGTGTCACATGCTGTCCACTGCTGGCACAAGCCTTACCTTAGCTATATGAGTGCGCAGCGTAGCGAAGCTGCTTGTTACAGTCATGCCCGTGTCACATGCTGTCCACTGCTGTACAAGCGTCACCTTAGCTATATGAGTGCGCAGCGTAGCGAAGCTGGTTGTTACAGTCATGCCCGTGTCACATGCTGTCCACTGCTGGCACAAGCCTCACCTTAGCTATATGAGTGCGCAGCGTAGCGAAGCTGGTTGTTACAGTCATGCCCGTGTCACATGCTGTCCACTGCTGGCACGAGCCTCACCTTAGCTATATGAGTGCGCAGCGTAGCGAAGCTGGTTGTTACAGTCATGCCCGTGTCACATGCTGTCCACTGCTGGCACAAGCCTTACCTTAGCTATATGAGTGCGCAGCGTAGCGAAGCTGCTTGTTACAGTCATGCCCGTGTCACATGCTGTCCACTGCTGTACAAGCGTCACCATAGCTATATGAGTGCGCAGCGTAGCGAAGCTGGTTGTTACAGTCATGCCCGTGTCACATGCTGTCCACTGCTGGCACAAGCCTCACCTTAGCTATATGAGTGCGCAGCGTAGCGAAGCTGGTTGTTACAGTCATGCCCGTGTCACATGCTGTCCACTGCTGGCACAAGCCTTACCTTAGCTATATGAGTGCGCAGCGTAGCGAAGCTGGTTGTTACAGTCATGCCCGTGTCACATGCTGTCCACTGCTGTACAAGCGTCACCTTAGCTATATGAGTGCGCAGCGTAGCGAAGCTGGTTGTTACAGTCATGCCCGTGTCACATGCTGTCCACTGCTGGCACAAGCCTTACCTTAGCTATATGAGTGCGCAGCGTAGCGAAGCTGCTTGTTACAGTCATGCCCGTGTCACATGCTGTCCACTGCTGTACAAGCGTCACCTTAGCTATATGAGTGCGCAGCGTAGCGAAGCTGGTTGTTACAGTCATGCCCGTGTCACATGCTGTCCACTGCTGGCACGAGCCTCACCTTAGCTATATGAGTGCGCAGCGTAGCGAAGCTGGTTGTTACAGTCATGCCCGTGTCACATGCTGTCCACTGCTGGCACAAGCCTTACCTTAGCTATATGAGTGCGCAGCGTAGCGAAGCTGCTTGTTACAGTCATGCCCGTGTCACATGCTGTCCACTGCTGTACAAGCGTCACCTTAGCTATATGAGTGCGCAGCGTAGCGAAGCTGGTTGTTACAGTCATGCCCGTGTCACATGCTGTCCACTGCTGGCACAAGCCTTACCTTAGCTATATGAGTGCGCAGCGTAGCGAAGCTGCTTGTTACAGTCATGCCCGTGTCACATGCTGTCCACTGCTGTACAAGCGTCACCTTAGCTATATGAGTGCGCAGCGTAGCGAAGCTGGTTGTTACAGTCATGCCCGTGTCACATGCTGTCCACTGCTGGCACGAGCCTCACCTTAGCTATATGAGTGCGCAGCGTAGCGAAGCTGGTTGTTACAGTCATGCCCGTGTCACATGCTGTCCACTGCTGGCACAAGCCTTACCTTAGCTATATGAGTGCGCAGCGTAGCGAAGCTGCTTGTTACAGTCATGCCCGTGTCACATGCTGTCCACTGCTGTACAAGCGTCACCTTAGCTATATGAGTGCGCAGCGTAGCGAAGCTGGTTGTTACAGTCATGCCCGTGTCACATGCTGTCCACTGCTGTACAAGCGTCACCTTAGCTATATGAGTGCGCAGCGTAGCGAAGCTGGTTGTTACAGTCATGCCCGTGTCACATGCTGTCCACTGCTGTACAAGCGTCACCTTAGCTATATGAGTGCGCAGCGTAGCGAAGCTGGTTGTTACAGTCATGCCCGTGTCACATGCTGTCCACTGCTGTACAAGCGTCACCTTAGCTATATGAGTGCGCAGCGTAGCGAAGCTGGTTGTTACAGTCATGCCCGTGTCACATGCTGTCCACTGCTGGCACAAGCCTTACCTTAGCTATATGAGTGCGCAGCGTAGCGAAGCTGCTTGTTACAGTCATGCCCGTGTCACATGCTGTCCACTGCTGTACAAGCGTCACCTTAGCTATATGAGTGCGCAGCGTAGCGAAGCTGGTTGTTACAGTCATGCCCGTGTCACATGCTGTCCACTGCTGTACAAGCGTCACCTTAGCTATATGAGTGCGCAGCGTAGCGAAGCTGGTTGTTACAGTCATGCCCGTGTCACATGCTGTCCACTGCTGTACAAGCGTCACCTTAGCTATATGAGTGCGCAGCGTAGCGAAGCTGGTTGTTACAGTCATGCCCGTGTCACATGCTGTCCACTGCTGGCACAAGCCTTACCTTAGCTATATGAGTGCGCAGCGTAGCGAAGCTGCTTGTTACAGTCATGCCCGTGTCACATGCTGTCCACTGCTGTACAAGCGTCACCTTAGCTATATGAGTGCGCAGCGTAGCGAAGCTGGTTGTTACAGTCATGCCCGTGTCACATGCTGTCCACTGCTGGCACGAGCCTCACCTTAGCTATATGAGTGCGCAGCGTAGCGAAGCTGGTTGTTACAGTCATGCCCGTGTCACATGCTGTCCACTGCTGGCACAAGCCTTACCTTAGCTATATGAGTGCGCAGCGTAGCGAAGCTGCTTGTTACAGTCATGCCCGTGTCACATGCTGTCCACTGCTGTACAAGCGTCACCTTAGCTATATGAGTGCGCAGCGTAGCGAAGCTGGTTGTTACAGTCATGCCCGTGTCACATGCTGTCCACTGCTGTACAAGCGTCACCTTAGCTATATGAGTGCGCAGCGTAGCGAAGCTGGTTGTTACAGTCATGCCCGTGTCACATGCTGTCCACTGCTGTACAAGCGTCACCTTAGCTATATGAGTGCGCAGCGTAGCGAAGCTGGTTGTTACAGTCATGCCCGTGTCACATGCTGTCCACTGCTGTACAAGCGTCACCTTAGCTATATGAGTGCGCAGCGTAGCGAAGCTGGTTGTTACAGTCATGCCCGTGTCACATGCTGTCCACTGCTGGCACAAGCCTCACCTTAGCTATGTGAGTGCGCAGTGTAGCGAAGCTGGTCCTGAGCTGCGCGCGCGCGTGCACGAGGCCGCGGCGCTCGCTGAGCGCGTCGGCGCGGCACGCGCGCACGGCGCGCAGCTCGCGCGCCAGCTGCCGCAGGTGCTCTACGCTGCGGCGCCGGCTATTCTGTGACGCGAGCTGAAGAAGGGACACTGATTTCATTAGGTATCTGTTATATATGACATAGTTGAGGGTAGATCAATTACTATTTTCCGTAGTCAGTTGCGTCATTGTGATGAATACAGTACTTCTGGAAGTGAGTAACTTTTTCTTTTTTTTCTCGATTGTTCAGAGTGCTCCTGCGGGACCATGCGTTTCAGTTTCAGTATCATCATCATCATTATCAACCCATTACTGACCCACTACAGGGCACGGGTCTCCTCTCAGAGTGGGTTGTCCACCACGCTGGCCGAGTGCGGTAAGGTACAATTCACGCGCCCTTGAGAGCATTATGGAGAAGAGCTCTCTGCAGGTTTCCTCACGATGTATTCCTTCACCGTAATAGCGAGTCATATTAAATTGCTTAAAACGCACATAACTCCGAAAACTTTGAGGTACGTGCCTGGGATCGAACTTGGTTTAGGATTTACAACATTTAATTAATTTTGTTCAATATTTTTTTTTTGTTCAATAATATTAATGAGCCCCCATGAATAGCTTTGGTTCTGGTGAACGAACTACCAACCTGATGGTCACCAAAATTGAACATGACATATTCATTTTTTTTAACCAATGTTCAGTTATACGTAAAATATCAATATTAAAATTCTTTAAAAATAACTATCTCCAAATCCTTGTTTTTGATACACTGAATGTTCTGGTGAACAAGGTTGATAACATGAGATTTTTTATTATTGTTATTCTTTAAATATGGTATGTTGCCACCCTTAGTATAATTTGATTTATTTAAGCAAGAGAAAAACCTCTGTTGTTTCCTTATCAATTACTTGGATTGATATCCAAAATAAAATCAGAATTATAACATTGCTCAATAAAAGCAGTTTGTTCAGCTTTGTTTATTTTCAGCTTAACCGCTGCATGAATCGAAGTTTGGCACAATGATAACTTGCATCCCGGAGACTGTCATAGGCTACATTTTATCTTAAGAAATTTCAAAGTTCCCATGGGATTTTTAATGTTTTAATATAAATATAAATAATAATTTATTAATACCAGAATCTGTGCGGAAGAAGCCAATTACTAAGTAATATTATAACAAGCTATTTTAGAAAAATTAAACCGACTTCAATATACTGAAATAAAGAAGAATTGGAAAAGGAAAAAGTGTCCATATCTATACATACATATAATAAAATCGTAGACTTGCCGTACCTATCTGTACATTGAAGATTTTTGCAAAATAATAACTGGGGGATTAGTAATAGAATGGATTGAGTGAATGGATTGAAACGAAACTTAGTACGATTTAAGTTCATACTACGGAGTATCATATAGGATAATTTTTATCCCGAAATTCAGCACGGTTCCCTAGGGTGAGGGGATGAAAATCAAAACGTGTATTTAGCTGTAATTCAATAACGCGTGGTCCGATTTCATTCATTCTTTTTTTGTTAGAAAGTAGATACTTTAAAGATTACCGACTAATCTCTAAAAGGCTGGATCGATTTTGATGGGACTTTCACTGGCGGATGTTTAATTTTGATCTACCTAAACATCCTCCAGTGAACTTTTAACAGTTTTTAGCATGATATGAGCTCAAAGGAGCTTAGGAAAAACAAAATGATTCCTACGGGATTTTTAAAAACCAATATATATCCACGCGAACGAAGTCGCGGGTGTCCGCTTGTCTTGAATACTACTGAACCGATTAAATGAAATTTAAACTGTTCCCAAGTTAAAGTAAATACCTATAAGCCAATAATCCGATTATCATTTTTGGAGGTAGACAAACTATATACACATATAAAATTTAAATATATAAAAGGAAAAGGTGAGTGACTGGCTCATCATCAATGCACAATTGCACAGCTCAAACCACTGGACGGATTGGGCTGAAATTTGGCATGCAGATAACTATTACCACGTAGATTTCCGGTAATAAAGGATTTTTGAAAATTCAACTCCTAAGAGGGTTAAATAGAGATTGAAAGTCTGTGAGATTTATATTATAAATCCATGCGGACGAAGTCGCGGGCATCAGTTACTTTTGTATATTTGTTTAGAAGCCCTGATAGATTATCGTGTGTGAATATATTGCGGTTCCAATAATATTACAATATGTACAGTCTGATTTTTAATTCGGTGGAATTCTGACAGTTGTTATTTAAAAATAGAATGAGTTATTTGTATGAAAAACAGGGTTACCAATTGAAGGTCGATTTTACCCCAAACTAAAGTACCTGAAGTATCTGTCAGGCATTTGTCATATAATATGAGGCAATTGACTTTTATTTTTAAGTAAGTTTTGAATTTATTACCTTTTTTGTGGGAACTGTTTTATCTCTGGTAATATTATGAAACGTCAGAATTCCACGGAATTAAAAATCAGAGTATATGTACGTGTCGAATTAACTTCCTTTTTTTAAAGTAGGTTAAATAACCAACACAACATCGCATTTTTATCTTCATACAACGAGCTGGCATTATATAAAACGAAATTCAAACCGGGTAGTTAGTAGCTACTAACTACGTTACTACTGATAAACTTATTATTACCTTGGTATGTTTATGCAGCGTATGCCTGAGCTCAAATTTCGTGTGGTCAACCACTTCGCCGATGCCCGATAGTGATCGAAGTACAAAATAGTAAAAAGTACAGTATATAGTTTTACTTTAGCATGATAAACAAGCTATATTTTAGAAATTAAACCGACTTCGGTCCAGCCTTCCCAGAGAAATCAGCAGGGCGATTCAGAACACTTCGATTCGGTTTCGGTTTCGACAACTACCCTGTCGATACGGTTATTCTGAATTAAAAATATATCCTATCGTACGGTAAGTAATTCAGAACACTTCGATAACGTAACTATCGATCGATTCGGTAAGTTATCGTACGATAAGATGTATTTTCAATTCAGAATAACCGTATCGACAGGGTAGTTGTCGAAACCGAAACCGAATCGAAGTGTTCTGAATCGCCCTGCTGTATACCTATCAAAAAATACAAGTGACATATATGTATTACATTTATGCATAATTATAACTTCGTACATAAAAATGATAACTACGTGTGTTGTATACTTAAACCTTCCTCAAATTATTTAGATTACAATAGTGAAAAAATCATCAAAATTGATTCATTGGTTTTTTTAAATAATCGAATACATTATAACCTCATTTTTTGTAGTTATAAATAATTCAGAATCAAAATATTTGACTAAAAATTTTACGCTCTATTAGCGGGTGATTTAGAGCGGTAATGAGAGTAGGTAGACCTAAATTTTTACTAATACTATCCCAGACATTATGAAAAGGATAGCACTATTTTTAGATCCCTCAATTTAGCTAAGTTTACTGTTTAAGGATGCTATATTATAATCAGGCCTAATTGCTGTTGTCAACAAGTGTAAATTGAAAATTTAAAAAACCCCCGACATTCGCCATTTTGTGGCGGCGGCCATCTTGAATTTGCAATAATGCTATTCTACTAGTCAAGCCCTTTCATTTGATACCCATATTAAGGGAGTTGTGAAAAAATATGTAATCCGCCATTTTGTAGCGGCGGCCATCTTGGACCGATTTTCATCAAACATAGCTAACAACACTCTCGACTAAATCACCTTTCAAACAAAAAAAACCGCATTCAAATCGGTCCACCCGTTTGAGCGCCACAGGGGAACAGACAGACACACACACACACACACACACACACACACACACACACAGACACGTCAAACTTATAACACCCCGTCGTTTTTGCGTCGGGGGTTAAAAATATAATAACCGATTTTAGAAAATAATATGTCCCACCCAAGACTTCAAACTTATAAAAAAAAAGCGCTCCCAAGAATGAACCTGCGCATCTGATATAAGAGATGATACGCGTTCTAACTACTGCACATACGGCTACTAGGTTACATGTTCTCACGGATACTGCATCGTCATTCGCCACCGAGTGTAAATTGAGATGTTGGTGTAACGCAATACACAACACTGCGGATTTCTCAATAATACCAGTACATTCCTATAGTGCCTTTGATTAATCTAACAGCGTTTTCTCTATCTAACCCGCGACTTTGTCCGCGTGGATTTATATTTGACAAATCCTTGATCCTGCAAAACTGTGGACAATTCGATCTTGTGGAAACACTTTGATTAATCTAACAGCGTTCGCCCGCGACTTTGTCCGCGTGGATTTATATTTGACAAATCCTTGATCCTGCAAAACTGTGGACAATTCGATCCTGTGGAAACGCTTTGATTAATCTAACAGCGTTCGCCCGCGACTTTGTCCGCGTGGATTTATATTTGACAAATCCTTGATCCTGCGGAACTGTGGACAAATTGATCGTGTGAAAACGCTTTTTCCCTGGATAAAGATTAGCCCAAATCCGCCACAGTCCTCTGCATGCTTGCTAAGTTCGTCTGTTCTGTCATTTCGATGAGTCCTGACAAACTGGTTTTGAAAAACCATGTATAAATACCAACTGGAGCATGATAAATAGATTAACTACCTTCTACATGCCTGTCTACAAAGTTCCATCAAAATTAGTTTCGCCGTTCCAAAGATTCGTCTGCCGGCCATACCAACAGACAAACACTTTTTAATAGTAGTTTATGAAACGGTTGCATAATAGAGGTTATTAAAACACGAGTGTTAGTTTAAAAAACGAGCCGCAGGCGAGTTTTTTAATAGTATTACACGAGTGTTTTAATAACTAATTATGTAGAGTTTCATACACTACTTTATCTAAACTCATATCTTAAAATCCAAACCATAAAATCTTGGTAATATTTGTCGTGAGTTTTCTTTGATTTTGCTGGCAAAAGATTGTTGGTCAGTGGTCAGGTGGAGTTAAATTCTCTTCAGTATCACTGCTAGACATTTTTCCGCACAATAAAAACCATGTCTTGTAAAGTTTTGAGTAACAAATAAAAAATTTAAATATTATAACTAGCGTATGGCGCCAAAATTCAGTTGTTACCATAGAGATTCTTCTTCTTTTTCGGTTTGTCCCTTTCGGGACAGGCCAAGATCGTTGACCATACAGCCTGGGTTACCATAGAGAAATTAATAGTAGTAGAGGAGTCCTAATGTCCTATAGAAATTAGTGGATCGGAAAATAGTTCAAGCTTATCAAAAATTTAATTTTTAATAGTTATTAATTTTTAGTAGTTATTTTTAGTAGTTACTTAATTTTAAGTAAACTTAATTTTTAGTAGTTACTCTTCTGCAATTTAACACAATTCACAATGTTTAACGCGTTTGTACAGTTACACACATCTACTGTAAGGAGGTCGCACGAATTTCCCGCCATGGCTCAAAAATACCAGAACCCAGTTCGCCTGTACTATAATGTAGAAAAAATTATTTTATAACATTACTTTGCAATAATTTCCTAACAAAGTAGTGTTATAATGAATTTTTTTAATTTTTTTTTTAAATATTATAGATGTATGTGAATAAAGTAGTCCAATATATGACACATTTTGATTTCATATTCGGGATTTTAAGATATGAGAGTAGATAAAAATATTTTAGCAATTGTATAAGCTTAATTTATAAATTAATGAGAGGCAGTAATTTCAAAATCAGACAGATACAATTCAATTTATTTTTATTCTTATGAACAGTAATTTTAAAGCCATATATGTACACCCTATTTTAACTCGTCTCCATCAATTCCACAGCTGGACGTTTGTCTTTTGTAGATACTTCCACACGCCGCGGTCTTACACCGCTTGTATGCAGCTCTTTTTTTATTCATCTACAAGGTAGCTCTTGATTGCGATCTAATAAATAAATAAAATAAGTTCAAGTTCAAATGATGTGAACATATTTGCAAAGTCTGTTTAGCTGGTAAGCAAACCTATGTTCAAATGTGTGTTCAAGCCTGTGTTCAAACGTTTATCTATAGTCTGATTTTTAATTCGGTGGAGTTCTGGCAGTTGTCATTTAGAAATAGAATGAAAAACAGGGTGACCACCTGAAGTTCGATTTTACCCCAAACTAAAGTACCTGAAGTATCTGTCAGGCATTTCTAATATCTACATGAGGCAATTGATTTTTACTTATGTAAGTTTTGAATTTATTATCTTTTTTGTGGGAACTGTTTTATCTCTCGTAACATTAAGAAACATCGGAATCCCACGGAATTAAAAATCAGAGTATGTTATAACCCCCGACACATAAGGCGAGTGCCTTAACCTTCAAGTGCGCGCAGCGTCGTGGACTCAATAAGATTGGAGAGCCAATCAGCGCTTACGAGGGATCCGCGAGAGCTAATCAGTGCTTACCAACGATCCCCACGCTCTGCCCGCGACTCCCTTGCCACCCCGAGATACGTCATTTTCGACTTCTGCGCATTGAAGGTCAACACTAGACTTATTTGCCGTGACTTGTCTGTACCCATCCCGCTGTTCCCACTCACCCTGTTCTTGATCCGCCTCCGCAGCATCTTGAGGAAGGCCAGGTCGTCCTCGCCGAGGTGCAGGTCGTGGACGCGCTGCGTGTACTTGCAGGTCGGCAGCCCCGCCACCTCTTCCACCGTCATGCCAATGCCGCGCGCTGAAACAATACAGGGTATCGGGAGAACGCTCTCGGAAACGAGGATAGATTTTTTTTTTTACTCTACCATGGCAAAGCCAAAAGGAAGGGTTGTGGTTTTAGCAGTCTATGCATGTATGATGTATGTTTGTGTCCGATTTTTGTATGAGATTCTGTGTGTATCACCGTAGCGCTCAAACTACTGGACCGATTTTGATCAATGAGGTGTCAATTAGTTTGTTGTTATACCCCGGGTTTATATTAAAATTAATTATTAAGCGTAGTCAGGTTTTAGTTTACGAACTTTTTCTTGTTTACATTAATTGCGGGAAAACGAGCAAACGGATCACCTGATGTTAAGTGACTACCGCCGCCCATGAACATTTGCAGAGGATCGCGAGCGTTCCTCTGATGCTGCAAATGACCTGGTGCGCCTCCTTAAAAGAGGCGTTGCCGGCTTTTAAGGAGGCACAATTGACAAGGAGTCATGTTTTTCGTACGTGTAGACGGCGTTCATCAATTTATTAGACGTTATCACGTCAAAAAATCTTGTATTTTTTAAAAGTTCGCAATGTAATGCAATCACCTGACGCTAGAGTTCAACAAACGTTGGGTAAATGCCTAAAGTTGTCAACGCTACGGTTTGAAAAATACTAAATACTAAACCAATATCAGACAAGTTGCACGGAGGAGCCGATGGTTACAAGTGGCACAAGACTGCGGCAAGTCTCTACAAGAAACGATGATAAATTGTTACTGCCGGTCTCATATTATCCGAAATTGACAGAAAAATTTGGATGCGCCAGTTGCTATGACTATCAGACAAATATAAGTGGTCCGCTCAAAATTGCTACTTATAACCAATTTCGAATAACTCATCAACTATAGTAATATTATAAAAAACTAGATTTCTGCTCCCTTTTCCAACCTTTATACCTACTTTCAAGGAAGTTTGGTATAGTGATCTACCTATAGGTGTAGCTGTGGATTTCGGGTTTTTCAAAATCCCATGGGAACTGTAGCTTTTTCCAGGATAAAAAGTAGCCTTAATGTGTTAAGTCAGGGCATAATCTATCTCCATTTAAAATTTCAGCCAAATCTGTTCAGTAGTTGAGTCGTTATAGAGTAACAAACATACACACATATATACACACAAACTCTCACCTTTTTATTTTTAGTGTGATGTGAAAGTAACTGTCTGTCTATTTGTCATACGTTACATTTTCACAGCTCAACCGCTACACTGATTTTGGCAAAATTTAGCACATAGTCAGCTCACATCCTAGAGATGGAAAAAGGCTAATTTTTATCTTGGAAAATCAAATAGTTCCCATGGGATATTAAGAAATGTACTGCTGAAAGGATCTTGATGAAATTTAGTACAGAGGTAGCTTGCAATATGGAGATATACACATGTTACTTTTATTCTGGAAATACCTGAGTTTTCATGGGATTTTTAAAAACTTAGAGACATGCAGGTGAAGTAATTGCGGGCATCAGCTAAAATCTATCTAAGACCAAAGTCCATATCTCTGCTTGGTACATATGCCTAGAAGATGCCTATTTACTGTTTTCTTAAAGATGCCTATTTACTGTTTTCTTAAAGATGCCCAAGTTGTAGGCATCGGCAAATACAGATCTTGGAACTACTGAAGGGCTTCATTTTTACCAACAGATAGACTGATACTAAGAGGTTTATGTGTATAATTTATAAAGGTTGAGTTTGGATTGATCTATGTACATAACTATCATGCTTTTTTTAATCACATTTGAAAAATCAAAGCTACTTGAGAACTTTCCTGGTGTATACTGCATAAACTTATAGGAAACATATTGTGTATTTGACTCTCTTAAATGGATCTAAAGAAAATTATGCTGTCTATCCTCTAAGATTAAATCAAAAACCAAAAATGTAACTAAAAATACAGCCAAAATTCCAATATTTAAATACAATGAGCCACCTTTTTTTTTTTTTTTTTTTACGCTGGGAAATGCATTTACGCACACCTTTCGGAAGCAGCGCAGCGGACTGCGACGCTTCCGGAAGGTAGTGTGGGACTCAAGCAGGCCAAGAAGTGGCCAGAATACCCACTAAAACCCAGCGATGTTCCTCCGTGTCGCCTGGTGGCTGGGTTACGGGTACACTTGCGCAATCATCCGCGACCCAGCCGGCGCCGTCCGCCGAGGCAGACCCTCCACCGGGGGACCTAAAGGCCCCCTAACACCGTCTGAGGCGCACCAGGAACATAATGGTGCGCCTCCCGACCCGAGGCGTCTCAACGGGCGACGGATACACCATTCCATCACCCGGAGTTCCTCGCTAGAGGCAACCCTCAAGAGGGCCACACCCGCAGGCGACCCTCAAGAGGTTCACCCCTCGTGTAATTTTTTATAGAGGTTTTCTTCCTCGCGGCCCCTCGCTCAGTGCGTGGGGCCCCCGGTTCCGCTCAGTGCGGATTACGGGTTGCCCGACGGTGGCCGAAGCCAGCGCCCACCGGCCAAAAAGACCAGCGGACCCGCCGCGCAGGGCGTTTCCACCCCCTCCTGTAATTTTTTAACGAGGTTTTCTTCCTCACGGCCCGAAAGCCTCCCCCCCCAATTGTCGCCGCCCGGAGTCTCCACAGTCCACTCTGATGAACAGAGAAGTACCAGGATCCTCCAAGCGGCAACCCCCTGCTGGTTTTGGTCCGCGCCGGGTTTCCCCGGTACCTCCCATATCTGGGAGGCGTTCCCCCATCCGCCACCGGGGGGACGCGCCCGATGGGGGACCAGCAACCCCACACGGGAATATATTTAGACCTGTCATTTTATTTTAGTAAAAAGACAAACATCTATAATGACAAAGTTTAAGTTAAATAATTTTCCTTTTAATTATAATTTTAAATTATTTATTTCAACATTTTTTTTTTTTGTTGATTATAATAGGTTAAAATATTTCAATTACTTAACTAATAAATAATTACGTATATAATTATTTACTGGGGACAAACATTGTACATTTATTCTTTTAAAATTTAACCACGTAAATAAATAATATGTCTAAATAGGACACTTGTTTCGCAACTTGGGCATTACGAAACAATGCAATTAAGTGTCTTATTTAAAGCGTAAAACACCGTCCAAGTAATATTTACCGGGTAACAAATATACAAACATGCAAAATAAAATCAAAAACATAAGTATTTCTGCGTCATAGGAGCTTACCTGTTGATTCTCGGAACTAGGGTGTCTCGAATTTCATTCTTAAAACTACATTATAAACACCTACCGTCCAATATTTCTTGGTCCAATTGGTAAGACGGGACGTTCTTCACGAAATCATCCATTCTTCATGATTTTCAACCGATTTTAAACACTTTTTTTTAAATAAAACTTGCACTACCTAATCTTCTCGGACAATAGGTTATATCAGTCTGTCAAGTGTCAAAGTCAACAATAAAAAAATGGCAAATCTGTCAAATGTCAAATGGTGACTGACGCCTTCATGAATCATGGCACCTTCATGGGCCGTACGATAAGTTACCGAATCGATCGATAATTATGTTATCGAAGTGTTCTGAATCGCCCTGCAGCTCTAGGCTAAAGCTTGCGTTATTGTAATTTTAGGAAATAACGATAACTAAGTAACGTTAAGTTTTATTTCAATGTTTTAAAAATATCTTAAAGTTAATTAGTAACAGTGAAAGTACTTAATGCATGTTAATGGTAATAAGATATTACTAATTTTTTTTTCAGTTCCTATTTACTGCGTAATCATTTTATATGCACATTATTATTTTTTAACATCAACGCCAAACAACGGTGACAATAATTCTGTTGTACTTACATACACAATTTATAAATTGTTTTATACGAATCAAATTGACTGCTCTAGTTTAGATGTAATGCTGTTATTGTAACGAGCAATCGATATTGATATCGATCTACTGTAATCTAATGTTTACAAATCGATAAAATTCTACAAGATGTAATATTTTACCTGTGATATTTTATATTGCATTGCAACATTGCTTGTCAAGTTGTCGTTGTGTTGTGGAACGCTCATTAATCTGTGGTGGAACGGTGGGAAGCGTCGTTTACGTTTTGTTCTTTGTTTTTTTTATTATTATTTCGATTTTCGATATCCTATTGTCTCTATACATTATTAAATCGGTGAGTGAATATTTTAATTTTTTTAAAATTTTATCAATTAATTCGTAAAAATCTATGATTATGTTTTACAGAATACTGTACTGTAAAAGACTGCTCCTTTGACATAGCATGTGGTGCTAGAAACCGGCACTATTTAAATTTCGCAACAAAAAAATGTTTGGCGTCAAACTAGTTTGGCCAAAGCCCAAATTAACCTTGATTGTTTATTGAGGTTCTTTGTCATGTAATTTTTGGTCTTCCTAGGCTCATGCAGCACACTTTCGCAATCCAAAAAAAAATATTCAATTCCCAGCAGGCACACACCTCAAGTATTGGGAGTGCGCTTTATGCAATTAGATAAGTATGACTCGCTTTCGGTGATACCTGAGAGTTCTCCATAATGTTCTCAAGGGTGTGTGAAGGGAGTGTACGCAGGTTTTCCTTCACTGTTAAAGCGAGTGATACCTACTTATTTAATTGCTTAAAACACAGAACTCTAAAAAGTTAGAAGTGTGTGATGCGTATAATAGTATACAAGATGTCCCAGAAATCAACATCAAGCTGGAAACGGATGATAGGCCAAGTCGTGACAGTTTGATAACTGTAAGAAAAGTATTTAAAATTATTTATTTTGAATTTAAAGTTATTTAAATTCAAAATAATTGCATCACCCAGATGCAACTGACTGTACTGTAAAAAAAAGTACTAAGATTTTTTTTGCTAAGTGATTTTAAAAGATGGCGCATTTAGTCTGTATTCCAAAATGGTATGACATTTTCTTCTCCTTTCCTGATAGAAAAATTTGTTAAACGTATTCCGTTGTAGTCTGACACAATAAGTTGACAAATAATAATTATAGATTACCTATGAGAGATTCATTGCTCTGAGTGATAATCGCCTTTGAATGCTAAACTGTAGCACCAAAGCTTTCTTCAAATGTGTTTTTTTTCTGTTTGCAGTAAAGTAAAATAAAAAAAGAAAAGTTTTAAAATATAGAAAAATCTGTTATTGATATAAATAAAAATCAGTGTTTGTCTGTATGTATTCTATGTACTCCTAAACTATTCATCAATTATGATGAAAATTTGGTCAGTTGTTCTGCATACGTCCGGGAAGGTTTCTGGCCCAAAAAGTCTATATAAAAATTAATGTTTGTATGTTTATCGTCTATGTATTCCTAAATCATACTTTATGTAACATTGCAAAGCAAACTATGAGTAGCTGATGCCCGTAACTTTGTCCACATGGATTTAGATTTTTTTTAATTCTTTAGGAAGTCTATGATTTTCCTAGATAAAAAGTAGCCTGAGTCCTTCTTCAATGTGTATTATATCTCTGTACTAAACGTTTAAATCGGTTCAGCGCTTTAGGCGTGAAAGCGTAACACAGACAGACATTGTTTTCACATTTATAATATGAGTATGGATTAGTAGACTAGCCACGGTTAATAAATTTGTACACAAACATATTTGAACATCTTCTAATACTAACTTAGCAAAGAGAATGACAGCAAATTCATGCAAACGCATACAAATGCATGCAACGATAGCAAACTATTGAATGTATATATAATGTGTTATGTGAACGTGATGTACCTAAGAACAATCAGCGCCATCTATCGCGTTCTTGGAAGTCTATATCTATTTTAGTACCACAGGTACACTTTTTCTGGTATAAAAAGTAGCCTGTGTTATTCCAGGGTATAATCTATCACCATTTCAAATTTCAGCCAAATCGGTTCAGTAGTTGCGGCGTTAAAGAGTAAATAAACATATACACACACACAAACTTTCGTCTTTATAATATTAGTGTGATTAGTGTGATAGTGTGATTAGTATGGATTGCGCATGTGGGCGACGCGCGACGGAGGGAACTTTTTTTTTCTATTCGACTACAAGTTAGCCCTTGACTGCAATCTCACCTGATGGTAAGTAATGATGCAGTCTAAGATGGAAGCGAGCTAACTTGGAAGACGTATGCATACCCCCGATCTAGACGCGCGGCAGAGCGTCAGGCAAGTTCCGGCATGATTATGATGTGATTTCCAACTTCGCAACATTTTTTAAATTAAAAAAGAGTAAAAAAATTATGTCAAGCTGAAAACAAGAAAACTATCGCCAATCCCAAATGAGCTTAAAAATTGCGGTGTTATTATTAAGACATAAATTAATTATTTAAAGATATTTTAACAGGATCCCTAGGAATGCGATGACAGCTTGAAGGTGGTCGAATATACACCTTCTAATACTGTAAGGTTCCATTTATCGAGCCTTGTAAAGAACTTGGCCATAATTTTTGATATCAGTACTTTTAATGGCCGAAACTTTTTGATAGGAAAATGCCCTTATTATTCACATGAAATGTTTTTGTTCCGGATAGGTTTCGACACGGCATCGTACCGAACTAATATTATATGGCTGAATATATTTTAATTTTTTCGCGCATCCATATAATAGGTACATACTAGTCTAGCGCGCAATGGCGATCCTCGTTTGCAGTTCGCAGTTAGGCGACTATCGAACGAAAATACCGAGCATGCGTGTTTCTAGCATTTGCGCGGTATCCAGGCTTTGCTCAGTCAGACGTCAGACAGCTCAGACGTCCACCGCTGGACATGGGTCTCTTGTAAGCCGTGTATCTGGCGCTCTGAAACACGTCTTGTGTCTGTGTCTAGTGGAGGGTCTTCCAGCAATTCAGCGCTTTGGGTTCTAAACCTGTATAGGTTTTTTCGAACTATGTGCCCTGTACATTGCCAGTTCAGCTTCGCAGCCGGCTGATAGAAAGGATAGTGTAATTTATAGGTGACTGTTGAATTCAAGTTTGGAGCAATGCCTCATAAAATCGGTACGCACAGCCTGTAATTTTACTATCGACTCGCACTTAATTGTTTTTTTTTTCTAATCTTTAACCCCCGACGAAAAATGAAGGGGTGTTATAAGTTTGACGTATGTGTGTGTGTGTGTGTTTGTGTGTGTGTGCGCGTGCGTGCGTGCGTTCGTGTCTCTTCCACCGTAGCACTCAAACGGGTGAACCGATTTAAATTCGTTTTTTTTTGTTTGAAAGGTGAATAAGTCGGGCGTGTTCTTAGCTATGTTTGATGAAAATCGGTCCAAGATGGCCGCCGCCACAAAATGGCGGATTACATATTTTTTCACAACTCCCTCAATATGGGTATCAAATGAAAGGGATTGACTAGTAGAATAGCACTACGCAAATCCAAGATGGCCGCCATCACAAAATTTTAATTTATACTTGTATAGCTACTACGTGTGCGACGAAAATGCGTTCAACGCTGCTCCTAAAAAAAAACTACAGCGTTTCGGTGCTTCGGTTTTTTTTTTTTAATTTATTAGGTCAATTAATTATTATTATTAGGTCGAAAGTAATTCAGGGTCGACACAGATCTCGGCTTTAGAAAAATCTAAAAATTTATATTCTGAATTTATATTCTGATATATTATTAGTCTGTTTTAAATCCATGTCAATACAAAAAATCAACTGTTTGTTTGTGCAGGGATGGCGTCACGGGGGCGCTTCAACCAGTCCCAGGACTGGGACCCCATGAGGGAGGATTACGACAACACATACGACGCTCAGTATCCCGATGATGAGGTCAGGTAAGCAAAGTTGGCGTCAGGCAAAAAGAACTCTGGGCGATATCTGGAAGAATCTGCAGCGGCATCATTTGCTCACTTCACTGACTAATCGGCGCCTAGGAGCAAAAGATTCATTAACTAATCGGCGCCTAGGAGCAAAAAATTCACTAACTAATTGGCGCCTAGGAGCAAAAGATTCACTAACTAATCGGCGCCTAGGAGCAAAAAATTCACTAACTAATTGTCGCCTAGGAGCAAAAGATTCACTAACTAATCGGCGCCTAGGAGCAAAAGATTCACTAACTAATCGGCGCCTAGGAGCAAAAGATTCACTAAATAAAATTCAATATACGGCGGGATAGACACACCCGTTGCGCCTCACCGTTCCAACAAATTTGTTAGAGCAAACATTCAGTCACAAAAAAATATGATTGGCAAATAAAAAATCGAAATTGGCTCGCGATCCCTCAACTACGCCTCAACAAAGTTCGGGAAGTGGTTTGTGGGATGACGCGGGCGTGACGTTTTACAATAAAACACAATCAATTTTACATTTGTCTTTACATCTCTGAGGTTAATAAAATTAAAAACGCGATCGCAGCGCCTCCTTGCTTTATAGTCTTGAATCAATCTAAGTAATTTTATTCGAATATTTACTTACTTAATGTGTATTCCGAACAGCGGGGGAGTGCAGCTCGACCACTGCAACCTGTATATCACCAGCATACCGAAGGAGATCAACGAGGAGGGCCTGCGCACCGCCTTCGCCAAGTACGGCGCCGTCGATAGGATCCACTTCAGCAAGGATCCGCTCAAGAGATACGCTTTCGTCGTGTACGAGAGCCCCAGGTGAGATATACCAATGTCCTCCTCCCTATCTATGTTAATACTAGCGGACCCGGCAGGCGTCGTCCTGCCCGATGACATCCGACATCAGCGCCACCTACCGAGACCCGGTAGGTTACCTGTACCTACCCAGTAGTTGTGTTCTCAAACTATACAGGAACCCATTGAAATATGCACACAAAATTTCATCCAAATCAGTCCAACCGTTTAGGAGGAGTTAGGTGACAAACACACATATAGTAGAATTATATAGATACAGGTGTGATAATAGTATCACATAAGTTTTTTAATACCTAATTATTATCAACAGTTGCATATGTCTTGTATGCAACTTTATTTACACTCATAAAAGGTTCTGAAACAGTTAACTTACTGCTAACATTAAAAAAGCCAGGCCTAGTAACCATAATATCATCCAAAGGAGTGTTATTGTGAAAACGGATGATATAATGTTGTACTGAATTTTATTACAACACTCGTTTGGATGATCTAATGGTTATTACGACATTGGGTGTTTTAATGTTGGCAATAATCTAACTGTTTCAGGATCTTTAATAGAGGACTTAAAGCATGGGTGTAAAGAAAGCATATTATATAATTGAAGATATAGCCTGGTCAAACAAACATTGTAAAAAGGAAAATACTATTATAATGATGGGTGCATTTTATAGTATTATTTTTTTTTGTTACAGCGAAGCGAAATTGGCAATGATGAAACTCAATCAGACTGAACCACTGCGGCTGAATGTAAAGATAGCACACAAGGTTAGTGGATATGCAGAGGACATAGTTTCGTTTTTAGCCCAACCAAAGAACATATTCGCAGGGCAATTCGCGCAATTTATAATTTAAAACCGCGGGATTCCCTTCGAGAGAAATTTAAAGAAATAGGTATTCTTACAGTAGCTTCTCAATATATTTATAACAACATAATTTTTGTTAAGCAAAACATTCACAGTTACAATAAAAAGTGTGAATTACACGATAGGCGGTTAAGAAATAGAGATGGACTAGTGATTCCTCGATTACGCCTCAAAAAGGTCCAAAGGTCGTTTGTGGGAATGGGCGTAATGTTCTATAACAAAATTCCACAACAAATCTTAGATTTGCCTTTACACAAGTTTAAGAATTCTATTAAAAGTGTGCTCATGAAAAAAGCATATTATACAATTGAAGATTATATAAATGATAAAAAAGCATGGATTTAATTTATTCGCTTTATACGCTATTATAACTTGAGGAGTATTCGATTATTGGTGTTCAATTCGATGCTTTAATCATGGGTAGCCTAAGTATGTCACGCTCTCTTTAAACATTTCTGTGGTGGTGTCGTGTGGTGCGGGTTGTTACGTTCCCTCAAATATGGTTGAGCGAAGCAATGGCTGGATCATGCGTCATGCTCGTGAACGGGTGCCGCCGTCGGAAATGGGGCTACTTTTGTCTGCCCTTCTTAACGTGTAGAATTGTAAGCACCATTCCGAACCAGTGGTAGATTCATTTGTCGATTCAAAAGCACTTGTAAAAGTTTATCCGAATAAAAAATATGTCTTAGACTTGCCTTTACACAAGTTTAAGAACTTTCTTAAAAGTATGCTCATAAAAAAAGCTTATTATACAACTGAAGATTATATAAACGATAAAAAAGCTTGGATTTAACTCGTTCCAGCAATGCGCGAGACGGCATTTCAATCATGTACATTAATAATAATAATTGTTATAATGTTATTTTTAAAAAGAGCAACCGCCGAGTTTCTTACAGGTTCTTCTCGGCTGGAACTGCATTCCGAACCTGTGGTAGACTCAATCGACGATTCAAAAGCACTTGTAAAAGTTTATTTGAATAAAAAACTTTTCTATTCTATTCTATTCTATAATAAGTGACACATATTTTCCCAGATAAAGAACATAATAAGTAACATATTTGCCTCGATAAAGAACATAATAAGTAACACACATTTGCCCCGATAAAGAACATAATAAGTAACACATATTTGCCCTGATGAAGAACATAATAAGTAACACATATTTGCCCTGATAAAGAACATAATAAGTAAGTAACACATATTTGCCCCGATAAAGAACATAATAAGTAATACATATTTGCCCCAATAAAGAACATAATAAGTAACACATATTTGCCCCGATAAAGAACATAATAAGTAACACATATTTGCCCTGATGAAGAACATAATAAGTAACACATATTTGCCCTGATAAAGAACATAATAAATAAGTAACACATATTTGCCCCGATAAAGAACATAATAAGTAATACATATTTGCCCTGATGAAGAACATAATAAGTAACACATATTTGCCCTGATGAAGAACATAATAAGTAACACATATTTGCCCTGATAAAGAACATAATAAGTAACACATATTTGCCTCGATAAAGAACATAATAAGTAAGACATACTGCCCCGATAAAGAACATAGTAAGTAACACATATTCTGTGAAAATTTCACCGGCACCTCGCACCGGCAAACGAAGCGTGGGAAAACCCCCCATTAGATGGACGGACCATCTCAAGCGAGTCGTTGACAGCCACTGGAAACAAACGGCGCAAGATCGTGTTCTGTGGCGATCCTTGCAAGAGACCTATGACCAGCAGTGGATGTCATACGACGACGACGGATGTACAGAAGGACTGCCAACGTACACTTAGTAATAGGGTCTCATTTAGCACCCTTTGGGTACAGATGCTCAAAGAAGCCCTCTGAGTTAGCCCATTTGTGGGTTATCAGTTATCATTCAGCTGTTACATTAATGATTGAACTTTTTCCGAAACAGAAAAACAACAACACACAGCAAGCACAGCCTCGGGATAGAAGAAACAACAACAACAACTATGGAGCGGAAAGCAATCGCCGGAACGATGCCTCGCACCGGAACGATGGCTCGCACCGGAACGATACCTCGCATCGGAACGATGCCTCGCACCGGAACGATGCCTCAAACCGGAACGATGCCTCGTTCCGGAACGACAACAGTAGCGTCAGCAGCCGAGAACGGCACAGCCTGTGAGTACTATACATATTTATAACTATCCGTCTGATGCGGCGTCCTAGTAGGCTAACGATCGTACGATCAAACGACATTTTGTCGTATGATGAAAATTAGTACTGCGATCGCGCGATGACTTGCGAGCTTCAATTAGAACACTGAGGGCCTGTGCACACCACCTTCTGATAAGTATCGGATAGCTATCTACAACTTTTGTCTTTGTCACTTGACATAAATTAGTAAGAAAGTGATAAAACTTACGTTTAGGCTATCTGACACTTCACAGGTGGTGAAACGTGAAACAGTCCGTAAGGCCTCTTGTTAACACGTCGTGAAAACTCACGTTTTGTACGGATAACGGCGGAGACGGCGCGCCGTTGCCATGTTCATATGTTTGGTTAGATCGTACGACGAAAATGCATCATTTGATCGTACGATCGATAACCGAGTACGATGACGGGTAAAGTCTGTTCGTTTTCTTACGCCTCCGCCCGCGCGGCGTTTTGCCAAAGGCGCCGCCGGTGACTTCAAAACATGCCGCGCGGGTGTACAGGCACAAGGGATTTTGGCGTTTTACATCGAAGCCTACCTACTCATATTTTTTTATTAAAATTCTCTTTCCTTTTTTACATTTTTTTATATTCGTATTTTATTACAATATAATCATAAACAAAATATAATATTGTCATGAACGGGTCTTCTCTCAAAATGAGAAGGATTTTAACCATAGTCTACCACGCTGGCAAAGTGCGGATTGGCAGACTATTCGGAGATTCTGTTAGAATAGAAAAAAAAAATTACAAAAAATAATAAAAATAAAAGCTAATAATAAAAGAATACTAAGAGCACCTGCGCCTTTACCGACACTATGTTACCGAACAGAGTAACGGACTATAGTGCCTGTAGATAATTACTAGAAACCCTTGTGGAAAGTCTGTGTGATTTTGGACACAAAAACTTTAAACTGGTTATAATAATATTATGTTATTTTAAGTTCATTTTAGACGACCTCCCTGGCGCAGTGGTGAGTGCTGTGGTCATTTAAATGGGAGGTCCCGGGCTCCATTCCCGGCAGGGGCAATTTGCGAAGCTGCTTCGCTTTGTTCCGAATGGGGCCTGCACCTTAGGCTGAGATCTATATAGCGTACTCTGACTCAACTCAGACTCGAGACAGAGTTAAAAAGAGACAGATTTGTCACAGACATGTTTATGTCTCGTTTTAACACTGTCTCAAATCTGAGTAGAGCGAGAGAACGCTCTATGGATCTCAAGGTTACGGTAACATCTATAGGGTGTAACTCTGACTTAACTCTTAACTGAGTTAAAAAAAAAAGTTCAGACTCAAGACTGAGTTAAAATGGGACATAAATCTGTCTCGTTTTAACTCTGACGTGAGTCTGAATAGAGTCAGAGTACGCTATAGATCTCAGGGTTAACGCCACCGGAGTCTGGAAAAGTCCAGAAATCCGACGACGAATAGATGTGCATGCGAAAACGGTTAACGTGGAAAAACTGCACAACAGAGCCACCTACCGTGTCCAACTATAGCTATGAACCAGGTGACTCTAAGCGAGTATAAGTACAAAGATCTATAAATCACCAAAATCGGTCAAGCCGTTTAGGAGAAGAAGAGAAAAACAAACGCACGCACACTGGAATTTTATATGTAAAAATATTAACTTTGCACCACTTACCACTTACCTCGTATATCGGTAGCTATAATCTGATTTTAATTCTGTGGAATTCTGATGTTTCTTAATGTTACCAGAGATACAAGTATAAATTAAAAATTTTAAAAACCCCCGATATTCGCCATTTTATGGTGGCGGCCATCTTGGATTTGCATAGTGCTATTCTACTAGTCAAGCCCTTTCATTTGATACCCATATTGAGGGTGTTGTGATAAAATATGTAATCCGCCATTTTGTAGCGGCGGTCATCTTGGTCCGATTTTCATTAAACATAGCTAACAACACTCTTGACTAATTCACCTTTCGAACAAAAAAAACCGCATTCAAATCGGTCCACCCGTTTGAGCGCCACAGGCGAACAGACAGACACACACACACACACACACAGACACGTCAAACTTATAACACCCCGTCGTTTTTTCGTCGGGGGTTAAACACTACAAACAATACATGAATAAAAATCTACTGCAGCATGACAAATGCCTGACAGATACGTCAGGTATTACTTAAGTTTGGGGTAAAATCGAACTTCAGGTGGTAACTGGTAACCCTGTTTTTCATACAAACGAAGATCATACAAGCAACTCATTCTGTTTATAAAATGATAACTGTGAGAATTCCACCGAATTAATATAATCAGACTTATGTTCTTTTACGCCTTGGTTCCTTGGAAGAGAGCTATGTGGCGATAAATCATAAGGCCGCCAAATTGTACGTACCTTCTTCTACCTGACTTCTTCTGTGTAACTTTTCGTATTTGGTGTACAATAAAAGTATATTAATTAATTAATTCATTCATTCATTATGTATTGGCCCCCTTACTCACGTTAATACAGTCAACACTGGAGCCCTAACTGTTTTCCCCCTATCGTCTATCCCACTCCATCTCCCTTTGTTTGTGTGTTACAAAAATATGACCCAAATATCTCCTCTGGCATCAAAATTGGCCCTGTAGTTTTCTAGGAAATTGGTAACAGAGCAAAATCGTTTTCCTAGAAAACTACAGGCACTGAAATTCAATCTTTATGGTTTTAACATAAAATTATAGGCTCTCAGTAAGTAGGTACGTAGGTATAACCCCCGTCACGTAAGTCGACCGATGACCTTCAAGTGCGCGCAACACTGATTGGAGGGCCAATCAGTGCGTACGAACGATCCCCGCGACCCCCTCACACCCCGAGATACCTCATTTTCGACTTCTGCGCATTGAAGGTCACCGGTCGACTTATATTACGCGGGTTATACTGTCAAAGCACTTAGCGCAGTTTCGATTTCTGTGTCGGATATCCTTACATTGGCTCTGACCAGACAGAATTACTGTTATATTAGCCAACATTGTGGACGCCACACGAAAATAACCGAACAATAGCGAACAATATTGGTATGATCGGCGTTGGCACCAACATTTCGAACCGGCGGCCTCGCGCCGTGCTCAATATCAAGCTCCCATTGTGCTCCATACAACACTGCGACCGTAAAACGTAATTTTTCACGGCGTGTGTCGAGGCCTTATGGTAGCTACACTTGTTTTGTTTCATGTTTGTCAAATATCTACCAATCATGACGTGGTTGCTGGAAGAAAAGGGGGTGGGGTATAATTTCTCTTAGGTTGCTTGAGCGGTGAGCCTTGATCTCAGACATAGAGATAATAATAATAAGTAGAGTAGGCATACCTACCTTAAAAACGTGCCAAAAATACACTCACACACGCACAATCCTACATCTAAAATGGCGCGTGTTCATTGTGATGTCTCAAGTTGTGCGTGTGTGAGTGTTCATGTATACATTTTAGGGAGGCCATCTTAAAAGAAGTGCAATAAAATTTCTGCCACGATCTGTTTTATTGTTATGTTTAAAAATGTAGTGTTGTCTCTTACACACTTATGAAAATTTTGATAAGCTTAAGCTATTTTCCGATCCACTATTTTCTATAGGACATTATGCCAAGTCCACTTCTATAGGTTCATGATCTCAGATCTGTGATCGCTTTCGGCGCTTCAAGAAAGTTTGCCGCCACAAAATCACAAATCATTTGGCAGCTTTATTACTCTGTGAAAGCGCTTTTAGAGTTAAGTTTTTGTTACCTACTGTCTTCTACTTTTCTAGTCTGTGGTCAACTTTGAATCTGAAATCTGAGCTTTGAATGCACATTTTTCGGTAATTTAAATTGAGTTTTTAAATCAATAATTTGTACTGTAAATTGTATTGTTAGTGGTTAATTAGAAAGAGTTCTTCGTTACCATCTCACTAATTAGAGGCGCAATGCTGCTAAACAAGTATTTTTCGTCGATGAAAACTGCCAAGGAAACGTAAGTTCGATATTTTAAGCTTATTGTTCTTTTTTCTTACAAAGCGAATAGTGTTCATTGTTTTACGCCTGCTAAGACACAATATCACTGAAATAAGTATGTGTGTTCAAAAACTGTACTCATGTATTGCTAAAATTATTTAGCTAAGAAATGGTTGTTTCGATAAAGAAAGGTGGGTACCTACCTACATAGTTTTTCTCAGTAAATTCTAATTTACTTATTTAAAACAACCTCGCTTCGCACAGATCGGGCTTAATCTAAAGACATGTGTACGTATATCACCTTTCTCGTGAAATGTTCTAACTTCTAACTGACGGGGAAAACTGCATGTGAACCCATGAAGTTTTATGCAAATACATACATTCCTGATTTTATAGCTGAAAAGAAACATGTATCGTAACTAACTATTTAGAAATACAGTACAATGCAGCTCTTGTGAATAATGTCTTGTTTATGTTATAAGCAAGTGTTATTGTTTACATAAGTAGTGTAACTTAACAACTATGAATATGAACGTATTCAAATACAAACAGGCGCGGTTTTGCGTCTTCCGTTTACATCCCTCATAATTTCATTATGTTTCCAACATTGCATTTGCGAGTGAAATTATAGGGAGGTGCCAAATTGTGTCTGTTCCCTCTTGAATATTATGGTAACAGCTAGGTCCAAAACCGGCAATGTTCCCACACCTAACGGCCACCACTCTTGCACCTGATGTTCACCTCAGCAACCTTCTCAGTTGAATGATGGGCTGATGGTAATGCAATCATTTTTGTATCAGCATCTTGTAGTTTCTCTATATAACTTCATACACTATGTACAGTTCCTATAGCAGCTGCACCTGTGTGCATGTCTGAGTTATGCATTTCCCGTTTTGGAAACGTAAGTTTATGTATTAGTGCCAAGGTGTAGGAACATAGGAAGATGCACCCTGCTCAGTGCAAGTGCCTTAGCATGGTCTAGCTTACAGCAGTGTCTGTTCAGTCCACAGTCTCCTATGGACTGAACTCCTCTCATAATGTGTGCATTAGAATGTGTATGTTTCTGACTCTTGTACTCAGTACCTCAGAGGCGGCCTAAGCGGCGATAGCCTAGTGGTTAGGACTATGGCCTCCCTATTGAAGGAACTGAGTTCGATCCACTGCATGCACATCAACTTTTTGGAGCTATGTGCGATATTTTAAGCAATTACATGACACCGTTAAAGGTGAAGGAAAACATTGCGAGGAAACCTGCATCTGAGAGTTCTCAATAATGTTCTCAAAGGCATACTAAGTCTACCAATCTGCACTTGGCCAGCGTGGTGGACTACGACCTAAACCTGTCTCATTCTGAGACCCGTGCACTGTAGTGGGTCGGTAATGGATTGACAATGATGATGATTGAGCGCCTCGGAATGGTTCAATCAGAAATTACATGAATATATCTTATCCTTGTTGCAGAAAGCATGAGGATAAATCTTATGGTGCAGATGATGAGGTGTCTTTTCAAGAGGAAGATAATATGGTAAGACTTTTGCAGCATGTTCTCCATTTTACAAGTTTGATTCAAATCAAATTTTAGGTTTTATTATTTATACCAATACACCTTCAATTTTCAAACTTTCAATATCCTGGCCACAGATTGTCTCTGTTTGAGGAAAACCTCTGCTTAAAACTCGTGCTAGCAGTAGATATGACAATAGTGCCGCAAATGGGATTTGAACTGTGAACTTTCTGGGTTTCCAACCATGCCTAACTTTTTATTTCACACATACTTGTAAACTAAACTGTACTAGGTATAAAGTATTGTGGTATTCGTTGAGCAGCCAGTGGAAGTCTACCTATGTTATTAAATACAAAAATAGCAAATAGGTATTTGTAAACAGGCTTTTAATAAAAATACGACTGAATGCATCTGCTGAACCAAAACTGAAAGCAAATTTACGATAGGCCCACTCATACTAGTGTTGCCACTTTAAGTAATATGTACCAGGATGGTAAATAGTGTTTTTTGAAAATTATATTTAGATACGAATTACTTACTGATGAAATATGAATAATATTTTTCGATCTTACTGACATAATAAGAAAATACGAATTAGATGCATTCATAAAGGGCTCCCAATAATAGATTTTCACCCAAACCGGGGTCTTCTGATTTCGGAACTGACCGATTCCCCCCTGAGCTATTATAACCTTGTAGATGGTAACAAAAACCTATTATCTATTTTAATGATATTGTAGCAGTTTTTCATTGCCTGAAAACATGGATAAAACGATGTTTTCTAAAAATCAAACCTAGCTAGATCGATTTATCGCCCCCGAAACCCCCGCATACTTAAATTTCATGAAAATCTTTGGAGCCATTTCAGAGATCCAGATTATATATAAAAAATACATATATACAAGAAACTTGTTTATTTAAACTTAATTTAAAGGTAATTAAAGATATTATTATATTATATAACTATTTTAGGATTTCGAGGAAGGTATGGATGAAGAGCTGGACGACGTGGACCTTGAACTGGAGAGCTTGAAGCTGAAGAAGGCGCAGATATTGTGCGAGCGCCAAATGTTGGATCTGTACAAACGCAAGAAGAAAACTGTAAGTAGCCCTTAGCCGTAGTGTGTGTGGGTGAACCGATTTGAATGCGATTTTTTTAATTGAAAGGTGAATTATTCGGGAGTGTTCTTAGCTATGTTTGATGAAAATCGCCCCAAGATGGCCGCCGCCACAAAATGGCGGATTACATATTTTTTCACAACTCCCTCAATATGGGTATCAAATGAAAGGGCTTGACTAGTAGAATAGCACTATGCAAATCCAAGATGGCTGCCACCACAAAATGGTGAATGTCGGGGATTTTAAATTTTTAATTTATACTTGTTTAAAAAGCCGAGCATCGGATACCTTAAAATATTCACACGATAATCTAAAAGCGCTTCCAAACAAAAATACATTTCGTAAGTGTATACAGTGTGTTTGTCCACGCATTTCTTTGTAACTAATAATCGGATTGTGACCATTTTTTTTATTGGCTTACATTTACTACAACTTAGGGAACAGTGCAAGTTACATCAAAATCTATTCACTTTTTTCAAGATTTGGACAAATACGTGTGTGAAATTTTACTTATTTATTGAATTATAGCTTGTTCGGCTTATATTTGAATGCACTTAATGCACGTGCGAGAGCACGAGAGAGTACGAGAGCGCCTCGTTTTCGCACTCTAATTTATTATTAAATTATTGCGTAGTCGGGTTTTAGTTTACGAACTTTATACTTCTATAATAATATAAAGTAACTTGTCCTGACTGACAATCAACGCACAGCCAAAACCACTGAAGCTAGAAACTTGAAATTTTCACAGTAGCTTCTTTTTATAAAGTAGGCGCACACTAAGAAAAGATTATTGCGAATTCCTATCCTAAGGGGGTTAAATAGGGGATAAAAGTTTGTATGAAAGTCCGTCATTTTTCGAGTTATATCCATGAAAATTGGTATTTAGGCTTTCGGTTAAAAATAAAGAATTACGCGTTTAAGAAATTTTGGAAAAAATACCCCCAAGTGGGTTAAATGGGGGATGAAATTTTGTATGAAAGTCCGTCATTTTTAAAGTTATATCCATGAAAATTGGTATTTGTACTGTCGGTTAAAAATAAAGAATTGCGTGTTTCAGGAATTTTGGAAATTCCGACCCCAAGTGGGTAAAATAACGGATGAGATTTGTATGAATCCACGCGGGCGAAGTCGCGAGTATCAGCTAGTGTTTGTATAAAGTTTATTTGACTTTGATTTTTTGACTATATCGATACATTGTTATTTGACTTTGACACTGTCTATATTGATACGTTGTGCGTATATTGTTTCAGATCGTACAAAAGCCGATCGCCAGCCGCTGTATTCTACCCAACGGCAAGATCGTCGTTCGTAATGATAGGTGATTATTAAAATCCCTATCTAATTTTATTTTTTAACCAACTTTGAAAAAAGAGGTTCTTTATTCAATTTCTATGTATGTTTGTATGTATGTTCGTGATTATTTCAAAAATCAATGAACCGATTTTGATGATTTTTTTCACTATCAGATAGTGAAAAAATCATCAAAATTGGTTAAAGCCTGCGCTTTATCCCGGGAAAACAAAGGGTTAAAGCGGGCAAAAACTAGTGACTCGTATTCAATTAGATTAATTTAGGCATACCTGTGGTTCTTACGACAAGTCAAGGATCTACCACCAGTTCAGAAAGTGGGTTCTGCTGAGAAAAGCTGTCAAGAAGCTCAGCATTTGCTCTTTTCAAAATGTTGATTAGGACATACAGACAAACAAACTAACAAACTCTTCTGCTTTATTATATTAATTTATTTAGTATAGATTATTAATAATGATTATATTATTAAACAGCCTGCACAATGGAAATTTTAGTAAATATTACGAACGGTAAGTTTATTATTTTGTCTATTTTTATAATTCTAACTGTCTGAGTTAGTAACACTTTTAAATGTTTAAATTTTAATTGGAATTTGAATTTAATCATCTTCTAACTGTCCTATCGATTTGAAACTTTTGAAATGTATATAATATCGATGACAAGTTACAATTATTTGGTTTCCAGTTGGCTCCATGGAACCAACTGTCATGATGGAACCAGGAGGTGGAGAACTCTTCAATGGTCTCTATTAAACCCCTTGTTTTTGGGCTCATTTGGTTTGTTTTGACGATTCCAAAACATTGCACATACATACATTGGTGATGGGGTTCTGTTAAGTGGTTACCAGTATACCCCGAGTTTGTGCTCTTGGAAGAACGCCTAGTAGTAATTGCAGCCCCCGCACACCGGGCTACTAGTGGCGTCGACTAGTGGCCGCCACAAATCGCGGAAGAGATTTTTCATACGTTTCCTTGTGACTCGAACGCGGCCACTCGAGCGCTCTGTGTGCGGTGGTACCGTATAAAATGTATGAAAAATCTCTTTCGCGACTTGTGGCCGGCCACTAGTCGACTTCACTAGTGGCTTACGTTCTTGTCCCGCTCGATTTATGTATAGCGCTGTCCCTGTCGCTAGAAGTGTCGGGGGTGTGCCTCCGCTATGGTCTTCGATAACTCCTCAATTGACGTAAGTTTTTCTTTCACAGATCTCCCGATCGACCGGATAACACATTCAGCTCTGCTGCCGGGGATTCGGTGAGTTTGTTATATATATTTTTTAATTTTTGATTTAAGTACATACAGGATGTAAGGGGACCGCCAATAGACCGGGTAATTGTAGTGATGATTACTGATAAGATACCACAAAAATATTTCCTGTATTTTTAAAAGTTCGCAATGTACTGCAATCAGCTGACGCTAGATGATAATGAACGTTGGGTGAATACCTAAATTTGTCGCCGCGGTGCCCCCGAGTCGTGCACGCTATACATTGCCGGTTTGAAAATAAATAACGAATGACGATGATGTCCTCCTTGACGTGTCCGTCAACGGCGACACTTTGGCTTTATCGCCTGGAGTGTGCGCGGATATGACTAGCGAAGCCAAACTTAGTCTTAAAAGTTCGATTGCACGACTCACAGAAAAGTTGACCGCTACTGTTATAAGTGTAAGAATAAGAATGCTTTGGCCTAGTCTTCCTTAGATGGCGTGTTACGTCAATGTGTTCTAAACGCATTTTTTCAAACGTTTTACAGTTGTCATGTATAATTTTTCACCACTTCGATCTCTGTAACGCGATCGGTTCCCAATTGTCCGTGGATATATTGCACGATGCAAGGTTACGTTTTAGGACATCCTTGAAACGCAAGTATTGACCACCAGATTTACGTTTGCCAGCACTAAGCTCAGAGTAAAAAACCTGCTTTAATAACAATAAATAACGAAACGGGGGGAAATAACGAATACTACTCGTACAAGTACAAGACAAATGGTTATTGGTATTGGATTGTGTTTGTGTTAACGTTCCCCTTACACCCCGTAAGTACAGTAAGACTACGAAATAAGTTCTCTCTTTACGTCCTGTTTCTCATTGCTCACGGTCTTCCCCTTTCAACTAATATTTCTATTAATCATATAATGGTAGAGGTTTTCTCGGGAAAATAATGCGGTGATTTTCCAGATTTTTGCGCATGCATAATTATACAAAAGTTAAGTACATCGGCAATATTCATTTGCGTAGAAAAACGATTGTAAACACCAATGCAATAAATACCTTGTTGCCTTGCGTTTAGCGTTGAAATACAATAACAGAATAACAGACACTGCCATGACGCGTATGGGACAACAGCTAATAGCGCATTGGTAGCGACCTAACCTGGCGGTGAGCGCAGTGTAAATTCCAAATTATATGCATGCTATGCATTTAAATTTAGAAAAAAAAAAATTATCGCTAGATTGATACGTTGCTGCCGATTTTATTTTTAAGAAAATAACAAAAAATATTTAGAATTAGGTACCTAAAAAAACAACAGAACAATATTGAAATTTCGAATTCAAGTGCAGGCTGTAGAAGTTCGATAAAAATGATTTATGACTTAGTTCGCACATTTTTAATGTCCCAACTATACTACTATGCGTTTCAAACAACAGCATACCGCCATTCTGTTCGTTGAAACGCAAGGTTGTTCTCGTGTCTCAAGATGCACAAATTATGCTTTTCTGTGACACCACGATTGTAGTTCCAAGAACCGGAATGAAGACAAAATCGTGTAGTCCAAGCCTTAAATTTTATGTTATTTATTCATCCAACGGAATTCCAAATTTTGACGTATTATACTTAACTTTAATATATTTGTTAAACATAAATTTTATTTCACGCTTTCACAATAAACTGCATCTCAGCATCATCACAACAACGAAAAGCTACAAAAACATGGAACACAGAGTCTATGTATGTATATTTATATATTTTACATGTCGCAAGGTTTGAGTACGCTTAGAAAACGTGAGCAACTGAAAACAGTAGTGCAATTTGTCGACAGAGGGCGTTAAACTCGTGTTCCTGCGGCCAGAGAGCGTGGAACGAACCGGGAACCTCGGGGAGTTCCACCGCATCCACTTGCGTACTGTGCTCAGAAGAACGGAACAAAGATAAGTCTCAAAAGCGTGATAAGTCGCCCGACAAATCGCTCGACAAATACGTACAATCCATTAGCACAGTAACTAAATCTGTAGATTTGAGTAAAACAGATAAAAAGTCCGAGTATTCGATATACAGTAAAACGACGCAGGTCACGAAATCCATGACTAGTAGTAAACTAAGCGAGACTGTAACGAAAGAATCAGATGTAACTAGCAAGAGAGTTAAACTAGCTAGAAAGAACGATGTTACATGTGATTATAAGTATAGCGACATTTGTAGCGATAGTGACGACGAGGCAGACGAAACAAACAGACTTATATTACTGAGAAATGCAGATTACATGGATATAGTTGATGGGAATTTAAAAATTGTTATTGCACTGTCAGGTTACCCTAAATCCAAGATGCGGCTAAAGCAAATGGAACTATTCCAAAGTTCCTTAAATAGTGTTATAGATATGCAACTAAAAGCAGGTTTGATGAAACGAACTCCGCAATTTTTGGACTATTATTTGAATAGAGGTGCGATTGTATGCATTTGCAAAGATGTCGAGACTAGAGATTGGATGGTTAGAATAACCCCCGGCTTGCGGGAACGCTTGTTTGATAATCTTATTTTGCTTAAAGCGAAAGTTAAAAGGTTGTGTTTGGCCGTGATTAGGATTCCCAAATCTTGTTGGCCGGCGACCGCTCATGATACGTTCAAACTCTTGCAGTACTTTAACCCGACATTAAAGACTCATCTGTGGAAAATTTACGCCCAAAAAATGGTTGGCGATGTAGAAATTACATCTTTTGTAATAGACAGGATGTCCGGCGAAATTATTCGTGGACCACATTTCAAAAATGTCATAGACTACAACCAAATGGAGTTTGAACTGACTGGTTATACTGAAATTTATTATGAAGTCTTCCTTTCGGATGTGGATGAAGATTTGTCTAGCGTTTCTTCAAGAGTTAAACTGTTAGAGGAATTGAGATCCGCTGAAGTAACGCCGAGAAATAAACATGAAAATGTAAGCGATAAAGTTGAACATAAAAAATGTGATTCGGAATTTCTATCCGCTGAATTAACGGCGAGAAATGAAAATGAACATCCAAGCGATAAAAATGTGCTTGAAGTTTCTTCAAGAGTTAAACTATTAGAGGAATTGAGATCCGCTGAAGTAACGCCGAGAAATAAACATGAAAATGTAAGCGATAAAATTGATCATAAAAAAGGTGACTCAAAATTTCTATCCACTGAACTAACGGCGAGAAATAAAAATGAAAATCCAAGCGATAAAAATGTACTTGAAAAAGATAAATTAATCCATATAATTGAACACAATAAAAATAAAGATTCGAAGAATAATTTCATTAAGCCAGCATGTAAGAAAGTGGAAGATAGTATTGGAGACACTAAAGAGGATTTGGGAGCCTTGAATGTTAAAATTTTGTCGAAGGTTGTTAAATCACCGTTAACAGAAGAATCGAATGAAATTGTGCTTCGGATAGTCAATGATAAAAATCGCAAAGAATGTGAAATTGAAACAGCCGAAGTTAATAAATCTGAAGTCGATCTTACCGAAGCGAATATTTCTGCTGCAGCATTTTCGGATGTAACCGAGTCTATTATAGAAAGTAGTGAGAACTTAGCTATTGGTAGAGATAGTAACTTAAACATTGATAGCAATAGAGGTATCGCTTATCATAGACGTACGAATTATTTGCACATAGAAAACGAACTTAAAATGGGAATAGTATTAGAAGGTTACCCCCAAAATAAATTGGATGGTACCCACATAAGACGACTCAAGCATTTGTTCAAAGAATATTTGCACAAAGATAAAAAGTTGCAACGTTTTGCTAATATGATTATCCCTAAATTCCAAGACGTATACTTGTCTAACGGAGCTGTGATTTACGTTTGTGATAGTTTAGAAACTATAGACTATTTAAGAGAAATTCTTCCTAAATTTGTTTCCAATACAGGTTTAAAACTTACATTTAGGGATATTAAAAATTTAGTCAGATACACTAGAATAGTTATGAGGTTGCCGAAAGAGCTAGCTAATGTAGAATCTCGAGATATTTTGCTCAAGCTTCAAGTTAAATACCCGAAATTAAAACCAGATAGCTGGAAATATTATTCGGACGTTGCAGGAAAACAGAAGAGACAGTTTGGGGTTGATCCCGATTCTTTAGATGCTATCAAAAGCGCAGATTTCGATCCTACTTACGAAGGCGAGAAACTTAGTTTTAAAGTGATCGACAGAAAGAAACGTGAAGTCAATTTTGCAGATCCTAATGTTACAGAACATAATGAAAATATCGATAGCGAAGAGGCGAAGAACTTGAGAGAACGAATTGTGAAAACTATGTATTGTGTCATACAACCTGACATAATGAACGCGCCTTTGAGTAAAATAAGAACCAACCACTATTCAGATATTATCGCTGACGATTTCAAATTATACGTTGGCCCAACCAACTATCCAGAAACTCGTATAGATGAAACAATGTTTTTCTCCATCAAGAAAACGATCGAGAACATCGTTTTTGAAGCTGTCCGTAACGAAAATGATGAATTTATTCCGAAAATTCATGATTTTTACTTGTTCGATGGCGTCATATTCGTTATTTGTCAAGATATGGATTCACGACTTTGGATAGAAAAGAATATTCCAACAATGAATATTAAATTGAATATCAATTTGAAAGCGACAGAATTTCGCGGTGCAGTAGGTATAATAAGCATGATTGTGAAAACTAATAAAGATTGGGAGGAGGTTATAAATATTTTGCAAAAGCAGAATCCAAGACTACGCACGAAGTATTGGAGGAAGATTAGTACGGAAAGAAGTCATGCTAAACTAGATGTAGCCTTACAAATTGATAAATTATCTGCACATGTCATAACTGATCCGAAGTTTAACGGCAAAATTGGTGATAGTATTGCAGAATTTAAACTTGGCCATTTAAAATTGTTGATTAACAGAATGAGTTTAGAAGAGCTAAGCAAAGTGAAAACGAAGAAATTCTGTATTAATAGTAATAAAAAAGTAGAGAAAAATAACAGTGCTAGTCAAGTTTTAGTTCCAGAAGACAACAATTTAGAGAAAAACAACAATTCTAATGTTGCAGTCCGTAAAATAGAACATGCCGAAGAGGAAGAGGTTTGCAATGATGAATTAAAACTGAATGCAGGTGAAAACAAAGTTTTCTTTTACAGTGACACGGATTACAGATCGTCAGACAGGGATTCCATTAGAAGTTACAATTACCTCGAAGAAAATGAGCAGAGTTACACCAAAATGATTTTGAAAGTGCCTACAAATATTTTACCCGATTATGACGATGGTTTGGATATACTTTTTGATCTGTTGGAGGATAAAAATCCCGGATTGAACACAGAGCTGTGGAAAGTTAAACGAAAGTCTCATTACAACAGGGGAATATTTTTTGTGAAGGTGGACAAGCAATCCGCTTCGATCATAAAAGGTAAAGCGTTCGACCCGAATTTGGGCGGAGAGAGGTTGAAATTTCTCTTCTAAAATTACCAGGTTTCTAACTAATTTGTGGACTACCAATTATTGATATTGAAAGTTTTTTTGTACTATGCCTAACTTGCTTTCTTTACATCTTGTGTTCATATAGAACTTAAAAAAAGATTAGTGATTGTTAAGTTTTGTTCCACTTCTTTTTACTTGTTTGTTTTTTGTTTTAATTTTTTGTATATTATGTTTTAAGTATGTAATGAAATGATGAATTCAATTTGATTAGAATTATTTTAACAAGTAATGTTCGTTAAATTTTTTATTCTGTGATGAAACGACAAATTTATCAGTATAGTTATGTATTTAAGTTTTATTTTTAATCTCTTTATCAGCTATTTTACCCGCCGTTTTAGCATTAAATTTATATACGAGTTAGTTTCCAAAACACTTTCTAGTAATACACATTTTATTAAAATGTTGGGCTAACAGTTGGCATGGATTTAGACAAGTGTAAATTGAAAATTTAAAAAACCCCCGACATTCGCCATTTAGTGGCGGCGGCCATCTTGAATTTGCATTAGTGCTATTCTACTAGTCAAGCCCTTTCATTTGATACCCATATCAAGGGAGTTGTGAAAAAATATATCATCCGCCATTTTGTAGCGGCGGCCATCTTGGACCGATTTTCATCAAACATAGCTAAGAACACTCTCGACTAATTCACCTTTCAAACAAAAAAAACCGCATTCAAATCGGTCCACCCGTTTGAGCGCCACAGGGGAACAGACAGACACACACACACACACACACACACACACACACACACACACACACACACACACACAGACACGTCAAACTTATAACACCCCGTCGTTTTTGCGTCGGGGGTTAATAAAATATATGAATATTCTGACACTAATAACCTTGAGACACAAACGGCTGACTCGTGTGAGTCGCGAGTTTCGAAAAATCGATTCGAGTCTCGAAATTAAGACTAAAAGGACTACGTACATCACAGTACTTTACAGTACTAAGTACATCTTATGTCAATGTAGGTTAACGAAAGCGGAGCGAGGGAATCGCATCGCATATCCCGCGCGGGATTGGCGTTAGCTTGACCAAAGCTTAACTTTGCCGCTTCTGATTAAGCTCATGAAAAATTCCTATTTTTATATTTTAAATGCCATCAGTCTGTTTGACCAATGAATTGACCATTTTTTTTACCATTTACACTAGTTTTTAGGTAAGTGTTATTTTAGTATGACAACTTGTGTTATTTTAATTTTGTAGTGTGTAGTTTTTATTATGTTTTGTCCTTGGTGTTATTTTAATTGGGTAATATGTTTTGTACCTGCGTATTATTATGTTATGTTGTTTTTCTCTTTTGCATGTTAGTTTTAACGTTTTATTAAAGCATGACTATCAATATGTTTGTTTACTTTCTTACCATAAAATATAATAGCGTTTATAATCGTCTGGAAGAGTGAAATAAAACACTGTTAAGATTTAAGAAAAATACGGAACCTGCACATATTTTGCTTTTCATTCCGGAAAGTCCACGTTTCGCGCGGGATTTTTTAAAAACCGGAATCTTAGTGGATGAAGTCGCGCGCAAATCATGAATTTTGGATCATTCGCGAATTAAACTCTACGAATAGGACCATTCGCGTATCTGATTAGACCAATCGCGATTTGGACCAATCGCGATTTGGACCAATCGTAAATTGGACTAACAGCGAAAAAGATGGCTTGGACTAAATGAAAATTAGACCAATCGCACCTTAACGTTAAATTGGTATTTACTATAATCGTTTTAAAATCTACTCATATATGCCCAAAATATTGTCGATGTCACTTAAAATTGATCCTACCTAAAGGGTTAACTCATTGTTAGTCCAGTCAAATTAGACCAAAAAATTGGGGTGAGGTACAATAATTCACACCTGGTTGAAAATTGGTAGGATTGTTCAAAACACTATTTATTATAAATGAAATGTGAAAAGTCCTCATCGATCCGACACCTGGAAAAAAATTTACTCCTGGTCACGCACAGTTTATTCACACATGGCTGAAAATTGGTAGGATTGTTCGAAACACTATTATAAATGAAATGTGAAAAGTCCTAATCGATCCGACACCTGGAAAAAAAAATTACTCGGGGTCAAAGTATTCATGGGGAGTTTTCAGCAAAACGGTAAGTCTTATCATAAAATTACCTCAGACAAAATTGTAGATCAGATAATTATCTATAAAAAATGTCTGAATACTTTCTACTTAAGAGCCACCGTTTTTGAGATATAACGGTTCAAAAAGTTAAGTGTCGAAATATGCACATCAACAATGTCTAGGGATATTTTGTATAAAGTTCTGAAACTCGAAAAATATTAATCGGTTTTAAATTATTTTAATGAAAGCTTATTTTGTAGACCATATTAAATGATTCTAAATTTGAATTTGAAAAAATAAATTGAAAACAAATGATTTGTGCGGCATAATTGTAGCGAAGTTCGAAAGTTTCAATTGACCTAACCCAGTTTTTGGTATATTTTTGTATCAAATGAAAGTTTCAATTAAAATTATTGGTTAATTTCTAATTTATGCAACTGTATGCATCATGCAGAGGCGCCATTTAACAAGAGACGAAATGTTAAGGGCAGTAGGTACGCTCCAAACTGGGGCTCCTCAACGAAGTATTGCCGAGGCGATTGAAACAAGAAAAAACGTGATATCAAGGTTGTGGTCACGTTATTGCACCACTGGTGAAGTGGCTGAACGGCACCCAGGCGAGAAGCGCATAACCGCCCGAAGACAGGACCGATTTTCGCAAATGACCGCGAGAAGATAACCAAATGCTACAGCCATGCAGTTGGTTTAAAGGCTCCAGTCAGACCACCATTTGCTTGTCAGTGACGAAACTGTGAGGAGAAGACTGCACGAGGCTAACCTTCATGCTCGCAGGCCGCTTCGTACTCCAGCACTACGCAGAGGAAATCGTGGACAAAGATTACAGTGGGCTCGCGAACATTTGCTCTAGGAAGATAACTAGTGGTCTGTAGTGCTGTTTACCGATGAGTCCCGATTCGGATTTCATCCTGATTTACGAAGAGTACGTGTATGGCGAGCTCCTGGTCGTGACAACCGTCTGCGACACCGTCAGGAAGTCCAGCCATACCACCGCAAAACAATTATGGTTTGGGCGGGAATTCGTATCGATGGAAGAACAGATCTCGTTTGGATCAGAAACACCATGACTTCTGAAAAATACCGTAATCAGGTGCTTGCACCAATAATCTATCCCCATCGACTGCAAATGGACCAAGTTTTCACGCTCATGCACGACAAAGCCCGTTCGCACACTGCGCGAGTGGTGACCAGCTGGCTACAAGAGCACGATGTGTCGATCTTAGACTGGCCCGCTGAATCACCAGACCTAAACCCCATAGAGCACGCATGGGACATGCTCCAAAGAAGGGCTTTGAGGAGTTTTCCTCCGAACATTGCGACTGCAAAGCAACTTTTTTTGCATCTTAGCAGGACCTGGGACAATATCCCACAGCAAGACTTTGATAACTTGATTCAAAGCATGAAAAGCCGTTGTAGGACCGTGGTTAACGTCCATGGGTGGTTTACTGACTACTAATTTTAAATAATTTTTCACGCAACTGCAAAAAACCTGATAATTTTGCTAAAATTATATTTTTTCTTAAAAAGACATCTATCCTTAAGTTTACCATCATTTCACTTTTTGTCTTTATTTCAATAAAAAATTATTTACACAAAAATTCTGTTTTATTCTAAAAGATAGTCTGATAAATAGGCTTTACAAAAATATATACATATTGTATGTTAGTTATAACCAATTTTGAATAAATTGAGAAAATCAGAATATCCCTAGACAGTGTTGATGTGTGTAAAAATGAGGGACTGGGTTTCTTTTTACCCGAAATACTGATATTTTCAATATTTTATATGTGTAAGTGTGTAACTTATATGTGTAAGTTATGTGTAAGTTACACACTTATACATATAAGTTACACATGATCCCAACTTCATAGTCGCTGGTCGTTCTTACCTGAGTTAGAGACATAGGTACACAGAGAAACTTTCAGCTTTTATAAAATAACGAAGGTCTGACCGTCGTGGGCTGTTGGTCTATCAGCTCAGAGAGTAATATTAGTTAGGCATCAAATATAATTGTAAGATGCTAACGCCGCAGTCGCTTCCCGCGCTGCAGCGTGCGTGCCGGGCGTGCCTGACGTGCGGCGCGCCGGCCGACGCGTACTGCGCGGGCTGCGGCCTCACGCCCTACTGCAGCACGCGCTGCCAGCAGGCCGACTGGACGCGCCGCCACCGCAACGTGTGCCACAACCTGGCCCGGTGAGTGTCCATTGCCCGCGCGTGCCGGGCGTGCCTGACGTGCGGCGCGCCGGCCGACGCGTACTGCGCGGGCTGCGGCCTCACGCCCTACTGCAGCACGCGCTGCCAGCAGGCCGACTGGACGCGCCGCCACCGCAACGTGTGCCACAACCTGGCCCGGTGAGTGTCCATTGCCCGCGCGTGCCGGGCGTGCCTGACGTGCGGCGCGCCGGCCGACGCGTACTGCGCGGGCTGCGGCCTCACGCCCTACTGCAGCACGCGCTGCCAGCAGGCCGACTGGACGCGCCGCCACCGCAACGTGTGCCACAACCTGGCCCGGTGAGTGTCCATTGCCCGCGCGTGCCGGGCGTGCCTGACGTGCGGCGCGCCGGCCGACGCGTACTGCGCGGGCTGCGGCCTCACGCCCTACTGCAGCACGCGCTGCCAGCAGGCCGACTGGACGCGCCGCCACCGCAACGTGTGCCACAACCTGGCCCGGTGAGTGCCCAGCTATATTCCTCGACAGGTAGACATGGCAATCGGTGTATGAGGCGAGTAGCCAACTACAGTACGCGACAGGTCGACATGGCAATTGGAGTATGAGGCGAGTAGCCAACTATAGTCCGCGACAGGTGGATATGGCAATTGGAGTATGAGGCGAGTAGCCAACTATAGTCCGCGACAGGTCGACATGGCAATTGGAGTATGAGGCGAGTACCCAACTATAGTCCGCGACAGGTGGACATGGCAATCGCTGTATGAGGTGAGTACCCAACTATAGTCCGCGACAGGTGGACATGGCAATCGCTGTATGAGGTGAGTACCCAACTATAGTCCGCGATACGTCGACATGGCAATCGGGGTATGAGGTGAGTACCCAACTATAGTCCGCGACACGTTGACATGGCAATCGGTGTATGAGGTGAGTACCCAACTATAGTCCGCGACACGTGGACATGGCAATCGGGGTATGCGGTGAGTACGCAACTATAGTCCGTAACACGTCGACATGGCAATCGGGTATGAGGTGAGTACCCAACTATAGTCTGCGACACGTCGACATGGCAATCGGTGTATAAGGTGAGTACCCAACTATAGTCCGTGACGCGTCGACATGGCAATCGGGTATGAGGTAAGTACGCAACTATAGTCCGTGACACGTCGACATGGCAATCGGGTATGAGGTAAGTACGCAGCTATACCTAGTCCGCGACACGTCGACATGGCAAAGATGCGTGCCGGGAATCGAACTCGGTACCCGCAAAAGTTAGGTCCGAAGTCTTAACCACTAGGCTATCACCGCTCACTCGATGTGTGTTCTACAATTTTTTATTAAATTAGGTATAAATTAATAATTATTTAATAATGTTAAATATTTTCGCAGGCTCCAGATAGATGCTTCTGAAAACAAGGCAGTAGCAGTACCAGCCGCTGAACCAGCGTAAGTACCTATTAACATAAAATCAAAACGAATTCCATCCGCGGAGTTCGTTTCTCTGAGCGCGCTTATTCAGAAACCACTGATATTTTAAGCCTCCTCTTGACGATCGGCGACTGTAGACGATTACACGCGTGCACGATCGTGTGGAGGGCTCATCGCCTTTAGTCGCCGACTATCGTCATCACAATCGTGAGCAATCCGGCGATCGGCGATTTGTCGGTTTTCGGGCACGCATCAAAGGGAATTCGTGTGAAAAAAAAACATTTTCGTGGAAAATGTTTTTTCTTTTATTTTATTTTTTTGACAATTTTCCAATGTTTTTAATAGTTATTATGCTATTCGGTATGGAGACAAATACAACAAATCAATAACCATGAAAATCGCTCCAGCCGTTCTCGAGTTATAAGTGTTCGAACTAACACGACTTTGTTTTATATATATAGAAGATTTTGATGTACTCATCTATGCTATAGTAGGTCAATAGTATGGCTGACCTTACTAGATTTTATCTGTGTTAAGGACAGCCATCCCTCGAAAACACAATCAGGCTAGGCGCATGCGCAGAAGAGCAACTATGCTTAGTCTCACTTTGCACAGCTCGAAAACTTTACAATACTACTGATCGAAACACAAGGATTTCAGAGTAAAATGGACCTAAATGGACTAGGTTTGAGTTCGCCAATACATTCAGCATTCGTTTACAGCCAGCGCCTCAAGCAGAAATATTGTAACATAAATATTCGAAGTATTGAATTACGACTATAAAATAAGAGTATTTGGGTTCGTTTTGCATTACATATTACAGTTTTTCGAGACGTATAGTATTTGGTAATTTTTTGAAGGTGCGCAAACTCAGACGGTGCGCGTTAGATTTAGATATTTTAATTTCGGTTTTCACCATTACCTTTTGTATTTGCATTAAACACTTTTCAGGGTTCTATAGGAAAACATAAACCTTTATAGTTTATTCAGCTCTGTGTATCCGATTTAAAATGAATGTGATTTTTGGTGCCCCCCAGCGCCCCCGCCGCGCTCCGCCCCCCGCGCTCGCCCGCGGCAGCGGCAGCGCCAGCGGCGCCTAGGAGGGAGACGAGCGATGATCGACCTAGGAAGGTACACATAATATCATCTAAACCAGTCAGTCATACACTTCAGGAAAATGTTAATAAAAAAGTCTTTCATCAGTGAACGACTGACGAGTCGTTCTCGAACCAACCGTGAGTTTTTGAAGTGAAACTTCCTTAGGATCGTTGTGATTTGAAAATTCGATGAAACGAAAAAGCGACACCAAAAAGAGACGGACATATTGATTTTAGTCTGCGACAGAATGAGATAGAATACAAGTGAAGGTAAGTTTCTTAAACGTAAGTCACTTTCTTACTTTATATCGAGTGACAAAGACAAATGTTGTGAATAAGCTATCCGACACTCATCAGAAGGTGGTGTATAACAACAAATACTAAAAAATATAATAAAATATTTAAGGCGGCTCCCATACAAAAAACGTGATTTTTTTGCCGTTTTTATAGATAACGGGTACGGAAACCTAAGTGCGCGAATCTGACTCGCACTTGGCCGGTTTTGTGGGAACTGTTTTAATCTCTGGTAACATTAAGAAACGTCAGAATTCCACGGAATAAAAAATCAGACTATACAATATACATGTATGTAATTTAATTCCAGAACTACGTCCCGGCGGGCGACGCGGCTCCGCAAGCCGCCGCCAGTCAGAACAACAAGCAGCCCTACAACCGCAACAAGAGCTTCAAGAACCAGACCTTCAGGCGGCCGATGGCGGCCCGCCAGAACGACGCCAAGGACGACGAAGAGGAGAGTTTTGAACCGAAAGGTATGGAGTCTCGCGCACAAGTATCTCTTCTCTCTGTCCTCGTTTCTCTTCCTCCCTCTCTCTTCCTCCCTCTCTCTTCCTCGCTCTCTCTTCCTTCCTCTCTCTTCCTCGCTCTCTCTTCCTTCCTCTCTCTTCCTCCCTCTCTCTTCCTCCCTCTCTCTTCCTCCCTCTCTCTTCCTCCCTCTCTCTTCCTCTCTCTCTCTTCCTCTCTGTCTCTTCCTCTCTCGCCACCTGTCTCTCGCCCCCCTCTCTCTCTCGCCCCCTCTCTCTCTCGCCCCCTCTCTCGATCTCTAGCCCTCCCTTTCGCACTCCCTCCCCTTTCCCACTCTCTCGCCCTCCCTCTCTCCCTCCCTCCCTCTCTCCCTCCTTCCCTCCCTCCCTCTCTCCCTCCCTCTCTCCTGCCTACCTGCCTCTAAATAGAGGTTGAGAGTTTGTATGAGATTTATATGAATCCACACGGATAAAGTAGCGGGCATCAACTACATATAATTATGTAGTCGATTTGAGCTTTTAATTTACACACATCATGTTTACAGTGGAACCGAAAGCTGCAGCCCAACCTAAACCGGTATCAAAACCAGCTGAGAACGTACCGAATACGTCGCAGCAGTCTGCGAAGAATGTACCAAAACCAGAACCCGTACCATCGCACCAACCAGTGAAGAGTGTACCCAAACCAGAACCCGCACCACCAGTGAAGAAGGAACCAGCGGTTGCCAAAGTGGAAACTGTTCCAAAGGTCAAGGCTGTGGCGCCGCCTGTGGTGTCTGACGCTCCCCCTGCTAGGAAAATTGTTCCTACAAAGTGAGTTATTATTATTATAATTTTAATTTTATTTGTTAGGTTTACAAATTATTTTTCATAATTTATTTTTATTTCAAAATTATAATAATTTTTTGTCTCTAGTCTCAGTTCGCACACCTCGAAAACTTTAATAAATACTACTGATCGAAACACAACGACTTCAGAGTGAAATGGACCTTAACTGGCTTATTTTAAGATTTGAGTTCGCCAATACATTGCGTCATTCGTCTACAGCCAGCGCCTCAAGCAGAAATGTTGTAAAATAAATAATCGAAGTATTGAATTGCGACTTCAAAATAATAGCCTTTGGGTTCATTTTACATTACATGATGATGATGATGATGATTACAGTATTTCGATATTTAGTATTTGGTTAAGTTTTGGAGGTGTGCAAAATCAGAATATACTGATCGAATCGAAAGCTCTAATAAATTATCATATGTGAATATTTTTCGGTTCCAATAATATCAAACACAAGCGTGTTGAATTGATAACGTCCTTTTTCAAAGTTGGTTAAAAATAAAACGAATTCCTCCACAGCTACATGATCGGGACCCTGGACATCGGAGAGTCAGTGATGCTGTCGGTCGACGCGCAATCTTCGGAGTGCCGGAGCGAAGCGAGCGGCTTCGTGTGTCTGTCCCTGCACGAGAAGAGCCAGCAGGACTATCAGCTGCTGTGCGAGGACTATCCCGAGACCTGCGCAGCTGCGTCGGATTGCAAGTATGTCTCTATGTTAATAAAAATTTTACAAAGTCTTAAGGTCTGTTTCACCACCTTCTGATAAGTGTCGGATAGCTTATTCACAACGTATGTCTTTGTCACTTGACATAAAGTAAGAAAGTGTCAAAACTTACGTTTAAGCTATCCGAAATTTTTCAGAGGGTAGTGAAACAGGCCCTTTTTGTAGCGTAAAAGATTATTTTCAAGACAAAACAAGTGATAATTGAAAGTTATACCAACTTCACCAAGCGCTTGTCAGTTCATATCTTGAAAATTACTAAACCTATTTTGATGGAAGCTGCACTACAACTATCAATCTTTTAGATTACCACTTGTTTTGTCTTGAACATATTGATAACCTTCCTTTTTTGAAGTTATGACTATCATATGAAAATCTATTTTGACCTCGATCCTAATATCTACGCTCGCCTTCGGCTCGGGTGGACAAAAGTCTCGGATGAAATAGCTTATTTTACGCATTACTGTACAGTGTACGTACGTATTTTTGTTTGCAGACCGAACCCCGGCGAGCTGTTCTCGTACTACAATCCGGACGACTGCGCCTACTATCGCGCCCGATGCCTCAGCCCGACCAGCGCGGCGCTGATCGACTCCAGCAGGGTTGTCGCGCTGACACCCGCCGACAAGTGCAAGAGCATGCCGCCTAAGTACGAGGCCATCGTCGAGTTCTGCTGCGTGTTGGACGCCCCTAACGTTAAGGTAACATCCCTGTGTAAAGCCAGAAGAGAAAAAAAAAGTCACCTTGATTTGAGCAGGGTTGTCACCTTGACTCGAGCAGAGTTGTCACCTTGACTCCAGCAGGGTTGTCACCTTGACTCCAGCAGAGTTGTCACTTTGACTTGAGCAGGGTTGTCACCTTGACTTGAGCAGGGTTGTCACCTTGACTCCAGCATGCAAGTGCAAAAGTATCCCGCCGAAATACGAGGTCATCGTCGAATTCTGCTGCGTGTTGGATGCCCTAACATCAAGATATTAAACTTGTTAAGCCTTGGGATACTATTGCCGGATTCATTCCCGTCTCCCACCCCATTAATACCCCCGTCATAATAGTTTTTATTTAGTAAAAAAAGTGTGTGCGTGCAATTCACACACGCCAAAAGTGAAACTTTAGAAAAGTAACCTTAACCTTAACTTTAATTTTAACTTTGGCTTTGACTTTGCAGGTTAAGATGGTGTCGCTTTTTCGTTTCATCGAATTTTCAAATGCACAACAATACTAAAGAAGTTTCACTTTAAAATATTTCTTAACTCTACTCTTAAATATTGGAGTATATAATTTCAGTCTTCTTTTTTGTTTTTTACTAATTACTAGCGGTCCACCCCGGCTTCGCCCGTGATACATAATATATAGCCTATAGCACTCAGGGATCACGTACATATCCAAAGTGGAAAGAATTTTTGAAATCGGTCCAGTAGTTCCTGAGATTAGCGCGTTCAAACAAATAAACTCTTCCGCTTTATTATATTTTACTAATTACTAATTTATTACTTAATTTTTGTGAGCGTTGTGGTCGGTAGTTTTAGTTTTAGAATTTTGATCCGGTTTCAGATTGGCGATAATCTCCTCATCACACTGAAGTCGAGATCTGCGCGAGGTTTCAAGGTGCAAGTCGGGAACGCTGAGGGCGAGGTCTTCCGCTGGACCCCACGCGTGGACTACCCTGTGCCCACACCTGCACCCACACCTGCGCCCGGAGGTAAGAAAACTACCGGCTCAGGGTCGGGGCACATTTGGGCAGAGTAGAAGCTAATCGTCAACACAGAAGCCTGTTGAAGATTTGGCTAAAGATCCCAGAGCCAAATTGACCCGACACTATACCGAAGATATCCCGGACGTCAGCCTATACGAGATTAGTATGGCTCTCAAACAACTTAAGGACAACAAGGCGCCAGGTGATGACGGAATCACAGTGGAACTCTTGAAAGCAGGTGGAAAACCGATTCTTAAAGTCTTTCAGCGACTGTTCAATTCCGTCATCGAAGAGGGTATAACGCCAGAGGCATGGCACAGAAGCGTGGTGGTTCTTTTCTTCAAAAAGGGCGATAATACCCTGCTGAAGAATTATAGACCCATCTCGCTGCTGAGCCACGTCTATAAGTTGTTCTCGAGAGTCATTACGAATCGTCTCGCTCGTAGGTTCGACGACTTCCAGCCTCCCGAACAGGCCGGGTTCCGAAAAGGCTTCAGTACCATAGACCACATCCATACGCTGCGGCAGGTTATACAGAAGACCGAAGAGTATAACCGGCCATTTTGCTTAGCGTTTGTGGACTATGAGAAAGCCTTTGATTCGGTGGAAACTTGGGCTGTATTGAGATCACTGCAGAGATGTCGGATCGACTATCGGTACATCCAAGCGCTGAAGTGTTTGTACGAAAACGCCACTATGTCAGTTCGTATACAGGACCAGACTACGAGGCCAATCCAATTGCAGCGAGGAGTGCGTCAGGGAGATGATATCTCCCCGAAGCTATTTACCGCTGCGTTGGAAGACGTCTTTAAGCTTCTGCTGAGAAGTCAGAACAGAATAAGAATTTAAATTATCCAGCCGCGATTCAGTGTTCGCTGCGGGAACTCACTTCAATTCAGATTCTTCTATGGTGCATATACATTAGTACTTCTACGGCCCGGGATGGAGCCACACGAGTAGTAAATCTACAGAGGGGAAGCTTCCACAAGCGGCCCGCTGTAGGTATACTCACACAAACACACTCACCAACGGTTCACGGACGCGCGCTCGTTCCACTAACCGGTACAGTTGGTGACAAACATGCGCATATGTGTGAGTGTACCTACAGCGGGCCGCTTACTAGAAGCTTCCCCTCTGTAGGTACTCTGTGCTGGAGCCCTGAAAATTCTTTGAGTTCAATTTTATTATTGTATTATTTATCACGAAATATGCGGCGTTATTATATTCAAGATGTAGCCGCTTGTTTGATTTTGCTACAATATTTCCAGCGGGGGCCATCCCCGAGGTGCCGCGGCCTGAGCTGAAGAACAACTCCACAGTGGTGTTGGTGGAGGCGAGCTGCGCGGAGCGGCTGCTGCTGCGGCCGGCCGACACCGACTCGGTCCGAAAATTCGATATGGCCCTGCAAGACGTGCTGGAGTATGGGATGAAAGGTCAGTTCATCGTGTGAACAATTCGCTAACCTTAACCAACTCGTGGCATGATACCACGTGGAAATAACCTAACCTAATTTACGGCCTCCAACCAAACCCCTTATAGCCGTCCGTTCCACACCAGCCTAATCTGACGACATCGACCTCCTAACTAGCTCTATTATTATTAGCTCTCGCGGATCCCTCGTAAGCGCTGACTGGCTCTCCAGTCGTATTGTGTCCCGCTCACTCGCACGACGCTGCGCGCACTCGAAGGTCAGCGCTAAAGTTTCGTGCCGCTACTTGTAACGGTGGGACTTGAACCGTCGACCTTTCGGTTTTGAATCCGTGTCCGAGGACCGTTGCGCTATTGAGGCTGTAACTTTATCTCGTTTGACTGACGTAATCTCGTTGTATTACAGCATCACCGATAGAGGAGCCGCCGCAGCAGGGCCAGGTGGTGATTGGAAAGTTCAGCGACGGCAACTTCTACAGGTATTTTTTTTAATACTATATAATAATTATATAGGCAACCGAGCAAGCGGGTCACTTGATGTTAAGTGATTACCGCCGCCCATTAACATTAGCAGCACCAGAGGAACCACTAATGCGTTGCCGGCTTTGAGGAAGGGGACTGGCTCTTCAGCTCGCTGCCGGAACGCATCGGATGCTTTGCGGCAGATTACGGCTGAAGTGTGGTCGCTAGCCACACTGTGGCGGACTCAGGGTAGAATCCTACCACAAAGCGGTGATACCATCCAGATTAAGTTGTGTGGTATCAGGCACAACGACCCGTAGAGGGGACTGAGAGCGTCAGGGCCGCGTTAGCATTGGCAGGGTGCATCGCGCGCAGGTGAGGTTGACTTTGGCCACATCCGTGAAATTTGGGCCACTTACACCCCAAAATATGTTGGGGTGTAATTATGAATGTTCATTGATCCCGCACCGCCAGCTCGAGCAAAAACAAAAACAAAAAAATATTTAAAACTAGCTGATGCCCGCGACTTCGTCCGCGTTTTTAAGAATCCCTCGGGAACTCTATAATTTTCCGCGATAAAAAGTAGTCTATTTCCTTCTCCAAGGTGTAGTTTACCTCTATACCAAATTTCGTCTAAATCGGTTCAGCCGTTCAAGCGTGATGCCGTGACCAAGGATAATAGGGATTCATTTTTATATCTATACTATCTATACTAATATAATAAAGCGGAAGAGTTTGTTTGTTTGAACGCGCTAATATCGGAAATTACTGAACCGATTTCAAAAATGCTTTCACCGTTGGATATGTACGTGATCCTTGAGTGCTATAGGCTATATTATATTATGTACCACGGGCGAAACCGGGGCGGACCGCTAGTAATATATAGATGGATAATTTGTATACTTGATGATGGCAGAGTAACTGTAACATACAATTATACAGTATGTAGAAAAAAACCCTGTCAGATCCGAAAGGGAAAGATTGTTATCCCACAGACATCACTGAAAAAAATATTTAAAAAATTTTATTCATTAAGATAAAAATGTTATTGTAATTTAAAATGCACATTTTTAGTGCCCTAATTCCCCAATATTGTGCAAATTTTTGAAATGTGACAACACCAGAGTCCGCGGGCGGCATCTTTTGTAAATACCGCTGGCACGTGTAAGCCTGTAAAGGCGTGTTCACAATAAGCTTAGAATCGACCGGCGCAGCATATTGTTTGCCGACTAAAATAAAAAAAAACAACCAAGTGCGAGTCGGCCTTGACTCGAGATAGCCGCACTCTTTTAGGGTTCCGTACATAATTATGAACAACATAATATTTTGGGTGTAAGAAATATTTAATTTCCGAGCTAGACATCGCAACAAACCGTGAAAGAAAAATCCAAAAAATGATCGTTTGTTCGGTCACAGCTTACAAACTACTACGAGCTAGAGACCTGTGTGACCGGCGCACAGACGGCCGGACGGACAGACAGACGGACAGACAGGCAGACAGACAGACAGTAGAGAGAGATTAATAGGGCTCCCTTTTTACCCTTTGGGTACTGAACCCTAAGAAGCAACAAATCACCCAGCTCACACTAAGTCAGTGGCCTGAGCTGAGCCATAGACTTACGTACCTACTGAATTGGTTAGTGTGATCAAAATAAAAACTATCGAATAATTTTATGAATAAAACTGCTGATTGAATCAGATAGCGCGCGTATCGCAGCCGGCTGTATGCATTTGCGTGCGTAATTACTGCCGCTGACAGAACAAGTCGTTGTTTAGCAGCAAACTGTAACACTAGACATACCTCCATACTATTGGACCCTAACGCGTAATGAGCATAATGTGAAGATGCCTTAAGCTATCCCGACCTTGAAATATGTTTATTTATTTTATTACTATTCGTTTACACCAGGGATTCTCAAAGTATTTTGGGCAAGAGACCCCTTTTCCAAAATGAACTGATAGCTTAGACCCCCATAAACTAATTACATTAAAATCCTACCTCTAGTTTTCTCTATTGATACAAAATATTTACCAATTTAAAAACTTTGCGATTGGTTAAGTGAGTAAACTTGACATCATTAATTGGTAAAATATTAATCATTCTTATAACAAGTTGGTACACGTAACACAACTTAGGTAACTTGAAATTTTGAATAAAGCAGGGTACTCACCTAGCCGTGTAGCATGTAACGTATCTGATACTGTATCAAGTGAGTACGTAGGCACGAGCCCGCTACGAGCCGCTCGCCCGTGAAGCGCAATAAGTTCGTAGTGTCCCCCCTAGTGGCGGTATCACTGCGAACACAAAGGCGGCTCACAATGTGCGCGTGGACGGCAACACGACCGTGGACGAGCTGTACCCACTTGCAAGTTGATACAGTATCAGATAGGTTACATGCTATACGTCTAAGTGAATACCCTACTTAAGAACTTGTGTTAATTAACAGGGTGTGACACCTCGTCGACCCCCAAAATCAGTTTTCATTTATGTCGACCCCTGTGGTCGATATCGACCCCCCACTTTGGGAATCCCTGGTTTAGGTACACAAATTTCGCTTTGTTAAAAGCCGTCATAAATGCCGCCAGTTCATACCGAAAGGCGGCGTCGGCTTCTTCAAAGACTCGACTGGGCGGCACGTCACAGAGGGTGGGTGGCACGTGTCACCTCTGAAGTCCTGAAGTCACACAGTTTCGCGCGTAAACTGTTTCCGAGTGGTCGGTCGTTCCGTAGCTGTGTTTGTGTTCTGTCATTTTTGCGATATGTCTTATTCTAATCAAGAGTATTTCAATATGTTAATGTGTCTGGGTGCTAGCTAGATGAAGCCTTAGAAGTCTTAGATGTGGCTGCCCATCGGTCAATGTGGTTCCAGCATGATAGTGCCCCGCCACATTTCACCCGTTCCGTGCGTGAATACCTAAACGAGCAGTATGGAGAACGGTGGATTGGTAGAGGTGGACCAACTACGTAGGTACGTGGCCAGCGCGGTCTTCTTTCTAAAGCAGTTTCATTTTTACCTCATCATAACCTGACCAAAGCTTTGTTTTAATTTTTTTACTTTGTCGTATTTAATATCCGTTCCAACTTGCAATATTACCTACCTTATTTTAACTAGGATTGATAATAATTAGGATCTGGTTTCTGTCGACGTATTGATTCAAAAACTAAAAGAAATGTTTAAAAGGATCAAAATAAAACATGTGCTATAGTAAGTACATAGTATTGTTTAGTTATTGCCCGTTAAACAATAAAGGTAATTAAGTACAGCTGTGCCCTTAAAATCTCACGCCTATTATCTTTTTGTACAGACGATAAGTACCTAAAGTACTTTGTACCCGATAGGTAGGTACCTACCCGATAGGTACTTTACCCGATACCTACTGAGCGCTGACGCCGCGTCTGTGTTACCATGTGACTTTCCTCATTTGATAAAATTAAATTTTTGTTTTTTTAAGGGTAATTTTTTTACTTAGTATTTCAAAATGATTACCATAAATGGAACCAACTCACGATACCTAATTACAACGTCACGGATCTGACAGGGTTTTTTCTTACATACTGTATATCACACCAATCACACTACCACATTAATCACATTATCACACTAATCACACTATCACACTAATCACACTAATATTATAAAGGCGAAAGTTTGTGTGAATGTATGTATATGTGTATGTTTATTACTCTTTAACGCCGCAACTACTGAACCGATTTGACTGAAATTTAGAATGGAGATAGATTATGCCCTGACTTAACACATAGGCTAAGTTTTATCCTGAAAAATCCACAGTTTTCGGGGACTTTGAAAAAATCTAAATTTGCTATCTATCTACCTATAGGTATAGCTGTAGATTGCTATAATCTAGAGCTACACCTATAGGTAGATAACTATAGCAAACTTCCTTGAAAGTATGTTTAAAAGTTTAAAAAGGGAACGGGAAACCCACGATTCCTCGGGATTTGTGAAAAACCGAAATTCACGCGGGCAAAGTCGGGAACGAACCCTAGTATATCATATATCCATAAAATTTTTATTTATAAGGTATTTTGTTGTTCTGTTACAGGGCCTTGGTCAGAAGAACCAATGTCAAAATGAACAAATATCAATTAGAATACATTGAGTATGGTAAGTTGAGCAGCCTTCCATATAAAGCCCAATCAAATAACACAAAACGTGAGCAAAATCGCTTTTGCTCACTGCTTTTAAGTAGCAACGGCGTGTTTTTCGAATTAATGGAGTGTAAACTACTTAAACTTCATTTAATTAGTAATCTATATGCGAAATGGCATTGTATGATAATTATAAAGTACCTACATCTGTATTCCTTATTATCTTTTTTGTGGGAATCGTTTTATCTCTGGTAACATTAAGAAACGTCAGAATTCCACGGAATTAAAAATGAGACTATAGACGAGCATAAGGTGAAATGAAAGAGAGAAGTGAGAGAGAGAGAAAGCATACTACAGAGAATGGCGTATATGAAGTAAGTTGTGAGAAGTCGTGTCGAATTATATTTGAAAGTAAAATAATACAGTGTCCATAAAAGTTTTTTTTTTTTTTAATTTTTGTATAAAGTCCGTTCGGTAACATAGTGTCACACAGGCGCAGGTGCTCATATAATTCTGCTTTTATTTTTATTATTTTTTACACTTTGTAATTTTTTTTCTATTCTAAGAATAAATCAGAATCTCCAAATAGTCCGCCAATCCGCACTTGGCCAGCGTGGTAAGTAAACGAACGTTGACCGCAAGTAAACGAACAGAATATACATCCCATATGAATATTGATAAATCTTTGTTCCTTCTCCGCAGGCAACATAGATGTGAACCCCCGGGAGAGCATCTACAAGTGTCCCCCACAGCTGGACCTGAGCGCGAGGCCCACGGTCGTGTCGACGGCGAAGCTGGCGCTCGCCGCCGCCGCGCTCACGCCCGCCGCCAACGAGTACCTCGTCAAACTGACCGACACCAACACTGAACTCGTTTTGGTGAGACTTTTGACAATGTATAGGTGTTTGAAGTGAAACGTCATAAGGATTGTTGTGATTCGATGAAACGAAAAAGCGACACCAAAATCCTCTCTCGCGTACCAGGAGTCCATACGGTGACAGGAGGTCGTTTGAGTTTCCAGGCGCTGCACGAGTGACAGGGGGACAGGAATAGGATTTAGCCTGCGAGAGAATGAGATAGAAGTCGGTTTCCACGACGAACGCTCTCTGCCTATGTTTCGTTTTTGAACCCAAATTTTATTTCAATTCAATGCTTAATATAATCTTACTAATATAATAAAGCGGAAGAATTTGTTTGTTTGAACGCGCTAATCTCAGGAACTACTGGACCGATTTCAAAAATTCTTTCACCGTATGTACGTGATCCCTGAGTGCTATAGGCTTTCTGAGTGCAAATTTCTGAGTGCTAATTCTTCTTGGCAGCGATAAATTAGAATTGGTAGAGGAAACGGTGTTTCTTGGAATTGGTATTGATAGTAAACTTCAGTGGGGCAGTCACATCCGTAAGCTTTCGAAAAAACTGAGTTCAGCAGCTTACGCTATAAGGAAAATTAGACAGCTGACTGATGTTTCCACTGCTAAAATTGTTTATTTTAGTTACTTCCATAGTCTGATGTCATACGGTATCTTGCTTTGGGGGCGAGCAGCCGATATTAACAAGATCTTTCTTTTACAAAAACGAGCAGTTCGTGCTATTTACAACCTAGGTCCACGTGAATCGCTGAGAGATATTTTCAAAGAAAGTAATATTATGACAGTAGCGAGTCAATATGTATATGAAAATATAATGTATGTTCGCAAAAATATAAATAGTTTTAATAAACGACATTTTTATAGCGCACGTAATAAAAATAAAAATATATTGGAAACCCAGAGGTTTAGACTTAATAAAGTTAGCACGTCGTTTTTGGGCAATGGAGTCCGTTACTACAATAAAATTCCTCCAGAAGTTCTGGGTTTACCGGAGGGAAGGTTTAAACGCCATATAAAGAAAAGCTTATGTAGAAAAGGCTACTATAACTTAAATGATTATATGTCTGACAATGACGCTTGGACAGCGAAATAATTTGATAATAATCAAATATTTGTTTTTATGTATATGTTTTGTTTATTTGTTTTTTTTTTTTTTTTTTTTGTATATTGGATTGTTTGGCATTGTTTCCTGGAATCATTTTTTTTTTATTGTTATTATTTTAGAATTAATTAATGACTTTCAAAAAGTGTATCTAGAATGTACCTACTTTGAATAAAATATTTGACTTTGACTTTGACTATATATTATGTACCACGGGCGAAGCCGGGGCGGACCGCTAGTAGTTACATAAATATTTTTGGAGCATTCGAAAAATTAGAATATGAGCTTCACTTCAGCGTGTTCTGTGTGTTCTGTGTGAAAGACACTTTTTTTAATAGATGACAGTATCCTCGTGAGCTGATGCTTAGCATGACTTTGTACATCTCGACAACGTTTGATACGCTTTGAGTATCGAAACACCATAACGCCAATGTAAAGCGGACTTAAAGCTCGTCATTAGAGTCCCGAATTCAGTACTACCAATTTTTATTTCGCTAATTTTTATTTCCCTAATTTCCCTCTCGGGGCGCTGGCTGTAGGCGTATGGGTGAACTCGGGCTATCAACCCATTACCGGCCCACTTAACAGAGCACAGGTCCTCTCTCAAAATGAGAAGAATTTTACGCCGTAGTCCACCACGCTGGCCGAGTGCAGTGCGGTACACTTCACCCCTACAACACACCCCAATCTAATACCACTAACCATTTGTATTTCATTTATAGTATTAAGTATTTTTCAAACCGGCAATGTAAAGCGTGCACAACTCTGGTTCAATACGTGCGAGCGGCCAGTGATAGTTTTGGTATTTAGGCGTCAACTGATTGCATTACATTACAAACTTTAAAGAGCACAAAGGCAATATTTTAATTTTGTTTCCGCCTTTTTTTGTGGTATCTTGTCAGTGATCATCACTACTGTGTAGCCTAGCTGTGGCCTAGTGGTTAGGACGACCGACTTCTAATCGGAGGTCGTGGGTTCGATCCCGGGCACGCACCTCTAACTTTTCGGAGTTATGTGCGTTTTAAGTATTTAAATATCACTCGCTTTAACGGTGAAGGAAAACATCGTGAGGAAACCTGCATGCCTGAGAGTTCTCCATAACGTTCTCAAAGGTGTGTGAAGTCTGCCAATCCGCTTGGCCAGCGTGGTAGACTATGGCCAAAACCCTTCTCACTCTGAGAGGAGACCCGTGCTCTGTAGTGAGCCGGTAATGGGTTGATCATGATGATGATGATGATCATCACTACTATTATTACCTGTCTTCGTTTGCGCTAGCGCTCCCCTTACACTCAATATTACTCGTTCGCTTACGTGAGACGACATGTCACAGTACTTAAATTGTTTGTACAGAGTCTCCCCGACGGCGCCAAGTCCGCGCCGAGCGGTGCGGAAGTCAACTTGTCCGTCGCCCAGAACAAGGAGTCAGTCAACAAGAAGGTGGAACTGATGTGCACGCCCGACTGGAAGAAGATCGAGGAGAAGGGCGGCGACGTTGTCGGTGAGTATAACTCCCGGCATGTAAGTCTAGCGCTGAGCGAGAGGAGTGCGCGCAGCGTCGTATGAGTGAGCGGGATACAGCGATTGGAGAGCCAATCGGCGCTTGCGAACGATCCGCACGCCCGCCCCATCTCACCTCCCCAGGATACCTTATATTCGACTTCTGCGCCTTGAAGGTCTACCCGTTTGAACGCTACGGTGGAACAGACAGACAGACAGACACACAGGCACAGACACGTTAAACTTATAACACCCCGTCGTTTTTTCGTCGCGGGTTAAAAATCCGACTGTAGATGTTGAATATTTCCAGATCTGAAGCAGCTGATGTTCAGCGACCTGGAGCAGCTGGAGCTGCCGGCGGAGGGGTGCGAGATCGACGTGCTGGACGTCAGCACCATCGAGAAGGGCGTGCTCAACGGCTGCCAGAACATGGCCGGCGCGACCGCCGCGCTCGAGGCGCTCACCGAACAGGTACAATGCCGCTGATGTTCAGCGACCTGGAGCAGCTGGAGCTGCCGGCGGAGGGGTGCGAGATCGACGTGCTGGACGTCAGCACCATCGAGAAGGGCGTGCTCAACGGCTGCCAGAACATGGCCGGCGCGACCGCCGCGCTCGAGGCGCTCACCAAACAGGTCAAATTTCTTAGCCACTTGTCCCCAGTCCCACCGCTGATAATGAACGAGAAGCGAGTACAGCTGGAAACTAGAAACGAGTTGGCGAGCAGCGGGCAGCGAGTGTGTAGTTGGGTTGATATGCCGATGGTTTTGTCGCTGGGCTATGAGCGAGCGTGCGAGCGCGACGGGCGATTACTCGCGCCACTCGCTCGCGGCGTCCTCTCGGCGTGAGTTCCGGCCAAGCGAACATCGGTGAGCAAGTATCGCTGCGCGACTATTATCTTTAAATTTAATAGCTCTTACATAAACTCGCAATTAACCTAAAGGACAAAATTGCTTGAAATCAATTGTCTTCGTATTCAGATGCCCACAGAAAGTTGTTATTTACATTGAATTATGAATACCGATACATATTATTTTAACATTTTGCGATTTGAAATCTTCTAATCGGAGGTCGTGAGTTCGATCCTGGGCACGCACCTCTAACTTTTCGGAGTTATGTGCGTTTTAAGTATTTAAATATCACTTGCTTTAACGGTGAAGGAAAACATCGTGAGGAAACCTGCATGCCTGAGAGTTCTCCATAACGTTCTCAAAGGTGTGTGAAGTCTGCCAATCCGCTTGGCCAGTGTGGTAGACTATGGCCAAAACCCTTCTCACTCTGAGAGGAGACCCGTGCTCTGTAGTGAGCCGGTAATGGGTTGATCATGATGATGATGATGATGATGTATTTTTTTTAATTTGATTACAGATGGAGGAATACTGCAACAGTGAGTTGGGCAAAATGCCATATTTGCCCAAATTGGAAGAGCTGTGCATCGCTCAGTTCCCGCCGGGTGAGTTTTAACTCCTGGTTACTCAACTGCGCCTCTAGAAATTGCGAAAGTAGTTAGTGGGAACGAGCGAGACTATCATTAATTTTTAACTGACTTCAAAAGAGGTTTTGTATTCAACCCAAGAAAGTATGTACAATATGTACATATGTTCACGAGTTTTTAAAAACCAATGAATCGATTTTGATAACTTACTTATAGGTATATATATTTATTCATATGTATGTCTATTGTACACTTTTTTTGTATATTATATTAGTATACTATATGGTTTAGTATATTTAGCTATTAGTGTTTAAGTTTATCATATACACCACCTCCCACTGTCCACTTGTTCATTTTCTCCCTAGCGTTAAGGTTGTCTGGAAGAGATCGCTACTTAGCGATAAGACCGCCTTGTTGTACCTACGTTTTAAGTTTTTCTTTATATAACACTAGCAGATGCCAGCGACTTCGTCCGCTTGGATTCTTATAAATCTCATTTGGTGGTGGAATTTCCAAAAATCCTGAAACACGTAATTCTTTATTTTTAACCAAAAGCCGAAATACCGATTTTCATTGATATAACTTTAAAAATGACGGACTTTCATACAAACTTTCATCCCCCATTTTACCCACTTGGGGGTGGGTAGTTTTTCTAAAATTCCTTTAACTCGTAACTCTTTATTTTTAACCGAAAACCTAAGTACCAATTTTCATGGATATAACTTGAAAAATGACGGACTTTCATACAAACATTTATCCCCTATTTAACCCCCTTAGAGATGGAATTCGCAATAATCCTTTCTTAGTGTGCGCTTACGTCATAAAAGGAAGCTACTGTGAAAATTTCAAGTTTCTAGCTTCAGTGGTTTAGGCTGTGCGTTGATGGATCAGTCAGTCAGGACAAGCTACTTTATATTATTATAGATGTCCTTTGTATTCTTCACTTATGTGGTGTGCAATAAAGTATAGAATAGAATAGAAAAGTTTTTTATTCAAATAAACTTTTACAAGTACTTTTGAATAGTCAATTGAATCTACCAGTATATACCAGTATATACATACATACATACATACGTAACTTTTTCACTATTGTAATCTACACACTTTCAAGAAGGTTTTAGTATATAGCACACCTAGTTGTCATTGTTATGTATGAAGTTACACGCATAAATGTCACTAATATTTTTAATTGGTACACCGATTTCTCTATTTCTCTGAGATTGTCGGTTGGAACGAAGTCAGTTAATTTTTTCCTAAAATATAGCTTGTTATTGACCACGCCTTGTTAGAGTTTTCATGTGTCGTGTGATCTTAAGGTCACACTTTTTTTTCTAATCTTAAGCTTTAAGCACACACTGTGGCTAATTCTGTTGTACACAATCTCTAAACCTAAACTAAAATGACAGGCCTAAATCTATTGCTATCCTTTTCTGCAGTGAGCACTGTGAAAGAGATAAGACCTGTCATTTTAGTTTAGGTTTAGAGATTGTGTACAACAGAATTGGCCACACTATCTTTTGAGAAAAGTGTGTTCACCTGTAGGTCCCCAGTGGTACTGCGCGGTGTTCATCGCGCCTTGATGAAGTTTTCACTTCTGTCCTTTGGTGTTAAGCTTAGCTCACACTCGTTTTTTTTTTTGCCCGCAGGTGACCAGTGGTACCGCGCGGTGCTGCTCGAGCAGGTGGACGGGCCGGGCGGCGGCGTGGCGCGCGTGTGCTACGTGGACTACGGCAACGTGGCGGACGTGCCCGTCGCCGTGCTCAGGAAGATGCTGCCCGAGTTCGTGCGCGGACACCCCGCGCTCGCCTCGCAGCTCGAGATACGCAGTACGTGCACACACACACACACACACACACACACTCACACTCACACCCCCACACCTTACCCTACATATACCTAATCAGTGAATATCAATATTATAAAAAGTGTTGATTAATACAAACTTATGTTGTGTTATTTCTGCATGTCGTTACAATATAGCTTGTTTTTTTTTTCAGACTTCCCCGTTCCACCAACCGACACGATGCTGGCCAGGGCGGCGTTACATATGAAGATTGACGAGGAGGGTCGCGGCATCCTGAAGGTCACCCGCTGCGAGAAGATAGAGCCCGGCCTGTACAAGGTCGACGCGCCAGACCTCCTGAAAGCCATGGGGGTCCAATAAATACACACTAAGAGAGACCCTCTTGAAAGTTAAGGCGGTCGAATAAGTATACTCAAGAGACCTTTTGAAAGTTATGGGGGTCGAATAAGTATACTCAAGAAACCTTTTGAAAGTTATGGGGTCGAATAAATACACACTAAGAGACCCTCTTGAAAGTTATGGGGGTCGAATAAATACACACTAAGAGACCCTCTTGAAAGTTATGGGGGTCGAATAAATACACCCTAGAGACCCTCTCGAAAGTTATGGGAGTCGAATAACTTCGTATAATAAGCGTTCGTGCGGAACTCGCAATTTTTTGTTTTTTTAATTTCTAAAAAAATGCATTGACCTTTTTTTTTTCGGCCATGAGGGTCGAATAACTAGAGATGCGTCCGTGCGGAGTTCGCAATTTTTTTACCCTAAAAAATACTTTGACCATTTTTCTAAAGAAAAAAAAAATATTGCTTGTGTGTCTATTAAAGCTTTTATTTTTTTAATTGGAAAAGGTATTTTTGACCATTTAAAAAAATGACTTGTATATTTTGATGCGTGTCTATTAAATTTAAGCTATGACATAATTATCGCTAGGTAATTATTAGTGTAACGTTAAATATAATCGTACTATATAAGTGTTAAATGATATTGGTTGTACATTACATTAGTTTTAAGTTTCCGTAACAGAAACGTAACTTCCGTAAATAACGAAACGTAAAAAGAAACTTAGTACATTCTGTTGACAGCTCTAAACGTAACAACGAGCTGCAGGGAACGTTGTAAAAAGTGGAGCACTATAGTTGGGACATTACAAACGTGCGAACTGAGCCATAAAACATTACTACCTATCATGCGTATTTACATTCTATACATAGCCAAAATGCAACCATAAGGATCTGCTCATGTATACATTGTAATGCAATTTGTAAATCTGTGATTACAATGTATACATGAGTAGTACGCAATTACTCGTGTATACATTGTAATGGCCTCAGTAACTAGTTTTTTCCATAATGTACAGTACCAGTAAAGTAATAATAACCAGTAATTATTTATTTTATAAAGGTTTATGATTTGTTATTTATGATATTACAGGAAAAAACAGTCACAGACAACTGAGGGTCAACTTGGAGCAACAGACAACTTGGAGCACTCCGACTCGGACAGATTAGGTTAGGAGTTGCCATCCCCTTCGTTGTTATTTCCTTTTAAACCACCTAGAAAAAGCGGGGCTCCGTCGACCGGGCCTCCGTCGCATAGTAGGGGGTCTCTTGTATAAATTGGAAAGATGCACGCGCGCGACCACGTTACAAACTATACACGAGTAGTACGCAAAATTCTTGCAAACATTGTAATAAATAAAAAATTTAAAAATTGCATTACAATGTATACGTTGCAGGCATATTGTTCGAATCCGCCGTTTACATACAACGTCGTCATTTTATTTTCGACGACGAATTTTGCGTACTTATTCGGGTATAGTTTGTAACGTGGACGCGCGCTTCCATCTTTCCAATTTATACAAGAGATCCTCTGCTGTGCGATGGAGGCCCGGTTAGCGGGGCTCTTTTTTCTGGGTGGTTTAAAAAGAAATACCTTCTAACCTAACCTATCCGAGTCGGAGTGCCCCAAGTCCTGAGCTCGCTTCGCTCGCTCTTGCACATTAAGCACTATATATTATGACGCGCGCATCCACGTTACGAACTATATCCGAATAGGTACGCAATTCTTGTATTACATTTTGCCTTCGGCATATTGCATAACAGCGAGCGTTTATAAAATGACGACGCCGTATGTAAACGCCGGATTCGCACAATACGCCTGCGACATATACATATATGAGCAGAATCCTATGGTTGCGTTTTGACTATGTATAGAATGTAAATACGCTACAACCATAGATCATTGGTAAATCTTTTTTTTACTGTTACACACAACACCAGAGAAACAGGTCCCAGTTCCATAAGTCCTGTAAATGCGAGCGAGAAGTCGGATAAAAATGATTTATGACTGGGTTCGGACGTTTGTACAGTCTCAACTATAGTAATACACCTGTGAGTTTAGAGATTGTGGATTGTGGGGTCTGTACATCAGAATTAGGACCATTGTATTCGTAGCATTTTGTCCATTTAAAAATCAAGGAACGACATGTAAATTAATTATTGTTAAGATTAAGAAAACACAAGTAGCGTTTCTGTATTTGACAGTTAGAATTTAAGTTATCGTTTCTCTCCTTTTAGTTGTTAGTTTTTTTATTGTTACTTTAGTTGACATCTCCGATAGACGTCCACTGTTGGACATAGGACCCTTGTCTCGCACACACCGCGGTCTTGCGCCGCTTATATCCTGCGACTCGTGTGATTTCTATAGTCTGGCGCTTTCCGGTGCCAGGTCCAGCACCTCGTGACCCCAACGTCTGTCGGTTCTTTGAACTGTTTAGTTGCGCGTGCGTCGTAGGCATTAACTAGTTAATAGTGTATAGATGTTAGGAGGCATGTATTACATACTGCAGATAATAATTATTGATTCATTCAACTTCGAAACGCTTTGGATAAAACTATCGCCTCGCCTCGGATGCGCCAATACGTCTTGAGCCTTAGGCTTTCTTTTCTCAGATTGTACCTTGTATAAATAAATATAGATACGTATTTGTGTAAACCGTTAAACCGTTTTTATATAAAAGGTGTGTATATAAAGTATGCGTCAGCACCGATCTGTTGATGTCATCAACATTCCTTCGTGGGCTCCGATGCGGCAGACTCGCGGTAACGGTCGCCGAGCGAGTATAGCAGTGACGCGTTGACTATATCTCTCGTTCTCTCAGCCGACTGGAGCCGACTTTACCCGAACGAGCGTTACGTAGCCGAGCGTGACGGCTCAGTCTCATTCAGTACCCACAAAATAAAGTGCTCAGCGCGATCAAAAAGTTTTTACTTCATAAAAATATGCGCTGATTTGAAAATCTTCATCGTTTTTGGAAGTCTGTTATAAATAGATAAACTACCAACTGACAAAATAAAATCCCTCATTTGCAATGAAACTTTTGTCTGATCAGACTATCATTATGTTTATCTTATGTACCCTGTTGTTAAAATATAATATCCACCGAGCTAGAGCGATGGTAGACTTGTTGGTGAATATTATTTACTTTTTCAAAAATAATTAAAAAAAAAACTTTTGCAAAGTGCTTTTGAATAGTCAAATAAATCTATCACTAATTCAAAGAAAAAATCAGTTTTTTTATCTTCAGGAGGATGTGTATTGCCATTTGTTGATCAATAATTTTCAAACACTGGCATTTTTTTGCATCAGGGCTGCTACATTTATGCGGGAATACCTACATAGCGCTCATCTTGTTCCATATGGAATGCAATTTGTTGATACACATAATATATTCCAATCTCTGGAATTTCTTTGCATCAGGGATTCTGATTTTTTTCTGAAATACTTGACTTTGACAGCAGTATCTTGTTGACTGAGTCATTTTGAGGATGCAATTTGTTGATAAATAATTTCCATTCTGTGGCATTTTTTGCATGAGGGATGCTCAATTTTTGCTGGAATTCCTGACTATGACAGCGGCCATCTTGTTCCATATATTGCGAGCCAGGATGCCATTTCTTGAAAAATAATTTCCATTTTTTACATCACGGATGCTCAATTTTTGCTGGAATTCCTGAGTATGATAGCGGCAAACTTGTTCCGTATATTTCGAGCCAGGATACCATTTTTTGCATCAGGGATGCTCAATTTTGCTGGAATTCCTGACTATGACAACGGCCATCTTGCTCCGTATATTGCGAGCCAGGATGCCATTTGTTGATAAATAATTTCCATCCTCTGGCATTTTTTGCATCAGGGATGCTCAATTTTTGCTGGAATTCCTGACTGATAGCGGCAAACTCGTTCCGTATATTTCGAACCAGGATGCCAATTTTTGCATCAGGGATGCTCAATTTTTACTGGAATTCCTGACTATGACAGCGGTCATCTTGCTCCGTATATTCCGAGCCAAGATGCCATTTGTTGACAAATAATTTCCATCCTCTGGCATTTTTTGCATCAGGGATGCTCAATTTTTGCTGGAATTCCTGACTATGATAGCGGCAAACTTGTTCCGTATATTTCGAGCCAGGATACCATTTTTTGATAAATAATTTCCATGCTCTGGCATTTTTTGCATCAGGGGATGCTCAATTTTTGCTGGAATTCCTAACTATGACAATGGCCATCTAGTTCCGTATATTGCGAGCCAGGATGCCATTTGTTGATAAATAATTTCCATCCTCCGGCATTTTTTGCATGAGGGATGCTCAATTTTTGCTGGAATTCCTGACTATGACAGCGGCCATCTTGTACCGTATATTTCGAGCCAGGATACCATTTTTTGTATCAGGGATGCTCAATTTTTGCTGAAATTTCTGACTATGACAATGGCCATCTTGCTTCTTATATTGCGAGCAAGGATGCCATTTGTTGATAAATAATTTCCATGCTCTGGCATTTTTTGCATCAGGGATGCTCAATTTTTGCTGGAATTTCTGACTATGACAGCGGCCATCTTGTTCCGTATATTCCGAGCCAGGATGCCATTTGTTGATAAATAATTTCCATCCTCTGGCATGTTTTGCATCAGGGATGCTCAATTTTTGCTGGAATTTCTGACTATGACAGCGGCCATCTTGTTCCGTATATTCCGAGCCAGGATGCCATTTGTTGATAAATAATTTCCATCCTCTGGCATGTTTTGCATCAGGGATGCTCAATTTTTGCTGGTATTCCTGACTATGACAGCGGCCACCTTGCTCCGTATATTTCGAGCCAGGGTGCCATTTTTTGCATCAGGGATGCTCAATTTTTGCTGCAATTCCTGACTATGACAGCGGCCATCTTGCTCCGTATATTGCGAGCCATTTTGAGAATCTCATTTGTTAAACAATTTTCAAAAGAAGGTTTCCGAGTTTTTAAATCCATAATATACGAAGTTGCGCCCTTTCACCACCTGGGTGTCATTTATTTTATTTTATTCAAATTTAACTAACGCATAAGTACAGTACAGGTTTTTCACCCGTCTTATCGGGCAGTTAGTAACATCTAGTAGCTTTAGGACATATTTCATATGGAATCCTTGCTGAAACGGTTGTCATACGGACAAATCCATTGAATATCTCGATAGATTATTGTGACATTAGGACGAGTCACTGGAAGCGACGGCGATCCACTCGAGTGGTTTCGGAAAGTTTCACTATCGATAGTGAAACCATGTCATTTAATAGGTATTTCATATCTCCCGGTAGGCAGCGAGTTGCAGAACTTTGTCTCCTATTGCATTGAAACAAATCTACAGTTATCACATGTGTTTATCATATGAATTCACTGTTTTACTACACTTTTCTATATTTCTGTAGTCGATTGTTCAACAAGGGACTAAAACGAGTCATTTCATACGAGATGTTTAGCCTCCCGAGCGATAGTTGACGAGTTGCATAACTTTGTTTCCTATTGCATTGAAACAAGTCTACCGTTACTAAATAGTTAACGTTTTGAAGTTTGCCGACTCTTGTAGTCGTTTTTAGTGACATTTTGTCATTAAAATTAGTTTTAAACATAAAAATTTCATACTATTTCAAATCAGAGTTGGAGTTATCTCAGGTGAGTTGAGTTACTATTCTCAACAAAAATTAGTTGTTCTCTCGGATATTCAAAAGCTTTTTCTTCCTCTGAGAAAAACATTTTATATAATTTCTCGTTTACAGAGAATGTTTCGCTCGCATTTGAACCATTGAATTTCAAATTGTCAATGCGACTTGGAAAGTCAGAACAACCAAACCATTTATAGAAAATATAGAAAAATTGGTGTGGAAGAACGTTTTTTAAAGTAGGTCCCTTGAAATGTTTCGACTCAATGACTAGAGACATTTTAAGAATGGATTCATACTTAACTCAAAATCACTTTTTCAAGCGATCGTTTCTATAAGAGAGTGCATTGCGAAGAGATGCGCCGATAGAATGGGGGGGGGGGGTATTGACACTCCTCTCACGGCCTCCTGCTAGCGCCCTATGGCAGGCTAGCTACTGTTGTTATAGCGTACGAATTCACTTTTTAATACTACGCTTTTCAATATTTCTGTACTAAATTGTTCAACAAGGGGCTAAAACGGGCCATTTCATACGAAATGTTTAGCCTCCCGAGCGATAGTTGACGATTTGCATAACTTTGTCTCCTATTGCATTGAAACAAGTCTACCGTTACTAAACAGTTAACAGAGGTGCGTTTTGAATTTTGATTTGATTTAGTAAACTTTTATTTTACGTTTCAATATTTTCGTTGCCAAACTCCATATATTATGAGGCGAGTCCACTCTATAAAAGAAAATAATATTTATTTACTATGTGTATGACTTTTCATTTTCTCCTATTACAAGCTTGTGCTGCCGCTAAGAGTAGATACGGTAATAGTGGGGTGGGGGTTTTCCCTTCTCTATGATTTCCTGCTACGGGCGATTATTAGTTAAAACTAAAACTATTTCTGTAATTCACATTATTGTAATGTTTGTTTAATCTACGTTTACGAAATGTTTCCCTAAAAGGTTAAAATAAAGTACGAATATCAAGCATAAGTATTTGTTTTATTTGAATCCATGAAATAAAATAAATGTAATTTTTGTGTATGTATTTTCATCAAAATTGATTCAGTACCTAGTTTGAAACGATATGGGTCGTTTCATACAACGTCAGAATAGTTAGCATAAAGGCCAAATTAGACGGTGCCCCGTTCATCGTTCATTTTTGCGGTGAACGATGCACGATACGATATTTACTATGGCAAAGTGCCTGTGACCGATGAACGGTCGGTGACGGTTCATTTTCGATGATTCACCGATGAAGCCTCGAAAATGAAAGCAAAAATCTTGAAAAATGAACCGTCTAATTTGACCTTTACAGTACATATCAGTGAACCATCGGTGCCACGGCCGGCGCAGTTCCGGCCACCCGGCACTGTCTGAATATGTCATTCTCTATCAAAGATATTGTATGTATTACTCTTCTAATAGGTTCATGGTATTACTTGATCCTATCAAGGGCGTCGCCAGCCGATGGCCAAGGGGGGAGCAAGTTGATGTAATATAGTATAGGAAAAGTAAAAAGTATTGTTGGTACAGTCGACAGCTTTTGAAACTGATTGTAGATTTTTTTATAGATACTTTTTTAATAAGTTGGTACGAAAATAGTGCAACGGGTGAGGTTTAAACCTTAACGGAGGAAAAAAAAAATTGAAAAAACCAAAAATGTGCGAAAATTTTGCGGTTTTTTGAGTGCTGCAAAGTTAGCACAGGTCTTTCGAAGCTGCAAACTTGGATTTATACCAACTAGTGGTAGTAATCCTAACAACATATTTAAAAAACCACAATTTTCCAGTGACACTGCAAGCAATGTCTATATTTTTTCAAATATCTAGGGGGGGCAGCTGCCCCCCCCCTGCCCCTACCTGGCGACGCCCTTGGATCCTATTATAGTTCTCTATGAACTGACACTGAAACTGCGTCGTCACTGATACGGACAGGTGTGAACTAGAACGCGTTTGTATAAAATAAATTTTTCACTGCCGCCACTGATGCTTCACTGATATGTGCGAATCGGCCTTTTCTTGGGTTGGTTTAGTATGGCAAGACCGCTGGGCGTCTAGTCTATAAGAGACCTTAAGTGAACGTTGGACGACGACTTGGTGAAGGATATACATATAAAACGATATGTATGTATACTTATTGCACACAAGCAAGATAATACAAGTATAGAGATTGCTTAAAACTATGTATGCAAAAGCGGCCTTATTGCTACCAAAGTAATCTCTACCAGGAAAACTTTGGTGAGAGGAGGAAAGGAAAGGTATTTGGAAGGTAGGATAGAAAATAAGAGACTTTATAATCAGTTTATTGTCCATGGTTGATCTGTATCTTCCCAAAAAGGTGACGTTAAAATCAGTTTATTGTCTATGGTTGATTTTTATCTTCCCAATATAACGCTCATCTAAATAATTCTCGTGAACCAAGTCCGGAGTCTTCGGCCTTTCCTCCAACATCCTTTTGAACGATCTGATTAGACTCTGGTTCTCGTGGTCTTTTACGGTGCTCCTGGTGATGGCGGCTAGGGTTGTGTCGACCCACGCCTCGTAGTAGGGCTGTGTGTGTTTGTTTATGCAGCTTGGCGCCCATTTTGCTACCTCGGTTGTTGGGGATTTGCTTCCTAAAGAGCATACCAGGTGTAGTTGACACCGAACAAATATTCGTCTCTGAGCCGAGGTGCGAGAGCGAACTCGTGCATGTTCGTGTGCTAGCTCAGTCTCTTTTTGTCCGCCCACTGATACCTAAAATATGCTATTACGACGCGTCTTGCGGTTATATTCAGAGGCGAATATTTGTTTGGCGTTCTTTAATAGGTACAGTATCTATATACTAGCGGCTGAAAAAAAAGCTGTGATAGCCTAGTGGTTAGGACGACCGACTTCTAATCGGAGGTCGTGGGTTCGATCCCGAGGCACGTACCTCTAACTTTTCGGAGTTATGTGCGTTTTAAGTATTTAAATATCACTTGCTTTAACGGTGAAGGAAAACATCGTGAGAAAACCTGCATACCTGAGAGTTCTCCATAACGTTCTTAAAGGTGCGTGAAGTCTGCCAATCCGCTTGGCCAGCGTGGTAGACAGTAGACTATGGCCAAAACCCTTCTCACTCTGAGAGGAGACCCGTGCTCTGTAGTGAGCCGGTAATGGGTTGATCATGATGATGATGATGATGACTAGCGGCTCGCCCCGGCTTCGCACGGGTAGTAGACCTATACCACCCTATGTAGGTACATCGTTTTTTAGATACATCTCAAAGGGATTAGGCAGCGTTTTCGATGAAAGCTCCCAGGCGACTTTTTCAACAATAATAATTATCGTCGTAGGTATAGGCACAGGTATAGGTATCGTTCAACCCTAAGGCCTCTTGTTAACACACGTTTTTTCCACGGTACAGCGAAACGTGGAACAAGAGGCCAGTTGCTCCCAGTTATTATCACTATCATGTGACAATAGTCATTAAAGCCCGCCAACCCGCATTGGAGCAGCGTGACGGGTCTATAAGCTCTAAAGCCCTCTCCCCTTTCAGAGAGGAGACCTGTGCCTCGCAGTGGTGGTGGTGTTTGTATGGTTTATTTCGCAGTATAAGGGTCGAGACATATTAGCGCAGTGTTAAAGCGCATTATGAAGTCGTAAGATACCTTTCACTAACGACAAATGTGACAGATCGCTCTCCAATAGTTTTTTCTTTTCTTTTTTACTTATCTTCGTTTTCACACACGTAACGCTTTCAGAGTTTTTGCTCTGTGTCTTTGTCTTTGGTAATTTTGTGTTTCTCTTCAAGCTGTCACCATTGTTATGTGGTGTTTTGGTGTTCTTTGTTAAAATATTCTTTAGCACTAGTGGTACTTTTGTATTTCTCGTCGCAGCAACAATAGGCATTTTAATATTCATGCTCGAGTCATCATCGTTTGGTTTGTTTATGTTTCTCATTAGGTTTTTGTCATTATTGTGTAATAATTTTGATATTTTAATATTATTCATCGAACAGTTGTCCATAGTTGGAGAAATCTTCAGTTTTTTCAAAGTTCCCGTCATATTCTCATCAGTGTGTGAAATATTTTGATTTTTCTTATTTCCCATGGAGTTCTCGTCATTATTCGGTAGAGTTTTTGGTGATTTCGTATTTCCCGTCGCAACATTGTTAGGTACACTAATATTTTTTAGCGAAACAGGTATTTTTATCTGCAAAGGTGTGACTGATTTTTGCTTCTGCTCCGCAAATGTTACCGCTTTATAAACTTTGGTTGCATCATTTTTCTCTATAATAGTCTTTATGACTGGACGCTTTCGTGAGTTTTCTGTCAAATCCGAAGCTTTTTCGATTTTGTAGGTCTCGGATTTTACATTTTCAACTTCGTTGTTACGCGTTCTCGAAATATCTGTTGAAAGATCACGGTTAATTTTAATATGAATGCTTAAAGGTAAAACGTAGCTACAAGTAACTTCCCAACTCCGGCTGCTAGATGCTAATGACAATTTCTTGACAGAAAAACCCAGTTATTTGGAGGACCATGGAACCCGCAGCTGGATAAACTACCCTCTAGAAATGTAGACCAACGAGGTATTTAAATAGCGTGGTTAATTCTGTTTTAGAAAACCTCTAAATTAAATTAACAGGTCTGAGTCTATTGTTATCCTTTTCCGCAGGCAGCATTGTGATGGAGATAGAAATATATTTAGATCTCTCATTTTAGTTACGATGTTGTGTTCAACAGAATTAGCCACATTGACTTAGAACATTAACTGAGACATACAGATACAAACCATTATTATCCTCAACCTGTGAATCCTTCGCGTTACTCTTGTTATCTAGAATCTTATTTCTATTAACGGCCTTCGGTTTGAAAGTATATTTATCTCTTATTCGTTTATTCTCATTAATATCTAATATACGATTTACATGATTCTCAATTTCAATATTCTTTCTAACAACGGGAACTGATTCATTCTGTCTATTATTTTTGGAAATAGTTTCAATGGGAGCAGTTTTATCAAAATAATTACTTTTTGTTTCTTCTTTGGGTTTAGTATTTTTAAGAATGACTTTTTCTTTTACTGTTTTAGATACAGAATCTCTATCGATTATTATCGACTCTGCAGGAGCGAAGTTATTAGAACTTTTGCTCTCATACTGTTCAATATTTCTAAGAACATTTTTATCTATACTTTTATTTATTGTTATTACTTCATTGATTTTGCTTTTAGGAATAAAGTTATTTTTAATAGGTTTCAATATAAAATCTTTATCGGTAAATAAATTTGCAGGAGTAGATTTATCAGAGCTAATTGCTGCATTGTGTTTATTAGGTTCAATCGGAATATTTTTATCAAAATTTGTACTTCTCACTGCTTTATTGCCGTGCGTATCTTTCAAAATAATTTTATTATTACCTTTGTCAGTCACCAAATCTTTAGATATTTTTTCGAAATTCTTATGTAACGTCTCATTAAATTTATTATTTTTGGGATAAATTACTTTTTCCTTAGTTGGTTTCGATACAACATCTCCTCTGTCTTCGACCAAGCTTTTGGTTATTTCTAAATCTTTAAGCACACCTTTGGGTTTAACAACTTTTTTTAGGTTATCACCTCTATCTCTTTTAATTTCTACTTTATTTATGTCTAGATAATCCTTATTTTCCATTTATTATAAGACTTTCAACACAGTAATTTTCAATAATTTGTTTACTAAATACACAGATAATTTCAACGTGAAGTTATTTGTAATGCCATCTAGATTTTAGTGTCAATTTGGTGTCTATCAAAATCTCAAATCTTCATGCTTCAAATCCAATGCACTTGTCAAAATTTAGATCAAAATCAAGAAGGAGGTTATCACAATATTATATTCTATACCTACTGGAGACTGTGCCTAAAACTTTGTAGTGAAGACAAGGTCATTCACCTGGATATTTTTTGTCTCTAGGTTTTTCTGTGCCCTAAGGCCTCCATATCGATACCAGAAATTTCAATTGTCGTAAAGGACAGGCCTGTCCATGTCCTTTATCGATATTATTTTCAAACGTCCCACATAATTTTGTAATCTGATGATGAATAAGGTTCTCTTTGGACCTCTTTACAAAAATGTCATTATTACTGTCAGATACTTGAATAAATCATAAATAAATAGCCAAACACAAAAACAATTCAAAATTCCGGTGCAAAATCTATTCAGAGTATCAATCAAATCAATAGGTCTCATCAAATATGCTGTAAATCATCGTTGCTGTATTTTATTTCTCACCGTCATGAATTTCAAAACTGTCACTAAGTCAAAGTCTTCCAACGGAGCGATGGGTTCCAAAGCAGAAAATAAGAACAAAAAGAGTTTAAGCAATGCTGCCTTTCGGCCGTCGGTGGTGAAGAAACGTGGGGTTTATGTCGAAAAAAAGACCGAATCTTCCACTAATACACAAGGTATCTGACATAAGCTAGCCGACTTATTACTTATCCTAGATTCGAGTTGGGTCGCGGCAAGTTATAGCCTCAATAGCGCAACGGTCGTCAGGCGTAGATCGAAAACCGAAAGGTCGACGGTTCAAACTCCACCCGTTACACTATATTGTCGTACCCACTCCACCCGCACAAGCTTTCGCTTATTTGGAGGGGAGAGGGGCTTATGAGTCAAGTAACATGTTCATCATGGCTAATAGACTTTGGTTTTAGTCAAGAATGATTCTCAGTAGCAGCGCGGGGTAGGGAAGTAGTCGGTGTTAGCTACAACCCCGTGCCTCGGGGAGTACATACAGCCGTCGATTCCACGCTCGACTTCTCTCCGGTCACGTTGCAGTGGCGCTCTATTGGACTGTGAGAGCGAGGGAATAGAGAGTGTACCTGTATTTGCACAATATCACCTTCGCAGTTGCCACCGTGGTTGAAATTCGGTCGGGTGGAAAATGTTATTAAAATCTTATGGCTCCAGATATCGGCTAATGAATTGATGAACCACAAAAATCCGCACACCATCAAGTGCGTGGAGTTCTTGTCTATGTCCCCCTATGACACGTATAGATATTTTTTCTGAAATAAAAGTAGTCTATGTCTCTCTTGCAAACTTCGGTAAGATCGGAAAGCCTTGTAAAGGTAACAGACAGAAGGACACTTCTACAATTTTGTATTATTAAGTAGGTACGTATGGATTACTAATAGGTGGTAGTAGAAACAAACACTCTCACTTTATTAAATTAGAAGATAAACGTCGAAATTCTTTTTTTTCAGAAGCAAATTATATTCGAAAACAGCAGAAACCACCGCGCAGACCGCGATTGGGCCAGGATAAATTTTTGGCCTCCGTTCTTACAATACTATCCAAATCAACAGCTGCAACACAATATCCAGATGTACAAGATAGAACGGAAGAGAAGACACGATGTATGCCACAGTGCAAAAAAACTTACGACTTAGAATCCAAATCAATACAAAAAACTATAAAACCAAAGAAAGCTAAGTACAGATCGCGAGTTTTGAACGACGAGATGCTAGAAAAAGAACAACTAATCATCTTGCAACCAAAAAAGGAAATCTCTCAAACACCGTCTCAAAATTCTGTGACAAGAGTCAAAACTGCATGTGATCCTTTAAACTTGGCAGACGAAAATGAATCAAAACGAAGTGCAATAAGAAATATTTTAGAGAATACCATTTACAGTGGCGTAGCTGAAGGTATTACTCACAACGTTTTAGAAGGCAAACCTAAGAAAGAATACAAATTACACGTCAACGATGATCCAGAAACTATAGCTTCCGAAATAGCGAAGAAAGACGACAAGAATATGTACAACTTTTTCGTCGACTTGTTAGAAACAACAATTAGCGCTTACAACGTTAAAATAGATTACGAAATGAGCGATGTTTCGAAAAACACTTTCGAAATAGACGATGCAGTTGTGGAAAAACTCGAAATCGTTAAAAATCATAATCGACTACACGAAAATGTAAATCACACATCTAAATATGAACGTGAACTTATAATTGAAAAAGAAAATTTTGATGCAACTGAAAATTATTCGATTGATGCCAAACCATCGGACTACAGAATGTCGTCATCAATAAAGCCTAAAATCAAAGCCAAATCGTTTCTAATAAAAAGTCCTAATAAAAACATAATATCTACAAGAAAAGCCAAGTCCGCACCAAAATCGAATAGCTTCGAAAACAAAAAATATAGAAAACCTAACAAGAAACAGATACTAGATCATTTAAAAAATGAGCTAGAAAAAGAGACGTATACTTTCGATGAGCCAGAAAGCCTGTACGACGCATTGAAAGTTATGGCAAAAAATAAACGGAGAAATGAGAGATCTATAAATTTCGTCGATAAAATAGATACTAAAGACTTAGAATGTATGTTTGAGAGGAGAAAAATTTTAACGTTTGGATCTAGAAAAAATAATAAAGTAAAACAGATTAAAGTCCCAACGTATGAATCGAGATATAGTCAAAAAACAAAAGATTTAAGTAATAGAAGACATTTCCCTTCCAGCCATTCCCTAGAAGTGTATGGTTATGATTACGAGGAGCCGTCGCAAGTAAAACAATGTAAGCGTGATAAACGAATAGTTTTTAACTATCATTCCAGTGCGTCTAACAGTGAATCTTTAGGTGATTATAATGCATCGATAAATTATACAGATCGCTCAGGCAGTTTTTGGAAGTCGGTTAAAAAGACGAATTAATCGTTTATTGCCCGTGGTCCCTGCGCGTAGTCCCTGTAAGGGACCACGGGCAATTTCTTTACCCGTGGTCCCTGCGGGAAATATAATGCTACCGAATTTAAAATGTATCAAGTCTTATCACACTAATATTAAAAAGGCGAAAGTTTGTGTTTGTGTGTGTGTGTAAAAAAATTACTTAACATCATTGTAGGTAATTATTAGTAAGTACTACTTAACCATTGTTTCTTCGCTTCTCAACTAAAAAACAAAAAGTAACATCGTAAATGAAAATCAGTCTTGAATTTGTTGAAATTAGATTTATTCGTGTCAAATTGTTTAATAAAATAAAATCTTAAATAAACATTCCTATAACATAATATATTACTTCCATTTTAAAATACCTACTATTTTGAGTCGCAAGTTTAATGCTATCGGGTGTAAAAATAAGCTGACAACAGTTCTTGTTACGCGCGCGTTCTTACTTGTCGAGACTTTCAACATGTGCAAACGTAATAATCTAATTATAATTGGAGTCATTCGATTGTTGAATGGAAGCAGGCGTTACTTTGCGGAATTCCATGATATACAATGAATATAAAATTATTTTGCTATAATCCGCTAACAGTGACAAATTTGTAGGCACACCACCACACAATCTTGTAGGCACAACACCACACAAATTCACCACAAAACAAACTCGACGATCGTTTCGCTCCGACACCGGAGCATCTTCAGGAGATGTCGACTTCACAACGGACGATTGCAAAGTCCAAAGCAAAAAAAAACTTTGCAATCGTCCGTTGTGAAGTCGACATCTCCTGAAGATGCTCCGGTGTCGGAGCGAAACGATCGTCGAGTTTGTTTTGTGGTGAATTTGTGTGGTGTTGTGCCTACAAGATTGTGTGGTGGTGTGCCTACAAAGTCACTGTTAGCGGATTATAGCAAAATAATTTTATATTCATTGTATGTCATTCGATTGTCTGATTCACTGTGTTTACTTACAAAGGCGTTTCTTTTCAAAAGGACTCTTGTTAACACGGTGCACCGTCAGGCGCGTTAACGTCGGGAAACTCTGTTTTAATTAAAAAGTTAAACGTATTGCAGAAAACTTACGGAGGAAATGTGCTAGCGAGGCGCTTTAGACGTTCCAAAATATAGTATTTCACTTATATCGCGGTTTCAATTTGCAATGCGAACGTCTTATGCGCCACGCAGAGCACGTCGCTAAGGCGTTTCTGTGTAATGGATTGTATAGCCTGACCAAAGGAATAAAGAACCTGCTCTCAGAACACCATTTTCGTTTTTTTCTTGCAACATTAAATAAAGCTGGGCCCGTATGTATGAAGTTTAATGTTCCCGGCATTTTAAAGTGTTGCCAGTACAATAAATTAGTTCTTTTATTTTTCACAACATGGTTTTTTTTTCTGTTAAAGCTATTCATTGAGACTACTACAAAAATGAGCGTCAAAATCTGAGTCTAGTAACTCAACACTTTGTGCTTCATCAAATCTAATTTTTGATGCAATCTTGTGGTGACAAAAATTCAATAAAGCTATCTTCTTGGGCATAGCGACTAAAACTGTATGACTGTCCTCCCCTTCGATAACATCTATGTGAAGTATTGGAGTCATCGTTAATACTGGGCAATGTCTCGGTTCCATAAAGTTGTATTGCTTAACCGGTTCCGTGTTAAATAAGTCAAACTCGTTGTTCAAGTATGGTGAATAATAAATTCGGAGTATGCCAGAGTTTGACCCAACAAACACTATGTCTCCGTAAACTTTGACAACGATGATATCTCGTATGGAACCCTGTGGTATTTCGTGTCTCAGTAGGAACATCCATTGAAAAAACACCCTCCAATCTAAATTTTCAAGGAAATTATACTGAAACAACACATGCAACAGATTCGGTACATCGTTCAATGTGACTTGAAACACTTTTTCTTTACCGACTATCGTGAAAATGTCTCTTTGGAATGTCAAAACGTGCAAATGGCCGTTCTTGTGTCCCAAACACATAATAGACTCTGACATTTGAAGTAACAAACTGCTTCTGATTTCTGCGTTCAGTAAATCAATGACATAAATTTCATCATATAATGTTACATAGTACAGCATATTGTCTTTTAGTAAAAAGTTTTTAACAAATGAACATATTTGGTCAGTTTCGTGACGTGAACTCCTTATAATTTTACGCACAATATAAAGATCCAACGTGAATCCCCATATGAGTAATATTTCATCATTTTCAATGTAACGCAAATAATGTCCTGATATGATACCTCGGTTGGATTGCTTCAAAGTTTTCATGTCGTAGTAAACTATGCCACCCTTAGTGCGAACACCTATTTCCCCTCGTCCTAACACTTGGAATTCGCGGATTTCTTCTGTAATGCGAGATGCTGAGGCAAATTCATCATATGTTTCAGTAGCATATTGTAATTTCGGCCAGAGCGAAAGTGATCTGTAAGTTAGAAATAATATAGATTAGTAACACTATTAAAATTGTTCCTGAAATCTTTCAACAAGAGAAAGATAGAATTATCTAAATTCAATTTGAAGGTGCTGACAATTCAGGTTCTTGAATTTATGGGCGTTTTTCAAAAAATCTTGGATCTTGAGAAAAAGTAGTGTCCGACCATTTTCTGGATCAACAATCATTGAATTTTATAAAGATTTTTATCTATATCTATACATATAATAAAATCGTAGACTTGCCGTATCTGTACATTGAAGATTTTTGCAAAATAATAACTGGGGGATGTTTGGGATAAGCAATAGAACGCAAAAAAGCTATTTTTGAAATTTTTGTCTGTTTATCTGTTTGTCTGTATGTTTGTGCGCGCATCACGCAAAAACTACTGAATGGATTGAAACGAAACTTGGTACGATTTAAGTTCATACTACGGAGTAACATATAGGATACTTTTTATCCCGAAATTCAGCACGTTTCCCTAGGGAGAGGGGATGAAAGTCAAAACGTGTATTTTTAGTATTATTTAGCTGTAATTCAATAACGCGTGGTCCGATTTCATTCATTATTATTTTGTTAGAAAGTAGATACTTTAAAGATTACCGACTTATCTCTAAAAGGCTGGATCGATTTTGATGGGACTTTCACTGGCGGATGTTTACATTTTGATCTACCTAAACATCCGCCAGTGAACTTTTAACGTTTTTTAGCATGGTATGAGCTCAAAGGAGCTTAGGAAAAACAAAATGATTCCTACGGGACTTTTAAAAACCAATATATATCCACGCGAACGAAGTCGCGGGTGTCCGCTTGTTACATACTATGTATTTATTTTAACACTAAGAGTAGGAGAACTCACGGAGCGGTTTTCACCGGCACCCGACGCGGTTGCGGGACCGCAACACTCGTACGATCACGAAATACATGGAAATGTAGAGAGCAAAACTCACGACGCGATTTATTCCCGCGGAGTGTACGGTCGCTTGCGGGTCCCGCTGCACCGGCGGGCTGCGGTCGCCCGCAAGGTCTGCGATTTTTCGGCGGGCAAGGTATATTGTTTTTGAAGAATAGTTTCCATTTTTCTTATATATGTATAAATATAACCGCCAGTCTTACGATCATCGTCTGCCGAGTTTGAAAGCGACGGCCGCAACCGCGGCGGCTGCGGTTCCCGCATAAACAAGCGGTCTCGTGAGTATAGAAATAAAACCGCTCTCCCGCTACGGCCGGCGGCAGGCGCGGGTGCAAACCACTCCGTGAGTAACATCTAAACTACTAAGAAAATACAAAATAATCCACGAATCTATAATAAATGTAATGTAAAAGCAAAACAAGTAAAAATAGAGGTATAGGGTAAAACACCCAGTAGTCAGCCTTTTAGTGAGAACTGAGATTTGATTCAACTATATCTATACTAATAAATAAAATTGAAGTGTCTGTCTGTAATTTCGAAATAACTACCTCATATTAAGCTCATATGGTTATTTGAACGGTACCATAACCGAATCACACGTTTTTAAAATTTTTGTCTGTCTGTCTGTCTGTCTGTTTGAACGGGCTAATCTTCGGAACGGCTGAACCGATTTTGACGGGACTTTCACATACAAGTAGAGAATTAACCAGGGAGTAACATAGGCTACTTTTTTAACCGACTTTCAAAAAAGGAGGAGTTGTGTTTTTCTACCTATGTACACCGGTATCCCCGAGATTTCTGAACCGATTTGCGTAATTTTTTTTTTTAATCGATAGATAAATACCCAAGTAACACATGACAGCCGCATAGTGACTTGATTATAGAATTTGTGACTACTTAAGGCTGTTTTAGTTTCCTGCATAAGGGCTGTGTAGTTAGCTACTCAGACCTTGTAATTCTAATTTGGGCCCCAAATTAACCAGCTCTGAGCATTACAGTGACTGGGTAACGGCAGTATAATCATTGAAACAGCTGAACAGGGCCTGTACAGTAGCTTATACAGCTATACAACAGCCATTGCAGCATAACATTCAGCTACTTAAATTCTCTTCAACAGCTTTTAGATGTTTTGACGCTTTGTAATAGCTTTTATTAAGATACTAGATGATGCCCACGGCTTCGCCCGTGTGTATTTAGGTTTGTAAAAATCTCGTGGGAACTTTGATTTTCCAGAACAAAAAGTAGCCTATCTGTAGTAAGTAGTAACCCGTCCACAAAACGGAAAAATTCCGTGCAATCCTTACGATTTCGGAATGCAATTCCTTACAGCATCAGGGTTGAGGAGTTGGACATGTACCTACTCGAGGTCTTTCAACAATAAAGTCTTTAATTGGTATCCCCAATATCAATTTAAATAACCGACAGTGCCTAAATCCTATTAGTTTTGGGGATCAGATCCCCTACAGCATCAGGATTGAGGAATTGGAATCCAAATTTTTTGTAGGACAGAGTCGCAATGTTTCTCTATCGATTAAAAAAAAAATTACGCAAATCGGTTCAGAAATCTCGGAGATATCGGTGTACATAGGTAGATAAACACAACTCCTCCTTTTTTGAAAGTCGGTTAAAAAAGTAGCCTATGTTACTCCCTGGTTAATTCTCTACTCGTACGTGAAAGTCCCGTCAAAATCGGTTCAGCCGTTCCAAAGATTAGCCCGTTCAAACAGACAGACAGACAGACAGACAGACAGACAGACAAAAATTTTAAAAACGTGTGATTCGGTTATAGTATCGTTCAAATAACCATATGAGCTTAATATGAGGTAGTTATTTCGATATTACAGACAGACACTTCAATTTTATTTATTAGTATAGATAAATAACCAAAAAAATATTTTTTTATTTATTTTGTGTATTATGTGACAGCTACATATTTATTGTTTGTTTAGAATGTGTAGGCAGACATATTTAATGTAAGATATAATATGTTTTCTCGTTGGTTTTCAGTATCATATTGTAAGTAAATTGAGTTGGGAGTACCATTTTACTGTAAATGTGTATATGCAATTACATCAAATATTTCATGCGCCATCAAAATACTATCGCGTTAATGAAAATATTTCACAAGATTAATTTTATAAGTATTAATTTATCACTCAAATGATTGCTTTCTAACTCATTGTATTCTATTTAGGAAATAAGTGGAAAATATATATGTATTTTGAATTAAAAGCTATCAAGTATCCTGAAATCTTTATGATAAATCATTTAGATATTTAATAACAAATCTTTTATGTACTGCTAAAATGGTGTCCATTTGTTATCCAGCACAAATTCTCCATAAATGCATTTGAAAAGCTATTTGATGTGCAGTGGTGTAACCAAAGTCTATTATAACGCTGAAAGCTGTAAAATAGCTGCTAGCTATACTTTATGCATTGTGATTAGAAAGGAGTACAACTACTCCAATTTACAACTGAGGGTGTTTAATGACACTTTTAAACAGCTATTAACAAGCTCGTTGAAGTAGAATTAGAATTGAATTAGTGTACACCAATTTAAAGCCAGTGGATACTTCAATGCAGCCCGCAGCATTACAAGAGAGGTGAATTTTCCGTATTAACCAGTCGTTAACAAGCTTTGGACTTCTAAATCAGCTAGTAGTATCACATGCAGCCAATAGCTGGACAAGATTTTAGTTAAATTCTTTTAGTTTAATTTTTCGCCATTATAAAGACATTAGTCAACTATGCTGTTTAATAGTGTATAATATTTCTTCAGTACAGCCTAAAGACTCATTCTATCCTTTAGTACATCTGCATAAAAGCAATAGACTGTAATGTAGCGTGTTTATAACGTAATTCATCGCTAATGTGCTACTTGGGTATTGCGACACTGTCCTACAAAAAATTTGGATTCCAACTCCTCAATCCTGATGCTGTAGGGGACCTGATCCCCAAAACTAATGGGATTTCAAGGAACTGTCGGTTATTTAAATTGATATTGGGGGTACCAATTAAAGACTATCGTTGAATGAACTCAAGTAGGTACATATCCAACTCTTCGACCCTGATGCTGTAAGGAAATGCATTCCGAAATCGTGGGGATCCCACGGGATTTTTCCGATTTGGGGACGGGTTACTACAGATACGCTACTTTTTTATTCTGGAAAATCAAAAGTTCCCACGGGATTTTTAAAAACCTAAATCCACACGGGCGAAGCCGTGGGCATCATCTAGTTTTAAATATTAAACACTATGAATAAAAATAATAATTATTTTCAGAAAGGTTGTTTAATAAACTTTCTAAAAAAATTAACAAAAGCTTATATTTATAACTAGATGATGCCCACGGCTTCGCCCGTGTGGATTTAGGTTTTTAAAAATCCCGTGGGAACTTTTGATTTTCCAGAACAAAAAGTAGCTTATCTGTAGAAACCCGTCCCCAAAACGGAAAAATCCCGTGGGATCCCCACGATTTCAGAATACAATTCCTTACAGCATCAGGGTTGAGGAGTTGGATATGTACCTACTTGAGTTCATTCAACGATAGTCTTTAATTGGTACCCCCAATATCAATTTAAATAACCAGAAGTTTCTAAAACCCATTAGTTTTGTGGATTAGGTCCCCTACAGCATCAGGATTGAGGAGTTGGAATCCAATTTTTTTATAGAACAGGGTCGCAATGTTTCTCTATCGATTAAAAAAAAAATTACGCAAATCGGTTCAGAAATCTCGGAGATATCAGTGTACATAGGTAGAAAAACACAACTCCTCCTTTTTTGAAAGTCGGTTAAAAAAGTAGCCTATGTTACTCCCTGGTTAATTCTCTACTTGTATGTGAAAGTCCCGTCAAAATCGGTTCAGCCGTTCCGAAGATTAGCCCGTTCAAACAGACAGACAGACAGACAGACAGACAAAAATTTTAAAAACGTGTGATTCGGTTATGGTAGCGTTCAAATAACCATATGAGCTTAATATGAGGTAGTTATTTCGATATTACAGACAGACACTTCAATTTTATTTATTAGTATAGATTGGATTATATGAAAAATCGGTGTATGCCCCGTTGACCAACCGGCCAGACCAACCAGTTGGTCAAAGGGGAATTCGTATTTCCCCTTTGACCAACTGCGGTAGGGTAAGAATTAAATGTCGATACATTGTATCGATACATAATATGTAAATAGGTACCAAACATAAAAATACAAAACAGGTGTGGTAAGTATGCATTAATCACACTAATGTTACGATAATCACAGTAATATTATAAGGGCGAAAGTTTGCGTGCGTGCGTGCGTGCGTGTGTGTGTGTGTGTGTGTATGTATGTGTGTGCGTGTGTGTGTGTGTGTGTGTGTGTGTGTGTGTGAGTCCGCGCGCGTTCGTATGTATATGTGTGTATGTGTGTGTGTGTGCGTGCGTGCGTGTGTGTGTGTGCGTGCGTGCGGGTGTGTGTGTGTATGTGCGTGCGTGCGTGTGTCTGTGTGTGCGTGCGTGCGTATGTGTGTGTGTGCGTGCGTGTGTGTGTGTGTGTGTGTGTGTGTGTGTGTGCGTCCGTGCGTGCGTGCCGTGCGATAAAATCACAAAAGTGATTTTTTTCCTCTTTTTTTCTCGATATTGATAACGGCAACTGGTAGATGCTTGGAATATTCACAGAATATTGAATTATACATATTATATTCACTTATAAATAATTAAATTAAAATAAAACAAATATTTAAGGGGGGCTCCCATACAACAGACATGATTTTTTTGCCGTTTTTATAGATAATGGTACGGAACACTTCGTGCGCGAGTCCGACTCGCACTTGAATAGAATAGAAAATAGAATAGAATAGAAAAGTTTTTTATTTAAATAAACTTTTACGAGTACTTTTGAATCGTCAATAATTGAATCTACCAATCTTGGCCGGTTATTTTGTTTGGCAAAATGTATTTTGACGTGAGACTGCTATGAGATTTTGACAAACAAATTGAAGTGAGATTATTTTGGTTACGTTAAAGTTTTTTAAAGAATTACTTAATTGATTTGTTCTGTAAATTAAAAACAACTTTTTTTTTTATAAAGTGAAATATAGGTATAATAGTTATTATATATAGTACTAGCGGACCCGGCAGACGTCGTCCTGCCCGCTATTAGCGCCCCCTACCGGGACCAATTTTTCTACTTATAAACCTTCCTCTTGAATCACTCTATCTATTAAAAAAAACCGCATCAAAATCCGTTGCGTAGTTTTAAAGATTTAAGCATACATAGGGATATAGGGACAGAGAAAGCGACTTTGTTTTTAACCCCCGACGAAAAAACGACGGGGTGTTATAAGTTTCACGTGTCTGTGTGTGTGTGTGTGTGTGTGTGTGTGTGTGTGTGTGTGTGTGTGTGTGTGTGTGTGTGTCTGTCTGTTACCCTGTGGCGCTCAAACGCGTGGACCGATTTGAATGCGGTTTTTTTTGTTTGAAAGGTGAATTAGTCGAGAGTGTTGTTAGCTATGTTTGATGAAAATCGATCCAAGATGGCCGCCGCTACAAAATGGCGGATTACATATTTTATCACAACGCCCTCAATATGGGTATCAAATCAAAGGGCTTGACTAGCAGAATAGCACTATTGCAAATTCAAGATGGCCGCCGCCACAAAATGGCGAATGTCGGGGGTTTTTTAAATTTTAAATTTATACTTGTATACTATGTAATGATAACATTCTCTATTTTATAATAATTGTTTTTTATGAAAATTAAACTTTTTTAATTTATGTATCGATATAAAGTATCGACATTTAATTCTTACCCTACCGCAGTTGGTCAAAGGGGAAATACGAATTCCCCTTTGACCAACTGGTTGGTCAGGCCGGTTGGTCAACGGGGCATACACCGAAAATCAACATTAAACAAATTATGGCACTTTTCACCAGTAGTCAGCCTCATTTCTCCACAAGTCAGCCATGTGTTACCCTGTAGTCACTAGTCAGCCTCTCACTTAATCTATTTTCTATCTTCTAAATATATAAAGGAAAAGCTGACTAACTGACTGATCTACCATCTATCAATAGCTTTTATGACGTAGTCATCCGCTAAGAAATATTTTTTGTAAAATTCAACTCCTAATAGGGTGAAATAGGGGATGAAAATCCATAATCAGGAGATGAAAGTCTTTGAACAGTGCGTGTTGCCAGTGATGACTTAAGTACGGATCTGAGACATGGTGGCCTCATAAGAAGGCTCAGGGTCACTTAGCGGGCGATGCAGAGAGCTATGCTTGGAGTATCCCTGCGGGATCAAATCAGAAATGAGAAGATCCACAGGAGAACCAGAGTTACCGATATAGCTCATCGAGTTACGAAGTGGCAATGGGCGGGGCATATTGCTAGAAGAATCGATGGATGTTGGGGTCCCAAGGTGCTTGAATGGCGACCTTGCACCAGTAAACGAAGCGTTGGTAGACCCCCGACCCGATGGACAGAAGATCTCAAGCGAGTCGCTGGTAGCCGCTGGAATCAGGCGGCACAAGATCGTGTTCTGTGGCGATCGATCCTTGCAAGAGACCTATGTCCAGCAGTGGACGTCTATTGGTTGAGACGACGAGGGGATGAAAGTTTGTATGAAAGTCCTTCATTTTTCCTAAATACATAAAGGAAAAGGTGACTAACTGACTGATCTACCATCTGTCAATAACTATTATGATATAGTCATCCACTAAGAACTGATTTTTGTAAAATTAAACCCCTAAGGGGATGAAATAGGGGATGGAAGTTTGTATGAAAGTCCTTCATTTTTAAAGTTATGTCCATGAAAATACATATTTAGATTTTTGGTTGATAATAAAGAAGTACGTGTTTCAGGATTTAGAAATTTCATCCCCAAGTGATAGGCGATGGCTTGAGAAATGATGGATTCTTATACAAATAAGAATCCATCATTTCTCACGCCATTTTTCAAGTTATAGACATGAAAATTGATATTAGCTTTCCGTTAAAAATTAAGAAAAACGTGATTCAGGATTTTCGCAAATTCTACCCACATGCGACTAAAATAAGGGGCAGTTTCTTCTTCTTTGGTTAGAACTGAGTCTGGTCCCATTTTATGGGGCATTTCTGGGACCCTTAAATGCAGTACATCTTGTAGAGTCCCTTGTGGAACGCTAAAAGCTCGACTGACTTCTCTTATTTTCATCCCATTTTTAATTGCCGCCATAGCCTGTGTTAATTGCTCTTCTTTATATTGGTGGATTGGTCTTTCTGATATGGTGGAATTCAAAAACAAATCATTTTCAAGTCAAAATAACCGTGCATAAATTTAACCCTAATTATAAGGGCTTTAAAGGCGCCTCTACACGTTGGCCAACATGATGGCGGATATGTTGGAAGGTGTTGGGCGAGGAGTTTGTGTTCGCGTCCACACGTTGGAAGGTCGTTCAGTATGCTCCGGGCCAACCTGCGGGCCAACTTGCGGGCCATCGTTCCAATACTTTCCAACTCCCGCTCTACACGTTGGGCCAACATATTGGGCCATAAGATGGGCCAGCATGTTGGCGAACGTGTGGATGAGCAGTAAGGTACTATTTTGTGCAACAGAACTAACGGCTGAATACTGGATTTGTAGATCCATTGGTCAGCCCCTGACATGCAAGTTATATTTGTACTCGGCTGACTACTGGTAAAATACACTTTTCGTCTTAGAAGAGTTAAACCCAAAGTAATGAGCAAAGTTGGGACTATTTGCTCCGTTAATTTCAACTACATATAAGAAAATCATGAATAAACCATTAGTCAGCCACTTATGGCTGACTACTGAATCTACCTTAAAAATTCGATGCCCAATATTCAGCCATCTAAATTACAGCATATTTAACAAATAAAATGCTTGTAATAGTTGATTTTGGGACTATTTGCTCCGTTAATTTCAACGACATATAAGAAAATCATGAAAAACTATTAGTCAGCCACTTATGGCTGACTACTGAATCTACCTTAAAAATTCGATGCCCAATATTCGGCCATGTAAATTACAGCATATTAAACAAATAAAATGCTTGTAATAGTTGATTTTATCACAAAATAAACAGTTTATTGTAACCCAGTATAACAATTCATCACAAATTACAACAAATATAGACAGAAACTTACCGAAAACTCGAACACATTTCCTTAAGAAAAAAATAGTAAAAGCATCGCAAACGCATCTAGTCATGTCTTTGGCAGCAGTGCAAATGAACAAGTATAGCTCGTCAACCTGACATGCTATTGGTATGTAGGTGGGCATATTAGAAAATAAGGACACGGATTCGATTAAACTTAATTTTAAATGTGTACCCAAATTTTAACACTATTTAGATGGAAATAATGTCCGTAAAGGCTGACTACTGGTGCGGGGCTGACTTCTAGGTGTTTTACCCTACTTGCTTTAACAGTGAAGGAAAACATCGTGAGTAAACCGGCACGCCTGAGTTCTCCATAATGTTCTCAAGGCCTGTGAAGTCCCATCGGCACATGGCCAGCGTGGTGGACTACAGCCTATACCATTCTCGTTATGAGACGAGACCCATGCCCTGTAGTGGGCTGGTAATGGGTCGATAGTGATCATGATGAACAATGAAAAAGTTAAGATTACCTGTACAAATGACACCAAGAAAGATCAGATTTGCGTTTGTAATAGGCATTTTTACAGATATCTGCAAAATCGTTGTAACAATGCCTCCGCCACAGAATCTCGCTTCTGAACAAACTGTCCACTATCAGCTTCCACCTCACGCACACTTCGCGGCATCTTGTTAGATCCTTGGGTTTTAAAAAAGAGAATATGTATATTAGAACTTCGGTAGCAAAGTTTGGCATGTGTTCAAATGGGTCTTCATTTTCGGTCATTCTTTCCGTCTGTATTGTGATGCTCATGGGTTCGAGTATTTCTTGGACACGGTTCAAGGTTTCATTTTAATGTAACTTTTATATGAATTTTGTCATTTTTTAGCTCTGCTGAGCTGCAGTGACTTTTATAGAAACATTAGAGTAAAAGTGTAAAGAAGAAAGTTTGGCTTTTATTTTCACTTCGGTTTGAACTTTGGCGTTAAACTTTTTTGTTGTTGTTTTTAATTTCACGGTTTTCACTTTTCATACTTCATCTTAACTTTTCATGTAGAATTGTAGAATTGTAGAATTTAGATAAAGTTGTCTGTTGTTTTGTTTTGGTTGGTTTTGGTCACAGATTAGGTATTAGTTACTACGTAACAGATGCGACAGTGACTTTTCTTCAGGCTATTTCCATTTACGCCATTTAATGCGTTTTGGCGCCACTGTAGCTTTGCGGCTAGGGCTTGCCTGAGTCGATGATTTTTTATCGATACTAGTGATGGACTCGTTTTATCGATAACCAAATAACAGGGTTTTCTTATTAAGGTCTCTTGTTAACACGCCGTGAAAACTCACGTTTTGTATGGATATCCATACAAAACGTGAGTTTTCACGGCGTGTTAACAAGAGACCTTATAATTAAATTGAAACAAGATAAATTTATTTCAAACTTATTTATTCAAATCTTTCTTTCTTAATCTAAATTATTTATTTTTCAAATACACATTTTTCAAAAAACAAACAATTTTTTCAAAAACTCAAACCAAGAAAACCTTAATCAGTGTTTAAATTGCTACCAATATTTTTCTTATAACCATTTTCATTAAGGTAATTGTACATAAAAGTGCTTACATCCATGTATACAATAGTATGTATGTAATTTGAAAATTTTCATTAGGATAATATACTAAATTATTATTTTTTAACATTTCATAGTCTCTATATATTTTTTTAAATGAATAAATATCGGCATCCATAGAGCTGCTTGTCTTTATGCGACTCTTACATTGGTTATTTGTTAGACATATGAATCCAACATAAACTAAACTAAAATGACAGGACAAAATATATTCTTTCACAGTGATACCTGCGGAAAAGGATAGCACTATTTTTAAATCTGTCAATCTAGTTTAGTTTAGAGAATTGTGTACAACAGAATTGGCCACAATGTGGCTAATTCTGTTGTACACAATCTCTAAACCTAAACTAAAATGACAGGTCTAAATATATTGCTATCCTTTTCCGCAGTGAGCACTGTGAAAGAGATAGAAATAAATTTAGACCTGTCATTTTAGTTTAGTTTAGAGATTGTGTACAACAGAATTAGCCACAATGTATACATAAGCAGAATCCTATGGGTGCATTCTGGCTATGTATACAATGTAAATACGCATACATGCCGAGCATTGCACTTTAATTTTTTGAAATAAAACCTGATCTCTAGATATAGACCCACTTGGACTACTTGCGACATTCTCATTCCTATGAAGTAGATAGGATTGTGATTGAAAACAAGTCCCGACTTGTGCATGTTCCATCCCTTCGTCTTCCTGCTTGCTGTAGTCTCCATACTACTTATGTTTCCAGTGTGAAAATTATCTGAAAATTATTAAATATAGATAGGTGAGTAAAGTACGTAGGTTGATGGTACTTGTAATTTTTTTATGATAGGGGTTTATCTAATCCAAAAACATTGCAAGTATTTAACAGTATAAAAATGCAAAATAACTGTAAATTCAAAATTTTAATAATCCCCAACCTGTGGGAAATCATGACATCCCAACGTCCTGCTCTAACCATCAGAACCTTTATTACTATGAAGTGTCTACCAAGTACCTATTCATCGAGACAAATCTAACTATAAAAAACCCGCATTCAAATCGGTTCACCCGTTTAAGAGCTACAGTGCGACAGACATATCCACACACATAGCAGTTCGATGGGGAGAGAGTTGGTAGGTACTAGGTAGGACATCCACCTTACACTATCGTTCTTCGGCAAACTTAAAAGTCTTAGATGTTGAGTAGCAAGTACCGACACAACACTTAAATAGTCCCATGACGATCGATTCGTATATCGTATTCGTATCGTATCGTATTCGTATCGTAATCTCTAAAGTAGCACAGTTTGTCCTGCATCAAACAACAGCAGAGAATTTGGATTTCAACTCAGCAAATCAGCAAAATACTTACACAAAATTCAACGCTTTTTTCTGCTGCTAACGTAGTCCATAAAACGTAGCCGGAGTCAAATGTAAAACAGAGTTCTCGTAGTCCAAAACAAAGTACAAGTCAATATGATCGCCACCAAAATCCATTTAACAAAGCCAAGTCGTCGAGAAATATCACAAAAAACACCATGATAATTGAGAACCTGTGATGAGAACAACGAAAAGCAAAGAAAAGTGGTGGAAATGAAAAATGAAAATTTCGCGAAATTTCGAAAATTTCATGACAATGACAGACCTCAGACTTATCACTGAAACCTAAATCACAGACCTAAACACAGAAAATAACTAGATACTTATCATTAATCTGTGGACCTGTTATTTTCTGTGTCTACGTCTGTGGTGTACGAACGATTGTAGCGCCAAAACGCAGAAAAAGGAACTACCAGCTGTCATACCCCTGGTTTTGGTCACAGACACAGATTAGGTATGTCACAGAGTACAGAGTACAGACTAATAGTTTTGGTCAAGTTCACAGATTACTAGAGGATACTTCATACTTTAATGGTGCCTCTTCATATTCGGTATTCGTGTTCGCGTATTCGTATAGCTTTATTCGGCAAAATATTTGACGAACACGCGATTAAACATTACATGACAATAAGACCATCCACACATGGAGCAAATAGCAAATACCCGAATATTCGCCACAATGTGGCTAATTCTGTTGTACACAATCTCTAAACTTAAACTAAATTGTGGCCAATTCTGTTGTACACAAACTCTAAACCTAAACTAAATTGACAAGTTTAAAAATAGCGCTATCCTTTTCCGCAGGGAGCATTGTGAAAGAGATACGAATATATTTAGACCTGTCATTTTAGTTTAGGTTTAGAGATTGTGTACAACAGAATTGGCCACATTGACAGGTTTAAAAATAGTGCTATCCCCTTCAGCAGGGATGATTGTGAAAGAGACAGGAATATATTTAGACCTGTCATTTTAGTTTAGATTTAGAGATTGTGTACAACAGAATCGGCCACATTGTGTTACCAACTCTCAAAAATATTTTTCCTAAAGCTTAAGTCAAAAACACTAATAAAAAGGCCAAGATTTTTGCTTTAAATTCAAAATTAATGGTTTGAAATTATGATGATAATATTGGTCTTATAAAAAAATTGTAAACAAGAATTGTTTTAACATAATTCCAAAATTATGATTCCTAATGAATGATTCAAATTGCTAATTTTATGAAAATTTAATTTTGAAATTACGGTTTTCATAATAAATTCCTAATAAAATTTCCTAATAAAAAATACGAGACATTTTTTTTTTGAAAATTAAATTTTGAACAACTTTTATTTAAAATCTAAAAAGACAAAATACTTAAAAATACCCCAAAAATATAAGGCCCCTACAAAAATCCCACCGATTTTTTTTTACTCCCTAAATTTAGGGAGGAATCTCTAAGTTGGCAACTCTATGGTAGGGTAGTTACTCTATGGTAGATAGATACTCGCTAGTACCTAGTCTGTGTTCTGTACTCCGCTAGGAGTACCTACCTACCTATAAAATGTATATGTTCTGTGGTTCTGTGGATATGTCGGACGAGATGGCACTTGCAGCGGGATTTTTAATTCTTGTTACTTTATTAAATATAGATAAATTTTATGTGATTATTTTTTTAGGGTCCTAGATACAAAAATTAATTTGGTGGTCGTCGTCACCGTTATCAACTGATAGATATCCACTGTTAGATATAGGTCTCTTGAAGGGACTTCCACACGCCAAGGTCTTGTGCCGCTTGTATCTAACGGCTCCCTGTGACTCTTCTGATACCGTCGGTCACGTTTAGTGGGGGGGGGTCTACCATCACTGCGTTTTTCGGTGCGAGGTCGCCATTCTAGCACCTTGGGACGTCACGGGACACAACGTCTATCGGTTCTCTGAACTATGTTAATTTGGTAGTTCTAAAAACTCTAAAATGGTCCACCACCACCACTACTACAGTCTTTCTAACGTCCCACTGCTGGGCACAGACCTCCCTCTCTCATAGAAGAGAGGGATTTAAAGCTTAGACCCGCCACGCTGCTCCAATACGGGCTGTAACGACTATTGTCGCATTATAGTGATAATAACTGGGACTGAATGTTTAACGTGCTCTCCGAGGCACGGGGGTGAAACACCGCCATCTACCAACTCCGAGATGGCACTGAGAATTTCTTGACAGAAAAAACCCAATACCTACCCAATGATTTGCCCGACCCGCGAATCAAACCCGGGACCTCGTGATCTGCAGTCGAATATATTAACCACTAGACCAATGAGGCAGTAAAATGGTCGCATTGTCCCAGTAATTCATGGTAATAAAACGTGTTAGTAACGGCACAAAAACAAATACAAGTGACGCTCATATTAGTAAGCGGCACGCGAGCGCTATATTAGTATATTATCAGCTATGCGTTTATCCTGAAGAGTATGTTCCTTGATGTGAATAGGACAAATATGTAGTCACAGTATTTGTGTATTTGTCTATTCGGCTCCTTTGATGCGCGTTGAAAAACCGACAGCTGTGCGGATAAGCGTGTTTGTTATTCGTCATAATCTATATTATAATTATTAATCTGTGGTTAGTATATGATCTATGTTGCCAAATAGGCAAATAACGCGAATGTTCGTCAAATACCATCCACACATCGCCGTTTTCGGCAATTATTGTTATTCGTCCTATTTGCCGAATAGGCAAATAAATTTACCCAAATAGGCAAATAGCGCGAATGTTTCGTCAAGTATACTATCTACACATCGCCGTTTTCGGCAAATATGGCAAATACGCGAACACGAATAGTGAAGTGAAGTGCCACCATAACGATACGAACATTTATATTATCTCGGATACGATGGTCAAGTTGTGGTCAAGTTTTTGCACAGAGTTTTAGATTTTGGTTTGTTTTTAGTTTTTTGTCTTTGATTTAATCTTTAAAGATTATAAAATTAAAGTTGTTATATACTACACCAAAAAGGTTGTAAATATGTGTATATTCTATGTAGACACTGGAGACCACCTGGAGACTGCGCATAAAACAATGTATACCCGAATTACTAATTCCGTGGAATTCTGACGTTTCGTAATGTTACCAGAGATAAAACAATTCCCACAAAAAAGATAAAAAATTCAAAACTTATGTAAATAAAAATCAACTGCCGCGTGTAGATATGACAAATGCCTAACAGACACTTCATGGTAAGAATGTCATTTGACTTCCATTTTTGAATGAATTTTTTCAATGTGCTTCTTTTGTTTTCTATTGCTGTTAGTGTACACTTTCTAGTTTTCACTCTGGTGTTTTCTATTTTAGGACGAAACGACTAATATTATTACGTGGCATATGGCTTTTTATGATGACAGGGAATTAAAGTAGTTTGGGGTAAAATCGTACTTCGTAGATGTTTACCTTGTTCTCCATACAAATAACTCATCTGTAAATGACAATGACAGCTGTCAGAATTCCACGGAATTAGTAATTCGGGTATAGTGAAGACAATTTACCTAGGCTATTTTTTCTCTAGTTTTTCTATTGACACTATTTAATATTATTTAATTGTTTCGTGAGAACGAAACAAAAATAACCAGACCTGTTCAAGCCTTTTCTTTGCTTCAACGTTTTGTTTGGAGCGCAAATTCCATAGGTTCTATGTTTCTAGACTGTTGACAATCAACTTTGACACCCAACAACTGAACCTTAAGTTATTGGTCCTAATCTGTGTTATTGGCAAGGAACATGGTTATTGGCATATCCTATATGTTATTGGTCTGTGGTGGTTATTGGTCTGTGAACTGAACGTTTTTTTTTTTTTTTTTTTTTTTTTTTTTGTTTTTTTTTTGTTTTTTTTTTTTTTTTTTTTTTTTTTTTTCCTTTTTGGCGGGAAAGGAGAGTCACGTATTTTTAACAAAAACAATTGAATTAATTTAATTTCTAATTAAATTAAGCAAAATATTGTTTAAAATTAAAGAAAAATGCCGGCCAATAGCGACGGAATGGATTCGGGCGGAAAAAGAAAACCGCCAAGGCGAGCTGAGCAAATTATTGATGAGGACTTCTATAAGCCCTATCACAAAAGTAATTACAAAAGAATATTTCCTGAATTATCAGGTAATGCGGAATTCACAGTATTTGTTGAAAGTCGAAAAGAGGAGATAAAACTCGGAAATTCAAACCCGTTAATACTAACGGGAATATTCAAAAATGAAATAAAAGGTGTCATCAATATTAAAAGAATAAACGCTTCGAAAATAGGAGTGGTTTTTAAGCGGGCGATTAATGCCAATGATTTTTTAAAAAATGAAATTTTTTTGGATAAGTTTGATTACAAGGCTTTTATTCCGGCGAGAGCTGTTGAGATTACGGGTGTGCTGAGACATATACCAATCAGTATCAATAACGAAGAATTGTTTAAAAAATTATCGTCGAAGTACGAGATCGTCGCCGTGCGGCGTTTCATTAAAAAAGTTAATGGAGAAGTCAAACCTTTTAGTTCAGTAAGTGTTACTTTTCTGTCAACTAGCTTACCGGATTATGTTCACTTAGATTTGTTTCAGTATAGGGTTCATGAGTATGTTGCCCCTCTGCTACAATGTTTTAAATGTTTTAAATTTAACCATGGGGCGAAAACATGTAAATCGGTTCAACAAATGTGTTCAATCTGTGCAGAAGAGCATCGGTACACTGAATGCTCCGAAAATGCAGTCATTAAGTGCATTAACTGTGGTGGCTCTCATGTGGCAATCTCCAGAGATTGTCCAATAAAGAAACAAAAAATTAGTGAAAAGTATAATAAATCTTCTTATGCAAAAGTTATACAAACACAGCAAACTCAAAATTTGTTTAGAAATTACGATGAAAACTTCCCTTCTATGCCTAAAAAAACGACAACAGGTCCAGTTTCTGTAGATCAATCACATGTGAAACCTAATGAAACTCCTAAGGTACAGAAATCCAAGATAGAAACTCCTCAAACTAGCACTGAAATTCTTATTGAACAAATTATAGCAAATGACACTATTCTGAAAGGACTTATTGGAGCATTGGTGGCCATGGGTAACTCAGGCAGTAAACTCACTACATCAGTTATTAAAGATATGCTTATTACTAACCTTAAACACAATTAATGGCTAAACAGTTTATTAGAATATCTCAGTTTAATATACAGTCTATTAATAATAAAAAACCTTTGCTTATTAATTATCTAGTTGAGAATGATATAGATATTTGTTTATTAAATGAAACATGGTTGCGAGAGAATAGATCTATTAACATTCCTAATTATAATTTCATTAATCAGAATGGAAAAAATGGACGTGGTGGTGTAGCTATTTTAATTAAAAGTAATTACAAATATTTTGTTATTCCTACACTATTCTATGATTATTTACAGTCAGTAGCTATAACTCTAAGTACTAACCTAGGTAATTTGTCTATTCTATGTGTTTATGCTCCACCCAGAGAAGGTCGGTTTAAGGTAAGAAAATTGAAACAAATAATTAACAGTCTTCCTGCACCAGTTCTGCTTTCAGGTGATTTAAATGCTCATCATATTGCTTTTGGCTGTCTTACAACAAAGACTAGAGGCTCTGATATATATAACATGTTAGATGAATGTGATCTTTGTATATTAAATAATGGCTCTCCTACTACAGTAGGAAGCATTAATTTTAGTCAATCTTCAATTGACATTTCCTGTATTAGTCCTTCTTTAGCTCCGTTAAGTAATTGGTATGTACATGACGATCCAATGGGTAGTTATCATTACCCGACAATTATAGACTTATTTACTTGTGCAGAAAAATATGATATAGGGGAACCTTTTGAACGATTTAATTATAGTAAAGCAGACTGGTCAAGGTTCCATTCTGAAACAAAAAAAAGTTTTGATAGCTTCGTAATTGATACTTCCAATATTCTTGTCACATATGAAACCTTTTGTAGTACACTACTAAAAATAAGAAAAGAATGTGTACCTATTATTTCCAAGCCTAATGCGTTTGTTATGAGAAAACCAGTTCCTTGGTGGGATGCAGAATGTTTGGAAGCTGTAAAGAAAAGCAAAAATACTTTAAGATTTTATAAATTAAATCCCACAATAGAAAATTATATAGAATATAAAAAAGTAGATGCATTAAAAAAGAGGCTAATTAGTGAAAAAAAGAAATTAAGTTGGAGACGAATTTGTGATTCTTTTAATAGATATACACCAATAAGTTACATCTGGAATTATATTAGGAGGTTTAAAAGAGTACCTGTATCTAAGCCATCGAAAAATGATGAATGGATTCCATCTTTTTTAGATAAGTATGCACCAATAATAGAGTCACCTGAAAAAGAAATTGATATATCAAATTTAAATTCAATATTTAACCAGACAGGTAGTGATAGTAGTTCTTTTCTTTTGAAAGCATTTACCTGGCATGAATTCAAAGCAGCCATTCAATCAAGGAGAGATTCTACTCCTGGATTGGATGATATTCCATATAAACTTATTAGCAAAATGCATGTTAGTGGGCAAAAAATTCTTTTAAAAATTTACAATTTGCTTTGGGATAACCAATGTATTCCAAAATCTTGGAAAACGCAATGTGTAATTCCAATCTTAAAACCAGATAAACCAGAACATGACTTCAACTCCTACAGACCAATTTCACTCTCTTCTTGTGTAGGCAAATTATTTGAATACATGTTAAAAAATAGATTAGACTATTACATAGAAGCAAATAGTATTTTACCTGAACAGCAATTTGGTTTTCGAAAAGGAAAAAGTGCAACGGAGAGTTTTGTTTCTTTGATCTCAGATATAAATCATTCTCTCTTGAGTCATACAACCACAGTTTGTGCATTTATTGATGTGCAAGGTGCATTTGACAACGTAGATCCTTCAATATTATGTCATATTCTGTGTGAAATCGGTATTCCTGGAAAAGTATGTAAATGGATTTTTAATTTTCTATATGACCGAACTATGTATGTCAAATTTAATAATATCATACATGGCCCTAGAAATGTATATAAAGGCACTATGCAAGGTGCTACTATATCTCCATTGTTATATAATGTATATACATGTCTAATAAATAAGTATATTACAAATAAAAGTATAAACTTTTTGCAATTTGCAGACGATCTGCTTGTATATACTGTAAATAAAGATGTAAATTTAGCTGTAAGTAATTTAAATTTAGCCTTAGAACAAGTCCATGATTATTACTCAAATAAGTTAAAATTAAACATTAGTCCTAGTAAAAGTGGAGCTCTTTTGTTCTCCAAAAAAATAATATCATGTGATACTTCTGTAAAGTATTTTAATACACCGCTGCCTTGGCTATTAAAAAAAAAATTTTTAGGAATACTGTTGGATCAGAAGTTAAATTTTCAGGAACATATAAACAATTTGTGTAAAAATGCCTATAGGGGGCTAAATGTTTTAAAATCCTTAGCAGGTGTACATTGGGGAGCTGACCCAATGATATTATCAATGCTCTATAAAAGTATAGTTCGAAGTCACTTTGACTATAGTACATTAGCATTCATAAATGCAAATAAATTTGTATTAAAGAAATTAGATATAATTCAGAATAAAGCACTACGTATAATAACTGGAGCTATGTGCTCTACACCTATACATGTTATGGAAGTAGAAAGTTGTATCCCTCCACTTTTGCTAAGGAGACTGCAAATTGCTCAAAGGTTCTGCACTAAATTAATTACATCAAAAAATAATTTTGTTTTAAAAAAAATACTTCCTTATGAAGTGGTTAATTTTGATACTAGCTCATTCATTGACATAAATATGATTATATCCGGACAATTACCAGCAATTCTGAGAATTGTTTTATACTTAGAATCTCAAACAAAAAATATGTATAAAAGTAGGCTATGGCCTTTATATAAAATAGAATATGATGCCTTAGTGAATATTGATGTTTCTATAAGTCAAGAAAAAGTGAATACACAAGTAGACATGTTAAGTTATTTAACTGAAAATCACTTTTATACAATTTATACCGATGGATCAAAATCCAAAGAGTATACCACTTCAGCATTTTATGATTCACAAAAAAAAATAGCGAAAACTTTTAAAATTGACAATATATGTTCTATTTTTACTGCTGAGTGTTATGCAATTTATTTATCTCTTTTGTACATAAATAATATTGAAAATTCACAGTTTCTAATTGTAACTGATTCAAAAAGCGCCCTCCTGGCTTTAGAATCAAACAAAATAAACTATAAAAAAAATTACATTGTATATAATATAAGAAACTTATTACACAATTTAAATAATAGAAATAAGACTATTAGTTTTATGTGGGTCCCTTCACATTCTGGGATAACTGGAAATGAAGAAGCAGACACAGCTACTAGAGATATATTGTCTTCATCGTGCTCAGATCACACCTCAACGCTGGAAATACCATTTACAGACTATTATGCCTTGTTTGATAATAATTTGAAGTCATTGTGGAAGTCATACTGGGAAGAAATAAGCAAGTCCAAAGGAAATTGGTATTATGAAATTCAGAAACGCCCGCCAGCCACTCCTTGGTTTAACAAAAAAGGGATTAATCACAGAAAATATATTACAACTATAAATCGAATGAGATTTGGACATAGCAGAGTGCCCACTCACCTGCATCGTTTACGAATGAAAGAAAATGCAGATTGTGAATTCTGTGGTAAAGAGAATGCAGACTTAAATCATCTTGTTTTTCACTGTTCTCAGTTTGGGTTAAATAGATTGCTCCTCATTAGTACCATCCAAGATATCAACGACGGCACAGTTCCTGATACTTTACAAAGTTTATTAGCTGATGAAAAATTCTTCCGACCGCTGTATCAGTGTTGTCATCGAGTTTGATAGAGTTGCCGTATTTGATACTTCAGATTGCCGTATTTATAAAGAAAAATCATGAAATTGCCGTATATTTCTTATTTAAACAGTATTTGTCCTTATTTTTCATTCTTTTACACATATCTTTTAAAATTAGATTGCCGTATTTTGTTCTGTGGTAATGAAAAACCTGCCGTATCATCTGAAATTATGTGCTCGAATTGCCGTATAATACGGCAATTGCCGTATCAATAGCAACACTGCGCTGTATACTTTTATTTCTGGTGTGCAAGACATTTGAATGACAGATTGTCACAGTCCACAGACTACGAAAAATTTTACTGAATTAAACAACCAGGGAAAAAAGAAGAATATTTAAATAATAGACTACCAGGCTCAAAAGGGCCTGTACCCAGAGCCGTAAAACCAGTTAAAAAAAAAAAAAAAAAATGTGAACTGAACTGACGTCTGACGCTGACGCCTGACGCTAATTTTCGACCGTTTGTTTTTGTGTTCAAAATTCAAATTACAAACTAAACTTAAGATTGAATTTATTCAGAATTACAGCAAGTTTCTTTTTATATAAACATGTCAGCCTTCAAAGCGTTGCGTGATCTTTCTATCAGTTTCGAAAACTACTCTCGGCAGGTCTCCGCGGAGTTGTTTTCGGCCAAATCCAGTGAACCTTTCGAAGATGTGGTCGCTGGAAAAGTTCAAGATTTTAGGCTTCTCACATCGAAATTCAGATTGTTGGAAGCAGAATATAATAAAAGTAATCACTGTGACACTTATAAAGCTACTTAAAATTGGTTAAAGCACTATGAAAAGTATTATTAAACGAGATTAATGGTCCGCACGGAAAGTCTTAAGATTTTCATAATGTTAGGAAAATTATTGAACTGATCTTGTTATTAAATTAGGTTAGACTACAGAGTTAGATAGTTCTTAATAATATATAATCTTGGCTTATGTCGTATTGCATACTGACTAATCAAAAGAATTTGATTTGATAATTTAATATATTAGCGACCCGCCCAGTCTTTACATGTATAGTAGAGCATATTATGCCTACATGTTTTTTTCAATCTCAAAGGGATAAGGCAGTGTTTTCGATGAAAGCTCCCAGGCTTGACTTTGTTTGTCATTTTCAACAATTTATTTACTGTCATATTTCAACCAATTTACACAAAACCTTAACAAATTAAACACCTAAACCTTCCCCGTCTATTGAGAATCACTCTGTCTATTGGTGAAACTGCATGAAAATCTGTTCAGTAATTTTTGAGTTTGTCACAAATAGACAGACTGTCGTGGCGGGGGAGTTTATATAATAATATGTAGTGACGTAATTCAAAACTGTTTCCAGAAGAGCTGCAGATAAATGAAACAAGGAGAAGTGAGAATACAATTCCAGATTATGAGGACACAGTGGTGGCCAAAATTATTGAGCAACAAGTGGTGAAGGCTGTCACACAGAGCCATGCAGTCAAGCGGCTGCTGACCTTCCACAATCAGGACTTGAGACCTGAATTTGTGGAGATAAAGGAGTAAGTATATTGCTAAATATTAAGTGGTGATGGCCTAGTGGTGAAGACATGAATGGGATATCACGCACAACAGACCTTAAATGGTTTACGTGCGGACACCTGCCCAGAAGACAGAAGTAGCCTAGTGGTCGAGACTTCAGCCTGCCTTTCTGGAGCATTTATCATCATGTTTAGTTTTTGGCGCACAATATCAAACAGAATAGAAAAACAAGCTATTTTGTAAGAAAAATTAAATCGGTGTATCAATCAAAAATATTAGTGACTTATGCATATCAATGATAATTAGGTGTGTTGTATACTAAACATTCCTGAAAGTATGTAACTTACGATAATGAAAAAAAAAATCATCAAAATTGTTTCAGTGGTTTTTGAAATAATCGCAAACATACATACATATATTATATATGTATACATACAAGTCTAATACAGAACGTCTTTTTTTTAATTCGGTTAATAAACGTCCAACTGGTTGAATCAATCAATTGTAAAAATCATAATTAATTACATTTTCAGAAGGATCCTCGAAGAACTAAAAAAATACAGAGAAAATGAGACAGAGCTGCGCTCATTAGAAGAATTATTGGAAGAGAAGGAAACTCATCTTCTAGAAGTACGGAGAAGGTGGGATGAAGCGGTGGGAAAATTGAAAGATATCCCCACAGTGGTAGAGGATGACAGACAGAAGGATGATGCGTTTGATAAGTGAGTGTGTTTTGACCTTAATTAATGCCAAGTTATTGTATTATTTATTGCTAGCTGATATCGTGAATGGTTTAGATTTTTAAAAATCCTTTCTCTTCTCTTTCTCTTTTTCTTTAATTTCCTGGGATAAAAAGTAATTCACATCAATCTCAGGCATGTAAGCTATCTATGTGCGAAATTTCATTGAAATTAGTTCTGTGGTTAGGCCCGGCTGTGAAAATATATCCACCACCATTTCAGCCATTACGTCCCACTGTTGGGTACAGGCCTCCTCACTCATAGGAAAGAGGGATTTAGAGCTTAGACCCGCTACGCTGCTTCAATGTAGGTTGGAGAGCTTTAACAACTATTGTCACATGATAGTGATAATAACCGGGACCGACTGCTCAACGTGCTCTCCGAGGCATGGGGGTGGAACACCGCCAGCTTTCAACTCCGGGCTGGCACTGAGAATTTCTTGACAGAAAAACCCAGTACCTAACAATTGTTTGCCCAACCTAGGAATTGAACCCGGGACCTCATGATCTGCGTTCGAATATGCTAACCACTAGACCAAGACCAGAGTGAAAATCTATACTATCTATACTAATATAATGAAGCGGAAGAGTTTGTTTGTTTGAACGCGCTAATCTCAGGAACTACTGCACCGATTTCAAAAATTCTTTCACAGTTGGATATGTACGTGATCCTTGAGTGCTATAGGCTATATATTATGTACCACGGGCGAAGCCGGGGCGGACCGCTAGTATAATATAATAACCAATAAGGCCGTAATAGCTACACAGCCTAATTCCAGCACCGCACCGCACGCCACCGAAAATGCTATCATCCTCACCACCTGGATCACTGGCATACGTCAACCGAGCGTTGCGCGAGCACATTCCTTCGGCGCACTCAAAAACTGTGGAACCAACTTCCTTTGGAGGTGTATCCACATAACTTTGACACAGGGTTATTCAAGGGGCGGATCAACAAACTCCTTAAAAGCCGGCAACGCATTAGTGGTTCCTCTTAATTAATATTTAAAAAAAAATTGTCCGTAATGTCAATGCCTTGAAATGTGCATACATTTTTAAGGGCAAGTTAGATGTAATTTTTTTTTTTTTTTCAGAAAACTTAAAACTTTAACGGAGAAAACGGAGGTGATGCGGCTGCTGGTGACGAAGCTGGTGACGTCACGGTACGACATCGACTACGACTGGCTGACGGACCCGGACCAGCGGATACGCGCGCTGGCGGCGGCGCGCCGACCCAGCGACACGTACGAGTGACGGCCCATCTCAGTGTACTAGTGTATACAGTGTAGTGGACACAGGCATCCTTATGAACCAACGAATATTACAACAAGTATAAATTGAAAATTTAAAAAACCCCCGACATTCACCATTTTGTGGCGGCGGACATCTTGAATTTGCATAGTGCTGTTCTACTAGTCAAGCCCTTTCGTTTGATACCCATATTAAGGGAGTTGTGAAAAAATGTGTAATCCGCCATTTTGTAGCGGCGGCCATCTAGGACCGATTTTTTTCAAACATAGCTAACAACACTCGACTAATTCACCTTTCAAACAAAAAAACCGCATTCAAATCGGTCCACCCGTTTAAACGCCACAGGGGAACAGACAGACACACACAGACAGACACGTTAAACTTATAACACCCCGTCGATTTTGCGTCGGGGGTTAATAAATAACAATTTGTGATTTTTTAAAATGGAAACTTCTTTAGACGCGCTGAGCACTTTATTTTGTGGGTCACTTATAATCATAATCATAATAATCATTTATTTATTTGCCCAGATTGAGTAATAACATGATCTTAAATAATTATTAATAGCACTTCAATCTGCCACTGAGTAGCATGCAAAAGAAAAAGAAATAAATTACAATAAAACCAATAAAACTTTAAATAATATAAAATGTCATGCTTGAAGTCTAACATAATATTCCATAATAAAAATAAAAAAAAAGATAAAATAATGTCAATTGCACATCTACCAACTATCAGCTAAAAATTCCTTGATTGAGTAGTAGCACTTTTTCAATAAAATATCGTTAATTCTTTGTTTAAACAGTGAGGTACTAAGATTCTTGTCAGCCAATGACGCTGGTATTTTATTGTATATTTGTGGGGCCATATTAAAAAAACTCTTCCCGAAAAATGCGGTTGTGTGGTGCGAGAAACATATTTTATCATTCCGACGTTTACTTTCACAGAATTTAAAACGTTTATGGTTAGTTTTAACGAATACTAAAACTTCATATATATATAAACACGGAGTAGTTAGTATGTTTAATTTATTAAAATAGGGTTTACATGAGTCTGTCTGGCTCAGATGGCATATTGCTCTCAAACACTTCTTTTGACTTTTGAATACCCTATCTATGTCAGTTGAATTACCCCAAAATATTATCCCGTATCGTAGATTCGATGTAACATATGCATTGTATGCTATTACCACTGTTGACTGATTAACAATTTTGGAGAGCAAATACAGTGCAAACGAGAATTAATTTAATTTTGAGCACAAATACTCAATATGATTTTTCCAGTTTAGACTATCATCAATATGAAGGCCTAAAAATTTTGTTTGTGCCGTTTCCGAAATTTTTTCACCTTGATAGTTTATGTCTAAAGATATTTTCTTGCGTTTGTTAACAAATGTCATAATTTTAGTTTTCTTAAGGTTTATAATCAAATTATTAGAAGTCAACCAATCAATAATATGTCCTATTGTATTATTTATGTCCTCTTCAAATAAATTAATCTCGTCACCTGTAAATATTACTGTACTATCGTCAGCGAATAAAACCATTTGATGCTCAGTTACAGTTGGGAAATCATTTATATATGTGATGAACAGTAGCGGACCTAATATACTTCCTTAAGGTACTCCAGTTGTTACATTTTCCGATTCAGACATATATCTTGTTTCAGCTTTTTCCTCCCATGCTATGTTTGTTATTTGTGTCATCTGCTGCCTACCTGTTAAATATGACTTTAAAAGTGCCAAAGAGTTTCCTCTAACTCCGTACGCATATAGTTTGTTTTCTAATATTTGGTGATCCACATAGTCAAATATTTGGTGATCCACTTAATGAGACTGAGCCGTCACGCTCGGCTATGTAACGCTCGTTCGGGTAAAGTCCGCTTGAGTCGACTGAGGGAACGAAAGAGATATAGTCATGGCGTCACTGCTATAAGGTAACTACTATTATACAATATTTCCTGCAAACCAATCTCTAGATCCACAGGTTTGGTTTGTCTGTCAGTCAATCATTATAGTATGTTAATAGTTAAGTTAGTTAGTTAGAGTTTGTTTTGTTTTGTATTTTCAGTGTGTATCTCAGAATTTGTCAAAATAAGTTTACGAAAATGTTAGTACTTAAGTAACTGTAATTACCTATGAGTTCTAAAATAAAAATTCTTACCATAGATAAAATATTTTTAGTTTCTTTTATTAATATAAAAAAATCCTGTAGGTAACTGTAACAATTATTGTCCTATATTATATTAACAATGAATGAGTAAATAGAAAACATTTAGGGCCTGTTTCACCACCTTCTGATAAGTGTCAGATAGCATATTCACAGCTTTTGTCTTTTGTCACTCGACATAAGGTAAGAAAGTGACAAAACTTACGTTTAGGTTATCCGACACTTATCAGAAGGTGGTGGAACAGGCCCTTAACCTATCTAAATACCTAGCGTAAAAAAATTGTGATAGAAAATTACAGAGAGCACACCGTCCCAGCGATCAGCTCATTGACGTTACCCCTGCGAAATAAATTAAAAATTTAAAAACCTCCGACATTCGCCATTTTGTGGCGGCGGCCATCTTGGATTTGCATAGCGCTATTCTACTATTTATACTATATTAAGGGAGTTGTCAAAAAATATGTAATCCGCCATTTTGTAGCGGCGGCCATCTTGGATCGATTTTTGCGTCGGGGGTTAAACTAATCTTTAAAAATTAAAATCAATGTTTGTCTGTATGTCCTCTATACGCTGCTAAACTAATGAACCAATTGTGAAGAAACTTGTGGGTTCTGTGTTTCTGGTTTCTGACCCAACTAAAAATGGATGTTTGTATGTTTGTCATCTATGCGTTCCTACATAAATACTTTACTTGTTATTGCAACGCATGCCGGGAACAGCTAGCTAATAGCGGGCAAACGAGTCACCTGATGTTAAGTGATTTCCGCCGCCCATGAACATTAGCAGCACCTGAGGAACCACTAATGCGTTGCCGGGTTGAGGAAGGGGACTGGCTCTTCAGCTCGCTGCCGGAACACACGGATGTTTTGCAGCAGATTACTGCTGAAGTGTGGTCGCTAGCCATACCACAGTATGGCTAGCGGACTCGGGGTACAATCCTACCACAATGCGGTGATACCATCCAGATTAAGTTGTGTGGTATCAGGCACAACGACCCGTAGAGGGGACTGAGAGCGTCAGGGCCTCGTTAGCATTGGCAGGGTGCACCGCAGGTGAGGTTGACTTTGGCCACATACATATGTAGAACTAGCGGTCCGCCCCGGCTTCGCCCGTGGTACATAATATATAGCCTATAGCACTCAGGAATCACGTACCTACATATCCAACGGTGAAAGAATTTTTGAAATCGGTCCGGTAGTTAGTTCCTGAGATTAGCGCATTCAAACAAACAAACTCTTCCACTTTATTATATCCTTACTTATTATCTTTTATCTATACTTAATAATTTAATATTATAAAGCTGAAGAGTTTGTTTGTTTGAACGCGCTAATCTCAGGAACTACTGGACCGATTTCAAAAGTTCTTTCACCGTTGGATATGTAGGTACCTACGTGATCCCTGAGTGCTATAGGCTATACACGTACCACAGGCGAAGCCGGGGCGGACCGCTAGTAGTAGATATAATAAAGCGGAATAGTGTTTGTTTGAACGCGCTAATCTCAGGAACTACTGGACCGATTTCAAAAATTCTTTCACCGTTGGATATGTACGTGATTCCTGAGTGCTATAGGCTATATATTATGTACCACGGGCGAAGCCGGGGCGGACCGCTAGTTAGTATAGATTTAGCCTATTTACGCACCATACCTATATATTATTAAGAATGGAAGTTACCTGTAAATATAAAAGTTGTATTGATTGGTATCGAGCGTCGAGTATCCGAACCTGGGGAGCGTGTTGGACGTCACCCACACCTCGTCCTGCGTCACGTGGAGATCTGCAAATACATTTATACTTCCAGGAGTGAGGGCGTACTAGCGCAGCGTCGACGCGCATCGAAGCGAATCGAAAAATAAAACACGGCATATTGGCACCATCTCTACAAAACTGTGCTACAAAATAAGGCATTTTTTTTTTTAAATAAAAATACGCGCGAATGCGCGCGGCTAGCGCGTACGAATGCGCTGTGTCATGTGTGTCTTTAGTCTTATTTTGTACAGATAGGTGCCCCAATATGTCATGAATATTTTTTGCTTGACTATTCGACTCTGCTAATATGATACACATCGCAAGTGTTTCTTCATACAAATGTACCTATGGTTAAGTATTTAAGTATGTATTATATTTATTTTCTTGTTCTAAGTCAAGTAATTCATATAAGTAAATCTGTATCTAACCCTAAACTGCTTTTACCAGAGAGTTGAAATTTACTTAATTGCAGGATACCTTAACCTTGGCTTATTCTGCTATACTGGGTGCACAATTCCACGGCAAGTTTAGGTATTTACCCAACGTTCGTTGACCTCTAGCATTACATTGTGGCCGATTCTGTTGTACACAATCTCTAAATCTAAACTAAAATGACAGGTCTAAATATATTCCTGTCTCTTTCACAATCCTCCCTGCTGAAGGGGATAGCACTATTTTTAAACCTGTCAATTTAGTTTAGGTTTAGAGATTGTGTACAACAGAATTAGCCACATTGTGAACTTTTAAAAAATACAGGACATTTTTAATTTTTTTTTCGCGTTTTTTTTCCGGTGGTACATATTATGGTCTAATCTTGTCAGGAATCATCACTACAAGTCACGGCAAATAAGTCTAGCGTTCCTACCTTCAATGCGCAGAAGTCGACAATGAGGTATCTCGGGGTGGTGAGGGGGTCGCGGGGAGGGCGTGGGGATCGTTCGTAAGCACTGATTAGCTCTCGCGGATCCCTCGTAAGTGCTGATTGGCTCTCCAATCGTATTGTGTCCCGTTCACTCGTACGACGCTACGCGCACTTGAAGGTCACCGCTCGACTTAAGTGCCGGGGGTTATACTACAATATATTACCTGTCTTCGTTAGTGTGTTCCGATAGCGATCCCTTTACACCCTGTATTTAAATTACCTGAAGGATAGCTCAGTCTCTGGCTGTCCCTGGCCAGGATGGCTACGTTAGACGGGTTGAGCACAGTCCCGCTGTTCCAACACGACACGGCGTCGCGGGCGACGTCCGCGTAGAAGACAACGTTGCTTCTCGGATGGTAGTCGTGCATGGTGGACTGACTGTTCTCTCCGCGGTTACCGACGTACTGTCAATTGATAATATTCACATCACGATCCTTACTAATATTATAAACGCGAAAATTCATAAACATGTTAAAAAATCAGCCAAGTGCGAGTCGGGCCTCGCTCTTTCAGGGTTCCGTACATAATTATGAACAATATAATATTTTGGGTCTAAGAAATATTTAATTTCCGAGCTAGACATCGCAACAAACCGTGAAAGAAAAACCCAAAAAAATGTTCGTTTATTTTGGTAACAGCTTATAAACTATTTAATAAATCGTTGTTTTCAGTATTTGTTGTTTAAATAGAGCATATAGTACATAATATACTGAAATATCATATTCCCAACTAGTTTAGTTTTTGAGATAGCCCCCGTCACAAAAATGGTCTAAAACTGACAACTTTGATGGCCTCCCATTCCCTTATTTTTTGAGATAAAAATTAAAAAAATATATATTTGTACTCTACTTAATGAGCTCTAAACAATGATACCCCACAAGCTAGGGTAAAGAAAAAAATTTTTTTTTCCGGCTCCTTTTTCATGTACCTATGGAAGCCCCCCTGAAAAATAATTTAATTCAATTTCTAATTCAATATTTGATTTTGGGTTAACGTTTTACACTAAATACCAAAATTTCAGGTTTGTAACTCATTTCGTCTGCGAGCTAGAGACCTGTGACCGGCGGACAGACGGACAGACAGACAGACAGACAGACAGACAGACAGACAGACAGACAGCCGAGTGACATTAATAGGGCTCCGTTTTTTACCCTTCGGGTACGGAACCCTAAAAAGCTGTGATAGCCTAGTGGTTAGGACGACCGACTTCTAATCGGAGGTCGTGGGTTCGATCCCGGGCACGCACCTCTAACTTTTCGGAGTTATGTGCGTTTTAAGTATTTAAATATCACTTGCTTTAACGGTGAAGGAAAACATCGTGAGGAAACCTGCACGCCGGAGAGTTCTCCATAACGTTCTCACGCGGTCGTGTGAAGTCTGCCAATCCGCTTGGCCAGCGTGGTAGACTATGGCCAAAACCCTTCTCACTCTGAGAGGAGACCCGTGCTCTGTAGTGAGCCGGTAATGGGTTGATCATGATGAAACATCAAACATGATTGTGGTACTCTAGAGACCAAACACGTGGACTGTTTGATAAGTGGCACGTCAATTACTTACTGAGTACAGGCTATAGTAATCGCTCAGACTGCTGATGGAGCTGTTCTGCAGCACGCAGGTGGACACGGAGAACTCCTGGGTGCTGGCCAGGGGGTGGAAGTAGGCGGTTCTGCAGCCGTCAGCGCCCGGCTCCGTCAGCGTGATGCTGAAGATGCCGTCGCTCCATTGGAAGCTTTCACCTGGTTGAGAAATAGTTGTTACTGGGTACTAGCTGATGTCCGTGACTTAATTTTTTTTTAATTCCGTAGAAAACTTTGCTTTTCAGGGATAAAAAGTAGTATAGATCACTCCTTGTATGATCGAAATCACTTCCAAGTCCCAAGCGGGTTGAAATGTTGTATCGTTTTACGCTTACCTACCAGAGATTCTCAAGTTGTCAGTGAATGGGTTGAAATGGAGGTATTATAGTAGTTATTGACGCCAGGCCTCCTTACTTTGTTGTGTCGCTTACTATAAAGATCCTCAAATTGCCAGCGAGCAGGTTGAAATGGAAGTAGTATCTAGTTAATTACGCCAGGCCTCCCTTCTACTTTGTCGTGTCGCTTACCAGAGATTCTCAGATTGCCAGCGAGCGGGTTGAAATGGAAGTAGTATCTAGTTAATTACGCCAGGCCTCCCTTCTACTTTGTCGTGTAGCTTACCAGAGATTCTCAAATTGCCAGCGAGCTGCAGGTTGAAATGGAAGTAGTATCTAGTTAATTACGCCAGGCCTCCCTTCTACTTTGTCGTGTAGCTTACCAGAGATTCTCAAATTGCCAGCGAGCAGGTTGAAATGGAAGTAGTATCTAGTTAATTACGCCAGGCCTCCCTTCTACTTTGTCGTGTCGCTTACCAGAGATTCTCAAATTGCCAGCGAGCAGGTTGAAATGGAAGTAGTATCTAGTTAATTACGCCAGGCCTCCCTTCTACTTTGTCGTGTCGCTTACCAGAGATTCTCAGGTTGCCAGCGAGCGGGTTGAAATGGAAATAGTTGTGCGTGAGCCGCCAGCTGTTGTTGTCCTGCAGCGAGTACACGATGAGGCCGTACGTGGTCAGGTCTGGCACGTAGGCGTACGCGGAGCCGCACGAGCCTGTTATATCCACTGTTATTGACGCCAGGCCTGGAACAGATGTGAGGAAGTTGTTAAGAAGTGATGGTAGGAGTTTACCTAAATTAGATTCAAAATTTAGAGGTTTGCGAGAAAACGGGGTTTCATGGTAAGGTTCTTTAAGCCGAAAGTTTCGGCTTAAAGGAGGTTCCTGCCATCATGGCTTTGGGCCTCCGGATTTTGTGTTAGCTCCAGGCGCCCCTCGAAGGAGTAAAGAGATTTGGAAACAGGACCTGGGGCGGTCTCCACATAACGCATAAGATCCATACACAAGCCTCGGCGTCTATGCTAGACGATTCAGCATTTTCTCTGGCGTCAATTCGTGAGTGGCAATTACTATTTCCGACTAGTACGGCAGTCGACAGACAATAGGTAGTTGAATCAGGAAGAATGAAAACCGGGTAAGGTGACTGATCACATTCTTCGTTCCTGCTCCCAAGGAAAAGCTTATAATGACTTAATCCCTATAAGCTTTTCGTAAGTCTACTTAACGACTTCCATAAGTCGTTTTAGTCGTACATTCTTGAACCTCATTGAAGTATTACCTGTGGGAGTATTCGCAGCTGGTATGTCGGAACTCTTGAAGGGATATCTCAAGATCTGTCTGTCGGAAGCCAGGTCGAATATCACGATCGCTGGGGGCTGCACTTGCTGCGGGTTACCTGAAAAATATACAAGAGTAAGAAATACATTGTTTCCCCATGTACCCATAGAAAAGAAAATCTGACTACGAAAGTATTTTATTAGATGATCGTTAATGAGAATATAGCGGTATGGCAGTTTTGCAGCTGTTGGCAATGTCGGGGTACGGGACTAAATACTTGACAAAGAATGTATCCGTCTTAACAAGTAACAACTCACCAGGGATCTCCAACAGTCCCGTGTCGACCATCCACAGTCTCCCGCACTCGTCAGCGCGGGTCCTGTACACGGAGGTCAGCGACCTCGCGCGGGCGATGTCGGGGTATGTAACAACTCACCAGGGATCTCCAACAGTCCCGTGTCGACCATCCACAGTCTCCCGCACTCGTCAGCGCGCGTCCTGTACACGGAGGTCAGCGACCTCGCGCGGGCGATGTCGGTATGTAACAACTCACCAGGGATCTCCAACAGTCCCGTGTCGACCATCCACAGTCTCCCGCACTCGTCAGCGCGCGTCCTGTACACGGAGGTCAGCGACCTCGCGCGGGCGATGTCGGGGTATGTAACAACTCACCAGGGATCTCCAACAGTCCCGTGTCGACCATCCACAGTCTCCCGCACTCGTCAGCGCGCGTCCTGTACACGGAGGTCAGCGACCTCGCGCGGGCGATGTCGGTATGTAACAACTCACCAGGGATCTCCAACAGTCCCGTGTCGACCATCCACAGTCTCCCGCACTCGTCAGCGCGCGTCCTGTACACGGAGGTCAGCGACCTCGCGCGGGCGATGTCGGGGTAGGGGCGCAGGGGCGGGGAGCGGGTCCTGCCGTCCCTCGACAGGGACACATAGTTGAGCGTTGAAGGGATGCCTTGGGGACAACAAATCAACTTAGCTAGGGCTTCTAGATAGATAGGTATGCCATGATAAAAATATAAAGTTTCTTATTTCCTATATATACATCACAATATAATATAAAGTTTCTTATTTCCTATATGTCTTTCGTCAATATCTGTTCTGCAGTTGATCCGTGAAAATGTAAAGGCGCTCACTGCGCTCGCGAAATTTTTCAGTTTTTTTCCAGTCTCGCTTTAAGCAGGTTTTAAGGAAGCATTTATTCGTATATATTCGCCGACAAGAACTCACCGTATCGTCTCCGCGGCACGGTTATGAACAGTCGGTCGCCAACTCGCTCCACGCCCATCGGCACGTTGTTGTATTGTATGAAGAATCTGCCGGCTTCCTCTGAAATACATTTATTTTATCCTTCAATCATAGAAAACAAACGTAATCGCGTAATTTACATGATGCTTATATCATAATATATCTAAATACAGGGTGTAAATGACATCTTAATGAAAACTTTGAGGTAAGGTTGCATTTAATGTGTTATGTGAAAATACTGAATTCATTTAATGTCAGAAATGATTGGTTTCAAATATTGCCATTTTTGAGCGCGCAATGTATTGCATACAACGCGATCACAACGCACGCAACGCTCCGCGCAAAATTCACAATATGAGACTTTTATGAGTTAAAGCGTGGCCTTGACGTCGCGCGCCCGGCACTTCTTTTGACTGTGCCGCGAGCCTCATTATAAATTCAAGGCCAGTACGAATGTAGGTTAACGACCTGTATTCACACTAGTTCACTAGCAATCAGCTGTTCGACGAAAATCTTAAAGATAACATTACCGTTTTAAGTGAAAATAATGAAATAATTTCATTTATAATTGCGTTGAGACAGATAGTAATAATGATTTTATACAGTAGTCAGTTAAAAAAGAGGTAAAAAATATCGGAAATTTCATGGAAAATTCGACGAAAAATTTCACCACTGGGGAAACCTAGAATCATGTACTGAATCCGTGGGACGCGTTTTGGAAAACATGTCTGAATACACCCTTTATATAAAAGGAAAAGGTAATATACAAGATAAAGTTCGTAAACTAAAACCCGACTACGGTTAGCCCTCATACGCAATTAGCGGTCAACCGCGTGTGCGGCTAAACGCGCGGCTAGCTGCTTTATGCTGCTTTAGCTGCAAGCAGCTAGTGGCGCCATTTCTTATGTCAATTTTATCTATCTGTTATGGCAACTAATTTAATAATCTAGAAAGCCGCGCGAAGGTCGTTTCTCAATTTTTTTTCGTAAATAAAATGTAGCCTATGTCACCTGGGCTATAAAAACGAATCAATAGACACCTCATTCATCAAAATCGGTCCAGCAGTTTTGGCGCTACAGTGGTACACAGAGAATCTCATACAAAAATCGGACACATACATACATGTATACATACACACATACATACATAGACTGCTAAAATCATAACCCTTTGGCTTCGCCGTATAGTCGGGTAATAAAAAAGTATTCTTACCATTAGGATTTGCAGAAGGTGTCGGGGGTGTGGCTTGCCAAACGGGCCTCTCGTTTTCTGATCCTGCAACAATAATGAAGTTACAACATTGCCTATTTCACCATTTCGCTCTGGAACTATCGGCTTGTTCACATTAACAAGTTTCCATACCAGACTGGAACCTATGTATAATTAATATACCTACCTACGGCATTCAGTAGGCAAGCGCGCTCTAACTTATGTTAGACCTTATCACTGCTTTCCAGGCATGCTGACGGCTAACGCATTGAATTTATTATCTTTTTCGTGCGTTTGTGTGTCTGTCTGTCTGTCTGTTCCACCACTTAAACGTGTGAAACGATTTGAATGCGGTTTTTTTTTTTGTTTGAAAGGTGAATTAGTCGGGAGTGTTCTTAGCTATGTTTGATGAAAATCAGTCCACGATGGCCGCCGACACAAAATGGCGGATTACATATTTTTTCACAACTCCCTCAATATGGGTATCAAATGAAAGATGATACCACAAAATGTCGAATGTCGGAGGTTTTTTTAATTTAATGTACCAAAGAGTTTGCCACATTGTTTGATTGCGAGAACTACATTTTCTTACCTTCGTTCCAAAAATTTTTACTCTCGCTGGGTTCATCGTCACTGAAGATGATTCGATCAGCCTCCCTCTTCGACCGGACCTCGTCGATATCCTCCGAGAATCGGTCTTGGAGTACTGTAATTAAATTAATCATTATCGTGATAATGATCAACCCATTACCGGCCACTACTACATTACTCAGAATGAAAATGGTTTAGACTGTGGTCCAACACGCTGACCGAGTGCCGATTGGTAGACTTCATAGCCTTTGAGCTCAGGCCGCGGCACCTCGGGGATGACCACCGCTGGAAATATCATCATCATCATCAACCCATCACCGGCTCACTGCAGGGCACGGGTCTCCTCTCAGAGTGGTCAGGGTTCAGGCCATAGTCCACCACGCCGAACGAGTGCGGCGCGGTACGCTTTACACGCCGCGTGACAACATTATGGAGAACTCTCAGGCGTGCAGGTTTCCTCACGATGTTTTCCTTTACCCTTAAAGTAGGTAGATATTTAATTGCAAAACGCACACATCTCCGAAAAGTTGCGGTGCGTGTCGAACTCGGTCCATCGGAAAGGCTGGCCAAAATCTCAACCACTAAGCTATAAACGCTTAAAAATTAACCGCTTCAAAAAAATAACCACTTCAGTTTGTTGTTTGTGCGTGCGGCAAATCGCAGAATATCGCCGCTTATAGGCATTACACCTAAACCTAGGTCAAATTCTAGGTCATAGTACACTAGGCCTAGTTTAAAAAAAAATTGCGGTCGAGCTGGTTTATTAAGGGGCCACAATTACGATCCTGCCGTGTGTAAGACAATCGTATATTACCTTAATTTGACGGCATCTAACGTACGGTTTCATTTCTTAAACGGTTTGGGCTAAGTCACAGAATACATAATAGTTCTTTAGTTAGACAAATTATGTCAAATACATATTTCTCGTAAATATCTCTACTATATAAAAATAAGTCGGGTTTTCCTTCCTGACGCTATAACTCCAGAACGCATGAACCGATTTCCACGGTTTTCATTCATTGGAAAGGTCTCGGGCTCCGTGAGGTTTATAGCAAAGAAAAACACGCGAACGAAGTCGCGGGGGTCAGCTAGTCAAAAAATAAATATGTAAGTATATTACGTAGATATCTAGTTACTTACGTACTCTTATTTAACTACCTATCTAGTTTTGTGTAGGTTAAAATAGAATTCAAAGAATTGTCGTCATTAAAGGTTTTTACAGCGATCACAGTGTTTAACAATGATGCAAATAAATACGCTCAAGAGTCAAGACAAACAACTTCGAGCATCATCAAAGCACTCTACACTAGCGGCACGCTATGATGGCCGGTTTGACACATTACAATAGTGATGTGGAATGTCAATTTATTCTCGAACAAAAAACAATTAAGTTTTGTTTTTGTACCTGATTAAATAGGTTTAATAAAACAAAAATGTATATGTTTATTTAATTTATTTGAACGAACTGAATATTTGAACGAAAATGAATATACATACTTTATATGCACACAAGAAACATATGAATACAAAAGATACCAAAAAAGGTGCCACAAAAGGCCATAATTAATCAGATTCGTCCATACTACTATTTTCACTGTCGTCACTGCTATCATCACATACATTAATAATTATATGTTCGTTTTCTATAATATTATCTATTTTCACATCTCTTTCATAATCTTCCCTTATTAATTTAACAGTTCTATTCACAACCTTTTCCCAGTCTCCTTTAGTCACATGTTCACAAGCTTCTTCTAATAATTTTAGCATTTTTTTTTGTGGTAAATGGGGGTTCTGTATTGTGTCTTGCAGCATATCCCTTAATTTGAGCCCACACCAACTCAATCGCATTATACTCACAATGGTAAGGCGGTAACCGTATAACTCTGTGCCCATGTTCTAATGCTATTTCGTCAATGACGTATCGGATCTTGGTTGGTTTGTTTTCTTTTAAAAGACGTACTAATTCCGCTTTTAACATATTCATGTTTGCATCTACGCCATTTTTACGAAGCCATGCGACGATATCAGCTTTCTTTTGGGATTGGGCAGGTGGCTTGTCAATTTGCATCGAGTGGTATGGGGCGTTGTCCATAATTATAATAGATGGTTCAGGGAGGCTACACAACATTGAGGTAAACCATTCAGTAAACTTTTCTCCATTCATGTCTTCATGATAGTCTCCAGTGGTTTTTGACGCAAAAGCCATGAGAGAACCTTCGACAAACCCGTTGATGGTTCCGGCGTGACAAATTATAAGTCGCGATCCTTTTCCTACAGGAACTTTGGAAGTAGATGCTGCTGTGTCATCGTTCCAAGAACGGCCTACAGTATGGTTAGCATTAAGCCATGTTTCATCCAAGAACACAACATTTTGCCAATTTTTGATTTCTTTCACTTGCCGTAAAAAAGTATACCTTGCCATCGCATCGCATCGCAACGCAATATTTTGCGTTTGTTACATTTTTTGTATCGAAATCCAATGGTCTTCAAAATCTTCGTTAAAGAACTTTCCCCACCGAAGAATAATCCAGCTTCCTTCAGTGAATGCACCAACTTTTTTCTTGTTGGATACTCCTTCTGTAAATAGTAGCCGTAAACATGTCTTCGGATAGCATCGGCATCAAAGCTATCGATGCCTACGACTGGTTTTGCTCGTTTTCTCTTTTTTGGTGTGTGAAGTTTATTTTCTTCTGTGCCAGTCTCGCCATATTTTTTTTTAGTTATCCGTCTAACAGTTCGTTGTCCAATATTAAGCGCATCAGCTACGCGTTCAACCACTGACGTTATAGGTAAAATTGGCCCTCCATTTTGAGCTTCACGATCGAAATAGTTACGAAGGCGTATTACGAACTCACGTGTCTGACTATTTAGAACAGTTCTCTGCGTACGTTCGGTCATATCGACGAAATCCACAACAAAGGGCTTGAACAGAGTCCAAATTAACGAGCAAGGGTCAACAGTAATGCAGTATCAATATTTGAAATCCAAAGCCAGGTCAAAACTATATCACAATCGCATTGCACTGACAGTTTATACTTTTCGAAGCAACGTCAATTCGAAACTGCTTTGTTTTGCATTGAGCATTGACGCGAGTTTGCCGGAGGTAGTAGTTGTGCTAGCCAGCGATCCTATGTGACGATCGTATTAGATTCCATTTTTAAAAATTTATTGATATTTTTTTGCGATTTCAGAGGTTTGTCCACATAGTGAAAATTGTTCATATTCACAAGTACATTCACCCCTTAAATGGTGCAAACTGATTTTTCTACACTTGTATACATTTAAGAAATCAATTTAATAAATAAATTTTGAGTCCTAAACCTAAAACTACATTCGATAAAATTTATGAATCTCTGCACATCACTATCGTCAATAAAGTAATACAATTATTTCCTTCAAAGTCGTTATCAATTAATACGGAACTTCATGAGCGGACAAACGTCAAACCGGCCATCATAGCGTGCCGCTAGAGTAAGTCCTGGTTCACACGGACGCTTTACTAACGCGTGCCAAAAAGCGTCCTAAAAAGTCCTAAAGAGTCATATTTGTCGGTTGTAGAGTCGCAACGCACTTTCGAAAGGTGCAAACAGATTAAAGTATATTAAAACGTCAAAACGATTAAGTATACATAATATTATATTAACACACAGTTTTAATTTCCTGTAAATGGGCCACTACCAACTAATATGTATAATATTATGTATTTTGTGCGACTACCAATAACCTCTAATACTATAAAGCTATGGTACACTGGCTGTTGACTTTCGACAATCGCCATTTTAGCGCTGATAGCTAAGAAGAGTGAGAGTGGAGTACCCGGATCTAATGTGGACTCTGTTAAATTGTAGAGACATGTTAAATTTATAGTTTAGTTTATTTAATATCTCTAGGAAAGACGTCACGTACGGCGACGTGAGGATATTCGCTTTGCGAGCGGTGGCGCTTCCGTTGTCGTACGCTGGTGTATGCAAAAGGTTGTGACTTAGCAACACTAGTGATTCTACCACGCAACCGTAAGAATACCTAACTCACTGGACACTTGTGTACGTGTAGCAGCCCGGACTCTATTAATAAAAATACGCTGGACAGCCATAGAAAATAGCATAATCAATTTTATCCCGTCGTCAACAAATAGGCGTCCACAGTTGGACGTAGATCTCTTGTAGGGACTTCCACACGCCGCGGTCTTGTGCCGCATGTATCCAGCGGCTCCCTGGGAATCGTCTGACGTCATCGGTCCACCTAGTGGGGGTCTCCCAATATAAAATTTGATATTTCACAATACAATTTATTACAATTCGTATTAGCTCCGAGTAGGTACCTTCACTGTCACTTTTCTTAGCGATCAGCGCCAATGGTGGAATTCTGACAGCTGTCATTTTATAAATAGAATGAATTGTTTGTATGAAAAACAGGGTTATCAACTGTATTCCGATTTTACCCCAAACTAAAGTAGGTACTTGACGTAGGTATCTGTCATATCTACATGCGGCAATTGGTCTTTATTTAGGTAAGTTTTGAATTTGATATCATTTTTGTGGGAACTGTTTTGTCTCTGGTAACATTAAGAAACGTCAGAATTCTACGGAATTAAAAATCAGACTACTTACGATTTAAAAACGCGCGTTAGTTAACATCTGTGTGAACTACGGCTAAGGAAGGCTAACCAACAAGGTTCTATAGAGTTCATGAGTTATGTACCTATATAATGTCCATAATATGTATATGAGATGAGTCCATAATGATTAATGGAGGATGAACGTATCACGATTCACGATTCACGATTTAGCTACTTCCTAGAACCCGTTCTCTAATAGTTACCTTTAAGTACCTACTTCATGTCTATTTATAAATCACTATATTTTTAGCCAAAGAATTCCATTTTTAGCATTGATAAGTATAATATCATCATCATCATCATGATCAACCCATTACCGGCTCACTACAGAGCACGGATCTCCTCTCAGAGTGAGAAGGGTTTTGGCCATAGTCTACCACGCTGGCCAAGCGGATTGGCAGACTTCACACACCTTTGAGAACGTTATGGAGAACTCTCAGGCATGCAGGTTTCCTCACGATGTTTTCCTTCACCGTTAAAGCAAGTGATATTTAAATACTTAAAACGCACATAACTCCGAAAAGTTAGAGGTGCGTGCCCCGGGATCGAACCCACGACCTCCGATTAGAAGTCGGTCGTCCTAACCACTAGGCTATCACAGCTTTTAATTATAATTATAATAATATAATTTTAATTATAATATAATACCCGAAGATTTATCAATTTCTAAGAAATGATGTTGTAACTTGTAAGCATCGATGCTTGTAAGTAATAAGTATACAATATTTTTTTTATAGAACCTTAAAATACTTTCATTAAAAAAATCTGTGTACCCTACCTACTTATGTTTTTCCCAACAATCGATTGAGGTAGGTACTAATTCTGGAACAAGATGTGTTCAGATTTCTCATTAATAACAAGAGATAAAGTTCGTAAACTAAAATCCGACTAATAATAATAATAATAGTATAAAATAATAATTTATTGTGCAGAAATAGCGTGTATTCAACTGCGTACTAATGGAAGAAAGCGCGGGGCAAGCATCTAGTGGCACCATCTATTATGTCTATCGGAAACTAACTTAATATTAATATTAAACTAACGAATTAATTGACACCTCATTTATCAAAATCGGCCTAGTAGTTTAGGCGCTACGGTGGAACAAAAAACTGGATACAAACATATATATATATTACTAGTAGGGCGCGTGGGTGCGCGGCCCGCAAGCGGACCGCGAGGTTTCGCTTTCGGGTATTTTGGTTTGAGCAGCCTCCACCTATCTCTCCCATATTCCTAATCCTCGATCATTATCACTCTCCATATTTTTTCTTCGAATCATTCTGCTCATCAAGTAGAACTTAAGGTCTTAATCATCTTTTGGCAAAAACCACTCTTCCATCTTTTATACTTGGTGAGATAGACACCGATGTTTGTATGGCCGCCATCTTGAATCCGCCATTTTGGACTTTTTTTCAGCTCACTGCCAATTGGATGATGTTTCGAGTAATTTTTGTTTGAGCACCTCCTACCTATCTTCAATACCCTGCCCGGGCTCCTCAACCAACTTCCAAACCCTCAATCATCATGTCTTCCCATATTTTTCTTTGAGAGTTCTCCAAAAAACCGCATTAAAGCCTTGCATAGTTCACAACTTGTAGTCTCTTCAATATTCGCCATACATTTTCTATGGAAAAATAAATTCCGCCATTTTGAATTTTTTTTCAATTCATCAAGTAGACCTTTGGATCCTCATCATCTTTTGCCAAGAAACCACTCTTCCATCTTTTATACCCTCCGAGATGGAGACCGACGAAATTTGTATGGCGACCATCTTTTTTTCGCCATTTTGAATTTTTTTTTCAGCTGACTGCCAATTGGATGACGTTTCGAGTGACATTTGCTCGAGCACCCCCCACCTATCTTCAATACCTTAAGCGTGCCCGTCGCTCGTCTCTGAAATCCTCAATCATCAGCTCTCTCCATATTTTTGTTCTACTTCAATTTTTGTCCTCTATACGAAACCATTAGTGAAAAAAAAATTTTTCATACAAAATTTTACAGGAGGGGCGATGAATGAGTGAGTCAGTGAATCAGAACGAACAGCTATATATATATTAACTAGTAGGGCGCGTGGGTGCGCGGCCCGCAAGCGGACCGCGAGGTTTCGCTTTCGGGTATTTTGGTTTGAGCAGCCTCCATATCCTTTATCTCTCCCCTATTCCTAATCCTCGATCATTATCACTCTCCATATTTTTTCTTCGAATCATTCTGCTCATCAAGTAGAACTTAAGGTCTTAATCATCTTTTGGCCAAAACTACTCTTCCATCTTTTATACTTGGTGAGATAGACACCGATGTTTGTATGGCCGCCATCTTGAATCCGCCATTTTGAACTTTTTTTCAGCTCACTGCCAATTGGATGATGTTTCGAGTAATTTTTGTTTGAGCACCTCCTACCTATCTTCAATACCCTGCCCGGGCTCCTCAACCAACTTCCAAACCCTCAATCATCATGTCTTCCGATATTTTTCTTTGAGAGTTCTCCAAAAAACCGCATTAAAGCCTTGCATAGTTCACAACTTGTAGTCTCTTCAATATTCGCCATACATTTTCTATGGAAAAATAAATTCCGCCATTTTGAATTTTTTTTCAATTCATCAAGTAGACCTTTGGATTCTCATCATCTTTTGCAAAGAAACCACTCTTCCATCTTTTATACCCTCCGAGATGGAGACCGACGAAATTTGTATGGCAGCCATCTTTTTTTCGCCATTTTGAATTTTTTTTCAGCTGACTGAAAAAAAATGACTGAGCTGACTGACGCGCCGATTTTTTCAGCTGACTGACGCGCCGTACTAATTAATATATATATAGCTATATATATATTAATTAGTACGGCGCGTGGGTGCGCGGCCCGCAAGCGGACCGCGAGGATTCGAGTAGTTTTTGTTTGAGCACGTCCCACCTATCTTCAATACCCTCGCCGTGCTCTTCATCCGTCTCCAAAGTCTTCGATCATCAGCTCTTTCCGTATTTTTCCTCCGCATGAATTTTTGTTTTCTACACGAAACCATCAAAAATTTTTTTTGTGTAGAAAAATAAATTCCGCCATCTTGTTTTTTAGTTCTTGATCATATTTTTCAAAGAAACCACTCTTCCATCTTTTATACTTGGTGAGATAGACACCGACGAAATTTGTATAGCCGCCATCTTGAATCCGCCATTTTGGTTTTTTTTTTTCACCTCAGTGCCAATTGGATGAGGTTCTGAGTATTTTTTGTTTGAGCAGCCCCCATCTATCTACAAAACTCTGCCCGGGCTCATCAATCATCTTCCAAACCCTCAATCATCATGTCTTCCCATATTTTTCTTTGAGATTTCTCCAAAGAACCGCATCAATCGCCTTGCATACCTAGTTCACAACTTTATACTCTCTCTCAATATTCGCCATACATTTTCTATGGAAAAATAAAGTCCGCCATTTTGAATTTTTTTTGTATTCATCGAGTAGACCTTTGGATCCTGATCATGTTTTGCTAAGAAACAACTCTTTCATCTTTTATACCCTTCGAGATGGACACCGACGAAATTTGTATGGCGGCCATCTTTTTTTCGCCATTTTGAATTTTTTTTCGGCTCACTGCCAATTGGATGACGTTTCGAGTGACATTTGTTCGAGCACCCCCCACCTATCTTCAATACCTTAAGCGTGCTCTTCAACCGTCTCCGAAATCCTCAATCATCAGCTCTCTCCATATTTTTCCTCTTAATGAATTTTTGTCCTCTATACGAAACCATTTGTGAAAAAAAAATTTTTCATACAAAATTTTACAGGAGAGGCGATGAATGAGTCAGTGAATCAGAACGAACAGCTATATATATATTAACTAGTAGGGCGCGTGGGTGCGCGGCCCGCAAGCGGACCGCGAGGTTTCGCTTTCGGGTATTTTGGTTTGAGCAGCCTCCATCTATCTCTCCCCTATTCCTAATCCTCGATCATTATCACTCTCCATATTTTTTCTTCGAATCATTCTGCTCATCAAGTAGAACTTAAGGTCTTAATCATCTTTTGGCAAAAACCACTCTTCCATCTTTTATACTTGGTGAGATAGACACCGATGTTTGTATGGCCACCATTTGGACTTTTTTTCAGCTCACTGCCAATTGGATGATGTTTCGAGTATTTTTTGTTTGAGCACCTCCTACCTATCTTCAATACCCTGCCCGGGCTCCTCAACCAACTTCCAAACCCTCAATCATCATGTCTTCCCATATTGTTCTTTGAGAGTTCTCAAAAAAACCGCATTAAAGCCTTGCATAGTTCACAACTTGTAGTCTCTTCAATATTCGCCATACATTTTCTATGGAAAAATAAATTCCGCCATTTTGAATTTTTTTTCAATTCATCAAGTAGACCTTTGGATCCTCATCATCTTTTGCGAAGAAACCACTCTTCCATCTTTTATACCCTCCGAGATGGAGACCGACGAAATTTGTATGGCGGCCATCTTTTTTTCGCCATTTTGAATTTTTTTTCAGCTGACTGCCAATTGGATGACGTTTCAAGTGACATTTGCTCGAGCACCCCCCACCTATCTTCAATACCTTAAGCGTGCCTGTCGCTCGTCTCTGAAATCCTCAATCATCAGCTCTCTCCATATTTTTCCTCTTAATGAATTTTTGTCCTCTATACGAAACCATTTGTGAAAAAAAAATTTTTCATACAAAATTTTACAGGAGAGGCGATGAATGAGTCAGTGAATCAGAACGAACAGCTATATATATATTAACTAGTATGGCGCGTGGGTGCGCGGCCCGCTAAAGCGGACCGCGAGGTTTCGGTTTTGGGTATTTTGGTTTGAACAGCCTCCACCTATCTCTCCCATATTCCTAACCCTCGATCATTATCACTCTCCATATTTTTTCTCCGAATCATTTGTCAGAATGAGAGTTCTTCCATAAAAACAGATTTTGAAAAGGAACTGTATCAAAGTCTTGCATAGTTCCCATTTTGTATTCTCTTCAACATTCGCCATATATTTTGTATGGAAAAATAAATTTCGCCATCTTGTTTTTTTCTGTTCATCAAGTAAACCACGTCTTGATCATCTTTTGCCAAAAAACCACTCTTCCATCTTTTATACTCAGTGAGATAGACACCGACGAAATTTGTATGGCCACTATCTTGAATCCGCCATTTAGGATTTTTTTCAGCTCACTGCCAATTGGATGAGGTTTCGAGTGACTTTTGTTTGAGCACCTTACACCTATATTCAATACCCTGGCTGTGCTCGTCACCCGCCTCTGAAATCTTCAATCATCAGCTCTCTCCATATTTTTTCTCCACATAAATTTTTGTCTTCTATACGAAACCATCAATGAAAAAAATTATTTGTGTGGAAAAATGAATTCCGCCATCTTGTTTTTTTCTGTTCATCAAGTAGATCTTTAGGTCTTGATCATCTTTTTCCCAGAAACCACTCTTCCATCTTTTATGCTTGGTGAGATAGACTCTGACGAAATTTGTATAGCCGCCATCTTGAATCCGCCATTTTGTTTTTTTTTCAGCTCAGTGCCAATTGGATGAGGTTTTGAGTAATTTTTGTTTGAGCACCTCCCATATATCTAACATACCCTGCCCGGGCTCCTCATCCATCTTCCAAACCCTCAATCATCATGTCTTTCCATATTTTTCTTTGAGAGTTCTCCAAAGAATCGCATCAAAGCCTTGCATAGTTTACAACTTGTAGTCTCTTCAATATTCGCCATACATTTTCTATGGAAAAATAAATTCCGCCATTTTGATTTTTTTTTCAATTCATCAAGTAGACCTTTGGATCCTCATCATCTTTTGCGAAGAAACCACTCTTCCATCTTTTATACCCTCCGAGATGGAGACCGATGAAATTTGTATGGCGGCCATCTTTTTTTCGCCATTTTGAATTTTTTTTCAGCTAACTGCCAATTGGATGACGTTTCGAGTGACATTTGTTCGAGCACCCCCCACCTATCTTCAATACCTTAAGCGTGCTGCTCACCTGTCTCCGAAATCCTCAATCATCAGCTCTCTCCATATTTTTGTTCCGAATGAATTTTTGTCCTCTATACGAAACCATTAATAAAAAAAAAATTTTTCATACAAAATTTTACAGGAGGGGTGATCAATCAGTCAGTGAATCAGCACGAGCAGCTATATATATATTAACTAGTAGGGCGCGTGGGTGCGCGGCCCGCAAGCGGACCGCGAGGTTTCGCTTTCGGGTATTTTGGTTTGAGCAGCCTCCACCTATTTTTCCCCTATTCCTAATCCTCGATCATTATCACTCTCCATATTTTTTCTTCGAATCATTCTGCTCATCAAGTAGAACTTAAGGTCTTAATCATCTTTTGGCAAAAACCACTCTTCCATCTTTTATACTTGGTGAGATAGACACCGACGAAATTTGTATAGCCGCCATCTTGAATCCGCCATTTTGTTTTTTTTTTTTCAGCTCAGTGCTAATTGGATGAGGTTTTGAGTAATTTTTGTTTGAGCACCTCCCATCTATCTGCCATACCCTGCCCGGGCTCCTCAACCATCTTCCAAACCCTCAATCATCATGTCTTCCCATATTTTTCATTGAGAGTTCTCCAAAGAACCGCATCAAAGCCTTGCATAGTTTACAACTTGTAGTCTCTTCAATATTCGCCATACATTTTCTTTGGAAAAATAAATTCCGCCATTTTGATTTTTTTTTCTACTCATCGAGTAGACCTTTGGCTCCTGATCATCTTTTCCGAAGAAATCACTCTTCCATCTTTTATATCCTCCGAGATGGACACGGACAAAATTTGTATGGCGGCCATCTTTTTCTCGCCATTTTGTATTTTTTTTCGGCTCACTGCCAATTGGATGACGTTTTGAGTGACATTTGCTCGAGCACCTCCCACCTATCTTCAATACCTTAAGCGTGCTCTTCACCCGTCTCCCAAATCCTCAATCATCAGCTCTCTCCATATTTTTGTTCCGAATGAATTTTTGTCCTCTATACGAAACCATTAATGAAAAAAAAATTTTTCATACAAAATTTTACAGGAGGGGTGATCAATCAGTCAGTGAATCAGCACGAGCAGCTATATATATATTAATGGGCAAAATGCTTACAAGCAGACATGCCAAGCCCACTGACTTCACTCACAATCACAAATTATAGGTATAGTCTGTTCGCTTTCTTACGGTCGCCTTTTGTGTCTCGCCGCCCCCGCCGCGCGGTGTTTTGCCAAAGGTACCGCCACACGAGTAGATATAATATCTACTCGTGTGGTACCGCCGTGACTTCAAAGCATGCCGCGCGGGCTGTACAGGCACAAGGGGTTTTGGCGTTTTATACCTACTCATATTTTTTTACTAGCTTTTGCCCGCGGCTTCGCCCGCGTGAATTTCGGTTTTTCACAAATCCTGAGGGATAAGTAGATTTCTGGTCCACCCGCCCCCCGCCGCGCGGCGGCGTACCGCGGTATCGCGTACGGCGGGCGCAGGGCGCAGGGGCGCGGCGCGGCGCGGCGGCGCGGGGAGTTCCGTGCAGCGCGAGCGTCACGTCGGCCGTAAAATACCTATCAGGGCGTTTTTTAACATAGGTACTTACTAGTGTTGTTACGAATATTTGCATCCGCATCCGCAAATGCGGAATATTCGGATTAATTCAGACATCTGCATCCGCATTCACGTCCGCATCAATCAATGCGGAGTTTTTACGGATGCAGATTCACATCAACAAAGATTTTTTATTATGAAACTTGAAGCTTTAAATTTTGTTGTGTCATAAGTAAAATAAACTTGTGTGATTTTATTCTAGAAATATGATTACATAAATAAAAAGTTAATTTTAAATTGATTTCCATTTATTTATGCACTTAAAATTTAAATAATTGTATTTTTTTAATCCCAAAATCCGCATCCGTATCAAATCCGCATCCGCGGATGTGAACTTCTAATAATCCGCATCCGCATCTGCATCCGCGGATGTCTAAATTTTTGCATCCGTAACAACCCTGGTACTTACCGATTTCAACACAACTCCTTTTTTGAAAGTCGGTTAAAAAGTAGCCTATGTTACTCCTTGGTTAATTCTCTACTTGTCTGTGAAAGTCCCGTCAAAATCGATTCAGCCGTTCCGAAGATTAGCCCGTTCAAACAGACAGACAGACAGACAAAAATTTTAAAAACGTGTGATTCGGTTATGGTATCGTTCAAATAACCATATGAGCTTAATATGTGGTAGTTATTTCGAAATTACAGACAGACACTTCAATTTTATTTATTAGTATAGATTAAAATTCTCTTTCCTTTTTATATTTTTTTATATTCGTATTTTATTACAATATAACCATAAACAGAAAATATAATATTATCATGAACACGGGTCTTCTCTCAGACTGTCAGAATAGAAAAAAAATTACAAACAGAAAAAAATAATAAAAATAAAAGAAGAATACTAAGAGCACCTGCGCCTGTACCGACACTATGTTACCGAACGGACTATAGATTGTAAGTGAAGTTACCAAGAGTAAAATAAGCGTTAAAACAGGGTTATAAGCTGAATTACATACTAACATTGGATTCCATTGATGTCGTAAGTAAGCTGTTTCCATGCGAAAACTTCCCGGAATTTTCCGAGTCGCCTCTCCTGTTGATTAGTTCTCGCTGCCAGCAGTATGAGAGCGAAGGTGAGAACCAATTTCTTCATTGTTTCTGTTTATCTGAAATGGTTTTAGTGACTAACTGAAAATAATACTTAGTAAATGATTTCATCGCCTAACTTTCAAGACTAACTAACTAGTCAATAGTGAGGAATTGTTACGGTGCGCAAGTGCGTGGGCAAACACTGATGCACTTTCTATTCCCTCACTCTCGTAGTCACTGATGCACTCTCTATTCCCTCACTCTCGTAGTCCGACGGGGCGCCACTGCGACACGACCGCAGAGAGATCAGGCGCGAGACCGACGGCTTTACGTGCTCTCCGAGGCACGGAGGTGTATCTAATCGCTGACTAAGTGACTACCAACTCCGGACTGGCACTGAGTATTTCTTGATAATATAAAATCCAATGCCTAACCAAAGAGCCCGCCTCGAGAATCGAACCCAGCACCTCGTGATCCGCAGTCGAACATGCTAACCGCTAAACCAACGAGGCACGCCGCCGTTAAAGTAATTATAAAGATGGAACCAGTCTTAGGCTTGAACTATTTATGCAAATTTTTAAGTGTAGCTAAGTAGGCAGTTATATATAATATTCCGAATTCACAGGCATTTTAGTTATAATAGTTACCTAATTTATTATGATTATTATTTGAAGGATTGTCTAACCGAAACGGACGCTTTTTCAAATCTTTATTCGTTTGTCTGTTTATCGAGTCTAAATCTACGGAAAGGCTGATTTTGTAGGGAACTTTCAGGTATAAAATATTTAATCCGCCATTTAGTAGCGGCGGCCAACAACAACTCTCGACTAATTCACCTTTTAAACAAAAAAAACCGCATTCAAATCGGTCCACCCGTTTGAGCGCCACAGGGGAACAGACAGACACACACACACATACACACACACAGACACGTCAAACTTATAACACCCCGTCGTTTTTGCGTCGGGGGTTAGAAAACAACGCCATAAGTCTAGAACAATCGGTAAGTCCCCAAATAAACCCAGTGGGCGCCTCCTAATTGTTAGACCAAACCGCGCACCACTGGGCTTGTACATACAATTTGGCATCGGAAAAAACCTAAACAAGCATACTTACCTATTTAATATTGGCACGAAAATCAAAAACCCGAGTGCGTAAGACCGCATTCACACGGGGCCCTACATTGGTGATTTTTCAAATAAATATACCTATATTCGTAATCACCTTTTCAAGCCCTTTAATTTGATACCCCACTCGATGACTTTTGAGAAAAAAAAATTTTGAACCCCACATTATGGCATCCAAAATCCCCCATTTTGAATTTTTCAAATTTTTGTGTTCTCGGTGACACTCGCGATGGCATGGCGTATCTGGTGACATGGTTTTACTCGTATAAAAAGTAGCCTAGATCACTCAATGTACAATCTTCTATCTGCCTGTGAAAGTCCCGTCAGAATCAGTCCAGCCGCTCCGAAGATTAGACCGTACAAATCGACAGACAGACAAACAAAAATTTTAATGCGTGTATTTGAGATTTGCTATCCTTCAAATAATCATATAAATACATGACCTTGTACGGAGGCATTTATTTCGAAATCACAGACAAACACTATAATTTTGTTTGTTTGCATATATGCAATAGCCGAGAGTCACGGATACCAGCCTTGTTTGCACAAGTTTACAAGTTCGAATCCATAATGCATAATAAATAATAATTATTATCTATATTTTTATGAGGGGAAATATATTTTAGAAAATTAACAAAACCTTTTTAAATTAAAATAAAAAATCTTACCAAATTAAAGAAACACAAGTTACACACCTGTTAGTTCTATTTGTAATTTTTTTAAATATTTTTCTATTTATTGGTCAGTAAAACTGTATGGGCACTTTAAATATATTTTTTTAATTTAAAATAAAAAAATATATCAAATTAACGAAACACAAATTACACACCTGTTGATTCTGCATTTAAATTAAAAAATAAATCTGTTTATTGGTCAGCGAAACTGTATGAGCACATTTTTTTAATTTAAAATTAAAAAAAAAATCTTACCAAGTTAATGAAACACAAATTAACTACACCGGTTTGTTCTATTTTTAAAAGTAGATATTTTGTTCTGTTTAGAGATAAAACTGTATGGGCACTTAATTTTTTTTTACATAAATTAATTAACTAAGAAATATACCACGACGTATCGAGTATATTAGATGAATAATTTTATCTCTGTCACATCTTTCAAGATCTACGGCGAGACTAAAACTAAACACATCTTAAGTTAGTGACAAGCCAGATGACTGAGTAGGTAAAATAAAACTATGTGCAACTATGTACATAGTAGCTACTTATTTACGTATTTCGCAAAATACATAAGGTAGGAACACCGGTTTCCGGACACGCACCTGTTATCGTCCACCGAGCGGATCACTCTTAAGAAACGCTTAAAAATAGAAACATTATAAGACTTACATAAAAATAATGCATCTCTATGCCAACTTGAATGTCTTATCAAGACACAGAGAAAGAAAAAAGTCTATTTCACTTAAGTTTCTTTGAAAACAAAGCGATCGAATTTTGAGTATGCAATTAAGGAATGAAAATGAGCCGTGTGGAGCAAAAAAATTAGTGGCATGCTTCAACTATCGCGGGAAGTTATTAATTATTTTACTATAAGATTTAGTTTGATTCTTCTTTGTAGCACTTACTTATGTTTCATAAAATACTGTGAACGTGTTTTTTTACTTTTGATTACATTAGAATACAAATAAAAGGGGTGGACGACAACTAGTTCACTATTTTCTTAAGAAAACCTGTTATCGTCCGGGCGGTCAAACACAGGTTTAGCGTCCTAATTTTAGGTAGTCTTGTTATCAATCGAGGTGTGCACAAAATTGGAATTAAGTTTATTAATTCGAATCCTATACACATACACTAGTTAGTGACTAGTCTTCGTCCACTTTTTTCTCATTGTATATAAAACTATGAGTCTTCAAAATCACGCGTGGACGATATCTAAATTTGCACTGAATAAATATTCTAAGTTTCGACCACCAAGCTATTATTTGAAAATAAATAGATTTAGTAAAAATATAAATAATTAAACTTGTTTGACAAAAGAATTACCTTATATTTTATGTGTTTCTCCTTGGAACTTTGATATATTTATAAGTTAAGATAATATTGTCGATCATTATAATTTGTGGACAAAATTTAAAATAGAGAATCTGAAGTGCACCGGTTATCCGTCCACCTATATTTTAAACTGTATGAAAAACATATATTTTTTAATATTATGTTATTATTTAGGCGAATTTTGATTATTACTCATATCTATAATTTATTTATTATTCATCTACAAGTTAGTCCTTGACTGCGATCTCATCTGATGTTAAGTGACGATGCAGTCTAAGATGGATGCGGGATAACCTGAAAGAGGTACAGCAGAATCCGTACCCTTAAACGCTAATGACTTGGAAGTAAGGCATACTAGACTAGAGACAATTTTGAAATTATTAAATTGAATTTACCAAATTGGTCTGCCGAGAATCAAGTAGAGGACCTTCCACTAATAAGACTTACCCCTGCGCCATGCCAGGGAGGCTGCCAAATGATATGTACCTACTTTTATATAATGTAAGTGCGATGTGGTAAAAGACGATGCAAGATAGATAGGCGCAAAGTTGGTAAAGATATTATGTCATATTGTAGACTCTATAAACCGCGTTAACAAGGCAATAGTTTTTTTATCTGTTTTATTTTAAAACAAGCAGTTGACCGCTATTGCGTATGCGTAGAAAGACCACCACTTTGTATAAAGTTCTTTATCACCCTGTGAAAGTTCTGTCAAAATAGGTTCAGCTGTTTTGAAAAGTAAGTATGTACATATTACGAATAGACGAAAAATAGAAAAAAAAATTTTATAAACGGTTATGTGGATTTTTAATAATGTATAAGTTAACATAAGTTCACTAATAAAAACCCATATATTTCGAAAAGACGGACAGGAAGTTAATTTTAATTGGTATAGATATTAAATACATATTAAAGTGGTGTTAATATTACATATTCAATTACTTACTACATACTTTTACATACATACTTTTTCATAGTAAATTTCTCATAGAAATCAGTGGACGGATAACAGGTACAAGGGTGGACGATAACTAGATTTAGTGGACGATAACCGGTGAAATCGGCATTTTCAGCTTTTTATTAGGATTTAAAAAAAAACTAGTTATCTGACTAAAAAAATACTAACATGCAATGAAAATAGACTATACTAGAAGTATATTTTAACAAGTTTTTGTTTAATTTTTTTTATAGAACATATATTTTCACCCTCTCAAACTCAGTAACTCCACTAAATGGACGATAACCGGTAAGAAAACCCTATATGTCTTACGTCGGTATATATACTGACGTAAGTTTTTACAGCGAAAAATTAATTTATACTTACTCTAGCGGCACGCTATGATGGCCGGTTTGACGTTTGTCCGCTCATGAAGTTCCGTATTAATTGATAACGACTTTGAAGGAAATAATTGTATTACTTAATTGACGATAGTGATGTGCAGAGATTCATAAATTTTATCGAATGTAGTTTTAGGTTTAGGACTCAAAATTTATTTATTAAATTGATTTCTTAAATGTATACAAGTGTAGAAAAATCAGTTTGCACCATTTAAGGGGTGAATGTACTTGTGAATATGAACAATTTTCACTATGTGGACAAACCTCTGAAATCGCAAAAAAATATCAATAAATTTTTAAAAATGGAATCTAATACGATCGTCACATAGGATCGCTGGCTAGCACAACTACTACCTCCGGCAAACTCGCGTCAATGCTCAATGCAAAACAAAGCAGTTTCGAATTGACGTTGCTTCGAAAAGTATAAACTGTCAGTGCAATGCGATTGTGATATAGTTTTGACCTGGCTTTGGATTTCAAATATTGATACTGCATTACTGTTGACCCTTGCTCGTTAATTTGGACTCTGTTCAAGCCCTTTGTTGTGGATTTCGTCGATATGACCGAACGTACGCAGAGAACTGTTCTAAATAGTCAGACACGTGAGTTCGTAATACGCCTTCGTAACTATTTCGATCGTGAAGCTCAAAATGGAGGGCCAATTTTACCTATAACGTCAGTGGTTGAACGCGTAGCTGATGCGCTTAATATTGGACAACGAACTGTTAGACGGATAACTAAAAAAAAATATGGCGAGACTGGCACAGAAGAAAATAAACTTCACACACCAAAAAAGAGAAAACGAGCAAAACCAGTCGTAGGCATCGATAGCTTTGATGCCGATGCTATCCGAAGACATGTTTACGGCTACTATTTACAGAAGGAGTATCCAACAAGAAAAAAGTTGGTGCATTCACTGAAGGAAGCTGGATTATTCTTCGGTGGGGAAAGTTCTTTAACGAAGATTTTGAAGACCATTGGATTTCGATACAAAAAATGTAACAAACGCAAAATATTGCGTTGCGATGCGATGCGATGGCAAGGTATACTTTTTTACGGCAAGTGAAAGAAATCAAAAATTGGCAAAATGTTGTGTTCTTGGATGAAACATGGCTTAATGCTAACCATACTGTAGGCCGTTCTTGGAACGATGACACAGCAGCATCTACTTCCAAAGTTCCTGTAGGAAAAGGATCGCGACTTATAATTTGTCACGCCGGAACCATCAACGGGTTTGTCGAAGGTTCTCTCATGGCTTTTGCGTCAAAAACCACTGGAGACTATCATGAAGACATGAATGGAGAAAAGTTTACTGAATGGTTTACCTCAATGTTGTGTAGCCTCCCTGAACCATCTATTATAATAATAATAATAATAATAATAGTCATTTATATTATTATAATTATGGACAACGCCCCATACCACTCGATGCAAATTGACAAGCCACCTGCCCAATCCCAAAAGAAAGCTGATATCGTCGCATGGCTTCGTAAAAATGGCGTAGATGCAAACATGAATATGTTAAAAGCGGAATTAGTACGTCTTTTAAAAGAAAACAAACCAACCAAGATCCGATACGTCATTGACGAAATAGCATTAGAACATGGGCACAGAGTTATACGGTTACCGCCTTACCATTGTGAGTATAATGCGATTGAGTTGGTGTGGGCTCAAATTAAGGGATATGCTGCAAGACACAATACAGAACCCCCATTTACCACAAAAAAAATGCTAAAATTATTAGAAGAAGCTTGTGAACATGTGACTAAAGGAGACTGGGAAAAGGTTGTGAATAGAACTGTTAAATTAATAAGGGAAGATTATGAAAGAGATGTGAAAATAGATAATATTATAGAAAACGAACATATAATTATTAATGTATGTGATGATAGCAGTGACGACAGTGAAAATAGTAGTATGGACGAATCTGATTAATTATGGCCTTTTGTGGCACCTTTTTTGGTATCTTTTGTATTCATATGTTTCTTGTGTGCATATAAAGTATGTATATTCATTTTCGTTCAAATATTCAGTTCGTTCAAATAAATTAAATAAACATATACATTTTTGTTTTATTAAACCTATTTAATCAGGTACAAAAACAAAACTTAATTGTTTTTTGTTCGAGAATAAATTGACATTCCACATCACTATTGTAATGTGTCAAACCGGCCATCATAGCGTGCCGCTAGTGTAGGTACTTTTTTATGGCATCACTAGGTACCTTCCTACTTAACTGATATTATAAATGCGAAAGTGAGTTTGTTTGTTTGTTTGTTACGCTTTCACGCTTTTCATCTATTTTGATGAAATTTGGTACAGAGATAGATTAGACTTTGGAGAAGGACATGGCTACTTTTTATCCCGGAAATTCATAGAGTTCCCAAGGGACTACTTACCTGCGGAATTCTTTGATTTTCTGGGATAAAAGTGGCCTGTGTCTATCTCGAAAATATTAAAAACTATCACTGAGCCCGTCAAGATCCGTTCAGCGGCTGATTTTTTCAAAAAACTCGCTGGAACTTTTAGGTTTTCCCGGATAAAAAGTAGCTTGGGTGCATCGCTAAGATACAAGACGACAAGCTATAATAATAATCTTCTCAGGCGAACTTCGGCCATGGCGATCTAATCTCATCTCAATCTCGACCGTAACGGGACTAGCCGACATAGGAGATATTATAGTGCACGAACAGCCGAAAATCGAATCTGCGGCTATTTTCTGCTAACCGTGCTAAGTAGAGGCGGTTCTCTAGTGCATAATAGGTAAAATAAGACTCGTATTAACTCAAAAATAATTATTTCATTAATTACTTAATTAATTGTTTTTATTTTCATACATGAAAAGTTACATTTTTTATTCATTGTTCACACGGGGTGTTCCGAATTAGATCTTGAACTTTTCCCCTGAAAAAAAAAAAATTAGACATAAGTACATAATATTTAAGGATTTAGAGTACCGGTACGATGCCGCGTAGAAACGCGAAGGTTTAGTAAAAACTTCCATAGTTACCTTCCAGCCCGCTCCCATTTTAGACTGCAATGAAATCACTGTTTTCACACAGTAAAGCAGCAATGTATATCGAACTTATTCGGTGCCTATCATTTACTGGTGATAACTAAGTTAGACTAATAGCCCTACAGCGTAGTACTATTATATATTCTGTGCCTACAGCTCAATCAAGGGCTAACTTGTAGATTAATAAAAAAGCGTGTTTGTATAGAGATTAAGTAATCTAGGGTCCAGACCCGTAGTAGGTTTTAAATATCAATGACTAGCGGTCCGCCCCGGCTTCGCCCATGGTACATAATATATAGCCTATAGTACTCACGGATCACGTACATATCCAACGGTGAAAGAATTTTTGAAATCGGTCCAGTAGTTCCTGAGATTAGCGCGTTCAAACAAACAAACTCTTCCGCTTTATTATATTACTAGCTTATGCCCGCGGCTTCGCCCGCGTGAATTTCGGTTTTTCACAAATCCTGAGGGAATCGTGGATTTCTGGTTCCCGTTCCCGCTCCCTTTTCCAACCTTTTTACTTACTTTCAAGGTAGTTTGCTATATTGATCTACCAACCCGTGGAACTGTGGATTTTTCCAGGATAAAAAATAGCCTATGTTTTCAGTCAGGGCATTATCTATCTCCATTGAAAATTTCAGCTAGATCTGTTCAGTAGTTGCGACGTTATAGAGTAACAAACATCCAAACATCCAAACATCTAAACATCCAAATATCCACACTTTCACATTTAGATAATTATTTAATAATTAAATAGCTTTAAATTATTTATTTATTTATATAGTTATTTTTTTTATTGATTTAGTTATTAATTTAGTATTTATTTAATTCGGCCACCAGAAGGCGCAGCTGTCGTATCGAGATTGCACGTCCGTTGCGTCCGTTGCGCGGCCGTCAGAGGTCATTGCAATCGCTTCGAGTTTCCAGTTCCGGCCGCAAGAGGGCGCTGTGATCATTTCGAGTTTCCAGAACCGGCTGCAAGAGAGCGCTGCGATTGTTTTTTGTTTCGGCCTGCATTCGCAAGAGGGCACTGCAGTCGTTTAGAGTTTCTGACTTCGGCCGCAAGAGTTTTGGCCACAAGAGGGCGCTGCGTTCGCTTCGAGTTTCCGACTTAGGCTGCTAGAGGGCGCTGCGATCTTTTTTAGTTCCAGCTTTAGCCGCTACAGGGCGCTGCGATAGTTTTTAGTTTCTAGTTTTGGCTGCTAGAGGCCACTGCAATCGCTTCAAGTTTCCGACTTAGGCTGCTAGATGGCGCTGCGATCGTTTTTTCTTTAATTTCGAGTGATGGCCGCCAGAGGGCGCTGCGATCGTTTTCAATTTCCAGTTTTGGCCACAAGAGGGCGCTGCAATCGTTTTTAGTTTCCAGTTTTGGCTGCTAGAGGGCACTGCTATTGCTCCAAGTTTCCGGTTTAGGCCGCCAGAGGGCGCTGCGATCGTTTTTGTTTCCAGTTTTGCCTGCTAGAGGGCGCTGCTATTGCTTCAAGTTTCCGGCTTAGGCCGCAAGATGGCGCTGTGATCGCTTCAAGTTAGGCCGCCAGAGGGCGCTGCGATCGTTTTTAGTTTCCAGTTTTGGTCGCTAGAGGGCGCTGCAATAGTTTTTTTAGTTTCCAGTTTTGGCTGCTAGAGGGTGCTGCTATTGCTTCAAGTTTCTGGCTTAGGCCGCCATGGGGCGCTGTGATAGTTTTTAGTTTCCATTTTTGGCCACCAGAGGGCGCTGTGATCGTTTTTAGTTCCTATTAAAACTTTCATCCCCTATTTTACCACCCTTAAAAGAAGATTTTTCAAAATAAAATATACAGTTTCATTATTTAAAACTCATAACTAAATGCTGATTTTCAGGTCTGTAACTTCAAAAACATAGGACTTTCATAAAAACTTTCATCCCCTATTTTACCACCCTTAAGGGGGGAGATTTTCCAGAATAACTTATACAGGTTTTTATCATTTAACAATTATAATCTAAATGCCAATTTTCATATCTGTAACTTCAAAAACATAACCTTCCTACCCCTATTTTACCCCCTTTTTCATGAAATATTTTCTAGGCTGATATCTAAGCCCTAGAATTAACCTACTTACCAAATTTCAAGTTGATAATAGCAAAATTATAATTAAAACTTCCAATTAAAACTTTCATCCCCTATTTTACCACCCTTTAGGGAAGATTTTTCAAAATAAAATATACAGAGTTTTATTATTTAAAACTAATAATCTAAATGCCGATTTTCAGGTCTGTAACTTTAAAAACATAGGACTTTCATACAAACTTTCTACCCCCATTTTACCCCCTTAGGGGAGGATTTTAGGTATACTAAATAGCCTATAACCTGCCCCAAAAGTTGGACTACCGAATGCAAAAAGAATTTTTCAAATCCGATAGGTACTTCCAGAGATTAGCGCGTTCAAACAAACAAACAAACAAACAAACAAACAAACAAACTCTTCCGCTTTATTATATTAGTACAGAGTATAGATAGTATAGATATTAGGTATTTAGATATAAGTATGTACATACCTGTGTATGTAGAAGTTAACTTCGCTAGTGTTGAGCTTCGAAAAGACGAATTTCGGCATTTGGTTCACGAGGACCCACACGTCGTCACCTTTCACCTTCAGATCTGAAACAAAACACGAAATTACAACGTTCTTCTGACCGGATTTCGGCCACGGCGGGCTATCTCAACCGAGGTGGAGACTAGTCAACTGCCGAGGAGATAATTAATAGTGCACAAGTGTGTGAGCTATTCCTTCTGTAAGGTTTGTATTTACTTAATGAAACACTGGATGATTTCAGATTAATTATATTGGTCATTAATAACACAGTTACATACAAACCTTACATGGTGTCAGAAGTAGTAGAAGACCTAAATAATGTCGGAGGACGAAAATATTAACTCAAAACCAAGAAGAAGGCCAGAAACAAATTCAAGTAAGTCCAACACTACACTTAACATGTCGTTGCCGGTGGCCATGTCAATTGCACCTATAGACTTACCTAACATCCAACAATATGCCCCTTGAATGGAAAAAGTGGCTGACGAAACTAAAGGTATATTTAAGGGCGAATGACTTAGAGACGGAAAGCGACAGCAGAAAAGTTGCTATCCTGCTACAATTTCTGGGGTCAGAGGCACTCGAAATCTTTTATTCGTTTGACATAGATATAGACGCTGTTACTTTCGACGAACTTTGCAACAAATTCACTACCTACTTTACTCCAAAAATAAATGTAACCGTCGAAAGACATACGCTTTTCAATCGCAAACAGGCTCCAGACGAAAGCATTGATGCATACGTCACAGATATTAAAAATATCAGTCATTCATGTGAATTTGGAACATTAAGAGAAGATTTGTTAAGAGATATATTCAGTTGGAATTGCAACAATGCGTACTACAAAGAAAGAATCTTAATCGAACGACCAAAAACTCTAGAGGAAGCAAACAAAAGCCTTGGAAGACTCATCGCTTCACTTCGTTGGTAGGGTCTCAAGGTCTCCAACCCGCCGCGAAGCGTCTAGCTCCAGACATAGTCACATACAGCAGGGCAAGACCAACACAGTTAGACACAGAAGCACGTCAAGGCAGAGTCAGAGGTCATCATCCATGTCAAGATCAAGAAACACATGTGGTAGGTGTGGTCAAGTGCACCGAGTTAAGTGTCCAGCACAAGGAATCCAGTGTTTCATTAAGTAAATACAAACCTTACACCTTCACAGTCCCATGGGCCGCTAATGCGACACGACAAGAGAGGGATCAGGCGCAAGACCGACGGCTTTACGTGCTCTCCGAAGCACGGGGGTGTGTCTAACACCACCAGTTTCAAAACTCCGGGTCGCTACTGAGGATTTCTCAACTGAAAAACTGAATAAACTTTTTACTGGCCAAACCTGGGAATTGAACCTCATTCACACCCAACCAGAATAGATAGATAGAATAGCTCAGAATAGCTACATATTCCTCATGAAATAAAAAGTTAGAGGATCGGAATTTCTAAATGTTTAGCGAGCCAAAGAGTTCACTTTTCTACTTTTCAATGCCAATAATGCGCAGTGTTTTAAATTCAAAACACTTTTCTTTTCAAAACTGAATGAGCTTCATTTTTGACTTTTGTTGCAAAAAGTCATTTTTGACTTTTGCTCACTGGTTTTAAGCAGCAAAGGCGCCGTTTTCAAGCTGGTGAGATGAAATTATAAAAATAGACGATCTGTACATAGTAGATACCTGAGATATAGACCAGTTTGGTATGGTCCTGCACTGCAACACCTATGTTCTCGGGCGCCATTTCGGTGTCGACGCGCCAGCACAAGATGGCGTCTTGCGCGGGGTTCGCAAACAACAAAGTCTTCGTAGGCGCGTGGTACCCGTGGGAACCGCTCTGAGTTTTTGTACCTCGCGTTCCTACTACCTACAACAAGAAAGATAACTTTTTATTACTTACCAGCCTTAAGTCGCGGACATCAGTCCGCGACTTCGTCCGCGTGGATTATCCGGGATAAAATGTAGCCTACTGCCTATGTCGTTCTCCAACGTCTAGTCTATCTCCGTACCTTTCCTCAAAATTGGTTCAGTAGTTTAGGCGTGAAAGTGAAACTAACAAACTTATCATAAGTTATTTCTTTCTTACTTTCGCATTAGGAAGTATAGGGATTAATTTTTTTTTTGCGCATTCATACAATCAAACTTCAAACTCCATCAAGAGCACTCAATTATAAATTGGGACATTACAAACGTGCTAACTGAGTCATAAATGATAACGATCATACAGGGTTGTGAGTGCTCTCCCTTGCTCTTTATATGTGTGTGTGTGTGTGTGTGTGTGTGTGTGTGTGTGTGTCTGTTTCCCTGTAGCGCTCAAACGGGTGGACCGATTTGAATGCGGTTTTTTTTGTTTGAAAGGTGAATTAGCCGAGAGTGTTGTTAGCTATGTTTCATGACAAACAATCCAAGATGGCCGCTGCTACAAAATGGCGGATTACATATTTTTCACAACTCCCTTGATATGGGTATCAAATGAAAGGGCTTGACTAGTAGAATAGCACTATGCAAATCCAAGATGGTTGCCGCCATAAAATGGTGTTTTTTTAATTTATACTTGTTTATTGCTACACCCAACACCACAGAATTAGGTTCCAGTTCTATAAGGTCTGTACTTAGGGTCTGTAACTGCGAGCGAGAAGTCCGATAATAGTAGTTTATGAAACGGTTGCATAATAGAGGTTATTAAAACACGAGTGTTAGTTTAAAAAACGAGCCGCAGGCGAGTTTTTTAATAGTATTACACGAGTGTTTTAATAACTAATTATGTAGAGTTTCATACACTACTTTATCTAAACTCATATCTTAAAATCCAAACCATAAAATCTTGGTAATATTTGTCGTGAGTTTTCTTTGATTTTGCTGGCAAAAGATTGTTGGTCGGTGGTCAGGTGGAGTTAAATTCTCTTCAGTATCACTGCTAGACATTTTTCCGCACAATAAAAACCATGTCTTGTAAAGTTTTGAGTAACAAATAAAAAATTTAAATATTATAACTAGCGTATGGCGCCAAAATTCAGTTGTTACCATAGAGATTCTTCTTCTTTTTCGGTTTGTCCCTTTCGGGACAGGCCAAGATCGTTGACCATACAGCCTGGGTTACCATAGAGAAATTAATAGTAGTAGAGGAGTCCTAATGTCCTATAGAAATTAGTGGATCGGAAAATAGCTCAAGCTTATCAAAAATTTAATTTTTAATAGTTATTAATTTTTAGTAGTTATTTTTAGTAGTTACTTAATTTTAAGTAAACTTAATTTTTAGTAGTTACTCTTCTGCAATTTAACACAATTCACAATGTTTAACGCGTTTGTACAGTTACACACATCTACTGTAAGGAGGTCGCACGAATTTCCCGCCATGGCTCAAAAATACCAGAACCCAGTTCGCCTGTACTATAATGTAGAAAAAATTATTTTATAACATTACTTTGCAATAATTTCCTAACAAAGTAGTGTTATAATGAATTTTTTTAATTTTTTTTTTAAATATTATAGATGTATGTGAATAAAGTAGTCCAATATATGACACATTTTGATTTCATATTCGGGATTTTAAGATATGAGAGTAGATAAAAATGATTTATGACTTCATTCGCACGTTTGTAATGCCCCAACTATAGAGTCACTCTACAATTTAATTACCTTCACGTTGCTGCTAATGTCTCCGCTCTTGAGAAACTTGGTGTTGACAGAGAACTCTTGGTTGGAAACCATGGGATGGTAGTACGCTGTTCTCTCGCCGTGCGAGTTCGGTTCTGATAAGGCAACGCTGAACAGACCGTCTTTCCAATTGATCACGTAACCTGAAAGATAAATAATATAAGAGGCAGTACTACAGGCAGTACTTACAAAGTTATAGCCAGAGCCTTTTGTGAACTGATAAAATAAACAACAAAACTGATAGATGAAGAAATCGTAACGTAGAATGGCTGTTGCACTATAAAGAGGGTATCAATGTACGGGTTTTTAGGTTAACCAACCAAATACAGTTCTATATAATTTTTATGTTATAATGAAGTAGTTTATTGTTGTTATAAAGAGTTTACACTGTATCTGGCTTGTGGTAAGAGGGGAGAAGTTGAGGGGGGGAGGTGGATATGCCTCCGATCAGACCATCCCCCGACAGCTCCTGCAAGTGTTCTTCAACCCTATCAGCTCCTGCAGTCTATTCTAAAATACTTTACATATTGACCTGTCAGCGCTGATGATCAGCGTGACACTAAAACCAGCCTCATAGTGTTGGGTTCCATCCAGTTTGGACGATGGCGTTAAAACTCTTCTAAATATCACCAAATTCCATCCCCGGCATACATCTATAACTTTTCCGAGTTATGTGGCTTTTAAAAGCAACTAAATATCACTCGCTTTAACGGTGAAGGAAAACATCGTGAGGAAACCTGCACGCCTGAGGGTTCTCCATATTTTTGTCTAATGAAGTCTACCTAAGCGTGGTGGACTACGGCCTAAAACCCACACTCTGAGAGGAGACTCGTGCCTTGTAGTGGGCTGTTAAGGGGCCATCCATAAATTACGTCATTTTTTTACCACCAATGTCACAGCTGGTCAATTTGTGAGCCCCCCGCCCTAGTATGACGTCACATATTTTGCAATTTTACATCTAGACATTGAACTAAAACAGCAGTTCCGAATATTTTAAATTTTTTTTATAGTTTATATTTCGTTCAAATGTGACTCCCTCGGCCCACCCCCTTGTCACACAATGTCACAATTCGTTGACCCCTCTCCCCTCCTTAACGTGTGACGTTATTTATGGGTGGCCCCTAATGGGTTGATAATGATGATGATGAAATCTCACCAGCGACTGTGAAGTTCAGAGCTGCCTCGTCGTGCATGAAAGACGGGTGGTTGAGCCGCCAGCTGGTGTTGCTCTTCAGCGAGAACACCACCATGCCCTCTGTCGCCAGGTCGTTGATGTACGCGTGCGCGTCGTCACAGCTGTCCCTGCTCACATCCACTGTGATCGAGGTTAGACCTGGAAAATGTGTAAAATATTAAATAAGTTATATAGTTTAAAAAGAAACTGCCTTGTTGGTCTAGTGGTAAGCATATTCGACTGCAGATCACGAGGTCGCGGGTTCAATTCCTGGGTCTGGCAAATATAGTGTGTTCATGTCGCGTCGTATTGGCAGGCGTTTTTGTACGAGCTATATAAAAGTGTACCTATTATAGTTCAAGGGGGGCATTGTTTAATCATAAAAACAACGAACATCCACATAGGTAAGTCCATTCGTGGACATATACTTACTAATTTTATAAATGCGAAAGTAACTGTCTGTCTGTATGAACATCTAGCTTTTGCCCGCGGCTTCGCCCGCGTGAATTTCGGTTTTTCACAAATCCCGAGGGAATCGTGGTTCCCGTTCCCGCTCCCTTTTCCAACCTTTATACCTGCTTTCAAGGAAGTTTGCTATAGTAATCTAGGTAGATTTGAATTTTGAAAAAACCGAAATCTACAGCTACAGCTATAGGTATAGCTGTAGCTGTAGATTTCGGTTTTTTCAAAATTCTGCGGGAACTGTGGATTTTTCCAGGATACAAAGTAGCCTATGTGTTAAGTCAGAACATAATCTATCTCCATTCAAAATTTAAACCAAATCGAATCAGTAGTTGCGGCGTTATAGAGTAACAAACATACACTCATACACACTGACATACACACAAACTTTCGCCTTTATAATATTAGTGTGATTACGTTTTCACGCCTAAACCGCTGATCGGATTTTGATGAAATTTGGTACAAAGATAAATTAGATTATAGAGACGGATATAGGTACAGGCTATCGTTTGTCGCGAAAAAAGGCTTGAAGGGGTTGAAATAGGGGATGAAATCCAGCTGCTTACCACCAGGCGTTCTCTCGTTGACAAGATCTGAATCCTTCAGCTCGTATCTCAGGATCTGTCTGTCAGTCTTCAAGTCGTATACCACTATTGAGGGCTTTCTCACTTGTTTTCTATCTCCTGGAATGAAAAAATCGTGACACAATCGTGCTCAAAATTGACCTAGCAAAAATCAGGATTCTATTTTGTTTGGTCAAGTTAAGTTTTTTTTCTGGACACCATTCCTAAAGTATTGAAATGTTAAAAATTTGACCACTATCACTATCACTATTCACTACAAAATTTATAGAACAAAGTCCCCCGTCGCGTCTGTCTGTCTGTTCGCAATAAACTCAAAACTACTGCATCGATTTTCATCCGGTTTTCACCAATAGACAGAATGATTCAAGAGGAAGGTTCAAGTGTATAATTTGCTAAGGTTTTGTGTAAATTCGTTGAAATATGACCATAATACCAGTGGCGTAGCGTACCTTGGCGGGGTCCCGTATAAAAATTTGTTTGGGGGCCCTTATGAAAGGTAAAGATTTCTCACAAAAGAAAAAAAAAATGTTTGCATAAAATTAAAAGCAATATTTATTCATCATACTTATTTATCTGTCACTTTTTCAAAAATTTTTACAAACAATTCAAATTAAATATATACTCTCCTTGCCTTTTTTTCGGCAAACTGATTTATTAATTATTTTATTTTTGCTTACGCACGTTGGGGGCCCACGTGGCTTGGGGGCCCCGTATAATTGATACGGCAGATACGGCGGTAGCTACGCCCCTGCATAATACTTAGTTGTTGAAAATATGGGAAAAAGACAAGCCGCCTGGGAGCTTTCATCGCTGCCCAATCCCTTTGAGATATAACAAAATGGTGGAATAGTAGCGGGTAATTACTACCGCTAGTTGTTAGACATACGTCCCTAGGTATTACCAGATACCTGGTACTTCCAGTAACCCGGTGTCGACCATCCACAGTCTGCCGCACTCGTCTATCCTGGGCCGGTACACGGAGACCAGGTCCTGGCCGCCAGGGTAGGGCTGCAAGGCTGGCGACTTCCCCGGGCCAGACCAGACGTAGTTCAGGGTCGAGGGAATTCCTGAAATTTGGAAAACGATATTTTGGGATGTTTTATTAAAACTACTTTGTGTAAGTATAGCCTTTTATGCATACCCCCGATACAAAAGAGGGGTGTTATAAATTTAACCACTATGTGTGTGTGTCTGTCTGTGTGTCTGTATGTGGTACCGTAGCTCTACAATTGAACCGATTTGAATGCAGTTTTTTAATTTGAAAGCAAGTTTTTTAGCGATGGTTCTTCTTAGACATGTTTTTGCGTTGGGGGTTTTTTAATTTTTTAAATTTTCGGCCTCCTTTTCGGGGAGTTTGATCCCCGGCACGAACCTCTAACTTTTCGGAGTTATGTGCGTTTTAAGAAATTAAAATATCACTTGATTTAATGGTGAAGTAAAACATCGCGGCAAAACTGCATTCTTGAAAAATTTCTATAATACCTAATCTCGAAGGCGTATGAAGTCTACCAATGGCTAGCGTGGTAGACTACGGCCTAAACCCTTTCCAGTCTGAGAGGAGGCCCGTGTCCTATTAGTGGCCGGTAATGGGTTGATGATAGGGGGGGCCCTAGAGATATGAGAAAATATAAATATGCTATAGTTTGAAAAGAAAATTCAGATTTTTTTTAATATGTTGTTAGGACCACTACCAGTAGTCTCCAATTTTGCAGCACTTGAAAAATATGACTGGCCTATTTACACTTTTCGCATACTATGATATAATATCAGCGGCCCCCCCCCCCCCCCCCTTGGCCAGCGGCTGGCGACGCCCTTGCCTACTGGCACGTTGTTGTACTGGATGAAGTACCTACTTCTCGATGTCTTCCCGTGCTCTGTAGTGGGCTGGTAATGGGATGATGATGATGATAGATCGCAGCCTTATACACAGAAGATGCCTTACCATAGCGCCTTCTGGGTACAGTCACGAAGACCTTATCGCCCCACGCTTCTACACCCACTGGCACGTTGTTGTACTGGATGAAGTACTTCTCGATGTCTTCCCGTGCCCTGTAGTGGGCTGGTAATGGGATGATGATGATAGATCGCAGCCTGATACACAGAAGATGCCTTACCATAGCGCCTTCTGGGTACAGTCACGAAGACCTTATCGCCCCACGCTTCTACACCCACTGGCACGTTGTTGTACTGGATGAAGTACTTCTCGATGTCTTCCCGTGCCCTGTAGTGGGCTGGTATTGGGATGATGATGATAGATCGCAGCCTGATACACAGAAGATGCCTTACCATAGCGCCTTCTGGGTACAGTCACGAAGACCTTGTCGCCCCACGCTTCCACACCCACTGGCACGTTGTTGTACTGGATGAAGTACTTCTCGATGTCTTCCCGTGCCCTGTAGTGGGCTGGTAATGGGATGATGATGATAGATCGCAGCCTGATACACAGAAGATGCCTTACCATAGCGCCTTCTGGGTACAGTCACGAAGACCTTATCGCCCCACGCTTCTACACCCACTGGCACGTTGTTGTACTGGATGAAGTACTTCTCGATGTCTTCCCGTGCCCTGTAGTGGGCTGGTAATGGGATGATGATGATAGATCGCAGCCTGATACACAGAAGATGCCTTACCATAGCGCCTTCTGGGTACAGTCACGAAGACCTTATCGCCCCACGCTTCTACACCCACTGGCACGTTGTTGTACTGGATGAAGTACTTCTCGATGTCTTCCCGTGCCCTGTAGTGGGCTGGTAATGGGATGATGATGATAGATCGCAGCCTGATACACAGAAGATGCCTTACCATAGCGCCTTCTGGGTACAGTCACGAAGACCTTGTCGCCCCACGCTTCCACACCCACTGGCACGTTGTTGTACTGGATGAAGTACTTCTCGCTGTCTTCCGGATCGTCCACGAAGTTGACGCCGTTGACTGACTTCTTGTGATTCGAGTCCCGGTTATCTGAAATTGAGATATTATTTTTGTGTGTTTTTTGTTTCTTTACCGCCCAACAACCTGTTAAAACGCAGACTAAATTGGGAGCGAAGCAAAACAAACCTCGTTTCTTTGAATGAAACTAGTTACTTAAATTAAAGGAAATGGAATAATTTATTTTCAGGAGACATTATAACGGGACAATACAATATTTTTAATTAACAAGTCCAAAATATAAACTTTAGTAAGTATTATTATAATTAATACTCGATACTCCCGACCTAAATTCGGACAATTGCACAGGAGATATTATAGTGCACAAGAGTGTGCGCATATACAGGGCCACTCTCTATTCCTTCACTCTCATAGTCCGATGGAACGCAAATGCGACACGACCGGAGAGATATTCTGGGCTATTCTGTAAAGCCATTTTCGAATTATAGAGAGTGAATTCGAGATGAGTTTGCTAATTTGTACTCTGTAAAACTCGATAGTACAGGTCTTCTCACTCAAACTCACTTCACTTCGCAAGTGCGTAGCAGATGTTTACAGAATATCAAACCAAGGTGAAGTGAGTTTGCTTTCGAAGCGAGTTATCTCACTTGAGTGAGCTTCGATATCGAGATGGTATTTTAGAGAATAGCCCTACTGGCGTAGGACCGACGCACGGCGTTACGCGCTCTCCGAGGCACGGGGGTGTATCTAACGCCGCCAACGTCCAACTCTGGGCTGGCACTGGGATTTTAGTGACAGAAATATTCAATACCTCTTAATTTTTGGCCGGGAATTGAACCAGGACCTCGTGATAGAGTCGAAAACGAACATATACGAATAAGTACTGCACAACCGGTAAGGTCAATGATCATAATAAATTTTTAAACAACTTGAATAAAAATATAACTGTATAATAAGTATTACAAATATTTAGGTACTCACACAAAACTCCATCTATTTCATAACTAATCTGTTTCCAATAAAACACTTCTTTCAGTTTAGTCCCATCTTTATCTTTAGTCACTTTCTGGTAGCCTGAACTACATTTTAGCGAGGAATAATAAACTAAAATGACAACTAAAAATGCGTTCTTCATTGTGATGCTGTGCGGCAGACTGCTACTAAAATCGCAACTGGTCGAACGTCTAGTGATGTTAACATACAATATATGTATATCTATCGATATCGATATTTATTTATTTATTTATTTATATTAAAGACGAAAGTCTTTAACCAGTGTGTTCTTCCCGTCCTCACCTATAATATATGGTGCTGAAACGTGGACGCTGACAAACGGCCTTGTTCACAAATTCAAAGTCGCTCAGCGTGCTATGGAGAGGGCTATGCTAGGAGTTTCCCTGAGGGATAAGATCCGAAATGAGGAGATCCGCAGGAGAACCAGGGTCACTGACATAGCCCAAACTATTAGCAAGCTGAAGTGGCAGTGGGCAGGTCATGCCTGTCGTAGAGGCGATGGCCGTTGGAGCCGGAAAGTCCTTGAGTGGAGACCGCGTTTAAGCAAGCGTAGTGTGGGACGCCCTCCAGCACGATGGACCGACGATATAAAGAGGCTGGCGGGAAGTGGCTGGATGAGGAAAGCTGAGGACCGGGTGTGGTGGCGTTCTTTGGGGAAGGCCTATGTCCAACAGTGGACGTCCACAGGCTGATGATGATGATTTATTTACATATATTATTACATACCCATGACATATTATCGTCAGTGGATGGAAATCAGATCACTGACCTCGACTAATACAATAAGCTGTACCATACTTTGACAGCTCATTCTTGTGCCGGTTCAAACGCGTCGCACCGAAAGCACCGGAGACTAAATTTGATATTTCCCAATACAATTTTAACCCATTCGACCTCCCTGGCGCAGCGGTGAGCGCTGTGGTCTTATAAGTGGGAGGTCCCGGATTCGATTCCCGGCAGGGGCAATTTGAGATTTTATAATTTCTAAATTGTCTCTGGTCCGGTCTGGTGGCTTACGCCGTGGCTGGTTACCACCCTACCGGCAAAGCCGTGCCGCCAAGCGATTTAGCGTTCCGGTACGATGCCATATAGGAACAGATCAGGGATACATACCTCTTCCAAGTTAGCCAGCTTCCATCTTAGACTACATCATCACTTACCATCAGGTGAGATTGCAGTCAAGGGCTAACTTGTAGTTGCATAAAAAAATTGACATTGATTCCGAGAGCCTTTGCACGAAACCTTTCGAAAAAAAAACCTTACAAAATAAAAGAAACTTTTGCTTTTAGTGAAAATGCTTACTTTTGCTAACCGTCGTTATAAAACGGTAGACGTCCATTTCTGGAAATAAGTCTCTTGTAGGGACTTTCACACGCCGAGGTCTTGTGCCGCTTGTATTCAACGGCTCCGTGACTTTTCTGGTGTCGTTGGTCCACCTAGTGAGGGGCCTGCCAACTCTGCTTTTTTTTGGTGCGAGGTCGTCATTCCAGCACTTTGGGAGTGGGGCTCCTGATTCTTCGAACTATGTGCCCCGCCCACTGCCAATTCAACTACTTAGTACTTTTGCGAGCAATCAGTTCCAAACTGATCATAATCAAATTGCTTCACTATCGTCTATTACTTACTACAAATAACTAGTAAGTTCGCCCCGGACTTTTTCCTGAGCATATTTTATTTTTCGATGAGATAATTGATTAGTATTTGTTATTTACATGATATGACTAAAGTTATAGGCTCTCCATTGGGATTAAGCCATTTTTGGGATACGCTCCGTGATGAAATACTAAGTCAAAAATGATAAAACTTAAATGTATCCATATCCATGTAATTGATAAGTCATACCTATCGATATATTATAATTGAAATCGAATCTTCTGCAACACTACCTATTTGTGTAGCTGTGCATACATTATAAAATTAAAATTGGTAAATTAAGAAAAAAAATTAGCGCAATTGTGAAAAATTATCATAGTAACAAAGCAGGGATACTTTTAGTTGTAAAAGAAACTTGTAACTTTTTTGAGTCTAATATTTTAAGTTCTAAGTATATTAATGGTGTAGTATATTATTAGATATACATAATATGTTTATCTCGGGTATCTTCTATCAACTAAAGACTGTATGATAAAGGAAATTGATAGAAGAGTGGCAAACTCCTGGAAAAGCCCATTAAAGACAAGAGAAAGGTTTTCGATACTTGAATCCTACCATGCTTGACGTATGGATCGCTAACATCGGCCCTAACCGAGAAAAACCTAAAAACATTAAGAACTTGCCAAAATTTAATGGAAAGAAGCGTTATAGGTGTTAGGTTAAGGGATCGAATAAACTTACAAGATATAAAGAGGAAAACAAAATTTAAAAGTATTGATAAAACAATAAAACAGCTAAAATGGCGATGGACAGGGCATATGGCATGATCAACCCATTACCGGCTCACTACAGCCATAGTCTACCACGCTGGCCAAGCGGATTGGCAGACTTCACACACCTTTGAGAACGTTATGGAGAACTCTCAGGCATGCAGGTTTCCTCACGATGTTTTCCTTCACCGTTAAAGCAAGTGATATTTAAATACTTAAAACGCACATAACTCCGAAAAGTTAGAGGTTCGTGCCCGGGATCGAACCCACGACCTCCGATTAGAAGTCGGTCGCCCTAACCACTAGGCTATCACAGCTTTTTTATCAGGCATAGACAGGGCATATGATCAGAGAGAATATTGAGAAATGGACCAGAAAAGTGAGGGAGTGGTACCCCAGAAACAAAAAAAGAAGAAGAGGGAGGCAGTTTAAAAGGTGGGAGGATGATATACGAAACATGGTTGGTAACATGTGGACAAGACTAGCGAGAAACCGACACACGTGGAAAAATTTAGAGGAGGCCTATGTCGAAGGAGACGCACAGTAATAGATTAAGTGATTAATTTTAAATTAGTACTTATATAAGGAAAAATGTAAATTTACTGTAATAAAGGCTATTTTACTTATTTTTAACCCCGCCCCGACGCAAAAACGACGGGGTGTTATAAGTTTGACGTGTGTGTGTGTGTGTTTGTGTGTCTGTTCCCCTGTGGCGCTCAAACGGGTGGACCGATTTGAATGCGGTTTTTTTTTTGTTTGAAAGGTGAATTAGTCGAGAGTATTGTTAGCTAATAGCTATGTTTGATGAAAATCGGACCAAGATGACCGCTGCTACAAAATGGCGGATTACATATTTTATCACAACGCCCTCAATATGGGTATCAAATGAAAGGGCTTGTACTAGTAGAATAGCACTATGCAAATCCAAGATGGCCGCCACCACAAAATGGCGAATGTCTGGGGTTTTTTAAATTTTTAATTTATACTTGTATTTATATTATTAGATATATTTATTTATTATAATTATAATTGTGGCGGTGGTCTAGCGCTTAGCATGGTTGACTGCAGATCACGAGGTCCTGGATTCGATTCCCGGGTCGGGCCATTATGAAGCATTGGGTCTTTCTGTCAAGAAATTCTCAGTGCCAGCCCGGAGTTGAAAGTTGGCGGTGTTAGATGCGCACCCCCGTGACTCGGAAAGCACGTAAAGCCGTCGGTTTTGTGCCTGATCTCTCTGGTCGTGTCGCAATTTCGTCCCATCGGATTATGAGAGTGAAGGAATTGAGAGTGCACCTGAGATGTGCACACACATGTGCACTATGATATCTTCTGCGTAGTTGGTGAATGAAAACATCGTGGAGAAACCTGCACGCCTGAGAGTTCTCCATAATTTTCTCAAGCGGCAGGCAAGCAAGTGTGAAGTGTACCGCGCCGCACTCGGCCAGCGTGGTGGACTGCGGCCTGAACCCGCCCCACTCTGAGAGGAGACGCGTGCGCTGCAGTGGCCCGGTGATGGGTTGATAATGATGTCGATATCCTATGACCTGTCTATCTCTTATTTGTTTGGCTATAGACAGTGAAAGGGTAAAAATATATGAATACGAAGAAACTTGTTGGTAAACGTGATAATATTATAAACTTAATAAAAAAATATAAACAGGTCCAAGAAAATGTTTATCGGTACATTCTTTGAAAAGCCAATTAAGTTTGTTATTATAGCTACCTATCTAGTTATAATGTACAATTTAAATAGAGTGATTTGTCACTACCTTATACCCGCGACTTGATTCCCGTGGATTTGATTTTTTAAATCCCGTGGGAACTCTTTAATTTTAAACCGACTTCAAAAAGGAGGCTCTGTATTCAACCCATATGTATGCATGTAAGTATGTATGTTAGCGATTATTTCAAAAAACCAATGAACCGATTTTTTCACTATCGTAATTAAGATCATACTTTTAGAAAGGTTTTAGTATATAACACACATAGTTATCATCCTTATGTACGAAGTTACACGCTTAAATGTGTATGTTTAAATATTAGTGACACATATGTCACTAATATTTAAACACCGTCTTTCCGAGATTGCTGGACCGATGTTGGTTGAATTTTTTCAAAAATATAGCGTGTTTGGGATAAAATTAGCTCTTGAGAACCTCCTGACCGTATGTATGTTCAAATAATACCTAATCTTACATTTATGAGCTTAAAAAAAGGTAGGTTAAATTTTATTTCCACCACTACCAATAGGTACAGCCCTTTATCGTCCCACTGCTGGACACAGGCCTCCTCTCTTGTGGGAGAGCGGAATTAGAGCTTAGAAAAGAACGCCCGCCCACCCGTAGATTGGCTGGTGAGCGATGTTACTTGTTTGTTGGTAAGTATGTGGTATAGATTTGTAGACATAAAATAAATATATAATTATTACAAGTATTTTCAGAATAACTCACGTATTTACTGCATTGCAATAATATAATAATAATATGATAAGTTGATAACCTTTCCACTTTATTTAACTATAACTGTGATTACTTATAACAAAACATACTGACATATTCAATGAAATACAACAAATGAAATTCAACCAAATTATTATGTAGGTAGGTACCTAAACAAAATGATCAAAAATATTTTTAACCCCCGACGCAAAAACGACGGGGTGTTATAAGTTTGACGTGTCTGTGTGTGTGTGTGTGTGTGTATGTGTGTGTGTGTGTGTCAGTCTGTTCCCCTGTAGCGCTCAAACGGGTGAAACGATTTGAATGCGGTTTTTATTGTTTGAAATGTGAATTAGTAGAGTATTGTTAGCTATGTTTGATGAAAATCGATCCAAGATGGCCGCCGTTGCAAAATGGCGGATTACATATTATTCCATAACTCCCTTAATATGGGTATCAAATGAAAGGGCTTGACTAGTAGAATAGGACAAGCAAATCCAAGATGGCCGCCGCGACAAAATGGCGAATGTCGGGGGTTTTTTAAACTTGTTATAAATGATGATGCACTCAAAGGACGAAGATGACGATTTGACGATGATTTTTGACGACTTCCCTGGCGCAGTGGTGAGGGGTGCAGTCTTATGAGTGGCAGGCTCCATGTTCGATTCCAAGCAGGTGAAATTTCGAAATCTGAAGATTCTAATTGGTCTCTGGTCAGGTCAGAAAGGAAGTCTTCCTCTGAAATGAAAACGTTTTTAGTCGCAGAAAATCTAGATAGTCTATAAAAGTTTTGTAGACAACTATTTAGATATTATTCTTCTCGGTTTCTAATTTCTATGCAGCGTCGTACCGGAACGCTGAATCGCTTGCCTAGTAGTAGACTAGCTGTAGGTACGACTTTGCCTGCGTATGTATATTTCACAGTGTAATAATTACATAATAGTCAAACTTTAAAACAAGTTTTATATAGGTAGGTAAAGGTACTCCCACAAACTTTTTTTAAACTTCCAATATGTACCTAGGTATTCCTTTATTTATTTACTAGCGGACCCGGCAGACGTCGTCCTGCCCGCTATTAGCGCCACCTACCGGGTCCAATTTTTCTACTTATAAACCTTCCTCTTGAATCACTCTATCTATTAAAAAAAACCGCATCAAAATCCGTTGCGTAGTTTTAAAGATTTAAGCATACATAGGGATATAGGGACAGAGAAAGCGACTTTGTTTTATACTATGTAGTGATATGAGAAAATAACTACGAGTGGCACTAAGGTGCGAGTAATAACTACGAGTTAGGAGAGAATTATAACGAGTTATAATATTATAACGAGTTATAATATTATAGAAGCGAGTAATAACTACCCGTGCGAAGCCGAGGCCAGTCGCTAGTAAATAATAGTTTTCGATAACGATCCCCTTATACCTTGTATTACTGTCGAGGTTACAACCTCTTTATGCGCGGCTGGCTGAGTTCGCTGAAAGAAAAGTTGGTTGTCAAATGGAACGAAATGAAATTCAAATTGTCCAGCCTACGTTCAGAGACCAGGCGACGTGATCATTCTACACAAGACGGTCGTCAAGTTATATGGTTTTGCGTTCCACCCCGTGACCGTAGATCACGGCTGGATGAAACATTCGACTTCTATCACTCCATGTATCCATAACACGGGTATCGCTGAGAAGGTGGCCCGGGTCCCCAATCGTTGTTAAAATTGTCAAGTTCATAGTGCTTAAATGATGTTTATTTGTTTTTAAGAATACAAGCCATTATACATAGATGTAGCAACAGTCTTTCATTTCCGCTACATTACCATTAAAATTAGTAGCCTAAAGGCTTGTTTCACCACCTTTTGATAAGTATCGGATGGCTATCGACAACTTTTGTCTTTGTCACTTGACATAAAGTAAGAAAGTGAAAAAAAACTTACGTTCAGGCTATCCGACACTTATCAGAAGGTGGTGAAACAGGCAGTAAATCTTTTCTTCAAGAAGCTGGTCGTAAATTATCCTAGAAGTACATATAAGATGATCCTTTCTTCAGGAAAGTAGACCGGTCTAGTGTGGGTGAGCCTTTAATCAACGGCCATCTTGATTGTTTGACATTTGACCGCTCCTACAGATATGTAACAACATAAGTAATCAAACGGAAAAACGATCTCAAATCCAGACCAGTCCTAACCGCGGTCTGACGATAGACGCGCGTTGCATTATTTGCAATATTTTAATAGATTACTAACCCCAGTTTTGCTGTGAGAATTTAAAATTAAAATCCAACGTAAGTTTTTCTTTGTTTTTGTTTACGATTTGGGTTGTGTAATTTATCCTTGCTTTTCATTTCGCTTTAATTAACTTTTTACACAACCTATGTTTTCTTAAAGAGTTTTCAATGATTTTTTTTGCTCTATTATATAATTAGAATAAGAATACTTTTTATATAGGTACCTATAAGTAGGTATACTGTTTTTGTGAGAATAAGTAAACGAACCTACTTTTTTAATAAACCTTCTTTTTAACCGAAAAAATTAGAGGTTCTCAATTCGTCGGATTATTTTTATGTATGTAGGACGTAGGTCCCTACATAGGTATGTTCCCCGATTACTCAGACGCCTGGACCTATTTGACAAATTCTTTTTTTGTTTGAAAGTGTAGACTTCCCAGGTGGTCCTATGGTCATCAGGTCAGGATCTGATAATCAGGATCCTGGAGAAGTCGAGGGAACTATTCTTTTAGGGTATATTGAAGTGGGTTTAATTTATTCCTACAATACTTCATTATTCTGTAATGGTCACATTGTTTTGAATAACGCAAGGTCAAGTGTGGGAACTTTGTGACCTCATAATACCTATGCGATAGTATTAAATTAGTCTCATTAATATACAAATTCAAAAAATATTTAATTAACACGTATTTAAACAAAATTAAAACAGCTATATATACCTAAGTATATAAATATGTTTTTTTAAATTAAAATGTTACAATTAAACTTATAGCCGGCTAAATTAAGCCAGCTGTACTTGTAATTAATAGCCAATAATATACCTTTAACTAGTTTTTATAGTAATTTGAGTTAAAAGTTTAATAATTACTATAAAAATTGTTCCCTCGAAGAAGAAGGCTGCATTTCTACGCGTCAGGCTGCTATAGAAATAGATTGAAATTTTATGTTAAGTACATTAACATATCGTCATCTCTAGTTACCTAGGTCTCTTGTAGGGACTTCCACACGCCGAAATCTTGCGCCGTTTGTATCCAGCGGCATCCTGCAACTCGTTTGGTTTGGTCAGCCCATCTATTGAGGCACTTAGAATTTCGTAGCCCGACCCGAGAAACGAACCCAAGACTTCGTGATAGGCAGTAGAATATGCTAACCATTGGAACAACTGTTCAGGGCTCAGGCCTTGATATCGTATGGGTACCTAGGCGTTTCCTTCCTTACCTAGGTAGGCATCGTAACCGGTCCCGATGATGTCAACAAACTGAGTCATTGACCACTGTATGTGTCAACTCAACAACTAAGGAAAAATAATTGGTACGAGAATGGGCATTCACTTTGTACTTAGGTACTTTATAAACTACGTGATCCGTAATCCGTATACGGACGTAGTAGGTAGTAGGTAATAAAATAAGTAGTACAGGAAAATTGTATATACTTAATATTGCTTAAACAACAAGATAAATAGCTGTAATAGAAGACACTATGTGGATAATTGTAGACTTCCCTAATACAGCAGGGACGTAGGTTCTTACTATAGAAATATAATCACTATCATGCGATAATATACGCCAAAGCCCGTAAACCCGTATCAAGGTGTGTAAGTGGCCCATATGCCCAAATGCCCCAAAAACCTATGTGGCCAAAGTCAACCTCACCTGCGCGCGGTGCACCCTGCCGATATGCTAACGAGGCCCTGACGCTCTCAGTCCCCTCTACGGGTCGTTGTGCCTGATACCACACAACTTAATCTAGATACCTACTACTATCCTACCACAAAGCGGTGATACCACCGCTTTGTGGTAGGATTTTATCCCAAATCCGCCTGGCTAGCGACCACAGTTCAGCCGTAATCTGCCGCAAAGCATCCGATGTGTTCCAGCAGCGAACTGAGTCCCCTTCCTCAAAAGCCGGCAACGCATTAGTGGTTCCTCAGGTGCTGCTAATGTTCATAGGTGGCGGTAATCACTTAACATCAGGTGACCCGCTTGCTCGTTTGCCCGCTATTATTATAAAAAAACCCGCATCGGAGGACAATTACAGGTCTAAGCTCTATATCCCTCTCTTCTAGAGGATTCCTGTGCCCAGCAGTGGGATGTTAAGGGCTGTACATGTGGTGGTAGGAGGATGTAATATCATACATAATCGATGCATATCAAAGACAGTCCTCCGTTCAGCATGATCTTCTTCCTTCCAGCATGAAGCTCGTCATCATCTGGGCCCTGATCGCCCTGACAGCAGTCCACGCCAGGACTGCCGTGAGACAGCAGGCCATTTCACCGCGGATCACCTCGCTCACCGACTAGGTATGTTCTTCCTTCCAGCATGAAGCTCGTCATCATCTGGGCCCTGATCGCCCTGACAGCAGTCCACGCCAGGACTGCCGTGAGACAGCAGGCCATTTCACCGCGGATCACCTCGCTCACCGACAAGGTATGTTCTTCCTTCCAGCATGAAGCTCGTCATCATCTGGGCCCTGATCGCCCTGACAGCAGTCCACGCCAGGACTGCCGTGAGACAGCAGGCCATTTCACCGCGGATCACCTCGCTCACCGACAAGGTATGTTCTTCCTTCCAGCATGAAGCTCGTCATCATCTGGGCCCTGATCGCCCTGACAGCAGTCCACGCAAGGACTGCCGTGAGACAGCAGGCCATTTCACCGCGGATCACCTCGCTCACCGACAAGGTATGTTCTTCCTTCCAGCATGAAGCTCGTCATCATCTGGGCCCTGATCGCCCTGACAGCAGTCCACGCAAGGACTGCCGTGAGACAGCAGGCCATTTCACCGCGGATCACCTCGCTCACCGACAAGGTATGTTCTTCCTTCCAGCATGAAGCTCGTCATCATCTGGGCCCTGATCGCCCTGACAGCAGTCCACGCCAGGACTGCCGTGAGACAGCAGGCCATTTCACCGCGGATCACCTCGCTCACCGACAACGTATGTTCTTCCTTCCAGCATGAAGCTCGTCATCATCTGGGCCCTGATCGCCCTGACAGCAGTCCACGCCAGGACTGCCGTGAGACAGCAGGCCATTTCACCGCGGATCACCTCGCTCACCGACAAGGTATGTTCTTCCTTCCAGCATGAAACTCGTCATCATCTGGGCCCTGATCGCCCTGACAGCAGTCCACGCCAGGACTGCCGTGAGACAGCAGGCCATTTCACCGCGGATCACCTCGCTCACCGACAAGGTATGTTCTTCCTTCCAGCATGAAGCTCGTCATCATCTGGGCCCTGATCGCCCTGACAGCAGTCCACGCCAGGACTGCCGTGAGACAGCAGGCCATTTCACCGCGGATCACCTCGCTCACCGACAAGGTATGTTCTTCCTTCCAGCATGAAGCTCGTCATCATCTGGGCCCTGATCGCCCTGACAGCAGTCCACGCAAGGACTGCCGTGAGACAGCAGGCCATTTCACCGCGGATCACCTCGCTCACCGACAGGGTATGTTCTTCCTTCCAGCATGAAGCTCGTCATCATCTGGGCCCTGATCGCCCTGACAGCAGTCCACGCCAGGACTGCCGTGAGACAGCAGGCCATTTCACCGCGGATCACCTCGCTCACCGACAAGGTATGTTCTTCCTTCCAGCATGAAGCTCGTCATCATCTGGGCCCTGATCGCCCTGACAGCAGTCCACGCCAGGACTGCCGTGAGACAGCAGGCCATTTCACCGCGGATCACCTCGCTCACCGACAAGGTATGTTCTTCCTTCCAGCATGAAGCTCGTCATCATCTGGGCCCTGATCGCCCTGACAGCAGTCCACGCCAGGACTGCCGTGAGACAGCAGGCCATTTCACCGCGGATCACCTCGCTCAACGACAAGGTATGCTCTTCTTCCGTTGAGGAGTACCAACTGAGCGTAGTTCTTCCTAGTAGTCTTGCGCATAGTAGTTCTCGACCGGAAGCGTTCAGTTTAGTTCCCATTTCCTTAGTGAATTAGATTGCTCTTTTAGTTCACTAGTTCCCGTTTAGATCAGAGAAAGGCAGTAGTCTTGCGCATAGTAGTTCTCGAGGAGCTCTCTCTTGCTCGCATCTCTAACGAACTGAGGAGCTGCGTATCTGCCAATCTGGGAACTAGGTCGCGTAGTTCACATAAAGGAGCGCTCTTAGGAACTAGTTTGATCGCGAACTACACAAGACTACTTCCTAGGAGAACGTCAACACCGGACAACGTCCAGACCCGAAGACACTGGTGCTGTCACCCCCGTCTGACAGCAAAAAGCCACCCTCTGTATCACGACGCGAGCGGATGGCTTTTTGAGTATAGGTAATGCACCAGTTTGCTTTGATTTTGCGTTGTTTACGATTAATTTGTTAGGTATTTTAAGATAAAGCTTCCAATTTGCACTTGACTGACTAATTAGTGCAATTAGGTATAACTTGTTTGTGTTTTTCCTTCATCGGCGTTCAATGAATCGAATTTAACCTTGAACCTTGGTGGATATTTTTAGATAGATACATTGTTAGTTACGATGATTGGGTACGCTTTAGTTCCCCCTTGACTGACAAACCAATATATAAGTACTTGGGCAGATTTACGAACCAATAGGGTAAACGCAGGTATTAACGAACCCCTTGAGACAATTTTGAAATCGATGTCGATTATTAAGAGGAGTCACACACACTTACTTTTAATTTTTATAATTTTGTAGTAATTGAAACTAAGTATACTTACTTTGAGTTTGTATTATTTGTAGTATTTGTAAGTAAGTACTTACTTAAATGATTTATTTGTGCATACAAATAAATTAATCATTATTTTTTTTTTACTTACAATTCATGCTTTTAATTCATAATAAGTAGACCTAAAAAGTTTTTTTTGCTAGCAAGAACGACTGATAGCGAACGAGCGTATAGAGCACTGAATAGGCAAAGAGCCATATGCATGTTTCGAACAGGCGTTTGATCAGTTTTTTCATTGTTTCAAGGATGCCAGAGAAAAGGCCAGAGTACACCCGGCGTTTGCGTCTGCGGGCACCCGCGCCGGTCTTGAACTGTGGAGGATAGAGGTAAGGACATAAATCTGCACATCACGGGGTCAGAGATATATGGGCATTGGGCACAGCCCCTCGTCTGATCTCGTCGGTCTACCTAGCAGGGGGTCTAAAAATACCGCGCTTTCCGGTGTAAAGTCGCTATTCCACCACCCTGTGAGCCCAATACATCATAAGCAGGGTCTCCAGTCTCCACCAAAAAAAAAAAACTTTGATGTTGACAAAACAAACGTTTGCAATTTTTTTTTTTGGTGGAGTTCCGACTCGAACTATATAATTTTTTTATCCTTCTTTTTTTTTAAATATGAGCACTAATTAGTCCCTTTACAACAAGTGGTTAGTCCGTAGTAAACAAGGAACCCTTATAGTTTCGCCATGTCCGTCCGTCTGTCCGTCTGTCCGTCCGTCCTCGGTTAATCTCAGAGACTATTAATGCTAGAAATCTGTAATTTGGCATGGGTATAAATATTAATCACGCCGACAAAGTGGTCAAATAAAATTTTGATCAATATTTTTTTTTAGGGTGAATTAGTGGGGGATGAATTTTTTTTTTCTCGTCTACCCCATAGTGTGGGATATCGTTGAATAGGTCTTTTAAAAATACTGTGAGTGTGGGAACGTCATTTTTCGATTTCTAGATCCGTTTGTAAAATATGATGTTTTAACGTGCTAATTTTTATTAGAGTCAAGTATCCTCCCCATCTATCAGCCAAATGGCAGTATATATGAATTTGAAAAAATTCACAGTAGTAGTATATAATATAATATAATCAATTTTAAAGGAAAACTATCATGGCTAAGTAGGGTTCACAGGTTAAGGAGTTACATATATCTGTTTTTCGAGGATTGTGACTACGGAACCCTACACTGCGCGTGGCCCGCCACGCACTTGGCCGGTTTTTAATTTTTCTTTATTTTGATATATTGAAATCGGTATAAACTTTTTTTAAATTACTTAGCTTGTTCATTCTCCTGATTCATTCCAGAACTTCGAACCAGTAGCGGTACCCGCATCAGATGTTGGCAAATTCTACAAAGGAGATTCTTACATTGTCCTGAAGGTGAGCAGTGTGGCTGGGTTTCAAATATGTTTGGATACCCTGTCCCATCCTTATTATTTAAATAACGTAGGTAACTGCTTTGTACGAAGACTTGTGCTTTTTTAAGCAATTAGATATCACTGTGATACACACAGCTGTAATAGCCTAGTGGTTAGGACGACCGACTTCTAATCGGAGGTCGTGGGTTCGATCCCGGGCACGCACCTCTAACTTTTCGGAGTTATGTGCGTTTTAAGTATTTAAAATATCACTTGCTTTAACGGTGAAGGAAAACATCGTGAGGAAACCTGCATGCCTGAGAGTTCTCCATAACGTTCTCAAAGGTGTGTGAAGTCTGCCAATCCGCTTGGCCAGCGTGGTAGACTATGGCCAAAACCCTTCTCACTCTGAGGGGAGACCCGTGCTCTGTAGTGAGCCGGTAATGGGTTGACCATGATGATGATGATGATGATGAGATATCACTTGCTTGAACTGTAAAGGAAAACGTCGTGAGGAAACATGCCTGAGAGTTCTCCATAATGTTCTCAAAGGCGTGTGAAGTCTACCCATCCGCAATGGCTAAAACCATTCTGATTCTAAGAGGAGACCCGTGCCCTGTTAGGCCAGCAATGGGTTCATAATGATGATGATGATCATGAACTGATTCGATGTTTTTTAGGTTGTGTTACCAGCTACCACTATAAATATAGGAAGTTACTTACCGTTAATACCAACTAATCGGATCCCTTTGTAATTATAGCATAACTCATTTTCCGCTTTCTTAGACTAGCTTCACAATCAGCATGAGCGAGGTAAAAAATATCCTCTTCTTCATCCTACTCTTGCTAGAACGGTTCATCACACATCATTATCATATATCATACAACGGAACGGTCATCATGAGATGACTTTTATCGAGACAAATGGCATTCGACTTACAAGCTTTAGCATTTCTTTCTGGCAAATAGCCTGGTGGTCATACCACACCAGAATTTATCTGATCGTACCATCGTATGGGCGAACTTTGGATAGACATAAGTCCTATAACGATAGCTCCTGTTTTAGACGACAGCAGACAAACGCAATAACCTATCCTGGGACATTCACTACTGGATCGGATCTGAGAGCAGCCAGGACGAGTCGGGAGCGGCTGCCATCCTTACGGTCGGCTTGGACGACAAGTTTGACGGCAAGGCGGTGCAGCACAGGGAGACCATGGGCTACGAGAGCAAGCAGTTCCTGAACTACTTCCCTGGAGGAGGTAAGACGTCAACTATTGGATCAGCTCTGAGAGCAGAATGAGTTGGTAACGGCTGCCATATTTACGGTCGGTTTGGACGACAAATTTGATGGCAAGGCGGTGCAGCACAGGGAGACCATGAACTACGAGAGCAAGCAGTTCCTGAACTACTTCCCTGGAGGAGGTAAGACATCCACTATCGGATCTACAAGAACTGTCAACTTCTATGGTCTGGTCAGTGTTTGACTAATTTTCTACAGTGATTTCCAAAAACCAAAATAAAGAGATATGGCATCTACCTATCTCATATTTCGTAGAACAGCGTGTTTACACAAAAACGATAACATTCAATAGAACTTTAGAAGTCAAGGTAAATACATACCTATTAAATTGAACTAAATTAAAAAAAAAAACAATCTTTTATTTACCTAATGGTGGTTAATGACTAATGAGTGGTTGATTCATCAAAATCAATCATCATCATCATCATGATCAACCCATTACCGGCTCACTACAGAGCACGGGTCTCCTCTCAGAGTGAGAAGGGTTTTGGCCATAGTCTACCACGCTGGCCAAGCGGATTGGCAGACTTCACACACCTTTGAGAACGTTATGGAGAACTCTCAGGCATGCAGGTTTCCTCACGATGTTTTCCTTCACCGTTAAAGCAAGTGATATTTAAATACTTAAAACGCACATAACTCCGAAAAGTTAGAGGTGCGTGCCCGGGATCGAACCCACGACCTCCGATTAGAAGTCGGTCGTCCTAACCACTAGGCTATCACAGCTTTTTAGCTATCACAGCATCAAAATCAATACCTACTTTAAACTTGACTGTGTATTTTATAATTGCTATTTTTAACCCCCGACGCAAAAACGACGGGGTGTTATAAGCTTGACGTGTCTGTGTGTGTGTGTGTGTCTGTCTGTTCCCCTGTGGCGCTCATACCGGTGGACCGATTTGAATGCGGTTTTTTTGTTTGAAAGGTGAATTAGTCGAGAGTGTTGTTAGCTATGTTTGATGAAAATCGATCCAAGATGACCGCCGCTACAAAATGGCGGATTACATATACCTATTTTTTCACAACTCTCTTAATATGGGTATCAAATGAAAGGGCTGGACTAGTAGAATATCATTATGCAAATTCAAGATGGCTGATGCCACAAAATGGCGGATCTCGGGGGTTTTTAAATTTTTAATTTATACTTACTTGTAAATTTTATGGTCAATCGGAAACTTGAAAATGGTCAACAAACCATTTACCAATTTAGAAGGAAATTCAATATGAAATATTTACCTACGAATAAATCAAGCTACTGAAAACGTGTAACAGAAGTTTGTTTCATCTGTTCCACAGCCGTTCGTTACCTCGACGGCGGTCACCAGTCGGGGTTCAATCACGTGGTGACTAACCCCGGCGCCGAGAAGCGTCTCTTCCAGGTCAAAGGGAAGAAGAACGTCAGAGTGAGGCAGGTTAGTATCAAAAATACTATAACAACTTCCTTGACCCTTAATATTTTACCCCCGTGGCGCAGTGGTGAACGCCGGAGACAATTTAGAAATTATAAAATCTCAAAGTGTCACGAATCAAACCCGGGACCTCCCATTTATAAAACCGCAGCGCTCATCACTGCACCAGCAAGATCTTCAAATTTATGATCCAACACGGGAATCGAACTCAGGATCTATCATGCCAACTGCTGTAAGTCAGCCACTTTTGTTACATCCACAATTTTTGTATTAGAACGGATATAGCTACACCCTTCCGCACAAGTGGGCAAGTTAGAAAAATGGCCTAAATGGCCGCTAAATGGCCTACTAGCAAGTAACACTTGATGATATTATTGTAACATTTTGCTTGCTCTTCTCAGTAGAATCTCCGGAACCGGTGATAGAGACTTACGCGTATATAACCCCCGTCACGTAAGACGAGCGGTGACCTTCAAGTGCGCGCAGCGTCGTGCGAGTGAGCGGGACACAATACGATTGGAAAGCCAATCAGCGCTTACGAGGGATCCGCGAGAGCTAATCAGTGCTTACGAACGATCCCCACGCCCTCCCCGCGACCCCCTCACACCCCATGAGATACCTCATTTTCGACTTCTGCGCATTGAAGGTCAGCGGTCGACTTATGTTACGCGGGTTATTCCTACTATGAAGTAAATTACTGTGAATTTTGAATACGCAAGTATCTTTCAACCCAGGTGGATCCTCTCATCTCCTCGATGAACAAGGGTGACTGCTTCATCCTGGACATCAACAGCGACATCTTCGTGTACGTGGGAGACAAGTCCAAGAACGTGGAGCGCCTGAAGGCCATCTCCATAGCAAACCAGATCAGGGATCAGGACCACAACGGCAGGGGACGTGTTGAGATTATTGGTAAGCTCTGTCACATCAATTCTGGCACCTTTTGAAGTTATAGCTACTTCTTTAGGCGCGTTATGAAATAAAACTGGCCAAGTGCGAGTCAGACTCGCGCACCAAGGGTTCCGTACTCCAGAAGTAAGTAAACGTATTTAACGTAATTATATGTTAACATAAATCCCTTCTTCTATTTTTTGGAATTTTTCCTTTATTTGTGCTGTAAGACCTTGCTTTTTTGCCTTTCGTGAGGTGAACCGAAACTACCACATAGATTTTCGACCCAAACCCTATAGGATACTTCCAGTTAACCTAGAATGTGTAACCGCACTAGCTTCGGCTTAGCCGTAACTGATAGTGACTGACACTTCATTTAGACAGAAAAGCACTGCCTACCCTAAGCACTAATTAGGTACTTTTGAGAGACTGAAGAGCACATTGACTTATATATTACTATTAAACTGACACTGAAATACCTACTCACATAAATGTAGATATACTACCATGGTTTTGAATTTGTGTACGCCTAAATTTTTAGGTGTAGTACCTACACCACCTACCTAGCCTATAAAAAATAGTAAATCTTTTTTCTCAGATCAATATTCCCGCGAGGCAGACGTTCAGAAGTTCTTCACCAACCTTGGGTCCGGTTTCAAGGACCTGGTACCGGAGGAGAGTGCCGGTGGTGATGACCAGGTTAGTCAAAAATTAGAGGAAAACAAGCAAAATCCTTTGTTCTTAAATAGCTTGTTTTGTTTATTTCTAATCAATAGCGTTCTAGAAGTAAGTAATAAGTACATTTAATTTAGATTGAATAATATGATGACCATGTTGCCTACATAATAGGTTACATAGTAAAAAATAAAAGTACCTAATCACACTAATATTATAAAGGCGATTTGTGTGTGTATGTTGGCTCCTCTTTAACGCTGCAGCTACTGAACCGATTTGGCTGAAATTTTGAATGTAGATAGATTATGCCCTGACTTAATACTTACGTAGGCTTATCCTGGATGAAATTTTGTGTGTATATTTCAATGGGTTCCTAGATTGTTTAAAAATACAATTACCGGGTAGGTACAGGTAACCTACCGGGTCTCAGTAAGTGGCGCCGATGTCGTTATGTCACCGGGCAGGACGAAGTCTGCCGGGTCCACTAGTATGGTATAAAGTGCGTGTGTGGTGGTGTGTGTAATTATGTGTGTGTGTGTGTGTGTGTGTTACATATATGTTTTAAAATTCTTCCAGAGCTTCGAAAAGAGCGAGGAGAGCTCGGTGATACTTTCCGAGGTGTCTGACAGCAGCGGCAAGCTGAAGATCACGCCCCTGCCAGCTCCGTTCCGCCAAGAGCAACTCAAGCCTCAGGTAAATCGACTCTTCTATAAGTTTACTCGAAGAAATAACACGCCAACATTACGAAAATAGAAGTTGCTGAACAGTTGTAGTCGCAGGGAGCCGCTGGATACAAGCGGCACAAGACCGTGGCAAGTGGAAGTCCCTTCAAGAGACCTATGTCCAGCAGTGGACGTCAATCGGTTGACAACGACGACGACGACGACGTGTGTGTGTGTGTCTGTCTGTTCCCCTGTAGCGCTCAAACGGGTGGACCGATTTGAATGCGGTTTTTTTGTTTGAAAGGTGAATTAGTCAAGAGTGTTGCTAGCTATGTTTGATGAAAATTGATCCAAGATGGCCGCCGCTACAAAATGGCGAATGTCGGGGGTTTTTTTTAAATTTTTAATTTATACTTGTATTATGAGTAAATTATCGTTTCAGGAAACCTACATACTGGATACAGTCAGTGGCAGCATCTACGTGTGGGTCGGCAAGCAAGCTACACAGAAGGTAAACCTTCAACACTACAACAATTTATATATCTACCTAAATAACTTTACTAAAATACATGAGAATAGATAAATATAACATAATACGATTTATAAGAATTTAATATACCTATTTCCTACCTAATAATTTATGTACCTACTGATAACCAATTTATTCATATAGTATATTCATAATGTAATTAAAACTAATAAACACAATAAATAATTTAAAGATAATAATATATTTATTATAAAAACTAGTCGAAAAGTCCACCCCTGGTGGCTCCTGGTTCAAAGGTACCCATCAGACTGGCCGCATTTCCACGCTGGATGGCGATGGATAGCCTTTGGACCAGGAAGGCACCAGAGCGTGGGCCACAGCCTCTCTCCCTAAGTCACTGATAACCTGTGTTATTTATTAAATTAATAAGTAAGGTAAAGTCCCCTTATTCCGTGGTATTTTCATAAAAACTCGAAAGAACGTCAAAAATTAAGCATTTACTACACCTTTCTGAAGAACTGGCTATTTTTATCAGAAGCGTTATTTATTTAACTCTTGAAATATCCTAAAAGGACAACAATTACTACTTAATTTAAATTTAAAATTAAATTAAATATGAAGAAAGTCTGAATGCTCCAATTCCGAGGTAAAAATCCTAATTCCGAGGCAAATGGCTCCTAATTCCGAGGGTACAGAATACAAAAGGGAAACGAGTAGAATGAATTCTACATGGTGTTCAAAAATGAACTGTATTTATTAATAGACTTCAAAATCAATTCGATACATATGTAATTGTTTAATTATGTTTGTGTGTAAAATATTAATATATGTATATTATTATACAGGATGCTCACAATATTTCAGTATGGTTTCAGTTACACCAAGTATCATTCGCGTTCAGTCACGCAAACATTCATATTCTAAAACGTTTATCTTATTATTGCTCGTGCTGATTCATTCACTGACTCACTCATTGATCACCTCTCCTGTAAAATTTTGTATGAAAATTATTTTTTTCGCAAATGGTTTCGTATAGAGGATAAAAATTCATTCAGAACAAAAATATGGAGAGAGCTGATGATTGAGGATTTCAGAGACGAGCAATGGGCACGCTTAAGGTATTGAAGATAGGTGGCGGGTGCTCGAGCAAATGTCAGTCGAAACGTCATCCAATTGGCATTGAGCTGAAAAAAAATTCAAAATGGCGAAAATAAGATGGCCGCCATACAAATTTCGTCGGTCTCCATCTCGGAAGGTATAAAAGATAGAAGAGTGGTTTCTTGACAAAAGATGATCAGGATCCGATGGTTTATTGGATAAATAGAAAAAAAAATCAAAATGGCGGAATTTATTTTTCCATAGAAAATGTATGGCGAATATTGAGAGAGAGAAGTTGTGAACAATGCAGGCCTTTGATGCGGTTCTTTGGAGAACTCTCAAAGAAAAATATGGGAAGACATGATGATTGAGGGTTTGGAAGATGGTTGAGCAGCCCGGGCAGGGTATTGTAGATAGGTGGGAGGTGCTCAAACAAAAATTACTCAAAACCTCATCCCATTGGCACTGAGCTGAAGAAAAACCCAAAATGGCGGATACAAGATGGCGGCCATACAAATTTCGTCGGTGATTATCTCACTAAGTATAAAAGATGGAAGAGTGGTTTTTTAGCAAAAGATGATCAAAACTTAATAGGAGTCAAATAGTGGCCTTGAAGTCGCGTGGCCTTTACTTCCTTTGACAGTACCGCGAGCCTCAATAAATTCAAGGCGGTGCGTACGAATGTAAGTTAACGACCTGTATGGTTAGTTCGAGCTTGCACACTTCGAAAACGGTACTAGATTTGAATATCGAAAAACTATAATATCAGAGCAAAATTAACCCTAATGCTCTTACAGTCAAATAAGATTTTAAAGTCATAATGTAGTAGGGTACTTCGAATATTTATTTTAAAAATTTCTGCTTGGGGCGTAGACGAATGGCTGAATATATTGGCGGACTCAAACCTTAAAACCAGCCAGTTTAGTTGCATTTCACTCTCAAGTTATGTTAGTCTCGATACTCGAACTTCTATCATCGTTTCCCCAATGTACAAAGTCGGCATAAGGCCTCTGTACTCACTAGGTTAGCAATCAGCTGTTCGACAAAAATCTTAGATTTGATAACATGACAGGTTTAGGTATAACGGTGTGACTCTTGTTCCATGAAAGCAAAGGAGGTAGCTTGGATGGGATGCCACGTGTGTGGATACACTGGCACTGTCTCACATACAGGTGACCTCCGTGGCGGCCGGAGCGGCAGCCACTAAGGCGGAAAGGGCCAAGAGGCGCAAATATGAAAATATAGAAAATAATTTCATATTTGTGCCTTTTGGGGAGGAGACCATGGGTTCGTAGGGCGAGGATGCTAAGTCCTTTTTTAAGGGCCTGTCATCCCGTCTCGTGGAGTCCACGGGTGACCGGAGGGCTGGCGCCTGGCAGTATAATATTGTACTCTGTATTACTACTGTATAATATTGTACTACTGTATATATATAATATATACTCCTACCTATCTAGAATGTGCCCCTGGCTGTGCCCCTCACCCATCTTTCAAACCTTCGATCATCATCTCTCTCCGTATTTTTGCTCCGAATAATTTGTAAGGGTGAGATTTCTTAAAAAAAACTAATTTTACATTTGTACAATCGTTTTTTTTAGCTCGCTGCCAATCGGATGATGTTTCGAGTGATATTTGTTTCAGCACCACCCACCAATCTTCAATAGGTGCACTGGCCGTGCTCCTCATCCGTCTCCTAAATCCTCAATCATCAGCTGTCTCAATATTTTTCCTTCGCATGATTTTTTGTCTTCTATACGAAACCATCAATGAAAAAAACAATTTGTACGGAAAAATAAATCCTGACATCTTGATTTATTTTCTATCCATTTAGTAGATCTTTAGATCTACTAAATGGATAGAAAATATGTAGATCTTTAGATCTACTAAATGGATAATCAAAACCTAAAAGGTCTTGATCATATTTTGCCCAGAAAATACTCTTCCATCTTTTATACTTAGTACGAGACATCGACGAAATTAGTATAGCCGCCATTTTGAATCTGCCATTTTGGGGTTTTTTTCAGTTCAGTGCCAACTTGATGAGGTTTCGAGTAATTTTTGCTTGAGCACCTCCCACCTATCTACAATACCCTGCCCGGGCTCCTCAACCATCTTCCGAACCCTCAATCATCATATCTTCCCATATTTTTTTTGAGATTTCTCCAAAAAACCACATCAAAGCCTTGCATAGTTTACAACTTGTAGTCTCTTCAATATTCGCCATACATTTTCTATGGAAAAATAAATTCCACCATTTTGGTTTTTTTTCTATTCATCGAATAGACCTTTGGATCCTGATCATCTGTTGCTAGGAAACCACTCTTCCATTTTTTTTACCCTCCGAGGTAGACACCGACGAAATTTGTATGGCGGCCATCTTTTTTTCGCCATTTTGAATTTTTTTCAGCTCACTGCCAATTGGATGACGTTTTGAATGACATTTGCTCAAGCACCCCCCTCCTATCTTCAATACCTTAAGCGTGCTCTTCACCCGTCTCCGAAATCCTCAATCATCAGCTCTCTCCATATTTTTGTTCCGAATGAATTTTTGTCTTCTATACGGAATCATTAGTGAAAAAAATTTTTTTATACAAAATTTTACAGGAGGGGTGATCAATGAGTGAGTCAGTGAATGAATCAGCACGAGCAATAATAAGATAAACGTTTTAGAATATGAATGATTGCGTGACTGAACGCGAATGATACTTGGTGTAACTGAAACCATACTTAAATATTGTGAGCATCCTGTATTTTATTTCTATACATACCACGTAATTAGAGGCTCATAGAACCTTATTCCGAGGTAGTATTTCTATCCATACCACATAATTAGGGGCTCATAGAACCTTATTCCGAGGTAATACCACGGAATTGAGTTTTGTAACAAAAAACACGTTTCCTAATTCCGAGTGTTAAAAAAGAAAAGATTTTTCCATAATAAACAAATAATTTAAAGCTTAATTAGATTATCTTCGTAAATATGTACAAAACTCTCACAAAATTGCATTGAAATATGTATAAATTTAATTTTCTTTTAAATTAATTTTCTTTAGCTTTCCCATACAATCTATCAATAAATTACCTAAATAGGTAAACTTTGACACGGTATAGTTAGTGATTGAGACGCCAAAGTGTACCTCGTAATTAGGACTCTGTAACCTTATTGCCTATTTAAATATTCAAAACCGAAACAAGAAGTATTTAACATAAAACGACTCTAAAAATTGAAAAAGTTATGAAGTCTATGAAATCGCAATTCCGCGGTATACCACGGCGTTAGGAACCGGCTAAAATATTTGGCACCTAACGCCGAGGTATTTTCAAAACCTATTTTCACCTTAATTTCTTTACAAATATTCACAAAAGTTGATTGTTTTCGATTGAAAATATAGTCCTTCAAATATTCAAATCTAAATAAAAACAAATAAAGCTCAAAATTAACGGATAAACACTATTTAAAAAAACGTAGGTATTTCGTGCACGAGGTCCAAAATGTATGAAACATGCGTTCGGGCCGGCTGCTAGTGTAAAACTTGCCGGTTATTTTAAAACATATACATATAAAACCAACAATTTCGTCATTTATCTATGGAATGATAAACTATCAATTGATTAAGATATGTTGCAGTAAAAAATAGCTTGGTGATCGGTAGAAAACTCTGTTTTTCTATATACCGCGGAATTGGGTGCCAATTTTAGAATACCACGGAATAAGGAGACTTTACCTTAAGTATTTTGTTTTTTTTCCTCCCCAGGAGAAAACGGAGGCAATGGCAAAGGCTGAACAATATTTGAGTGCTAAAAACTATCCCTCTTGGGTAAGAAATTTGTAGTATTCATTGTTATTATTCAATGTTACATAGCAGTAAAAATTAATGAATTTCGGTTTTGCACAAACCCCGAGGGAAGCGTGGATTTCCGGTTCCCGTTCCTGCTCCCTTTTCCAACCTTTATACCTACTTTCAAGGAAGTTTGCTATAGTAATCTACCTATAGCTGTAGCTATAGATTTCGGTTTTTTCAAAATCCCGTGGGAACTCTTTGATTTTTGGGGATAAAAAGTCTATGTTTTAAGTCAGGGCATAATCTTTCTCCATTCAAAATTTCAGCCAAATCGGTTCAGTAGTTGCAGCGTGATTGAGTAACAAACATCCATCCACACTTTCACATTTATAATATTAGTAGGATCAATTTCAAACCAGTCGGGTAAAAAATGGAGGAGGTTTTCAATTTGCCTGTATTTACAAAAATATAATTGCACTTTTTGTGCAATAACCGTTTTGGGGGTTTAAACAGAACATTAATTGCAAAAAAAAAAATATTTCCTGTATTTTTTAAAAGTGTGTTACGTAATTAAAATAAAATCAGATGACGTTGGAGGTCAACGAACGTCGTGTGACCTATATACGCATCGTTAGGTACCTACAAACTATCGCGCGCGCCAAGGCCGATACCTACCCTACAAGATTGTGTTTAGGTAGTATAATATAGCACTAACTTTTCGGAAGCGGTCTTCTTATACCCTGTAGGTATCTAGTGAAATATTGTTGTTTCAGGTGCACGTGACGCGGATCCCGCAGGGAACCGAACCCGCTATATTCAAGCAGTACTTCGCGACGTGGCGCGACGCGGGCATGTCCCACTCGCGCATCGTCAGAGCCGCGCCCGGTAAAGAGCATCCCTGAGTACACGGCGTTCAATGCACGTTACTTTAAGGCCACCTTAGACGTAAGATATCGGTACTAAACTATAATGTACACAATCTTTAAAGCCGGCTCCACATGCTTGGCAATACAACAGCAAAGAACACGAAAGCGAACACGAACACGCAACGGCAACAGCGAACACGGAACAACAAACAATAACGTGTTACTGTTGATGGCCAACGTTTGCCTGTTTTTGTTTGTGTTCGCCAGTGATCGGCGGCGGTGTCGCTTTTTTGCACAAATCAAAGGATGTTGGGTGATTGTGGCAAAGAATATAAAGGAGACTAAAATACGTCGTCGTCGTCTCAACCAATAGACGTCCACTGCTGGACAATGGACATAGGTCTCTTTCAAGGATCGCCACAGAACACGATCTTGTGCCGTCTGTTTCCAGCGGCTGCCAGCGACTCGCTTGAGATCGTCCGTCCATCTTCGGGGGGTCTTCTTACGTTTCGTTTACTGATGTGAGATCGCCACTCAAGCACCTTGGGACCCCAACGTCCATCGTCCGTCTGATTGTGGTCAGCGTTTGGCATGTGTCTGGGGATATTCCTGATGTTTGCGGCAAACAACAAGCATGTAGAGCCGGCATATGCTAACTAAATTGAATAGCTTTAAATGAAACGCTATCTCTTTCCGCGGTGTGCATTGTGAAAAGGATAGCTGTATTTAAGTCCTCACCATCGCATCCATCCAAGTGCCTGATCTTCACCATCGCCGATACAATCGCGGGCAATCGTCACGATCATCGCGCAAGCATCCACACGATCGTCCGTGATCGTTTGTTGAGCGGCTAGCGGCGCGAATTCCCTTTGATGCGTGCCCGAAAACCGACAAATCGCCGATCGCCGCGGTTGCTCACGATTGTGATGACGATAATCGGCGACTAAAGGCGATGAGCCCTCCACACGATCGTGCACGCGTGTAATCGTCTACAGTCGCCGATCGTCAAGAGGAGGCTTAGACTTGACAATTTAGTTCAGACACTGTGTAGAACGGAATTCGTGAATACTGTATTATTTTATAATATGAAACAATACTCAGAATAGTTATTTATTTAAATAAGTACATAATATTATCAGCTTGATTTCAATTTTCGGACAGTAATCTTTTATCAGGTCTAGCCTCTGTAACAGATTTCAATTTTTGAATTGTAAATTTTTGTAACAGGCAGGCCTTCGCTGCAAAATTTATTTACTTATTTATTATAATAAATATAAATAAGTGTATTTATTTAAATATGAATTAAAAGCCTCTCCAAATTGTTTAGATGTACCTATTCTGTAATTTTTTTTAAATCCTATTTATTGTTAAAACTGTTTGTCTTGGGAGATCGCTCTAAGTGATAAGACCGCCTTTGCATGCGACACTGTGATGCCTGAGCTCTCTTTACCTGTTTCTTTATGGGTGTGTAATAAAGCATTTTAAATGAATAAATTATTATTAATTGCGCATGTGGGTCAAAATTTGGCAGAAAATATTTCCCGGGCATTCATACGCGAAACGTTGAATGGCCACTCTATTTACTCTATGATTTACCTGGTAAATAAGTAAGTATGTTTTGAAACCATAATAATGTGTAACTTTCACAAGCATACGAAAAGTGAAGAACGTAAAACGAAAGCTACGAGGGTTCCAAACGTGCCCGGTCTGAGAAGAGCCAACAACAAACTCAGTTTCGTTTCTGTTTCGCATGTCGAATAAAAAAAGCTTCAGGGGTTTCGCCGCTACCGTTCCGCGGCGGAGGTGTGCCAAGGGCCTAACAATATTTGTTTATTTTATTATTTAACTATATTTTATGTAATGTAGCTATTATGTATTTCAATCTGTGGACTAAATGCATGTGAAGATAAAACTGGATACAGTACGACCACTTTTATAAGTTACATCGACAATATTCTTTAGCGCCGAAAGTAGTTATCTAATTAACGACAAAAATGATTACCTAGCTACAATTAATGAAATATGCAAATACAGTCCTTGTATTTCGTTGGTCACCATGACGCGTCACACAACCACCAAAAGCGGATGAAGAGTGTGTTGCAGTTGGCTGAAATGTTTTCGCGAACACCAAAAATAAATCTGTGCGAACATAGTTACGTTGTAACTTATAAAAGTGGTAATACTACAGCTAGACTGGATATTTTTTACCGTCTCGAAAACAAATGGGTATGATAATATAATATTATGTAAGTAAATGGAACGGGAACAAGCTTTTGACATCATTTTTAGGGTTCCGTACCCGAAGGGTAAAAAACGGAGCCCTATTATAATGTCACTCGGCTGTCTGTCCGTCTGTCCGCCGGTCACAGGTCTCTAGCTCGCAGACGAAATGAGTTACAAACCTGAAATTTTGGTATTTTGTGTAAAACGTTGACCCAAAATCAAATATTTAATTAAAAATTGAATTAAATTATTTTTCAGGGGGGCTCCCGTACATGAGAAATGAGCCGGAAAAAAAAAATTTTTTCTTACCCTAGCTTGTGGGGTATCATTGTTTAGAGCTCATTGAGTAGAGTACAAATATATATTTTTTTAATTTTTATCTCAAAAAATAAGGGAATGGGAGGCCATCAAAGTTGTCAGTTTTAGACCATTTTTGTGACGGGGGCTATCTCAAAAACTAAACTAGTTGGGAATATGATATTTCAGTATATTATGTACTATATGCTCTATTTAAACAACAAATACTGAAAACTACGATTTATTAAATAGTTTATAAGCCGTGACCAAAATAAACGAACATTTTTTTGGGTTTTTCTTTCACGGTTTGTTGCGATGTCTAGCTCGGAAATTAAATATTTCTTAGACCCAAAATATTATATTGTTCATAATTATGTACGGAACCCTGAAAGAGCGAGGCCCGACTCGCACTTGGCTGATTTTTTTTACTTTAGAAACCTACATCAACTTACTTACTGCCAATAAAAAATAGTAATTAGTAAAAAAAAAAAAATTCAACAGAATGTCTTTTTTTTTAAATACCGTAAATTAATAGTACCTAGGTATAGGTAATAGGTATACTGATACAATAAAGATATGTATATTTACACAAATAAACTATATATAATTAAATAAACTGTATTTTATATACGTCATTTTTCTTTTATTTTTCCACACCAGTCTAAATCACTCCAGTCTAAAGCTATATGCTGTTAAACAGTTAACAGGGAATGTACCTATGTATTTTGCTTGTAAGTACTTATTCATAACTAGCGGTCCGCCCCGGCTTCGCCCGTGGTACATAATTTATAGCCTATAGCACTCAGGGATCACGTACATATCCAACGGTGAAAGAATTTTTGAAATCGGTCCAGTAGTTCCTGAGATTAGCGCGTTCAAACAAACAAACTCTTCCGCTTTATTATATTAGTATAGATTTGCATGCAACTTGACCCGCATGAATACAGTCATTTTTTACCCGACTACGGCAAAGCCACAAACAAGGGTTATGATTTTTGCAGTATATGTATGTATGAATGTATGTAATGCATGTTTGTATCCGATTTTTGTATGAGATTCTGTGTGTACCATGCACCGTAACGCCGAAACTAATGGACCGATTTTGATCAATTAGGTGTCAATTGATTCGTTGTTATGGTCCGGGTGACATAGGCTTCATTTTATTTACCTGTAGCCGTTATCAATATCGAACAAAATCCAGCAAAAAAATCACGTCTGTACCCCTTAAATATTTATTTTATTCCGTTTTTTTAGTATGTTGTTATAGCGGCAACAGAAATACATCATCTGTGAAAATTTCAACTGTCTAACTATCACGGTTCAAGAGATACAGCCTGGTGACAGACGGACAGACAGACAGACAGACGGACAGCGGAGTCTTAGTAATAGGGCCCCATTTTCCCTTTTGGGTACGGAACCCTAAAAAATCAATACCCCTTCAGCAGATTCATGAGATCCGACTTCATCAACCGACTTCAAATAAAGATAAGTATGTATGTATAATATGTTCGCGATTATTTCAAAAACCAATGAACCGATTTTGATGACTTTTTCGCTATTGTAAGTATAATCTACATACTTTCACGAAGGTTTTAGTATATAACACACCTAGTTATAATTTTTATGATGATGCGGACTCAAAGTTATAGCACAAATGTACCCATAGTCATGTGTCACTAATATTTTTAATTGGTACGTAGTTACACCGATTTTTCTGACATTGCTGGACCAAAGTCGGTATAATTTTTCCTAAGATATAGCTTGTTTGCCAGATGACAGTGGGATCGCGAAGGCCACTGGACCTTACACTCTGAGCAGTATTACAGTGTTGAACTCTTTCGGTGATTTGAAACAGGAAATAATTCCAAATTTCACCCAGAAGGTAAATATTTTTTCCTATATTATTTACCAGATTGTAAATAGGCAATAAAATCTACTAACCACATTAAATATTTCTAATCCGATTTTGTAGATTAAACTATTTAAGTAGTTTTGCCTGAATGGAACTATAGTTCTTGCTGAAATCGGGTTTCAAATATGTAGGTTGACTAATTTAACCTACAAAGGAAATCTAAGCACCTGTGACCTGACTCCGAGCAGTCTTGTCTGCGCTACCCATAGGCGGACTGTTTCTGAAAAGCGAGTGTTCAGGCGGGCCCATTTTAAAACTTCAAGGCTTTAGCTGGAACTGTAATATATTTACTTCAATGGTAGTCTATTAGGACTTCAGTTCTGATTTTTAATATTTTGTTATGACCATTAAAAGTAGTGTAGGTATAGGTACTTATCCAAGTTGGCAGCTTCGAAAGACCTGTGCTAACTTTGCAGCACCTTCTTACTTTATTTTGGCGGCCCTTATAATCTTGCACCCCTAGGCATGTGCCTAGTTTGCCTAAAGGATAATCCGCACCCATTCTAGCCACTAGGCCATCACCACTTCATTTACTTGTTACTACGCTGGCTGCAATCGTGCTACGCCTTTAATTTTTGTATTAGCAATCGTGCGGGTCTTCTTCGGTTGCTGATATAAAACTCAAAGGCGCAGCTCGGTCATAGCCAGCCCGCCCAGCGCAGTTACACAAAGACGGAAATGCCCCGATAGACGGAATTATAACCCCCCTGACTTTATATATTTCAGGATTTGGCTCCACATAAGATGTACTTCCTAGTCGACACCAGTAGCGGCGACACATTCTTGTGGATCGGTAAACATGTTGATGAGCGCGTGGCCTCCATGACAATGTTTGATTTTCTGCGCGTAAGTTTTTTTTTTTTTAATTTTAAAAATCCTTTATTAACATTACACTAATATTATAACTTAGGCGAAAGTTTATGTGTATGTATGTTTGTTACTCTTTAATGTCGCAATTACTGAACCGATATGGCTGTTAAGAATGGAGTTAAATTATATCCTGACTTAGCACAAAGGTAGGCTACTATTTTTCGAGGATAGGTAAATCCTGGAAAAATCCACAGTCCCACGGAATTTCGAAAAAAACCGAAATCTATAGCTACAGCTATATGTAGATTACTATAGCAAACTTCCTTGAAAATAGATAGGTAAACTATTGGAAAAAGAAGCGGGAACGGGAACCGGAAATCCACGATTCCCTCGAGATTTGTGTAAAACCGAAATTCATGCGGGCGAAGCCGCGGGCAGAATCTAGTAAAAAATAAACAAACAATATGTCGTAAAAATTAAAAATGTACATTAATCTGTCATTAAGATGCGTTTAGGCTAAATATGTTACAAAATGATTTTTTTAACATAAATTATCGATTTCAGAAATGGGCCTCCAACTATCCACAACTTACTATAAACAGAGTTGTAGAGCAAGAAGAGGAAAGCCCAGAGTTCCTTAAGGCTTTCAGCAAATGGGACAGACACATGTGGCAGGTATTTACATATACATACCTACATACGTTTTAATGGCATGGACATACTTAACGCGAGCTTTTACAATCTTTCACCACATTCTGATAAGTGTCGGATAGCTTATTCACAAGTTTTGTCTTTGTAACTTGACTTACCTATAGTAAGAAAGTGACAAAACTTACGTTTAGGCTATCCGACACTTATCAGAATGTGGTGAAACAGATTCTTTAGGACCTGTTTCAACAACACCTATGTTTTGGGTATCCGACACTTATCAGTAGAATATGGTGAAACATGCCCTTAATCATGCAAAGGCCAGGCGCACTCCGCATTACCTACTATGCGCTACAAGTACCTACCTAATAGCGGTCGGTCGGACCCATTCAATAACCCTTACTTAGTCGGAAGTGATAAGAGCTACGCGATAGAAAGAGAGGCGAAGTTTAGGTTAATATAACACTACATATTATAATACATAGTCCCCCGTCGCGTCTGTCTGTCTGTTTGTTCACGATAAACTCAAAAACTACTCAACGGATTTTGATGCGGTTTTCACCAATATACAGAGCAATTCACGAGAAAGGTTTAAATATAATAATTTGTTAAGGTTTTGTGTAAATTGGTTGAAGTATGACGATAATTGTTGAAAATTTCGGAAAAAGTCAATCCATCGAAAACGAGCGCTGCCTTTGAGATAATTCAAACCAATATATTATAGTGAGATAGTAGCGGTTAATTACCCGTGCGAAGCCAGTTTTAAATAAATAAACGAATTATTTGTTGCAGAAACAAGAAAGGCAGCAACAGATGTTGGAAGCCAATGAGGCGATGAGATCAAATCTTATTCCGGACGATCATTAATAATTAATTACAAGTCACGGCAAATAAGTCGAGCGGTGACCTTCAATGCGCAGAAGTAGAAAATGAGGTAATGACTAATGAGGGCGTGGGGATCGTTCGTAAGCACCGATTAGCTCTCGCGGATCCCTCGTAAGCGCTGATTGGCTCTCCGATCGTATTGTGTCCCGCTCACTCGCACGACGCTGCGCGCACTTGAAGGTCACCGCTCGACTTACGTGCCGGAGGTTATAATTAGTACAACTCTATGATTATCATAATATCATTATGTCTGTAATAAAGTGTACCTAATGTATAATATTGTGGAAAAGCAATACTCAGGAATAAATATTCCTTTATTACACATTGTTATTTTGTTATATCAATCAGTACTTACCTACTTACCTATTTTTATACGACTGCCTGAAACAAGTGTAAATTAAAAATTTAAAAACCCCCGACGTTCGCCATTTTGTGGCGGCGGCCATCTTGGATTTGCAATAGTGCTATTCTACTAGTCAAGCCCTTTCATTTGATACCCATATTAAGGGAGTTGTGGCAAAATATGTAATCCGCCATTTTGTTGCGGCGGCCATATCGGATCGATTTTCATAAAACATAGCTAACAACACTCTCGACTAAATCACCTTTCAAACAAAAAAAACCGCATTCAAATCGGTCCACCCGTTTGAGCGCCACAGGGGAACAGACAGACACACACACACACACACACACACACACACACACACAGACACGTCAAACTTATAACACCCCGTCGTTTTTGCGTCGGGGGTTAAAAAGGACTATTGTTTTCAGCGTTCGTGTATGTATGTGAGTTTATATATTCCACCATAACTTCTATACGCCAGAACCGATTTTGATGAATGTGGTATCGTTAGAATTTTTAGCTTATTCCGGGTAACATAGGCTAGTGAAATTAAAAAAAAAAATATGGAGTGACCACTGACCATGGTCTCCCATCAAAGACTAAAGTTGGCATTTTTTTCCAAAATCCGATTAAGTTTGTAATCATAATCTATACTAATAAATAAAATTGAAGTATCTGATCTTCACTCTGTAATATCGAAATTACTTACTACCTCATATTAAGCTCATATGGTTATTTGAACGGTACCTTAACCAAATCACACGTTTTTTAAATTTTTGTCTGTCTGTCTGTCTATCTATCTGTCTGTCTGTCTGTCTGTTTGAACGGGCTAATCTTCGGAACGGCTCAACCGATTTTGACGGGACTTTCACATACAAGTAGAGAATTAACCAGGGAGTAACATAGGCTACTTTTTTAACCGATTTTCAAAAAAGGAGGAGTGGTGTTTTTCTACCTATGTAGGTACACCAATATCTCCAAGATTTCTGAACCGATTTTCGTAATTTTTTTTTTGTAATTGATAAAGAAAAATTGCGGCACTGTCCTACAAAAAACTTGGATTCCAACTCCTCAATCCTGATGCTGTAGGAGACCTGATCCCCAAAACTAATGGGATTTAGGAACTGTCGGTTATTTAAATAGATATTGGGGGTACCAATTAAAGACTTTATCGTTGAATGAACTCGAGTAGGTACATATCCAACTCCTCAACCCTGATGCTGTAAGAAATTCCATTCCAAAATCGTAGGGATCCCGCGGGATTTTTCCGTTTTGGGGACGGGTTACTACAGATAGTCTACATTTTGTTCTGGAAAATCAAAAGTTCCCACGGGATTTTTAAAAACCTAAATCCACACGGGCGAAGCCGTGGGCATCATCTAGTCTAGTATATCTATACTAATAAATAAAATTGAAGTGTCTGTCTGTAATATCGAAATAACTACCTCATATTAAGCTCATATGGTTATTTGAACGCTACCATAACCGAATCACACGTTTTTAAAATTTTTGTCTGTCTGTCTGTCTGTCTGTCTGTCTGTCTGTCTGTCTGTCTGTCTGTCTGTCTGTCTGTCTGTCTGTCTGTCTGTCTGTCTGTTTGAACGGGCTAATCTTCTGAACGGCTGAACCGATTTTGACGGGACCTTCACATACAAGTAGAGAATTAACCAAGGAGTGACATAGGCTACTTTTTTAACCGACTTTCAAAAAAGGAGGAGTTGTGTTTTTCTACCTATGTACACCGATATCTCCGAGATTTCTGAACCGATTTGCGTAATTTTTTTTTTAATCGATAGAGAAACATTGCGACCCTGTTTTATAAAAAAATTTGGATTCCAACTCCTCAATCCTGATGCTGTAGGGGACCTAATCCCCAAAACTAATGGGTTTAGAAACTTTCGGTTATTTAAATTGATATTGGGGGTACCAATTAAAGACTTTATCGTTGAATGAACTCGAGTAGGTACATATCCAACTCCTCAACCCTGATGCTGTAAGGAATTGTATTCCGAAATCGTGGGGATCCCACGGGATTTTTCCGTTTTGGGGACGGGTTTCTACAGATAAGCTACTTTTTGTTCTGGAAAATCAAAAGTTCCCACGGGATTTTTAACAACCTAAATCCACACGGGCGAAGCCGTGGGCATCATCTAGTAATATTATAAAGCTGAAGAGTTTGTTTGTTTGAACGCGCTAATCTCAGGAACTACTGGACCGATTTTAAAAATTCTTTCACCGTTGGATATGTACGTGATCCTTGAGTGCTATAGGCTATATAATATGTACCACGGGCGAAGCCGGGGCGGACCGCTAGTCATCTAGAAAATGATGAGTAGATTTCAAAATAATAACACAGTTGTTTAATATCCAGTGATTCACAAATAAATATCATTTATAAATAAATATATTTTTAGGGTTCCGTACCCAAAGGGCAAAAATGGAACCCTATTTACTCTGCTGTCTGTCTGTCTGTCGGTCGGTCTGTCTGTCCGCCGAGGCCCGACTCGCAATAATTGGCCGATTTTTTAATTTTGTTAATTGTCTATATTCATCTACCTGTCCCTGCATGCATTCATTGTATTACAACGTAAAGTACGGCTTAGGAAAGCTCGCTCAGCAAAGCTCTTAGGCGCTCAAACGGGTGAACCGATTTGAATGTGGTTTTTTTGTTTGAAAGGTGAATTTGTCGGGAGTGTTGTTAGCTATGTTTGATGAAAATCGGTCCAAGACAGCCGCCAGCACAAAATGGCGGATTACATATTTTTTCACAACCCCCTCAATATGAAAAGCTATTCCACTAGTTCAAGTATGCAAGGTGCTTCCATTATGTTAATTTGATGTGCTCGAATAAATCCAAAAATCCCATCTTGGACTCGCCTACTAAAATAGTTATAAAAGTACATACCTAGTACATACATTCGTTTTGTGCTCAAGAATGTGAGAGAAATTACACCTCTCCATAAACATGAGGATGACGCCAATGACTGGTAAGTGTTAACAGCTTCATGTGAAAAATTTCCATACCCATTTAAGCCATCAGGCATCGTCAGATATTGGTTAAAACGGCCTCTTAATTGTTATAAAAATACTGTAATATGAACTTATAGTTTCACGACTACATTTTGAATTATTACAGGCGTTTCGGAACAGAAATATTATATCGGTTGCAACTTGCAAGATGCTTTTCAAGCTGTAACGGCGCGGCGGCTACGTGGAGGGCACATTGTGAACACGTTGAGAGATTGGAAGATGAATATATATCGTAATATTATAACGATGTTGAATTTGTGAATTTTAATATATTATTACGTTTCAATAGCGACAGCGATAGATACCTACATAATCTGACAGCAATTCATCGGATATTAAAGATACTTAGGTAATACCTATAGAAGTCTAATTGTAAAATCAATCTTATTAATCAAGATATACCTACTTAGATGTAGTACAGTAGTAAAGTAGTACTTATATTGTACCTACTACGATTATGCAGATAATAGAACAAAAATCTCTTTTTTTCCCCTTTAGTGTCATGTCCTATAGGTACAGTGGCAACACTGGAGTTGAACACACTGACGCACAGCCGCTTATGCTTGTCGCACTATAATCAACATAAGTAATGAAACGGAACGCGATGAGCAATGATCGGTATACACGGTGCAATTTTGCATGATATCATAATGTGGATATGCCAATTCATATATTTTTTAATTCTATCATATTAAAATTATCTCTGGTTTCCTTACTCAGTTTTTATTAGTACCCACAACATGAAAAAGAGAAAACTCTTCGATAGTGAACATTACATGAGGTTTCAAAATCGCGCAAGACAGAAATGTCGCAGTCATATCCATATTCCATACTATTGATAGTGTTCCAGGTCATTGACCCCAAATTGCACTACCTATTCCGATCTATGGCGATGAGAAATCCAGATTTCAGACCAGTCCTAACCGCGGTCTGACGATAGACGCGCGTTCCATTATTTGCAATATTTTAATAGATTATTAACCGCAGTTTTGCTGTGAGAAGTTATAATCCAACGTAAGTTTGTTCTTTGTTTTTGTTAGCGATTTGGTTTTAAATCACGCTTTAAAACTAAAGGTATTGGTTGGTACTATATCCTTGCTTTTCATTTCGCTATTAAACATTATACACAACCTATTAAGTATTATTTGTTTTTTTCATACTTTTCAAGAGTTTTTTTTTGCATTATTAAATTAATAGCCCGGTCAATTTAGACATCCCAGGTTACAAAAATTCCCACCTGGCTGAAAATTGGTAGGATTGTTCAAAACACTATTATTTAAATGAAATGTGAAAAGTCCTCATCGATCCGACACCTGGAAAAAAATTTACTCCTGGTCACACACAGTTTATTCACACTTGGCTGAAAATTGGTAGTATTGTTCGAAACAATTTTCAAAAAAATTTCAACAAAAAACAAATTTCATAAATGAAATGTGACAAGTCACCTGGAAAAAAAATTACTCGGGGTCAGAGGTCACAAAAACGGATTTCTCACGATTTTCAGCAAAATGGTAAGTTTTATCATAAAATTATCCCAGACGTAAATGCCTGGTGCATTTACCTCTTATTTTATATGTACCTAATACCGGCTGAATAGGACACTGCCTCAGCATGATGCTGCAGTTAAAATCGACCACAGCACTGGTTTCAAGCGTGACCCCATCACCCATGGTGATATCACGGATTTATCACCACCACCACTACCACTACCACTACCAGCCCAGACACAGGCCTCCTCTCTCACAGGAGAGAGGGATTCAGAGCTTAGACCCGCCACGCTGCTCCAATGCAGGTTGGCGAACTTTAGCGACTATTGTCACATGGCAGTGATAATAACCAGGACCGATTGCTTAACATGCTCTCCGAGGCACGGGGGTGAAAGTGAAACACCGCCAACTATCAACTCCGGGCTGGCACTGAGAAATTCTTGACAGTAAAACCCAATACCTTACAATAATTTGCCCGACCCGGGAATCTAACCTGGGACCTCGTGATCTGCAGTCGAATATGCCAACCAGTAGACCAACGAGGCAGTCGCGCACGGAATGAGCAGGTCGCATTTATTTCAGGGGACATTACGGGTCCAAGCTCTATATGCCGCTCTCATATTAGGTGGAGGCCTGTGCCCACACGTGGGACGTTGTGGTGGAGGTGGATCAAGATCATACCTAATCATCTCAAGTCACAGATAGAGTGTACAATGACAAGTATAAATTAAAAATTTAAAAACCCCCGACATTCGCTACTTTGTGGTGGCGGCCATCTTGGATTTGCATAGTGCTATTCCACTAGTCATTCCCTTTCATTTGATACCCATATTAAGGGAGTTGTGAAAAAATATGTAATCCGCCATTTTGTAGCGGCGACCATCTTGGATCGATTTTCATCAAAAATAGCTAACAACACTCTCGACTAAGTTCACCTTTCAAACAAAAAAACCTCATTCAAATCGGTCCACCCGTTTGAGCGCTACAGGGGAACAGACAGACAGACACACACACACAGACACATCAAACTTAAAACACCCCGTCGTTTTTGCGTCGGAGGTTAATTATTTTGCTAAGTAATTGTTTTCATTGTATTATGTACCTATATCATGGAATTCCGCAAAGTAACGCCTGTTTCTATAGATAGAGTGCTCTATTTAAAGAACCTCATGTTCCTCCTTCTAGCATGAAGCTCCTCATCAGCTGGGCCCTGATCACCCTGACAGCAGTCCACGCCAGGACTGCCGTGAGACAGCAGACTATTGACAAGGTATGTTCTTCTTCCGTCTAGGAGTTTGACGGAGAGTGACGACCTCCCTGGCATGTCTTATAAGTGGGAGGTCCCGGGTTCGATTCCCGGCACGGGGAATTTGGGATTTTGTAATTTCTGAATTGTCTCTGGTCTGGTCTGATTAGCTTCAGCCGTGGCTAGTTACCACCCTACCGGCAAAGCCGCCAAGCAATTTAGCGTTCCGGTACGATGCCGTGTAGAAACCGATCAGGGGTGTGCAATGTGCATAGGTACCTCTTCCAAATTAGCCCGCTTCCATCTTAGACTGCATCGTCACTTACCATCAGGTGAGATTGCAGTCAAGGGCTAACAAAAGACGGGGGGGGGGGGGTGGAGGAGTGCAACAGGGCGCTTTCGTGCCCCCCCCCCCCCCCTTTACTCTGATACGCCTACGTAACATTGACCTTTTGCAAAAAGTTTTGAGCCGAAGTCAGTGAGTACAGCTATACTATAGAGTGATTCCTTGGAGTTTGTGCACTTTGTTACGTGTATTTACATTCTATACAAAGCCAAACCGCAAGGGTGTGAAACTGGTCGCGTATAAATTGTAAATTACTTTTTAATCAAGGTCTTCCAAATTATACAAGAGTAGTACGCATACAAACTAATCTTGTATAGATCGGAAGTTAGGTTAGGTTGGGTTAGAACATTATAAAACCATTCACCTATACTTAGTATGACACATAAAATCTATGTATTATGTCACAGGATATTTAATAATAATTAATAATATATAGGTCATAATCTATTTTACATACTTAGTTCTCATTTATATTATTATTAATATAAAGAAAACAAATCACTAAAAATTATAAAATAATTTTTTTCAAAGAAAAATGAACCGACTTCAAACCATTCGAACTAAAAAGTTTAAAATAATTTTTTATTCATTTAGATTTACGATTAAACTACCTAACTCAAATAATATATAATTTTTTGGAGTCGGCGCCAAACCACATTCAATTCGTCTTAGTAAAATCAGAGTAACTATCCACTTTTAAATGCGAGCGCGGTGAACCATAATAGTCACGGAGGGTGAGGCTGTCCGGGACGCGGGGAGCATATTTTCGACTTGAAAAGTATGAGTCAATTGGCGCCGACTTCAAAAAATTATATATTATTTGAGTTAGGTAGTTTAATCGTAAATCTAAATGAATAAAAAATTATTTTAAACTTTTTAGTTCGAATGGTTTGAAGTCGGTTCATTTTTCTTTGAAAAAAATTATTTTACAATGTATAAGAAATTACGACTTTAAATTAAGAATTTTTGGGTTCATTTTGTTCTGATATTACAGTTTTTGGATATTCCAATTTCAGTAAAGTTTTCGAGATTTGAAAGCTCGGAATTAGGTACCATACGGGATGCGGCAGCGGACTTTGCTTCATAGTGTATTATCTATGCTTTGCTTTATAATACTCGTATGCAGTGTATACCTATCTTCTATATCTTCTATTCTATATTCTATCTATACATATAATAAAATCGTAGAATTGCCGTATCTGTACATTGAAGATTTTTTCAAAATAATAACTGGGGGATGTTATTGATAAGTAATAGAACGTGAAAAAGCTATTTTTGAAATTTTTGTCTGTTTGTCTGTTTGTCTGTTTGTCTGTTTGTCTGTTTATCTGTTTGTCTGTTTATCTGTTTGTCTGTTTATCTGTTTGTCTGTTTGTCTGTATGTTTGTGCGCGCATCATGCAAAAACTACTGAATGGATTGAAACGAAACTTGGTACGATTCAAGTTCATACTACGGAGTAACATATAGGATACTTTTTATCCCGAAATTCAGCACGGTTCCCTAGGGAGAGGGGATGAAAGTCAAAACGTTTAGCTGTAATTCAATAACGCGTAGTCCGATTTCATTCATTCTTTTTTTGTTAGAAAGTAGATACTTTAAAGATTACCGACTAATCTCTAAAAGGCTGGATCGATTTTGATGGGACTTTCACTGGCGGATGTTTACATTTTGATCAACCTAAACATCCGCCAGTGAACTTTTAACAGTTTTTAGCATGATATGAGCTCAAAAGAGCTCAAAAAATGATTCCTACGTGATTTTTAAATACCAATATATATCCACGCGAACGAAGTCGCGGGTGTCCGCTTATATACAATATTATTGTTTCAGGTGCACGCGACCCGGATCCCACGGATGCGGATTCCGGAATTTCTGAAAGATGACAGTGAAGTAACGAACAGCACTGGGCCTTACACTCTCAGCCTTCTGGTCATGGAGTGTCCACTTGTTGTGAAAGATAAATTAATACCCAATTTCACCCAGGAGGTAATTTTTTTTTCTATAGTGTAAGGTATCTATTTACCAGATTGTAAACGGGCAATAAAATCAACTATAGTTGGGACATTATTTACAATATTATGTACATATTACATTGGAAGATAACCATGTAACAAAGGTGTAAAAAATCTTACGACAAAGTACTTATAAAGTCTAATTTTTATTATGTTTTATTCGGAATAGAATTAGAAATCATGTCATGCATTGCCAGATATTTAGTGTCGTGGCAACCCCCTGCCAGACGCCCTTAAAGTTGAAAAGTTCTAGGGTGACTGGCAGGGGGTTGTCATGATAGTGTTTGTGTCAAGTGTCTGGCAATGCATGACGTGATTTCTAATTCTATTCCTAAGAAAATATAAAAAAATTAGACATTATAAGTACTTTAATGCAGTAGTTCTCGTTGGCGTGATAAAAAAATGGGGGTTCACAATAATTCGTTAACGGGGGTCCACGAAAATTTATCTGCTTTGTGAAGAACTAAAATATTGGCTTGAGTTCACCTCAATGTAGGCAGATAATACTTAATATTTTAATATTTTAAAAAGCTCAGCGACTGTTATCCACTTGTAAAAACACCTGCATACCTACCTATTCCTGGATATTCAGTACTTAACTTTACAGAAGTTTACTTATTTAACATCTAATCACTACCATTTAATGAATTAATCAATCAATTCTCACTTTTTTTTTTCAAAAACTATTTGTGGTTGGAACTTGGAACTCAGCCGCAACCACAGAATAATAACTAGTACCTAAAGGCAACGCAAATTTCCATAGTTAGATCTAACTAATCTTCACATTTTTTGTCGAATTTTTGGAATATGGTAGAAATCCATAAGGTGGGGTCCACCGGAACCAGCTAAATTTTGAAAGTGGTCTATGCAAAAGAAAAGTTTGGGAACGTCTGCTTTAACGTAAGATTTTTTACACCTTTATTACCTGTTATCTCCCAAAGTTACCATGATCCCAACTTCGTAGTCGGTGGTTGTTCTTACCTGCGTTGGAGACATACACAGAGAAACTTTCAGCTTTTATAAAATAACGAAGCTCTAGCCGTCGTGAGCTCTTGGACTAGAGTAACGAAAAGACGGAAGTACAGCCCCCGCACACTAAGCCACTAGTGGCGACGACTAGTGGCCGGCCACAAGTCGCGGAAGAGATTTTTCATACATTTTATATGGTACCACCGCACACAGAGCGCTCGAGTGGCCGCGTTCGAGCCACAAGGAAACGTATGAAAAATCTCTTCCGCGACTTGTGGCGGCCACTAGTCGTCGCGTCGTCGCTAGTGGCTCAGTGTGCGGGGGTTGCTAGCCTCTATAACTCATATATGTATATATTTCAGGATTTGACTCAATATAGGATGTACCTCCTATTTGACACCAGTAATGGCCACGCATACGTGTGGGTCGGTTATTATGTTGATCCGTACTACTTATTATTTGCTACCAGGGGGTTGGCAAATTATCAGCCCGTAAGTAAACTCAATATACCACTATAATGTTAAGTTAATGTTACGTGTACGCGGGCAGAAGCTAGTACATCCATACATCCATGTTTACAAACTTTTGCGTTTTTATTCGTTCGTTCGTTCGTTTCAACCAATGACGTCCACTGCTGGACATAGGTCTCTTGCAAGGATCGCCACAGCACACGACCTTGTGCCGCCTGATTCCATTCTGATTCCACGCGTGCGTGCATGTGTGTGTGTGTGTGTGTGTGTCTGTTCCCCTGTAAGTAGCGCTCAAACGGGTGGAGCGATTTGAATGCGGTTTTTTTTTTGTTTGAAAGGTGAATTAGTCGAGAGTGTTGTTAGCTATGTTTGATGAAAATCGATCCAAAACGGCCGCCGCTACAAAATGGCGGATTACATATTTTTTCACAACTCCCTTAATATGGGCATCAAATGAAAAGACTTGATTAGTAGAATATCACTATGCAAATCCAAGATGGCCGCCACCACAAAATGGCGAATGTCATGAGTTTTTTAAATTTTTTAATTCATACTTGTTATTATTATTTATTATCTAAATATATTAAAATCGTGATCGATTTCAGGATTGGGCCTCGAACGGACAGAAAATTACTAAAATAACAATGCTAAGGCAAGGAGAGGAAAGCCCAGGGTTCCTTAAGGCTTTCGATAAATGGGACAATGACTTGTGGAAGGTTTGTATATATTATGTTTTAATGGCATACACACAACGCGAGCTTTTACATAGGCACAACTGTATGCTTAGTCTCACTTTGCACAGCTCGAAAACTTTACTACTTACTGATCGAAACAAAATAACTTCAGAGTAAAAACAGACCTAAATGAGCTAATTTTAAGGTTTGAGTTCAATAATACATTCAGAATTCGAAAACAGCCAGCGCTCCAAGCAGAAATGTTGTAAAATAAATATTCGAAGTATTGAATTGCGACTTTAAAATAAGTGTCTTTGGGTTCATTTTGCATTACATAGTTATTACAGTTATTCGATACGTAATACTTATTTGGTAAAGTTTTGGAAGTGTGCAAACTCAGAATAACTTTTGCTTAAAAGTAAAACTAATATTGTGGCCAATTCTGTTGTACACAATCTCTAAACCTAAACTAAAATGACAGGTCTAAATTTATTCCTATCTCTTTCACAGTGCTCACTGCAGAAAAGGATAGCAATAGATTTAGGCCTGTCATTTTAGTTTAGGTTTAGAGATTGTGTACAACAGAATTAGCCACATTGTATATCTTTAGGTAAGCTGCAGGGCGTCTTGAACATAGATAGGACTCGGGTGAAATACATACACGAGCACAGTTCAGAAAATGGCGGACCCATTATTATCAGAAATTCTTAATTTAATAGCTCAAAGTGCCCCGTTCATCGTTCATTTTTACGATGAACGATGCACGATATCAGTGACACAGTGGCACAGTGTCTGTGAACGATGAACGGTCGGTGTTTAGACTGTTCATTTTCGATGATTCACCGATGAAGCTTCGAAAATGAAAGCAAAAATTCTGAAAAATTATCTGTCTAATTTGGGCTTCATAACGCATTATTTGTTGCAGTCAACTGCCTCGTTGGTCTAGCGGTAAGCACGTTCGACTGTGGATCACGAGGTCCTGGGTTCGATTCCCAGGTCGGGCCAAAAAAAACATGTATATGAGGTATTGGGTTTTTTCTGTCATAAAATTCTCAGTGCCGGCCCGGAGTTGGAAGTTGGCGGTTTTAGATACACCCCCGTGCCTCGGAGAGCACGTAAAGCCGTCGGTCCTGCGCGTGATCATTCTCCGGTCGTGTCGCATTGGCGTCCCATCGGACTATGAGAGTGAGGGAATAGAGAGTGCACCTGCATAAATGGCCAGTCTCCGCCTCGGTTGAGATTGGCCGCCGTGGCCGAAATTCGGTCGGGAGGACATTATTATTATTATTTGTTGCAGAAACGACAGAAAGAGCGAGAAAAATTGATGGCCAGTGAGTCAACTACACCGACTGACGATGACGATGACGATCCAGACAATGAATAGTACAACTCTATGGTCCTGTTTCGTCACCTTCTGATACACACATAAAAAGGATTTCTTGATAAAAGACACATATTTAATTAAATCAAAACAATTTTCTTCGATCCAAGAAAACAATTTCCTCACTATAGGCGTGAGACAATATTTTCTTTCCAAAAGAAAAATATGCTCTTAGGTATATTTTCTCAAAGTAAGGTATTAGTTCTCAAACCAAGAAAAAACACTCGCCTTAAAGCATTCACACTATGTTAGGTAATCCAAGAATATCTGTCTTGTCTGAAAATATTTTTTAAATAGGAGTAAAATTATTTCATCTCATCATCATCATGATCAACCCATTACCGGCTCACTACAGAGCACGGGTCTCCTCTCAGAGTGAGAAGGGTTTTGGCCATAGTCTACCACGCTGGCCAAGCGGATTGGCAGACTTCACACACCGCGTGAGAACGTTATGGAGAACTCTCAGGCGTGCAGGTTTCCTCACGATGTTTTCCTTCACCGTTAAAGCAAGTGATATTTAAATACTTAAAACGCACATAACTCCGAAAAGTTAGAGGTGCGTGCCCGGGATCGAACCCACGACCTCCGATTAGAAGTCGGTCGTCCTAACCACTAGGCTATCACAGCTTTTTTATTGTTAAATCAAAATTATTTGATTTGAGAATATTTTTCTCTTGTCCCTAGAATAACCTTTGAGAAAACATAAGTTTTCAACCAAGAATAGATCTTTTTAAATTTGAGTCCTTTCTCCATTTAAATGAATATTTAATTAAATTTACGAAAAATCATGAGAAATCTTATTTAATTGATTGAAGAAATCCTAAATCTGTGTAAGTGTCGGATAGCTTATTCACAAATTTTGTCTTTGTCACTTGACATAAAGTAAGAAAGTGACAAAACTTACGTTTAGGCTATCCGACACTTATCAGAAGGTAGTGAAACAGGCAATAAAACTGACATTATTATCATTATTTAATACATATTGTAATGTAATATCCACTATATTAAAGCAATACTTATGAATAATAATAAAATTATGATTACTTATATAAATGATAAAAAGGCGTGGATTTGACTCGTTCCAGCAATGCGCGAGACGGCAATTCAATCATGTACTTAACATAAAATTGTTATATTGATATTGTAAATTTGGAAAAGAGCAACCGCCGAGTTTCTTGCTGGTTCTTCTCGGTTGGAATGGCATTCCGAACCAGTGGTAGATTCATCTGACTATTCAAAAGCACTTGTAAAAGTTTATTTGAATAAAAAACTTTTCTATTCTATTCTATTCTAATAAAAATTCCTTTATACAGAGCTTGTTATTTTGATATCGATCTGGTACCTATTTTTTTATTCATCTACAAGTTAGACGTTGGCTGCGATCTCACCTGATGGTAAGTGATGATGCAGTTTAAATTGATAGCGGACTAACCTGAAAGAGGTATGGCAGATTTTATTTAATCCATACCCCATATCGGCTTCATACACTCGGTTTCTTACAAGCGAATCGCTAGTAAAGTGTCGAGGGCGTGTCTGAGGAGGAGGGACTCCTTAGAATTTTTAGTTTTAAAATAAAGTTTAACTAAACAGATGGTGAGATAGATTTAGAAAAGAAGAAAGAAAACAAATTTTATGTAAATCAGATAACAATTTATTTTGTGCATTACATTTGTGTATTTATCGTAATTGATAACAATTAGTACAATTAAATCTTAATTCTAACTTATACTTATTCGGTAAATAAACGAAAAAAACACTTATAAACATAGTGAGAGGGTAGGTAAAATATAATCTTTAATTTTAGATTTTGGTTCAAGATCAGAAATTTTGTAGTTTTCCTTACTCAAAAGTAATAAAGGAATACTTACTTATATGGAATAGGAGTAACAGCGTGGCGGGTAAATTTTGAAAAAAAAAAAAACAAGACAATACTCAAATAAGAAAATTACAAAAAAAAAGTTGACGTATCCCTTTGAATAGCCTCGTTGATGTATTCTATAATCATTGGAGGTTCTTTTACAGTTCTTCGTAAGTATAATACGATTTCTGTTAATTTGTCCGTCCGTTTGTTTACTGTAGGTAATACAGCATCTTGGTGAATTAGTTCCAGTCCTGGAAGTGCTGCTTGAACGCTGTGGGTTCCGCTTCTTCAACCACTTTCGAAATGTGTACCTGGAAAAATAATTAGGGGTGTTTTCACGTTTTCAATACATTTGCTCGTAACCACCACCGCTACAGCCTTTTTGGCTGCCGCCCGCGCCATACCGCTATTCTCTGACTTAGTTATCACCAGGGGGGTTATTCTGTAACTTAGTTAGCAACTGAAAATAGTTGCCAACGAATTAGTTCGATATACATTGCTGCTTTACTGTGTAAAATTATGAAAACACTTTATATTTCCCACAGTAAAGCAGCAATGTATATCAAACTAATTCGTTGGCAACTATTTTCAGTTGCTAACTAAGTTACAGAATAACCCAGCAGTAAATGATAGCCACCGAATTTCACTAGTGCAATATACATTGTTGCTTTAGTGTGTGAAATGAAATCACTGTTTAATATTTCACACAGTAAAGCAGCAATATATTTCGAACTTATCCCCCTGATCGGTGTTAGCAATTTATCTTGGCGGCACGGCTTTGCCGGTAGGATGATAACTGGACACCAGAAACAATTTAGAAATTATAAATCCCTTCCCCCCCCCCCACCTTCCACTCATGCGCTACTTCCACCAACACTGCGCTAGCTCACGGGAGATTAGGTAAGTCACCTGCAAGCACTTCTGTAGCGCGAGCACGAACATTTTGGATCTCAAGATAACGCTCCATTTTACCACTTTAACTTGAGGTTCTTAATGCCGGCTGTACACTCTCCTCAAGGCACCGCGAGGTATGACGAGTGCTAAAGTGAACATGCTACACTCGCTTCGTCTCTTTTTGTCTCGCCTCGCCTCACCTGCTCTCCATCCCGTGTCGGTTTTTTTGAACGTGTCAAAGGGTCTCGCTTACCCTCGCGAGTGCATCACTGTACATTCTCGCGTCGCTCGACGTTCAGTTTAGCACAAGCTGTCTAACAACGTCGACGTTAAATTTTATCGTTATGTAGAATAACTAAGTTCAAAAATTCTATTTCGATGCTTTTTTTTTGTATAAAGCACGAAATTAATAATTTTACTGATAGCGCAAAGAGTAGGTAATCAGCTGCCGTAAGTTTAACGTCCATCCCCTCGCCCGGTCGCAACCATACTGAGTAAACGAGAGTGTACAGGATCGCACTCGTCACTCAACATCTCGCACGAGTGATCTCGGCGAAATATGGCAAAAGCGGAAGAGTGTACAGCCGGCATAATTATATGCTCTTTGACTTACCCAGGATGGGTAGTTGTTCACCTCGAGGTAGTGCTGCGCTTTCTTCATCGCCTCTGCTTTTTCCTAGAAACAGAACGTTTTATTTTAGAGAATTTATCTAGGTAGGTAGCTAGCAACTTTTGTAAGAGCTTCGTTCGCGTTAGGTTTTTAGAAATCCCGCGGGAGTCCTATTTTTGCGGGATAAAAAGTATCACATTGCACTGCCTAGATATTTAACTGTATCCGTGCAAGGAATCAAATTGATCCATTGCTCTGTTGCGGCGTGATTGAGGGACTACTCAACCCCTCAACCACAACTAACTTTAGTGGGGGTAATACCCCAGGGGAAGGGGATTTGATGTCGTCCCAACTGAATTTCGGCCACGGTTGCCAATCTCAGCGTAAGTATAGCGTAGCGCACGCAGGAGATACTATAGTGCTCAAGTGCTATCGTCGATAGAACTTTAATATTCTTCACAACTTAATATAGAGAGTTAGAATGTATCATATGTATTTACCTTTTTAGTGGATTGCTTTCCGATCCACACATAAATACTGCTGCCGGTGTCGAGGATGTAACATTCCTGAAATATATAAAGTCAGCCTTTATGTATAAAAGATGAAATATATATGTGAAAATATATTTCGCATGACACACAATAGATTGATGAGCAAATAAAATATTAAAAAATTAAAAATGTACCTAAAAGTACCTAACTACTTTGAATGTCTTTTCTGATGAACGTTTCAATCTTCAACAAGTTAAATATTGCAAATAATGCGAATTAAGTAATATTGGAAATCTTCATCATCATCATCAACCCATCACCGGTCCACTGCAGGGCACGGGTCTCCTCTCAGAGTGGTCAGGGTTCAGGCGTAGTCCACCACTCTGGCTGAGTGCGAATTAGTAGATTCCACACGCCTTTGAGAACGTTATGGAGAACTCTCAGGCCTGCAGGTTTCTTCACGATGTTTTCCTTCACCATTAAAGCAAGTGACAGCACATTACCTTAGTATCTAGTAAGTCTTTCGTCAGCGGTGCTGGTATCTTCTTGATCTGAATCGATCCGGACTTGTCGGAGATTTCGCTCAGACTAACTTCCTTGGATGCGCCGCGTTCAAAGTCCTGCGAAAACAAATCGCTCTTTGATCAGTGAATAATAAAAAGGTGTCAATGAAACTGATTTTTTAACAAAACTGTAAGAACTGTTTAATTTTCTGGATTAAGAAGCATCCCGTGACCATTTCCAGAAAACAATCTATCCCTCTGTCACGTTTTGTCAAGATCGCTTCTACGGTCAAGCCGTGGAAAGGTAACATACGGACGGGATAATATGACGTCTTACCTCATCATCACCGCCTTCTTCCGCGTCCGGAACTGAATCCGGGTCTCCGGATCCCAAAGCCTCGAAGAATTTGTTCACATCACCCTCATTGGAGTATGGGTCTGAAACAATTAAAAAACAAAAAATGTAATTTTTTTATAATGACATCTGTGTAATATGCTGGACTGGCAAGTACGCTGGCCTGAAGTAGATTATCGCCATTTTGGCAAAGGTTGCTAGTAAAAACGAGAGTCAAGGAGATCGTGCTCTATGTAGTATGTCCAGGATGAAGCAAGGAAAAGATCAAGTCCTACCAATAATCTCAATATTTCCCCTGCCGCTGTGGTCCTGGTCCCTGATCTGGTTGGCCACGGATATGGCCTTCAGCCGCTCCACGCTCTTGGCCTGCTCGCCTACGTACAGCATGATATCGTGGTCCACGTCCAGGATGAAGCAGTCGCCCTTGTTCATTGATTTCACTGAGGCCTCCACCTGAAAAAATAATCATGAAGAGAAGAGTGCTTTTTATTGAAATAAACTTTTACGAAAGCGGTGATAGCCTAGTGATTGAGACTTCAGTCTCCCTCTTGATCGAACTAGGTCCCCTAGTTCGATCCCCGGTACTCACTAAATTTCAGAGTTATGTGCGTTTTAATCAATTCGAAATTACTTGCTTTAACGGCGAACGAAAACATCATGAGGAAACCTGCATGTCTGATATAAACATCAGTGCCTTGTAGATTCTATTGCCTATTGAGATGAACGGATCAAGTCAGGCCCACAGTGAAAATCCCATTACACGATCGTGCAAGAAAAGCACTCGTCAGAGACGAGTGAAGACGAATTGTGGAGAGAGCCACAACTAAAGTGACGACCACGACCACGACCACTATCAAGACCGTAGCGCCGAAGAATCTAGTAGCCTGCCGAATATAGGATGAAGAAAAAAATAGGAGAACTTCAGCGTACTGTATAGAATGGAAACTGGATGAATTACGTACCTGTCTGACTCTGACGTTGCGTTTGCCCTTGATCTGGAAGAGGCGTTTCTCTGAGCCCGCGTTCACTTGCACATGGTTGAAGCCAGACGCATGGCCGCCTTCCAGGTAGCGTATTGCTGGAAAAACATAACAAGTCCCTTCAACCTCGACTTTATTCTCCTGAAACTGGTTATCGATACATGAAAAATGATTCTCGGTATTGGATTGTGTTTAGGTAGTGCAATAATAGCGCTAAGTTTTCGATAGCGGTCCCCATATACCCTGTTTATGCATGCATTTAGTTTTGTGTTTCAAATTTTTAATAATCCCGTTGTCGTGCGTCCATTTTATTACTTACATTTTTGAAATCCGATTGAAATATTGTTGCATGCTTCGTTTTTATTTAATTGAATATTGTTACGTACCCCGCTTATAACTGAATATTATTGCATGCCTCGCTTTTATTTAATTGAATATTGTTACGTACCCCGCTTATAACTGAATATTGTTGCATGCCTCGCTTTTATTTAATTGAATATTGTTACGTACCCCGCTTATAATTGAATATTGTTGCATGCCTCACTTTTATTTAATTGAATATTGTTATGTACCCCGCTTATAATTGAATATTGTTGCATGCTTCGCTTTTAATTGAATATTGTTGCGTAGGTACCCAGTTTATAATTGAATATTGTTGCATGCCACGCTTATATTATCCTCACTTGTTTCATATGTGAATATATTGCAGTTCCAATTATATTACATATCTACATACGTTTAGAATTTATAGCCTCCTTTGTTTCAAGTTAGTTAGTTAGGGGCTTTGTAATTCCTTGGTCTTTTAGGAGGTCCTTTCCGGGGTATTCCTTACGCTGTCGTCGTCCTAATTGTTCTGGGAACAGGTGTGGATAATTGCAGGACTTTATTTAATGATAGATCTGTTAAATAAGCCAAAGCAATTTGGGAACAATTTGTCTATGGTCTGGTCTAGTGGGTGGCTTGAGCCGTGGCTAGTTACCATCCTACCGGCAAAGCCGTGCCGACAAGCGATTTACGAGCGAACTGCTCGTCGTCCAGGTTGACGGACAGGATGGCGGCCGCGTCCGCCTCGTCCAGGCTCGTCTTCGAGCCCAGCCAGGAGTGGATGTCCCGTGACAGGGTCGAGTGACGTAGGTAGTCATACCTGGCTCAAAGTAGCTGAGGAACTGCTTGGACTCGTGGCCCAGCGTCTCGCGGTGCTGCACCGCGTCGCCGTGGAACTGCTCGTCGTCCAGGTTGACGGACAGGATGGCGGCCGCGCCCGCCTCGTCCAGGCTCGTCTTCGAGCCCAGCCAGGAGTGGATGTCCCGTGACAGGGTCGAGTGACGTAGGTAGTCATACCTGGCTCAAAGTAGCTGAGGAACTGCTTGGACTCGTGGCCCAGCGTCTCGCGGTGCTGCACCGCGTCGCCGTGGAACTGCTCGTCGTCCAGGTTGACGGACAGGATGGCGGCCGCGCCCGCCTCGTCCAGGCTCGTCTTCGAGCCCAGCCAGAAGTGGATGTCCCATGACAGGTTCGAGGTGCCCGTTGTCTGAACATAGGTTGATAGACAAAGTCTAGATTAACTGTCGATTCCCAAGCGAATTGGTGTTTGTTAAGGTGCATCCAAACTTGAACATTTCCCCGAACCGAACTGCGTAACCGTGTCAACACCGCGTAACAGTTACGGTAGTGTGAACGGCATTTGTTACGCTAACAATTGTTACGCCGAACGGTTACGCAGTAACCCATCTCAAGCGCTCCAAGCGCGCCGTCCACATTGACCGCAAGTTCGTGAAATGTTCAAGTTTGGACGCACCTTTACAGTGCGAACATGTCAAAGATACCTCACCGCGCTCCTCGCACCTCGCACTTTGCCTCGCTACCTCGATGTCACGTAATGTCATATGCAAATGTGACGAACATGCCGAGTGCGAGGTGCGAAGTGCGAGCTGAGGTAGGTACCTTTCGTAGTATAATAATGTAAGGATACAGTCTTAGATGAAAACAGATTAACCTGGGCAGTTTTATTAAATGTAATAAAATGATCTCTGCGGTTACCAATTACCATCCTTAGCTCATGAAACATGAAATAAATAAGATGGTAGGTACATCAAACATCATCTGTAAATACTCATAAGCACTCATAATTTTTTATTGACTAGACATTAATATACTAATAGATAACCGCGTGGTTAATCATTTTTAAGATGTTTAATTGAGCTTACACCGCTTTACATTGAACAGATGTTCAAATATATACAAGATGTATGTATGTCTATTATTCGTATATATACTTTTAATTTTCTCTAATTTTAGCGTACACCCTTATACACTTCTCTAGTTTTTATATTCTCCACAACGAGGTTGCCTGGAAGAGATCGCTTCTAAGCGATAAGGCCGCCCATTGTACCTATTTCTTTTAAAATGTTTCTTGTCAAATTTGTTTTTTGGTGTACAATAAAGTATTAAATAAATAAAAATAAATAAGATGATGCCATGACTTCGAATGCGTGGATTTAGGATTTACTAAATATGTTGCTTCATTTCTTTAACCATCGAATCTTTTCACCCCTTTAATGATGATGAAATTTAAAAGAATCTAATCTAATCTATCAGTTATATAGTTACCAGTTATATAGAGAGTGCACATTTCTAGGGTACCCAAGGAATATTTCCTTCAAATCTCTATACTTACCTACGTGGATTTATTTTTAAAAAATATTTCATTACTACCATTTTCATATACCTTGAAATTTAATTTTCATTCCGGATGGAATTTTAAAGAATCCATTAGTGCAAGCCCTCTTGGGTACCTACCCAAACTAAATAGGCTACTAAATGATTTTTATCGATGGATTTTTTAATTTTTTATTATAGAGATGAGTTAAATCGATAAAAACATACAAATTATAGACGTAATGAATAGACAAAGAGGTACAGATATTGCGAGTAGATAGATACTTACCCTCAAGACAATATAGGAGTCCCCGATGTAGAAGTTGCCATATTGGTTGGGAGGTACCGGGACTGGCTCAAAATCCTGGAAACAAACGGACAAACATCAGAATACCAACTCCTTTTTTGTAGTCGGTCGGTCGGTCGGTCGGTTGTAGACCATTGTCTTTCGAAGACTGTCTTATAAGTGGGAGGTGGTTGGTTCGATTCCCGGCAGAGGCGATTTGGGATAATTTCTTAATTGTCATCTCTGGTGATCTGGTAGGTGGCTTCAGTCATGGCTAATTACCAACCGTTCTATGAGTAATACCTTTGGACTTAGGCTCGCTGATGTCTCGACAGAATTCGCGCCATTAGTTACTCGCAAGAAGATCTAAGATGTTAAAATATTAGTGTTGAATTTTGCTCGCGTTCAGTTTATTTATTTTATGCGTTATTTTTAGTGTGCGCCTTGAAGAATTAGAATGAATTTCATAATATACAAACATGATACAGTTTTAATATTTACATACATTTCTGTAATTCCGACGAGTAAGTAAATATTATGATTTATGGAGTAACCAGCTGAAGATGTGAGTGATCGTACAAATAAATAAAATAATGTTATATACTTATGTAAAAGTTGTTTGCTATTTCGTTCTAGTACCTACTGTCATTTTATCAGTGGTTCCACTCCAACAAGGTATCATTCCGTTCTGCGACTTCATACATACTTAGAACTACCTACTTGGATATGTACAAATGTTTTTATTTATCTACAATTTAGCCCTTGATTGTGATCTCACGTGATTTAAGTGACGATGCAGTCTAAGATGGAAGCGGGCTAACTTGGAAGAGGTCTGCATACCCCTGATCGATTTCTACACGGCATCGTACCGGAACGCTAAATCGCTTGGCGGCACGACTTTGCCGGTAGGGTGGTAACCATCCACGGCTGAAGCCTCCCACCAGACCAGACCAGAGACAATTTAGACATTATAAAATCTCAAATTGCCCCTGCCGGGAATCGAACCCGGGACCTCCCACTTATAAGACCACAGCGCTCACCACTGCGCCAGGGAGGTCGTCAAAGCTCCGTCGCGTCGTCGTCAAGCTTTTGCTTGTTTGTTTTACTGCACTGCAATAATAAAAGCTACAGGGTGTATGGATTTGGTGTTTGAAATTTAAAATACCACAACAGTGTGACTGCACCCTAATAACGAGCTTAGTAACAGCTGTATATACCTACCTAACTATAGCAGACACTGCAAAAACAGCGAGTGAATTTATTTCTGGACGTATCACTGATACACATCATCCGGACTAGATAGACCGTCTGAATTTATGTTTTCGGAGATCAAAGTTGGTATCTACGCCCACAGTGATATCTGGGTTCCTGTCTTAGGGCTGTGAATGAAGATTTACCTATTAATTTTGTGAGGTTCCGTATCCAAAGGGTAAAAACGGAGCCCTATTAATGTCACTCTGCTGTCTGTTCTTCCTAAATCACTCTGTCTATTGGTGAAAACCGCATAAAATCCGTTCAGCAGTTTTTGAGTTTATTGCGAACAGACAGACAGACGCGGCGCGGCGTTTGTTTTATAATAATATACGAGTATAGTGATTTTCAGTTGACAACCCTACTGGTGGTAATAAACTTCGATCGCGCGTATTATAAACATTGCATCTCGTAAAGCAAACAAAAATACACTCTCTCGAAACAATCACCGTGTGAAAACATAATAAAAGTGAATTATTAGACTTTTTTATTCACTGCTAACAGTTTTAAACCAACAATCTATTTATACCTACCTAGCTAGTAGCTACGTAACCTATTTGAACGTAATTTTTTAACTAAGTGCATTATGTGTTTGTATCTACATACAATATAGTACATAATACATAATTATAAAAAGCTGTGATAGCCTAGGTGGTTAGGACGACCGACTTCTAATCGGAGGTCGTGGGTTCGATCCCGGGCACGCACCTCTAACTTTTCGGAGTTATGTGCGTTTTAAGTATTTAAATATCACTTGCTTTAACGGTGAAGGAAAACCACAACATCGTGAGGAAACCTGCATGCCTGACAGTTCTCCATAACGTTCTCAAAGGTGTGTGAAGTCTGCCAATCCGCTTGGCCAGCGTGGTAGACTATGGCTAAAACCCTTCTCACTCTGAGAGGAGACCCGTGCTCTGTAGTGAGCCGGTAATGGGTTGATCATGACATGACATAATTATAGATGTTCAACTGAGTGACTGTAGCATGATATATCACGTTACAGGTACAAAATTCAAATATAGAATTTCTATTTATATTTTTAGCCAGGAATCATTTCGAGGGCGGGCAGGGAAAAGCCAAGGGAAGTACATAATTATATAAAAGTGTGGTATTTTTTTTTAAATCCGACGGATCTAACGCGGTTCTCAAACAATTGATATAAGTAATATATGTTTGTATTTTTAACCCCCGACGAAAAAACGACGGGGTGTTATAAGTTTCACGTGTCTGTGTGTGTGTGTGTGTATGTGTGTGTGTGTGTGTGTGTGTGTCTGTCTGTTCCCCTGTGGCGCTCAAACGCGTGGACCGATTTGAATGCGGTTTTTTTTGTTTGAAAGGTGAATTAGTCGAGAGTGTTGTTAGCTATGTTTGATGAAAATCGATCCAAGATGGCCGCCGCTACAAAATGGCGGATTACATATTTTATCACAACACCCTCAATATGGGTATCAAATGAAAGGGCTTGACTAGCAGAATAGCACTATTGCAAATTCAAGATGGCCGCCGCCACAAAATGGCGAATGTCGGGGGTTTTTTAAATTTTCAATTTATACTTGTTTAATGAGGTGCGCGCGTTTCATAATTTTCCTTTTCAAGACGCGCGAGTATGGTTCGCACTTGGCTGGCTTTATTTAGTTTCCTTGGCTTCTCGAACCCGTCCTATCACCCCACCCTGAAAAAAATCCTAGCTACACCCTTGCATTATAGGTAACTAATTGATTAGTACAATAAACAAAGATAACTTCAAACTTTGGACATTGAAACAAGTAAATAACTTTAGTGGGTAACTGGGTATGTAAATATTATATTAACAATCATTTTATTAAATTAGTTTGTAATAATATTTATTATTGTTATCAAAAATCAATAGTAAGTACCTATTTAACATGAGTAGGTACTTATTAGTTAGTATGTTACTAGTTACTGATAACAACCTTATTATTTTAGTCCTTGATAAGTAAACTGCTAAACGAGTACTACAAGTATAAATTAGAAATTTATAAAACCCCCGACATACGCCATTTTGTGGCAGCGGCCATCTTGGATTTGCAATAGTGCTATTCTACTAGTCAAGCCCTTTCATTTGATACCCATATTAAGGTAGTTGTAAAAAAATGTGTGATCCGCCATTTTGTAGCGGCGGCCATCTTGGACCGATTTTCTTCAAACATAGCTAACAACACTCTCGACTAAACCACCTTTCAAACAAAAAAAACCGCATTCAAATCGGTCCACCCGTTTGAGCGCCACAGGGGAACAGACAGACACACACACACACACACGCACACACACACACACACAGACACGTCAAACTTATAACACCCCGTCGTTTTTGCGTCGGGGGTTAAAAACAAACCTACCTCGTAGGTAGTTATTAAAAACTTTATTAGGTAAAAACAGTAGATAGAGTAAATGTCTAAGAAAAGTTGAGAGTGGAATGGAGGCGAAGGTCCTTACTTAATCGCCCCTATAAAAAATGCCTTATCTTTGAGTGCCCTGAAATTGCGCAATATCAGTAGAACTGCAAAGTTACGGTTCAACTATACGGTAAATCTATATGGTTAGTCTGCCTTTTTATTAATAGTTCATTAAGAGAGTAAGTACGAACAAAGAAAAAAAATTGCAACATGCTCCTAACTCAGAAAATTCGTCCCAACCTCTTCAACGTACCTTACCGCTAGTGTATGTCTGTCAATACTAAACGGTGATAGGCCACTAAACCACTAGGTTAAGACTTTGGGCCTTCCTTTCGAGTGGGCCAAGTTCGATCCATTCAACTTTTCAAGAGTTTTAAGCAATTAAATATCACTCGCTTTAACGGTGAAGGAAAACATCGCGAGGAAACCTGCACGCCTGAGAGTTCTCCGTAATGTGGACTACGGCCTGAACCCTTCTCACTCGAGGAGACCCGTGCCCTGTAGTGGGCCGGTAATGGGTTGTTCATGATGATGATGATAATGTCGGAACTGTACGTGTCCTCTACGTTTGATATAGCTGTAGATATGAATGTAGCTTTACTCTCAGCTAAGCGTCAAGCGATTCATTGCGGAAATCCAACCACATTCTCACGGGTAACATTCCGTGCGGAAATTATTTACCTACTTGAGCATCGGCGAGTACTTGGGTAAGTATTTTTTTATACCCTTGACTGCGATCTAGCCTGGTGGGATGTGACGAGGCAAACTTGCCGACGTCACTTTACGCCGAGGTCCGAGCCTCACTGAAGCGCACTTAGGAGTTAGGACGACTTTCCCCGATTTTCTTTGAGCCCTTCATGGCAGAGCTTCAGCGCTCTTTCACCAAGTGACCGTTGTATGTATAGTTTTAACTTGTAGCTTTTTTTTATCTTTTTTTTAGTCGGGGCTTTATCGCTTCGCGATTAAGTCGCCCCCAACTTGTAGCTTGTAACTTCAGTTTTTAATCGACTTCAAAAAAGGAGGTGTTTAACCGACTTCAAAAAGGAGGTTATGTATTCGACTCGTATGTGTATGTACTTAGATAATATTTGCAATTATTTATCTACATAGTTTCAGGAAAGTTTTAGAATATTACATAACTAGGTACTAACTACCTAGTATAATTTATTCGTATTGTTTTTATGACGAGCTTACCTCTACTCTCCATATTTCGAGTCCGGCCTTCTTGCCCGCATTCGCGAACACAGGGTGTACTGGCATTTCTTCCTATAAAAAGAAAAAAAAATAGAAAAAACATGGAAATATAAGCATAAACTGCCTCGTTCGATTTCCGGGTAAATAATTGTTAGGTAGATGGGTTTTTCTGTCAAGAAATTCTCAGGGCCAGCCCGGAGTTAGTAGTTGGCGGTGGTTCACCCCCGTGCCTCGGAGAGCACGTTAAGCAGTCGGTCCCGGCTATTGTCACTATCATGTGACAATAGTCGTTAAAGCCCGCCAACCCGCATTGGAGGAGTGTGGCAGATCTAAGCTCTAAATCTCTCTCTCCTATGAGAGAGGAGGCCTGTGCCCAGCAGAGGGACGTTAAAAGGCTGCAGTGGTGGTGGTGGATAAAAGCATAAAAAATGCCAGATGATAGACTAGTGGTTAAGACTTCGGTCTCCCATTCGGAGGGGCAGAGTTCGATCCCCGGCACGCACCTCTAACTTTTCTGAGTTATGTGCACTTTAAGCAATTTAAAAACATCGTGAGAAAACCTACACCCCTGAGAGTTATCCATAATGATCTGAAAGGCATGTGAAGTCTATTAATCCACACTCGGCTAGCGTGGTGGACTATGGTCGAAACCCTTTTCATTCTGAGAGGGCCGTGCTCTGTAGTGGGCCGGTAATGGGTTGATGATGATGATGATAAGAAAAATATTAGGCTTAGTTTTTTTATAGTATCTTATCAGTAGGTAATCATCAGTAGGTACTATCACCTGTCTCCTGATACCCTGTATATGACGATATTTGTTAAAAATTTCGAATAAGTCAAGCCGCCTGGGAGCTTTCATCGGAAACGCTGCCTAATCCCTTTGAGATGAAAATATACCTTTATAACATTATAGTTACAGCAATAGAATAGAATAGAAAAGTTTTTTATTCAAATAAACTTTTACAAGTACTTTTGAATCGTCAATTGAATCTACCACTGGTTCGGAATGCCGTTCCAACGGAGAAGAACCAGTAAGAAACTTGGCGGTTGCTCTTTTTAAAAAATAACAATAAACAACTAAATAGATAACAATATACCTTTGAAGAAACGATATATTAGCTGGTAATTAATACTCGTGCGAATCCGGGACGGGTTGCTAGTACCTACTTACTGAATAAGTAGGTCTTTGTTACAAAACTAGCGGGAATCTAATAGAATTCCACTTGGTTTTGTTCCGGCCGACGCGTATCTACGCTTCAATAATTAGATTTCAACTAAAGATAACGTCTTAACTCTGAGTGATGATGCAGTTTAATGGAATTACATGCGATGTTAATTACTTAAACACAAGGCACGGGTAATTGATCAGCTCATGTGTGAAGTTATTACAGGTATCTATCATATCTAGTATCTACCTTCTATATCCTCATAAAATAAATTTTATAATGTAAGTAGTAAGTACTTAAATAAAGATAAAATAAAATAATTAATGTTGTGATGATGTGAATCATTTACATCGTTCACTATCCCTATTTTTTTTCCGTCAAAATGTAGCAACCCATGAAACGTCAGTTTACTGCATTTATAGGGATATCGAATGATAAACAATAATTACTAATATTATTATCAATAACTACTTAATATTATTTACTAACAAATATTAATATCGAATAAAAGAATATTTACTAATGTCATATCGAATACACAAAGTTTAAAGGTTACAAAATTATGGTAGGTGTATTTGGTAGATAGTTGTAATAGATACTTTATAATATAAGTTAGTAGGTAAAGGTAGGCCTAGAATTACTTGTATGTTACTAAGATTTATTAAAATAATAATATGAGTTGGATGATAATGTAAAAATTAAACCCAAATCGTGCTTAGAGTATGCTTTCTCAATTATATCTAGGTACCTATACAACAGAACTATTGAAGACCATTGACCAACACTAACCCAAGTTATAGTACTTGTTTACAAAACTATTTGATCACTTTACTTACATTATCGTCCATTTTCGACACTTATTTGTCTCAATTGGGCCGAATAATATAGTCCAAAATATAAGGCAAACACAATTTTTTAGTATTGACTTTTATACACAATATATTAGACAATTAGTTACACGTTAATTTTAAAATATAATACGTCCATTCTCTATAAAGTAAGTATGCAGAGGGTACTATGCGAAAACTACAAAGATAACAATTATTGTGCAAACAGATAAAAACACTCGAAGCAAAGGAGTGTTCATATTCCGTCATGTAAGTGATGATGCAGTCTAAGATGGAAGCGGGCTATTATTAACTTAATTTTACTGTTAGAAAAACAAAATAAGTAGGTATCTAACAAATTTTTTTAAATTGTAATCTGTCACATATATTATTAAGCTTATAGCCTTATAAGGTTATACATAACTTTATTATAATTACAAACAAATGGCAGTGGCCACCGGGGTTAAAATGTTGACAAAATAGGTTATTTTACTGGCAGTACTTAAAAATAGTGTTTAAATAAGGATAAACTGACTATAACGCGCTAAAATTAGCTAGATTGTATAACAGCTAATGTAAGCATATAAACATCATTATGGACTCTGGATAAATGATTTACTTTACTTTGTACAAACTACTACTTTGTATAAATTAAAAATTAAAAAAACCACCGATATTCGCCATTTTGTGGTGTCTTGGATTTGCATAGTGCTATTCTATTAGTCAAACCCTTTCATTTGATACCCATATTGAGGGAATTATGAAAAAATACGGTAATCCGCCATTTTGTGGCGGCGGCCATCTTGGACCGATTTTCATCAAACATAGCTAAGAACACTCCCGACTAATTCACCTTTCAAACAAAAAAAAACGCATTCAAATCAGTTCACCCGTTTGAGCGCTACGGTGGAACAGACATACACAGACACAGCGTCGGGGGTTAAAAATCGCGATGCGCGCAACGTTAATATGCGCAGGTGTTTATATTTATTTGCATAATATTATGAGTCACACTGTCTAGTGGTTTACAAAATTACAACAGCGTTCGCTTGGCGTGACTGAAAGAGGGGCCACAAGATTGGCTTTTGTGTTAATTAAAGCTGCTCTCCTCACGCGCTTCTCTATACAAACGTATTACGCCTATTATTCTAATATTTGTAGCAATAGATCTAAAGTTAAGCCAGATATCAATTTATATCTTCATTATCTATGCCATAAAATAAAAAAAATAGTAAAATTATATTTATTTTGAAAGTTACGCTTGAAAAATCACTATTTTTGGCATTGACTTATATATAAATTTTGAGGCAACTTCGTGCGTAAATCACTACATCTATATTAATAATTTCGTGCAGGGGTACGGTAGACTCGATCGAAACCTTATAAGAATAACAGGGCATGAAAAAATATTGATTTCGAGTCGACAACATATATTATCCGCAAAATTCGGATTATGGAGAATTTCGTTAAATTCTAACGGCACTGACAAACAACAAATCACGTTTGTCATCCAAACAAACCGCAGTCGCCATGGATACGACGCGCCAATTTGACACATCTGACATCTTTTTTTTTTTTTTTTTTTAACTGGTTTTACGGCTCTGGGTTCTAGCCCTTTTGAGCCTACATCTGACATCGCGTGCGTCGCGCCAAAGAAGTATCCATCACAAAGAACTGTGACTCATGTGACCATAGAGATAGTATAAAATCACTACGTTTATACATGACGTGATTGTGTAAAATAAATATAAAAACTGCAAAAGTTTTTACACAAATAATTTTTATTTTAAATTATCATTCAAAATAAACTAACATAAATTAACAAAACATAATAGTATAGTATCCCGCCATACAACGACCTTCACCGAGATGCTTATTTGATGAAACGTATTTTATATTTAATTTAATACGTCAATAAATATATTGCATATAACGCCTAACAAATTCCAGTCCAGGATATGATTAATTACAAAGCAATGGCAATACGTCTGATGCTAATCATTTTGAGGCTAATATACGACAATATAATTCAGTATTTGCAATGGCATCCATAAATTCAAACTTGAGTACACTCCCTCCAGGATTTTTCACTTATAGGGTACAAGGGCAAATTTATATAAAAACTGGATCTTTGTTTCCGTTGCAAGGTCATAAACCACAATACAACCAACTGTACATAATTGAAGATGAAGCAGCATTAAATGAACGATTATCTGATTCTAGAAATAACATTATGTAGAAGCAATATAATGAAGTCCTTACAAACAATACTCAATGAATCCAATCCTTTTGTCAAAATATACAAAAGGGTGGCTGCAATTTTAGCTCAGTCTTATCTTAATCTTAGCTTAAAATCAGTCGCTGTGGTTGAGGACGATCATAATGATATTTTAAACTATCCTGTAGAGTTCCTAAATAATTGTATAACGAAAAATGTTTTTATGATATAATCAACCTGTGATGTATAATAGAGAATATACCTTTATAAGTATCTTTGCCAAATTCTCGGGTGAGTACTCATTGTAAAATTACAATTTACATACTTTCTAATATAATTTTCTAAGATTATTTTTGATTTAGCCGATTTGTTTTACAGAGAATAAACCTTAATACTTATGTTTTGTTAATTTATGTTAGTTTATTTTGAATGATAATTTAAAATAAAAATTATTTGTGTAAAAACTTTTGCAGTTTTTATTTATCTACTAAGTATATAAATTATTAAACACAATGAACGAAGCTATACGAATCTATGCTTTGCTTTCCTTTAATATTCCTTGAGAACCGATGACTACAGAAATATCTACCTACATTTTTTACCTAGATGTGTATTATGAGTCCCCCGAGCGAAGCCGGGTTTTCTTCTAGTCTAGTAGTATAAAACAAAGTCGCTTTCTCCGTCCCTATATCCCTATGTCCCTATGTCCCTATGTCCCTATGTATGCTTAAATCTTTAAAACTACGCAACGGATTTTGATGCGGTTTTTTTTAATAGATAGAGTGATTCAAGAGGAAGGTTTATATGTATAATGACATCCATTAAATAGTGGAGAAATACTGTTATTTTTGAGGTTTCTAATGTGATGTCGTAAATAATTACATTTTTTCCTCTTACATTGCAAACGCAGGCTGAACCCTACGAGATTTATCAAAATAATGTACTAAGTATTGTACACATTGGAAAGGTCTACAAAAAAGTCCGCGATGGTATATGTGTATCTCTTATGGATATCCCACAATAACATTTTTTTGTCATTTACTTTTTACGACAAATAATGGCTAATTTTCGAAGCGATTTCAACCAATACAGCATTAATCCTTATCTAATTAAATACCTTAAATACATTGTTGATTTAATATAAATCCATATGGCCCTTTACAGCATATGATTTAAATGAATACTTTCGAAGATATTACAGATTTAAAAATTGCGGCGGCGGGAGCGTGCCTATAAGCGCGTCGCGCGTCGGTGGCCGCGGTTCACCTATATAGCCCAGTGTCGATAATTTTTGAAACAAAAAAAAAAAATCACAGTACGTAGGATAAAACCCATTGGAAAAGGAGGAGAATATTATAAAAATACAAGGAAAAATAATTTACGGGCGATCTGAGCTCGGGAAGAAAGGGGGGGAGGTTTAAGGGTAAAAAACGGTTTATCTCGATTTCCGGCAAAACTAGAAGTCCTATGGAAAAAAATTAAATGGCAAAGTTGTAGGTAATAAAAAGATCTACAACTTTTGTATTTACACTTTTTTCACATAACCTCAAAATTTATGTGAAAAGTTCAAAAAACCAAGTTTTTGGTTTTTTATTTTTATCTTTTAAAATAAATATTTTTTTTTCACGGAATCTGGTGAAAACCTTTTTAAGTCCCAAATACACTGTAATTTATTTGATTTGAAATATTTAGTTTTTCTCCTTATTTTTGACTTAATATCGACTTAATTCTGACAGCTGTCACTGTCATTTACAGATGAGTTATTTATATGGAGAACAAGGTTAACATCTACGAAGTACGATTTTACCCCAAACTACTTTAATTCCCTGTCAACATATAAAGCTCTAAGCCGCTTAATAATATTAATTGTTTCGCCCTAAAATAGAAATTGCTAAGAATGGAAACTAGAAAGTGCACACTAACAGCAATAGAAAACAAAAGAAGCACATTGAAAAAATTTATTCAAAAATGGAAGTCGAATGACATTATCACCATGAAGTGTCTGTCAGGCATTTGTCATATCTACATGCAGCAGTTGATTTGTATTTGCATAAGTTTTGAATTTTTTATCTTTTTTGTGGGAATTGTTTTATCTCTGGTAACATTATGAAACGTCAGAATTCCACGGAATTAGTAATTCGGGTATAAGGTGAGATATAGTAAGTTCATTGTGGAAAATATCGTAAAAAGTCAAGCCGCCTGGGAACTTTCATCGAAAACGCTGCCTAATCCCTGAGCGGGTAGTACCTACGCATAATATGCTCTACTACCCGTGCGAAGCCGGGGCGGGTCGCTAGTAAACTATATAAGAAACTAGAAAATTGAAAAACGACCGAAGTCTTATCATATTACGTTACGTCATAATAATTTCAAATGTCTTTAGTTCATGTAAAAAAATTGCCAAATATTTGCTAAAATAGGTGTAATTCCAAACCTAGATTTGCATCTTTTTACTTTGCCGTTTTTCACTAAAATTCATGATATCTCAAGCAAAATTTATTTATTTAATCAATTTATTATTTATTTATGTACTTATATATTTTTAGTAGGTACTCTTCTTTACTGAAGACATCTCGCTCTCTAAATGCAGAAATCACTGTTTTAGACTCCACTCACAAACGATTTGTCGCTCCCATGGAGAGGGCTCTTAACTCATTATTTTCCACCAGATGATGCCCGCGATTTCGTCAGCATGGGCATGGATTTAAGTAGTTAGGTTTTTTAAAATCCTGTGGAAACTATGTATTTGCTTTTCCGGGATGAAAGTTGCCTATGTCAATTTCCGGGACGCAAGCTACCTCTGTATCTAAATCGGTTAAACGGATGGGCGGTGGGACCTTAAGAATCCCGTGGGAACTTTTTCATTTTCCGTGATAAAAGTACCTAACCTATGTCCGTCTCCGGACATACGACGTCGGATGTAAGCTGCCTCTGCACTTTTCATCGAAATCGGTTATATAGTGTTGGGCCGTGAAAAGCTAGCAGACAGACACACTTTCGCGTTTATATTATTAGTACGGATTTTTAAGTGAATAAGGTTTTGTTAACCTATTATTTACTTCAGTCAGGCCTGCCTCACTTCGTTGCGTCACAGAATATATAATAGTACTACGTATGCGTAATCACCCAGTAATAGTAGGTAAGTACAACCTAAATAAAAGTGTAAGTGCTAATTCCACCGCGTCGGGCGAGATAATATAACGAGCCGTTACAAGTCACGGCAAATAAGTCTAGCGTTGACCTTCAATGCGCAGAAGTCGAAAATGAGGTATCTCGGGGTGTGAGGGGGTCGCGGGGAGGGCGTGGGGATCGTTCGTAAGCACTAAGCACTGTAGGGCTATTCTCTAAAATACCATCTCGATATCGAAGCTCACTCAAGTGAAATAACTCGCTTCGAAAGCAAACTCACTTCACCTTGTTTTGATATTCTGTAAACATCTGCTACGCACTTGCGAAGTGAAGTGAGTTTGAGTGAGAAGACCTGTACTATCGAGTTTTACAGAGTACAAATTAGCAAACTCATCTCGAATTCACTCTCTATAATTCGAAAATGGCTTTACAGAATAGCCCTGCTGATTAGCTCTCGCGGATTCCTCGTAAGCGCTGATTGGCTCTCCAATCGTATTGTGTCCCGCTCACTCGTACGACGCTGCGCGCTCTTGAAGGTCACCGCTCGACTTACGTGCCGGGGGTTATACCGCCAAATTATCGTAAGCGACACTTTTGTCGAAAATTCGTTTTTAATCGACACTTTAACTTAATTTACTTACCTACTTTATTAATTTTGATGATAAGTCTTATCATTTTTGTTTTATTTTCAAAAAAATCATTATGTATGAGAAATTTTTATTTACTAGCACACTTCTGTTTAAAAATATTTAAAAAAAAACCTGTAAAATTTGGTTTTTGTCGGTTGCGCTAAAACGGCGGTAAAGGCTCGATTAGATTACGCGATAGAAAGGAAAGAGAGATGTTTTATAGGTGAATGTAAAGTTAATAACCGGGACCGACTGCTAAAAGAACTGGTATAGAGAATTTCTTGACAGAAAAATCCAATACCTAACCAATAGTTCCCCGACCCGGGAATCGAACCCGGGACCTCGTGATCTGCAGTCGAATATGGTTACCACTAGACCAACGAGGCAGTTATACGTACTTTAGCAAGCGCAAGAAATTGAAACAATGTCGCCTCTATATGTAAGTATTCTTTGGTAGAGTCAAGTAGACGCCGCTCCCCCAATTGTAAGCAATACCATTAAAAACGATCAATACTGGGCAGGGGTACAAAACCTTTGTTTTTAGTAAAACATTACAAATTAAAAAACAAAATATTACAGCCCTCCCGATTGTCTAAAAGCTGCATCAAATCATACGTCTTTCTCAATTACTGTGATCGGCTGGATTTATGGTATTCTTGTGATAATAATAGTTAAAGCCCACCAACCCGCATCGGAGCAGCGTGGCGGGTCTATGCTCTAAATCCCTCTCTCCTATGAGAGAGGAGGCCTATGCCCTGCAGTGCGACATTAAAAGGCTGTAATGGTGGATGGTATTCTAAATCAAATCAAATCAAATCAAATCAAATCAAATCAAATAAACTTTATTCAAAATTGGTACACTGTACACTTTTTGAACGTCAATTTAGGAACAGGCAATGGTGATAATTACTTACGGAAACTTAAAACTAGAACTACGAGACTGCTTGCTGCAGCAATGCATTTCAGCCAATAGCGAGAGAGTGTCGGCCGATCAAAGGTGAATGCGATTATCACACTATAGCTGTCATTTTTAACCCCCGACGCAAAAACGACGGGGTGTTATGTGTGTCTGTGTGTCTGTGTGTGAGTGTGTGCGTGCGTGCGTGCGTGCGTGCGTGCGTGCGTGTGTGTGTGTGTGTGTGTGTGTGTGTGTGTGTGTGTGTGTGTGTGTGTGTGTCTGTCTGTTCCCCTGTGGCGCTCAAACGGGTGGACCGATTTGAATGCGGTTTTTTTGTTTGAAAGGTGAATTAGTTGAGAGTGTTGTTAGCCATATTTGATGAAATTCTATCCAAGATGGCCGCCACTACAAAATGGCGGATTACATATTTTTCACAACTCCCTTACTATGTGTATCAAAAGAAAGGGTTTGACTAGTAGAATAGCACTATTGCAAATCCAAGATGTCCGCTGACACAAAATGGCGAATGTGGGGGTTTTTTAAATTTTTAATTTATACTTGTTACACAATAAAAGCCCAGGGGGGATTATTCTCTAGCTTAGTAATCATCACCAGATGAAACCCGTCGAGTTAGCTCGATATACATTGCTGCTTTATTGTGTGAAATAAAAACAACATTTTATAGCATATTTCGGTGTTATAGTTTTTTTTTGAGTAAATAAGTAGCGAACCTTCAAAGTATAAAAAATACATATATGTCGAATAAACTAAGTGGCTTTTTATTAGCTACTGAGTTTTTTGTATATGTCGCCATTCGATGTTAAGACGCATGAATGCGCGAGAAATATTTCTGCCAAACTTAGATCGTAAAATTAATACGTTAAGCTGACAAAAAAATTATGTGTCACTACGACAAAATACAAAAACAATTTACGCACACTTCAGTAAATTAATGATCAATGGATCATAAATGTCCGCCATAGTGATTCGCATGGGAAAGACGGATTGTTTTCTGTGGGAAAAAAAATATTTTTCGAGCCACGTAGATTAATAGCGACAATAAAACATTAAAACACAGCGAAAAAAGCTATTTAAATCGTTTATTTATTTAGATTTGTAACTGCCTCGGTGGTCTAGCGGTGGGCGTAGTCGACTGGTTGGAACCCGAGATTCCTGAGTTCAATTCCCGGGTCGGGACAAAAAATTATGACGTATTATTTAAGGTTTTACTGATAAAAAATTTCTTAGTGCCAGCCCGGAGTTGGAAGTTGGGGGTGTTTAGATAACCATTCTGTGCCTCGAAGAGCACGTAAAGACGTCGGTCTTGCGCTTGATCTCTCTCCAGTCGTGCCGCTTTGGCGTCCCATCTTTTTTTTTTTTAATTTATTTATTTAATATCAAATTACAAAAGAAATTACAATGCGCCTTGATAACTAGATTCAATTGACGATTCAAAAGTACTTGTAAAAGTTTATTTTTGAATAAAAAACTGTTTCAATTCTATTCTCAATTGTGTCATAAATAAATAGCGGAGTGTTGAAAAATTACATATTTACGGAAATTCTATTTTTAAATGACTATTTTAAAATCACAATTCGAGTCTTTTTGAATGAAACAAGAAATGTGGTATTTGCATACAGTATATACTGTCCTGTGACATAGTTTCTTAATATTAAAATTTTCTAATGTGAAAGAAAATATTTTGAACTTGGGCACCATTGGTTGACTACCTCTGCGGTCTGCCCCATCCCATAGTGTCTACCCATTTGTCTATCTATAGATACTTTATGTATAAAGTATCCCAATTCCCATAACGTCCCAGGGTGACCTTTTATGACATGACGTCACGTTTTTAGGGCACGACCGCGCCTAGGTAATTATATTTTTTACAGACTTCAAAAAAGGAGGTTCTGTATTCGATCCGTATGTACTCGTATGTATGTTCGTGATTATTTCAAAAACCAATGAACCGATTTTGATGATTTTTTCAATATCGTAATCTACATACTTTCGGGAAGATTTTAGTAGATATTTATGTCACTAATATTTTTGATTGGTACACTGATTTCTCTTTTTGACCGTTTTTTTTAAATTAAAGGGAAAACATTACTTGACAAGCGAATTTGATTGTTGGACTTAAGTCGATTTAATTTTTCCTAAAATATAACTTGTTGCAATATTCAATTTGCTCCATTTTGACGTCACCTTCAAATATTTTTCCCGTAAAGGTCCCGGAGAGTGACATAGGATAAAAATACTTTTTATCCCGGCAAGGCAAACAGTTCCCGCGGGATAGCAGCGTGCTGTTTTTCACGTATTCGTCCTTCGCGGAGCAGTGAATCAACTCGGTTTTGTATGTGGATATAAATAAGAATCTAAAGATTGATAGAGGATGCTTTTTATCCCAGTAATAGGTACAAACTAAAGGGTTCCTAAATATTAAAAAAAATTAGCCCAACCCGTGAATCGAACGCAGGAACTTGTAATGTGCAGTCAAACAACTGACCAACGAGCCAGTGGGTAGCTATAATTTAAGAAAAATTAAACTGTCTTCAATAGGTAAGTAGGTATACCGAAATAAAGAATAACTGCGAAGTGAAAAGTGTCCATATCTTGAAAACTACTGAACCGATTTTGATGAAACTTGCACTGTTCCCTAAGTTAAAGTAAATGTAAGCCAATTAAGAAGCCAAAAAATTGTTACAATCCGATTAAAACTTTTGGAGAAATGCGAGTAAAAACATATATAAAGGAGGATGGGCAAAGTGGTCTACCTACTCAACACAAATGAAACCTATTTCAATGAAAAGCTTATTTTTAGTACTTAATTTTATTATATGGAAGCAAAGCTGTAAGTCTTGGGGTTCAAGAGATTTTCGAGAAAAACATAATGCAGCCCCTTACCTTATTTTCTGTTTTATGACCGCAAGATATAGAAGTATTAGGCTATGAAGGACGATTTGATTTGATTTGATTTGATAATATGCCACCTAGTAACGATAGGAATAGTTCGCAGCTTTCTAACGATCAAGATAATAATCACACGAGTAGATAGGTACAGAGGGGAAGCTTCTACAGGGGAGGTACACGCACACATATGCGCACGTTTGTCATCCAACTGACACCGAACCGTTGGTAAGTGTTTGTGTGAGTGTACCTACAGCGAGCCGTTTGTATGAAGCTTTCCCTCTGTACCTATCTACTTGTGTGCTAATAATCTCGACTTATTACTATTATTAGTTATGTTGGGCCCGACATTAGGTCGGTTTTGTGCCCCCTGCTGCCAACTTGACCAATGTATTTAATTCTATATTTTATAGACGCTACGCCACCACCACCTACAGACTTTTAACGTCCCACTGCTGAGCACAGGCCTCCTCTCTCAAAGGAGAGGGATTCTAAACCCGCCACGCTGCTCCAATGTAGGTTGGTGGGCTTTAACGATTATTGTCACATGATAGTAATAATAACCGGGGCCGACTGCCTAACGTGCTCTCTGAGGCACGGGGGTGAAACAGCGCCAACTACCAACTCCGAGCTGGCACTGAGAATTTCTTGACAGGAAAACCCAATACCTAACAATTATTTGCCTGGCCCGGGAATCGAACCCGGGACCTCGTGATCTGCAGTCGATTATGCTAACCATTAGACCTAAGAGGCAGTTTAACGTAGAATGCTACGCACTATTAATTAAATTCATAGTAGAATTACTAATATAGAGTATTTTTAAAACATTATTTTTTAGTGAATTTTGAAAAACTCCCATATATTTTGGCATAAACGCTATACGTAATTTGATTAACTACTTATTAGCTTCTTATTTCCATAGAGGGCGTTTGTGTTGATTAGGTAGACCAACGTTCATACATTTTTGCCCATCCTCCTTTGTATATTTGTTAGGAAGCCCCAATAGATTTTATCATAATACATATTACTTATGTGAATATAATGCGGTTCTATTAATATTACATCCATAATGTCGAATTGATAGCCCCCTTTTCTTTTTGAAGTCGGTCAAAAACAAACAGTAAACTAATTGATATGAAAACCACCACCCTACTGCTGGGCACAGGCCTCCTTTTTCATACTGAGGGATTTAGAGCTCAGACCCGCCACGCCGCGCTGCTCCAATGCGGATTAGCGGGCTGTGTATACATAAACATATAAATATGTAAATAAATAAATACTTATGTAATATGTAAACATAAACATAAATATAACACTCACTGGTTCTGTGCGTACGTCTGTTCCCTCTTAAACACAGAACACAACTGGGTACGGAGAACAGTGAATAAGCCGGCTTGTCTTCGCTTTAATTCATTAGTCATGTGTATTTTGTTTGTTTACGTTACAGTCACAGTGGGAAACTCGGACAATTCTACACACATCTATGTACGTATTATCCATTTCTTTTTAACCAACTTCAAGAATAGGTTATTAATTCGATTATTATGTATGTACTATGTAGTAATATTATTGAAACTGCAATATATTCATATAATTATGATAAATTAATCTATTAGGGTTTCCAAACAAATATACAAAATATTATAGGTGTATGTATAATAATTATGTCCACGCAAGTAGGTACTTATATCTATTCATTGTGGCTAATTCTGTTGTACACATTTCTCTAAACTAAACTAAAATGACAGGTCTAAATCTATTGCTATCCTTTTCCGCAGTGAGTACTGTGAAAGAGATAGCAATAAATTTAGACCTGTCATTTTAGTTTAGGTTTAGAGATTGTGTACAACAGAATTGGCCACATTATCTACTTATACTACTTATCTACTCTACCTGACATGTTTTGTTACTTTTAAAATGAGTAGGATTACGTCTGGCGGCCCTGAGATCTTGCTCTATACCAGGGTTACTTGTATACCTGTGGTTCGTGGACCCCTGAGGGATCCATCTAATTAACGCGGGGTGTCTACGACGAGCCCACCTAATATAAATAACGCAACATAATAAAACTAAATTACCCACATAATAAAAATAATCATCATCATCATCATGATCAACCCATTAACGGCTCACTACAGAGCACGGGTCTCCTCTCAGAGTGAGAAGGGTTTTGGCCATAGTCTACCACGCTGGCCAAGCGGATTGGCAGACTTCACACACCTTTGAGAACGTTATGGAGAACTCTCAGGCGTGCAGGTTTCCTCACGATGTTTTCCTTCACCGTTAAAGCAAGTGATATTTAAATACTTAAAACGCACATAACTCCGAAAAGTTAGAGGTGCGTGCCCCGGGATCGAACCCACGACCTCCGATTAGAAGTCGGTTGTCCTAACCACTAGCCTATCACCGCTTATAATAATAAAAGTAATGCAATAATATAAAAATTGGTGTACAATTTGTAGTGAGTAAATTTTGTGCATTTAATATTTAATTTAACATTTTCCAGCACATTAAGCAGCAGCTATCATCACTACCCTACACTAACAATTCATATTACGTAAAGTTTAATCGTAAAAAATAAAAGGTGGTAACTAGGTAAAAGCCAAACATCTTTTTTTATCATTTCGGAAAGGGTCCATGGGCTTTTCGGCGAGGGGTCTATGACTAGAAAAAGGTTAAATAACTCTGCTCTATACTTTTATTATCATATGGTGTAGGGAGCCATAAAATAAATTGCAGTTGGTCTAATCCATAAAACTAAATCGCACCTATGACTATACCTATATTCAATGTAGTGTTAATTGTTATGCTTTGACATCTAAACGCGAGTATTTATTTTTAAATTACTCACAGAGCCTCGAAAACACGGTCGTTTCAGTTGAATCACTGTCAAGGACTGCCGAAGCCCGAATGAGACCGACCGTGCAGTGCGGCGTGTCGTTATTTTAGTTGTTTTTTTTTTGTGTTACAGCGAAACCGCTAAAACCTGGCAACCGTTATAATGTCAGGTATTTTATTCAAACGTACCCTGTTTCATCGTCATCATGATCAAACCATTACCGGCCCACTATGACAGGGCACGGGTCTACTCTCCGAATGAGTAGGGTTTAGGCCTGAGGTTTATGCCGCAGTCAAATCAAGTAAATCCGCACTTGGCCACGCTGACCGAGTGCGGATTGGTAGATTTAACACGCTTTTGATAACATTATGGAGAACTCGCAGGCGTGCAGGTTTCCTCACGATGTATCCCTCCACTGTTATAGCGAGTGATAATTACTTAAAACGCACATAACTCCGAAAAGTTGAGGTGCGTGCTGAAGATCGAACTCGGTCCTCCCGAAAGGAAGGCCAAAGTATTCTTCTTCATTCTGGACAGGTGTCCGCACATAAACCGTGAAGGTCTGTTGTGCGTGATGTACCTTTCCCGTTAAAGTCCTCACTCCAGCGATCAAAGATCACTCCAGAAGCCTAGCAGGCCGCCCAGGTTGGCAAGAACTTCTTGGAGTGAGGCTGGTGAGCCCAGGTGGGTCTCGCGTTGTTCAGTCACGCCCGTGCACTCCAGGAACACGTGCGTTGGTGTTTCGTCCGTCTCCATGCCCTGCATAGAGGACTGTCTTTTTTTATAGGAATAGCGGGCAACCTAGCAAGCGGGTCACCTGATGTTAAGTGATTACCGCCGCCCATGAACATTAGCAGCACCTGAGGAACCACTAATGCGTTACTGGCTTTTGAGGAAGGGGACTGGCTCTTCAGCTCGCTGCCGGAACACACGGATGCTTTGCGGCAGATTACGGCTGAAGTGTGGTCGCTAGCCAGGCAGATTCGGGATAGAATCCTACCACAAAGTGGTGATACCATGTTGTGTGGTATCAGGCACAACGACCCGTAAAGGGGACTGAGAGCGTCAGGGCCTCGTTAGCATATTGGCAGGGTGCACCGCGCGCAGGTGAGGTTGACTTTGGCTACATAGGTGGAATTTGAGCCACTTACACCCCAAAAACTGTCTGACACCTAGATGAACAGGTGTTTGTTCTGTTAGTTTGATGTTGATTCAGGTAACATTACCCATTCATAAGCAACGATACAAAACACACATCGCTGCGCCCGCGCCACCAGGGGTGGTCGTCGAAAAGCCGCGTGTCACATATCAACAGTCAACTGGAAATAGAACGATTACATCACTCTTTTACGAAGTCGATAAAACAACGGCGAAAAATATTTTTTATCTAACGCAAGAGGATGAACGCTTGCCAAGATTGTAATGAAGCGAGATCATATTAGTTTTTACACGCTTTGATTAATTATACGCCATTTTGTAACAAGAGACGCCTCCCTGGCGCAGTGGTGCGCGCTGTGTGCTTAGCGGGAGGTCCCGGGTTCCATTCCGGGTAAGTTTTGTTATGACAAAACTAAATAAATTATTTCTAGGGCACATAATTTTATTTTTTTAATTTGATTATGATAATAAAGAAGTTCTAGGCATTATGAGTATTCTAACATTACACATTAAATCTGCAACATGCAGATCTAATAAGGAAATAAGGAAAAATAACAATCTCACCTTAGGGTTGTCAGTTGTCACTTATAATATTTTTCTTTTATAATAAAACTGTGACTTCACAGTTGGTTTCCTGGATGAAAGTAGCCTATGTCCTTTTTCAAGGTCTAGTCTACCTCAGCACCAAATTTCGTCACAATCTGGGTACCTATACTAATATAATAAAGCGGAAGAGTTTGTTTGTTTGAACGCGCTAATCTCGGGAACTACTGGACCGATTTCAAAAATTCTTTCACCGTTGGATATGTGCGTGATCCTTGAGTGCTATAGGCTATATGCCGGGGCGGACCGCTAGTTAATAATATTCTACAGCATCCTCCACCAAATATTTCTAAATAATGAGGTTATAAAAATGATTAAAAATTATTAATAACTAGCTGATTTTTGGTATGCAGCTTAGTAAATACTTGTATAATGAAATGGCCACATAGTCCTACAAATTTAGTGGAACGATTTCCCACCCGAGCGAATCGAAATGTTTAACACCTGCGCACTCGAGTAGCTACCTCCATCGAAAATTTTCATAGATGAAAAACTTGGTCGTCTCGATCTCGAAACGAGCCTACTCACGAAATTTCAGCTTGTTATTAATCACTAAAAAATTTGTTTCTCGGCTGCCTAACTATAGGTACTTAGTTTGATTTGATCTTATGATTATAATTTAACCGAACTGCTTAAATAGATGGTACAGTTGACAACCCTATCTTACGCGCGGACGTTCCCAACGAGGAATGTTTTTATTTGTAGAAAACAAGTTTGAAACTGGGTGTGGATTTTAAAATAATAAAAATAGATTATCGCTGGGCGCTATTTTATGTTTCGGAATAAGAAAAGTGAAAACTCCATGGATGTAGGAGATACCTTGTAGGTAAAGGTAGGTACTCATTATATTTGCAATGAATTACAGCTAAGTACACATTTTAACTTTCATCCCCTCTGCCCTCTCCCAAGGGAACCGTGCTGAATTTCGGGATAAAAAGTATCCTATATGTTACTCCGAAGTATGAACTTAAATCGTACCCAAGTTTCATTTCAATCCATTCAGTAGTTTTTGCGTGATGCGCGCACAAACATACAGACAAACAGACAAATAGACAAAAAATTCAAAAATAGGTTTTTAACGTTGTATTACTTATACCCTAACATCCCCCAGTTATTATTTTGCAAAAATCTTTAATGTACAGATACGACAAGTCTACGATTTTATTATATGTATAGATTTTATTTATTTATTTAGTAAGTACCTACCAATGAACTTAAAAAACATAATAAAGCATAAACGTTAAAAGTATAGCGGGTGTAATGCTTGGTTTACACACATTTAGTTGTCAAGTAGTTAACTAAATTTTAACTTAATTTTAAGTGAAATAATGCATGTAAACAGTGAATCTATACTAATAAATAAAATTTAAGTGTCTGTCTAACGGACAGATACTTCAATTTTTTATCTAATTAAGGTAAAGTCTCCTTATTCCGTGGTATTCTAAAATTGGCACCCAATTCCGAGGTATATAGAAAAACAGCGTTTTCAACCGATCCCCAAGCTATTTTTTACTGCAACATATCTTAATCAATTGATAGTTTATCATTCCATAGATAAATGACGAAATTGTTAGTTTTATATGTATATGTTTTAAAATAACTGGCAAGTTTTACACTAGCAGCCGGCCCGAACGCATGTTTCATACATTTTGGACCTCGTGCACGAAATACCTACATTTTTTTAAATAGTGTTTATCCGTTAATTTTGAGCTTTATTTGTTTTTATTTAGATTTGAATATTTGAAGGACTATATTTTCAATCGAAAACAATCAACTTTTGTGAATATTTGTAAAGAAATTAAGGTGAAAATAGGTTTTGAAAATACCTCGGCGTTAGGTGCCAAATATTTTAGCCGGTTCCTAACGCCGTGGTATACCGCGGAATTGCGATTTCATAGACTTCATAACTTTTGCAATTTTTAGAGTCGTTTTATGTTAAATACTTCTTGTTTCGGTTTTGAATATTTAAATAGGCAATAAGGTTACAGAGTCCTAATTACGAGGTACACTTTGGCGTCTCAATCACTAACTATACCGTGTCAAAGTTTACCTATTTAGGTAATTTATTGATAGATTGTATGGGAAAACTAAAGAAAATTAATTTAAAAGAAAATTAAATTTATACATATTTCGATGCAATTTTGAGAGAGTATTGTACATATTTACGAAGATAATCTAATTAAGCTTTAAATTATTTGTTTATTATGGAAAAATCTTTTCTTTTTTAACACTCGGAATTAGGAAACGTGTTTTTTGTTACAAAACTCAATTCCGTGGTATTACCTCGGAATAAGGTTCTATGAGCCCCTAATTATGTGGTATGGATAGAAATACTACCTCGGAATAAGGTTCTATGAGCCTCTAATTACGTGGTATGTATAGAAATAAAATACAGGATGCTCACAATATTTCAGTATGGTTTCAGTTACACCAAGTATCATTCGCGTTCAGTCACGCAAACATTCATATTCTAAAACGTTTATCTTATTATTGCTCGTGCTGATTCATTCACTGACTCACTCATTGATCACCCCTCCTGTAAAATTTTGTATAAAAATTTTTTTTCACTAATGATTCCGTATAGAAGACAAAAATTCACTCGGAACAAAAATATGGAGAGAGCTGATGATTGAGGATTTCGGAGACGGGTGAAGAGCACGCTTAAGGTATTGAAGATAGGAGGGGAGTGCTTGAGCAAATGTCATTCAAAACGTCATCCAATTGGCAGTGAGCTGAAAAAATTCAAAATGGCGAAAAAAAGATGGCCGCCATACAAATTTCGTCGGTGTCCACCTCGGAGGGTAAAAAAATGGAAGAGTGGTTTCCTAGCAACAGATGATCAGGATCCAAAGGTCTATTCGATGAATAGACCTTTGGATACTATAGATATAGATATAGATACTATATATAATATACATATATATATATATATACTATATATAATAGACATATAAAGATGGAAGACTATTTTCTGGGCAAAATATGATCAAGACCTAAAGATCTACTAAATGGATAGAAAATAAATCAAGATGTCAGAATTTATTTTTCCGTACAAATTGTTTTTTTCATTGATGGTTTCGTATAGAAGACAAAAAATCATGCGAAGGAAAAATATTGAGACAGCTGATGATTGAGGATTTAGGAAATGGATGAGGAGCACGGCCAGTGCACCTATTGAAGATTGGTGGGTGGTGCTCAAACAAATATCACTCGAAACATCATCCGATTGGCAGTGAGCTAAAAAAAACGATTGTACAAATGTAAAATTAGTTTTTTTTTAAGAAATCTCATCCTTACAAATTATTCGGAGCAAAAATACGGAGAGTGATGATGATCGAAGGTTTGAAAGATGGGTGAGGGGCACAGCCAGGGGCACATTCTAGATAGGTAGGAGTATATATATATATACAGTAGTACAATATTATACAGTAGTAATACAGAGTACAATATTATACTGCCAGCCCTCCGGTCACCCGTGGACTCCACGAGACGGGATGACAGGCCCTTAAAAAAGGACCTAGCATCCCTGCCCTACGAACCCATGGTCTCCTCCCCAAAAGGCACAAATATGAAATTATTTTCTATATTTTCATATTTGCGCCTCTTGGCCCTTTCCGCCTTAGTGGCTGCTGCTCCGGCCGCCACGGAGGTCACCTGTATGTGAGACAATGCCAGTGTATCCACACACGTGGCATCCCATCCAAGCTACCTCCTTTGCTTCCATGGAACAAGAGTCACACCGTCATACCTAAACCTGTCATGTTATCAAATCTAAGATTTTTGTCGAACAGCTGATTGCTAACCTAGTGAGTACAGAGGCCTTATGCCGACTTTGTACATTGGGGAAACGATGATAGAAATTCGAGTATCGAAACACATTGACTAACATGACTTGAGAGTGAAATGCAACTAAACTGGCTGGTTTTAAGGTTTGAGTCCGCCAATATATTCAGCCATTCGTCTACGCTCCAAGCAGAAATTTTTAAAATAAATATTCGAAGTACCCTACTACATTATGACTTTATAATCTTATTTGATTGTAAGAGCATTAGGGTTAATTTTGCTCTGATATTATAGTTTTTCGATATTCAAATCTAGTACCGTTTTCGAAGTGTGCAAGCTCGAACTAACCATACAGGTCGTTAACTTACATTCGTACGCACCGCCTTGAATTTATTGAGGCTCGCGGTACTGTCAAAGGAAGTAAAGGCCACGTGACTTCAAGACCACTATTTGACTCCTATTAAGTTTTGATCATCTTTTGCTAAAAAAACTACTCTTCCATCTTTTATACTTAGTGAGATAATCACCGACGAAATTTGTATGGCCGCCATCTTGTATCCACCATTTTAAGTTTTTCTTCAGCTCAGTGCCAATGGGATGAGGTTTTGAGTAATTTTTGTTTGAGCACCTCCCACCTATCTACAATACCCTGCCCGGGCTGCTCAACCGTCTTCCAAACCCTCAATCATCATGTCTTCCCATATTTTTCTTTGAGAGTTCTCCAAAGAACCGCATCAAAGGCCTGCATTGTTCACAACTTCTCTCTCTCAATATTCGCCATACATTTTCTATGGAAAAATAAATTCCGCCACTTTGATTTTTTTTTCTATTTATCGAATAAACCATCGGATCCTGATCATCTTTTGCCACGAAACCACTCTTTTATCTTTTATACCTTCCGAGATGGAGACCGACGAAATTTGTATGGCGGCCATCTTATTTTCGCCATTTTGACTTTTTTTTCAGCTCACTGCCAATTGGATGACGTTTCGAGTGACATTTGCTCGAGCACCCACCTATCTTCAATACCTTAAGCGTGCCCATCGCTCGTCTCTGAAATCCTCAATCATCAGCTCTCTCCATATTTTTGTTCTGAATGAATTTTTATCATCTATACGAAACCATTTGTGAAAAAAATAATTTTCATACAAAATTTTACAGGAGAGGTGATCAATCAGTCAGTCAGTCAGTGAGCGAATGAATCAGCACGAGCAGCTATATATATATTAATAACTAGCTGACCCCCGCGACTTCGTTCGCGTGTTTATAGGTTTTATATAGGATCGGATCGGATCCCATAATTTTTTTATGTACCTAAACTAAATGTAGCCTGTTACTCCTTATAACATTGAAAGTTCCATTAAAATCGATCCAGCCGTTTTGGAGATTAGCTGGAACAAATAGACAGAACGACAAACATAAATTTAAACGCACGCCAGTTTAAAATAAGCCGTACGTACAAAGATCCGGGTCCCAAGTTATTGGAACCCAATAAATGTCTGTCATTTCTAAACTAAAATACTTATGACCTTAAAATATTTACGGGACAATACTTAAAGTATTACCTTTCTAACAAAAAAAGAATGAGTGAAATCGAACAACGCGTTAATGAATTACAGCTAAATACACGTTTTAACTTTCATCCTCTCTCCCAAAGGAACCGTGCTGAATTTCGGGATAAAAAGTATCCTATGTCCTACCTCGGAGTATAAACTCAAATCGTACCAAGTTTCATTTGAATCCATTCAGTAGTTTCAGCGTGATGCGCGGCCAAGATACAGACAGACAGACAGACAGACAGACAAACAAAAATGAAAAAAATTACAGTTTTGGCTTCAGTATCGATTATAGAATGGCCTCCAAAAGAAATTTTCAAAATATCTTCAATGTACAGAATTGGATCTGTTACAGTTTTATTATATTATAGATATACATATTTTAATATTTTACACACAAACATAATTAAACAATTACATACGTATCGAATTGATTTTGAAATCTATTAATAAATACAGTTCATTTTTGAACACCATGTAGAATTCATTCTACTCGTTTCCCTTTGAATTTTGTACCCTCGGAATTAGGAGCCATTTGCCTCGGAATTAGGATTTTTACCTCGGAATTGGAGCATTCGGACTTTCTTCATATTTAATTTAATTTTACATTTAAATCAAGTTGTAATTGTTGTCCTTTTAGGATATTTCAAGAGTTAAATAAATAACGCTTCTGATAAAAATAGCCAGTTCTTCAGAAAGGTGTAGTAAATGCTTAATTTTTGACGTTCTTTCGAGTTTTTATGAAAATACCACGGAATAAGGGGACTTTACCTTATTAAATCTAATTTTTATCTAATTATTAAATTAAACCTAACCTTTTTATCTAACTAAAAGTAAGTAACTTACAGTCAAAGTTGTTATCTTGTTTTATTGCTTATTTCAAAAACCGTCAATTTAATACTTAACAATGTGGTCTTAACGACCTCGTTTTTGCAAAATGCAGCAAAAACTTATAATTTTCAATATTTTAGAAAAAATATTTTTTTTCCGAAGCATTTTTGATCGAGTTATTTTAATATTTTACTCTATTGTTTGATGTTTAGTGATAGAAAATATTGTGTCCAATCGAATAAGGTCATTTGTAGCCCTGTGCAGCAACAGACTTTCGACTTATTACTTTTTTTGTGCGCACACACCTACAAAAACGCACAACAAATTGAAATGGCTGTCCCTGGGAGGGGGAAGGGGGCAGGCCCTATTAAGTGGTATTTTCAGAGTGGTAATGAGTTGTAGTATATGATTCCGAACCTGTGGTAGATTCATTTGTCGATTCGTAAGCGCTTGTGAAAGCTTATCTGAATAAAATTGAGGATTACTTATATTTAAATGACTAGATGATGCCCACGGCTTCACCCGTGTGGTTTGTAAAAATCTCGTGGGAACTTTGATTTTCCAAAACAAAAAGTAGCCTATCGGTAGTAAGTAGTAACCAGTCCACAAAACGGAAAAATTCCGTGGGATCCTTACGATTTCGGAATGCCTTACAGCATCAGGGTTGAGGAGTTGGACATGTACCTACTCGAGGTCATTCAACAATAAAGTCTTTAATTAGTATCCCCAATATCAATTTAAATAACCGACAGTGCCTAAATCCCATTAGTGTTGGGGATCAGATCCCCTACAGCATCAGGATTGAGGAGTTGGAATCCAAATTTTTTGTAGGACAGTGTCGCAATGTTTCTCTATCGATTAAAAAAAAAATTACGCAAATCGGTTCAGAAATCTCGGAGATATCGGTGTAAATAGGTAGAAAAACACAACTCCTCCTTTTTTGAAAGTCGGTTAAAAAAGTAGCCTATGTTACTCCCTGGTTAATTCTCTACTTGTATGTGAAAGTCCCGTCAAAATTGGTTCAGCCGTTCCAAAGATTAGCCCGTTCAAACAGACAGACAGACAGACAGACAAAAATTTTAAAAACGTGTGATTCGGTTATAGTATCGTTCAAATAACCATATAAGCTTAATATGAGGTAGTTATTTCGATATTACAGACAGACACTTCAATTTTATTTATTAGTAAGTATAGATAAAAACCGGCCAAGTGCGTGGCGGGCCACGCGCAGTGTAGGGTTCCGTAGTCACAATCCTCGAAAAACAGAATATAACTCCTTAACCTGTGAACCCTACTTAGCCGTGATAGTTTTCCTTTAAAATTGATTATATATACCCTACTGCTGTGAATTTTTTCAAGTTCCTATATGTATACTGCCATTTGGCTGATAGAGGGGGGGGACACTTGACTCTAATAAAAATTTGCACTTTAAAACATCATATTTTACAAACGGATCTAGAAATCGAAAAATGATGTTCCCACACCCACAGTATTTTTAAAAGACCTATTCAACGATACCCCACACTATGGGGTAGACGAGAAAAAAATATTCATCCCCACTTTACATGTAGGGGAGCTACCCTAAAAAAAAATATTTATCAAAATTTTATTTCACCACTTTGTCGGCGTGATTAATATTTATACTCATACCAAATTACGGATTTCTAACACTAATAGTCTCTGAGATTAACCGAGGACGGACGGACAGACGGACAGACGGACGGACATGGCGAAACTATAAGGGTTCCTTGTTTACTACGGAACCCTAAAAAGGCGTGGATTTGACTCGTTCCAGCAATGCGCGAGACGGCAATTCAATCATGTACTTAACATAAAATTGTTATATTGATATTGTAAATTATTCTATTCTACACGCATATAACGGACAAGTGAATTCAAAGTCTCGGCCGGCACAAGTCTACCGATCCAGAAGATTGTTTCGCCGCTGCTGTTCTTCACCAGAGAGTACATCTTGTCTTGTGCCAAGTTCTGAAATGTACGTTAAATTAAAGTGGCGTGCGCTGAGTCCCGCTTACTCAGTCTCAGAGACGGTACTCAGCACGCGTGGGTCTGACGTCGCGCGGGTGCTGTGTCGCGGCAGCGCTGGCGGGAGCTGCTGCCAGCGCGACGAGGGTCCAGCTGATGAGGAGCTTCATGCTGGAAGAAAGAACATGAGGTTCACGAATGGAGAATTCTCTTTTTTACGTCGACGACGACGTCTCAACCAATAGACATCCACTGCTGGATAGGTCTCTTGCAAGGATCGCCACAGACCACGATCTTGCGCCGCTTGTTTCCAGCGGCTGCCAGAGATCGTCCGTCCATCTAGTGGGGGATCTTCTCTCGCTTCGTTTGCTGGTCACCACTCAAGCACCTTGGGACCCCAACGTCCATCGGTTCTTCGAGCAATGTGCTCCGTCCATTGCTGCTTCAGCTTCGCGACCCAATATGCGGACCTCCTCATTCCTGATTTGATCTCGCAGGGATACTCCGAGCATAGCTCTCTCCATCGCCCGCTGAGTGACCCTGAGCCTTCTATATGGGCCTCATAAGATGTTATTATGTATGATCTTGAACCACTACTTCAGCCCTTTGAAGTCCCACTGCTGAGCACAGGACTCGTTTCACACGGGAGAGCGGGATGTAGAGCTAAGACTCGTCATGCTACTCCAATAAGGGTTGACGGGCTTTAGCGACTATTGTCACATGATGATGATAGTGATAATAACCAGAATCGCAAAAAAAAAAACTTACGTTGGATTATATTTTTACAACAAAATGAATATTGTCAATGATATGGTCTCTAGTCGGACTGATTTGGATTTGTGATCTGAACCGTGTTCCGTTTGACTACTTGTTACTACTTCCGATTGTGACATAACAGCTGGAGCGGTCAAGTGTCAAGGAATCCAGATGACCGATGATCCGGGGCTCACCCACACTGGGTGACCGGACTCACCCCACTGTGCAGGGTTCCGTATACAATGCGCAAAACGAAGCTTTACTGATGTCACTCTGCATGTATGCTTTATACAGTAGGATTATAGATCGGAGATTGAGCTACTTTTTGCCCGTACCTACTTAAATTGTGCTTGCACAATCTCTTCTCTTACCAATTCTTGATTATGCCGATGTTTGTTACTTAGACTTAAGTGTGGAGCAACTTAATAAACTTGAGCGCATTCAAAATCTTTGCATACGGTTCATATTTGGGCTTCGCAAATAAATGTATATCCGTATCCGATTTTTGTATGAGATTATGTGTGTTCCACCGTAGCGCCTAAACTACTGGGCCGATTTTGATGAATGAGGTGTCAATTGATTCGTTGTTATAGCCCGGGTGACAGGCTACATTTTATACACGAAAAAAATTGAGAAGTGACCTTTGCGGCTTGAACTAGAATACTAAGTTAGTTTCGGATAGACATAACAGATGGCTCATGGCACAACTAGCTGCGTGCAGCGCGCTTTCTTCCTCTCATTTAAGTTGAATACACGTTTTTCTGCACAATAAATTAGTACTTAGTTGGATTGTAGTTTCCGAACTTTATCTAGTGTTCCTTTTGAAGTACGGAACCCTAAAAATAATAATTAAACAATGAAGTAGTCAAAATTTTGTTGCCTAGTAAAAGTATTTAAAATCACAGAAACCCACGTAAACTTCGTATTTGTTATCTTTACGAGAAAACCCGGTCGCGTAAGACAGCAAAATAGTTAATAGTAATTACACGTAATAAAATTCTAATAAAAAAATAAACTGATTAGGCATGTACCTACCTACTTCATTATTTTATTATAAACTTATTAATTATTTTAAGGGTTCCGTACCTCAAAAGGGACCTTTAAAGGATAACTTCATTGTTCAGCTGTCTGTCTGTCTGTTAAGGCTCTTTTTCTCAAGATTGCGTGGAGGTGTCTACTTATAGTTGAAATTGATATCAAATATTCAAGTCTACAATCCCGTATTGTATATGTAATTGTAGGTATATGTATCGGAGCTGTGAAAAAATCAAACTTCTTAATCAACGCAATCAAAAGCCACCCTTTAGCGGTTCCGTTTCGCGCCTGAATGTATTGATAATGGGCACCAAATTGATGCCGTATATACTGACTTTTCAAAGGCTTTTGACAAGGTCAATCATCGTATCTTACTAAGTAAACTACATGCGCAAGGAATTTCTGATAACTTACTAATGTGGAGTAAATCGTATCTTGTCAATAGAAAATCTAGGGTAGTCATTAACGGCCACCAATCCAGGGTATTTATAGCTCAATCAGGAGTGCCTCAAGGATCCAATCTAGGTCCTCTCTTTTTTAATGTCTACATTAACGACATAACGAACATTTTCTACAATAGCAATGTAAGTCTCTTTGCGGATGACTTAAAACTGACTCGTATTATTAAGGGTGGTGACGATGTACAATTATTGCAGGAAGATCTGTATAGATTAAGTGATTGGTGTAAACTAAATAAAATGTTCCTAAATGTTGATAAATGTCTTCACATAAAATTTACTAGGAAATTAAATAAAATACCAATCTGTGTATTACATTAACGACAAGCGACTGACTGAAGTTAACGAAATTCGTGACTTAGGTATTATTTTAGATAATAAATTAAGTTTTGTACCTCACATAGATAAGACTTTAGGCCTGGCAAATAGATCTCTTGGATTCGTTCTTAGGTGTTCAAAAAACTTTAAACAGAGTTCTACTGTAATTAAGCTTTTTGATTGTTATGTGCGCAGCAGACTGGAATACTGTGCTATTGTCTGGTCTCCGTTCACTAAAATCCACACTAAAAGAATTGAGAGAGTACAGGAACGGTTCTTGCGCCAGCTTGCATATCGTTTCAGGATGAATACTAGTAATTATGAAAATAGACTTAGCCTTTTCAAGAAAAACACACTAGAGGATAGGAGACTAATATTGTCCTTGATGTTTTTGTTCAAATTATTTAATAACAAAGTTGATTGTTCAGAGCTACTTTATAGATTTGCACTTAAAGCACCAAGATTGAATAATCCCCGTCTACCTTTTAAACTGTTGAATGTTAGACGGTGCAGAACTAAACTGGGCAAGCATTCTCCCATACCAAGAATTTCTGACTATTACAACAGCCTTGTTAAACGTAATAAAGAAATAGATTTATTTTATAATAGTATTACTCAGTTTAGACAAAATATTATTGACAGCATTATACCCACTAACTGACTCGATGATTTTTTTTAATGTCTTCATTCTTCATTCAGTTTCTTAGAAGTTTTGTAATTAAATTGTACAATATCTAGAATAATTAATTTAAGTAAATAAGCATTCTTATAACTTATTGTAAATTGGTTGATTATTACAACAACTTAATTAATGATCATTAAAATATATTGTATGCATGTTGTGTAAGCCTATAATTAGTTGAGCATTTAATCATGTGACACTCGTAATTTTGCTATGTAATTATAATTGTATTAGTGTATTCAACTGTTGGCTTTCCTAAATAAATAAATAAATAAATAAATAAATTGTGTACGGAACCCTGCACAGTGGGGTGAGGCCCGGATCAGCGGTCACCTGGATTCCTTGACACTTGACCGCTGCAGCTGATATGTGACAGTATAAGTAGTGAAACAGAACGCGGTTCATCACAAATACAGATCAGTCCGACGAGAGACGCAATATTTACCTACTAGAATAAACCTAGTTTTGCTGTGAAAAACATAATCCAACGTAAGTTTTTTTTTGTTTCTTTGCGATTTAGTTATAAGTATGTTACCATGGGTTCGTGGGGCGAGGATGCTAGGTCTTTTTTTAAGGACCTGTCATCCCGTCTTGTAGAGTCCACGGGTGACCGGAGGGCTGGCAGTTACCTCGGTCAGCATATTAGTCTGGCCATTCAACGAGGTAACGCAGCCAGCGTTCTGTAATTTTTATTTGTATCTAATTCTACACCTACGAAAATTGTTAATAAATAAATGTAGTATAAGTATGTTAAATTTTAAAAATATGTTGTTAACTGCCTCGTTGGTCTAGCGGGAAGCGTGTTCGACTGTGGATCCCGAGGTCCGGAGTTCGATTCCCGGGTCGGACCAAAAAAAATTATGACGTATTGGGTTTTTCTAAAAAAAAATTCTCAATGCCAGCCCGGAGTTGGTAGTCGGCGGTGTTTCACCCCCGTGCCTCGGCGAATAGAATAGAAAAGTTTTTTATTCAAATAAACTTTTACAAGTACTTTTGAATCGTCAATTGAATTTACCAACACGTAAAGCCGTCTCGTAGACCAACAGTGGGTATTTAAAGGGCTGAAGTGGTGGTTCAAGGTCATACTTAATCGACGCGTGTAAAAAAGAGAATTATCCGTTCGTGAACCTCATGTTCCTCCTTCCAGCATGAAGCTCCTCATCAGCTGCGCGCTCGTCGCGCTGACAGCAGCTCACGTCAGCGCTGCCGCGACGCAGCACCCGCGCGTCGTCAGAGCCGCGTCCGGTGAGTACCGTCTCTGACACTGAGTACACGGGACTCAACGCACGTTACTTTAAGACCGTGTCCCCATTAGGCGAACAGTGAGCTGGTAACTGCTTGCTTTCAGTTAACGTCCCTTAGTTTTTAAATGGAGTGTCCAAACAATGCGTAATGTTCGCAGTTTGCGGCGTTTCGTTCGCCAACTTATTCAGTGAGTTCAGTGAGCGGCTATTTTGCCTCTAAATGCCTCCAAAACTATGAGAACTAATGAGAGAACCTATTCCAAATCTAATGAGAGATCCAGAGCTATGAGTTGCGACCGATATGCCGCGCCGGTCAGAGTCAGCCAGCGGACAGTCAGTCGCTCACTGTTCACATAATGGGGACATGGCCTGACTATTTTGGACGTAAGACAGTTTGAATGTAAATCTACTATATAAAAATAAGTCGGGTTTTCCTTCCTGACGCTATAACTCCAGAACGCACGAACCGATTTCCACGGTTTTGCATTCGTTGGAAAGGTCTCGGGCTCCGTGAGGTTTATAGCAAAGAAAAACACGCGAACGAAGTCGCGGGGGTCAGCTAGTAACTTATAAAAAAGAAGTGGAGTTATGGCAATCATTATTTACTGCAATTAAAAAAATCGGCCAAGTGCGAGTCGGGCCTCGCTCTTTTAGGGCTCCGTACATAATTATGAATAACATAATATTTTGGGTGTAAGAAATATTCAATTTCCGAGCTAGACATCGCAACAAACCGTGAAAGAAAAACCCAAAAATTGTTCGTTTGTTTTGGTCACAGGTTACAAACTACTTTATTAATCGTTGTTTTCAGTATTTGTTGTTTAAATACAGTATATATGGCACATAATATACCGAAATTTCATATTCCTAACTGGTTTAGTTTTTGCGATAGCCCCCGTCACAAAAATGGTCTAAAACTTTGATGGCCTCCATTTCCTTATTTTTTAAGAAAAAAATTAAAAAAATATATATTCGTACTCCACTTAATAAGCTCTAAACAATGATGGGGTATCATTGTTAAGAGCGTTGATGCGTTCTGCGCCATTTTAGCTCATTTTTAAGCTATTTCGACCCTTCATATGTTGTTAATCTATGCATTTACTTAAAAACTTATGTATACTACATTGTAGAAAATTTTGTGTTCTAGGGAATTGGAAGACAACATTTTGCAATTTATTGATAGTTTTTGTCTTATTGCCAAAATACCAAAAGCCTATTTATGAATTTTGGGATTCGTGGAATCTTTGACGTTCACTACGTCAAAAGTTACTTGTTCAATTCACACACAAAGATATATTTATGAAAGGAAATGTCCCGAACTAAAGACATGGAAGAAAACATTTTTTAATTTGGCATTTTTTACATCATAAAAATCCAAGCAAAGGAATTATAATTTCAGTAAATTATAGACATATAAAACCGTCATTTTAGTAGATTATTTTTCGTCATTTATAAGTAAAATTAAGTACATATAAAAGTTAACCATATTTGCAATAATATAAGTATAAAAAATATATAATTAATTACTATATGTGTCCAAAAAATAACTTTGAAACAGACACCAAAACGCAGAAACAGGCAGTGGGAAATTGAACTAGGAAACTAGTATGAGCCGAGGCCTCTCCGCGAACGGACGTAACGCTTTTTGTCTCGGCAATTCTTATTGGATTACATGGAATATACGTAAAATTGTAGTGTGACTGTCACTATTCAATCTATAATATAATAAAACTGTAACAGATCCAATTCTGTACATTGAAGATATTTTGAAAATTTTTAATGGAGGGCACTCTATAATCGATACTGAAACCAAAACTGCAATTTTTTTCATTTTTGTCTGTCTGTCTGTCTGTCTGTCTGTCTGTCTGTCTGTCTGTCTGTATCTTGGCCGCGCATCACGCCGAAACTACTGAATGGATTCGAATGAAACTTGGTACGATTTGAGTTTATACTCCGAGGTAGGTTATAGGATACTTTTTATCCCGAAATTCAGCATGGTTCCCTTGGGAGAGGGGATGAAAGTTAAAACGTGTATTTAGCTGTAATTCATTAACGCGTTGTTCGATTTCACTCATTCTTTTTTTGTTAGAAAGGTAGTACTTTATATATTGTCCCGTAAATATTTCAAGGTCATAGGTTTTTTAGTTCAGAAATGACAGGCATTTAGTGGGTTCCAATAACTTGGGACCCGGATCTTTGTACGTACGGCTTATTTTAAACTGGCGTGCGTTTAAATTTATGTTTGTCGTTCTGTCTATTTGTTCCAACTAATCTCTGAAACAGCTGGATCGATTTTAATGGAACTTTCAATGGCAGATAGGTGATGTTATAAGGAGTAACTTAGGCTACATTTAGTTTAGGTACAAAAAAGGATTATGGGATCCAATCCGATCCTATATAAAACCTATATCCAGGCGGACGAAGTCGCGGGGGTCGGCTAGTACTAGATATTTTTAATGCTTGCTATTTTTTCTTACAGATAGATGAAAACTTTTTACGTATTTTTAATAATTGTAATAAGTATATTATATTATAGTTATAGTTGAGGATTATAGTTGTAAATCAGTAATCCATACTATATAAAATTATAAATGCGAAAGTGTGTCTGTCTGTCTGCCGATTTTTATGTAATTAGGTACAGAGTTAGCTTACATCCTGGGGACGGATATAGGATACTTTTTAACCCCCGACGCAAAAACGACGGGGTGTTATAAGTTTCACGTGTCTGTGTGTGTGTGTGTGTGTGTCTGTCTGTCTGTTCCCCTGTAGCGCTCAAACGGGTGGTCCTATTTGAATGCGGTTTTTTTGTTTGAAAGGTGGATTAGTCGAGAGTGTTGTTAGCTATGTTTGATGAAAATCGATCCAAGATGGCCGCCGCCACAAAATGGCGGATTACATATTTTTCACAATTCCCTTAATATGGGTATCAAATGAAAGGCCTTGACTAGCAGAATAGCACTATATAAATCCAACATGGCCGCCGCCACAAAATGGCGAATGTCGGGGGTTTTTTAAATTTTCAATTTATACTTGTTATCTCGAAAAATTAAAGAGTTCTCACGGAATTCTTAAAGGTCCGTCCATTTAACAAATTCGTTATACAAAATTTGGTAGGTACAGAGGTAGCTTGCGTCTCGAAAATTGACATAGTTCCGACAGGATTTTTAAAAACCTAAATCCACGCTGACGAACTCGCGGCCAACATACAGTACATAATATTATGTGGAAAATGAACTAGAAAATAGCTATCGTATACAAAAACTATCGTCCGGTAACAACGGTTTTCAAACCATCCAGGAACCCATTGAAATATACACACAAAATATTATACAAATCAGTCCAGCCGTTTAGGAGGTAACTAACATACGTACCAAAGAATTATATAGGTACGGGTGAGAGAGTTTACCGTATCGACGCGATGGGTTGTTTGACAGTTACGAATCCCTTGAACATTTTGTATGGGAAAATGTTTTTCCTCTTATTTTATTTTTTCGTCAATTTTCCAATGTTTTTAATATTTATTATGCTATTCTGAACGGAGACAAATCAAAAACCATGAAAATCGCTCCAGCCGTTCTCGAGTTATAAGTGTTCGAACTTTGTTTTATATATATAGACTAGCTTTTGCCCGCGGCTTCGCCCGCGTGAATTTCGGTTTTTCACAAATCCCAAAATCTCCGATTCAAAATAAAAATTACGAAAACGCAGGACACATCCGCACGCATTAGCTCCCTCGTTCGAAATCACAGATTTCGAAATGGAGATTGGAGCATGCACCCTCTTCACCCTCTTCTTGGGTGCGGCGCGGGGAGTTCCGTGCAGCGCGAGCGTCGGCCGTCGCGCGCAGCGAAAATACCTATTATGGCGTTTTTTAACATAGGTACTTACCGATTTCAACACAACTCATTTTTGAAAGTCGGTTAAAAAAGTAACCTATGTTACTCCTTGGTTAATCCTCTACTTGTCTGTGAAAGTCCCGTCAAAATCGGTTCAGCCGTTCCGAAGATTAGCCCGTTCAAACAGACAGACAGACAAAAATTTTAAAAACGTGTGATTCGGTTATGGTATCGTTCAAATAACCATATGAGCTTAATATGTGGTAGTTATTTCGAAATTACAGACAGACACTTCAATTTTATTTATTAGTATAGATTAGTATAGATTTTATTAATTCTAATATTTTAAGGTACATTGCGTCATTACAATGAATGATTTCTAATTGCATTTTTGTATTAGCGGTATATTTAATGTTCAAATTAAGTATACCTACAATCTACATACAGAAAATGTATTTATTACCTGTTTTGAATTACTTTAGTAATAATTTTATTTTGTAAATATGTAAAAAAATAAATCCACGATTCCCTCAGGATTTGTAAAAAACCGAAATTCACACGGGCAAAGCCGCGGGCAAAATCTGGTATGTAATAAGTAAATTAACAAGATTTTGAATGAATCTGCATTTTTCTTCACTATCTTACGCTTACACGAGTACGGAGTAGGTATATAAAAAAATCAATATCAGAAGCTGTACTATATTCTCCAATTATAATTTTTATGTACTGGTCTACTCTATAAGGTCTTTTTCAAGCATTATACATTAATTATGCCTGCTATATAAAATTAAAAATCTACGAACTAAAAACTTAGGTATAGGTGCCTAAGAATATTGAAAAAATAAATAGCCCATTTGAAAATGGTAAAAAGATCAAAACGGTTTGTTACACTACACTGCATTTGGAGCGGCGCGTTCATTCACGTAAACAAAGAATCCCAGGTAAATGCCTAAACTTGCGAAGCGGGTCCGTGCGTCAACGCTCTTAAGCTAAGGTAAGAAAAAAAATTTTTGCCGGCTCCTTTTTCATGTATGGAAGGGACAGCTTCCCTGAAAATAATTTAACTCAATTTCTAATTCAATATTTGGTTTTGGGTCAATGTTCTACACCAAATACCAAAATTTCAGATTTGTAACACAGTTTGGACAGACAGACAGACAGACAGCAGAGTGACATTAATAGGGCTCCGTTTTTACCCTTCGCTAATATGCTTCTGTAATGATGATGTTTTCACTATTTGCTAAGAATTCAAACGTGCCAAAATAAACACACGGCCGCGGCACACGAGTAGATATTATACAGAGAGAAAGCTACCTACAAGCGGCCCGCTGTAGGTACACGCACACATAGCGCCGCTCACGCACACACGAGCTCTCACTAACGGTTCACGTACGCTCCGCTGGTAGGACAGTTGGTAAACAAACGACAGGGCTGTGGGTCGTGCGCACTTTTCCAACTTCTTTATTTGTGTACCCTAGAGATCAAGTGAAGTAAGTATACCTACCTTTACATATAGTATATACAATAAAATTAATGAAATGAAATTAATTGAAATTACAATGAATTTATTTATTGTAGTATATTGTAGTGTATAGTAGTTTGTAGTATATTGTATTGTATTTGTATGTGCCACTTATGATACTATGTCAAGACTCTACTACTGGTTCGGAAAGCAGATTCTACTGAATAGAATTGAGTAATAACATTGCCAGGTACAACCCGTTTACTAAAAGATTGACGGACCTGGCGTCGATGACGTCACTGCGACGCATGGGTACGATGTGCAAAAAAGCATCATTAAGAATATTTAGGTATTGTATGAAACTTAAATGTTTGTGAAAAACTCTGGGTATGCTGTGTTAGTATTGTCTTGCGAGCGAGCGAGTCAAAGCAACTTGTCAGCGAGGTCCTATATTTTAGTAAACGGATTGTAAGTTAAAATGTGTTATAGATCCTCTATGCAATGGGCCATCGCGATGGGCCTATCTAAGGTACCTATCTAAATAAATAATTAAATAAATACTCACACATACACACACGGCCGTCTATTCCTAAAATAGGCAACTTCATGCCTGTGTTATAGGTAATAGCCAACTGATAGACATATTTACATATAAATACATATATATATTTTATATAAAGGTATATATACATTCATAATATTATAAATACACCCAGACTCGGGGCGGGAATCGAACCCGCGACCCCGGAGCGGAAGGCTCTGCCAACCGCGCTAACGGGTCATTCTAAGTAACTAGGTACTTAATTCATTCAATTTACTAAAGTAAGTAAGTATCTAGATTCTAGGTACTGTCACTAGGGATATCTACGCATGTGCTATTACACTGACTTTTAGCAGGTACCTACTACCTACCTAAGTAACTAGGTACTTAATTGATTCATTTTACTAAAGAATCTAGTTATCTATGCATGTGCTATCACACTTAGTTTTAGTAAGTACCTACTACATACCTAAGTAACTAGGTACTTAATTTACAAAAGTAAGTAAGTATGTAGGTACTATTGCTAGGGATATCTACGCATCTGCTATTACATATACTTTTAGTAGGTACCTACTACCTACCTATTTTTACCCATAATTTTTCACATGCAACAGGTGACAACCCTATCAGAATAGGTATAAATTTTGGACGTTCTTAGGTAGCTTTTCCTCTGTATAATATCTACTCGTGTGGCCGCGGCTTATAGTACATCACCGCAATCCTAAGAAACCAGCTGGGTTATTCTGTAACTTAGTTAGCAACTGAAAATAGTTCCCAACTGATTAGTTTGATATACATTGCTGCTTTACTGTGGGAAATATAAAGTGTTTTCATAATTTTACACAGTAAAGCAGCAATGTATATCGAACTAATTCGTTGGCAACTATTTTCAGTTGCTAACTAAGTTACAGAATAACCCCCCAGAGCTTTACCTTACAAAGGAGGTAGGTATTTCCTATAATATCTTCTTTTTAACGGACTTAAAAAACGGAGGTTCTGTATTCGACCCGTATGTATGTATGTAAGTATGTATGTATGTTCGTGATTATTTCAAAAACTAATGAACCGATTTTGATGATTTTTTTCACTATTTCCAAATACTTTTAAGAAGGTTTTGGTATATAGTTATCATTCTAATGTACGAAGATGTACTCATATGAATACGTTTATGTGTGTAACTTCGTACATTATAGTACCTACCTATGTATGTAATAGTGATACACAATTTTTATTTTTATTAAATATCTGCTTAATTTCAATTTTTAACCCCCGACGCAAAAACGACGGGGTGTTATAAGTTTGACGTGTCTGTGTGTGTGTATGTGTGTGTGTGTGTCTGTCTGTTCCCCTGTGACGCTAAAACGGGTGGACCGATTTGAATGCGGTTTTTTTGTTTGAAAGGTGAATTAGTCGAGAGTATTGTTAGCTATGTTTGATAAATATCGGTCCAAGAGTGCCGCCGCTACAAAATGGCGGATTACATATTTTTTCACAACTCTCTTAATATGGGTATCAAATGAATGGGCTTGACTAGTAGAATTAGCATTATTGTAAATCCAAGATGGCCGCCGCCACAAAATGGCGAATGTCGGGGCTTAATTTAAGTATACTTGTATGAAAATTACCGCGCGCCGTATACTTGCACTCTCCAATCGCAGTTTTGAGATCGCAGTCGGAGACTAACGTGTAGTATGAACATTTTTTCTTTTTTTTTAGATTCTTACTCTCTGAACAATATAGTCATGGAGGCTGGGGTTATGAAAGAGACAAGAATAAATAATTACGGCCAGAAGGTAATTTATTTTTTCCTATGTAGGTAAGTAGTAAGTACTTATATGCATTCGAAAACATATCGAGGTCACCGGGGCCTTTTGACGTCCCACTGCTGGGCAGGCCTCATCTCTCATAGAGAGAGTTATTTAGAGCTTAGACCCACCACGCTGCTCCAATGCGTGTTGGCGAGCTTTAACGACTATTGTCACATGATAGTGATAATAACCGGGACCGACTGTTTAACGTGCTCTCCGAGGCACGGGGTTGAAACACCGCTAACTAATAACTCCGGGCTGGCACTGAGAATTTCTTGACAGAAAAACCCAGTACGTATCTAACAATTTGCCTGACCCGGGAATCGAAGCCGGGAACTCGTGATCTGCGGTCGAATATGCTTACCACTAGAACAACGAGGCGGTATTTAATAGCTTGTTAACCCCCGACGCAAAAACGACGGGGTGTACGTGTAATAAGTTTGACGTGTCTGTGTGTGTGTGTGTGTGTGTGTGTGTCTGTCTGTCTGTTCCCCTGTGGCGCTCAAACGGATGGACCGATTTGAATGCGGTTTTTTTGTTTGAAAGGTGAATTAGTCGAGAGTGTTTTTAGCTATGTTTGATGAAAATCGGTCCAAGATGGCCGCCGCTACAAAATGGCGGATTACATATTTTCTCACAACTCCCTTAATATGGGTATCAAATGAAAGGGCTTGACTAGTAGAATAGCATTATTGCAAATTCAAGATGGCCGCCGCCACAAAATGGCGTATGTCGGGGGTTTTTTTAATTTTTAATTTACACTTGTTTAATTATAATGTTTCGCTTACATTTCAGGACTTGGCTCCAGACAAGATGTACGCTCTGGTGAACAATGCCAATGGCGATACAATCATCTGGGTCGGTAGATTTGTACCGAAGGCGAAATATAATGAACTCTTCGTGTACACAGCCTTGTATATTTCTGTAAGTATACTGAAAGGCATGCCCGGCCAAGTGCGAGTCGGGCCTGGCTCTTTTAGGGTTCCGTATATATTTATGAACAACATAATATTTTGGGTGTAAGAAATATTTCATTTCCGAGCTAGACAGTAAGTACAATAAATTGTGAAAGAAAAAGCCAAAAAATGTTCGCGTGTTTTGGTTACACCTTATAAAAAAAAACTACTTTATAAATAATTGTTGTTTTCAGTACCTATTTTCTGTTTAAATACAGTACCTACATAGTATACCGAAATTTCATATTCCTAACTAGTTTAGTTTTTGAGATAGTCCCCGTCACAAAAATTGTCTTAACTGAAGTAACTATACTTATACCTACTTAGGATACTTTTATCCGCACGGTTACGAAATTCAGCACGGTTCCCTTGGGAGAGGGGATGAAAGTCAAAACGTGTACTTAGCTGTAATTCATTAGAGCGTGATCCGATTTCATTCATTCTTTTTTTGTTAGAAAGGATATGGCTAATCTTTGAAAGGCTGGATCAATTTTGATGGGAATTTCGCAGGCGGATGTTTACATTTTGATCTACCTAAACACCCGCCAGTGAACTTTTAACAGTTTTTAGCCAGGTATGAGCTCAAAGGAGCTTAGAAAAATAAAATGATTCCCACGGGATTTTGAAAAACCAACATTCACGCGAACGAAGTCGCGGGTATCCGCTTGTAGGTAGTATTAGTGTAAAGTGTGATAAGAGTCTATCCGTTCTTCTCAAACTGTGCCCCACGCCTCTCCTGTCGTGTCGCATAGGCGTCCCATCGGACTATGAGAGTGAGGGAATTGAGAGTGTACTTGTTTGCGCACACACTTGTGCACTATAATATCTCCTGCGTTAGTTGGTTGGCTATAGTCTCCGCTGAGATTGATATTGTTATTATTTGTGTGTAAGTGCCTATCTACATTAAAAAGGTACCTATTCCATTTCAGACTCAGTACCCGAATACTGCAAGACGTTTCAAATTTGAAAGGCAAGGAGAGGAAGGCCCGGATTTCATTGCGGGCTTCGGTAGATGGGATTAAGACACTACCTACCGCAGATTCAGACAATGATTCAGACTATGACCAGATTGTATCTACCATTTCTCCTACTTATCTTAAACTCTCGGAATTCAGACTTTTTAGATACCTATCAAGATATCGATATAATGTTCTGTATTAAATAAATAGTTTGCATATTGTCTTCATGTTGTTTGTATTTCACTACTCTGACTCAGTGGAGGATTTTTTTTTTTTCAAATAAAAGAAATATATTTTTGAATTTTACTTCAAACAATAATTTTCCTATACATATTTTAGATACTTAAAAATAAAAAATAAAAATTACAAATCAAATAAAACATCCAAATCACTGTAACGAGGCAAGGTGCCCAGAACGCTGGCTGCGTTACCTCGTTGAATGGCCAGACTAATATGCTGCTCAAATAAAATCATTTATTGTGAGAAAAGTTGTGAGAAAAGTTTATCTAAGTAGGTTGAACCTTGATGCCTAAGGTAAGTTGAAAACTTGTAGTATAGGCAACAAGGTTCTCCCTTTACAAAGGTGAATAATAATACTTATTAACAATAATATTAAAATTAATATTAACTTACATAGCAAATTTTTTCTTAAAGTACATAGCAAATTTCTTCTTCTTTTTAGCAATATGTATGAGTTTTTAGTTGTGTGTATGAGTTTATGTGTGTGCATGAGAGAGAGAATTTGAGTGAATTTGCCTATTGTGTAGTATGCCTGTTATGTATTACTTTGGAAAGACCAGTAAGTTCTCAGTGTTATCATAAGTAAGTTCGAATAACCAATTTTGAACAATAGATTTACATTTATATGAATTTAAGTTTTGAAATATTTAACGTTTTGTTGATCTTATTGTAGAGAAAACCTCCTAGGAAACAATAAAATTTATGCGAGAAAAATGTTTTAAACTTAGGAATTTCACATATTATATTTTTTCTTCTTTTCATTTGAAGTTCTTGGAGTACAGATACATTTATATGTTTATGTTGTTTTAAGATAATGTTTAGTATGAATAGTTGCCTAACTGTTAGTACTTCGGCTTCTTTGAACAACAGAGTTGTCGAGTATCTGAAGGGAAGAAATGAGCTAACCTTAAGTAACTCTTTGAGCTCTTTCTAGAATAAGTAGTCGAGATTTTGGTACACCGCCCCAAGAATTTATACAGTAGGTTAATAGGGATTGACAAAGGGCATAGTAAATTGTTTTGATTTAACTTTTTGTCCGCTACATGTCGAATATTTCTGAATAGAGCTACCTATTAATTTACGAATTCTATTAGTCAAAGTAATAATGTGTGGTTCAAAGGATACCTGATTATCAATTATGACTCCAAGATATTTTATAAGTATTGTCGGCTCTAGTCTAGAGGGCAATTACAGGCGATAATGTTTTTAGTGTTTAGGCAACTGTTAGTATGAGCTCTAATAAAATAGTTGTCATACGACGGTTGCGAAGAACGTAAAATGGAGAAGGTGAGGTATTTTGTTTTGTCAGCATTACATGTGAGAAGATTATTTCTTAACCATGTTAAAACCAAGTCAAAACCTTTCTGTGCATAGTAAAAGGTACTTTCCCATGTTTTACCCCAGAAAAGCAGTGTAGTAACATCAGCAAAGGCAATAATCTTCCCATTTTCCATACTCATGTTACATAATTGGTTAATTTACACTAGAAAGAGAGTAGGACCTAAAATACGTCCTTGAGGAACGCCACATATAATAGGTAGATAAGTACTAGTATGTTCACCAATTTTTACGCACTGCTTCCTACCCGATAAATAGTCTCTAAACAAACTTAGTTGGAGTCCGCGGACTCCAAATTGTTCCAATTTAGTCAAAAGCAAAGGAATTGACACGGTGTCGAAGGCTTTAGCCAGGTCAAGAAAAATTACAATGCACTTTATACCTGAGTCTAGATTCTCTACAATACAGTTTGTAAGGTCTAATACCGCGTCAGCCGTAGATCTTGATTTACGGAAACCATTTTGGTTTGGAGAAAGTAGTTTGTTTGATTCTAGACTTAGTTAATCTAGTGTTAATAATTCACTCTAGTATTTTAGAAAATATCGGTAGAATAGAAATTGGTCTATAATTATTATATATATAAAGCTACTTGAAGTCAGGTACTGATCACCTCTCCTGAACAATTTTGTATGGGACTTTTTCACCATAATTTTCATGTGTGTAAAATTCAAAAATATAAGGTCTACAAAATTATAGAGAGAGCTGAACGTGGAAAACTGACTAGGGTGCCCTAAGGGATCTCGAAAACTATCAGTCGGAAAGGTACCGTCCCGAAACAAAAAATGTTCAAAACCTTGGGCCATTGGGTGAACCGGTGAAAAAAATATGGCCACCAAACAAAAAAAAATTTCGTCTCCATACAAAAATTTTGCAAATTTTCAAGAGGCTCTCCAGAACAATTTTGTATGGAACTTTTTTCGCCTCACTATTTATATGCGTAGAACTTATGGGTCTTCCTTCAGGAAAAATATGAAACGTCATGAATGTGGAAAATTTACCAGCGTACCCCAAAAGCTCTCAAAAACTATCAGTCATAGAGACATGGTCCTGAAACTGAAAATGTTCAAAACCTTGGGCCCTTTGGTGAGCCAATAAAAAAAAGATAGGCACCGAACAAAAAAAATTTTCGCGTCCATACAAATTTTTTTTTAAATTTTCAACAGGCTCTCCAGAACATTTTTGTATAGAACTTTTTTTACCTCACTAAGCGCATGCATAGAACTCATGAGTGTCCTTCCAGGAAAAATACGAAACGTTATGAATGTGGAATATTTACCAGAGTACCTCATGGGTCCTCCAAAACTACCAGTCATACAGACATGGTCCCAAACAAATGTTATTAAAGACCTTGGGCCATTGGGTGAACCGGTAAAAAAAAGATGTCCGCCGAACAAAAAAAAAATTTCTCCATACAAATTTTTTGGGTTCTTTTCAAGAGGCTCTCCAGAACAATTTTGTATGGAACTTTTTTCCTTTCACTATTTATATGCGTAGAACTTATGGGTCTTCTTTCAGGAAAATTATGAAACGTCATGAATGTGGAAAATTTACCAGAGTACCCCATGGGTCCTCCAAAACTACCAATCATACAGACATGGTCCCAAACAAATGTCATTAAAGACCTTGGGCCATTGGGTGAACCGGTAAAAAAAAGATGGCCGCCGAACAAAAAAAATTTTTCTTCATACAAATTTTTTGGGTTCTTTTCATGAGGCTCTCCAGAACAATTTTGTATGGAACTTTTACCCTTCACTATTTATGTGCGTAGAACTTATGAGTCTTCCTTCAGGAAAATTATGAAACGTCATGAATGTGGAAAATTTACCAGAGTACCTCATGGGTCCTCCAAAACTACCAGTCATACAGACATGGTCCCAAACAAATGTTATTAAAAACCTTGGGCCATTGGGTGAACCGGTAAAAAAAAGATGGCCGCCGAACAAAAAAAAATTCTCTCCATACAAATTTTTTGGGTTCTTTTCAAGAGGCTCTCTTAGACATTTTTGTATGAAAAATTTTCCCCCTACTACACTTATAAATAGAACTTAAAGATTTTTTTTCACAAAAATCACAAAACGTAGTGAATGTGGAAAAATTACCAGAGTACCCTAACGGCCCTCAAAAACTATCAATCATAGAGGCATGGTCCTGTAACTAAAAATGTTCAAGACCTTAGGCCCTTTGGTGAGTCATTAAAAAAAAAGATAGCTACGGAACAAAAAAATTCGTGTCCATACAAAATTTCTTTTTAATTTTCAAGTGGCTCTCCAGAACATTTTTGTATAGATCCTTTTTTTTCCCACTAAACGCATGCATAGAACTGATTAGTGTCCTTTCAGAAAAGATACGAAACGTGATACCAATATTTCTTTCTATCTTTCAAGAGACTCTCCAGAATATTCTGATATTTGGTATGGCCTCCCATTTCTTTATTTTACGAATATTGAAGAGACTACAAGGCACGCGAGCTGCTTGCAGCTCGCGCACCGAGCGCAACACTAGTATTATTAACAGCTTTACGATCACCATTTTTATGCACTGGAGTAATTACAGAGTTTTTAAATTTGTCAGGAAATTGGCCATGGCGAATAGCAAGGTTACAAATGTGGACTAATAGTCCAGAGAACGTTTCTTTATTTTGTTTGATTACTAATGCTGGTATATTGTCAATTCCTGTGGAACTAGTATCCTTAAGTGAATTAATTAAGGTCAAAACTTCCGTTAGGTCAGTTTCTAATAAAACAAAAGATGAGGAGGGTGTAATAGAATGAGTATGTTTAGGAAATGCGTCGCCCTCTCTGCTAAGTTGATGTTTGACTTGCTCAACTAATGTTCTACCAATATACCAATATTCGCAAAATATTCATTAACTGTTGTTACCGCTTTAAATGGACAATCAGAAATCATAAGCAGATCACGTGAATCTTGTTTTTTAGTTTTAAGGTTTGATATAGAAAAAATTACTTCCCACGTTTTCACGTTTAACCACGTTTTTCTAGATCTGCCAGCCTTTTCCAGTTCACTTTTCTCGTATTCTCTTTTCAACTTTCTTAATAGATTAGTACAAAAATTTCTGTATCTCCTGTAAATAAATCTTAATAATTCATTTGCAGGATCCATTTTCGATTTCTTATATAGCCGGTCTCTATGCCTTAAGCACCGTAATAAAATTGAAATGGCTGTCCCTGGGAGGGGGAAGGGGGCAGGCCCTATTAAGTGGTATTTTCAGAATGGTAATGAGTTGTAGTATATGATTCACTCATTCACTGCAAAACTGCTAAAAACACTTGGATTGAGTCACTTGGTTTATCAAAGAAGAAAATGCGTCTAAATCAAATTACCTATAGCTAGTTGTTAGCTTTGACAATACTTTCACTAGAAAATCACAAAATCTTCCGTGTTTGCACAAAGTTTCAACTAGAATTTCCACTGATATGTAATTTTTATCAATATGGCAGTGGCGCCATCTCTCTCCGTATTATCTCAGTATTATATCCACATATCGATGCATGTCTGCAAGTGTTCGTAAAACCCAAAAATAAACAAACGATCCTTTAAATTCAAGACAACACAGTCCGAAGTCATAAAACTTATTTAGTGCTAATAAAATTTCAGACTTAGACTGTTGTCAGTTGTACCTAGTTTTCTGTTGGAAATTTTATTTTTAGCGTTCACTGCAGCTGCCAGGCCAGGAATGAGGGATCCCTCAGTGCCTGAGGAATCCAAATATTACAACTAACGGCAACTGCAACTGCAATTACTGACATTATCATCATCATCATCATCATGATCAACCAATTACCGGCTCACTACAGAGCACGGGTCTCCTCTCAGAGTGAGAAGGGTTTTGGCCATAGCCTACCACGCTGGCCAAGCGGATTGGCAGACTTCCTTTCCTTTCACACCTTTGAGAACGTTATGGAGAACTCTCAGGCGTGCAGGTTTCCTCACGATGTTTTCCTTCGCCGTTAAAGCAAGTGATATTAAACGCACATAACTCCGAAAAGTTAGAGGTAAACCTACGACCTCCGATTAGGAGTCGGTCGTCCTAACCACTAGGCTATCACAGCTGTCAATGAGTAGTGAAAAACAAACAACATGAAGACAATTTGCATATTATTATTTACTAGCTGATCCCCGCGACTTCGTCCGCGTGGATATAGGATCGGATTGAATCTCATAATCCTTTTTTGTACTTAAACTAAATGTAGCCTAAAGTTACTCCTTATAACATCACCTATCTGCCATTGAAAGTTCCGTCAAAATCGATCCCGCCGTTCCGGAAATTAGCTGGAACAAATAAACAGATCGACAAACATAAATTTAAACGCACACCAGTTTAAAATAAGCCGTACGTTCAAAGATCCGGGTCCCAAGTTATATGAATCCAACAAATGCCTGTCATGAAAAACCTATGACCTTGAAATATTTACAGAATAATACTTAAAGTACTACCTTTCTAACAACAAAAGAATGAGTTAAATCGTCTTATTCATTTTATCTATGGTTAAATCGAACTACGCGTTAATGAATTACAGCTAAATACACGTTTTAACTTTCTTCCCCTCTCCCAAGGGAACCGTGCTGAATTTCGGGATAAAAAGTATCCTATGTCCTACCTCGGAGTATAAACTCAAATCGTACCAAGTTTCATTCGATTCCGTTCAGTAGTTTCGGCGTGATGCGCGGCCAATATACAGACAGACAGACAGACAGACAGACAGACAGACAGACAGAAAGACAGACAGACAGAAAGACAGACAGACAGACAGACAAAAATGAAACAAATTGCAGTTTTGGCTTCAGTATCGATTGTAGAGTGCCCTCCAATAAAAATTTTCAAAATATCTTCAATGTACAGAATTGGATCTGTTACAGTTTTATTATATTACTAGATGATGCCCACGGCTTCGCCCGTGTGGATTTAGATTTTTAAAAATCCCGTGGGAACTTTTAATTTTTCAGAACAAAAAGTAGCCTATCTGTAGTAACCCGTCACCAAAACGGAAAAATTCCGTGGGATCCCCACGATTTCGGAATGCAATTCCTTACAGCATCAGGGTTGAGGTGTTGAACATGTACCTACTCGACGTCATTCAACAATAAAGTCTTTAATTGGTATCCCCAATATCAATTTAAATAACCGACAGTGGCTAAATCCCATTAGTTTTGGGGATCAGATCCCCTACAGCATCAGGATTGAGGAGTTGGAATCCAAATTTTTTGTAGGACAGTGTCGCAATGTTTTTCTATAGATTAAAAAAAAATTTACGCAAATCGGTTCAGAAATCTCGGAGATATCGGTGTACATAGGTAGAAAACACAACTTCTCCTTTTTTGAAAGTCGGTTAAAAAAGTAGCCTATGTTACTCCCTGGTTAATTCTCTACTTGTATGTGAAAGTCCCGTCAAAATCGGTTCAGCCGTTCCAAAGATTAGCCCGTTCAAACAGACAGACAGACAGACAGACAGACAGACAGACAGACAAAAATTTTAAAAACGTGTGATTCGGTTATGGTAGCGTTCAAATAACCATATGAGCTTAATATGAGGTAGTTATTTCGATATTACAGACAGAACTTCAATTTTATTTATTAGTAAAGTATAGACTAGCGGACCCGGCAGACGTCGCGTCGTCCTGCCCGCTATTAGCGCCACCTACCGGGTCCAATTTTTCTACTTATAAACCTTCCTCTTGAATCACTCTATCTATTAAAAAAACCGCATCAAAATCCGTTGCGTAGTTTTAAAGATTTAAGCATACATAGGGACATAGGGACATAGGGACATAGGGATATAGGGATATAGGGATATAGGGATATAGGGATATAGGGACAGAGAAAACGACTTTGTTTTATACTATGTAGTGATTTAATACAGTTTATACAGAACATTATCGATATCTAAATTTGGAACAAGTCTGGAATTCCGAGAGTTTGAGATTTAGAGAAATGGTGCGTCGACTCGCAACGCCCTTGCTTGTGCCCGTTGTGTCCATGCCATTTAAATATCAATCTGCCACATCGTCTTAATCCCATTTATCGAAGCCCGCAGTGAACTCAGGGTCTTCCTCTCCTTGCCTTTGAAATGAGAAATGTCTTCCAGTACTCGGGTACCAAATCTAAAATCGAATACCGTTTTAATGTAGATAGGCACTTACACATAAATAATATCAATCTTAGCGGAGACTATAGCTGGAGGAGATATTATAGTGCACAAATGCGCTCTACTCACTCACTCTCATAGGCCGATACCTTAGATTTTCAAAATCCCGTGCGAACTGTGCATTTTTTCAGGATAAAAAGTAGTCTATGTATTGCCAATGCATGCAACACAGCAAACTATTGCAATAATGCGTTATGTGAGCGTGATTTACCTAAGAACAGTCAGCGCCCTCTATGGCGTTTTTGGAGGTCTGTATCTATTTTAGTCCCACATGAATACTTTTCCGGGATAAAAAGTATGTGTTAAGTCAATAGGGCAGGGCAGGCATAAGCTAATCTCCATTCAAAATTTCAGCCAAATCGGTTCAGTAGTTGCGACGGAGAAGAGGAACAAACATACACAAAAACTTTCGCCTTTATAATATTACTAGCGGACCCGGCAGACGTCGTCCTGCCCGCTATTAGCGCCACCTGCCGGGTCCAATTTTTCGACTTACAAACCTTCCTCTTGAATCACTCTATCTATTAAAAAAAACCGCATCAAAATCCGTTGCGTAGTTTTAAAGATTTAAGCATACATAGGGATATAGGGACATAGGGACAGAGAAAGCGACTTTGTTTTATACTATGTAGTGATTATATTGTGAATTGTGATTGTGATATTGTGATATATATATATATACTTACACGCATATAACGGACAAGTGAATTCAAAGTCTCGGCCGGCACAAGTCTGCCGATCCAGAAGATTGTTTCGCCGCTGCTGTTCTTCACCAGAGAGTACATCTTGTCTTGAGCCAAGTCCTGAAATGTAGGTACGTGGAAAATAATTAAAAAATAACCTAGTCATAGTTTCAAGGTGACTTGACTATTGTGATTTTCAGGACACCTTGACCGCACGCTATTCGGACTTATAGTTTAATTTAATGCTGCGTATTTTGGAATCGTTTGGACAGAGAGAATACGTCATCATCCTAGTTTGGACTTTTGGGGTGTAAGTGGCCCAAATTCCACCTACGTGGCCAAAGTCAACCTCACCTGCACGCGGTGCACCCTGCCAATATGCTAACGAGGCCCTGACGCTCTCAGTCCCCTCTACGGGTCGTTGTGCCTGATACCACACAACGTAATCTAGATGGTATCACCGCTTTGTGGTAGGATTCTACCCCGAATCCGCCACATTGTGGCTAGCGACCACACTTCAGCCGTAATCTGCCGCAAATCATCCGATGCGTTCCGGCAGCGAGCTGAAGAGCCAGTCCCCTTCCTCAAAAGCCGGCAACGCATTAGTGGTTCCTCAGTTCATGGGCGACGGTAATCACTTAACATCAGGTGACCCGCTTGCTCGTTTGCCCGCTATTATTATAAAAAATAAAAATCTCTCATAACGTTAATTATATTAATGTAGTGTAGTGTAGCCACCAATCGTTAAAGTAAAAATTCATTGCTATTCAAAATGTTCAGGGGCAATTTTTTTGTATCCTTTTATAATCTCTCGCTTGTAAGCTTTAATATAAAATATAATGTATGGTTTTTCAATTAATATGAATGTTTTTTGAGCGTTACATGAGACAGAGTGACGCATTCAGTTGCATTCAATACGGTCCACAAAATAAAGTTCTAAGCGCGCTCAAAGAAGTGTTCACTTTCAATTCGTCGTCCATTTACAATCTTTTAGTTAAAAATTATAAACGTAAACCTATGATTCTTACAGTTATCATCCGGTGATATAGATTTGTTTCCGATTACAAATAAGTAGGTAGGTAGGTATATAGGAAAAAATAAATTACCTTCTGGCCGTAATTATTTATTCTTGTCTCTTTCATAACCCCAGCCTCCATGACTATACTGTTGAGAGTGTAAGAACCTAAAATAAGAAGAAAAAATGTTCATACTAACTAAGTACAGTTAGTTAGTCTTTTATAGCGATCTCAAAACTGTGTTTGAAAGATGTAAGTAGGTAGGTACCTACATACAGCGGTAATTTTAATAAAATTGAAATCAAGCAGATATTTTTTATTTAAATAAAATAACGTAAAATTTGTGTATCTGCACTATTCACTACGACATTTACCTACTCGTATACAAGTATAAATTAAAAATTAAAAAAACCCCCGACATTCGTTATTTTGTGGTGGCGGCCATCTTGGATTTGCATAGTGCTATTTTACTAATCAAGCCCTTTCATTTGATACCCATATTAAGGAAGTTGTGATAAAATATGTAATTCGCCATTTTGTAGCGACGCGGACGGCCATCTAAGACCCATTCAAATCGGTTCAGCCGTTTGAGCGCTACAGGGGAACAGACACACACACACACACACACACACAGACACGTCAAACTTATAACACCCCGTCGTTTTTGCGTCGGGGGTTAATAAAACTACCTATCTAACAAAAAAGATGATATCTTTAAACGGCTAAGCCGATTTTGATGAAACATGTCTAAGAACCATCCCTAGAAAACCGTTTAAAGAGCTATGTGCCACAAACAAACAGACACGCATAGCGGTCAAACTTGTAACAACCCTCTTTTTGCCGGGGGCTAATAAAAAGCCACTATTGCTATCTATTTCACAATGTTCCTCGCGGAAAAAGATAGTCTTAAATTAAATTATATTTAAGTAGGTACAGTTAATTTAATTATGGTGACTCTTCTTACGCGCAAATACAAACGTAATTACGCCTATTATTCTAATATTTGTAGAAATAGATCTAAAATTAAGTCAGATATCAATTTATCTCTCCATTTAAGTACTTATACTAAAATAAAAAACAATAAAATTACATTTATTTTGAAAGTTATGACGCTTGAAAAATCTCTATTTTAGGGCAAATTTTGAGGCAACTTCGTGCGTAAATAAACTAGAAACTAGAAAATTGAAAAACTACCAAAGTCATATCATACGTTACTTCATAATAATTTCAAATGTCTTTAGTTTATGTAAAAAATTGCCAAATATTTGCTAAAATAGGCGTAATTCCAAACCTAGATTTGCATTTTTTTATTTTGCCGTTTTTCACCAAAAATCATGATATCTCAAGCAAAATTTATTCATTTAATTAATTTATTATTTATTTATTTATTTTTAGTATTCTTCTTTACTGAAAATGTCTCGTTCTCTAAATGCAGAACGGGAAATCACTATTTTAGACTCCACCCACAAACGATTTGTCGCTCCCATGAAGAGGGCTCTTAAGCGAGATTGTGACACATCAGAATACAGCAACTATATCTCCAAACTCTAAAGTCGTCTTAACGCGTTGAGTCCCGTGTACTCAGTGTCAGAGACGGTACTCACCGGACGCGGCTCTGACGACGCGCGGGTGCTGTGTTACGGCAGCGCTGACGTGAGCTGCTGTCAGCGCGACGAGCGCGCAGCTGATGAGGAACTTCATGCTGGAAGGAGGAACATGAGGTTCACGAATGGACAATAATTATCTTTTTTACACGCGATTATGTATAATTTTGAACCACCACTTCAGCCCTTTAAATATCTACTGTTGGTCTACGCGACGGCTTAACGTGCTCTCCGAGGCGCGGGGGTGAAACACCGCCGTCTTCCAACTCCGGGCTGGCACTGAGAATTTCTCGACAAAAAAATACTATTGTCTAATAATTATTATTAAATATTAATTCGAATCCATCATCCAGGTATCATTATTATGTCCCGACCGAATCTCGGCCATGGCAGCCAATCTCAACCGAGGCGGAGACTAGCCATCTACGCAGGAGATATTATAGTGCATAAGTGTATGCACAGATACACTCCCTATTCCCTCACTCTCATAGTCTGATCGGGCGCCAATGCGACACGGGCGGAGAGAAATCAGGCGTAGGACCGATGGCTTTACGTTAACACGGCCAACTTCCAACTTCAATCTTCCAACAGAAAAACCTAATACGTCATAATTTTTTTTTTGGCCCGTCCCGCGAATCGAACCCAGGACTTCGTGATCCACAGTCGAACGTGCTTGCCGTTAGATCAACGGGGAAGTTAATTAACAACATATTTTTAAAGTGTAACATACTTACCTACTTATATAACTAAATCGCAAACAAAAAAAATAAATAAAAAAACTTACGTTGGATTATGTTTTTCACAGCAAAACTAGGTTTATTCTAGTAAATATTGCGCGTCTCTCGTCGGACTGATCTGTATTTGTGATCAACCGCGTTCTGTTTCACTACTTATACTGTCACATATCAGCTGGAGCGGTCAAGTGTCAGGGAATCCAGATGACCGCTGATCCGGGGCTCACCCACACCGGACTCACCCCACTGTGCAGGGTTCCGTATACAATGCCACAGAATATATAATAGTGACAATGCGCAAAACGGAACCACTAAGGGTGGCTTTTGATTGCGTTGATTAAGAAGTTTGATTTTTCACAGCTCCGATACATATACCTACATATACAATACAGGATTGCAGACTTGAATATTTGATATCAATTTCAACTAGATACCTCCACGCATTCCTGAGAAAAGGGGCCTTAACAGACAGACAGACAGATGAGCAATGAAGTGATCTTTCAAAGGTCGCTTTTTTCCTTTTGAGGTACGGAACCCTTTAAATAATTAATAAGTAAATTGATAATAAAATAATGAAATGGGTAGGTACTAGGACTACTAGGTACATGCCTGATCAGTTTATTTTTTTATTAGAATTTTATTAGTTACACGTGTAATTACTATTAACTATTTTGCTGTCTTACGCGACCGGGTTTTCTCATAAAGATAAGAAATACGAAGTTTACACGTTTCTGTGTTTTTAAATAGTTTTACTAGGCTTCGACTACTTCATTGTTTAATTATTATTTTTAGGGTTCCGTACTTCAAAAGAAACTAGAGATAAAGTTCGAAAACTACAAACCGACTACTAATTTAGTGTGCAGAAAAACGTGTATTCAACTGCCTACTAATGAGAGGAAGAAAGCGCGGAGCGAGCAGCTTGTGGCGCCATCTGTTATGTCTGTCCGAAACTAACTTATTATTCTAGTTTAAGCCGCGAAGGTCGCTTCTCGATTTTTTTGTATATAAAATGTAGCCAATGTCACCCGGGCTATAACAACAAATCAATTGACACCTCATTCATCAAAATCGGTCCAGTAGTTCAGACACACAGAATCTCATACAGAAATCGGAAACAAACATACACAGGCTGCTAAAATCATAACCCTCCCTTTTGACTTTGCCGTAGTCGAGTAAAAAAGGAACCCCGATAGGATCACTTCGTTGTCCGTCTGTCTGTCTGTCTTCCCAGGCCCTTTTTCTCAGGAACGCGTGGATTTTTCAAGTTGAAATTAATATCAAATAATCAGGTCTGGAATTTCTTGAAGCTGTGAAAAAATCAAACTTCTACGCAAACAAAATATACGACCATTTATGCCGCGTATTAAAAACACAGTGTTATGTTACTCGAAGTCGATCGACGTTGTCGACATATTATGCAAACTGTGTGGTTATGCTGAGTTTGCGTTGTGGCAACGTTAATCGAAATTCGAATATCAAAATACAATGGCTTCAGAGTGAAATTGATCTAAACGAGCTGGTTTTAAAGTTTGAAGTTCGTCCGTATACATCAGCCATGTGTCTACAGCCAGCGCCCCAAGCGCAAAAGCAAAATAAATATTCGAAGTACTGAATTATAACCCCCGCAAATTGCTATTGCGCTGGAACCTTGTCACATTAACATCGGCGTGACGTTAGATGACACGAAAATATACAGTCCGCGACCAAAATTTGTGGATATAGTAATAATTATTCAATACTCGATACGCGTACTCTGCCAACAGTTTTGTCAACGGTACCGACTACCGACGTCTATTTAGTGCTGACGTTACTAAAATGGCGGCCAGGCGCAATACCAATTTGCGGGGCTTATACGACTTTAAAATAAGAGGCTTTGGGTCCATTTAGCTCTGACCAATTTTTCTATATTCGAAATCTCGAGCGTTCTCGAGGTAAGCAAGCTCGGTATAACTCTACTGCACTACATACATGCAAATGCAGAGTGACATTAGTAAAGCTCCGTTTTGCGCATTGTATACGGAACCCTGCACAGTGGGGTGAGTCCGGTGTGGGTGAGCCCCGGATCATTTGTATTCCCTGACACTTGACCGACTGATATCACATAATATCCAGCTAATATATTGTGACAGTATAGTAATCAAACGGAAAGCAGTTCAAATCAAAAATCCAAATTAGTCCAACTAGAGACCATATTAATTACAATACTTATTCATTTTGCTGTGAAAAATATAATCCAATGTAAGTTGTTTTTTTTTTGCGACCCCGGTTATTATCAAAAAGTCGCTAAAGCCCGCCAACCCGCATTGGAGCAGTGTGACGAGTTTTAGCTCTACATCCTGCTCTCCCGTGAGTAAGGAGTCCTGTGCTCAGCAGTGGGACTTTAGAGGGGTGAAGTGGTAGTACATAATCGTCGCGTGGTAAAGAGAGGATTCTGCATTCGTGAACCTCATGTTCGTCCTTGCAGCATGAAGCTCCTCATCAGCTGGACCCTCGTCGCGCTGACAGCAGCTCACGTCAGCGCTGCCGCGACACAGCACCCGCGCCCGTTGAGTACCGTCTCTGACGCTGAGTACACGGGACTCAACGCACGTTACTTTAAGGATGAGATCTATAAAGCGTACTCTGACGTCCCATCAGACTAGAGAATGTGGTGGTAGAAAGCACATCTATGTTTGCGCACACACTTGGACACTATAATATCTACTGCATAGTTGGCTAGTCTCCGCCCCCGGGAGGATATAATTGTTACATAATAATAAAAATATTCCAATATGCATATTATAATGTCCTACCGACCGAGTTTCGGACATGCCGGCCAAACTCAACCTAAACAGAGACTAGCCATCTACGCAGGAGATCTTATAGTGCACAAGTGTGTGCCGCATACACAGGTGCACTCTATATTCCCTCACTCTCATAGTCCGCCGGAGAGAGATCAGGCGCAGGACCGACGGTTTTACGTACCTATTACACTGGTCTGCAAAAAAATTTTTTTTTGCACTCCTTCATATTATTGTGCAAGATTATTATAGATGTGATACTTCTCTACAGAAACTTGGTTTAAAAAAATATGTATCACGTATATATTTTTTGTGAGGGAATTTTTAAAGAAAACAATTTTTTGTTTGAAAATAAATCATCGTTTTAATATAATTAGGACAAAATATTACATATAATCACGCTAAAACATTAAAAACCATAAGACAATGTAATTACATATTGCTTATATCATTTCACTTGGTAGTTTTTTTCTTTTTATATTTTCTAATGAAGTTTCGCGACAAAAAGACCAACAAAAATAGGCAAACATTGCTTTCGACCATTTTCCATTGTAACGCCTCTCAATGTACAATATGTCCTGATGAAATCTTTCACCGTGTTCATCAGATACCACTCTTAGATTTTCGGGATAGAAATCTAAGTGAGAATCTAAAAAATTAATTTTAAGTACCATATTGCATTTTAAAGCTTTATAAGAAGACAAGGTCTTGGATGCTTTCCTTGTAGTTTTCACTTTTTTTTTTGTTTCCAAGAAAATTGTCGAAGTCATACAAAAGTAACAATAGTTTTGATGGTTTTGAGGTTCCATCCAAATCATGGGCGTTGAGAATGGCATAGTTTTATGACTTTTTTTGAGCCAACCTCTAAAAGCTCTTGAACAACTCTTGCAGCATATTTTCGAAAGTCAATTTTTGTCTCTATCATCGACCGGAATCCCAAAATAACGCACATAAGTGATATTAACCAGACTAGTCAATGTGTTCCGTTGAGATTTTATGGTAAATTTACCGCAAATGTAGCAAAACACGTCAGGAGAGTTTTTGCAAATCCTTGGCATTTTGTACCTACAACAAAATTAAATTTGCCATAAAATTAAAATTATATTTTAATCACGTTCTAATCTTTTTTGCTATATAGTTGAAACTACACATAAATTTTAATTACATGTATCAATATAATATAAAACTTACCGATATACTAGGTTAAAATCAGCAACAATCACTTTACAACTTTATATCAAACTGAGCGCAACGGAGTCACAGCAAGAACTGCAGAAACGTATGCATTAGTGTAAAATCATCATCAGTTGATATCGTTCTCTCTCTTTCTATCAACCCAAGTCATTTTTGTGTGGAAAAATACGATACAGAATGAATAAACTAGCGTTAATGCAAGAATGACTCACAAAAAATACAGAATTTAGAGGTATTTAAAAAAATAAAATAAAAAATAAAATATACGTGATAGCAAAGAATAAGAAGCAGATCTAGATTCAGCATGTTAAGCTCTTCATATTTATCATATTTTAATTTAAAGGAGGATTTCGTTGCAGACCAGTGTTATTATTGGGTAGCGACCTCGTAGCGTTGGAAGACCCCCTACTGGGTTGACGGACGATTAATTGCTTCATAACTTCACGCTTCACCAAAAAAAATACTATCCAAAAAAAGTTTTCACACAAAAAGGCGTAACATGGTACCTAAGACAGTACCCCCGTATCTTTCTGTGGTTTTCCCCGGGATTCCCCTTTCTATCACAATTAATAAAAACCCATTGTATAATCTTTTAATATGATTATGAATAATATCTCATTAAGAAGTTCATTAAGTAGACCGCAAAATTTTTTGTAATCAGATCTGTACACACTGAATAAGTTTAATTTGTCGGGAAAAAAAAATTTAAAATACCCGCTTATTTTCCTTTAATTAAAACACAAAAAAATCGTTCTAATTCTAATTCAGCAAAAAATTTAAAGGCTTTGACATAATATTCAATTTACGTAGTTATCTTGATGTATCAAAATGACGTTATAAAGGCACGTTCACACTAGACAAATTAGATCCGCTCCGCTGAGGTCGCCGCGCCGTCTCGATCGCAGACTGCATTGAAACGTGCTTCGTCCGTATTATCCATAGTAATATTATAAATGTGAAAGTAACTCTGTCTGTATGTTATGCTGTCACGCCTAAACCGCTGAAACAATTTTGACGAAGTTTTGTTCAGAGATAGACTAGTGACTAGACCTTGGAGAAGGACATATAGGCGAAGGACATTTTATCCAGGAAAGTCGTAGATTTTAGAAACCTAAATCCACGTGATTGAAGTCGCGGGCATCATTCATAAATTGCAATTAAATTTATCTAAAAAATAGCTGTCTAACTCCTTGTTCAGCAATCTCGATCATAGATACCGATTAGGTATTGGTCATAGGCTCAATCAATTAAATTTTAACAAAAATATCCGTAGTTCTATTCCGGTGGTGATTTTTTGGATGCTATTTTGTGATTGGTACTATTTGCGTTGCTAGATTCAAGAATAAATTAGCGATAGTGGCACCTAGTCTAGTCTGTAATAATCTATTACAGATATTAATCATTAATTTATGCAGTAACTCTGCTACCGCGGTGCGGTTTAGATCGTGTGAAGGTGCCTTTAAGCACACATTTAAGTACATTAAAATTAAAATAAAATTAACATTTTATTTGCATAAAGGTTCTAATATGATTTAAGGTAGGTACCTTGTATTTTTAAATTTATGAGTTTTACAATAAAAAGGAAACAAAATTAGGAAAACCTTTATGACCTATACCTTAATTTATACATAAATAATTATGGTGCGGAAAATCACGCTACAAATATTTCCTTAACATCTAAATTAAATTTAATTGTACATTTAGGCCTTTAGCACATCTCCGCTGCAACACCGTAGAAGCGGAACGAACAGATAGATGGTTTCGCTTTGATTCCGCTGCTGTTCACCAATGTAGAAATTGTTACAAATATGTACACTCATGTTATGTAATCAAAGTGTTAGATTGTTCTTTACTCAACACCTCTTCAACATCGAAATTGTTCGCTTTAAAGTACACTTCAATCTCTTGTAAAGTCCGTCCTTTAGTTTCGGGCCACTTCCACCACAAGTAACTCAGACTCATCGTCATGATCGCAGCGTTCAACAGAAACAGTCCATGGTAGCCGATGGTACTGACCAAAAACGGCATTAGAAATATCGTCAAACTCAAAGACCCTATCAGAATCACACCGGATATAGAGAAGATGTACAACTTCAATTCCAATGGAAACATTTCACTGAATATAGCCTCTAAAAGTGGATACGGACCGGCGTGCACCAATATGAAGTAAGTCGCGAGCAAACCTACGTTAATCCAATTGAAGTAGTTCTCACCATTCTTGAAATAAAAGCAAGCGCTGAATACCACCAATACAGCATTCGCCGCGAAACCAGTCGAAAACAGCAGCGCACGCATCGAAGTGTTTCTAATCACAAAACACGATATACAAGACCCTAGTATGATGAATCCGTCAACTAACAAAGTATATAATAATACGTCAGGAGTACCAGTAATTTCTTCCAGCATAACAGTTGCCAGAGAAGTGAAAACTAATTTACCACCGGCAGCTATATACGCGTGTATGACAATGCTCATGAACAAAAGTCCCCAGAAATATTTCTTCCTGAACGCGACGAGCAATCTCTTGAAAGTAGACTCCGTGTTGGTTTCGATCACTCGTTTCAACTTGCTGCGCTCCATTTTGATGAGCAATTCCAATTCCTTCTCAGAGCTCGGCGTAGAACCGTGCAGTTTTCTAAACGCTGCCTGGCACTCCTCGAATCTCCATTTAGAAGCCAACCAATGGGGACTCTCCACCCAGAAGTAAGGCAGTAGAACTCCCGATGCAGCCGGTACAATTGCAATCAAAGTAACCGTCCTCCAGTGTAAAATGATACCAAGTGCGTGTACCAAACACGATCCGAAAGCAGGAGCAACGGTAGTCACCATATTTAGATAGAACGCTCTAGTTTTCGGCGAAGTATACTCAGCTGTGACGAATATGTTCAGCTTCCAAAGGGCACCCACGGAAATCCCTCCGATGATCCTGGACAGCATGTACTGGTACATTTCTGTGGCTTGATGGATTATGATCCAATTGATGACCACTGGTGTAGAGAAGATGATGAACGCCCACCGTCGACCGAATTTGTCGGCCACGAAGGCGCCTAGGCCGAATCCAAAGATGTTCATTGTGATCAAGCAGGAGGCTGGAACAGACGAAAATATCATTTGTATTTTTGGGAGTACGTACCAGAACGCAAATAACTTGTAGCCCCAGTTATCATCACTATCAACGAGTTAACGGCCCACTGCAGGGCACGGGACTCCTCTCAGAATGAGATGGGCTTATGCCGCAGTCCACCCCGCTGGCCGAGTCCGGACTCGGCCAGCGGGGAGGTAGACTACCAATTGGTAGACTTCACACGCCTTTGAGAACGTTACTGGCCCGTTGGAGTGGTTGGCAATGACCCTGCCTCCCGCTCCAGGGTCGCTAAAGTTGCCTACTTTAGGAACATACGACCATGGGTGTATGTGTGAATATTTATTTATTATGGATAAACTATCAGGCATGCAAAGTTTTCTTCATTGTAAAACTAAGAGTTTGTGATGACGTTGATGACGTGTTTGCGTGCACACTTGTGTACTACAATATCTCCTGCGTAGTTGTCTAGCCTCCCCCTGAGTTGAGATTTGCCGCCGTGGCCGATACGCGCTGTCGGGAAATCCCTATAGAATTGCTAGGTATAGTGACGCAGTATACCTAAAGGGCCCCGACCAAACCCCCAACACAATCAATGGCAATTGTCAATGTTCAGGAGAAGAGGAGGTACTTATACTTTATCTTAGTGTTTAGTTCAGTCAAAATATCAAGAGAAATGAAGCAATTGTCAATTACAACAATTGCTTCAATTCTGTGCTTGACGAGAACATTGACCATTGATATTGATCATGTCCGGGGCATTTTAAAACTCACCTATCACCGATATCTGGCCATCGCTGAGACGCAGGCCCCCCTCCCCCCTCTGCAGGGAGGCGACCAGGCACGCCACCTGCCCGTACACCACGCCGTTGGAGAACGACACCAGGACCAGCCCGCCCAGCGCGAACACCTGGTGTCACACACCGGGTCATTAATTAATTCTTTCATTCATTCATGCCAATATACTGTAAACAAGTTTTAGCCAACTAATCGACGTTATATGATGGTCAACACCAAAGACCAGACGTGATAGTCTAAATCTAAAAGACTGAAATATGAAAACCGAGTTCACTACGCACTTAACAGTCCATATCTCGGTAACCCCTTCTATATAAAATCTAGAGATTTGAAACAATATCGACAAGCTATATTTTGCACTAAGTATCTAAATTAAACCTGGCGCAAATGGAAACGAGGTCAATGAAAAATTCTAATTCGAAAATAAATTAAAAGCTCGTAACCAGCTTCAAAAGCTCTGGACTGTACCAACAATACTTTGTACTTTTCCCATACTATAATATCATCAACTTGCCCCCCCCCCTTGGCCATCGGCTGGCGACGCCCATAGAGATTAATAATAATAAGTAGAGTAGGCATACCTACCTTAAAAACGTGCCAAAAATACACTCACACACGCACAATCCTGTAACATAAAATGGCGCGTGTTCATTGTGATGTCTCAAGTTGTGCGTATGTGAGTGTTCATGTATACATTTTAGGGAGGCCATCTTAAGGGAAGTTGCAATAAAATTTCTGCCACGATCTGTTTTATTGTTACGTTTAAAAATGTAGTGTTGTCTCTTACACACTTATGAAAATTTTGATAAGCTTAAGCTATTTTCCGATCCAGTATTTTCTATAGGACATTATGCCAAGTCCTCTTCTATAGGTTCATGGCGATGCCCTTGCATCACTACATAGCAAAGTCGCTTTCTCTGTCCCTATATCCATATGTCCCTATGTATGCTTAAATCTTTAAAACTACGCAACGGATTTTGATGCGGTTTTTTTTAATAGATAGAGTGATTCAAGAGGAAGGTTTATAAGTAGAACAATTGGACCCGGTAGGTGGCGCTAATAGCGGGCAAGACGACGTCTGCCGGGTCCGCTAGTAATATATAACGGTATTTCAAATTTCAAATTTAATTTTTTCGTTTTTATTTTTTTCGTGTGTATAAATTGTAAATGTGAAATTCGCCACGGGAATTGGCGTCACGTTAAAATTCCACAGTCAATTTGCCTTTACCTACATAAGTTTCAGAAATCTATTAAAAGTATGTGTATAAAAAAACATACAAGTCATATTATTATGACATAAGTACAATTGAAGATATAATAACCGGCCAAGTGCGTGGCGGGCCACGCGCAGTGTAGGGTTCCGTAGTCACAATCCTCGAAAAACAGATATAACTCCTTAACCTGTGAACCCTACTTAGCCATGATAGTTTTCCTTTAAAATTGATTATATATACTACTGCTGTGAATTTTTTCAAGTTCCTATATACTGCCATTTGGCTGATAGAGGGGGGGGGACACTTGACTCTAATAAAAATTTACACTTTAAAACATCATATTTTACAAACCGGTCTAGAAATCGAAAAATGATGTTCCCATACCCACAGTATTTTTAAAAGACCTATTCAACGATACCCCACACTATGGGATAGACGAGAAAAAAAATTATCATCCCCACTTTACATGTACGGGAGCTACCCTAAAAAAAATATTTATCAAAATTTTATTTCACCACTTTGTCGGCGTGATTAATATTTATACCCATGCCAAATTACAGATTTCTAGCACTAATAGTCTCTGAGATTAACCGAGGTCGGACGGACAGACAGACGAACGGACATGGCGAAACTATAAGGGTTCCTTGTTTACTACGGAACCCTAAAAATGATAAAAAGGGTAGATTTTAATCGCCCCGGCAATGCGCGATACGGTTATTTAAGTAATTATGTACATATTGTTACATTTTTTTTAAAAAGAGCAGTTTAGAGCAGATAATTTCAGCAAATAAAAATTTAGCAATTAGGTAAATTCATCGATGTGGTAAATTATTTGAATTTGAATTTTCTTGCCACTTCGTCTCGATAGGAACGGCCGGCATTCCGAACCAGTGGTAGATTCATTAGCACTGGTTCGGAACTCAGAACCAGAAGAAAGTGGCTGGCAGTCGCATGGATACAGGAGGCACAAGACCGAGTTCTGTGGCGACTCTTGCAAGACACCCATGTCCAGCAGTGGACGTCTCTCGGTTGAGACGACGAATACGACAATTTATACGAAAAATGGAGACGTGGGATGGACAGTGGGTTTAAAAGTATACTCTGATTTTTAATTCCGTGGTATTCTGACGTTTCGTAATGTTACCAGAGATAAAACAATTCCCCCAAAAAGGATAAAAAAATTAAAACTTATGTAAATAAAAAAACTTCCTCATGTAGATAATTACAACAAATGCCTGACAGACACTTCATGGTGATAATGTCATTCGACTTCCATTTGTAAATAAGTTTTTTTAATGTGCTTCTTTTGTTTTCTATTGCTGTTAGTGTGCACTTTCTAGTTTCCACTCATAGCGATTTCTATTTTAGGGCGAAATGACTAATATTAACACGCGGCTTAGGGCTTTTATGTTGTCAGGGAATTAAAGTAGTTTGGGGTAAAATCGTACTTCGTAGATGTAACCGCTGGTTTCCATACAAATAACTCATCTGTAAAGTCCGTTCGGTAACATAGTGTCACACAGGCGCAGGTGCTCATATTATTCTGCTTTTATTTTTATTATTTTTTACACTTTGTAATTTTTTTTCTATTCTAAGAATAAAACAGAATCTCCAAATAGTCTGCCATCTCTCGCTCTTGGCCATCGCTCTTGGCCAGCGTGGTAAGTAAACGAACGTGGTAAGTAAACGAACGTTGACCGTAAGTAAACGAACAGACTATAAATGACAATGACAGCTGTCAGAATTCCACCGAATTAAAAATCAGAGATAAGTCTGTCAGATTTCGTAATTAAAAGTTGTAATTTAACTTTGCAGAAAACTACACAGCTTACTAACAAAAAAAAATTGGTTGTCTGTAAAGTCGATTTACGGACGATAATTTTACATGATAACGTCATATAGAAAACAAACAGAGATGGATACGTCACAAGCCGAACGCTTCCGCGCGTTGCTATGACACGTGACAATGAGTCATGCTTTTTCGTGCATGCGGCCGTCGTTCATCGATTATTTCAGACGTTATCACGTCAAAAGAATGTTTTACGTGTTTCGGATTTCTTATTAACAAATAATAGCGTTGTATAATAATATTATTTATATTTATTAAAAAATAATATACTTATTAAAAAAAATTATAGTATTATATACTTATTATTAAAAAAACATACCTTGTGTAGCATTGTTATTTCTCTTCTTCCTTATTTACATAGAACAACAAGTTTTTCAACATACGTCCTATAATATAATTGTGTATTTTATTAGGATATTTATTAATTTTATAGTACCTATGCAAATTACAACAAAAACCACTGTTTTCTTCAACATTTAATACTAAACTATATGCATGTTGTACAAATTGCGTCCATTTTATAATAGATGATACATATTATAACTAGTTGATACCCGCGTCTATGCCCTCAGGAAATAGAAAAGAATAGAAAATACATCAATTACTGGGAATTAGGTTTTTTTTTAATTATTTGAAAGTTAAACTGACTTCACCACACTCTTAACAGTCCGTATAGTAAGTAGTCGATATATCGATTTAAATTTTTTTTTTTATCAATGTACTTAACATGGAGTCTTACGAGTGTAAATTTCAATAAATAGGTAGCTCAAAACTGTACATAATGATTAAAAAAAATTTGGATTCGAGGTTTTTTCGTTTCTTTGAATTTTCTGAGAACATTTACTATAGTAATGTAGGTATATTATATATTTTTACACAATTAAAAAGTAGAGATTTCAACGAACAAAAAACCCACCGAGTTTTTTAAAAAAGCTGATATTTTGACGCGAGAATTTTCGATTGAAAATGAGGGTGCTTTTTCGATTAAGTAAGTCGAAATAAGGTGAAAAATAAATATTTTAAATCAAAAAAATTACAATGTGTTTGGAACATAAAAAGGTCAGTTTTCCCCAAATTCACGGAAAAAAATTGTTTTTGTACAAGATAAAAATAAAAAACAAAAACTTTATTACTTATTTTGATTAATTATATTGATAATACTTGAATTTTTCACATAAATTTTGTGGTCATGTGAAAAAAGTGCAAAAACAAAAGTTGTAGATCTTTTTATTACCTGCAACTTTGCTTTTTAACTTTTTACATAGGACTTGTAGTTTTGCCGGAAATCGAGATAAACCATTTTTACCCTTAAAAACTCACCCCTTTCATTTCCCAACCTCAGATCGCCTATAAATTTTATTTTTTCTTTCATTTTTGTTAAATTCTCTTCTTTTCTAATGCGTTTCATCATAATATTTTTTTTTTTTGGTTTCAAAAATTATCGACCCTGATGAGTCTGATCTGCTTTAGGTGAAATACTCATATTACCTATGAGCTTAATAATAGGCAGGTATTTCATGATCTCCGACCGACACTTCGATTTTATTTATTTGTGTAGATTATGAACGCTATTATTATGTTAATAGTTTTTTTCTGTTTTGTTTTTTCAACTACCTAAATATTTATTAAGTAGCTGTAGGTTTTTAATTTTTAGCAAATTCTTAAGACGTTTTTAAAATGTTAATCTGTCTGTCTGCTTGAACCGGCTAATCCAAAAGTGATCATAGCCTAGTGGTTAGACTTCATTCTCCGTTTCGCGGGAACCCAGTTCGACCCCCGGCACGCACTTCTAACTTTTCGGAGTTAAGTGCGTTTTAAGCAATTAAAATATCACTCGCTTTAACGGTGAAGGAAAACATCGTGAGGCAAGGGCGTCGCCAGCCGATGGCCAAGGGGGGGGCAAATTGATGATATTATAGTATGGGAAAAGTACAAAGTATTGTTGGTACAGTCCAGAGCTTTTGAAGCTGGTTACGAGCTCTTAATTTATTTTCGAATTAGAATTTTTCATTTACCTCGTTTCCATTTGCGCCAGGTTTAATTTAGTTACTTAATGCAAAATATAGCATATCTATATTTTTTTTAATCTCTAGAGGGGGGCAGCTGCCCCCCCCTGCCCCTACCTGGCGACGCCCATGTCGTGAGGAAACCTGCATGCCTGAGAGTTCTCCATAACGTTCTCAAAGGTGTGTGAAGTCTAATCCCGAATCCCGATCCACGCTTGGCCAGCGTGGTGGGTATGGCACATTGTACGTGACCATAAAAGATACTTTTTTGTTATTCAATTTTAATAATGTCAAATCAAATGTTTTATATTTGTCACCTTGTTGAGATAGCAATACGTGTAACGCGATTAATTTATGTTACCCCGCTTTACTGTAAATTCTTTTCCTTGTACATTTTAGTATATCTTCTATAATATAATAAAACTGTAACAGATCCAATTCTGTACATTGAAGATATTTTGAAAATTTTTATTGGAGGGCACTCTATAATGGATACTGAAGCCAAAACTGCAATTTTTTTCATTTTTGTCTGCCTGTCTGTCTGTCTGTCTGTCTGTCTGTCTGTCTGTATCTTGGCCGCGCATCACGCCGAAACTACTAAATGGATTCAAATGAAACTTGGTACAATTTGAGTTTATACTCCGAGGTAGGACATACGATACTTTTTATCCCGAAATTCAGCACGGTTCCCTTGGGAGAGGGGAAGAGAGTTAAAACGTGTATTTAGCTGTAATTCATTAACGCGTAGTTCGATTTAACTCATTCTTTTTTTGTTAGAAAGGTAGTACTTCAAGTATTGTCCCGTAAATATTTCAAGGTCGTAGGTTTTTTAGTTCAGAAATGACAGACATTTATTGGGTTCAAATAACTTGGGACCCGGATCTTTGAACGTAGGCTTATTTTAAACTGGTGTGCGTTTATATTTCGAGGGTATACTGGCAGAAACGAATAAGTGCAAAATTTAACAAAAACTAGTTACATACATGGGCATACTTAGTTTTTTTTTCTTTATTTTCTAGCAAAACCTTATAACTGCAGAAGCAGTAACTACGGAGTTTTTCACTGTGTAAAGCAGATATTTAGCAATTTTTACTATAAACTTAGCAGCAAAAACTTATATAATGTGTTATGACACAACTTGAATAATAAAATACAGGGATAATGAAATAAAAGCATTTACTTTCTTTACTCATAAAAACAACTATTAATAATTTAATTTTATATTTATATGTAAATCAATATATTGGATTTTATTTAGTTCTACCTGTTAAAACAGAAACTTTTTTTTTGTTTTACTGACAGGCAGAACAGAATATGTGAGTTTGTTATGTTTTGCATGTTAAATGTTAGGTATATGTAATGAAATTTAATGCTCAACCTCAGTAGCAAAAGCAGATAAGGCTCAATTAGTCGGTTTTGCTTGCTAATGTTTTCAGTCTTTTATCACGTGCGCACGTATTTTTCTTCCAGATTTTCATTTAAATACTCTGTTATAGACTGAGTTTGTGTAAAATGTGGTCCAGAGGAAAGAAGATTGGAAATAAATAATAGTACAAGGTACTTATGTATGCTAATTCCGTATGTAATTTTGAGTATTTATTTCGGTGCATAAAAATCAAAAGATTATTATATTATTAGACGCTAAGATATTACTTAATTAATATTTCCAAGATATCACTCTTCTTTTGAAAGTGACAGATAACTACTTCAACATCATACTCTCGTCGCAGACGTGCACGAAACTAACGAAAGTGATAATTTTTCTGGGTCATCAACCAGTATTAATCTGAATGTTGAATGAATGAATGTGTCGGTGACGAAATCAAGATGGACATGGAGAGCTTGTTCAGCGATGTATCTGATAACCAAAATACAACCTATTTACCTTCCTCCAGCCACCACATGGACCAAGATGGTGACGTAGTTACTCTTCGAAATTTATTTGGAAAAGATTTGCAGCCAGCTTTGCAATGATGGAGTCCCTACAGATTTTTTGAAGATTATCTAAAGCCAAATAATGATGAAGTCGATGATTTATTAGACCAAGATATTCAATTGCTACAAAAAAAAACTGAAACAAAAAAACTCGGCTATAATTGCTAAATTTATATTAGAGGCAACTTTATATAAAATGTAGGAAAAGGTTAAACTGATGAAAAGGCGGAGAAACACAAATCACACATATTGGGCAGTAAATGTAGCAAAAAGAAGATGAGATGATGGTTTACCCTGTAAGTCTCGCTCTAAAGATCGGCCAGCAAAAATCCAAAGGACATAAACTATTCTGAATGTTTAATTTTGTTTCTAGCATTAGCAAATACTAATCGGATCGGAACAAATAAAATGAAAAGAATGCTAGAAACAAAATATGTCGACATTGCTGCAATCTTGATTTCGTGGGTAAAACAAATTTAATTCTTTTCCATGTTTCTGCAGAGCGTCCTAAGCAAGTACTTGCTGTGAAATAAGAGCTTACGCAGAAAACAATGGGCCTCATAAGAAGGCTCAGGGTTACTCAGCGGGCGATGGAGAGAGCTATGCTCGAAGTATCCCTACGGGATCAAATCAGATACCTATAAGGAGATCCGCAGGAGAACCAGAGTTACCGACATAGCTCATCGAGTCTCTGGGAGCCGCTGGAATCAGGTGGCACAAGATCGTGTTCTGTGGCGATCCTTGCAAGAGACCTATGTCTAACAGTGGACGTCTATTGGTTGAGACGACGACGCAGAAAAATACTACTTTACAAACAATGACGTAAAAGTGTAAGTTTGCCAAAAGTTTTCTACCAAAACTCTTAACATTGCAGTTTTTGACGCTTTAAAAAAATGCAATAGTACTGTTAATTTTAATGCAGTTGATAATAAAGGAAAACGTAAGCCAGATAACAAAACTAAGCCGATTTTGGAAAGTATTCGTCGCCACCCGACGGTGATTAGTGTTACTGAAGACGTTAAAGAGGAGGACGTTTTTTTCGAGGACATTATGTGATTTTCTATTATTTTTATATTTTAATTACCATTGTATCTGCACAATAAAGCTTTAAACAGCTTTATCGTAAAGATACAATGGTAATTAAAATATATAATAATAAAAGTATCACTTATTTGTTTTTTAAATGCAGTAATTTCCAGAATATTTACAGGTAAAAACGGATAACTTTAAGCAATTTAGTATTTTGCCGTCTTAAATACAAGATTATTTCAATTATTTTAACATAAACTAATTTCAATGTCATACTATGATTCCTTTTAATATACCGGGTATTAATACTTTGTGTTATAAGGGATTTACAGCTTATTTATGAATTTCAGGTAAAACCAAATAACTGCACTACCTTTACAGTAACTTTCCTTTTTTCTTCACTTTTTATGACAATTATTATATCAATTAATATATCGAATACTTTTTGGATAACATACCCAACTACAAGTACTGATATTATGTTGTTACTATGCTTTACCGTTAAACTATGATTTTTTAAAACTTAAAATGCTGTTTTCTCAGAATGACATATTGTGCACTTATCCGTTTCTGCCAGTATACCCTCGATTTATGTTTGTCGATCTGTCTATTTATTCCAGCTAATTTCCGAAACGGCTGGATCAATTTTGACGGAACTTTCAATGGCAGATAGGTGATGTTATAAGGAGTAACTTAGGTTACAATCCGATCCTATATAGAAACCTATATCCACGCGGACGAAGTCGCGGGGATCAGCTAGTTTTAGTATATAAGCCTAGATTTAATCTGTAAATACATGCTAATACAAACACTTGTCGGTGTACATCATTCACCTCCCTGCAACTCTTCACATTTGCGCCAACGCGCAGCAGTGGTGACCCTGGAGTGGTGATGAAAGGTATCGGTGTCCAGTCAGTGTACCGTTTTCGATGAAGACTAACTCCGTACGATCCATAGAATTTATTCCTGCCCAAAACATAACAGAGCCCCCTCCATAAGGTGTGATTTCTTCAAAATATGCCTCTGCAAAGCGTTCTCCTCATCTACGTAGCACTCGCCGACGTCGGTCTTCACCATGCAGAAATATCCTGGCTTCATCGGAGAACAATACTCTATCCCAGTCTTCATGAGTCCATGACACACAATTTCGAGCGAAGCTAATCCTGGCAACTCGATGTCCACGGAGTAATTTAGGGCCGCGTGCCGGGCGATGACTGTGTATAGTCTGTTCGTTTTCTTACGGTCACCTTTTGTGTCTAGCCGCCTCCGCCGCGCGGTGTTTTGCGAAAGACACCGCCGCGACTTCAAAGCATGCCGCGAGGGTGTACAGGCACAAGGGGTTTTGACGTTTTATACCTACTCATATTTTTTCATTAAAATTCTCTTTCCTTTTTATATTTTTTTATATTCGTATTTTATTACAATATAACCATAAACATAAAATATAATATTCTCATTAACACGGGTCTTCTCTCAAAATGAGAAGGATTTTAACCATAGTCTACCACGCTGGCCAAGTGCGGATTGGCAGACTATTCGGAGATTCTATTAGAATAGAAAAAAAATTACAAACAGAAAAAAAGTAATAAAAATAAAAGCAGAATACTAAGAGCACCTGCGCCTGTACCGACACTAAGTTACCGAACGAACTTTATATTAGCAGCGAGAAGCCTCCTTCTGACCGTCCATACACTGAAGGTCGCTGCATACGTAACGTGCACGGGACGGGGTAAAAACGTGGACGGGACGGGGACAGAACGTGGTTAGTAAACACTGACGGAGATTTTTAATGCATACGCACCGTGATAATTACTCAGAACTAACGTGCTAGTGATGTGAACAAGAAAAGGTGGATTTTTCATTTCAAGAATTGGCTTTAATTGCTATTGCTTTAGATGATGAAGAAGCTACGGCCGTCAAGAGGAAAAGAAGTTTTTCTGTACATCCTACATGACAGAAAAGAGAACAAGAAGAGAATACCACACTTTCTATAAATAACCTTTGGATGACGAGACTCAATTCTATAAGTATTTTCGTGTGACAAAAGAATGTTTGCTTTACTGAAAAATAAGCTAAGCCCTCATTTACTTATGAAAGACAGTTTTATGAAAAAAGCTGTCATACCCCGAGAACGATTGGTTGATACATACATCACTACTTAGCTCTCCGGAGCGAACGTGGCGACTGTGCATACGCATTACGCAGCGGAATCACGGACGGGACGGGGCACGCGCGGGGCGGGGCGTGCTAAACATCGTCGCCGACGATATTTTTCCCGTTCCGCGCGTGTCACGTTCCCGTCCCGTCCGGGCATCCGTCACGTATGCTCTTTCGTTTACATTTTCTATGAAACGATATTTCCAAAACTTCACGTCCCGTTCCGTCCGGATAAAAACACGTTACGTATGCAGCGACCTTAATTTGCACATTTCTTACTTCTTCGAGGCTGTTCTTGAGGTCCACATAAGAAGATTTGCGATTTCTCAACGCTTGACTAACTAGAAAACGATCATCTCGTTGTTTGGTACATGTCTTTCTGCCAGAACCAGGCCGGCGGAACCGGTGTCTTGATAGCGCTGCCAGGTCCTTTGAACTGTCGACCGACTCACATTTAGCCTCTGAGCCACGAACCATTGACTGCAACCTTCTTCAAGCAGCGCAATAATTTTGCTCGCTTTTATCACTTTAAGATCTACCATTTTCGAGATTGCTAAACAGCAATAACAATACTTTTAAATGTCAAGGACATCAGATAATTTAATAACAATTGATAAAAAGTTAATTAGAGTCGATATTAACTATAGGGAATTCGCGCCACAAAATGTAGTTAAAAGTTGTTTTCTTTGAAAACCAGGCTCAGACAAAAATTTGAATTTGGAATGTACTCTTATAAACATTATGGCACTTTTATAACTGGCCAGTAACATGTTCAAATGATTAAAACCTTTTTGGTATTTTATTTTTTTCAGCCAGGAAGAAAATCGAAACCGCCCGTTTTTTTGCAAATGAGTGTATTTTGTGACGTTGAGCGTTCGCGCTAAAATCAATTCTCGGCGCCAAAGTTCCGTTCTCCCCAGCGCCCTCTAAAGCGCGCGAACGCGAAACGAACTAACAATTCGATATTCAAACTATTATACTTAATGTAACAAATAATGTTCTTAAAATTATTTATGTACAATCTATATTTTTATTCTACTCCTATTTAATCATAATATTAGTAAACTAGTGTTGCGCTCGGTGCGCGAGCTGCAAGCAGCTCGCGGGCCTTGTAGTCTCTTCAATATTCGTAAAATAAAGAAATGGGAGGCCATACCAAATACCAGAATATTCTGGAGAGTCTCTTGAAAGAAAGAAATATTGGTATCACGTTTCGTATTTTTTCTGAAAGGACACTAATGAGTTCTATGCATGCGTTTAGTGGAAAAAAAAGATCTACAAAAATGTTCTGGGGAGCCACTTGAAAATTAAAATGAAATTTTGTGTGGACACGAATTTTTTTTTTGTTCCGTAGCTATCTTTTTTTTACTGGCTCACCAAAGGGCCTAAGGTCTTGAACATTTTTAGTTTCAGGACCATGCCTCTATGATGGTACTCTAGTAATTTTTCCACATTCACTACGTTTTGTTTTTTTTTGTGAAAAAAAAAAATCTTTTAAGTTCTATTTACTTATACGTGTAGTGGGGGGAAAAAGTTTTATACAAAAATGTCTAAGAGAGCCTCTTAAAAAGAACCCAAAAAATTTGTATGGAGAGATTTTTTTTTTGTTCGGCGACCATCTTTTTTTTTACCCATTCACCCAATGGCCCAAGGTCTTTAACAACATTTGTTTGGGACCATGCCTGAATGACTGGTAGTTTTGGAGGACCCATGAGGTACTCTGGTAAATTTTCCACATTCATGACATTTCATAATTTTCCTGAAGAAAGACCCATAAGTTCTACGCATATAAATAGTGAAGGAAAAAAGTTCCATACAAAATTGTTCTGGAGAGCCTTTTAAAAGGAACCCAAAAAATTTGTATGGAGAAAATTTTATTTGTTCGGCGGCCATCTTTTTTTTACCGGTTCACCCAATGGCCCAAGGTCTTTAATAACATTTGTTTGGGACCATGTCTGTATGACTGGTAGTTTTGGAGGACCCATGAGGTACTCTGGTAAATTTTCCACATTCATGACGTTTCATAATTTTCCTGAAGGAAGACCATAAGTTCTACGCACATAAATAGTGAAGGGAAAAAGTTCCATACAAAATTGTTCTGGAGAGCCTCTTGAAAAGAACCCAAAAAATTTGTATGGAGAAAATTTTTTTTTGTTCGGCGGCTATCTTTTTTTTTACCGGTTCACCCAATGGCCCAAGGTCTTTAATAACATTTGTTTGGGACCATGTCTGTATGATTGGTAGTTTTGGAGGACCCATGAGGTACTCTGGTAAATTTTCCACATTCATGACGTTTCATAATTTTCCTGAAGGAAGACTCATAAGTTCTACGCACATAAATAGTGAAAGGAAAAAAGTTCCATACAGAATTGTTCTGGAGAGCCTCTTGAAAAGAACCCAAAAAATTTGTATGGAGAAAATTTTTTTTTGTTCGGCGGCCATCTTTTTTTTACCGGTTCACCCAATGGCCCAAGGTCTTTAATAACATTTGTTTGGGACCATGTCTGTATGACTGGTAGTTTTGGAGGATCCATGAGGTACCCTGGTAAATATTCCACATTCATAACGTTTCATATTTTTCCTGAAAGGACACTCATGAGTTCTATGCATGCGCTTAGAGATAAAAAAAAGTTCCATACAAAAATGTTCTGGAGAGCCTCTTGAAAATTAAAAAAAAAATTGTATGGACGCGAAAATTTTTTTTGTTCGGTACCTATCTTTTTTTTACTGGCTCACCAAAGGGCCCAAGGTCTTGAACATTTTCGCTTTCAGGACCATGGTTCTATGATTGATAGTTTTTGAGATCCTTTGGGGTACTCTGGTAAATTTTCCACATTCACGACGTTTCATAATTTTCCTGAAGGAAGACCTATAAGTTCTACGCATATAAATAGTAAGGGGAAAAAGTTCCATACAAAATTGTTCTGGAGAGCCTCTTGAAAATTAGGAAATTTTTGTATGGAGACGAAAATTTTTTTTGTTTGGTGGCCATATTTTTTTCACCGGTTCACCCAATAGCCCAAGGTTTTGAACATTTTTTGTTTCAGGACGGTACCTCTCTGACTGATAGTTTTTGAGATCCCTTAGGGCACCCTAGTCAGTTTTCCACCTTCAGCTCTCTCTATAATTTTGTTGACCTAGAATTTTTGAATTTTACACACACGGAAAGTATGGTGAAAAAGTTCCATACAAAATTGTTCAGGAGAGGTGATCAGTACCTTACTTCAAGTAGCTTTATATATATAACTAGTAGGGCGCATGGGTGCGCGGCCCGCAAGCGGACCGCGAGGTTTCGCTTTCGGGTATTTTGGTTTGAGCAGCCTCCACCTATCTCTCCCATATTCCTAATCCTCGATCATTATCACTCTCCATATTTTTTCTTCGAATCATTCTGCTCTTCAAGTAGATCTTTAGATATTGATCATCTTTTGCCACGAAACCACTCTTCCATCTTTTATACTTGGTGAGATAGACACGGACGAAATTTGTATAGCCGCCATCTTGAATCCGCCATTTTGTTTTTTTTTTCAGCTCAGTGCCAATTGGATGAGGTTTTGAGTAATTTTTGTTTGAGCACCTCCCATCTATCTGCGATACCCTGCCCGGGCTCCTTAACCATCTTCCAAACCCTCAATCATCATGTCTTCCCATATTTTTCATTGAGAGTTCTCCAAAGAACCGCATCAAAGCCTTGCATAGTTCACAACTTGTAGTCTCTTCAATATTCGCCATACATTTTCTATGGAAAAATAAATTCCGCCATTTTGAATTTTTTTTCTATTCATCGAGTAGACCTTTGGATCTTGATCATGTTTTGCTAAGAAACAACTCTTCCATCTTTTATACCCTTCGAGATGGACACCGACAAAATTTGTATGGCGGCCATCTTTTTTTCGCCATTTTGAATTTTTTTTCGGCTCACTGCCAATTGGATGACGTTTCGAGTGACATTTGTTCGAGCATCCCCCACGTATCTTCAATACCTTAAGCGTGCTCTTCAACCGTCTCCGAAATCCTCAATCATCAGCTCTCTCCATATTTTTCCTCTTAATGAATTTTTGTCCTCTATACGAAACCATTTGTGAAAAAAAAATTTTTCATACAAAATTTTACAGGAGAGGCGATGAATGAGTCAGTGAATCAGAACGAACAGCTATATATATATTAATATTTAAATTCCATACAAAATTGTTCTGGAGAGCCTCTTGAAAATTAGGAAATTTTTGTATGGAGACGAAAATTTTTTTTGTTTGGTGGCCATATTTTTTTCACCGGTTCACCCAATAGCCCAAGGTTTTGAACATTTTTTGTTTCAGGACGGTACCTCTCTGACTGATAGTTTTTGAGATCCCTTAGGGCACCCTAGTCAGTTTTCCACCTTCAGCTCTCTCTATAATTTTGTTGACCTAGAATTTTTGAATTTTACACACACGGAAAGTATGGTGAAAAAGTTCCATACAAAATTGTTCAGGAGAGGTGATCAGTACCTTACTTCAAGTAGCTTTATATATATAACTAGTAGGGCGCATGGGTGCGCGGCCCGCAAGCGGACCGCGAGGTTTCGCTTTCGGGTATTTTGGTTTGAGCAGCCTCCACCTATCTCTCCCATATTCCTAATCCTCGATCATTATCACTCTCCATATTTTTTCTTCGAATCATTCTGCTCTTCAAGTAGATCTTTAGATATTGATCATCTTTTGCCACGAAACCACTCTTCCATCTTTTATACTTGGTGAGATAGACACGGACGAAATTTGTATAGCCGCCATCTTGAATCCGCCATTTTGTTTTTTTTTTCAGCTCAGTGCCAATTGGATGAGGTTTTGAGTAATTTTTGTTTGAGCACCTCCCATCTATCTGCGATACCCTGCCCGGGCTCCTTAACCATCTTCCAAACCCTCAATCATCATGTCTTCCCATATTTTTCATTGAGAGTTCTCCAAAGAACCGCATCAAAGCCTTGCATAGTTCACAACTTGTAGTCTCTTCAATATTCGCCATACATTTTCTATGGAAAAATAAATTCCGCCATTTTGAATTTTTTTTCTATTCATCGAGTAGACCTTTGGATCTTGATCATGTTTTGCTAAGAAACAACTCTTCCATCTTTTATACCCTTCGAGATGGACACCGACAAAATTTGTATGGCGGCCATCTTTTTTTCGCCATTTTGAATTTTTTTTCGGCTCACTGCCAATTGGATGACGTTTCGAGTGACATTTGTTCGAGCATCCCCCACGTATCTTCAATACCTTAAGCGTGCTCTTCAACCGTCTCCGAAATCCTCAATCATCAGCTCTCTCCATATTTTTCCTCTTAATGAATTTTTGTCCTCTATACGAAACCATTTGTGAAAAAAAAATTTTTCATACAAAATTTTACAGGAGAGGCGATGAATGAGTCAGTGAATCAGAACGAACAGCTATATATATATTAATAATCTTAATAATAATAATGTGAAGCTAACAATGTGTATGCAAAACGACGCAAGAAAACGTATCTCGTAGGTAGGTATCTATTTGCTGTAAGTAGCCAAAACCCAACTTTTCAACAGAGCCAAAAAACTATTTTTAAATTAGAAAAAATTCTTAAGTAAGTATCAGTGACAGAAAAATGATTTTTTCTACACAATTTTACTAAAGTAATATTCACTAACAGCAATCAAAATATCGACGTAAGAAAACATCTTTGCTGTAAGTAGCAAAAATGGCGTAAGTAGACTGAAAACAAAGTTAGAATCTAATTTTTTTTCTGCGTCGATTGGTCTGGGACCTGGGTCTCATACCGCTACAGTGAACAAGTATAAATTAAAAATTTGAAAACCCCCGACATTCGCCATTTTGTGGCGGCGGCCATCTTGGATTTGCAATAATGCTATTCTACTAGTCAAGCCCTTTCATTTGATACCCATATTAGGGGAGTTGTGAAAAAATATGTAATCTGCCATTTTGTAGTGGCGGCCATCTTAAACCGATTTTCATCAAACATAGCTAACAACACTCTCGACACCTATCAAACAAAAAAAACGGTTTCAAATCGGTCCACCCGTTTGAGCGCTACAGGGGAACAGACAGACACACGTCACACGCACACATACACACACACACACACACACAGACACGTCAAACTTATAACACCCCGTCGTTTTTGCGTCGGGGGTTAAAAAAAAATTATAAAAACGTAACATTTTCGAAAATATTTTTTTTTGAGATCCGTCAATACATGTCATAATATAAACAACGTATTTTTTATTATATTAAAATAATAAATCCATTATTTTCTATCTACTGGTGATATTGTAGACGAAAATAAACCTGATGCTGCTGAAAATCGAAGGAGATTTGGTAATTCACAGGGTAATCCCGAAGGGATGACAAATAATAACACAACAATTCCTTGTGGCTGCGTTCCCTCAGATCCTCTGGTCGTATCGTAGTTTATTGATTATTTGGAGGAATCTTCTGTGAAGTCTAAAAGGGTTAACCAGCAGTCTGAGCTCAATCTATTAAAGTGACTTATATTCCAACTTCAGATTGCGTGCAGTGATGGTGCAGTGTGGTTATTGAGTAGGTAGTTAAATATTATAAAACAACTCTCGGAAAAAACAAGTTCTTAGTGTTTGTCTGCGAGTGTTTTTATATATATATATATTTTTTATATTATTGTTTTTGTAAATATTTTGTTAATTCTATTTTAAATTAGATTTTAACTAATTTTATTCGTTGTTGAGTCATGGCATCAAGTCAATGAGTGCCTCAGTTGGTAGCCAGGGGATTGACTCATCGCAGGAAAACCATGTACTCTGTGAGTTTTGTTCCCAACCTAAATATTTTAAAAATAAATCTGGCTTGAATATCCATATTGGAAAAATTCACAAACCCACTGTAAGCAAACAATCTCAAAAAAATCAAATTCAAAATGCAACAGTAATTCCTTCTATCAACACATCAAATGACTTTTGGCAACGTTTAAGCGTTTTAAAAAACAGTGTTCCTATTATCAAACGTATACCAAGGGGGTCACGTTTGGTAGTAGCGAACACTTTAAAGAAAACTAGATGATGCCCACGGCTTCGCCCGTGTGGATTTAGGTTTTTAAAAATCCCGTGGGAACTTTTGATTATCCAGAACAAAAAGTAGCCCATCTGTAGTAACCCGTCACCAAAACGGAAAAATTCCGTGGGATCCCCACGATTTCGGAATGCAATTCCTTACAGCATCCCCTGATGCTGGAGGAGGAGGAGGAGGAGTTGAATATGTACCCTCGAGTTCATTCAACGATAAAGTCTTTAATTTGTACCCCCAATATCAATTTAAATAACTGACAGTTCCTAAATCCCATTAGTTTTGGGGATCAGTTCCCCTACAGCATCAGGATTGAGGAGTTGGAATCCAAGTTTTTTGTAGGACAGTGTCGCAATGTTTCTCTATCGATTAAAAAAAAATTACGCAAATCGGTTCAGAAATCTCGGAGATATTGGTGTACATAGGTAGAAAAATACAACTCCTCCTTTTTTAAAAGTCGGTTAAAAAAGTAGCCTATGTTACTCCCTGGTTAATTCTCTACTTGTATGTGAAAGTCCCGTCAAAATCGGTTCAGCCGTTCCGAAGATTAGCCCGTTCAAACAGACAGACAGACAGACAGACAGACAGACAGACAGACAAAAATTTTAAAAACATGTGATTCGGTTATGGTAACGTTCAAATAACCATATGAGCTTAATATGAGGTAGTTATTTCGATATTACAGACAGACACTTCAATTTTATTTATTAGTATAGATAATAGACCATATAATTAGTGTGAATTCCGTCCAAAGCTGGGAACATTTACTCACTTTTGTCTATAAAATTTTAAATGTCGGCAAAAAAGAGAGCTGCACCCTTACACAAAAAATTAAAAATAATTGCTCCAATTTAGAACAAAATTATAATAACAGCAATTATAACACACATGAAATAAAAAATAACAATAAAAATAATTCAATATTTTATATCTATACTAATAAATAAAATTGAAGTGTCTGTCTGTAATATCGAAATAACTACCTCATATTAAGCTCATATGGTTATTTGAAAGATACTATAACCGAATCACACGTTTTTAAAATTTTTGTCTGTCTGTCTGTCTGTCTGTCTGTCTGTCTGTCTGTTTGAACGGGCTAATCTTTGGAACGGCTGAACCGATTTTGACGGGACTTTCACATACAAGTAGAGAATTAACCAGGGAGTAACATAGGCTACTTTTTTAACCGACTTTCAAAAAAGGAGGAGTTGTGTTTTTCCACCTATGTACACCGATATCTCCGAGATTTCTGAACCGATTTGCGTAATTTTTTTTTTAATCGATAGAGAAACATTGCGACACTGTCCTACAAAAAATTTGGATTCCAACTCCTCAATCCTGATGCTGTAGGGGATCTGATCCCCAACACTAATGGGATTTAGGCACTGTCGGTTATTTAAATTGATATTGGGGATACCAATTAAAGACTTTATTGTTGAATGACCTCGAGTAGGTACATGTCCAACTCCTCAACCCTGATGCTGTAAGGAATTGCATTCCGAAATCGTAAGGATCCCACGGAATTTTTCCGTTTTGTGGACGGGTTACTACTTACTACAAGTACAGATAGGCTACTTTTTGTTCTGGAAAATCAAAGTTCCCACGAGATTTTTACAAACCACACGGGCGAAGCCGTGGGCATCATCTAGTTGAAAATAAAATAAATGATAGAGATTTTAAGGGTGCAGCTCGGCTTTTGTTTTCAAGCGATGTGGTTGCCCCAGAAACAGCAGAGACCTTAGAGGCTCTCCGTTCTAAGCATCCCCAGTCTAATTCACCTTGTCTCTCAGAATTAAATCTAAAAGGCTCTACACCATTTCAGGCTAAAACTGAAGATGTGCTTGCAGCAGTATTATCTTTCAGAAGTGGTTCTGCTGGCGGCATGGACGGTATGTCACCTCAACACTTCAAAGATTTACTTTGCGCCAACGTTGACATTAGTAAAGAACTTTTAAAATCCTTTACAAATTTAGTTAATCTAATGTTGACGGGCGTCGTACCTAAAGAAATAACATCTATCTTGTACGGCGCCAATCTTTGTGCGCTTACTAAAAAAGATGGTGGAATACGGCCTATTGCCGTGGGATCCACATTAAGACGCATTGTTTCAAAAATTTGTTGCAAACGCATCTCTCCGAATATTTCAAATATATTTCAACCCATACAACTGGGTTTTGGGTGCAAGGGTGGCTGTGAGGCTGCAGTTCACGCAGCTCGCACCTATCTATTAAATTCAGGTGAGGAAGTGCTATTGAAAGTCGATGTAAGGAACGCCTTCAATTCAATTGACCGAAACATCCTCCTCTCTGAGGTTAAGGACAAAATTCCTGAAATTTACCCATACATTTGGCAATGTTACTCAAATCCTTCAAAATTATTGTACAAATCACATTATCTAAACTCTGCTGTTGGTTGCCAACAGGGAGATCCACTGGGACCTGCCATTTTTAGTCTGGGCATTCATCCTATTATTTCGGCTTTAAATTCAAAATTTAATGTTTGGTATCTAGACGATGGAACTTTAGGAGGTGAAGTTTCTTCTGTTTTAAATGATCTTGCGGTTTTGATCGATAAATTTAAATCTGTTGGTCTGGAATTGAATTTTGAAAAATGTGAAATTTATATTCCAAACTCAACAGATATTAAAAAAAAACAATCCGTTATTGAACAGTTTAATGTTTTGGCACCGGGTATCAAAATTTTAAGTGAAAATTCGCTTCGTCTCCTAGGGGCTCCTGTCTTAACAGACTCTGTTCCCTTTTTTATTCAGGAACAAATCACTAAATTCGATCAATATTCGGAACGACTTTATCAAATAAATTCTCACATGGCCCTTTTTATCATTAAATATTGTTTATTTGTTCCTAAATTTACCTATTTTCTTCGATGTTCACCATTATGGAAATTTCTTCCCTTACTGGATGATTTGGATAATTTAATTAGAAACACACTTTCCAAAATTCTAAATTGTCCTTTGGATGGCGCGGTGTGGACACAAGCTTCACTCCCGGTTCGCTTTGGTGGTTTAGGCATTCGTAAAATTAGTAGTGTATCATTACCAGCCTTTCTATCTTCTGCCTATAGTACGTTAAAGCTCTTTGGCAAAATCACTAATCCATCTTTGGGTTCTATGGAGCTTTCGTATTTGGCAGAAGCTAGAGATGCTTTTAATTTGGCATGTCCCAGTAAAGAGCCGGTATCTTTGTTTTCTCAAAGACAATGGGATGACGCACTTTGCGCAGACGTTTTGCAGGAGTTGATAAACACATCAACTTCTGCAAGAGACCGCGCGCGTCTCCTCGCAGTGTCTACGAGAGAATCGAGTTACTGGCTACAAGCTCTCCCTTCAAAACATATAGGCACTCTGTTGGACCACCTTACTCTTACTATCGCGGTTGGTCTTCGGCTTGGCGCTAGGATTCAACAGCCACATCTTTGTCACTGTGGCGAGGCAGTGGACATATATGGTCACCACGGCCTTGCATGTGCCAAAAGTGCTGGTCGTTTCTCCCGTCATGCTTCCCTGAACGGAGTCTTACGTAGGTCTCTTGTCACGGCTAAAGTGCCTGCAATACTAGAACCAAATGGTTTGGCACGTAGCGATGGCAAGAGACCAGACGGTATGACTCTTGTTCCATGGAAGCAAGGGAGGTCGCTTGTATGGGATGCCACGTGTGTGGATACACTGGCGCTGTCTCATATACAAGTGACCTCCGTGGCGGCCGGAGCGGCAGCCACTAAGGCGGAAAGGGCCAAGAGGCGCAAATATGAAAATATAGAAAATAATTTCATATTTGTGCCTTTTGGGGTGGAGACCATGGGTTCGTGGGGCGAGGATGCAAGGTCCTTTTTTAAGGACCTATCATCTCGTCTCGTGGAGTCCACGGGTGACCGGAGGGCTGGCAGTTACCTCGGTCAGCATATTAGTCTGGCCATTCAACGAGGTAACGCAGCCAGCGTTCTGGGCACCTTGCCTCGTTACAGTGATTTGGATGTTTTATTTGATTTGTAATTTTTTATTTTTATTTTTAAGTATTTATTGTTTTAAAAGCTTATTAACTGTATTAAGTAAATGAATAGACATTTTCGAAAAATTTACAAGTTCAAATTGTTGTAAGCGTCCTAAAAAAGGGTGTTTTTGACACTTCTTTGGTGTTTTTCTACTTACAGCAAAAGTGATATCTGAATCATTTTTTAACATGGAACTTATTCGATTTTCATTTTCAGTTTACAGATTAACATTTTCAGTTAGTAATTAAGTAAGTTAGAGAATAGCCAACCAGGAGTGTGGATTTAGTGAGAGCTGCCATCCTATTGCAAGTCAAGTTAGCCCGCTTCCATTTTTGACTGCATCGTCACTTACCATCAGGTGAGATCGCAGTCAAGGGCTTAGGTACTTATAGATGAATAAAAAAATACCTCCGCACACAGAATATATTTATTAATACAAAAAAATCAATAACAAAATAAGAAAAAGTCGATCTCAAAATCAGGATACGAACTTGTTTATTTTCTATCGCTCGACACGGCATAAGTATATTTATAATAATATTATATTACTTATATACTGACCTAGTATACGGTCCACCATAGGTAAACCGCTATAAACTTGACCTCCCTGACGGCTTGCGGGGCGCGGGGCGGGTGATGCGCTGGCTATACATACGATGTAATGATACGATCTTGAGATTTAACTAGTCTCAAGATTAAATGCACCTATGATAATACAGTAATAGGGTAGATAGTAATAGGGTCCCGTTTTACCCTTTGGGTACGGAACCCTAAAAAAGAATTAAAAAATACTAAAAAAATGAACGCTAAACAATTGCGCCAATATCCTCTGACATGTACACAATAAACCGATGCCACGTTGGCAAGCATTGGCCAAGAGGCCATTGTGTATGAGGACGAGGCACTTGATACACAGACAGACGCTGACAAGCCGCCTCCCCCTCCGCAACCCGCACCGCACCACACAAGCCGTTGTCGAGCGGTAGATTTACAGCGACACTAACTTGTGTAAATCCATACTTCCAACCTAATCCATACTAATAATATTATAAATGCGAAAGATCTGCCTGTCTGCTTTCTGCAAGGGCGACCGCCAACCCTAAGTACAGTAATGAGTATCCGAACACTTTCAAAATTACCACGCCTAATTTGGAAAAAAGGCACATCATGACGAGCTAAATTATGTTGCTATATTTCTGTTTCATGAGAGACTGCTCGGATGCTCCCCCACCCCAGCGTCCTTCTTTCATTTTGTCCCTTCCTCGCCCTTTCCTGAAGCATCGACCAGTCCTGGCCTGTAACATGCCTTTCTGTTACGTGTTCACGGCTTGAGCTGTGCCAGAAACTAGCCGTGCCTTAGTTTGAATCCTGGAGAGACATGACGGTCGTATCCAGATATTTTCGTCAAGGTACTAAACATGGGATTTTTATAAAACTACATCCATGCGGACGAATTAGATAACTAATCTTAAATCTAAGATTTTTTTTTTTTTAAATAAATAAAAAGATTAAAACATCAGTGTCTTCGACTGCTCATTACTAAGTATATCGTCAAAATCAAAATTATTTGTCTTGAAGTACGTCTCGATCTCCTGAAGCGTCCTGCCTTTGGTCTCCGGTAACCTGAACCAGATATAAACCAGGCTAACTGACATTATCGCTGCGTTCAATAAGAATAGACCATGATATCCCAAGGAACTAACCATTAAAGGTAACAAGATAACCGATAAAGCTAAAGAACCCATAAGTATTATACTAGATAAAGCGAAAGCGTACACTTTCAACTCTAAAGGGAACATTTCACTCAGTATAGCTTCTAACAGGGGGTAAGGACCAGCGTTCAAAGTTATAAAATACAACGCCAGTAAACTCATATTGATCCAATTAAAGTAGCTTTGACCGCTCTTGAAATAATAACAAGCGCTGAATATCACCAAAATAGCATTCGCCGCAAAACCAGATGAAAACAGAAGAATGCGCATGGACGTTCTCCTAATCAAAAAACAAGACATGCAACCTCCAACTATAAAAAAGCCATCCACTAACAAAGTATAAAGCAAAATATCAGAGGTGCCTGTGATCTCTTCTATCATGACAGTAGCTAGAGTACTAAATATTAATTTGCCGGAGGCCGTGAAATAGGCGTGCATGAATACGCTCATCAAAAGTAAACCGCAAAAGTATTTCTTCTTGAACGCCGCAAATAGTCTTTTCAGTGTGGGTTTACAGTTCTTCTCTTTCGCCAATTTCAATTTGTTCTTCTCCATTTTGATGATCAATTGCAGCTCTCTTTCCGAGTTCAGTGTTTTTCCATGCAATTGTCGGAATGCGATTTCGCACTCTTCGAATCTTCCTTTCGAAGCCAACCAGTGAGGACTCTCAAGCCAAAAGTAGGGAATAATAGCTGACAACGCAGCTGGTATTATACCAATTAGGGCACCAGTTCTCCAATGCAAACTTATACCCACCACATGTCCTAAGCTGGTTCCTATAGCAGAAGAAACCGTGGTTACCATATTCAGATGAAAGGCTCGCGTTTTCGGTGCGGTGTACTCTGAAGGTACGAATATAGTCAAGCTCATTAAGCCTCCAACTGAAATCCCGGCTATAATTCTCGATAGCATGAACTGGTTCATGGTATAGGAGTAGTATAAGATGATCCACTGGATGACAATTGGCAAAGAGAAGATCGTGCAGAACCATCGCCGACCGACTTTGTCAGTGACGTAACCGGCCAGGCCCATACCGAAGGGACACAGGAAAGTTAAGGAGGAAGCTGAAAAAGAGTATGCAATATTTAGTACACAATTAGTATTTTTAAAATATTAAAAAAAAAAGGTTTTTAGTTCGTCGCAATCTTTTTATGTATGTTCCCCGATTACTCAAAAACGCCTGGTCCGATTTGGAAAATTCTCCTTTTGTCTGAAAGGATATTAACTTCTCAGGACCACCTAATCCTGACCACATGGTCATCAGGTCAGGATATGATGATGATATCCTTGATAAATCAAAAAACTCTTCAAATTTTATGGTACATTGAAGTCGGTTCAGTTTTTGTAAAATATAGCTACTTAGTTGACAAGTGCAAATTGTAATTTGTGACATAATAATAAACAGACATAATAATAATTTGTGAAATAATAAACAGAACAATATTAGATTAAAAATAAAACAGAGAACAAGCAGAAAATAAAGTAAGTAGGTGTTTTGGCACCTGTGTGACCTGTGATTCGAAAATAGAGTAAGTAGGTAGGTGTATTGGCACCTGTGTGACCTGTGATTCGAAAATAGAGTAAGTAGGTAGGTGTTTTGGCACCTGTGTGACCTGTGACCTGAAAATAGAGTAAGTAAGTATTTTGGCACCTGTGTGACCTATGACCCGAAAATAGAGTAAGTAGGTAGGTGTTTTGGCACCTGTGTGACCTGTGACCTGAAAATAGAGTAAGTAAGTATTTTGGCACCTGTGTGACCTATGACCCGAAAATTCTCGACAGTTTCTGACACAGCATAAAGATTCAATCTCAGGTCACACCATCAATTTCCCTCGGATGTGTTAGAGCTCAAGCGTGTGTCTATAATGTATTGAAAAGAAGTGTATGTAAAAAACGTAAACCCTCATACCTATTATCGATGTCTGTCCCTCGCTGAGGTCTATGCCCTCCTCCTTCTTCTGCAGGGCGCCGACCATCCCCGTCACTTGGCCGAAGAGGAAGCTATTGGAAAATGACACCAGATTCAAACCCCCGATGGCGAGCGCCTGAAATTATACCACAACAGTCTTTATAGGGCACAAGGCGACAGCTATTGAAAACTATCCAATACCAATAACCATTTGTTATACTTGTAGTAACTAGTAATGTGGTTTAGTAGGGCATCGCTAAGAGAGTGCAGGAAGGGGCAGCTGGCCCCACTTAGAGAATTGAAAAATATAGCCAGATGCAACCAAAGTCCTAAATTGAAACGAAAGTAGATACGGTCTACCTACTCCAATTTTATTAACACAAGATTTTTATTAATCAATTATTGGCAATAAGACACGATGCGCTTGTACCTACTTGGCATACTTTTTTAGGCTTTTAATTATATTTGAATGAAAGAAAATATACTTATATAATATTAATTAAGTATTTTAACTATATCTACCAGCATTTAAAATTCTTGAATCTTACCTAACAAGTAGACAACAAATTGTAAAAATTGAAAATTTTAAAAGCAAACCATGTGACATCGCTTGTGGAATACCTCAAGGGTCAATTCTAGGCCCTCTATTATTTTTGATCTACATAAATGATATTGGAAATCTGGGTTTGACTGGACAGGTGTCCTTATATGCTGATGATACATGCTTATTTTATTTTGGAGACACAATCCATGAGATTATGTCTAAAGCACAAGCTGATCTAGATACACTATATGAATGGTTTCAGTATACTATTATATATTCTGTGGTATAATTTACTCACTATAAATGTTGCCAAAACCTCGTATATGCTTTTTACTGCAAAGAACAAAAAAATTCTTAAATTCGATCCCTTAACTATAAATAATCAAAAACTTAAACAATCAGAAGCAAAAAAATATCTTGGCCTTATACTTACTGGATTCTAAATTAACATGGCGATCTCATTTAGATCACTTGCAGTCAAAAATCACATCGTTGACTGGAGCTTTACGGAGATCTGCACGATGTATACCAAATAAAGTTCGAACTATTATTTACAACTCATTAGTCAAGCAAGCCTTTATTAGAATATTTAATAGAGATATGGGGATGTGCATACAAAACCAATTTAAAAGATCTTCAAATAGCCCAGAACAAATTGTTGAAAGTTTTATTCCAACTTGACTACCGCTTCTCGACTAAAGAACTAAGTATATAAGAAAACTAACACGCTATCCATAAGTCAATTATACAAGTACAAAACATGCATACCTACTAGTAAAGAAAATACTTTTAGATTCGTTGCACACACAAATCACTTTTAAAACAAAAACATATAAATACTCTTCTACACGACACTAACATAAATTACAATTAACAAAAGCTAGGACTAAGACTTAAGGTGCTAAAACTATACAGTTTGAGGGAGTGCTACTGTACAACAAACAGCCTACCAAAAGAAATACTACTCTAGCGGCACGCTATGATGGCCGGTTTGACGTTTGTCCGCTCATGAAGTTCCGTATTAATTGATAACGACTTTGAAGGAAATAATTGTATTACTTTATTGACGATAGTGATGTGCAGAGATTCATAAATTTTATCGAATGTAGTTTTAGGTTTAGGACTCAAAATTTATTTATTAAATTGATTTCTTAAATGTATACAAGTGTAGAAAAATCAGTTTGCACCATTTAAGGGGTGAATGTACTTGTGAATATGAACAATTTTCACTATGTGGACAAACCTCTGAAATCGCAAAAAAATATCAATAAATTTTTAAAAATGGAATCTAATACGATCGTCACATAGGATCGCTGGCTAGCACAACTACTACCTCCGGCAAACTCGCGTCAATGCTCAATGCAAAACAAAGCAGTTTCGAATTGACGTTGCTTCGAAAAGTATAAACTGTCAGTGCAATGCGATTGTGATATAGTTTTGACCTGGCTTTGGATTTCAAATATTGATACTGCATTACTGTTGACCCTTGCTCGTTAATTTGGACTCTGTTCAAGCCCTTTGTTGTGGATTTCGTCGATATGACCGAACGTACGCAGAGAACTGTTCTAAATAGTCAGACACGTGAGTTCGTAATACGCCTTCGTAACTATTTCGATCGTGAAGCTCAAAATGGAGGGCCAATTTTACCTATAACGTCAGTGGTTGAACGCGTAGCTGATGCGCTTAATATTGGACAACGAACTGTTAGACGGATAACTAAAAAAAAATATGGCGAGACTGGCACAGAAGAAAATAAACTTCACACACCAAAAAAGAGAAAACGAGCAAAACCAGTCGTAGGCATCGATAGCTTTGATGCCGATGCTATCCGAAGACATGTTTAGTGTTTACGGCTACTATTTACAGAAGGAGTATCCAACAAGAAAAAAGTTGGTGCATTCACTGAAGGAAGCTGGATTATTCTTCGGTGGGGAAAGTTCTTTAACGAAGATTTTGAAGACCATTGGATTTCGATACAAAAAATGTAACAAACGCAAAATATTGATGGAAAGATTTGATATAGCGATGGCAAGGTATACTTTTTTACGGCAAGTGAAAGAAATCAAAAATTGGCAAAATGTTGTGTTCTTGGATGAAACATGGCTTAATGCTAACCATACTGTAGGCCGTTCTTGGAACGATGACACAGCAGCATCTACTTCCAAAGTTCCTGTAGGAAAAGGATCGCGACTTATAATTTGTCACGCCGGAACCATCAACGGGTTTGTCGAAGGTTCTCTCATGGCTTTTGCGTCAAAAACCACTGGAGACTATCATGAAGACATGAATGGAGAAAAGTTTACTGAATGGTTTACCTCAATGTTGTGTAGCCTCCCTGAACCATCTATTATAATTATGGACAACGCCCCATACCACTCGATGCAAATTGACAAGCCACCTGCCCAATCCCAAAAGAAAGCTGATATCGTCGCATGGCTTCGTAAAAATGGCGTAGATGCAAACATGAATATGTTAAAAGCGGAATTAGTACGTCTTTTAAAAGAAAACAAACCAACCAAGATCCGATACGTCATTGACGAAATAGCATTAGAACATGGGCACAGAGTTATACGGTTACCGCCTTACCATTGTGAGTATAATGCGATTGAGTTGGTGTGGGCTCAAATTAAGGGATATGCTGCAAGACACAATACAGAACCCCCATTTACCACAAAAAAAATGCTAAAATTATTAGAAGAAGCTTGTGAACATGTGACTAAAGGAGACTGGGAAAAGGTTGTGAATAGAACTGTTAAATTAATAAGGGAAGATTATGAAAGAGATGTGAAAATAGATAATATTATAGAAAACGAACATATAATTATTAATGTATGTGATGATAGCAGTGACGACAGTGAAAATAGTAGTATGGACGAATCTGATTAATTATGGCCTTTTGTGGCACCTTTTTTGGTATCTTTTGTATTCATATGTTTCTTGTGTGCATATAAAGTATGTATATTCATTTTCGTTCAAATATTCAGTTCGTTCAAATAAATTAAATAAACATATACATTTTTGTTTTATTAAACCTATTTAATCAGGTACAAAAACAAAACTTAATTGTTTTTTGTTCGAGAATAAATTGACATTCCACATCACTATTGTAATGTGTCAAACCGGCCATCATAGCGTGCCGCTAGTGTAGAAGAAAAATCGTTTTCACAGTTCAAATCTAAATTAAAAAAAAACTGTCAAACACAAAATATTACGTAATTTCAATTGCCGTATTGTGTAAATTTATTTTAAGTACTTAATTAATTTATTTTGATTTGTTTAAAGTCACCATATTAACTGTAAATTAGTGTAAAATAATAATAAGTTTAGATTAAGTTTCTCTGTAAGCGAACTTTTGTTCTTTGAGAAATAAACTCTTAAACCTGAAACCTAACTATTTATTATTGTAATTACAATTAGGTATCTAAGCATTAAAATTAAATAGGTAAAAAAAAATAGTGTGTACCTAATAAAAAAGTGTTGGGAATACTACATTCCCACCCGCTGGTAATAGACAAAACCCCAACTCCAATATAAGTATATAGTTAATTTTAAAAAATATTTCGATATGAAATGATAGCTTAGTGGTTAACACATCGGTCTACCTTTCGGGGGTACCTAGTTCGATCCCCGTCTAACTTTTCGGCGTCGTGTGTAGCAATTAAATATCACTTGCTAACAGTGAAGGAAAACAACACGAGGAAACCTGCACGCCTGAAAGTTCTCCAAATTGTTTTCAAAGGCGTGTGAAGTGTAAAGATCGACCAGAATCTCATGAAAAATAGGGAAATTAAATTTTGTAGTAAGCAACACTAGGTTAACTCGGCTGCCCTAGTGATAAACAAAATAATTACATTCAGAACACCTTACCTGGGATCGTTTCACGAAACGAAAAATCAAGCAACTGCATTTTAAATACAAAAACAAAGCAATCAACATCCAAATATTTTTTGTTTTTGTTTTGTGCTTGTTGTTTACTTGGTTTTTGCATTTATATTCCGGGTTAGTGAGTGCAGTTACTTTGTTTGGGCAATTTAAATTTCAGTAAACGGTTCAAGTTATTTGAAATATTAAACTGTGGTAAAAAACTACTCAACATAAAACTTTTGTTAATGTAAAAAGTCAATTACACAAAAAATGTCAGTTACTTTGTTTATCGCTAGGGCAGCCGTAGTGTTGCTAACCTTGGAATTTCATTTCCCTATTTTTCATGAGATTCTGGTCGATCTATATCAATCCGCATTCGGTCAGCGTGGTGGACTACGGCCTGAACCATTCTCATTCTGCGAGGAGCCCTGTAGTGGGCCGGATATCTACTAATATTATAAATGTGAAAGTGTGGATGTTTGGATGTTTGTTACTCAATCACGCCGCAACTACTGAACCGATTTGGCTGAAACGAATGGAGAAAGCTTATGCCCTGACTTAAAACATAGGCTACTTTTTATCCCGGAAAAGTATTCCTGTGTTGCATGCATTGGCAACACATAAGCTACTTTTTATCCTGGAAAAATGTACAGTTCCCACGGGATTTTGAAAAACCCGAAATCTATATCTACTGCTATAGGTCGATTACTATAGCGAACTTCCTTGATAGTAAGTATAAAGGTTGGAAAAGATAGCGGCAACGGAAACCGGAAATCCACGATTCCGTCGGGATTTGTACAAAACCGAAATTCACGCGGGCGAAGCCGCGGACAGAAGCTAGTTTTCAATAAAGATTTAGTTTTACAATGAAATCTTACATACCTTTCGAAACATGTTGGTGATTTCGTTCCCTTTTACCGTCGCCACTTTTTCGTCACCCTTCTATATTATTATTTTTTTCAATCTAAGTATATTTTTTAAGTCTTTTTACCACCCTTCAGTCACTGACGATGTTTATTCGAAGACTAATAATTTATAAAGCATTAGTCATAAAACACATTTAGATACTAAATAATAAGTAACAAAAAGCGCAACTCAGATTAATTGTTTGTGAATTATGTTCACAATAAAAAATCTATACACCAGCGGACCCGGCATACCTATAAGGATACTTTTTATCCCCAAATTCAGCACGGTTCTCTTACTTAAGAGAGGGGATGAAAGTCAAATTAACAATTTTTAGCAAGGTATGAAGCTAAGGTAGCTCAAAAGAGCTTGGGAAAAACAAAGAGTTCCCACGGGATTTTTAAAAATCAATATCTACGTGAACAAAGTCGCTGGTATCGGCTTGTAATAATGATAATTTACCAGAACTTCTTTAATTTATGCCGTATAAATTATACCCTAATTACTTACTTTATTTTAATTTATGCTCATTTCGCGGATAACTTGCATTAGTGCAGTCTTTTTATCGGTACTTAGATAGGTACATTACAGGAGTACCTGTAATCGAGTAGCACAGAGGTTCTCAGACTTTTGAATGACCACTTTCACTGGTTCCGGTGAACCCCCCGCAGCTAGTTACATTTGTACCATATTCCCAAAATTCGACAAAAAATGTGAAAATTATATCTAATAGAGTAAGATCCCAGAGAGATAAGATATAATTTATTTTCTGAAAGATGAAACCTTAGGCTCTCAGTAGTTCTTTAGCTCTCGTTTACTCTGAATATAACCCCCAGAATTGTGATATAACCCCCGGCACGGAAGTCGAGCGATGGCCTTCAAGTGCGCGCAGCGTCGTACGAGTGAGCGGGACACAATACGATTGGAGAGCCAATCAGCGCTTACGAGAGATCCGCGAGAGCTAATCAGTGCTTACGAATGATCCCCACGCCCTCCCCGCGACCCGCTCACACCCCGAGATACCTCATTTTCGACTTCTGCGCATTGAAGGTCACCGCTCGACTTATTTACCGTGACTTGTACCTGGGTAGATACACAGTACACAGATAAGATATCAAGTGAGAAAGGTAACTAAAAACAAGAGTAACTTAACTTACATTCAGATGGCTGATTTTTATATAAGTATACAAACATATATTGTAGAATATCACCACACGAGTAGTAAATCTACAGAGGGGAAGCTTCCACAAGCAGCCCGCTGTAGGTATACTCACACAAACACACTCACCAACGGTTCACGGACGCGCGCTCGTTCCACTAACCGGTACAGTTGGTGACAAACAATGCGCATATGTGTGAGTGTACTTACAGCGGGCCGCTTGTAGAAGCTTCCCCTCTGTAGGTACTCTGTGATATCACTCCGAACCAATAGTATCAGACACTTTCCATGGACCAGAACTTTTATCAGATAAATGCATAATTGGCACCAATTAAGATAGACCTCTGAGTTGCATGTGCGCTCATACAATTTAGAGGCCCAGCTTAATTGGCACCTACCTCAATATGAAGAAACATCAATATCAGCGAGCTTTTATGCAATTTGGAGATCCAGAGTTGTTCACCGATGAACAGATACAACAAGATATTTTCAACGTAGTAAAGTTCCGTAAAGTAAAGTACTGAATATGGAATATGCAAGTTTTTACTAGTACCTAACTAATAACTATTGCTGAGCTTGTTAAAATATTATCTTCTTAAAATATTATCCAACATTTCAGTTCTTCATTATCGAAAGCAGATAAATATTCGTGGACCCCCGCTTATGAATTGTAAACCCCCATTTTTTTGTTACGCCAACGTAGACCCCCGTCGAGTCTCCCGTGGACCCCTTGGGGGTCCACCTGGGCCACTTTGGGAACTACTGGTGTCGCACTTGAAATATACAATTAGTGATAAGTGATAACGTATTATCTAAAAGACTGAAAGTAAAACTGACTTCGCCACGCACTCACCTAACAATTCATATCTCAGAAACTACCGGACCGATTTTGATGAAACTTGCACTGTTCCCTTTAGTTGAAATAAATGTAAGCCAATTAACTAGTGCGTGCATGCCCGCGACTTCGTTCGCGTGATGAAATTAGCCTGTTTTAAAGTGTAAAAACATTATTCAATTATCAGTTGTTAAACAGAATTAAAATTGGTGGTAAAATGAGGCAATAGGTCCCTATAGTTGGGACATTACAAACGTGCGAACTGAGTCATAAATTATTTTTGTCGGACTACTCGCTCGCACTTACAGGCCTGATGGAACTGGAACCTGTTTCTCTGGTGTTGTGTGTAACAGTAAAAATCGGCCAAGTGCGAGTCGGATTCGCACATGAAGGGTTCCGTACCATTATCTAAATGTTTTTTTATACAGGGTGTAAGTGACATGTTAATGAAAACTTTGAGATAAGGTTGCATTTAATTTGCTAAGTAAAATTACTGAAATCATTTATCTCGGAAATGATTGATTTCAGATATTGTCATTTTTGAACGCGCAATGTATTGCATACAACGCGATCACAACGCACGCAACGCTCCGCGCAAAATTTACAATATGAGACTTTTATGAGTTAAAGCGTGGCCGTGGTTATGAGTTAAAGTTAAAGCCTTGACGTCGCGCGCCCGGCACTTATACGAATGTAGGTTAACGACCTGTGTGCTTAGTCTAAAGCGGAGCACTCGAAAACGAACTCGAAAACTATTGATCGATTTCAGAGTAAAATAGACCTAAAATGGCTTGTATTAAGGTTTGAGTTCGCCAATACATTCAGCATTCGAACAATGCTGAATGTATTGGCGAACTCAAACCTTAATACAAGCCATTTTAGGTCTATTTTACTCTGAAATCGATCAATAGTTTTCGAGTTCGTTTTCGAGTGCTCCGCTTTAGACTAAGCACACTGTATTCACACTAGTTCACTAGCAATCAGCTGTTCGACGAAAATCTTAAATTTGATAACATTACCGTTTTAAGTGAAAATAATTAAATAATTACTTTTTCATTTATAATTGCATTGAAACAGATAGTAATAATGATTTTATACAGTATTCAGTTAAAAAAGAGGTAAAAAAAAACGTAAATTTCATGGAAAATCCGACGAAAAATTTCACCACTGGAGAACCCAGAATCATGTACTGAATCTATGGGACGCGTTTTGAACAACATGTCTGACTACACCCTTTATATTTGAGTTGATTGAATGAAAGGTAAATTGCGATTTACGATTTATGACGTATTAAGAGCGTTGACGCACGGACCCGCTTCGCAAGTTTAGGCATTTACCTGGGATTCTTTGTTTACGTGAATGAACTGGCTGCTCCGAGTGCAGTGTAGTGTAACAAACTGTACACGACGATTAGTTTAAACTCGTAAAATAATTAGGTATATACATAAGTAAGCTTAGGTTAAGATATTTTGTACATATACATGTAACTATTAGCATTCTAATAAGAGAATAAAAAGTCAAGTCCCTGATTCCTATTAGAAATAAGGCTAAAAATTGTAAGTAATGAGTATGACATACGAAAATAGTTTAAACAATATAATTAATTGTCACTATAATAAGTGCGAAAGAGACGATTGTGTAATACGAATAAACACGCCTCCGCCCACTCGCTGAATCACCCGTACTAAATTTATGTATAAATACAAGGCCCAAGGGCGACGCATTCATTCTCGTAGCGGCAGTGAAACAGCGAGGACCACCTCTCCTCGGCAGACTACATCCAGCGGAAACGGGCTACACAGCGACAGGGCGGCGGGAACTCTACGGCACCGTGGTCTTTTATTTTCACCTCTCCACCGACTACCTGGTCGATAGGATCCGCGCAAGTCCAGGCTTTGTCCTGAACATTGGTCCTAATTCGAGCCGGATCAAACGTCGATCAGAGGTGTGGGCATGGTGAAAACTAGATCCCGATCTGTGGTGCCGGAAGAGTCTCCTATTGCGTCGGGCGATCACATAGCCCCTGGCATCATGCCGCGCACCGCCAACGATCACACGTCGCTGCCGCTGGATGGTCGCTTCGCGTCGGACAGTCTAGCAACTGCCCCGGGCCCCGCGCCGCGCGTCGCCGACATCACGCCGCGAGAATCACCGGAGTCTCCGAGTCCGTCTCCGTCTCCAGTACCCTCGTCGGGTCCAACGTCGGGCAGCCATGAAGAGGCATCGCAGACATCAACATGCCGCGACTCGTCGCCTCTGCCCGCCGCCGCGAAACCCCGCGCGCCGCACACCGAGTGCGCCCCCGCGCCCGCGCACCCCAGTGCTGCCCGCGCGCCGCACACCGCGATCTCCCGCGCGCCGCACCTCACGTGCGGAAACGCGCCCGCGTACGTCAGTGCCGCTCACGCGCCGTTCCCGGTTGGCGCCTATCCACCATATCCGAGTGCAAGTGAAGTCGCTACTGCCACCACAGTGTCACCGCGCGTCGCGCCTGCAAATGCACACGTCGATACACCGTCGTGGGCGCCGAACGCGACCGTGCCAGTCAGCACGCACATTCACGTACCGCCAGGGTCGGCGCCTTCCACCACGTCCGTCAACGCGCCGTCGTACACCGAGCCACGTCCGAAGCCCAACGCACACGAACTGCGCGCCTCCAAGATACGACTGCTCGAGCTCCAGCAAGAGTTAACTCGGCGGGACATCGAGCTACAGAAGCTGCGCATCGAGGAGGCAGAGAGCAACGCGCTCGACGTGCAGCTTACCAAACTCGACCAACGGGTCGACAACTGGCTTCAAAGACGTGAGGTTCAAAGTGACGACGCGCAATTGGCGATGAACGCGCCACCTCACGTGAGTAAATTTACATATTTTGGTGATAAGTGTCAACAGGGTGCGAGCGTGCCGCGAGCGCCACCCGCTCTGTGTCTTCATAGTGCTATGTCCGGTGACTATGCCTGCCTCGAGCGGACCTCGGGGGTTAGAGACACAGAGCGCGGACATCCCGCTTCGATGCCGGAGTCCGCCACAGTGTTTAACGATAAGTCACGGCAACCCGCCGTGAGTAAATTTACATATTTTAATGATAAGTGTCAACAGGGTGCGAGCGTTCCACGAGCTCCACCCGCTCTGTGTCTTGATAGTGCTACGTCCGGTGACTATGCCTGCCTCGAGCGGACCTCGGGGGTTAGAGACACAGAGCGCGGACATCCCGCTTCGATGCCGGAGTCCGCCACAGTGTTTAACGATAAGTCACGGCAACCCGCCGTGAGTAAATTTACATATTTTAATGATAAGTGTCAACAGGGTGCGAGCGTTCCACGAGCTCCACCCGCTCTGTGTCTTGATAGTGCTACGTCCGGTGACTATGCCTGCCTCGAGCGGACCTCGGGGGTTAGAGACACAGAGCGCGGACATCCCGCTTCGATGCCAGAGTCCGCCACAGTGTTTAATGATATGTCACAGCAAGTCGTCTCGGGGCCCAGGTTCATCGGGTATCCCGCGGCTTGGCCAACGTCCGACGACCCTCTAGTCAAAGAGGCTACGTCTATAGCCCAGCCTACCCTATCGGAGGCAGACCCAGGGCTCGCGCCGCGGCCGCCGGCGAGCGCCGCCGCCGCGCCACCTTATGTAAATAATAATAATAATAATAATGATTTGTTAGGTATGTTCGAACGTCAACAACAGTTGTTTTTGCAAGGTCTAACGCAGCTTTCCCAGGCAGTCGCGACGCCCGGCCAGCGCAACACGGCGAGGTCGCTGGTCGAGTTACCGACCTACGCAGGTGCTTATGACGAATGGTACGCTTGGCGAGACACGTTCAACGCTACTTCACGGCACTTCGAGGACGCCGAGAACAAGGCTCGGCTCCGACGAAGCCTGCGTGGCCCGGCGAGGGACCTGGTCGACGGTCTCCTCAAAACCACGGCGTCGTCGGCCGAGATCGTCGCGGCCCTGGAGAGCGTATACGGCCGACCCGACTGCATTGTCTACGCGGAGCTAGAGAAGTTAAAGGCGCTGCCGCGCCTCACGGATTCAGGCAAGGAACTTCCGGTTTTCGCATGCAAAGTAGACTCTGTAGTGTCAACGATCGTAGCTCTTAAGCAAGAAGCTTATCTCGTCAGTCCACAAACATTACATACTATAGAGGAAAAAATGTCAGCTCTTTACAGAACGAGGTGGTTCGACTTCGAAGCGAGGCAGCCCGACACCGAGCCCGGCCTGCTGAAATTACGCCGCTTCCTGACCACCGAGATGAAGCTGCAAGTACGACACATCCGGCCCGAGACTGCAGCGGCTCCGAGGCCGCATGAGCAGCCGCGCCGAGTGCAGCGAACCCACGCGGCGAGCGACGCACGCTCACCGACCAAAGACGATGACAAAAGGTACGATGATACATATTCTCCGAAGCGGGCCGACAAGAGGTGCGCGTACTGCGCGCGCGGTGGCCACGTCGTCCAGGAGTGTCGTACCTTCAGAGGCCTGTCCCTGGACAAGCGCTGGGAAGCCTGCCGACAGAAGAAGCTGTGCTTCCGTTGCCTGGGCTCCAGGTCCTACCGTCACCGCTGCGTGGGAAAGAAGTGCGGGCTAGACGACTGCTCGTACTTCCACCATCGACTACTTCATCAATCGCCGAACGGCGAGAAAACAGCAGCATGCGAGGGCGACGAGAGAGCCATGCGGGCCGTCTGCTCCTCGACGGGAATACCGGCGCTGCTTAACATTATACCGGTAACTATTTCCGGTCCCAGAGGGAAAGCCGAAGTCTTCGCGCTACTCGACAGCGGGTCCACGATCACGCTGGTCAAGGAGGACATAGCACGAGACATCGGAGCGCAAGGGCCTTCGCACGAGTTGAACATCGAAGGTATTGCAGGCTCTAAGTTCAAAAACGCGTCACAACTAGTGACATTCGCTATTAAAGGGAAACATTGTCCAGAAGAGCACTTCATCGACGCGCGCACCATACCGGACTTAGGCATCTCCGGCCAGGCGATCCCGCGCGCTGTTATTCGGAAGTGTGCCCACCTCAAGGACATAGCCGATCAGCTGCAGTACGACTATGCGGTACCATCCGTACTGATCGGCCAGGACAACTGGGAACTGCTGCTAACGAGCGACTGCCGCACGGGTACACACGAGGAGCCGGTCGCTTCGCTCACCGGGCTGGGCTGGGTGATCCACGGCCTGTACAACGACGAGAACGCGGCGTCTGCAGGCAAGGAGCAGGTGGGCGTACACCGAGTCACGAAGGTACGCTCGGTGGACGACGACAACTTGGACCAGCTCCTCAAGGAACACTTCTCCCTGGAATCGCTCGGAGTCGAGCCACGCCGCCCTCAGTCAGACCCGGAACTGCGCGCACTGAACATCCTCGACGCTACTACTCGCCGGCGGGAGGACGGGAGCTTCGAAGTCGGCTTATTATGGAAAAATGAAGCAGCCGTCATACCCGACAACTACGAAGCCGCCCTGCGCCGCCTCGAGGGAGTCGAGAAGAAACTGGACAAGGATCCCAGCTTGAAAGCGCGATACGAAGAACAGATGAAGCGCATGGTGGAGAACGGCTACGCAGAGATCGCCGTCAACAAACCCGCCCCGGGAAGAACGTGGTACCTGCCGCATTTCGCAGTAACAAACCCAGCGAAACCAGGCAAGACTCGTATAGTACATGACGCGGCGGCCACGACTAAGGGGGTGAGTTTGAACAGCCTATTGTTAACAGGACCAGATCTGCTGCAGTCTCTACTGGGCGTACTCATGCGCTTCCGTCAAAAAAGGATAGCCGTAACGGCTGACATCAAAGACATGTTTTTACGTATCGGAATACGCGAGGAAGATCGCGACGCATTACGTTTCCTATGGCGAGGCGACGCCCGGGATAAGAAGCCCTGCGAATATCGTATGAAGTCGGTTATTTTTGGCGCTACGTCATCGCCGACTGCGGCCATATACGTAAAAAATAAAAACGCGGAAGAATTCCGAGACAACTATCCCGATGCGGCCGACGCTATAATAAGAAATCACTATATGGATGATTATTTGCAATCTTTCAGTTCTATCGAAGAGGCCCAGCGGATCGCCAGCGAGGTGGACTACGTGCACAAGAAAGGCCATTTCGAGCTGTGCAAATGGGCATCGAATGAAAAGGCGGCCATCGAGCAGTTCACTCCCGCGCCGAGCGAGTCCAGCCGCGACATGGACACCGGCGGGAGCGAGAAGATACTCGGGCTCGTCTGGCGACCGCAGGCAGATACTTTAGGATTCAATTTAAATATGGCGCGAGTAGCGCCCAACGTCATCAACGGAGAAAAGGTACCAACAAAAAGAGATCTCTTACGCACCGCAATGTCGCTTTTTGACCCTCTAGGTCTCGCCACGCCAGTCACGATCCAGGCGAAGCACATCCTACAAGACACCTGGCGCATGGGCATCGGCTGGGACGACCAGCTGCCGCCAGACCTGGTCGAGAGATGGCAGAGCTGGCTGCGAGACCTGCGAGACCTGGGCCACATCGCGCTACCACGCTGCTACCCCGCCTACGACGACGCTGACGAACGAGAGCTGCACACATTCACGGACGCGAGTGAGACAACCTACGCGGCCGCCGTCTACTGGAGGGTCAAGCGACCCGACGGCCAGGTGACGGTCAGCCTCGTCGCAGCTAAGGCGCGGGTAACCCCTTTAAAAACTGTTTCTGTCCCGCGGTTGGAGCTTCAAGCTGCCGTGCTAGGCTGTCGCTTGGCTAGCACCATACAACAGGAACACGACGAAAAACCGATTCGTCGCGTTTTTTGGACTGACAGTAAAACGGTGCTGGCCTGGCTACGAGCCGGTCCACGGGTATTTAAACCGTTTGTTGCCCACAGAATAGCGGAAATAGAAGAATCGACACGAGTACTAGAATGGCGTTGGGTACCTACCAAAGACAATGTCGCAGACGACGCGACACGTAAAACCCCAGTCACGTTTGGCAACGATCACCGGTGGTACAGGGGACCGTCGTTCCTATACAACGACGAAGCGGCCTGGCCAACCGAGCCAATCCTTCCCGCCACAGTCACGGGGGAAGAGAAAACTTTAGTAACAAGGAAAACAATAATCATCGACGAGTCGTTGCCCGATCCAGCACGCTTCTCGTCCTGGCTTAGGTTGCTAAGGGCAACGGGTAGGGTAATACAGTTCATTAGATTGATCCACAGGTACACGCGCGCTAAGGCCGCGCACGCGCGAACACGACACAACGCAGAGGCGGATCCCGAGTGGACCCCGCGACCGAAGACCCAGCCGCCGCCGCGCTCTGCGCGACACACGGCTGCCGCCGCGCCTGACCGCTTCATTCCTCTGGGAGCGGAGGCCCTGCAGGCGGCGGAGCGCATCTGGCTACGGGCGATGCAGCAGCGAGCTTTCTCCGCCGAACTCGCCTGTGCCACCAACGGCACGGCTCTCCCGCCAGACAGCCGCATCCGCAACCTGGCTGTCTTCATTGACGACGACGGCATCATGCGAGTGAAGTCCCGCATCGACGAAGCCGAAGACACCACGCCGGAGCTGCGCACGCCGCCGATCGCCGACGGCAGCCACCCCTACACGCGGCTGTACATCGACTGGGTCCATCGCGAGCTGCATCACGGCGGCATCGAGACCGTCGCTAACGAAGTCCAGCAACGGCTCTGGGTCATCCGCTTGCGCCCCACGGTCAAGGGCGTAATCCGCGACTGCCAGCCCTGCCGTCTGCGCCGCGCCAAGCCGTCGTCACCGCCCACTGGGAACCTACCGCGCTGCCGCCTAGCGCACCACCAGCGGCCGTTCTCCTACACCGGCCTGGACTTCTTCGGGCCGCTCTCCGTCACCGTGGGCCGACAACGTCAGAAACGCTACGTGGCGCTCTTCACCTGCCTCACTACGCGCGCCGTGCACCTGGAGATGACGGCGCACATGACGACCGACAGCTGCATCATGGCCATCCGGCGCATGATGGCTCGCCGTGGCCGGCCCATCGAGTTCTGGTCTGACAACGGATCGAATCTCCGGGGAAGCGATGCAGAGCTGCGTCAGGCCCTCGACGAACAGCGCCTGACAGACGCCGCAGCGAACCTCCTCATCAAGTGGCGCTTCATAGTCCCGGGCGCGCCATTCTGGGGCGGAGCCTGGGAGCGACTCGTACGGAGCGTGAAGACAGCCCTTCGAGTCGTACTACACGAACAACACCCGCACGAAGAGACCTTAGCGACGCTACTCGCTGAGGTCGAAAACACCGTCAACAGCCGACCGCTCACTCATCTGCCTGACGACGAGCGCCAGGGGGCGCTAACACCGAATCACTTCCTGCTCGGCGGGCCATCCCGAGTACCGCAGCCGGGAGCGTTCGACGACTCCGACCTCACACTAAAGAAGACCTGGAGGAACAGCCAGCGCCTCGCCGATCTCTTCTGGGCGCGATGGCTGCGAGAGTATCTCCCCACGCTTCAACACCGGCGGGAGCCGCACGGGAGAGGTGCAGCAGTCCGAGTCGGCGACCTGGTCCTCATCGTCGACGCTTCGCTTCCACGCAACACCTGGCTACGAGGCATTGTGGAGGTCATCTATCCCGGCGCAGACGGCATCACAAGAGCGGCGGACGTGCGAACCACGCGAGGCATCCTTCGGCGGCCAGTCAAAAAACTCGTCGTGCTACCAACAAACAATGAAGCTGGAGCTTCACGGCGGGAGAATGTACACGACGATTAGTTTAAACTCGTAAAATAATTAGGTATATACATAAGTAAGCTTAGGTTAAGATATTTTGTACATATACATGTAACTATTAGCATTCTAATAAGAGAATAAAAAGTCAAGTCCCTGATTCCTATTAGAAATAAGGCTAAAAATTGTAAGTAATGAGTATGACATACGAAAATAGTTTAAACAATATAATTAATTGTCACTATAATAAGTGCGAAAGAGACGATTGTGTAATACGAATAAACACGCCTCCGCCCACTCGCTGAATCACCCGTACTAAATTTATGTATAAATACAAGGCCCAAGGGCGACGCATTCATTCTCGTAGCGGCAGTGAAACAGCGAGGACCACCTCTCCTCGGCAGACTACATCCAGCGGAAACGGGCTACACAGCGACAGGGCGGCGGGAACTCTACGGCACCGTGGTCTTTTATTTTCACCTCTCCACCGACTACCTGGTCGATAGGATCCGCGCAAGTCCAGGCTTTGTCCTGAACACAAACCGTTTTGATCTTTTTACCATTTCCAAACGGGCTATTATTTTTTTCAATATTCTTAGGCACCTATACCTAAGTTTTTAGTTCGTAGATTTTTAATTTTATAAAGCAGGCATAATTAATGTATAATGCTTGAAAAAGACCTTATAGAGTAGACCAGTACATAAAAATTATAATTGGAGAATATAGTACAGCTTCTGATATTGATTTTTTTATATGCCTACTCGTGTAAGGGTAAGATAGTGAAGAAAAATGCAGATTCATTCAGAATCAAAATTAAAAAAAAATTAATAAAACTATTTTTTTTTTGTTTTCGCACCCGACCTAACGTAAAAACAAAACAGAGAGCAATAAAAGAGATAAGCACCTGCAACGCTAAAGCAGTTTTTATCACACTGACAATAGCCATCAAGGGTCGATTGCAATAAAAAGAAAATTCCTGTTCGAAAATATAAATAAAATTATCAAATAAAGTTGCTCAAACGATGACCACGTGCAAATGATAGTTAGTATCTAATCTCTTGCAGGTGTTGTGCTAGTGTAATCCATTTACCACAATAACAATAGAAAATTATTGCACGGGTAAAAAATTATCAGCCATTTTATAAAACAATACAAAAAATAACTTTGTGCTATTGCGATAAACTGTGCCCAACAACCTAGGTATTGTGCCCAACATAGGTGTATGTATGTAAGTTTTTTTTCATCAAAAAGTCTAAATAACCAATGTCCATGCCTGTGATACTAAATTTCGGCCAAATCGGTAAAAAGAATAGGCCGTGAAAAGCTATCAGACGGAGAGACACACTTTCATATTTATGATATTAGTATGGATTATTTAAATAAAAAAATTATACTCTACTAGCTTTTGCCCGCGGCTTCGCCCGCGTGAATTTGGGTTTTTCACAAATCCCGAGGGAATCATGGATTTCCTGTTCCCGTTCTCGCTCCCTTTTCAAACATTTATACCTACTTTCAAGAAAGTTTGCCTATATCAGCCCGCCATGTTGATTTTGATGTAATTTCCCGATTTTAAATTTTAATAGTTACCGGACGATAGTTTTTGTATACGATAGCGATTTTCTAGTTCATTTTCCACATAATATTATGTAAGTATATGTTGGCCGCGAGTTCGTCAGCGTGGATTTAGGTTTTTAAAAATCCTGTGGGAACTATGTCAATTTTCGAGACGCAAGCTACCTCTGTACCTACCAAATTTTGTATAAATCGGTTAAACGGACGGACCTTTAAGAATTCCATGAGAACTCTTTAATTTTCCGAGATAAAAAGTATCCTATATCCGTCCCCAGGATGTAAGCTAACTCTGTACCTAATTACATAAAAATCGGCAGACAGACACACTGTCGCATTTACAATATTATGTAGTATGGATTACTGATTTACAACTATAATCCTCAACTATAACTATAATATAATATATTACAATTATTAAAAATACGTAAAAAGTTTTAAACTATCTGTAAGAAAAAATAGCGAGCATTAAAAATATCTAGTATTGAATAGTGACAGTCGCACTACAATTTTACGTATATTCCATGTAATCCAATAAGAATTGCCGAGACAAAAAGCGTTACGTCCGTTCGCGGAGAGGCCTCGGCTCATACTAGTTTGCTAGTTCAATTTCCTACTGCCTCTTTCTGCGTTTTGGTGTATGTTTCTAAGTTATATTTTGGAAACAAATAGTAATTAATGTTAAATTTTTTTTTACTTATATTATTGCTAATATGTTTTACTTTTATATGTACTTAATTTTACTTATAAATGGCGAAAATTAATCTACTAAAATGACGGTTTTATATGTCTATAATTTACTGAAATTAAAATTCCTTTGCTTGGATTTTTATGATGTAAAAAACGCCAAATTAAAAAATGTTTTCTTCCATGTCTATAGTTCAGGGCATTTCCTTTCATAAATATATCTTTGTGTGTGAATTGAACAAGTAACTTTTGACGTAGTGAACGTCAAAGATTCCACGATTCCCAAAATTCAAAAATAGGCTTTTGGTATTTTGGCAATAAGACAAAAACTATCAATAAATTGCAAAATGTTGTCTTCCAATTCCCTAGAACACAAAATTGTCTACAATGTAGTATAAATAAGTTTTCAAGTAAATGCATAGATGAACAACATATGAAGGGTCAAAATAGCTTAAAAATGAGCTAAAACGGCGCAGAACGCATCAACAATTTTCGGTGGAAGTTTGCATGGTAATTACATCATATATTTTTTTTAGTTTTATCATTCTCTTATTTTAGAAGTTACAGGGGGGACACATTTTACTACTTTGGAAGTGTCTCTTGTGCAAACTACTTAATCACTTTAGAAACAAATGATAATAGAAACCTCAATATCATTTTTGAAGACCTATCCATAGATAACCCACACGTATGGGTTTAATGAAAAAAAAAAATTGAGTTTCAGTTATTTTAGAGTTCACTATGGGGAACCCCCAAAATTTATTGTTTTTTTTTTCTTTCTATTTTTGTGTGAAAATCTTAATGCGGTTCACAAAATACACCTACTTACCAAGTTTCAACAGTATAGTTCTTATAGTTTCGGAATAAAGTGGCTGTGACATACGGACGGGCAGACAGACATGACGAATCCATAAGGGTTCCGTTTTTTTGCCATTTGGCTACGGAACCCTAAAAAGGATTTGTCGATAGTTGATAACAGCCCCCGTAGCCAAGTTACTCGTATCTATTTTCTTTCTATGATCATTAATGCTTTTGAGCAGGGTTTCCCAAAGTTTTTTTTTAATAATATTTCGCATCATTTTGCAGTAGGATTAAGGATATAAACGCCTTAATTTTTGTGAGGCATTTAAAATGCATAAATTATTAGTAAATCATATACTTAGTTTTATTATTGTGCAGTGTATGTTCGAGTTTCAAAATCGCAAACTAGATGGCGATGCAATACTTTTAAATCTGGTTAACTGCTTGAGGGTCGGTGACGCAGCCGTGCTGACGTTATATAGTGCTAACCATTTAATATAACATTATTGTTATAAATAAATAAATATATAAAATAAAAAAAACAATAAAAAAAACTTTGGGAAACCCTGTTCATAACGATTACGATCATGGAAAGAGAATAGAATGTACTTGACTAGTGGGGGCTGATTATAAAGAGCTAGCTTTTTATCGGAGAGCTCAGTCAGAGAGTCTATGACTCAGTTCGCATGTTTGATAAGTCCCAACTACAGGTAGCTGCATCCCTTCATCCATCAAGCATCCTTTCTCAGTGCAGGGTATTTTAAATTTAAAGTTATAAAAATGCCACGCTTTGAGTATTATTTATTTCTGTTTAAATACATTTTATTTGCAGCATTGCATAATTACAGAGATAAGTAGAGGTACAGGAAACATATTTTTATACCAAAGTTGACCTCACTAATGTGTGAGGTATGCCAGGTAACATACGCATACTGTACTAAGAAACAGGCAATAAGTACATAAACTTACATACTAATTACTATGACTGCGGTGTAAGGGGAGCGCTTTCAGAAACGAAGACATAACAGTATACAGGTAATATATTACAACAGATAACAGGCGACGTCATCATCCTGTTTCCGGAGACTGCACAACAAATAAATAGCATGATAGATAACCTGCGTCATCATTTTATGCGACCCTGAGACACAGGTTTTTATCTAAACTTAATTCAGGGTTCCCGACACGTTTGAATTAGAGATAAGTTTTATGAATAAATTTTCATTTTATTTCATTTAATTTCATTTTATTTCATTTCATTACTTCATCAGGGTGGTATCAAAGTTGGATTAGAAATATACCTCGACAAAACGAAACTAATGAAATTAAACGTGCAAACACAAATGAAAATAAAAGTATTCCTATCCGTTTGAAAAGATATCAAACACGGCCTCACTCAATAAATTCACTTTACGTTTATGTCTATGCCTGTGACACCGACATCGACCCCAAGGGGTCGATATCGACTACTTTGAATCCCTACAATAGAGCGAGAGCACATGAGAGGCAGGCCATTTCCCATATGGGTCGATGAAATACTGGCGATAGTGGGTCAAAGAGGGTCTCAGCTACATATAGAGAAAAATGGAAATTCTTGGAAAAGGCTTTTTTTACCCAAAGGAGGACCCCCTTACAATATACTTACTATACATACAAAATAACAATTTAACATTATCACTAATATGCCTACGTATCATGTAATATTAACTAACTAATCATAATTTATTTTAAGTAGGTACTGTATTGTCAACAACATGTAATAACTTTTTATGGAATTAAATAAAGTTTTATTTGCATGGTCCTGAAGACCAAGCAAATGTGACAAAATTACCACTAACATGTGTTTTTCTTAAAAAGTTTCAAACATAAAAAATTTCTAGCATTTTTTCTCAAACTATACTGTTACTAAGCAAAATGTGCAATAGGTAGTCAAAGTTTTAAAATTGTAGCTCACAGCCGGGTAAATTGGATAATCTAATCAAAAAATGGGGAAAATTTGACTTCGTTTTGGTACCATGTGAACTTTAAGAACAATAAAAGAAAAATATGCTAGTTATTATTCAAAAATATTTAAAAGGACTAGCTTCTGCCCGCGGCTTCGTCCGTGTGAATTTCGGTTTTTCACAAATCCCGAGGGAATCGTGGATTTCCGGTTCCCGTTCCCGCTTCCTTTTCTAACCTTTATACCTACTTTCAAAGAAGTTGGCTATAGTAATCTACCTATAGCTGTAGCTATAGATTTGGGTTTTTACAAAATCCCGTGGGAACTGTGGGAACAACAGCAAATTCAAGCAAATGCATACAAATGCATGCAAAGACAGCAAACTATTGCAATAATGTGCTATGTGAGCGTGACATACCTACCTACGAACAATCAGCGCCATCTATCGCCTTTTTGGAAGTCTATATCTATTTAAGTCCCACAGGAACACTTTTTCCAGGATAAAAATACCTTTATACTTACTTTCAAGGTAGTTTGCTATAGTGATCTACCTATAGCTTCTACCTGTAGATTTGGGTTTTGCCAAAATCCCGCGGGAACTGTGGATTTTTCCAGGATAAAAAGGAGCCTATGTGTTATGTCAGAGCATAATCTATCTCCATTCAAAATTTCAGTTAAATCAGTAGTTGCGGCGTTAAATAGATACAAACATACAGACACACACACAAACTTTTGCCTTTATCATATTACTTAATGTGATTAACATAATGTGCATGAAATGAAACGAAAGCGAAACGAATTTCGTTTCGTTTCGCTTCGCTCTCAATGTGGCCTGCACTTAATACACCTATGAGATATTACGAGATAAGATATATACTATAAAAATACGAGAGTGTGTAAGATGTGTATGTGTGAGGTATCTTCAAATTACTGCGTCTAATTTGAAAACTACCAGCTCCTATTTCTGTTCCGTGACTGACTGCTTGGATGACCTCACCCAGCGTCCCTCTTTCCCTTCTGTTAATCCTAAGCTAACCTAAGCAAATCCTGGCTACGCCCTCGTCCATCTGTTACATCTTCACGGCTCAATCGTACAATTGTTCTTGACGAAAGGCACAGCCAGTTTGAATCCTGAAAACAGTTGTATCCAGTATGCTTAGTCTCCCTTTGGAGCGCTCCAAAACTTTATAGTAACTATACTATTGATCGAATCAAAATGACTTCAGAGTAAAATGGACCTAAAATTGCTTATATTAAGGTTTGAGTTCGCCAATACATTCAGCATTCGACATTCATCATTCGAAAACAACCAGCGCCCCAAGCAGAAATGTTGTAAAATAAATATTCGAACTATTGAATTACGACTTTAAAATAAGAGTTTTAGGGCTCATTTTGCTCTGAAGTCACTGTGTGTCGATACTCGAATTTTGATCTTCGTTGCCACTATGTAAAAAGTGGGACTAAGCATACAGGTATTTTAGTTCGAGTAAATCAAAGACTTCCCATAAGATTTTTATAAAAATAAATCCACGCGGAAGAATCAGCTAACTAATCTTAAATCTAGAGAGAAAGGTCTAAAGATTAATCTTTAAATATGATGATAAATGAAAATTTACATCAGTGTCTTCGACTGCTCATTACTAAGTATATCGTCAAAATCAAAATTATTTGTCTTGAAGTACGTCTCGATCTCCTGAAGCGTCCTGCCTTTGGTCTCCGGTAACCTGAACCAGATATAAACCAGGCTAACTGACATTATCGCTGCGTTCAATAAAAATAGTCCATGATATCCCAAGGAACTAACCATTAAAGGTAACAAGATAACCGATAAAGTTAAAGAAACCATAAGTATTATACTAGATAAAGCGAAAGCGTACACTTTCAACTCTAAAGGAAACATTTCACTCAGTATAGCTTCTAACAGGGGGTAAGGACCAGCGTTCAAAGTTACAAAATACAACGACAGTAAACTCACATTGATCCAATTAAAGTAGCTTTGACCGCTCTTGAAATAATAACAAGCGCTGAATATCACCAAAATAGCATTCGCCGCAAAACCAGATGAAAACAACAGAATGCGCATGGATGTTCTCCTAATCAAAAAACAAGACATGCAACCTCCAACTATAAAAAAGCCATCCACTAACAAAGTATACAGCAAAACATCAGAGGTGCCTGTGATCTCTTCTAACATGACAGTAGCTAGAGTACTAAATATTAATTTGCCGGAGGCCGTGAAATAGGCGTGCATGAATACGCTCATCAAAAGTAAACCCCAAAAGTATTTCTTCTTGAACGCCGCAAATAGTCTTTTCAGTGTGGGTTTACAGTTCTTCTCTTTCGCCAATTTCAATTTGTTCTTCTCCATTTTGATGATCAATTGCAGCTCTCTTTCCGAGTTCAGTGTTTTTCCATGCAATTGTCGGAATGCGATTTCGCACTCTTCGAATCTTCCTTTCGAAGCCAACCAGTGAGGACTCTCAAGCCAAAAGTAGGGAATAATAGCTGACAACGCAGCTGGTATTATACCAATCAGGGTACCAGTTCTCCAATGCAAAATTATACCCACCGCATGCCCTAAGCTGTTTCCTATAGCAGAAGAAACCGTGGTTACCATATTTAGATAAAAGGCTCGCATTTTCGGTGCGGTGTACTCTGAAGGTACGAATAAAGTCAAGCTTACTAAGCCTCCAACTGAAATCCCGGCTATAATTCTCGATAACATGAACTGGTTCATGGTATAGGAGTAGTATAAGATGATCCACTGGATGACCATTGGCAAGGAGAAGATCGTGCAGAACCATCGTCGACCGACTTTGTCAGTGACGTAACCGGCCAGGCCCATACCGACAGGACACAGCAAAGTTAAGGAGGAAACTGAAAAAGAGAATGCAATATTTAGTACACAAGCATTTTTAAAAGATTTCAAAAAAAGGTTCCCAATATGTCGCAACCTTTTTATGTATGTTCCCCGATTACTCAAAGACGCCTGGACCGATTTGGAAAATTCTTAAAGAATATTATGATATAAGGATATTTTCAGGACCAGATGGTCATCAGGTCAGGATATGATGATGGTATAGGTACTAGATTAATCAAGGAAAAACTCTTCTTTTATGGTATGAAGTCAATTTAATTTTTCCAAAAATATAAGTAGGTACTTAGTCGATAAGTGCAAATTGTGACACATAATAACGGAACAAATATTAGATTAAAAACAAAACAGAGGACAAGCAGAAAATAGAGTAGGTATGTGTTTTGGCACCTGTGTAACCTGTGACCTGAAAATTCTCGACAGATTCTGGCACAGCATGAAGGTTCAATCTCAGATCATATCATCAATTTCCATCGGATGTGTTAGTGCCCAAGTGTGTGTCTATAATGTATTAAAAAGAAGTGTATGTGAAAAATTAAAACCCTCATACCTATTATCGATATTTGTCCCTCGCTGAGGTCTACGCCCTCCTCCTTCTTCTGTAGGGCACCGACCATCCCCGTCACTTGGCCGAAGAGGAAACCGTTGGAAAATGACACCAGATTCAAACCCCCGATGGGGAGCGCCTGAAATTATACGACAGTAGTTTAAGTAATCAACAATATTTTAAATTGCCTCATTGTTCTAAACCGATGATACCCAAAGTGATCTACATAATATATTGACCCCTATAGAAGATCTTCATTGCATGCAAATAATTAATTACAATCAGACACTTGATGGCGCGACAGACCGCCATGTTTGCGAAGTGTCTGACTAGCTGTGAAGTAGAAGTGTGTTAGCGAGCTGTCGTTTTTCGTGTCACCCTCGGCGCGCGCATCATAAATATTCACTCTCATAATTTTTTCATATCGCGCCTAAAGCAGTATAACTTCAAAAAGAATTGGGCTCTGCGAGATGTAAACGGAGGTCCACGATAGTAGATCTTATATTAACGCAGTACGCAAAAATTCTGAACTTCCATTAATGGAATAACCCACACATAAAGATGGTTGCTTAATTTTCTCATTAAATCATGACAAACAGACCGACGACCATTTCTAATAAATTGTACTGCTGCAGATTTTATAAACAAATTGACATTCGAAGATAGAAACCACATTAAAAATTGATTAATTTTCAAAAATATTAGCTAAGGGGATCTACCGAAAACCGAAAAACAGGGCAAGATTTATACAAGGCAAAAAAGTTTGGGGACCTCTGGTCTAAACTCGAGTTATATATTTATGTTCGGCTGCTTAAACTGGTTTGCGACCAAAAAAAGGAAAGTTACTTATCGGTTTTTCTACTAAGGGGCCATCCATAAATTACGTCGTACGTTAAGGGCGGGGGGGAGGATCGACGAATCGTGACATTGTGTCATAAGGGATAAGGAGGAATTTGCTACTAAATATCGTACTATGTAAATATGTTAATAAATAGAAGTACGATGTATCCGTGATGACACTCGTGTAAAGGTGCGTCCAGACTTGAACATTTCACCGAACCGAACAGCGAACATTTCGGCGAACTTGTTACGCTCAATGTGGACGGCGCGCTTGGAGCGCTAAGGCTCCCACTGAAAACCAGCGCTGCAGCTTGCTGCAGCACGATGCTGAGTGGGAGACCTACATTTGATCAAACGCAATTGTTATTTTATCCTTATTTTAGTAGATTTAGGTTTTTATTTTTATGTTTTATTTATTTTATTTTTAATTTCAATTGTGTTGTGTTGATCAAATACACACAATCAAGTACACCATACGACAATGCTGTGAAAGTAACTGAAATAAAAAACTCGCAGTTTCAATATCAGTTAGCTGGCGAATCTTTTTAACCGCATATGCAGCAGAACTAAGTATGTTCGATAAGTTATTTACATGAGGGCCCCATTGGAGTTTAGCATCTAATGTTATTCCCAGGAAAACAGCCGTATCCACTAGCTCTAATTCCTCATTATTAAGCTGTACAGTGGTTTCAACTTGCTTAACATTGGGTAAAGTGAACATAACACACTTAGTTTTTCCCCCATTAAGTAACAAGTTAAGTATTAGCTTCAAACCACTGTACCACTTTTGTGAGAGAATTGTTTATTTCGTCAGGAATTCTTTGGTATCGATTAATTTTAAACAATAGTGATGTATCATCAGCAAACAATACTATCCCGTGACTATCCTTAGCGAGATAAGAAAGGTCATTTATATAAATAAGGAATAGAAAGGGCCCAAGAATAGAACCCTGTGGAACTCCTATGTTTACAACTGATCCGGTAGACCGCTTTCCGTTCACATCTACTTCGTCGTCTTCTATTCTACGTCCGTGGTACATATGTAGTCTATATCACTCAAGGATCACGTACATATCCAACGGTGAAAGAATTTTTGAAATCGGTCCAGTAGTTCCTGAGATTAGCGCGTTCAAACAAACAAACTCTTCCGCTTTATTATATTAAAGTATAGATAGATAACCAGCTAATTTTTTGTATGCAGCCTAGTAAATACTTGTATAATGAAATGGCCACATAGTCCTATAAACAATGATGGGCACTTTTGTATGGACCCTGGCCGGCATAGCCAATAAAGTTCTAATGTCTGTAAACCTATTGCTTATAACCTAAAGTTACTGAAATGAAACAGTTTATGTTATGAATGGACAGGAAATGTACAGTCTGGAACATTGAAAGTTATATTTTTGGCTCCTAGGTACTTTTTTTTGTAAAAATCAAATCTACAATGGAAAAAAAATCATTCTATCCTGTATTTTAGTCAGCTTATCACTTGGGGAATATTAACCTTAGGGTGATACTACCAAAATAAACACTAACACTAAAAAGATTTATGACGTCGGCGAAGACATTTTTTGAGAATAGCGTTCGTACTGAAGTGGTTTAAGTCCATATGCAGTCCTATGATGTCAGGTGTGATATCATTTTCTCCGGTAGTTTACCGTGTTCTGTCCATAATGAAAATTGAAGCTTATGATATAAGTAAGGTTTCATTTCGTAGGCAAGTGGTTTTTATTGGATATACCGGCCAACTTACGCATCATTCTTTAGGGGAACGATTTCCCACCCGAGCGAATCGAAATGTTTAACACCTGTGCACTAGAGTAGCTACCTCCATCGAGAATTTTCATAGTTAAAAAACTTAGTCGTCTCGTCAAAACGAACCTACTCACGAAAATTCAGCTTGTTATTAATCACTAAAAAAATTTGTTCCAGGGCTGCCTGACTATAACGATTGTTTTAAATGACATAATTTATAGTCATTCCTTTAACAAAAACATTAGCGATTACGGAGCAGACTAAAGACACGTATCCACTATTAAATAATTTGATGAGTAATATACTTGGCACATTAACTAACAGAAATGCAATTGCTTAATTTGTATATACTTAGTTAGTTAATATATAATATAAAATTTTAAATTTTAAAAACCCCCGACATTCGCCATTTTGTGGCGGTGGCCGTCTTGGATTTGCATAGTGTATTCTATTATTCTATTAGTCAAAGCCCTTTCATTTGATACCTATATTAAGGGACTTGTGAGAAAATATTATGTAATCCACTATTTTGTAGCGGCGGCCATCTTGGATCGATTTTTAATAATAATAAAAAAAAGCTTTCTTGTTTCTCTTATTCCTAGGTTATTTACAAACAATGATATTTAACTATCCTATATTATTCTATACATTAGATACCTACCTAGGTAGCCAAAAACAATTGGCTGCAAACCCAGCGCTGATTTTCAATTTGCTCCGTACGTTATATTGATTGGCGCGCGCCCGTTGCATTATATTAATTAACATTATGTACCTATGGTTATTATACAATATATCTATATGTATATTATATGTATAAAAGGAACAAGTAAATGGAAATAAACTAAGTAACACTTAAATATACCTAATCATAATATCATTCTTATCAAACATAGCTAACAAGTAACAACAATATCGACTAATTCATCTTTCAAACAAAAATATGGTAAAATAGGCTAAAATATGTTAAAATATACCAAGTTGTGTCATAATGGTTGTTAAATATAGGTCGACCAGAATCTCATGAAAAATAGGGAAATTAAATTTTGTACTTAGTAAGCAACACTAGGTTAACTCGGCTGCCCTAGTGATAAACAAAGAAATTACATTCAGAGTGCTTAGTCTCAGTTTGAAGCGCTCCAAAACTAAAAGTATACTATAAGTATACTATTGATCGAATCACAAATGACTTCAGAGCAAAATGAACCCAAAATCTCTTAGTTTAGGTCCATTTTACTGTGAAGTCGTTGTGATTCGATCAATAGTATACTGTGAGTATACTATAAAGTTTTGGAGCGCTCCAAACTGAGACTAAGCACTCTGAACACCTATCCAATTACTTTGTTTTTGTGTTGTGCTTGTTGTTTACTTGGTTTTGCATTTATATTCCGGGTTAGTGAAATTTGAATTGCCCAAACAAAGTAACTGCACAAGTTAGGTACTTTGTTTGGGCAATTCAAATTTCAGTAAACGTTTCAAGTTATTTGAAATATTAAACTGTGGTAAAAACTACTCGACACAACTTTTGTTAATGCAAAAAAATCAATTTCACAAAAAAATGTCAGTTACTTTGTTTATCGCTAAGGGCAGCTCCGTAGTGTTGCTAACTTTGGAAATTCATTTCCGTATTTTTCATGAGATTCTCGTCGACCTATACAACAAATTACTAAATAAATAAAATTTATAATAAGTAAAACAAATATTATGGCAATACACCACCAGTATCCGTTAGATGATAGTTTGACTACATCGATGTTTGACTATAGTATGTCACGATAGCGTTGTCAATATACTATTAAATTATGTCATAATACTTTATCATGAAAGTCATTATACCTTAAAATAATATTATTAACTAGATGATGCCCACGGCTTCGCCCGTGTGGATTTAGGTTTTTAAAAATCCCGTGGGAACTTTTGATTTTCCAGAACAAAAAGTAGCTTATCTGTAGAAACCCGTCCCCAAAACGGAAAAATCCCGTGGGATCCCCACGATTTCGGAAAACAATTCCTTACAGCATCAGGGTTGAGGAGTTGGATATGTACCTACTCGAGTTCATTCAACGATAAAGTCTTTAATTGGTACCCCCAATATCAATTTATTAAATAACCGAAAGTTTCTAAAACCCATTAGTTTTGGGGATCAGGTCCCCTACAGCATCAGGATTGAGGAGTTGGAATCCAAATTTTTTATAGAACAGGGTCGCAATGTTTCTCTATCGATTAAAAAAAAAATACGCAAATCGGTTCAGAAATCTCAGAGATATCGGTGTACATATGTAGAAAAACACAACTCCTCCTTTTTTGAAAGTCGGTTAAAAAAGTAGCCTATGTTACTCCCTGGTTAATTCTCTACTTGTATGTGAAGGTCCCGTCAAAATCGGTTCAGCCGTTCCGAAGATTACCCCGTTCAAACAGACAGACAGACAGACAAAAAATTTAAAAACGTGTGATTCGGTTATGGTAGCGTTCAAATAACCATATGAGCTTAATATGAGGTAGTTATTTCAATATTACAGACAGACACTTCAATTTTATTTATTAGTAAGTATAGATAGTATAGATAATAATATATCGCCCGCATGATTTAATGCACTAGCGGTCCGCCCCGGCTTCGCCCGTGGTACATAATATACAACGTTAGTTTTACTTTACGCAAAACCTGAAAGTAGTTTGTTCAGAATCAGTAACAAAATCGAATCCAATCATTTTTATATAGTGTTATATTTTTGTCCAAAAATATTTTGAAATCTTACAAGCTTAGACACAATGATTTACCGCGCATCAGCTGACGGTCGGCACACAGCGGCGGTCATTCAACTCGCGTCGATCGCTAGGCGCTGCGGCGACGGCTTGCGGTGACCATTTTTTTTGTAGGACAACGACGCAACATAACAAGCTTATAACTTCGTTACTTTTCATTATATTTTTTTGAATTTTTTGATAAATATTCTTAATGTAAAAATATTTGACACGTGTTTCGGTTTTTGCGCAAAGTAAAACTAACGTTGTATATAGCCTATAGCACTCAGAGATCACGTACATATCCAACGGTGAAAGAATTTTTGAAATCGGTCCAGTAGTTCCTGAGATTAGCGCGTTTAAACAAACAAACTCTTCCGCTTTAGGTATAAATATGTAAGTGTAAGTATTTTATTAACTTTTTTGTGGAAACCGTTTTGCTTATTGTAACATTCAGAAACGTCAGAATCCCACGAAATTGAAAATCAGGGTATAGGTAAAGATAAAAAAATAAGATAGATATTGTATAAGATAGTTTTACCTTTTTGTAAGTTTATTAAGTTTTTTTTTTTCTTTTTATTCTGTGGCGTTTATTGATCAATGTCCCAAATAAATGATTATTTATTTATGTATTTATTTATTTATGAACATAAATCCGGTCAAACAGACCGATCGACAGACATAATAAATTTTAAAAACGTTTGATATATTATTATCTACTTAATAAGATTATTCAGTTAAATAGTTTGCGCTTTACAATTTTCAATAGAGCTTTAGAATTGGTTTATATAACTTTACAAACTGATGCACGCGACTCCGTCCACGTGGATTTAGGATTTTTAAAAATCCCTTAGCAACCCTATGATTTTCCGGGATAAAAAGTACCGGAATAAGGTAGTCCTTCACCAGGATCTATAGTCGGAATTATAATTCGATGATTTGACATTAGCTACTGTCATTTTGTAAAATAATGATAACACATATAATAGTGTAGTGATGAACACAAAAATCGATAAACAATCGCAATTTATGTGTATGTAATCATAATATTGGTGTGCCAATTAAAGACTAAATTATTGATTTTTAGTTAAATAAATAAAACCTACATAATTATTTATTAATTAGTAACCGCTGCTTTATTTTATTTCTCATGTTCCTTCATGATCAAATTTTTTATTTATTTCACACACAATTATTAAAGAAAACTCTCAGATCCTTAATAAAATTAATCGTCATAACTAAATTATCTGTTCAGAAATATTTAATTTCCTGATATACTTAGTTTATATTAAAGTAGTAGTTTTTTAGATATACTAGTATAAACGAGAGGAATCGATACGGAAATATTCCATTTCCATATCGAATAATTTTGCAACGTCACTATTTAGTACTTATCATGACGTTGCAACACTGAAATTGTCAAATCTGGAATCGAATTAAAATTCATACTATAGTCTACCTTTATACCAAATTTCGTCAAAATCGGCCCAGCCGTTCACGCGTTATGCCGTGACCAAGGAAAATAGGGATTCATTTGTATATTATATAGATTCACAGCGAATTTAATTCTCACATACCTTTCGAAACATGTTCGTGATTCCGTTCCCTATTACCGCCTCAACGTCTTTTTTCACGCTTCTATTTTTTTTTTTTCAATCTGTTTTTCAATTTTTAATTTTTTTCATCACCCTTGTATCACCAACAATGTTTATTCGAAGACTAATTCAGAAAACACTAGTTTTATACACTACGAACAAAACACAATACTAAATAATATATTAACAAGATGCGACGCTCGGGTTTGTTTGTGAATTATGTTCATAATAAAAATACAGGTACATACCTATATTATAATGATATTATTATAATATTATAATGATAATAATAAATTTGCCAGACTGCGTTAGTTTGTCGATAAAATTCTGTTTAATTTAATTTATGCCATATAAATTTAAATTATACTATACTATTTTATTATTAATTGAAATGCTCATTTCGCATCTAACATGAATTAGCGCCCTCTGACCTCTCCTTTCATTTATTCTTTACAAACGGATGCCAGCGACTTCGTTTGCGTGGATATTGGTTTATAAAAGTCCAGTTGTTTTTCCTAAGCTCCTTTGAGCTCACGCCTTGCTAAAAACTGTTAAAAGTGGCACATCAAAATGTGAATCCCGTCTAGTGAGTCCCATCAGAATCGATACGGGATCGATAATAGCGGGAACAATTAATTATAGACAAACTCCTTTGTAACTAAAAAGATATTATATAATAAGAAGATAAAAAAGGTATAGAATGAAAGCGCATTAATGAATATCTTTCATTTGACATCCCACATGATACAATAGCAAAAAAATTTTTTGAGACCTCCAGTTTTTTGGATGTAACATCCTTCAGATCGATTTTTTTTACCTACCTTTTTTTTGAATACGACCAAGCCAAAAGGAATGGTTATGATTATTTAGCAGTCTATGTATGTATGTATGTATGTATGTATGTATGTATGTATGTATGTATGTATGTATGTATGTATGTATGTATGTATGTGGCCGATTTTGATGAATGAGGTGTCATTTAATTCTTTGTCCGTCATTTAATTTTTGTCTTATAGTCCGGGTGACATAGGCTACATTTTATATACGAAAAAAATCGAGAAGCTACGTCCGAGCCGCAAAAGTAAAATATAATTTAGTTTCGGATAGACATAATAGATGGCGCCACTAGTTGCATGCCCCGCATTCACACTAAATTATTATTTTATATTAAATTAAATTACTGAGCGCAGTCGGGTTTTAGTTTACGAACTTTATCTCTTGTCATATAAAATGTAGCCTATGTCACCTGGACCATAACAAACGAATCAATTGACACCTCATTCATCAAAATCGGCCCAGTAGTTTAGGCGTTACCGTGGAACACACAGAATTCATACAATCATCGATGTCATACAATACATACATATATACATAGACTGCTAAAATCATAACCCTTCCTTTTGGCTTTGCCGTAGTCGGGTAAAAACTAATTATTCAATAAATAGTAATAAATAATTCATCATAATGTAGTACCTAACAATAATTAATTGGTACACTACCTATTGATATAATTTCAGGCCCTTATATGACAACTGACTGCCGAGTCTAGATGAATATATTAATTAAATTACATATTAATTACGTAATTAAGTATGTAAGTTTAATAACAGAATGTCCGTTGTTTGTTCCCGAAGTAGGTATTCTATATCGAATTTCATGACGCTCGCAAGAATGTTGCCGGAGCGACATAAAAACCGGCCAAGTGCGAGTCGGACTCGCGCACGGAGGGTTCCGTACCATTGTCTACAAAAACGGCAAAAAAATCATGTCTGTTGTATGGGAGGCCCCTTAAATATTTGTTTTATTTTAATTTAATTATTTATTTTTAAAGTGAATGTATAACTTCTGTGAATATTTCAAGCGTCTACGAGTACCTACCTGTTGCTGTTATCAATATCGAGCAAAATCACATTTTGTTGTATGGCAGCCCCCTTAAATATTTATTTTATTGTGTTTTTAACCCCCGACGCAAAAACGACGGGATGTTATAAGTTTGACGTGTATGTGTGTGTGTCTGTCTGTTCACCCGCAGCGCTCGAACGGGTGAACCGATTTGAATGCGGTTTTTTTTTTGTTTGAAAGGTGAATTAGTCGAGAGTGTTCTTAACTATGTTTGATGAAAATCGGTCCAAGATGGCCACCGCCACAAAATGGCGGATTACATATTTTTTCACAACTCAATATGGGTATCAAATGAAAGGGATTGACTAGTAAAATAGCACTATGTAAATCCAAGGTGGCCGCCACTACAAAATGGCGAATGTCGGGATTTTTTTAATTTTTAATTTATGTCTAGTAGGTATTTGTTGTTAAAGCGGCAACAAAAATAAATCATCTGTGACAATTTCAACTGTCTAATTATCACGGTTCATGAGATACAGCCTGGTGACGGACGAACGGACGGACAGACTGACAGGCAGACAGAGGACAGCGGAGTCTAAAGGGTCCCCTTTGGGTACGGAACCCTAAAAACAAAGTTTTGTTTGATAAAATGAACAAAACTATTTGCATATCTATAGGTATAATAAATATTCAAATATTTATGCAATATCTGCTTATAACTTTAGAACAATAACAATAAAAATCAGTTTCCTTGTATATTTTATAGGATATTAAATTACTAATATTTTTAATGTAACAGGACTATTTTTATAAAATATAAACACTCATCAATATTCGCACTTATGCGTGAATATTGTCGAGTGTAGAAATTGTTTTTCTGAGTAGTTTTAGTTTTAAAATCTATAAAACAACCTACTTAGTTACTTACTCAGAACAAGTATACTTAAATTAAAAAACCCCCGACATTCGCCATTTTGTGGCGCCAGCCATCTTGGATTTGCATAGTGCTATTCTACTAGTCAAGCCCTGTCATTTGATACCCATATTAAGGGAGTTGTGAAAAAATATGTACCTAATCCGCCATTTTGTAGCGGCGGCTATCTTGCATCGATTTTCATCAAACATAACTAGCTAACAACACTCTCGACTAATTCACCTTTCAAACAACAAGAAACCGCATTCAAATCGGTTCATCCGTTTGAGCGCTACAGGGGAACAGACAGACACACACACACACAGACACACACACACACACACACACACACACACACACACACACACACACACACACACACACACACACACGCACACACACAGACACGTCAAACTTATCACACCCCCGTCGTTTTTGCGTCGGGGGTTAAAAATAGGTTGCGCCGTTGAGTAGTTACGCACGGAAATAGGAAACGGTAATTTCCTATGATTTATCACTCCAAATTGTTTCCAATTATATAAATTGTATAATTGTATAATTCTTAATTATAAATTGTATATATTTTTGTACTCGCCTTTTAAATCCCTTTATTTTATTAATACCCCACTCGAGAGTCTTGAGTATTTTTTTTTTCAGCCCGCGCATTAAAGCGCATAAAGTCCGCCATTTTGATTTTTTAAGAAATTTACGTGCCCAGTGACACTCGCGTTATCCAGACTAATCTAATGACGTATCATTTATCAAAATCCGTTGAGCCGTCGAGTAGTTATAATCGGACATAGGAATGGACATACATACACACAGGTCAAACACATAACCCAGTCGGGTAACCAGTCGGGTAAAAAACAAAGGCACAGCCGTAATATCTTTTCTCGAAGCACTTCAGGTCATTTTCGACCCCCCTGTAACTTCGTCGTGGACAAAGCTAGAAGCCTGAATTTTCAGTGACCAAGAGATCTGATTTCTGATCCGATTTGATCCGATGATCAGGGATCAAATCAGAAATGAGGAGATCCGCAGGAGAACCAGAGTCACCGACATGGCTCATCGAGTCGCGAAGCTGAAGTGGCAATGGGCGGGGCACATTGCTCGAAGAACCGATGGACGTTGGGGTCCCAAGGTGCTCGAATGGCGACCTCGCACCAGCAAACGAAGCGTAGGTAGACCCCCACTCGATGGACAGACGATCTCAAGCGAGTCGCTGGCAGCCGCTGGAATCAGGCGGCACAAGATCGTGTGCTGTGGCGATCCTTGCAAGAGACAGCTATGTCCGGCCATGGACGTCCATTGGTTGAAACGAACGAACGAAGAGAACTAAACATAACTGGGTCATTGTGAAACGCGCAGGCAAACGATAAAAATATAAAAACATACACAGATAAATATACTTATGTGTAAACATTACTGTTCTTTATGTCCGTGCCTGAAAACAACTGAATTATGGTTTATGTATAATTTATGGTTTTTTAACTGAATTAAATGGTTTAATGTCGGTCGCTATGTGTAACTAATAATTAAAAGTTTATTCCAGATTTAGTGTGTCAGGGTGGAAATAGATACAACTCTGTTAACATTACGAATATTGTAATGATCTTTTATTATGAAACTAGCTGATGCCCGTGACTTCATCCGCGTGGATCCATATGAATCTCATACGAATTTCCATTTTCGAGATAGATTCATGAAAATCAATATTTGGGATTTCGATAGGCCTCTTAAAGCCCCCGCACACTGGGCCACCAGTGGCGACGACTAGTGGCCGCCATACGTCGCGGGAGAGATTTTTCAAACATTTAATACTAGATGATGCCCACGGCTTCGCCCGTGTGGATTTAGGTTTTTAAAAATCCCGTGGGAACTTTTGATTTTCCAGAACAAAAAGTAGCCTATCTGTAGTAACCCGTCACCAAAACGGAAAAATTCCGTGGGATCCCCACGATTTCGGAATGCAATTCCTTACAGCATCAGGGTTGAGGAGTTGAATATGTACCTACTCGAGTTCATTCAACGATAAAGTCTTTAATTGGTACCCCCAATATCAATTTAAATAACCGACAGTTCCTAAATCCCATTAGTTTTGGGGATCAGTTCCCCTACAGCATCAGGATTGAAGAGTTGGAATCCAAGTTTTTTGTAGGACAGTGTCGCAATGTTTCTCTATCGATTAAAAAAAATTACGCAAATCGGTTCAGAAATCTCGGAGATATCGGTGTACATAGGTAGAAAAACACAACTCCTCCTTTTTTGAAAGTCGGTTAAAAAAGTAGCCTATGTTACTCCCTGGTTAATTCTCTACTTGTATGTGAAAGTCCCGTCAAAATCGGTTCAGCCGTTCCGAAGATTAGCCCGTTCAAACAGACAGACAGACAGACAGACAGACAGACAGACAGACAGACAGACAGACAAAAATTTTAAAAACGTGTGATTCGGTTATGGTACCGTTCAAATAACCATATGAGCTTAATATGAGGTAGTTATTTCGATATTACAGACAGACACTTCAATTTTATTTATTAGTATAGATATAGATGGTACCACCGCACACTGAGCGCTCGAGTGGCCGCGTTTGAGCCATAAGAAACAAGTACCTATAAATTAAAAATTTAAAAACCCCCGACATTCACCATTTTGTGGTAGCGGCCATCTTGAATTTGCATAGTACTATTCTACTAATCAAGCCCTTTCATTTGATACCCATATTGAGGGGGTTGTGCAAAAATATGTTATCCGCCATTTTATGGTGGCGGCCATCTTGGACCAATTTTCATCAAACATAGCTAAGAACGCTCCCGACAAATTTCCCTATCGGTTCACCCGTTAGAGCGCTACGGCGTAACAGACACACACGCACGCACGCACACACGCACACACGTCAAACTTATAACACCCCGTCGTTTTTGCGTCGGGGGTTAAATATATGAAAAATCTCTTCCGCGACTTGCGGCGGCCGCTAGTCGTCGCCACCAGTGGCCCAGTGTGCGGGCGCTGTTACAGCGGGAAAACATAATCACAATATAGGACTAGAAAAATATCAGAAATTGTACGCGGACGAAGTCGCGGGCAACCTCTAGTCCTATATAAATGTATGTGACTACTGATTACAAAGTTACTTTTAAGTTACTTTTTTCGTCATGGCGCTCACTTCAACCGAACATCAAAATTCTGATGGCAAAAACCGGCCAATCAAACCGGAGAAAGATCAGACGCAAGACCGACAGCATTACATGCTCTGCGAGGCACCGGGGTGTGTCTAATACCTAATAACGCCAATTTCCAGTGAGACTGAGTGGCCGTAGTCCACCACGCTGGCAGAATGCGGTGCGGTACACTTCACACGCCGCGTGAGAACATTATAGAGAACTCTCAGGCGTGCAGGTTTCCTCGCGATGTTTTGCTTCAGCGTTAAAGCGAGTTAATATGTCATGATCAACCCATTACCGGCTCACTACAGAGCACGGGTCTACTCTCAGAGTGAGAAGGGTTTTGGCCATAGTCTACCACGCTGGCCAAGCGGATTGGCAGACTTCACACACCTTTGAGAACGTTATGGAGAACTCTCAGGCATGCAGGTTTCCTCACGATGTTTTCCTTCACCGTTAAAGCAAGTGATATTTAAATACTTAAAACGCACATAACTCCGAAAAGTTAGAGGTGCGTGCCCGGGATCGAACCCACGACCTCCGATTAGAAGTCGGTCGTCCTAACCACTAGGCTATCACAGCTTTTTTAATTTTAGCGAGTTAATATATTTTAATTGTTTTATTCAAAGATATGCGATACGACAAAAAATCAACAGTAATTGAATGACTTGATCAATTAAATTAATATTAACTATCTACAATAGATTATTTACTGAATAATCGTACCTGTTAATTCCACTTCCCGTTAGAGCTTGACTAGGAGATCTCCTAACAAAATCATTGATTCACTATTTAATTGACCAGTTATTAGGTAGGTACTCCCCTAGCTTGTAAATTTTTATTTACTTACTACATAATAATTTATCTCTTATTGAAAGAACTATGATCAATTAAACACGTAGGTAACTATGTTGATGTATGCAATATTATTGGAACCGCAATAGGTATAGGTATTTACTTAGGATAATGTATTAGGGCTTCCAAACAAATATACAAAATGTAGGGTGTATTAAATAAGCGTGGACAGACATACATAAATACAAACATACATACAATACAGATCCTCCTCTTTTGAAGTCGGTTAAAAATGACAGCTTGGTGCAGCTGACAATCGGGAAGGTAAGACGCAACGAAGGCTTATCTCTGTGTACATACAAAATTACAAATACAGTATATTGTGCCTACTTATATAAGCCTATGATTTAAGACATATATACAATCCTAGATTATTAGATAACTACTCATAGGAAAGAAAATTGAACATCTAGGTATAGTCTGTTCATTTTCTTAGTGTCGCTCTTTGTGTCTAGCCGCCTCCGACGCGCGGTGTTTTATCAAAGACGCCGCCGCGACTTCAAAGCATGCCGCGCGCGGTGTACAGGCACAAGGGGTTATACCGTTTTATACCTACTCATATTTTTTTATTAAAATTCTCTTTCCTTTTTCTATTTTTTTATATTCGTATTTTATTACAATATACTTATTACTACAATATACTATATTGACAACTTGTGCAACAAAATCAATAAATTTGTCTTTGCTTTACGTAGAATATCTAAAATTGCTGACCGAAGCACGGCTCTTTCGGCATATCATGGCTATGTTGTTTCCAATATTCTGTACGGAGTTTTAATTTGGGGTAATGCTTCCGAAATGAATAGTCTTTTTAATTCAGAAAAAGTGTATCCGGGCAATTTGTAACAAAGATCCAATGCAATCATGTAAGCCACTTTTTAAAACGCTGAAATTATTAACATTACCATGTAGGTATATATATATCTACGAAGTGGCGTGTTTCGTAAAGAAATTCAAAAATGAATATTTTCAAACACGTCAAAATGTTGTATCATTTAATGCCAGATATCCGAACAAAATTTACTATCCACAATGTAAAACTGCTCTGAGCTCAAAAAGTTGTTTTTATATGATGATTAAAATTTATAATAAGCTACCCTCTATAATAAAAGATTTACCATTTACAAGATTTAAAACAAAACTGCATCTTCAGCTCTGTAAAAGAGTTCCTTAATGAATAAATTAAAATTCTTATAAAAATTGTATAACTTCTGTAGCATAAGAATTAGACTAATTTTGTATGTTGTTCACAACTGTAAAATCTAATTATTGCACGCCATTGTAATTATGGCTGATTGTAACATGCCAACACAAAACTTTGTAACACCTACCATGTACATACTTACAATCATGCAATAAAATCTATTTATTCTATTCTATTCTATTCTATTCTATAACCATAAAATATAATATTATCATGAACATGGGTCTTCTCTCAAAATGAGAAGGATTTTAACCATAATCTACCACGCTGGCCATGTGTGGATTGGCAGACTATTCGGAGATTCTGTTAGAATAGAAAAAAAATTACAAACAGAAAAAAAAATAATAAAAATAAAAGCAGAATAGTAAGAGCACCTGCGCCTGTACCGACACTATGTTACTGAACGGACTATAGGTACTTACTTACAATATAATGTACCTACTTAAAAAATTGATGATAGAGTTACCTACCTATTCGAAAAAATCAGGATTACCTATATGGCAAAAACATCGATTTAGTAAATCTTTTGCAGGTTTGACAAATCGATAGTGGCAAAACTATGGGATTATAATAATAGGATCATTTATGTAGGCAAGTATTTTTTACGTAGATTTAAAATATTATGCTAATAGGATGTGCGTTTTTATGCGAATAGGTATTATGTTTGAAACGCGTTATTTTGCTTCGTTGAAACTAGATGTGGGCACCTCTAGTTTCAACCAAGAACAAGTATAAATTAAAAATTTAAAAAACCCCCGACATTCGCCATTTTGTGGCGGTGACCATCTTAGATTTGCATAGTGCCATTCTACTAGTCAGGCCCTTTCATTTGATACCCATATTAAGGCAGTTGTGAAAAAATATGTAATCCGCCATTTTGTAGCGGCGGCCATCTTGGATCGATTTTCATGAAACATAGCTAACAACACTCTCGACTAATTCACCTTTCAAACAAAAATAACCGCATTCAAATCGGTTCATCCGTTTGAGCGCTACAGGGGAACAGACAGATACACACACAGACACGTCAAACTCATAACACCCCGTCTTTTTTGCGTCGGGGGTTAAAAATAAAGCGTTTATTAAAGCAAAATAAAGCAAAATGGGCCACCGCCGAATTTTCAAAATATCCCTCGCTGGTCTTGTTCTTTACACAGACCACGAGCTTCTAGGTTCATAATATTTTGACGTGATTACGTCTTAGTAAATCAATGAACGCCGACTACACGCGCGAAAAAGCATGACTCATTGTCACGTACCGCGTGGAAGCGAGAGCACAGAACAAGCGATAGGGAAGGCACGATCGGCCTAAGCGTTCGGCTTGTGACGCATCTATCACTTTGTTTTCTTATGACAATTATCACGTAAAATTAAGTATCTATCGTCCGTAAACCGACTTTACAGGCAACCAATTTTTTAACCCCCGACGCAAAAACGACGGGGTGTTATAAGTTTGACGTGTCTGTGTGTGTGTGTCTGTCTCTTCCCCTGTAGCGCTCAAACGGGTGGACCGATTTGAATGCGGTTTTTTGTTTGAAAGGTGAATTAGTTGAGAGTGTTGTTAGCTATGTTTGATGAAAATCTGTCCAAGATGGCCGCCGCCACATAATGGCAGATTACATATTTTTCACAACTCCCACAATATGGGTATCAAGTGAAAGGGCTTGACTAGTACAATAGCACTACGCAAATCTAAGATCCGCCACAAAATGGGGAATGTCGGGGTTTTTTAAATTTTTAATTTACTCCTTCCAACACTTCCTGGGACAAAAGCGCTGCTCAACTGGTAGCCAGAATTTACCCACTGAATTAGCCTCTATTGTACCCGTAATGTATGAATTTTTCGACGGAATAGAATAACATTTTACAACATATTTTGTAGTATTTGGAATCGTTCATAGTTTCTACATAATATTATGCAGTATTTTCTCATTTTCGCGCTTTATTTCTTTAGTTTCGTATATTATGACACTAGATGGCGGAAGGCGTTGTCGTCGGCATGCAGTCATACAAGCTCCAAAGACACGAAGATCGGGACCAGCAGTATTTTTCACACAGTAAAGCAGCAATGTATATCGAACTAAATCGTTGGCAACCATTTTCAGTTGGCAACTAAGTTACAGAATAGCCCCGCTGCTGGTTCCCCGGGCATATCACCAGCCCCGAGGAAGATCTTCCCATTGTCCCGGTTTAGCCCGGGACGGGTGGAGTGACATGATTTTCATGTTCATTTTTAGGGTTCCGTACCCAAGGGTAAAACGGGACCCTATTACTAAGACTCCGCTGTCCGTCCGTCAGTCTGTCACCAGGCTGCATCTCATGAACCGTGATAGTTGAAATGTTCACAGATGATGTATTTCTGTTGCCGCTATAACGACAAACATTAAAAAACAGAATAAAATAAATATTTAAGGAGGCTCCCATACAACAAACGTGATTTTTTTTTTTTGCTGTTTTTGTACAGAACCCTTCGTGCGCTAGTCCGACTCGCACTTGACTGGTTTTATTAGGCTCTCTTGTTTAGAAATTCTGCTGAAGTCATTGAGCACTTTACTGAGCACTGGTCTCTACATACATATACATATTATGCTGACATCGATAGAGCTTACTCTGAAGTTGAGATCTCTAAAGCGTACTCCGAGTCTCCGACTCTAAATATGAAATGGGATCAGTATGTCCCTGACATACTTAACTATCTCGTTTTAACAATTAACTCTGTTTCAAGTCTAGAGTTATACGCTCTTATAAATCTCAACCCGCAAGTACTCAGACGTGAGACAGAGTAAATACAGGATATACATAAACATAATTTTATAATACGCTTTATAACCCCCGGCACGTAAGTCGACCTGTGACCTTCAAGTGCGCACAGCGTCGTACGAGTGAGCGGGACACAGTACGACTGGAGAGCCAATCAGCGCTTACGAGGGATCCGCGAGAGCTAATCAGTGCTTACGAACGATCCCCACGCCCTCCCCGCGACCCCCTCACACCTCGAGATACCTCATTTTCGACTTCTGCGCATTGAAGGTCACCGGTCGACTTATTTGCCGTGACTTGTATTGTATCAGCCTCAGGAGTCTCTGTCATAACGACTATTATCATCGACAAACCATATGAGAGTGGTTTAGGCACTCGCCGCAGGCAAAGGTAATATTTAAAGAAAACACGTATATCTATTATTTACTAATATTTAATCATTTATTTCTCATTAATAAAATCACAGCGAGGTTCTTACATGTACTTAATATTAAAGAGGAAACTAAAAAAAAGTGAATAGGGTATTTGACAACATTGAAAATATACTATTGATTGTGGTCATCTTATCAGATAATAGCCTAAAAAAGACATATTTCACTCAATCACACTAAATTATGTAATTTTACGCGATATTTTGCACGAAATAAAACATAATAATTTTTGAAATTTTATCAGGAACGTGAACGCTCTGGGATTGTTTGTGACGTCAATTGATTGCGCGTAACTTGGTTGTTATAATTGAAGTTTATCAAGTCAACCGAAACTAAACTTTATACTTGAAAGAATAAGATTGATATTAAAATGAGTAGGTATAACAATTTACAACTTTACTATACAGCAGTCGCCTTGCGTAGCGTCTCTGTCGCACGCACCGAGTTCCGAAAAGGAGCGAGCGAGAGAAGTGACTTGCATAGCGATTTGTGACGTCACGCGTATCATGTGATCAGAAATGTCGTTTTTGGCGTGGTTTTCAAAACTTAAACTTTATCATTGATTTAATTCTTAATATTGTAGATATTGCGAAAAATATCAATGTAGTGTGTATTAATAAGTAATAAAGAATAATTTAAAACAATTTCCAAAAATTAGTCAAATACCCTATTGCCGTTCTAACAGACAGTCAAAGGTGCTAACTATTATATTTGATTCAGTAGTATAATAATAATAATATTATACTATCAGATAGTACATAATAAGAATAATAATAATAAAAAGTAATTAATAATCCTTTGCCTATTCAAAACAAAATACTTTTTCATAAAAATTAATTGACAAAAACCAAATTAATAATTAACACGCGTCTTTGCCTTCAAAACAAAATACTTTTTCGCATTTAAGTGACAAAAATCAAATTTCAAATCAAAAAGCTGGATGTCCATTTTACTCGACATTGCAAACATACATTCGAATCTACTTGAATCAAGCTGATGATAACTTCAAACATGTATGCACGTATAGACCCAGTATAAGATACAAAACCAATGTTATAGTTGGGACATTACAAACCTGCGAGCTGAGTCATAAAGCATTACGATCGTAGTGTTGTGAGGGCTCTCCCTCGCTCTTTATAACCTGTTATCGACTATCGACAAATCCTCCCTCCTCCACACAACACCAGAGAAACATGTTTCAGTTTCATAAGGCCTGTAAGTGCGAGCGAGAGGTCCGATAAAAATGATTTATGACTGGGTTCGCACGTTTGTAATGTGTCCCAACTGTAACACGTTAATTGTTAACACTCAAAGAAATCGTAGAATTTAAACAAAAGTGTCTTCACCACAGACTAAACAGACTATTTATTTCAAACAAATACTTCTTTTTGAAGTTATTAACTTCTATATTATGCGCGTTACGAAAAAATTATGAGTGAATTTTGTGACACGAAAAACGACATGATGAAGTTGGCAACAGACGCTTCGCAAACAAACATGGCCGTCAAAGAAGTATAACTTCTTAACGTGTACATTATTTTTTTAACAATTTTCATTATAAGATTCTGAAAAAACGCTCGTCAAAGAATATAATTAAAGTGTTCTTCCCACAAAAACTTGAATTTCAACTTTTTATTCATTAAAATTACAAAGATTTGAGAAATGAAAAAGGAACCGTTTTCAAAAACAAAAACATTTAAAAGTTTACAAATGTATAAAATTTTATATTCTAGTAATGAACCTTTCTTTGAGCTTACAAAGATTTTTGGAAATTGAAAAGAAAAAACATTTTCAAATTAAAAAATACCTATTAGAAATGGTAATTGACTATTTTGGAAACACATTTGGTTGTAAAGTTCTAACTTTACAAAATATAAAATAAAATTATATTCTCGTAATGAACCATTGAGCTTACAACAAATATTTAAAAAATTAAAAATACATAAAAACATTGCGCCGACTCCAAAAAATTATATATTATTTGAGTTAGGTAGTTTAATCGTCAATCTAAATGAATGAAAAATTATTTATAAACTTTTTAGTTCGAATCATTTGAAGTCGGTTCATTTTTCTTTGAAAAAAATTATTTTATGCTTTTTAGTGATTTGTTTTCTTTATATTAATAATAATATAAATGAGAACTATGTTCAAAAACTCATTTATTCAAAGTAAGTACATTGTACACTTTTTGAACGTCAAAATCCTGTGACATATTACATACATTTTATGTGTCATACTAAGTATAGGTGAATGGTTTTATAATGTTCTAACCCAACCTAACCCACCTTCCGATCTATACAAGATTAGTTTGTATGCGTACTACTCTTGTATAATTTGGAAGACCTTGATTAAAAAGTAATTTACAATCTATACGCGACCAGTTTCACACCCTTGCGGTTTGGCTTTGTATAGAACGGAAATACACGTAACCGTGCACAAACTCCAAGGAATCACTCTATAGTACAGCTCTAGCTGTACTGACTTCGGCCCAAAAGTTTTTGCAAAAGGTCAATGTTACGTGCGTAGCAGAGTGAAGTCTTTGGACAGAATAGCTATATTAGACTTCAGCAATAGGTCTGGCAATATCAGAGAATATATTAGTGACATATGTATACATTTATGGTTATAACTTCGTACGTGAGAATGATAACTCGATGTGTTATATACTAAAACCTTCCTGAAAGTATGTAGATTACGATAGTGAAACAATCATCAAAATCGGTTCATTAGTTGCGGAGATAATCGCGAACATACTTACATACATACATACATACGGGTCGAATACAGAACCTCCTTTTTTTGAAGTCGGTTAAAAATACCTACTTACAAAATATTAGAAATCATAATTGCCTGTTTTGGCACACATTTTAAGGTTTAAAAGTTATAAAATAAAATTATATTCTAGTAGTGAATGAAAGAGCTTTAAGAAATTATTTTCAAAATAAAAGATACAAACTAAATTACTGCCTATTTTGACAGACATACATTAATTGTTTTTCAAAATTAAAAAGAAAAACATAAGAGTGGGTACTTAGAGCGGGGCCGCACTGCGAAAATTATTCGCGCGAATTTTATTCGCGCGGTTTATATTCCGCATTTTAATATATTTTTCTCGCGAATTTTAAATTGCATGTGCGTGCAGCTTCATACATTCCTATATGTCACAGAATTTTGCGAAAAAATTCGCGCGAATATATTTCGCAGTGCGGCCAAGGCCTAGGCCTTATTCCTAAAAACAAAAAAAAGAACAAAAATAAAACGCGACCATTGGCTTTCGTCTTATAAATGAATTCACAGTTACACTAACAAAAAAAATTACAAAGTTCTCGGAATGTTCGCGAACATGCTCGCCGAGCTCACGTGCTCGGCTCGCGCGAGCTTCCGCTCACCAACGCTCGCTGATCCGAAGTTAGTCTTTGCCTGTAAACCAAACATACAAAATTTACATTACTTAGTAAATATATACTAGTATTAAGTAGTTTACAATTTCACTTATTTAATCATCAACCACCATGACTGTCAACATCCTACAGCTGAACTAATACAAAAACCAATGAATCGATTTTGATGATTTTTCACTATCGTAATCTGCATATTTTCAGAAGGTATATAACAAAACAAGACGTTTTGACTTTGATTTACCTCGATACAGAGTCAAGACTAAATATATAATTTTGCCTCACCTCGGATTTTTTTGACTTTAACTCACCTCAAATTTTTTGGCTTTGATTTTGTATCACCTCAGGAATTTTGACTTTGATTTTGTATCACCTCAGATTTTTTGACTTTGATTTTGACTTTGATCTGGACTCACCTAAGTATAGACTCGAGGCTGGCGCCCTGCAACGCGCCCTTGTGCCTCTTGTAGTGTATGGCGCGGCCGGTTTTGGTGTAACACTCGAACTGGCACAGGCGGCACACGAACTTCACGAAGTGGTTCCTCTGGTGCGCCGCCAGCTGGCGCTCGTCCGTGAAGCGCCGCTCGCAGATGTCGCACTCGCAGCTGCCGACCTCCTGCGGAGAAAAAAAATTTAATTTTTAATTTTAAAAATTATAAAAAAAAAATCCAAATCCGTTTTGGCCACGAGGGAATCGTGGATTTCCGGTTCCCGTTCCCGCTCCCTTTTCCAACCTTTATACCTACTATCAAGGAAGTTTGCTATAGTAATCTACCTACAGCTGTAGCTGTACATTGCTATAGCGAATTTCGTTTTTTTTTTTTTTCAAAATGCTTCGACAACTGTGGATTTTTCCAAGATAAAAAGTAGCCTTTATGTTAATTCAAGATTCAAGATATAAGCTATGAATGTTTTAAATTTCAGCCAAATCGGTTCAGTATTTGCGGCGTGAAAGAGTAACAAACATCCATACAAACTTTCGCGTTTAGATTATTATAGTAAGGATTATAAGGATACATACTTCATCGTGAAAATTCCTATAGTGTTCCAGCAACCGATTGTGATCAGTAAAACCAAGTAAACAAGGTTCACATTTGAACTTCATACTCTTGAACGATTCCTTGTTGCGTCTTTCCGCGAGGATTCTCTCCAACTCATCCATTTCTATCTTCACTGTACCGAAAATCGCATCACAATCGGCCTCCGCGCTTTCGGCGGGTTTCGGGTCGTTGTCTTCTTCCGCTTGAGATGTTTTTGGGTCGTTTTTGTCTGTTTTCGTACGTTTCGCCGCGTTTCGGGCAGTTTTCGGCTCGGGTTGTGTGCGTTTCGCCAATTTTTTGGTTGTTGGTGCGCTCACATCTACTTCTCTCCCAATTTCCTGATGTGCTTCCTGATAGAGAAAGACAGTATAAAATAATTAATAATACAACTTTAATTTAAGAAAAATTAAACAGTCTTCGGTCCAGTAATCTCAGAGAAATTTGTGTACCATTCAAAATATTAGTTACATAATTGGGTACATTAACAATTTAAACAGCTCTACTACCTTCGACATACGGTTGAAATTAGTATGATACGTCCGAACTCGGTTCGTACTTTTTTTTTTTAAATATAATCTCGTACCCACAAAAAAAATTATATGATTATCTTCCTTTCAGCTTCGTGGCCGACTTCCACAGGGTTTTCAACCGTATGTCCAAGCAAATAAAGTCGATATTAATATGCTTGATTACTCTCCGAGTCCATTCAGCTACGTGGCCGACTTCCAGAGGGTTTTCAACCGTATGTCGAAGCAAATAAAGCCGATATTAATATGCTTAATTACCTTCCGAGGCCGTTCAGCTTCGTGGCCGACTGCCAAAGCGTTTTCAACCGTATGTAGAAGTAAATAAAACTCACATTGATGTGCTTGATTACCTTCCGAGGCCGTTCAGCTTCGTGGCCGACTGCCACAGGATTTTCAACCGTATAAAGAAGTAAATAAAGCTCAGAAAAAAAAATCACCTTCAGTCCAGCTTCGTGGTCCACTTCCAGCGGGTCGGGCACGTAGGTCTCCTGCACATCGGGCTCCACGGCCTCCTCCTTGATGCTCTGCACGCACGCGTCCGTGTCCGTGTGTCGCCTATCGCCGTCACGCGCATTCGCGTTATCGTACTCGCCTATTATCATCGTGGACAGGTTCGACAGGTTCTCGCATTTCAAATTCTGAAAAAAAAAAAAAAAAGTTGTGAAAAAAGTGTGTGTGCGATTCACACACGGCAGAAGTGAAACTTATATTCTAATTTTTCCAATGCTCCAAAATATTATGTAAATATTATATTAGAACATACCTACCTTTTTGTATGTTGAAATAAAAGGGTTCAAAAACAGAACGCACTCGGAGAACGGAAGCGGAACGTCATGGAAACCTACTCTATGTATTCTATCTCATTCTCTCGCAGACTAAATGCTATGTGAATATGTATGCCTGTCCCTCTCTGGCACTCGTGCAGCGCCTGGGGACTCAAACGACCTCCTGTCACCTTATGGACTCCTGGTACGCAAGAGAGGATTTTGGTGTCGCTTTTCACCGAATTTCAAATGCAGAACGATACTAAGTTTCACTTCAAAAAGTAACAACCACATATAACCCCCGGCACGTAAGTCGAGCGGTGACCTTCAAGTGCGCGCTGCGTCGTACGAGTGAGCGGGACACAATACGATTGGAGAGCCAATCAGCGCTTATCCCCACGCCCTCCCCGCGACCCCCTCAGCACCTGAGATATTTTCTCATTTTCGACTTCTGCGCATTGAAGGTCACCGCTCGACTTACGTGACGGGGGTTATACCTGGCTGGTCTCGAAGGCGGTGTTCGCTCGCCGCACTTTATCCTGGAAGCGCCTGATTCGCCGCAACTCGGCCATGCACTCCCAGCACGCCAGCATCTGGTACGCGTAACTCGGTACCGTGGTGTTCTGAAATAATTATGAAGTTTAAACATAGGAATATACTCAAAATTGTCTGTGGTCGAACCATAGAGCCAATAGCCAACTTTGCCACTAATCTAGAAATATAGTTAAGGGCGGGAAAATTAAAACCGTTTTGACCCTTGGAACGTACTGGAAAAATCCTTATGGCCTTCAGGCTTCAAAGTTTGGAGACCCCTGTTATAGTGTATACGAATTGTTTTACAAAGCTGGTACGGTGGTATTCTGGAATCATTTATAAAGTTTAAACATAAGGCTTCGTTCACACGGCATTGTCCTGCACGTTTTTTTGCAGTATACGTCTTATCGTATAAATAGTGACCATACAACGTACATACGTCGATTGTACTGCAAAAAAACGTGTACCGCTTATACGTTTAAACGCATATGTCGATTGTACTGCAAAAAGACGTGTACCGCTTATACGTTTAAACGCATATGTCGATTGTACTGCAAAAAAACGTGTACCGCTTATACGTTTAAACGCATATGTCGATTGTACTGCAAAAAAACGTGTACCGCTTATACGTTTAAACGCATACTCAACGGACTTGTCAAGCAAATCGAATGAACTTTGACGTATTCGGTTCGCAGTGGCATATGGTATAGCTTTGTCTCCTTCACACGACACGATGTCATACGGTTTTTATCGAATAGCAACCGAAGACATTTTTTCATCATTTCTAAGATTTTCGAATAATTTTTCAAATGTGATCGTACGCACAGATTCTTGATTAATAGGATGCACCCAAAACCGTCCGTTTTGTCGGCGGCGAGACCGTTGGCGCTTGCGATACCAATATAAAAATACAACCAAGCGTGGATCCATCAGTGACGTCTACTCACTGTGACAACTGTGTGGAAACTGCGGCTATTCGTTTTTACACGAATGAAAATTTACCATATGAACACCCGGTTGACTATACGTTAAAAAAATCAGCCAAGTGCGAGTCGGGCCTCGCTCTTTCAGGGTTCCGTACATAATTATGAACAATATAATATTTTGGGTCTAAGAAATATTTAATTTCCGAGTTAGACATCGCAAGAAACCGTGAAAGAAAAACGCAAAATAAGTTCGTTTGTTTTGGTCACAGCTTATAAACTATTTTATGAATCGTTGTTTTCAGTATTTGTTGTACAAATAGAGCATATAGTACATAATATACGGAAATATCATATTCCTAACTAGTTTAGTTTTTTAGATAGCCCCCGTCACAAAAATGGTCTAAAATTGACAATTTTGATGACCCCCCATTTCCTTACTTTTTAAGCAAAAAATTAAAAAAATATATATTCGTACTCTACTCAATGAGCTCTAAACAATGATACCCCACAAGCTAGGGTAAAAAAAATATTTTTTTTTCCGGCTCCTTTCTCATGTATGGGAGCCCCCCTGAAAAATAATTTAATTCAATTTTTATTTCAATATTTGATTTTGGGTCAACGTTTTACACCAAATACCAAAATTTCAGGTTTGTAACTCATTTCGTCTGCGAGCTAGAGACCTGTGACCGGCGGACAGACGGACAGACAGACAGACAGACAGACAGACAGACAGACAGACAGACAGCCGAGTGACATTAATAGGGCTCCGTTTTTACCCTTTGGGTACGGAACCCTAAAAACGATTACAAAAAAACGTGCAGGACAATGCCGTGTGAACGAAGCCTAAGAATATACGAATAATTGTCTTTGCGTCTTTTCTCCGTCTCTCTCTCTCTCTCTCTCTCTTGACTTGAATGTATCCGTCTCACTCACCTGGTAGACGTTCTCGAACAGCAGTCTGAGATAGAGCGGCGCGTACTCGGCCAGCTCGTGCATCCTGCGACCGACGCTGAGGCAGAGCCGACACTGGCTCTTGTCCTCGTCGCTTATCTCCTCCTTTATTATGATCTCCTCCAATTGTGACGTCTGGATATAAAATAAATAAATTATTTTTAACCGACTTGAACAAAACATAAACAAACAAAACATAATTTTTTGTTACGCAAAACATTCACAGTTATAAAAATCAGCCAAGTGCGAGTCGGGCCTCGCTCTTTCAGGGTTCCGTACATAATTATGAACAATATAATATTTTGGGTCTAAGAAATATTTAATTTCCGAGCTAGACATCGCAACAAACCGTGAAAGAAAAACCCAAAAAAATGTTCGTTTATTTTGGTCACAGCTTATAAACTATTTAATAAATCGTTGTTTTCAGTATTTGTTGTTTAAATAGAGCATATAGTACATAATATACTGAAATATCATATTCCCAACTAGTTTAGTTTTTGAGATAGCCCCCGTCACAAAAATGGTCTAAAACTGACAACTTTGATGGCCTCCCATTCCCTTATTTTTTGAGATAAAAATTAAAAAAATATATATTTGTACTCTGCTTAATGAGCTCTAAACAATGATACCCCACAAGCTAGGGTAAAGAAAAATTTTTTTTCCGGCTCCTTTTTCATGTGTGGGAGCCCCCCTGAAAAACAATTTAATTCAATTTCTAATTCAATATTTGATTTTGGATTAACGTTTTACACTAAATACCAAAATTTCAGGTTTGTAACTCATTTTGTCTGCGAGCTAGAGACCTGTGACCGGCGGACAGACGGACAGACAGACAGCCGAGTGACATTAATAGGGCTCCGTTTTTTACCCTTCGGGTACGGAACCCTAAAAAGTGTGAATTACACGACAGGTAAATAAGAAATAAATAATATTAGCGGAAATGGGCGTCATGTTCTATAATAAAATGCCACAGTCAATCTTAGACTTGCCTTTGCACAAAGTATAAGAACTTCCGAGTTTCTCGCTGGTTCTTCTCGGTTGGAAGTTGGAACGGCATTCCAAACCAGTCGTAAATTCAATTGACGATTCAAAATGACATGTAAAAGTTTATTTGAATAAAAAAAAAATCTATTCTATTCATACCCGGTCCAGAATAAGGTTTTAGATACCTCTTGGGCGCAGACCATGGAATATCTCGAGGGCTGGTACTGCAGGTCCGCTGACGCCGATGTGGACGGCTGCTGCTCTGCCGTACCGGTACTCTGCGGCGAAAACAAATCCACAATTCTAGCATTTTTAATGCTAAAGGTACACGGGTAAATTCCGAACTGCTTTGCAAAAAGTTGCGGACATTAACCAAAATAGTTTTAAATGAAAGACAATATTGAAACTTTTCAATATCTTTAATATATAAAACAAAGTCGGGTTTGTTCGAACACATAACTCGAGAACGGCTGGACCAATTTTCATAGTTTTTGATTTGTTGTATTTGTCTCCGTCCCGAATAGCAGAATAGCTACTTATTAAAAACATTGAAAATTTGACGACAAAATAAAATAAAAGAAAAAACACTTTCCCATACAAATATGCAATTAAGCACCTGAAGAATGGGAAAGCCAGAGGCAGGGATTCAATCCCAATAGAAACGATCAAAGCGTCGGGAGAATATGGCGTCCAGATCTTCCATGCACTCTGTAACAAGGTGTGGCAAACGGGAACTTGGCCACAGAATGGGCTCAAAGGCTGTCAGCTGTCGGAAAACTTCCACGCGAATGCCGGTGTTCGTCAGGGATGCATGATCTCGCCGCTTTTATTCAACATCTACACGGAGCTTATTATAATCCTTATTTTCCTTGGTCACAGCATCACGCGTGAACGGCTGAACCGATTTTGACGAAATTTGGTATAGATGTAGACTAGACTTTGGAGAAGAACATAGGTTTTTATCTCTACCTTTAATCAGGGAAAATTATAGAGATACTTAAAAACACGGCCTAAATCGCGGGCATCAGCTAGTTACTTATGAAAACTTAAAACTATGAGGCTTTCAAATGCGCCTGGTCTCCCACAAAAGAGAAAGAAAAGATAGTTTGGAAAATCCAAAAGAAAACACCTCTTAATATCATTTTTAAATTTTTTTTTGTTTTATTTAATTAATAACAATTAAACCACATCGAATCATACCATGAAAAGTGATAGAATTCTATTCCTATTATACTGAAGCATAAAAGAAAAAAAAAATCAGAAAAGTGCGAGTCGGGCCTCGCTGTTTCAGGGTTCCGTACATAATTATGAACAATATAATATTTTGGGTCTAAGAAATATTTAATTTCCGAGTTAGACATCGCAAGAAACCGTGAAAGAAAAACGCAAAATAAGTTCGTTTGTTTTGGTCACAGCTTATAAACTATTTTATGAATCGTTGTTTTCAGTATTTGTTGTACAAATAGAGCATATAGTACATAATATACCGAAATATCATATTCCTAACTAGTTTAGTTTTTTAGATAGCCCCCGTCACAAAAATGGTCTAAAACTGACAATTTTGATGACCCCCCATTTCCTTACTTTTTAAGCAAAAAATTAAAAAAATATATATTCGTACTCTACTCAATGAGCTCTAAACAATGATACCCCACAAGCTAGGGTAAGAAAAAATTTTTTTTTCCGGCTCCTTTCTCATGTATGGGAGCCCCCTGAAAAATAATTTAATTCAATTTTTAATTCAATATTTGATTTTGGGTCAAAGTTTTACACCAAATACCAAAATTTCAGGTTTGTAACTCATTTCGTCTGCGAGCTAGAGACCTGTGACCGGCGGACAGACGGACAGACAGACAGACAGACAGACAGACAGACAGACAGCCGAGTGACATTAATAGGGCTCCGTTTTTACCCTTTGGGTACGGAACCCTAAAAACCGGCCAAGTGCGTGGCGGGCCACGCGCAGTGTAGGGTTCCGTAGTCACAATCCTCGAAAAACAGATATAACTCTTTAACCTGTGAACCCTACTTAGCCGTGATATTTTCCTTTAAAATTGATTATGTACCCTACTGCTGTGAATTTTTTCAAGTTCCTATATACTGCCATTTGGCTGATAGAGGGGGGGGACACTTGACTCTAATAAAAATTTGCACTTTAAAACATCATATTTTACAAACGGATCTAGAAATCGAAAAATGATGTTCACACACCTACAGTATTTTTAAAAGACCTATTCAACGATACCCCACACTATGGGGTAGACGAGAAAAAAAATATTCATCCCCACTTTACATGTAGGGGAGCTACCCTAAAAAAAATATTTATCAAAATTTTATTTTACCACTTTGTCGGCGTGATTAATATTTATACTCATGCCAAATTACGGATTTCTAGCACTAATAGTCTCTGAGATTAACCGAGGACGGACAGACGGACAGATGGACAGACGGATGGACATGGCGAAACTATAAGGGTTCCTTGTTTACTACGGAACCCTAAAAAGGACTTGATTAGTAAAGTATTTCGGTCATTATTGTGATAACATAGAGGATCCGCACATACAGACACACGGACATCCAAGACAGAATTTTTTTAAACAGTTTTTTAAATAGTTTAAATAACAAAAATGGCATCATGAGTGTTAAAAATAGTGTTTTTTCTTAATAATATGTGTGTGTATAACTGTATATATTATTTTAAAAGTGCAATAATGATAAATAGAGACATTTTAAGTTTGAAAAATTTGTTGCTTTGCGTGAAGTGACAGTAGTACCCACCTCAACGCTTCACTTATGAGGCGTGCAAAATGAAAAGAAGAGAAGAGATAGAGCAGAGCCCACAAGAAACTCACAACTCAAGATACTGAAGTTGTATGAACTATGAAGTAAATATTTTGTTACCTTATTAAAGTTTGGAATTGGAACACAATCACATGGATATTGTATATAGAATGGTACAGCACCATTTATGAGACGTCCAGGTCTCTCATAGTCTTCCGGTTTAAAATGTAAGCTGCATATTCTGGACGTTTTAGAAAATTTACCCTTTAACGGTAATATGGATAGCCAAGTAATTTGTTTTTTGACATCTGGCGGGAACCTAGAAATGTTAACATTATTAATTTTTTTAACTGACTTCAAAAAATGTACATACATTTTGTTCAATTATTTCCAAAAACCAATGAACTGATTTTGATGGTTTTTTTTTTACTATTGTAATCTAAATACTTTCAGGAAGGTTTTAGTATTTATATATCAGTTATCATTCTTATGTATGAAGTTACACACATAAATGTACCCATATGTCAGTAATAATTTTGATTGCTACACCTATTTCTCTGAGATTGCTAGACCAAAATTGGTTTAATTTTTCTTAAAATAAATACTTATCTGAACTTTCTTTGTTCTTTGTTTTTTTCTGTGTTATACCCAGCCCTGTTCTAAGTATTTCATTATAATTGCTTTTATTTCGACTCAATATAAGTATATAACACTAATATCTTTACTATCTCAAATATAGTTTGTATATTGTATGTAGCCTTAAACTTAAGTAAAATAGATTCCCGATAGGCCTTGGATCTGTATTGTAATTAATTAATTATATAGGTGGTAAGTACATATTTATATTTGTTAATCAATGTACAGTGACAAAATATGTCACCCTCCCTAATATAATAGCTAGGTAAAAGTTATTTAATTAAAACTTGATAAATATGGTACCTACTTAAAGTAGGTACATAGAGTAAAATATATAGGTAATGTGGCCGATTCTGTCGTACACAATGTGGCCGATTCTGTTGTACACAATCTCTAAATCTAAACTAAAATGACAGGTCTAAATATATTCCTGTCTCTTTCACAATCCTCCCTGCTGAAGGGGATATCACTATTTTTAAACTTGTCAATTTAGTTTAGGTTTAGAGATTGTGTACAACAGAATCGGCCACATTATCTAAATTAGTGATGTGCGGAATCGATTATCAATAATCGATTAATCGATTATTAAAATGATCGATTGCAATCGATTATGATTTTGCATAATCGATCATGATCGATTATAAAGATACTAGCTGTTGCCCGCGGCTTCGCCCGCGTGAATTTCGGTTTTTCCCAAATCCTGAGGGAATCGTGGATTTCTGGTTCCCGTTCCCACTCCCTTTTCCAACCTTTATACTTACTTTCAAGGTAGTTTGCTATATTGATCTACCTATAGCTGTAGATTTGGGTTTTTTCAAAATCCCGTGGGAATTGTGGATTTTCCAGAATAAAAAGTTGCCTATGTTTTAAGTCAGGGCATTATCTATCTCCATTCAAAATTTCAGCCAAATCTGTGATCGATTTTTAGTTTCTAGTTTTGGCCACCAGAGGGCGCTGTGATTGCTTCAAGTTAGCCCGCCAGAGGGCGCTGCGATCGTTTTTAGTTTCCAGTTTTGGCCGCTAGAGGGTGCTGCAATCGTTTTTTTTAGTTTCCAGTTTTGGCTGCTAGAGGGCGCTGCTATTGCCTCAAGTTTCCAGCTTAGGACGCCAGAGGGCGCTGTGATCGTTTTTTAGTTTCCCGTTTTGGCCACCAGAGGGCGCTGTGATCTCTTCAAGTTAGCCCGCCAGAGGGCGCTGCGATTGTTTTTAATTTCCAGTTTTGGCCGCTAGAGGGCGCTGCAATCGTTTTTTTTTAGTTTCCAGTTTTGGCTGCTAGAGGGTGCTGCTATTGCTTCAAGTTTCCGGCTTAGGCCGCCAGAGGGCGCTGTGATCGTTTTTTAGTTTCCAGTTTTGGCCACCAAAGGGCGCTGTGATCGCTTCAAGTTAGGTCGCAAGAGGACGCTGCGATCGTTTTTAGTTCCCATTAAAACTGTCATCCCTTATTTTCAACCCCTATTTTACCACCCTTAAAAGAAGATTTTTCAAAATAAAATATACAGAGTTTTATTATTTAAAACTCATAATCTAAATGCCGATTTTCAGGTCTGTAACATTGAAAACATAGGACTTTCATAATAACTTTCATCCCCTATTTTACCACCCTTAAGGAGAGATTTTCCAGAATAACTTATACAGGTTTTTATCATTTAAAAATTATAATCTAAATGCCTATTTTCATATTTGTAACTTCAAAAACATAACCTTCCTACCCCCATTTTACCCCCTTAGGGGAGGATTTTCATGAAATATTTTCTAGGCTGATATCTGAGCCCTAGAATTAACCTACCTTCCAAATTTCAAGTTGATAATAGCAAAATTATAATTAAAACTTCCCACTAAAACTTTCATCCCCTATTTTACCACCCTTATGGGAAGATTTTTCAAAATAAAATATACAGATTTTTATTATTTAAAACTAATAATCTAAATGCCGATTTTCAGGTCTGTAACTTTAAAAACATAGGACTTTCATACAAACTTTCTACCCCCATTTCACCCCCTTAGGGGAAGATTTTAGGGATATTATCAACTTTCCGAACACACCGAACCAACGATACGCCTTTACCAACTGTAGTGAAATTACCCCCGCTATGAGTATCTATATAATATGTACAAGCTGTGCCCCGCGATGTTACCCGTGATTAATAAGTTTGTACACATAAAAAATATTTGAACAAAATCATCTAAGAGTAACTTAGCAACGAGAACGACAGCAAATTCATGCAAAAGCATACAAATGCATGCAACGACAGCAAACTATTGCAATAATTTGTTATGTGAGCGTGATGTACCTAAGAACAATCAGCGTTTAACAGCACCTATCTCGTTTTTGGAAGTCTATATCTATTTAAGTCCCTCAGGAACACTTTTCCGGGATAAAAAGTAGCCTATGTGTTATTCCAGGACATAACCTATCTCCAATCCAAATGTCAGCCAAATCGGTCCAGTAGTTGCGGCGTTAAAAAGTAATAAACATACACACATACATACACACACACAAACTTTCGCCTTAGTGTGATAAATAGGTACCTAATAGGTATGTATATTTAATTTTGATCAATTACATTATTTTTTAATTAATCTATTTAACTTTCAATTTCAATTTCAAAAAATTTAAAAAAATAGTGTTTGTTTTTCTTTTTTCAGAACAGTCTAAAAGGTTATAATATAGATGTTGCTACTAAATGCAAGGGTTCAGAATTTTTTTTCAGTTCTTTCTAAGAATTATTTCATAATCGATCAATAATCGATTAATAATCGATTATTATTTTATAATCGATTAATATAATCGATTAATCGATTATCAAAATAATCGAATCGGCACATCACTAATCTAAATCTAAACTAAAATGACAGGTCTAAATATATTCCTGTCTCTTTCACAATCCTCCCTGCTGAAGGGGATAGCACTATTTTTAAACCTGTCAATTTAGTTTAGGTTTAGAGATTGTGTACAACAGAATTGGCCACAATAAGTCATTAATCTATCTGTACTTACACGACACTAAAATTATTTAATCACAATATTTATAGATAAAAAACTATAAACACAGTGCGTAAAAAATACATTCACCTGTGAAACGCAATATTAGAGTTTGGTATCGATACACTTTTACAATTTTTCACAACACAATACATCGATGACATATAAAACTTTGTCATGTGTATAATCAAAGCCAGGGGGTGTAAACTCTCTTAGAAGAAAATTTATACCTACGGGGGCTGAAATTGCCATTGTTAAAACATTCTGATAATAATTGTACATTTTTTAAGCATTGCAACACTAACTTTTCTAAAGTCATATCCAAGACGGTTATAATTATTTATGTAGATACTGGATTCTGCGCCTGAAACATTGTAGGAAAGACAAAGTCCATAATTCAGCTGGGCTATTTTCTCTCTCTAGTTTTTCTGTACCTCACACACTTTATTTAAGTAGTTAAGAACGAGATAAAGCCTGTTCAAGGCCACATTTCTTTGTTTCAACATTTTGTTTGAAGCTCGGCAGGGTGATTCAGAACACTTCGATAACATAATCATCAATCGATTCGGTAAGTTATCGTACGATAAGATGTATTTTCAATTCAGAATGACCGTATCAACCGGGAAGTTGTCGAAACCGAAACTGAATCGAACCGACGTAGATATCGTTCGATTGTCATAATCGCTATTCACAACAACTTTATCAAACGCTATCAAAAGCTATTCACAACAACTTTATCGAATAATATTTTCCGAACATCCGATATTTTTTTACGATTATTTATCGAAAGCTACAGGGCATTCGATATCCTAATCTTTTTGTTCATCTACTCGTCAGATAGGTACTTTTACTGTTATTTCGTGAAAAATATGTTCGGAGCCGCAATTAAAATAGATAGCAATAGCCGCAGTAAATCACCGAGGCGAAGAAGACGCGGTGAAGAGGATTCTTAAGAGACGTAGGTATCTACGGACATTGCTTGATACCTTTAACCCATTTGAGGCAAATGCCTCAACTTTTATGGGAAAATATAATAAAACTTTCGCCAGAATTTGCGTTAATTTTATTAACTAATAAGAGGGGGCATTACAGGAGGCAACACGTAATCATGTAGATTTATATTTTTGGTATGTACATGATTACCAACCAATGCCATAATATATCTCTCGGTAGAGAGTAGTATATTGCTTGCCGTCTGTCCGGACGGACAGACAGGCAGATGGACAGCGGAGTCTTAGCAATAGGGTCCCGTTTTACCCTTTGGGTACGGACATCTGTGTGGTATTTACGAGAATAGCTGTAATAATACTTTTGTAGTACACTTCGACGTTTTTCTCTCTAAATCAATAATTTAATGTTATCATTTTAAATAATGACTTTAATTACCTTCAAGATGATTAAAAGTTATTTTTTAATGCTTAATATGAATGTATATTATGTAAAATTTTGGTAAAATAACATACTTCATAAATGCACATGTCTTAATCGCAATGTATCTTATCGATACCGGTATCGTAATCGATATCCAATTGTATGCTTTCATCGTTCTGAATTGCACGAAAAAAAATTTGGATACAAAATCGATACCAAGTCGTATCGACACGGTAAGTTATCGAAGTGTTCTGAATCGCTCTGCAAATTCCATAGGTTCAATTGTTCATGGTCAATTAAGTGTTTTTAAGTTGGTAGTCACTGACGTAATAGTACGTAATGTTGGTAATAATTGTTTTTTTCAAAATGGCGTCTTTGTTATTGTGTGGATAAGTTTCGTAACAATTAAAATATTTAGATTTCTTGCGATCATATTATAAACTTTAAATACGTCGAGTCGAGCTTCTGTTACTCTTTTTGTGTTTTATAGTGTAGTGCTATTTATATTTGAGACGTTGATTCTGTTTCATTGAAACAAGACTCATATGTGGAATTCTTTGCTCGTATGTTTTATTTCATTATCTGACCTGACAAATAAAACAGCAGCAACTCGCCGGTAAAGACAACATCAAGTTGATTCGATTTCCTAAAACCTGCTTGGAATCTTGCATGGTACGTATAACCTAACCTAACTTACTAGATTTATATAGATCGACCAGAATCTCATGAAAAATAGGGAAATGAAATTCCAAGGTTAGCAACACTACGGCTGCCCTAGCGATAAACAAAGTAACTGACATTTTTTGTGAAATTGACTTTTTGCATTAACAAAAGTTTTATGTCGAGTAGTTTTTTACCACAGTTTAATATTTCAAATAACTTGAACCGTTTACTGAAATTTAAATTGCCCAGACAAAGTAACTGCACTCACTAACCCGGAATATAAATAAAAAAACCAAGTAAACAACAAGCACAACACAAAAACAAAGTAATTGGATGTTGATTACTTTTTTTTGTATTTAAAATGCAGTTGCTTGATTTTTCGTTTCGTGAAACGATCCCAGGTAAGGTGTTCTGAATGTAATTACTTTGTTTATCACTAGGGCAGCCGAGTTAACCTAGTGTTGCTTACTACAAAATTTAATTTCCCTATTTTTCATGAGATTCTGGTCGATCTCTACTTACTAAAATTCATTCTCTATAAATTTTATACAGACACAAGCACACATTTTGATATTTATAGTGATATCAACAGGCGTGCTTACTGCTTATGTCTATAGTTTCCTGCTAATATACTGATGTGTTACTGTCAACCATTTTCCAGAAATTGTAGATACTAGTTAGGAAAAATAATATTGGTAGCCCACCCTTAGTGTTTACTATTTATTAGGTACATATAGGGTAGTAAAAATACTTTCTTATATGTTATGGTATATATTATTTGTAATAATTAATACCAATTAATCAACAAAATCTAGTCTGCCAATCCGCTTGGCCAGCGTGGTACACTATGGCCAAAACCCTTCTCACTCTGTGAGGAGACCCGTGCTCTAGTGAGCCGGTAATAGGTTGATCATGATGAATCAACAAAATTGTTTCTTTTCAGATTTGAACTAAGTATGTGATTGAACAGAGGTTTTACTGATTGTACTAAACGGAAGTTACAAAGAACTGCTGTTCCATGTGATGTAATTGAATATGAAAATATTAACAGCATTGTAAATAGTGTCTCATACATATTATGTTTAAAATGATTTTGTATGTATTTGGAAAATAGATCGTTTTCAGAAGAAGTGTCAGCCACCACACTCAAAAAAAATCCTTACACAAATAAATGTGAATTGTTAGAAAGAAAACCTGTTGTTTTATTTTGAATCCTAACTAAAACTTTATTGATAAGGCATTTTGACTCGAAAGAGAACTTGGTGTATTTTATTTCACCAGTTCTCTCTCGAGTCAAAATGCCTTATCTAAAAATATTATTTAGGATAAGTAGGTATAGAATCTCCCGCCGTCAGAGTTGTTGGTGGGCTGAATCTAGATGGCGCTGAACTGTTCTCATTTTTTTACTATGGAGTTTACATTCTTCTCTCGTTAGAGAGTATTTTTGTTCTGTGATCAAAGCTTCTGAACATAATTATCAATACATGATCAATACACATAAAATCAGTGAGGTGTAATAAATACAAGAGCAGCAGATTAGCAGAAGCCAGAAGCGTCCTAAGTTTTGAAACTGACAAGTGACAACAGACAAATACTTAATACACCAAGTAAAGTGTAAACTTTGAGTAAACTTTATTTGTCTCGTTTCTTTTGCCCTCAAATTAATTACGTTAGAATAGGACAAGACGTTGCAATTAGACAAATGTTTAGAGTTGCCAGTATCAGGAATAATTTCCCACAAATGAACGATTTCCCCCAAAAATTATTTGAGTTTGAGAATAAATATTTTCAATAGACCATATACTAAATAAGAATTACTAATAGGAAAAAAATATTTAAATGCGTAAACTTTATTTAAATCTATCATCTATCTATACCACTGGTTCCCAACCAGTGGTCCGCGGACCACCAGTGGTCCGTGGGAGTCAAATTATGGTCCGCGAGCGATTTCAAATTTCGCGGATGATACATCATCGCGCGTCGCCAGTGGCGGTCGCAGAGTGCGGATGGCGCAGGAGATGCAAATGCCACCGGAGCTGATGAGAGAATGCCTTATAGACTGGTAAACAAGTTCGAAAACTTGAAAAATAGAGATAAAGGTCCTAAAAATATGAGCTATCGCTCGTTGAATAACTTATTGAAAAATGGTGATTAAACTTTTTTTTCTTCAGGGCTCGATGCTTTCAAGTGTTAAGAAGATACTAGAATTTTTTCAAATTTTTAAAATTACATTTTATGTTATAAAAAAATTGTTTTCATTGCTGAAGGCTCGCGCGCGCTTGCCGTAAACACCGCGCAGAGTCCCATTTTCAACGTCAAATTATAGTTATAAATAATGGAGATAGAGTTTCAGAAGTTGAGACTTTTTGATTTGAAATTTCCTCCTTTTTAACGAGCTTTTTTCAAAATTGCTTAAATTTAAATATTTTTTGAGTTATTTACATAAAACTTATCATTTTTTCATCTTATTTTGTTAATAACAATTGCAATTTTTTACCTGCACCAAAATCCTTCAAAAACATTATTCTAGAGGTGATTCCAAATCGAATGAGCTATCCGCTCATATTTTTAGGACCTTTATCTCTATTTTTCAAGTTTTCGAAATTGTTTACCAGTCTATTAAAAAATCAATGCAATCAACCATAAACGTGGTTAATGTTATCAAAAGCAGGGCCTTAACATACACGCCTTTTTTTTTAAATTATGCTACAAAAATGGACTACTCTTTCAAACAACTCTTATTGAAAGGTATTATTATGTTGGGAAGATTGTACGAACTCAGGGCAGAGGTTAAGATTTTTCTATCTGACAAGAAAATGAATTAGTTGCTGAAGCAGTTTTCTGATCCGACATTTCAGATGAATTTGGCTTATTTTGTTGATATTTTATACACACTTAAATAATTGAACTTAAAATTGCAGTTCAGCTAGAAGGCGTTGCAAATGTTTATCTTTGAATCTTTGTAAATTTTTAACTTCGCATTTTTATTTGCAAGCTTCAGTTATGGTTAGGCAATATTAGGGAGAACAACTATTGTGCGCTCCCGACATTAAAAGTAATTGTGGAGGACTAAAAGTATGTCGTCAATAGGGCAAACATATTACAAGAAAATATTAAGAGTTATCTATAAATAATTAATGTTGATTGATGAATTCAATCTTTACTTCCCGAAAATTCTGAAATGAGCTTTAGATCAAAAACTGATTCACAACCTTTTTAGCACAAAAGCTGGTGAAGTTACCGAAGAAATCTAGGAAGATTTCATTGAATTTCGAAAATATAGAAACTGTAAGGAAGCATTTGAATCTAATTCACTTGAGAAATTTTGGTGTAAAAAAGCAATTTCTTACACCAAAAGTTGAGAAATCGCCTTGCGCTATCTAATAATATTTGTTTTTTATTAAAATAACATCGTTACTACAAGTTACATTGAATTTTTGAGTAAAATTTATTTTCGGATTGATTCAGTTTATTTTTCTTGTACATTGTGGTCCCTGCAAACAACAAAGAAGCCAAAGTGGGCCCTGATCAAGAAAAGGTTGGGAACCACTGATCTATACCTATAATAAAACTGTAACAGGTCCAATTTTGTATATCTATACTAATATTGTGATAGCCTAGTGGTTAGGACGACCGACTTCTATTCGGATGTCGTGGGTTCGATCCCGGGCACGCACGTCTAACTTTTCGGAGTTATGTGCGTTTTAAGTATTTAAATATCACTTGCTTTAACGGTGAAGGAAAACATCGTGAGGAAACCTGCATGCCTGAGAGTTCTCCATAACGTTCTCAAAGGTGTGTGAAGTCTGCCAATCCGCACTTGGCCAGCGTGGTAGACTATGGCCAAAACCCTTCTCACTCTGAGAGGAGACCCGCGCTCTGTAGTGAGCCGGTATTGGGTTGATCATGACGATGATGATGATGATGATACTAATATTATAAAGCTGAAGTTTGTTTGTTTGAACGCGCTAAACTCAGGAACTACTGGACCGATTTCAAAAACTTTTTCACAGTTAGATATGTACGTGATCCTTGAGTGCTATAGGCTATATAATATGTACCACGGGCGAAGCCGGGGCGGACCGCTAGTTGAAGATATTTTGAAAATTTTTTTTTGGAGGGCACTATATTTATTTGATACTGATTGGCTTCAGTAACTGTAATTGTAATTTTTTTGTCTGTCTGTCTGTCGATCTATACTTAAACGTGAATTCTCTCTTTTGATTTTAAATACATGAAATGCTTCACCAGTGAAACCTAGTTCCCCATTTATCTTATTATACCAGTTCAGCAATGTTCGGGGATGAGGCAAACAATTGTTTACAGAAGCACGAACATACTTATAAGCTGCAGGTGAATAAAAATCGAGGGTTTTGCGAATTCCCTAAGAGCAACAGGAAATTTTTTGAATGATCTTTTCTTTTGAAACGAATTTTGAATAGCGTCCATTAAAGTAGACATTTTATTATTTACATTTAGCTGCATTTCTTCTTCTTCACTTAAGTAGCGCTTATGTTTTATTTCTTTTATTATGCCTGACAACTTTTTGTTCTTTATTTTAAGCCTTTTGTTTTTCTGTCTTAATTTTTTTATACATTTCAATATTTTTGATGACACTATTTTCAAGCACTTAATAGTTTTTCTCATTTTATGTTTTCGTGGTGTTTCTAATATTTCAAGCATTTCTTCATCAGTTTCAACATTTAAATCTACTTCCATTTCTTTTAGAGATTCTTCATCCTAAAAATAAACCGATCAAGTCAGACTCGCGCACCGAGGGTTCCGTACTCCAGAAGTATAAGTACAATCTATTTTTCATTAGTTTGTCTTAAAAGGTAAGGTGCTAATTAGGGTAGGCCTCTAAACTGTATGAGCGCTCATACAACTCAGAGGTCTATCTTAATTGGCTCAACTATGTATGTATGGGGACACCTTTAAATTTCCAACTTTTTTTAGTTTTTGCAATTTTTCCTTTATTTGTGCTGTAAGACCTGGCTTTTTGACAAATTTCGTAATTCTAAGTCAACTGGAACTACCATTTAGGTTTTCGACCCAAAACCTATAGGGTACTTCCTACTTCCTACTAGTTGACCTAGATTTGTCAATTTTGGTTAAAAGCAAGGTCTTACATATCAAGTAAAGGAAAAATTCCAAAAAATAAAAAAAATATGTGAAAATACTGAATTCATTTATGTCAGAAATGATTGGTTTCAAAAATTGCCATTTTTGAGCGCGCAATGTATTGCATACAACGCGTTTACAACGCACGCAACGCTCCCCGCAAAATTCACAATATGAGACTTTTATGAGTTAAAGCGTGGCCTTGACGTCGCGCGCCCGGCACTTCTTTTGAATGTGCCGCGAGCCTCATTATAAATTCAAGGTCCGTACGAATGTAGGTTAACGACCTGTATTCACACTAGTTCACTAGCAATCAGCTGTTCGACGAAAATCTTAAATTTGATAACATTACCGTTTTAAGTGAAAATAATGAAATAATTACTTTTTCATTTATAATTGCGTTGAGACAGATAGTAATAATGATTTTATACAGTATTCAGTTAAAAAAGAGGTAAAAAATATCGGAAATTTCATGGAAAATTCGACGAAAAATTTCACCACTGGGGAACTTAGAATCATGTACTGAATCCGTGGGACGCGTTTTGGACAACATGTCTGGTACACGCTTTATATATTAATTGCGGGATTATAATTATACTTAAATGATTATAATTATACCTAAATGAAATGAAATATACATTTAAACAACGCAAATGTTCGATATAAACTGTAAAACGCCTCGACACGTAAGTGTGTTTCCAGCGACACGGCCGGCCGTGTCGCTGGAAACACACTTACGTGTCGTGGCGTGTCGTGACGCGCCAGAAGAATATCGGTTTCATACATTTAGTATGGTTAGAGACACACTTGTAGGGCGTGTCGTGTCGCAGCGTGGCGCCGATCGCTCGGCACCCGATTGCGCCAGAGCCAAGAAGGTTATAACTATATATTTTATGTAGACACTGGAGACTGTGCCTAAAACAATGTAGTGAAGACAAGGTCATTCACCTGGATACACACCTCACACATTCTATTTAAATAGTTGAGGATAAATACAAAAAATATCCAGACCTATTTCAGGCCAAATTTCTTTGCTTCAACTTTTTGTTTGCGTTCGCAATTCTCCAGTGTTTATACTTTAACCTTCTTGGCCAGAGCGGCGGTGGTGGGGGTTATGACGCGACCAAGAAGCTATAGGTATATATAGACGCGACACGACACGACAGGCAAATGTGTCTCTATACCCGCGCACGGCTCATGCACAGATTAATAATTAATATCACAGATTAATAAGGCTCGTGGCCAGCGTTGCCGACTTCCACGGTCTGGATTATTAGGGATTACCCAAAAATCTAACTGAAAGTCCCCAATTTAAGGGAAAATAAAATCGATGAAATTGGGGAATCCACAGGTTTTCAGCAAATAAATAAAAACACTGTTCATTTAAATGAAATATATTTAGTACACTTATGAAAAATATGAACGAGATGTCATTCGATTCGGAATAGCATGTAGATGATTTTTGAAAAAAATCAAATTCTGCTTTTTAAAATTGCATTCTGAAAACTTAAAAGTATCGTAACGTTACTAAGTAACGATAAAAAGGAACATAATCTTTATAAAAATACTATGATATTGTTAATGTTATTTTAATTATCACACTAATATTATAACGGCGAAAGTTTGTATGTGTGTGTGTGAGTGCGTGTGTGTATATTGTGTGTGTGTATGTTTGTTACTCTTTAACGCCGCAACTACAGAACCGATTTGACTGAAATTTTGAATGGAGATAGATTATGTCCTGACTTAACACATAGGCTAAGTACTTTTTATTCTGGAAAAATCCACAGTTCCCACGGGGTTTTGAAAAAACCGAAATCTTCAGTTACAGCTATAAGTAGATTACTATAGCAAATTTCCTTGAAATTAGGTAAAAGGTTGGAAAAGAGAGCGGGAACGGGAACCAGAAATCTACGATTCACTCGGGATTTATGACAAACCAAAAAAATATAATCGGGGTACACTTGTTTCAGAAGGATTGTACTGTATTAAAGTTAATATAAAAACTATGATGAGAATATAAATATAATATGGAAAATACGATAAGTATATGTTTAGTGAGTATAAACATTACAAATTCATTGTAAAATTTAAAAAAACAATTATCAGAAAAAAATGATAGTTCAGTATACATAGTATAAGCCCCGCAAATTGGTATTGTGCCCGGCCGCCATTTTAGTAACGTCAGCACTAAATAGACGTTGACAAAACTGTTGGCAGAGTACGCGTATCGAGTATTGAATAATTATGACTATATCCACAAATTTTGGTCGCTGACTGTATATTTTCGTGTCATCTAACGTCTTACGTCACGCAAATGTTAATGTGACAAGGTTCCAGCGCAATAGCAATCTACGGGGGTTATATTAAAAATATCTTCGAATACGTAGTAATTATTAATGTAATAACTTATTAAACTGTGAAATTATATTTTTATTTAATTTATCTACCCATTTAAACAAAATTTGTTTTTTTTTAATCTTCAAAGATTATATTTGAAATCATACTGTAAGGCCGGCCTCAAACAGCCGGAATGATTCAGAATCTGAAATTTTCAGATTCTGAATTCCGGCTGTGTGAGGCCGGGCTCAGACACATTTTGTCAGATCGATCTGAAAAATTCAGAATCTGAAAAAATCAGAATGTGTGTGGGGAACAGTGAAATTGTATGCATTTCTGGGCTTTCTGAATTCAGATTCTGAATTCCGGCGTTTATTCCGCTGTGTGAGGCCGGCCTAAGACTGTTTTTTGAATAACGAGTTTGGTAAACTCCAACATAAGTCATCCGTGGCTCAAATTATTGCACTACTTCCACGTCACCGTAGCGAAATTTTTGCGTCACTACTGCAACATTAGTGGGAAAATTGGCGGCTTCACCCATATACTGTTCATTTCTGAACGCAACGACACGACACAGTAGTGTGCACACTCACCGTCACGCCAGTAAGCGCCACAACACGCCACGACACATAAGTGTGGTTCCGGCCTTACTTGTGAAAAGTAACACCACTTACTTTATTATCGTTTTCTGACCTTGACATACAAATTTTAACAGCACATTTCACCATTTTGAAAAATTGTGTGGCAAGCTTAGAATAAATACCTAGGTAAAGAAAGGCAGTCGTCGACGCGGCGATAAGCCGTTTTTAACGGGTCTTAACAGGCTCTATACGTCTATCGTCGCGTCAGTGCTCAAGGTACTCATGCGCTTGTGTGCGTGTCGGCAAATGTAATTACAGGGCACACATGGGTTGGTTTATAGCTTACGTTTCGAGGGGAAATTTGTTAGAAACTTCCATTCTAAGCGTAATAGTTCGATGGTGGCAAGTAAGTAACAGTTAAGTACGTTCGTGTTCACTCGGACGTCGGGCTGGCAAGTAGCACTGGCAACTGAAATCTAAGTTGCCCACGGTCATATTCGAATTCGAAGTAGCAACAAGTTGGTGCTTTACACATTGTCCATTGCTATGATTATCTACCTACTCCTAGATACATAAATGCCATATTGTTTCCTTGGATTGTGTCACAAGTTGGTCACGAGTGCACATGTGAATATTGTCAGCTGAAGTATGTAAAAAATTTAATTTTTGTTTTTCCAAGGTAAATACAGATTTGTTTATGCTAATAATATTTTTAATTTATGCGCCAACTGTAATATTGACCCGGAGTTTTAGCACGAACATCGGTTAGTTTTCCAAATTATCGCCTAATTACTTCAACAATATCTCACTTTTATGTTACTTTAATGTTGCTCTTATGTAACCGGTAACATGAGTTTTTATGTTACGTCACATAAGCATCTATAAATAAGGGCTTATCCACAAGGGCAAAATAAGATAACAGATAAAATTATTTGAATGAAATAAATACAAGAGAGTGATCCCAAGATTTTTATTTTTTACCCGACTACGGCAAAGCCAAAAGGAAGGGTTATGATTTTAGCAGTCTATGTATGTATGTATATATTATGTATGTAAGTTTGTGGCCGATTTTTGTATGAGATTCTGTGTGTACCACCGTAGCGCTTAAACTACTAGACCGATTTTGATGAATGAGGTATCTATATTGATTCGTTGTTATGGTCCGGGTGACATACACTTTTTCACGTTTTTTTATAATGATCATAAGTACTATCACCTGTCTTCGTTTACGAGTGTTCTCCTGATACTCTGTATAAAGAAACAAACATACATAATTCTTCAAATTTATGAAATTTTGTTATCAAATAAAGTTTTAATAAATACCTCGTTAAGGTCTCAGCTTTACTACGAATTTATGTTACTTTCATGTTACTTTATGTTATCGTAACATACAAGTATCTATGTTACTTTATGTTACAAAGTGGAAAAATTGGCGGCCTCACCCAGTTAAGATAAGAATAACTAGAAACTTACTTCTTGAAATGATGAATCAAAAATCGTTGGAATTGCACTAGATCTAAGTACGGTACGAAAGCCACTGTGATCCACTAAATGTGCTTCAAAATGTCTAGAACATAGCACACTCGATGATTTGGGATGCCATTTTTTTTTATTCATGGCGTTTAACCAGGCATTTCTTAGATTTTCGTCCTTTGGGAACCTGAAAAATGATTTCATTTTTATAATTTAACCGTGTTTTTATCTAATCAACCTTCAAAATATACCCACTAAACAAAACTTGAGCCTGAATACGGCCCTGTAAAATTGTACAAGTTTAAGAAACATCAAACAAGATCAGAGAAATCAAATTATTGATAAATATTGCAACAGGAATCTACTAGAAACAAAATTACTATAACTATTTACGAGTTTTGCACATATAATAAATAGGGACTGCTTCTAAAATGCCGAACTATTATTCATAATCTCACAGTAAACAAATTACGAGACTATGGCACATGAAAACTTACCGATGAAAAGTAACTTCAGGTGTTTTCCTATAATATGACGAATTGCTGCACAGAGGTGCACTACATTTAACCATTTTATTATATATCAATATATCAAGTCTTGATCCATATTATTGGATCAAGAGTCTTGATTCAAGACTTGTTATTTTAGCAAAAATAAAATTAAAAATAACAACTCGAAGGTTATGAATTATGATCTTTCCTATATGTTATTGGTCTGTGATGATCTTGTTTTTGACATAATGCACCTGCTCTAGCCATAGAGATAATAATAATAAAATCTAAGATAATGTGGCCAATTCTGTTGTACACAAACTCTAAACCTAAACTAAATTGACAAGTTTAAAAATAGTGCTATCCTTTTCCACAGGTAGCATTGTGAAAGAGATAGGAATATATTTAGACCTGTCATTTTAGTTTAGGTTTAGAGATTGTGTACAACAGAATTGGCCACATTGTAATATATACTCTAAATAGATGTCAAGTTTACATCTGTCTGTGGTCACCATGAACCTATAGAAGTGGACTTGGCATAATGTCCTATAGAAAATAGTGGATCGGAAAATAGCTTAAGCTTATCAAAATTTTCATAAGTGTGTAAGAGACAACACTACATTTTTAAACATAACAATAAAACAGATCGTGGCAGAAATTTTATTGCACTTCCCTTAAGATGGCCTCCCTAAAATGTATACATGAACACTCACACACGCACAACTTGAGACATCACAATCTAAGAGAAATTATACCCTCTTCTTCCTAGAGAACGCTTATTTAAAATGAATAAATACTTATTATATCTTTCGTTTTTGCTTATGTCAATATGCACTGTCAAAAAAAAGATCGCAATATAATTTCAGTGTCATCTTGAAAGACAGATTGTTGTGAATTTTGTTTGTTTTGTTCACCACCGTAGTAACAGTTCAGCTTGCGATAATTTGTGATCTTTTAACTTCTAAGTGCTTTGTTGTGTGAAATATTTTGACTATTTAATATTTTAGTAATCATGATTTGTGTAGCCATTGGCTACAAAAGTCCACTCAGTGTATTACGTGAGAAAAATATGCGTATATCTTTGCATAGGTAAGTATTATATTGAATTCTGATAAGTTATCACGTTTAGTTTATTATTATTTTGCTGTAGTCATAACGAATGCAATATTAAACCATTTTGATAAATTTATAATGACCGTATTAGAATTATATTTCTTTATTTTGATAAAATTTAATTTTTCATACGAGATTTCATGCCACTAGTGAAGCGCATTGTCATCTCATATCGATATCGATAGTCGTGTAGTATCCGACATATGGCAATAATTGCATGGTCTCAAACCACTTTAGTAAAATATTAACTACCCATACTATACTTCCGTGAGTTCCTTCCGTACTTAGAATTTTATTTCCGTGGAATTCTGACGTAATGTTACCAGAGATAAAACAATTCCCACAAAAAAGATAAAAAATTCAAAACTTACGTAAATAAAAATCAACTGCCGCATGTAGATATGATAAATGCCTGACAAACACTTCATGGTGATAATGTCATTCAACTTCCATTTTTCAATAATTTTTTTCAATGTGCTTCTTTTTTTTCTATTGCTGTTAGTGTGCACTTTCTAGTTTCCACTCTTGGTGTTTTCTATTTTAGGGCGAAACGACTAATATTACGCGGCATATAGCTTTTAAAGATGACAGGGAATTAAAGTAGTTTGAGGTAAAATCGTACTTCGTAGACGTCTACCCTGTTCTCCATACAAATAACTCATCTGCAAATGACAATGACAGCTGTCAGAATTCCACGGAATTAAAAATCACAGTGTATAAATGCGTGTATAAATGCGAAAGTGTGTCTGCCTATCTGTCTGTCTGCTAGCCTTTCACGGCCCAACAGTGTAACCGATATTGATGAAGTTTTGTGCAGAGGTAGCTTACATCCCGGGCAAGGACATAAGCTACTTTTTATCCCGGAAAATTAAAGAGTTCCCACGAGATTCTTAATGGTCCATCCGCTTATACGAAATATGGTACAGAGGTAGCTTGCGTCCCGGAAATTTACATAAGCAACTTTTATCCCGGAAAAGCAAATAGTTCTTAATTATATATCTTATTTCACAAAATTAAAAAAAAAACCTAAATCCACGCGGACGAAGTCGCGGGTGTGAGCAACGTGTAGTATTTATGTATCTATATAATTGTATATAAATAGTGGAACTAATGCGTTTTGACGAGATAACTTGCATAGTAATTTAAACTTAATTCAAATGAAGTAAAATAAAAGAAGAAAACACTCTTTTAAAGTATTATATTTCAATCTCTTATTACTTTGTTATTGAATCTACCACCATTTCCAAGGGGCTTTTGTCTTAGAGAAGAAATGGCGAAACAAACTCTAGAGCACCATCTTTTGAAATAATTCACATTTACAATCACATCACAATAACAATAAATCATCATCATCATCAACAAGTCATCAGGAAAAATCAACAGTTCCCGCGGGACTTTGAAAAACCCGATATCTATATCTACAGCTATAGGTAGATTACTATAGCAAACTTTCTTGAAAGTAGGTTCCCATAGGTTGAAAGTAGTTCCCCGCTCCCTTTTCCAACCTTTATAAGGTTGGAAAAGGGAGCGGGAATGGGAACCGGAAATCCACGATTCCCTCTGGATTTGTTCAAAACCGAAATTCACCCGGGCGAAGCCGCGGGCAAAAGCTAGTTAGATAATAAAACAAGCTTGGAGAAGTCAAGCTAATCTTTTTATCTGTTAGCATTCTTATATGAAGTCATCTTAATCTGGCCTAGGTATGTACTCCTATTCAAGTAGGTACTCATGGCTTCACCTGGCTTGGCATGGCTTTTTTGATGAATCTTGACTAAACCAATCCTTCAACAATTTGTATCTAAATTAAATCATAAAGTTACCTGTAATATACAACGATAGTTTTACTTTACGCAAAACCTGAAAGTAGTTTGTTCAGAATCAGTAACAAAATCTAATCCAACCATTTATATACCGTGTTATATTTTTGTCCAAAAATATTTTGAAATCCTACAAGCTTAGACACAATGATTTACCGCGCATCAGCTGACGGTCGGCACACAGCGGCGGTCATGCAACTCGCGTCGATCGCAAGTCGCTGCGGCGACGGCTTGCGGTGACCATTTTTTTCGAGGACAACGACGCAACATAACAAGCTTATAACTTCGTTACTTTTCATTATATTTTTTTGAAATTTTGTATAAATATTTTTAATGTAAAAATATTTGACACGTGTTTCGGTTTTTGCGCAAAGTAAAACTAACGTTGTATGTATGATATGTAAATAATAATTATTTAAAGAGTTATGAAAAAGTAAAATCATAGTCAATATTGTTCATATACTTATTGTACGCCATAATGTAATTTTTACTATTTACCCGACTGTTACCATATTCATAATACTCTCTTGTACCTACAAAATTACAATAAAAGTGATTTCTATTTCTATAATAATAATAATAATAAATACTCACACATACACACACGGTCGTCTGTTCCTAAAGTAGGCAACTTAATGCCTGTGTTATAGGTAACAGCCGACTGATAGACATATTTACATATACATAAATACATATATATTTTTAATAAAGGTATACATATATACATATTATTATAAATACACCCAGACTCGGAGCGGGAATCGAACCCGCGACCCCGGAGCGGAAGGCAGGGTCACTGCCAACCGCGCCAACGGGCCAGTCAATTTCCATAATTATTATCGATACCTACTTAAATTGTCATCCCTAGTTTATACTTGCTTAGGTCAAAACCGCACTGGTAAGACAACACGCGCTGATGCGACAGCGATTCCGTTAAAACAAACTCCTATGAACTTATGGGACTGGCCACATAACTTAAGCGACGTGCGCCATATTTTATTTGTTTAAATCATTCATTATCTATATTCTATACATATAAAATTATAATAAAATCGTATAATTGCCGTATTTATACATTAAAGATTTTTGCAAAATAATAACTGGGGGATGTTAGGGATAAGTAATGGAACATAAAAAAGCTATTTTTCAAATTTTTGTCTGTTTGTCTGTCTGTTTATCTGTTTGTCTGTATGTTTGTGCGCGCATCACGCAAAAACTACTAAATGGATTGAAGTGAAACTTGGCACGATTTAAGTTCATACTAAGGAGTAACATATAGGATACTTTTTATCTCGAAATTCAGCATGGTTTCCTTGAGAGAGGGGATGAAAGTTAAAATGTTTACTTAGCTGTAATTCATTAACGCATGGTCCGATATCATTCATTCTTTTTTTGTTAGAAAGATTACCGGCTTATCTCTGAAAAGGCTGGATCGATTTTGATGGGACTTTCTCTGGCGGATGTTTACATTTTGATCTACCTAAACATCCGCCAGTGAAATTTTAACAGTTTTTAGCAAGGTATGAGCTCAAAGGAGCTTAGGAAAAACAAAATGATTCCCACTGGATTTTCAAAAACCATCCGAACCACGCGAACGAAGTCGCGGGTTTCCGCTTATCTATACATATAATAAAATCGTAGACTTGCCGTGTCTGTACGTTAAAGAAATTTGCAAAATAATAACTGGGGGGTACCTAAGTAATGGGACGTAAAAAAGCTATTTTTGAAATTTTTGTCTGTTTATCTGTTTGTCTGTATGTTTGTGTGCGCATCACGCAAAAACTGCTGAATAGATTGGAAAATGTATACTTAGCTGTAATTCATTAACGCGTGGTGCAATTACATTCATTATTTTTTTGTTAAAAGGAAATACTTTAAAAATTGTTCCGTAAATATTTCAAGGTCATCGGTTTTGTAGTTCAGAAATTACAGCCATCACAACCCTCAGTATTCCATATTACTTGGAACCTGGCTTGCACTTGTACCTTTGAACATCCGGATGCATGTGTTGCATTAAAATTTGTGTTTGTCTGTCTCCGAAATGCTGGACCGAATTTGATAGAACTTTCATTGGGAAAACCATAGTGATGGAAAAGAGATATTAAAAAATTAATACTCATTAATATTACTGTATGTACATAGTTCCATTTTAATGCCCAAGTTCCTTTTTAGTGTCTATTGAAAATGTGAAGGTATTTACCTATGTACCTTGTTCAAGCTAGATAGTCTGTTTAGATATCCAACTTTAAATCTAACATCTTGATGTATTTCATAAACCTACTTTCTTTTAAATAATATAAGAAACGAAATCTCAAAGAGAAATATGTTATAGGGGTTGAACAAATCCTTAAGTACACGTAGCCCACGTAGGGTACATTTTCTACTATTCGCAACACAAACTGACACAAGTTAAGTGAATGTTCCCGATCCCATTGTTCATCGCCGCCGTCTTTGAGGCGCGAGTCGCGATGTTGCGCCTTACCATGCGGCCTCGGCCTAAGTATATATAAGTATAACAGTTGAACTACATCAAACTGGTTATTTTTTGTTTAAAGTAGGACAACTGATAGTAGTAGACTTCTCTTTCTTTCTTATGCTTAAAATCGGTACAAGTGAGTGAGTCAAAGAGATGTTTGATTTCGTCTAAAATATCTCGTTTCCATAGCTACTTGTTCCTAGATCACAATGAACACGCGCCATTTTATGTTACAGGATTGTGCGTGTGTGAGTGTATTTTTGGCACGTTTTTAAGGTAGGTATGCCTACTCTACTTATTATTATTATCTCTATGGTGGTCACAAGTTTTTTAATGACACTTGACGATGACACGTGACGTGCTAGTGATGTAACTATCGATATTTTGACTGTGAGGATCTATAGGGACACAAATACAATATGCGTGTTTAAATATGTGGACCATACTCTAATATTACATTATGCGAAAGTGTGTCTTTCTGTCTTTTACCTTTTCAGGGCCCATCCGATTTGGACGAAATTTTGTACACAGACAGCTTGCATCCCGGGAACCGATATCTAAGGCTACTTTTGTCTTGCAGTATCAAAGCGTTCCTACAAGATTAATAAAATAAAAACCTAAGCTCACGTGAATGAAGTCTCGGGCATCATCTTGTTAGGAAATACAAGAATAATATGTTTCATATTATAGTATATTTTTAACCGACTTCAAAAAAGGAGGTTGTATGTATGTATATATGTATGTATATAAGTATGTTCGCGATTATCTCCGCAACTAATGAACCGATTTTGATGATTTTTTCACTATCATAATCTACATACTTTCAGAAAGGTTTTAGTGTACACATCGAAAAATATACACATATATATATAAAACACAAAATATACATATCCTTCTAGAACCTTTGTTGTGCCTTCTAGAACTGAAATAAAATCGAGTCTTTTTGGAGTCGATGAAACTTTATAAACGGTGTTTCGAAAATACGATCATACAAGCTATTTTTAAGAAAAATTAAACCGACTTCGGTCCAGCAATCTCAGAGGAACCGCGGTGCACCAGTCAAAAATATTAGTGACATGTGGGTACATTTATGCGTGTAACTTCGCACATACGAATGGTAACTAGGTGTGTTATACATATACTAAAACCTTCCTGAAAGTACTATGTAGATTACAATAGTGAATTGTTTTGTCTCGAAATACAAAATATTAAACCTATTTATATTAATAGGTAGTAATATTATACTTCGTGCAATTTGCACATTGCACACGTTGCACATTGCACGAAGAACCGATGGACGTTGGGGTCCCAAGGTGCTTGAATGGCGACCTCGCACCAGCAAAGGAAGCGTAGGTAGACCCCCCCACTCGATGGACAGACGATCTCAAGCGAGTCGCTGGTAGCCGCTGGAATCAGGCGGCACAAGATCGTGTGCTGTGGCGATCCTTGCAAGAGACCTATGTCCAGCAGTGGACGTCCATTGTTTGAAACGAACGAACGAACGAATATTATACACTTACTAAATTTCTTTGAACATTAATGTTTATACGTCGTTTATTACGTTTATTACGTTTAATGTTAACGGAGTTAATGTGCGAATGGAAACTTCATTGGCGGAATTTTCTTCTGCATTACAGACATCCATTGGTAACGGTTCTCTTGCCTTAAATTAAAAAAATCAGACGTGGTAGAACATTTTTCACGTTTCGCTTCAGCGTTTTTCATACACCAATAATAGCTTTTAGGGTAAAACTTTTAAAACGTGCCGCCTTGATATGGGTTATGGGATGGTGGGAGGGAGAGGGTAAATCATCCAGTGTTGAGGTTAGAATTGATTTTCGTTGTTTTCTTGAAAACGATGAATTACCTTATTATAAGAGTGTTAGCATTATACTCGTGGACCAAACATCTATCACTAATGACTATTTTATCTCTGAATTCGTGCCAAAGACTATTAAGTCCAACCCTAGTATTTGCATGTATTTTGCACCTTCACACAACACTAGCATGAAATTATGGTATTATTACAAATATTTGATATTATTATAATTACCAATATGTCTATATGCGGCAAAAATAATAGCATTTGCTTTTAAGCGCCTCCATTTTAAATTGTTTTTGGGCACAAATCAATTAAGTGTGAAGTGTTTTGAACAAATATGACTGTGTTTCTGCGATGTCCAATATTGCGGTCTTATTCTTTGTGCCCATTCATTTCTTATTTTTGGGTTCTTTGGAAATCTGTAACAAATAAAAATTTAGCGATCATGATACAACAATCTAGCACGCGGAAATACACGTAAGTATTCATTGTATGTAGTGGCTACGGAATCTAATGTTCAAAAATTAAAAAAAAACCCCGACATTCACCATTTTTTGATCGCGGCCATCTTGGATTTGCATGGTGTTATTCTACTAGTCAAGCCCTTTCATTTGATACCCATATTAACGGAGTTGTGAAAAATAAATAATCTACCATTTTGTAGCGGCGGTCATCTTGCAGCGATTTTCATCAAAATAGCTGACAACACTTTCGACTAATTCACCTTTCAAACAAAAAAACCGCGTTCAAATCGGTTCACCCGTTTTAGCGCTACAGAGGAACAGACAGACAGACAGACACACACACATACACACACACACACAACACAGACACATCAAACTTAACACCCCGTCGTTTTTGCGTCGGAGGTTAAAATTTTTATCGCACGTAATCGATATGCAATTTTAGTACATCACTATGCTAAAAAACATAACCTTTATTAGTCAACAGAAAATATTTAAAAAATAGGCAAAAATCGGTGTAGAATTGAACACGATGACGATTTCCAAAAACTACAAATAACGTTACATAATTTTAGATTATATTTACATACAAAACTATCAAAACTCACCGATGAAATGATAATGTTTCTTTAAAATTTTCTTTTCGGCCCCTATAGGAATTACATTCTTTCACAGCACAGGACATTATAATAAAACTACGGAAAATTTATCAAAAATAACTTAAGATCAAACATTTATAAATTCTTGGAAGACGAACACCAAAATAATAAAAATTTATCAGCCTCGTAATGTATGTTTTTGGAAAATTATGATGCGACTAAATTCAATGGTCAATTGACATAAAACATGCAAAAACAATATCTAAACAATCCATAAAGTAATGATGGTTTATGAGACGTACCTATTTAATTTGGTAGGATTAAATTTATTAAAATTTAACAAATAAGTCCATTTGACAATCAATTTAGTGACATGCTTAGAAATAATAAAAAGCAAGTGCGATTCGGTGTTTCATTTACACCTAGACAGGAGTCATTTAGGTTAGGTGAGTACAATAACTGTACCTCAAGTTAATTTTTAGCTTCAGATCTCTTAGTTAATAGATCAATGAATAAAATTGAGTTGGCATAATGTCCTATAGAAAATAGTAGATCGGAAAATAGCTCAAGCTTATCAAAATTTTCATAAGTGTGTAAGAGACAACATTACTTTTTTGACATAATAATAAAACAGTTTGAGGCCGACTGACCACTAAAGATGGCCTCCCTAAAATGTATACATGAACACTCACACACGCACAACTTCAGACATCACAATGAACAGGCGCCATTTTATGTGGTCGGATTGTGCATGTATGATACCTAATCTAAGCATGTGTGAGTGTATTTTTGACACGTTTTTAAAGTAGGTATATAAAGTATATATAATGTACTCTGTGGTAGGTATGGCTGCTCTATTAGTCTATCTCTATGGCTCTAGCTCTTAGAGTCTTATTAGTCTTATCTTATTTGTAGCTTAGCAAGATGGCGGTCAAGATCTATTTTTTCTATGAGTGCGTAAGTGTTGCAACAACAGAAAAAAAGAGATAAGAGTCTTATACCTATCAAAGAGTATATAATCACTACGTTTTAATACCTATTTTTGGTTGGAGAGAAACAAGCGCAGATATTATTTATTCTCTTCGATGTAGTTACTATAGTATGAATTTTAATTCAATTCCAGATTTGACAATTTCAGTGTTGCAACGTTATGACAAGTACTAAATAGTGACGTTGCGAAATTATTCGATACGGAAAAAGAATATTTCCGTATCGATTCCTCTCGTTTATAGAAGTATATCTAAACAACTATTATAAGTATATAAGGAAATTAAATATTTCTGAACGGATAATTTAGTTATGACGATTAATTTTATTAAGGATCTGAGAGTTTTCTTTAATAGTTGTGTGTGAAATAAATAAAAAAATGTACATGATCATGAAGGAACATGAGAAATAAAACAAATAGATGTATTATGGTAATATTTTATTTTATAAATCGTTGCCGTCATCGCTATCGCTATCGCTGTCACTGTAACATTTATTATAAATGTGTCTGTGATATTGTCAATTAACATATCTAGCCTACTCATTTTTTCCTCTTTTTTGACAACATGGGATACGCATTTAGACCATTCGGTAGCTGTAATTTTTTAATGCCTTCCATAAATAAATTTCTCACGTCTGTCAAATTTGAAGGTTTTATTATTATGAGCTACATGCCCCTTTACCTGCGCCCATATCAATTCGATAGGATTCAGCTCGCAATGGTAAGGGGGCAGTCTTAAAATCGTGATCCCGTGATCCCATGTTGTGCTGCCATTTCGTCTACAGCGTACTTATTAAAAGATTCGTTATGTGGAATCAGTTCTAAAAGCGCAGCTTTAACTATATCTGTTTCATAATGAATATTTTTATTTAAAAGCCAGTCTTGAATGGCACGCTTTTTTCCAGCTCATTTTTGGTGCCGTTTCCAATTTTCGGGAGTCGTAAGGTGCATTATCCATCACCACAATTGAGTTTGGTCTTAATTTTGGTAAGACTCCAGCGAACCACTCCTCAAAACAAATAGATTCACTCAGAGTTCACAAAAAACTATAAACGTAACAACAAACACAACGTAACAAAACTAACAAAAACCCAACAAAATAACAAAATATCGATTCGCAATGAAACAAGATATTCGTGCAGTCAGACTTTGAGAATGAAGCTGAATGACAAGATAAACAAAATGGCGATAGCTGCACGAGCGCGCACGGGTTGCCAATACAGCAAACTATCTAGGCTCTTTTATTATAAGTTTTGTTTTTAATATAAAAAACAAAAATATTTAACTTTTTATAAAATAAAGCAGCGGTTACTAATTAATAAATAAATTATGGATTTATTTAAATAAAAATCAATAATTTAGTCTTTAATTGGCACACCAATATTATGATTACATAAACATAAATCTCGATTGTTTATCGATTTTTGTGTTCATCACTACACTATTATAATATGTGGTATCATTATTTTACAAAATGACAGTAGCTAATGTCAAATGTGGAATCGAATAATTATAATTCCGAATATAGTTGTGAAGATTATGTTAGGTCTGCTTCTGTTTTGTACGTCTGTGCATAAAATACACAATAGCATTCGTGCATAAAATACACAATAGCTGAATAGCATTCCAAGCGCCAAGCCAAGCGGTAGAAATATTTGAGATTTGACGGATCTAGTGATGGGACTCGAGTTGCTTTTCACTCGAGTGACTCGAGTAGTTTTTATATTACTCGCACTCGAGTTAAATTTTTGACAACTCGAGTTTCGAGTGACTCGAGTCGACTCGAATTACGAGTGACTCAAGTTGACCCCTCGAGTGGTTTATACCGAGCCGAGTGATAAATTCAACTAAGAAATTCAAGAAATTGATCAAATCATTTTTAAGTAGGTAGTTATTACAGCAATTTCAGTTAAATTTGTTACGAGTATCTCATTGAAAATACATTACTTCTGTTCTTTTGTTGAGTTTATTTAAGTTTCATTTAAGTTAATTTTAAAGCATGTTTATTATTACCTAAACTGTATAAGAACATAATAAAACTGTTCATATTTCGATCTCATGAAAGTTCCTTGTTAGAATAAATTAAATTGGATTAGAACTTATTAGCAGTAGATTATAATATTTCAATTTGACTGATAGTTGATATAAGAGGTTTCTTGATTATGTATGGTTTAGTTTGAAGGAAAATTCTATTTTTTTACATTTTGTTTAAATTTTTTTGAGTAGCTTTTACATTAATGCGAAAATGAATACACATTTTCTATGTAAAATTAATACCTATTGTTTTATTCGTTTTAAAATTTTGGTCACTCGAGTTTTATATTCCGAGTGACTCGAGTCAATAAAAATCACTCGAGTTTTATCTTCACTCGAGTGGCATTCGAGTGAGAAAGTTACCAGTACCGAGTCACTCGAGTGAAAAAAAGTCACTCGAGTCCCATCACTAGACGGATCGGCCATGTTGTCAAACTGACTTGAGTGTTTAATCAGTGTTGCTATTAAAATGGCAGCTACCAACAATAAGGGAAGTCGTAGACAGAGGATAAGACTATTTAATTGTAGACACTCCTTAGGCTGACAACACACGGACTGCATCGCAATTCGCACCAACCCATTGACTCTATAAGAAGCACCAACCGCGCGCAGTCGATCGATATATACCACAATCAACTGCATGCAGTCGGATCTAAACCACACGAGTAGTAAATCTACAGAGGGGAAGCTTCCACAAGCGGCCCGCTGTAGGTATACTCACACAAACACGCTGTAGGTATACTCACAAAAACTCACCAACGGTTCACGGACGTCCGCTCGTTCCACTAAAGCTTGGTTTACACACATTAAGTTATCAAGTAGTTAACTAAATTTTAACTTAATTTTAAGTGAAATAATGCATGTAAACAGTGAATTTAGTAATAAGTTGCAAGTTAAAATTTAATATGCAAGTAAACAAGTAGAATAGAATTTTGTCTATTTTTCGGTTAAGTAGCCGCGCCCTCCGCACCCCGCGCAACCCCCGCCGGTGACTAGAGATGCTATTTCGCGCGGTAAAGTGTTTTTTCATTGAAAATTTCATTGTTAATTTCTTCTGTGACTTCACTGAGAACTTATAAAATTACAGAGTTTATTATTTCATGCACTTCGCTGTTCATCTCAGTATGAACTTGAGAGCTTTACTAAATTACTTGTCTGGTTTCGTGAAAACGCTTACTTAAAATTAAGTCGCTTAAAATTAAGTTAAAATTTAGTTAACTACTTGACAACTTACTATGTGTAAATTAACCTTAACCGGTACAGTTGGTGACAAACTGTGCGCATGTGTGTGAGTATACCTACAGCGGGCCGCTTGTAGAAGCTTCCCCTCTGTAGGTACTCTGTGTCTAAACTTCACACAGTTGACGCCACGCATATAGCCGAGGAGCTCAGTGTAGTTCCAGAGGGTGTAAACTCTCTTGGAAGAAAATTTATACCTACGGGGGCTGAAATTGCCATTGTTAAAACATTCTGATAATAATTGTACATTTTTTAAGCATTGCAACACTAACTTTTCTAAAGTCATATCCAAGAAGGTTATATATTCTTTATGTAGATACTGGAGTCTGCGCCTGAAACATTGTAGGAAAGACAAAGTCCATAATTCAGCTGGGCTATTTTTTTTATCTAGTCTTTCTGTACCTCACACACTTTATTTAAGTAGTTAAGAACGAGATAAAGCCTATTTAAGGCCACATTTCTTTGTTTCAACATTTTGTTTGAAGCTCGGCAGGGTGATTCAGAACACTTCGATAACATAATCATCAATCGATTCGGTAAGTTATCGTACGATAAGATGTATTTTCAATTCAGAATAACCGTATCAACCGGGAAGTTGTCGAAACCGATACCGAATCGAACCGACGTAGATATCGTTCGAATGTCATAATCGCTATTCACAACAACTTTATCAAACGCTATCAAAAGCTATTCACAACAACTTTATCGAATAATATTTTCCGAACATCCAATATTTTTTTACGATTATTTATCGAAAGCTACAGGGCATTCGATATCCTAATCTTTTTGTTCATTTACTCGTCAGATAGGTACTTTTACTGTTATTTCGTGAAAAATATGTTCGGAGCCGCAATTAAAATAGATAGCAATAGCCGCAGTAAATCACCGAGGCGAAGAAGACGTGGTGAAGAGGATTCTTAAGAGACGTAGGTATCTACGGACATTGCGTGATACCTTTAACCCATTTGAGGCAAATGCGTCAACTTTTATGGGAAAATATAATAAAACTTTCGCCAGAATTTGCGTTATTTTTACTAACTAATAAGAGGGGGCATTACAGGAGGCAACACGTAATCATGTAGATTCAGATTTTTGGTATGTACATGATTACCAACCAATGCCATAATATATCTCTCGGTAGAGAGTAGTATATTGCTTGCCGTCTGTCCGGACGGACAGACAGGCAGATGGACAGCGGAGTCTTAGTAATAGGGTCCCGTTTTACCCTTTGGGTACGGACATCTGTGTGGTATTTACGAGGATAGCTGTAATAATACTTTTGTAGTACACTTCGACATTTTTCTCTCTAAATCAATAATTTAATCTTATCATTTTAAATAATGACTTTAATTACCTTCAAGATGATTAAAAGTTATTTTTTAATGCTTAATATGAATGTATAATAAGTAAAATTTTTGTAAAATAACATACTTCATAAATGCACATGTCTTAATCGCAATGTATCTTATCGATACCGGTATCGTTATCGATATCCAATTGTATGCTTTTATCGTTCTGAATTGCACGAAAAAAAAATTTAGATACAAAATCGATACCAAATCGTATCGACATGGTAAGTTATCGAAGTGTTCTGAATCGCTCTGCAAATTCCATAGGTTCTAATATTCTTGGTCAATAAAGTGTTTTTAAGTTGGTAGTCACTGACGTAATAGTACGTAATGTTGGTAATAATTGTTTTTTTCAAAATGGCGTCTTTGTTATTGTGTGGATAAGTTTCGTAACAATTAAAAATATTTATAGATTTCTTGCGATCATATAAACTTTAAATACGTCGAGTCGAGCTTCTGTTACTCTGTTTGTGTTTTATAGTGTAGTGCTATTTATATTTGAGACGTTGATTCTGTTTAATTGAAACAAGACTCGTATGTGGAATTCTTTGCTCATATGTTTTAATTCACAAATAAAACAAGGAGAAATGTTTTAAATGTGACTGCTCGCCGGTAAAAACAACATCAAGTTGATTCAATTTCCTAAAACCTGCTTAAGGAATCTTGCGTGGTACGTATAACCTAACCTAACTTAGTAGATTTATAATTACTAAAATTCATTCTCTATAAATTATCCTTAAACAGACACAAGCACACATTTTGATATTAATTATAGTGATATCAACAGGCGTGCTTACTGCTTATGTCTATAGTTTCCCATTTTCCAGACATTGCAGATACTAGTTAGGAAAAAAAAATATTGGTAGCCCACCCTTAGTGTTTACTATTTATTACCTGTAGGGTAGTAAAAATACTTTCTTATATGATAAGGTATATATTATTTGTAATAATTAGTACCAATTAATCAACAAAATCTAGTCTGCCAATCCGCTTGGCCAGCGTGGTACACTATGGCCAAAACCTCTCACTCATTCTCACTCTGTGAGGAGACCCGTGCTCTGTAGTGAGCCGGTAATGGGTTGATCATGATGAATCAACAAAATTGTTTCTTTTCAGATGTGAACTAAGTATGTGATTGAACAGAGGTTTTACTGATTGTACTAAACGGAAGTTACAAAGAACTGCTGTTCCATGTGATGTAATTGAATATGAAAATATTAACAGAATTGTAAATAGCGTCTCATACATGTTATGTTTAAAATGATTTTGTATGTATTTGGAAAATAGATCGTTTTCAGAAGAAGTGTCAGCCACCGCACTCAAAAAAAATCCTTACACATAAATAAATGTGAATTGTTAGAAAGAAAACCTGTTGTTTTATTTTGAATCCTAACTAAAACTTTATTGATAAGGCATTTGACTCGAAAGAGAACTTGGTGTATTTTATTTCACCAGTTCTCTCTCGAGTCAAAATGCCTTATCTAAAAATATTATTAAGGTTAAGTAGGTAGGTAGGTAGGTACGTCAAAGAGTTGTTGGTGGGCTGAATCTAGATGGCGCTGAACTGTTCTCATTTTTTTTCTATGGAGTTTTCATTCTTCTCTCGTTAGAGAGTATTTTTGTTCTGTGGTGTAGTTAACGTTTCCATTTCATTTTTTTTTTTTTTTTTTTTTTTTTTTTTTTTTTTTTTTTTTTTTTTTTTTTTTTTTTTTTTTTTTGTAAAACCAGTTAAAAAAAAAAAAAAAATGAAATGGAAGCACGGACGTTACTAATATGATACTAATATACTAATCTATACTAATATAATAAAGCGGAAAAGTTTGTTTGCTTGAACGCGCTAATCTCAGGAACTACTGGACCGATTTCAAAAATTCTTTCACAGTTGGATATATACGTGATCCTTGAGTGCTATAAGCTATATATTATGTACCACGGGCGAAGCCGGGGCGGACCGCTAGTAAATATATAAATATACTAGCTGACCCCCGCGACTTCGTTCGCGTGTTTTTCTATCGCTATAAACCTCACGGAGCCGGAGACCTTTCCAACGAATGCAAAACCGTGGAAATCGGTTCGTGCGTTCTGGAGTTATAGCGTCAGGAAGGAAAACCCGACTTATTTTTATATATTAGATTAAAATAATGATATTAAATCGATATTAATATCAAATATTATGGTATCAAAAAAAATATTCGTTCAATATTCATACAGTGACTATAATATATACAACTTCTTGATGTAGAAGCAACACGTTGATAATAATGTAATGATATAGTTGGCCTTTGGAGTCTAACTTCATCTTGCCCCGGTATAAACATTGGTGGTGGTGATGGTGGTGGTGGAGTCGGAGGTCTTGATGGGTTTTCCGCTTGAACACCAATACTTGCATGCAGAGGCATCTTAGCAGTATCTTCCTGCAGACAAACATGAATAACTAAATAAATATCAATATCTACCTATAATACCTTAATACCTATAATACCTTAAATAGATAATACTCAGACTCAGCAAATATCCGGGCACAAACATTCATGTTACAACCCGCGGCACGTAAGTCGAGCGGTGACCTTCAATGCGCAGAAGTCGAAAATGAGGTATGTCGGGTGGTGAGGAGGTCGCGGGGAGGGCGTGGGGATCGCACGTAAGCACTGATTACTCGTAAACGCTGATTGGCTCTCCAATAATTGGCTCACTCGTACGTCGCTGCGGGCACTTGAAGGTCACCACTCACCGCTCGACTTACGTACCGCGGGTTATATTAACACAAATGTGGGGTTGCCTGGAATGTAGCATGTATGATTACTACCCAATGGCATAATGGGCCAATTAGTAATGATTAAAAATTTAATTTAATTACTAAAAATAATTACTAATACAGTACTATAATATAACACAATACATACCATTTTAATATTAACATCGGGCAAGCTATGCTCCACTTCTTGTTCTATATTTTCTAAATTCAGTGCTGCTGCCCTTGTAGCTCTTCTCCAACATGGTCTACAAACTTTTGAAAATATTGGGAGATCTGGCTAAAAAAAAAACAAAAATAAATCAAAACTTGAAAACACTTTTCTTTACTGTGAAATATTATTCCAACTGCAATATGTAATTATTAATGATCGGAATAGACGGTGCAATTTGGCATGATATCATAATGTGGATATGCCAATTCATGAGTTTCAGATATATTAGGTTTCCTTACTCAGTTTTTATTAGTACAACATGAAAAAGAGAACTCTCTTCGATACTGAACTAAATATGAGGTATCAAAATCGCGCAAGACAGAAATCCCACAGTCATATTATCCATACTATTGATGTTCCAGGTTGTACACCCCAAATTGCACTACCTATTCTGATCTTAGGTAATTATACCTGAATTTGAGGCACCCATGATTGTATTATACTATATTCCTGTCTACTTCTGTTAATACGAATGCTTCTGACTCGTAGAACAGACACCCCGCAACCCAAACATACCACTTTGTGTCCATAATTTCGAACAGGCACATTGACAAGAGCTTGAAATTGAAGAACATTAACGCATTCTTCACAAACTCGGTGTTCGGATATAACCTGTAATTACTAACAATAATATTCAGTAATTCAGAACTAAATAAATTAAAAAATTACTACCATACAATTGTATTACGTATGTACCTACTCTGAGAACATTATAATGTGGCTAATTCTGTTGTACACAATCTCTAAACTTAAAGTAAATTGACAGGTTTAAAAATAGTGCTATCCCCTTCAGCAGAGGGGATTGTGAAAGAGACAGGAATATATTTATTTTAATTTAGATTTAGAGAATGTGTACAACAGAATTGATCTATCCCTGTTCTGAATTATTTACTAAAGTAGGTAAATATTTAGATTATATTGATTAAGTATGCTCTAAAGCTTGGTTTACACACATTAAGTTGTCAAGTAGTTAACTAAATTTTAACTTAATTTTAAGTGAAATAATGCATGTAAACAGTGAATTTAGTAATAAGTTGCAAGTTAAAATTTAGTATGCAAGTAAACAAGTAGAATAGAATTTTGTCTATTTTTCGGTTAAGTAGCCGCGCCCTCCGCACCCCGCGCAACCCCCGCCGGTGACTAGAGATGCTATTTCACGCGGGAAAGTGTTTTTTCATTGAAAATTTCATTGTTAATTTCTTCTGTGACTTCACTGAGCACTTATAAAATTACAGAGTTTATTATTTCATGCACTTCGCTGTTCATCTCGGTATGAACTTGAGAGCTTTACTAAATTACTTGTCTGGTTTCGTGAAAACGCTTACTTAAAATTAAGTTAAAATTTAGTTAACTACTTGACAACTTACTATGTGTAAATTAACCTTTAGATTATGAAGTGTAATGTATGTAAATTATACTGCCGTCATAATGAAAAAAGGCACATCTAACATTTTATAAATTTGGAGAAAATCAAGTTTAAAGTTTTTATTGGTTTTTGGCGAAAAATATCGATTCTAATATTATATTTCGAAAAAAGATAAATTAAAATAAATTCATTTTCACGATTCCTATACGATTATTGAAATAGATTTTTTTATTTTATTTGCATTTATTAAATAATCAATATTTTCTCTTTCAACGTAGCATAAAAAATAAATTAAAGTTATTAATATTACGAATAGAGGGCATAACTAACCAATTGTGGCTTTTCATTCTAACTTTTTGTGAAAAATTATGAAATTATACAATGAAAAGGCATATTCATTAAAATGTGTTAATTTTCATTTTAATAATTATACAAAAAACAGTTAAAAAAACAATTAGGGCATTTAAATAAAACTTTTATTTTGAAAAGGTAACAAAAATTATCATCTCAAAACTTTAAAAAAATTACATTTATTAACTGTAACTTAACAAGTTAACATAAATTAACTATAATTATCAGTCATCAAGGAACTTATTTGGTTTTTTTAAATAAAAATCATTTCCTCCGTCTTCAACCTCTTTCGTTCTTTTATGCTAACGTTATAAATTTTGCGCTTTCTAATAGTTCCTTTCTTAGTCAGTTGAACATGGTTTGTTTCTTTATCTGATTCTTCCGATTATTCTAAAATTGTTCTTCTTGAAACTGGCTGCGAACATGGTGGGTCTTCTGAGTCAGAACCATCACTATCGCTGCTTTTTTCCCGTACTTTTGGTAATCCGTAATTATTATCCAAAACTGAGTAATCAGAATCAAAATCGGACCCTGTATCTAAATGTTGAATAAAAGCAGGCGTTACTTTGCGGAAGTCCATGATGTACAATGAACACAAAATTACTTTGCTATAATCCGCTAACAGTGACAAATTTGTAGGTACAACACCACACAAATTCACCACAAATGTGTAAACGGACGATTGCAAAGTCGTCTTTGCAATTGTCCGTTGTGAAGTCGACATCTCCTGAAGATGCTCTGGTGTCGAAGCGAAACGATCGTCGAGTTAAATTTGTGGTGAATTTGTGTAGTGTTGTGCCTACAAAATTGTCACTGTTAGCGGATTATAGCACAGTAATTTTGTGTTCATTGTATACCCTGTATCTAACACAGAGTGCGGCACTACAACATGCTCCGAGCTTGATGCTTGCACCGAGTGTTGAACGCCACGTCTTGTTGACGGCGCGGGAGACCATTCGCCTACAGAATTATAGTTGCGTAAAGCAGCACTAACTAATCTTGCGCTTCGTGATTCCATATTGCTGAAAAAAGAACCAAGTTTATTTTTATTGAAAAAAGAAACCGAAAAAAGAAACTGAAAAAAGCATGCAAATGTAACAAAAACTAATTAATCTTACCATCGCCATCTTGGACTCGCCAAGACACGTCAGGCACAACTGGCGGGATTCGCTTCGTACCTCGACCTCCTCACTTCACCTCTAGTCAAAGATTTTTGGTAGTAAAGGCATAACTGCTAGTTATGACTTTTCTTTTGAATTAAATGTGTAGGTCTAGTTGGTAAACTTCAAACCAAAGAGCACATCTGTGGTAGTTATGCCTTTAATATTTAATGCAAGTCAGATGTGACCTTTTTACGTACACAAACATAAAAAATGGCTCAGTTGTGCCTTTTAAGCTTACGGTATTTTTGTTTATATTGTTCCTAAAAATGTACAAAAAATATTGGCAGATGGGCCTTTTTTTTCTGATTCCGAATATGTATATAACTCAATTTCGGAAAAAATGTTAGTTGTGCCCTTTTTCCTTATGACGGCAGTATAGGTAACAATAGAAGTCAGGTACCCACCTCTATAGGAGAAATCCATGCCAGCAAAAGATCACGCAATGGTGAGTCTAATCCAAGCACTGTTCGAGATAGTATGCGAGGATTATTGAAAGTAATGGTACAATTAACACAACGATTATAAAATGCCGTTGCCATGCCGCGGAAATATGAAATATCACAAACACAACAGTGTACAACAGTCATAGATAATACATTATAGGTAATTTGTCCAAATGTTTAATTGCTTTTTGGCAGATGTCAAAAAAACGAGTTTAGTGACGCTCTCACACGTTAACGATTCGATTTGAAATAATTATCGATTTTATTTAAAAAGAACTTTCAATCGATTTAATTAAATATTTTTATTTTTAACCCCCAACGCAAAAACGACGAGGTGTTATAAGACTGTGTGTATCTGTCTGTTCCACCGTAGCGCTCAAACGGGTGAACCGATTTGAAAGCAATTTTTTTTTAATTAGTCGGGAGTGTTCTCAGATATGTTTGATGAAAATCGGTCCAAGATGGCCGCCGCACAGTGTGACATTTTCGGATTCTAGCGGGACAATATTATTTAACTCAATCTATGTATGTGAAATACCCTATTAGTTAATCAAATATGTATTTCATGAGAATTAAACACATTAAGAAGGTTTTACACATTTATTTCAACGTAATTACAAAAAAATAAAAATCAAATATCTAGTGGATGACGTGGAAGGATTTTGCCACACAATAGTTTTGATGCACAGGTCATTTACTACTTACATGTTGATAGGCACCATCGAAATGCTGAATAAGCTAGCATCGCTACTATGTTCTTCCGAAAATATTTGCTTGTATCTGGTTTGTTTTGCTCCATCACAACCCCATTTTACTATTATATCCAGACTTCTCAAATCACCTGTAATTTTCAAGGCATCTTCTTGAACGTTACATAGACGCTTGGTTGTGTGATCCATTAGACTATAGCTTTATTTCAGCGTGCATCTCTGTGACATTAATTATCCACCATCCAGACATTAAATATCATTAAGTCACTAAGGCAGTTGTTTTGCCGTTTTAACTTTGTAGTAAGCTGGATATAGTTTTTTTATTGATGTCTTTTGTTTGCTGACGTATAACATTATACTGATGTGTCGAGAGATAGGCGTCAACTAATTAATTATTAATGAGAGAGCTTGATCTTATGAAAGACCATCTAGTTTTAGGTGTGCTAAATACTCTAGCCCTTTTTTATATTTGTTGTAGTTGAGATGAACAGTGACAGAGTTCTTTTACAAAAGCTACTGAATCCCGTTTTCCAGCCTGGCAAAGTTGTACTTCGGTTGCCGTTGATAACTCTTCCGGGCTAGATGTTCTAAGGAGTAGTTGGATTTGTCGCTTTTTTGTTTTCATGCTAGAATCTCTAGTCTTTTTGAGGTCTCCCAGGTCGGTTACTTGTTTCAGGTAACATCCAGGATTGTTTCGCTGACAATATGTGGAAGCAAAATGCTCTAGCCTTCCTCTGGCCACGAAGAATTCGCTTTTAAAAATCGGTCTCGATGTCTTCCCGACTTCAACCATTTTGCATCTATTTTTGTGAAATTATTTGTAATTATTGCCTTAATACTCCTTAAGTGGTCATCAGAAAGAGGCAGGCCACCAAGTTCTTGCTAAATGTGATGTAACAAGGCATCCATTCTCACCTCTTTTGCGTTAGCAAACCAAACGTCGAAAAAAGAACGTCGTGAAAATTGCGTAGTCATTCTGAAAATGAGAAAAAGTTGTATGAGTGTCGCAAACTTTCGCAAACAAATAAAATAGTTTTGGGTAGCGTACAAATAGTTCTTTCATTAAAATATAAAATTTGGTCGGAATAATGCGGAATAATAAACTAAATCTCAAGTACAAACTGTTGTGGTCATTTTTCTTACTAAAAAAATACATCGATCTATTCTCATAAAGCTCACGAGAAAATTAAAACACAAATTAAAGAAAAAATGTATGCAAACTTACCTTGGGGTTCAGTTGAAAACAATCACAAGGCACTTTCACTACTAGCGTATGAAAACACAGCGTATTCATCGAGCAAACTCGGACGAATGACACAACCGTTTAATGAACGTATCGACGAAAAGCAGGTAAGTGGATAGTTCCCACCCTTTTATCATTGTGTTTGTTAATGAGCGACTTCTTAGAAAATAAACCTTGGTACATTGTAATTTAACTTGTTTACCATAAATTGATACAACTATTGAATCGGTTTAGACAAGTAACAAAAACGAATATTGTCCCTCTAGATCGCAAATATATTACACTGTGCGCCGCCACAAAATCGCGGATTATATATTATTTCCCAACTTCCTCAATATGTCCTCAATATTACCCATATTGAGGTACTTGGGAAAACCCACATAGTCGGAGGTGTTCTCAGAGATATGTTTGATGAAAAATGGCGGATTACATATTTTTCCCCAACTTCCTCAATATGGGTACCAAATGAAAGGGCTGGACTAGTAAAATAGTACTATGCAAATCCAAGATGGCCGCCACCTCAAAATGGCGAATGTCGGGGATTTTTTTAAATTTTAATTTACACCTGTGCATATTTCATTGAAATGTTAATTATTATTCGTTTATTAGTTTTTTAAAATAGCTGACCCCTGCGACTTCGTTCGCGTGTTTATAGCTTTTATATAGGATAGGATCGGATTCCATAATTCTTTTATGTACCTAAACTAAATGTAGCCTAAGTTACTCCTTATAACATCATCTATGGGCCATTGAAAGTTCCGTTAAAATCGATCCAGCCGTTTCGGAGATGAGCTGGAACAAATAGACAGACCGACAAAACGCACACCAGTTTAAAATACGTAGTAGCCGTACGTTCAAAGAGCCGGGTCCCAAGTTATTTGAACCCAGTACTGAGGGTTGTAATGTCTGTCATTTCTGAACTAAAAAACCCATGACCTTGAAATATTTACGGGACACTATATAAAGTACTACCTTTCTTACAAAAAAATAATGAGTGAAATCGAACAACGCATTAATGAATTACAGCTAAATACACGTTTTAAACTTTCATCCCCTCTCCCAAGGGAACCGTGCTGAATTTCGGGATAAAAAGTATCCTATGTCCTACCTCGGAGTATAAACTCAAATCGTACCAAGTTTCATTCGAATCCATTCAGTAGTTTCGGCGTGATGCGCGGCCAAGATACAGACAGACAGACAGACAAAAATTTTAAAAACGTGTGATTCGGTTATGGTACAGTTCAAATAACCGTATGAGCTTAATATGACTTATGAGAATTGATATATAGTACTATAAGTCAGTGCTTATGAGGTAGTTATTTCGAAATTACAGACAGACACTTCAATTTTATTTATTAGTATAGATTCACACATTTTGTTGTTATTGTTGTTTCAGTGTTGTTTAGTACCTACTGGTAACTGGCGTAAGACAAATTAATTGACGAGTTATTTATAAATAACTAGCTGATGCTCGCGACTTCGCCCGCGTCGATTCTTATAAATCTCACTTGGGGGTGGAATTTCAAAAATTCCTGAAACACGTAGTTAATTCTTTATTTTTAACTGACAGTACAAATACAGATTTTCATTGATATATGTAACTTTAAAAATGACGGACTTTCATACAAACTTTCAATTCCCATTTAACCCACTTGGGAGTAGTTTTTCCAAATTTCTTTAAACTCGTAACTCTTTATTTTTAACCGAAAACCTAAATACCAATTTTCTTGGATATAACTTGAAAAATGACAGACTTTCATACAAACTTAAATCCCCTATTTAATATTTGGAAATATTCTGAGTGGAGGACGCTGTAGAATATCTATCTATCTATCTATAATAATACAGGGTATAAGGAGACCGCTACCGAAAACTTAGCGCTATTGTTATACTACCTAAACACAATCTTATAGGGTAGGTATAGGCATAGGCGTCGGCGCGACCGCGGTTTCGTAGGTATCTAACGATACGTAAATAGGTCACATCAAGTTCGTTGACCTCCAGCGTCAGCTGATTTTATTTTAATCACGCAAGAATTACGTAACAAACTTTTACAAAATACAGCAAATAAGTTTTTTGCAATTACAGGGCTGTTTAACCCTCCAAAACAGGTATTGCATAAAAAGTGCAATTTTTTTTTTTGTAAAAAAAAATTTTTTTTTTCACGTTTTTTTTAGTGATATCTTATCAGTAATCATCAGTACTATCACCTGTCTTCGTTTCCGAGAGCGGTCTCCTAATACCCTGTATAAAGTCCTGACTGACAATCAACGCACAGCCAAAACCACTGAAGCTAGAAACTTAAAATTTTCACAGTAGCTTCCTTTTATAACGTAGGCGCACACTAAGAAAGGATTATTGCGAATTCCGTCCCTAAAGGGGTTAAATATGGGATAAAAGTTTGTATGAAAGTCCGTCATTTTTCAAGTTATATCCAAGAAAATTTGTATTTAGATTTTCGGTTAAAAGTTAAGAGTAACGAGCTTAAGGAACTTTGGAAAAATTACCCCCAAGTGGGTCAAATGGGAGTTGAAAGTTTGTATGAAAGTCCGTCATTTTTAAAGTTATATCAATGAAAATCGGTATTTGTATTGTCGGTTAAAAATAAAGAATTACGTGTTTCAGGAATTTTGGAAATTCCACCCCCAAGTGAGATTTATAAGAATCCAAGCGGACGAAGTCGCTGGGATCTCCTAGTGAGGTTATAAAAATGGTTAATAGTACATTAAAATTATTAATAACTAGCTGATTTTTTGTATGCAGCTTAGTAAATACTTGTATAGTGAAATGGCTACATAGACCATAGTCCTACTACTAATTTAGTGGATATCGAAAATTTTCATAGATAACAATCTTGATCGTCTCGTCGAAACCAACCTACTCACGAAAATTCAGCTTGTTATTAATCACTAAAATTTTGTTCCAGGGCTGCCGGACTATATTTATTATAATTATTTAAAGAAAACACGTATATTATTTAGTAATATTTAATCATTTATTTTTCATTAATAAAATCACAGCGAGGATCTTACGAATACTTAATATTTAAGAGGAAACTTAAAAAAAAAGTAAATTGCCGTTGTGAGAGGCAGTAGTCAAAGGTGCTAATTATTATTTGGCAAATAGTCTTGACTCAGTACTTAGCAGTAGATAGTAATAGTACCTAATAAAAAGTAATTAACACGCATCTTTGCCATTCAAAACAAAATACCTACTTTTTCGCAAAAATTAAGTGACAAAAATTAACTTCAAATCAAAAAGCTGGATGTCCATTTTTCTGTTACATATTTGACGAACATTTATTTAAGATTTTAGTTCGTAACAATAATCGACGTTGCACACATACATTAGAATCCACTTGAATTAACCTGATAACGTCAAACATGTATACACATATAGGACCCAGAATAAGAAAATAAGTTCCCTTGTTCATTATTTTATTAAAATATGAACACTCAAAGAAATCTTGGAATTTAAGTAAAAGCGTCTTCACCACAGAATAAACAGTACCAAATAGTAAGGGCTCATACGCATTAGCGGTTGCGGTAGCGGTGCGGTTATATTTTTATATGCAACCGCTACCGCAACCGCTAATGCGTACGAGCGCTTAGTGCGTACAAAATGAGCGGTTGCATATAAAAATATAAAAAGCGGCTAGCCGCACCGCTACCGCAACCGCTAATGCGTATGAGGGCTAATTCTTTATGAAGTTTTATTTCTCTGGACGCGTTATGAAAAAAAATGATGAGAATTTGTGGCATTTTTTTTTTTTTTTTTTTTTGATTTTGTGACATGAAAATCGACATGATGAAGTCGAGAGGTCATCGAGCAAATTGAAGACGCTTCGCAAATAAACATGGCCGTCAAAGAAGTATAACTTCTTAGCGTGTACATAAGTACACATACAGTATTTTTTTAACAATTTTCATTATAGCATAGATAGATGATTCTCAACAAACGCTCATAAGTTTGTTTTTGATCCATGTTATCATGTAAAATCATGTAGTTGTAGTAAACGCGTATAATGTGTAATAAACGCGTGGCGCTACTAAAAAAACATAAAATGATGACAGAAACAAAATAACTAATATGTTTGCCTATTCGCAAACATAGTTATTTCAGAAAAAAAACATTAAAAACGAAAATCATAAATCGCGATTGCCCATTTTAACTTAATGTAATGTTATTCATTACAATTACAAAGATTTTAGAAATCAAAAAAAAAGAAACGTTTTCAAAAACATATAATCTAGTAATTAACCTTTCTTTGAGTTTACAAAGATTTTTAGAAATTAAAAAGAAAAAACGTTTTCAAATTAAAAAAATACTTATTAGAAATGGTAATTGACCATTTTGGAAAACATTTTAAGATTTATAACTTCACAAAATATAAAATAAAATTATATTCTAGTAATGAACCTTTGAGCTTACAAAGATTTAAAAAAATAAAAAGAAAAACATTTTCAAATAAAAAATACCTACTTACAAAATATTAGAAATCATAACTGCCTGTTCTGGCACACATTTTAAGGTTTAAAAATTATAAAATAAAATTATATTCTAGTAGTGAATGAAACTTAGAGCTAACAAAGCTTTAAGAAAATTAAAAAGAAAAAAAATTTAAAAATAAAAGATACAAACTAAATTACTGCCTATTTTGACATACATACATTGTTTTTCAAAATTAAAAAGAAAAACATACAAGTAGGTACTATAATCCTAAAAAACAAAAAAAAGAACATTACAAAATAAAACTCGACCATTGGCTTTCGTCATAAACTAAGTACTATGAATTCACAGTTACACTAACAAAAAAAAAATTACAAAGTTCTCGGAATGTTCGCGAACATGCTCGCTGAGCTCACGTGCTCGGCTCGCGCGAGCTTCCGCTCGCCGACGCTCGCTGTTCCGAAGTTAGTCTTTGCCTGTAAACCAAACATACAAAGTTATACTGGTATTATGTAGTTTATCATCAACCACCACTATCAAGGCCCTACAGCTGAACCAATAAAAAACCCATGAACCGATTTTGATGATTTCTCGTTATTGTAACCTGCATATTTTCAGGAAGGTTTAAGTATACATATAACAAATCAAGTAAAGTCAAAAATACACATAAAAAATCAAAACAAGAGTAAAGACAAAGTATGTTTTTTGACTTTGATTTCGACTCACCTCAATTTTTTGACTGACTTTGATCTTGACTTACCTAAGGTTTTTTACTTTGACTTTGATCTTGAGTCTTGACTTACCTAAGGTTTTTTACTTTGACATTGATCTTGAGTCTTGACTTACCTCAGGTTTTTTATTTTGACTTTGATCTTGAGTCTTGAGTTACCTCAGGTTTTTTATTTTGACTTTGATCTTGAGTCGTCACTTACCTCAGGTTTTTTATTTTGACTTTGATCTGGACTCACCTAAGTATAGACTCGAGGCTGGCGCCCTGCAACGCGCCCTTGTGCCTCTTGTAGTGTATGGCGCGGCCGGTTTTGGTGTAACACTCGAACTGGCACAGGCGACACACGAACTTCACGAAGTGGTTCCTCTGGTGCGCCGCCAGCTGGCGCTCGTCCGTGAAGCGCCGCTCGCAGATGTCGCACTCGCAGCTGCCAACCTCCTGCGGAGAATTAAAAAAATCTTAGGGAAGAGTAAAACGGGACCCTATTACTAAGACTCTGCTGTCCGTCCGTTTGTCTGCCTGTCTGTCACCAGGTTGTATCTCATGAACCGTGATAGTTAGACAGTTGAAATTTTCACAGATGATGTAAGTATTTCTGGGTATTTAAGGAGGCTCCCATACAACAAACGTGATTTTTTTGCTCGTTTTTGCTCGTTCTGGGTATTTAAGGAGGCTCCCATACAACAAACGTGATTTTTTTGCTCGTTTTTGCTCGTTCTGGGTATTTAAGGAGGCTCCCATACAACAAACGTGATTTTTTTGCTCGTTTTTGCTCGTTCTGGGTATTTAAGGAGGCTCCCATACAACAAACGTGATTTTTTTGCTCGTTTTTGCTCGTTCTGGGTATTTAAGGAGGCTCCCATACAACAAACGTGATTTTTTTGCTCGTTTTTGCTCGATATTGATAACAGCAACAGGTATTCGTAGATGCTTGAAATATTCACAGAATATTTAGTTATATATTCATAGCTAGCTATCCGACACTTATTAGAAGGTGGTGAAATAGGCCTTAAATTGCTAAAATCATAATAAACTAGCGGACCCGGCAGACGCCGTCCTGCCCGGTGACATAACGACATCAGCGCCACCTACCGAGACCCGGTAGGGTAGCTGTACCTACCCAGTAATTGTTTTCAAATCATCCAGAGACCCATTGAAACATACACACAAAATTTCATCCAAATCGGTCCAGCCGTTTAGAAGTTAGGTGACAAACACACGTACAGAAGAATCAGCTAGCCGATGCCCGCGATTCTTGCACGTTTTTAAAAATCCCTCGGGAACTCTACAATTTTCCGGGATAAAAAGCAGCCTATGTCCTTCTCCATGGTCTATACCAAATTTCGTCATAATCGGTTCAGCCCTTCAGGCGTGATGTCGTGACCGAGGAAAATAGGGATTCATTTTTAGGGTTCCGTACCCGAAGGGTAAAAAACGGAGCCCTATTAATGTCACTCGGCTGTCTGTCTGTCTGTCTGTCTGTCCGTCTGTCCGCCGGTCACAGGTCTCTAGCTCGCAGACGAAATGAGTTACAAACCTGAAATTTTGGTATTTAGTGTAAAACGTTAACCCAAAATCAAATATTGAATTAGAAATTGAATTAAATTATTTTTCAGGGGGGCTCCCATACATGAAAAAGGAGCCGGAAAAAAAAATGTTTTCTTTACCCTAGCTTGTGGGGTATCATTGTTTAGAGCTCATTAAGTAGAGTACAAATATATATTTTTTTAATTTTTATCTCAAAAAATAAGGGAATGGGAGGCCATCAAAGTTGTCAGTTTTAGACCATTTTTGTGACGGGGGCTATCTCAATAACTTAACTAGTTGGGAATATGATATTTCAGTATATTATGTACTATATGCTCTATTTAAACAACAAATACTGAAAACAACGATTTATTAAATAGTTTATAAGCTGTGACCAAAATAAACGAACATTTTTTTGGGTTTTTCTTTCACGGTTTGTTGCGATGTCTAGCTCGGAAATTAAATATTTCTTAGACCCAAAATATTATATTGTTCATAATTATGTACGGAACCCTGAAAGAGCGAGGCCCGACTCGCACTTGGCTGATTTTTATATATAGATTTCATAATTACACAATTACCTCATCGTGAAAATTCCTATGGTGTTCCAGCAACCGATTGTGATCCGTAAAACCTAGTACACAAGGTTCACATTTAAACTTCATACTCTTGAACGATTCCTTGTTGCGTCTCTCCGCGAGGATTTTCTCCAACTCGTCTATTTCTATCTTCACTTTAGCGAAAATCGCATCACAATCGGTCTCCGCACCTTCGGTGGGTTTCGGGTCGTTATTTTCTTCCGCTTGAGATGTTTTTGGGTCGTTTTTGTCTGTTTTCGCACGCTTCGCCGCGTTTCGGGCAGTTTTCGGCTCGGGTTGTGCGCGTTTCGCCCCTTGTTTGGTTGTTGGTGCGCTCACATCTGCTTCTCTCTCAATTTCTACATTGTAATGCTGTGCTTCCTGATAGATAAAGACAATAATAATAATTAATAATACAGTTTGATTTGTAATATATTTTATTTATTTAAACAAGCTTTAATTTCAAGAAAAACTAAACCGATTTCGGTCCAGCCAATCTCAGAGAAATTGGTGTACCAATCAAAAATATTAGTCACATATGGATTCATTTATGCGTGTAATTTTGTATGTATGATAACTAGGCGTGTTATTAACTAAAACCTTCCTGAAAGTATATAGATTACGATAGTGAAAATCATCAAACCGGTTTTAGTTTCTGAAATAATATCACGAACATACATACATACGGCACACGGGTCGAATACAGAACCTTTTTTTTACCCGACTACGGCAAAGCCAAAAAGAAGGGTTATGATTTTAGCAGTCTATGTATGTATGTATGTATGTATGTATGTATGTACATATGTATGTATGTATGTATGTATGTATGTATGTATGTATGTATGTATGTATGTATGTATGTATGTATGTATGTATGTATGTATGTATGTATGTATGTATGTATGTATGTATGTATGTATGTATGTATGTATGTATGTATGTATGTATGTATGTATGTATGTATGTATGTATGTATGTATGTATGTATGTATGTATGTATGTATGTATGTATGTATGTATGTATGTATGTATGTATGTATGTATGTATGTATGTATGTATGTATGTATGTATGTATGTATGTATGTATGTATGTATGTATGTATGTATGTATGTATGTATGTATGTATGTATGTATGTATGTATGTATGTATGTATGTATGTATGTATGTATGTATGTATGTATGTATGTATGTATGTATGTATGTATGTATGTATGTATGTATGTATGTATGTATGTATGTATGTATGTATGTATGTATGTATGTATGTATGTATGTATGTATGTATGTATGTATGTATGTATGTATGTATGTATGTATGTATGTATGTATGTATGTATGTATGTATGTATGTATGTATGTATGTATGTATGTATGTATGTATGTATGTATGTATGTATGTATGTATGTATGTATGTATGTATGTATGTATGTATGTATGTATGTATGTATGTGACTGATTTTTGTTTCTGTGTGTACCATTGTAGCGCCTAAACTACAGGACCGATTTTGACGAATGAGGTGTCAATTGATTCGTTGTTATGGTCCGGGTGACATAGGCTACATTTTATTTAAGAGAAAAATCGAGAAGTCACCTTTGCGCGGCTTTCTAGATTTTAAAATTAGTTTCGGCATAGGCATAACAGATGGCGCCACTAGCTTTTAACCCCGCGCTTTTGTCCACTAAATTATTAAGCGTAGTCGGGTTTTAGTTTACGAACTTGTTTGAAATCGTTTAAAAAGAGCAACCGCCGAGTTTGATGTGCCTCAAGCTTAGGAAGCCATACTAGTAGTCTATTCCACTTTCAAACGTACCTATGTCAAAGAATAAAATTGAGTTTGATGTGCCTCGAGCTTAGGAAACCTTACTAGTAGTCTATTTATTCCACTTTCAACCCTACGTCAAAGTAAATAAAGCCGATATTAATATGCTTGATTACCTTCCGAGGCGTTCAGTTTCGTGGCCGACTGCCAGAGGATTTTCAACCGTATGTAGAAGCAAATAAAGCTCAGAAAAAAAATTACCGTCGGTCCAGCTTCGTGGGCCACTTCGAGCGGGTCGGGCACGTAGGTCTCTTGCACCTCGGGCTCCACGGCCTCCTCCTTGATGCTCTGCACGCACGCGTCCGTGTCCGTGTGTCGCCTCTCGCCGTCACCCGCGTTCGCGTTATCGGACTCGCCTATTATCATCGTGGACAGGTTCGACAGGTTCTCGCATTTTTGGTTCTGAAAAAAAAACGTTTCACCATGTCAATTTTGCTGTACGAAAATTTGTGAAAAAATGTGTCTGTGCGAAGAGCTTAGCGGGCAACTGGAAGTTTCTCGCTTACCTCAAGACTGTTGCCAACTTCATCATGTCGTTTTTCGTGTCATAAAATTAAAAAAATCATTATTTTTTCATAACGCGCCTAAAAAAAGTATAACTTCGATTAACAAAATTAAAAAATATGACTGCCCTGCTCTGTGTTATATATTTTTGAAGTCTACTCATCATTTTCTAGATGATGATTACAAACTTAATGAGATTTTCGAAAAAAAAATTTTAATTTCACTAGCCTATGTCTAAATACTTATTATTAAGTATTTAAATATCACTTGCTTTAACGGTGAAGGAAAACATCGTGAAGAAACCTGCATGCCTGAGAGTTCTCCATAACGTTCTCAAAGGTGTGTGAAGTCTGCCAATCCGCTTGGCCAGCGTGGTAGACTATGGCCAAAACCCTTCTCACTCTGAGAGGAGACCCGTGCTCTGTAGTGAGCCGGTAATGGGGGTTGATCATGTAGATCATCATGTAGCCTATGTCACCCGGATTATGCTAAGGATTTTAACGATACCTCATTCGTCAAAATCGGTTCAGGCGTATAGAGGTTATGGTGGCATATATACATACATGAACGCTGAAACAATAACCTCTTTTCAGGCAGTCATGTGAAAACGTCATGTCACTTACAAGTCACGGCAAATAAGTCTAGCGCCGACCTTCAATGCGCAGAAGTCGAAAATGACGTATCTCGGGGTGTGAGGGGGTCGCGGGGAGGGCGTGGGGATCGTTCGTAAGCACTGATTAGCTCTCGCGGATCCCTCGTAAGCGCTGATTGGCTCTCCAATCGTATTGTGTCCCGCTCACTCGTACGCTGCGCGCACTTGAAGGTCACCGCTCGTCTTACGTGCCGGGGGTTATACCTGGCTGGTCTCGAAGGCGGTGTTCGCTCGCCGCACCTTGTCCTGGAAGCGCCTGATTCGCCGCAACTCGGCCATGCACTCCCAGCACGCCAGCATCTGGTACGCGTAGCTCGGTACTGTGGTGTTCTGGAATAATTATAGAGCTTTTAAACTTAACAAGAGATAAAGTTCGTAAACTAAAACCCGTTAGTAATTTAATTTAATTTAAAATAATAATTTAGTGTGCCGAAAGCGCGGGGCAAGCAGCCAGTGGCGCCATCTATTATGTCTATCCGAAACTAAATAATATTTTACTTTAACCGCTCGGACTCTTAGCGATTGTTACAAGGACTTGACTTGACTGAAAACTTGTAGACGTGATTAATTCTAAGTTACAAGAGTGAATTTAGGACTTATTTGGCTATATTTTTTAAAATCTCTAGGGAACCTGCGCCCCCTTGGCTGACGCTCTTGGTCTGAACTACCAATGAACACTGAACGTAGCCATATTTTGATAGATGCGTTGCAAGTGCAACCATCGCATAACCAGCTCACCCACCATTTGATAAGCCAGCGATGGCCCATTGTGTAGAACAGGCATAACTGTTCGACGATTTCTTCTTTTCTCCCTCTCTCTTTTTTTTTAGGAATAGCAGGCAACCGAGCAAGCGGGGTGCTAGCCAGGTAACCTCCAAGTGTGCCTGGGTGCTGCTGGTCCTCTTGGATACGTCCGAGGGGAAGAGCAGTATTCGGGCCGGTACACCCCGGTAACATGGTTAGTAATTTCGGGGATATTGTTAGCCATGGCCAATGACCTGGGGGCTTATTCTGTAACTTAGTTAGCAACTGAAAATAGTTGCCAACGAATTAGTTCGATATACATTGCTGCTTTACTGTGTGAAATTATGAAAACACTTTATATTTCCCACAGTAAAGCAGCAATGTATATCAAACTAATTCGTTGGCAACTATTTTCAGTTGCTTAACTAAGTTACAGAATAACCCAGCTGGTGGAGGGAGGTTTCTCCGCGTGTCCCTCTGATTAGCAGAGGGCACTGCGGATGAAACTGGGGGTGAGACACCCCGGGGCGGGGGGCAGCGATGCCCATCGCGGGAGGAAGAAAACCTCGTTAAAAAATTACGGGAGGGCGCGAGCCTCTGGAGGGACAGCCCAGAGGCGAGCGGGAGCCCCAGCTGGGGCGGCTGCCGGACACCTGGGATGCATACTTTGGGTTCCCCAGGCGTCCAGCACACAGCATGAGGGTCATGCCGTGGTGGTTTTAGTGGGTATACCTGGTGGAGTCCCACATAACCTTCGTTCTGCCGCATTCGGCCGCAGAACGGGGGTACCTATAAAAGGTTTCCACCACGTCAAAAAAAAAAAAAAAAACGGCAACCGAGCAAGCGGGTCACCTGATGTAAGTGATTACCGCCGCCCATGAACATTAGCAGCGCCTGAGGAACCACTAATGCGTTGCCGGCTTTTGAGGAAGGGGACTGGCTCTTCAGCTCGCTGCCGGAACACACGGATGCTTTGCGGCAGATTACGGCTGAAGTGTGGTCGCTAGCCATACTGTGGCGGACTCGGGGTAGAATCCTACCACAAAGCGAAAACTCTCTCGCTCTCTCTTGAATTTAACGTATATTAATTTATATATAATATTAATGTATATATAATATTAATGTATATATAATGTATCCGTCTCACTCACCTGGTAGACGTTCTCGAACAGCAGTCTGAGATAGAGCGGCGCGTACTCGGCCAGCTCGTGCATCCTGCGACCGACGCTGAGGCAGAGCCGACACTGGCTCTTGTCCTCGTCGCTTATCTCCTCCTTTATTATGATCTCTTCCAACTGTGACGTCTGGATATAAAATTATTTAATTATTGTCTGATTTCAATTCCTTGGAATGCTGACGTTTCTTAATGTTACCCTCTATAAAACAGTACCTACCCACAAAAAGACAGTAAATTAAAAACATATCAATAAAAAACAAAAATCAATCATATCCTAAATCAATTTTTATGTTGACAGGGATTTAAAACAGTTTGGGATGAAAATCGAACTCCAGATGGTAACCCATTTTTTTCATAGAAAATAACTCCTCATAAGTCACTCACTCATACTCAACACTAAAGCCTTTTAACGTCCCACTGCTGGGCACAGACCTCCTCTCAGGCAGACCCGCCACGCTGCTCCAATGCGGATTGGCGGGCTTTACGACTATTGTCACACGAAAGTGATAATAACCGGGACCGACTGCTCTCCAAGGCACGGGGGTGAAACACCGCCAACTACCAACTCCGGGCTGGCATTGAGAATTTCTTGACAGAAAACCCTATACCTAACAATTATTTGCCCGACCGAAATCGAACCCAGGACCTCGTGATCTGTAGTCGAATATGCTAACCACTAGACCAACGAGGCAGTTATAAGTATAAAATGAAAAATGTCAGAATTTCACTGAATTAAAAAGACTATTTTTAACCGACTTCAACAAAACATCCGTTCCAAAATAAGGTTTTATATACCTCTTGGGCGCAGACCATGGAGTATCTGGAGGGCTGGTACTGCAGATCCGCCGACGCCGAGGTAGACGGCTGCTGTTCCGCCGTACTGGTACTCTTCGAGCGGCCCGGTTCATTGAACACCAACTGTCGACACGCAAAAGGAACCCATTAAAACAAATCCACAATGAACCAAAATAATTTTAAATGAAAGACAATATTGTAACTTTTTAATATAAAGGGTGTGTCAGACATGTTTTCCAAAACGCGTCCCACGGATTCAGTACATGATTCTAGGTTCCCCTGTGGTGAAATTTTTCGTCGAATTTTCCATGAAATTTCCGATATTTTTTACCTCTTTTTTAACTGAATACTGTATAAAATCATTATTACTATCTGTCTCAACGCAATTATAAATGAAAAAGTAATTATTTCATTATTTTCACTTAAAACGGTAATGTTATCAAATTTAAGATTTTCGTCGAACAGCTGATTGCTAGTGAACTAGTGTGAATACAGGTCGTTAACCTACATTCGTACTGGCCTTGAATTTATAATGAGGCTCGCGGCACAGTCAAAACAAGTGCCGGGCGCGCGACGTCAAGGCCACGCTTTAACTCATAAAAGTCTCATATTGTGAATTTTGCGCCGAGCGTTGTGTGCGTTGTAATCGCGTTGTATGCAATACATTGCGCGCTCAAAAATGGCAATATTTGAAACCAATCATTTCTGACATAAATGAATTCAGTATTTTCACATAACACATTAAATGCAACCTTACCTCAAAGTTTTCATTAAGATGTCATTTACACCCTGTATTATATAAATGTTTGATTCGAAATCGATGTGAAAAAAGTTAATAATTAAATATTTGAAAAAATACTATATGCTGTAGGTACAGCAGACAGCACAAGCATTTTCATATAATTATTTTTAGTGGGTATGGTTTCCATACAAAAGTGCCCGTTTACCTTTAGCATATTATCACCACATTTAGCATTTAAAATTCCTTATATTTATTATACATGCATATGTATATGTATGAGTTCTCCATAACGTTCTCAAACAGTTCTCACGCGGTGTGTGAAGTCTGCCAATCCGCTTGGCCAGCGTGGTAGACTATGGCCAAAACCCTTCTCACTCTGAGAGGAGACCCGTGCTCTGTAGTGAGCCGGTAATGGGTTGATCATGATGATGTTGTATATGCATTATTTTAGCATTTTTAGTTTGCCAAGTAAATTAAGGTTTTAAAATTATAATTTTTTGAGTAAGGTGTACACGACGATTAGTTCGTATAATAAGATTCGTAAAATAATTAGGTGTATACATAAGCTTAGGTTAAGGTATTTTGTACATATACATTTAGATATTAGCATTCTAATAAGAGAATAAAGACACATCCCTGATTCCTATTAGAAATAAGGCTAAGAATTGTAAATCCGTAAATTAGTCTGATATACGAAATTAGGCTATACGATGTAACTAATTGTCACTATTTAAAATAATAGGTACGAAAGAGACGATTGTGCGAAAGAGACAAATAAAGACACCTCTGCCCACTCGCTGCTCCGCCCGGAGCTAAATTACTGTATAAATACAAGGCCCGAGGGCCAGTGTTGCCGTTTTAGCCACTTTGTGGCTAGATCTAGCGGATTTTCAACAGTTTTAGCTACAAAATAAATCCATCTAGTCACCAAAATAAATCTAGCAACTTCTAGCTACTTTTTGTATTTTTAGTTTTGTATTTTCTAGCTTCTTTTTAATAGTTGAGCTCTCAGCTCTATATCTATTTATATTGTTAAGTAGGTAGGTATCTGTAGTGATTAAAAAGAAATCTATGGTTAGCAGTTAGCTTCATAGATTGAGTAGGCAAACTGAACTTAAAAGACTGGTATCTAGGGCCGTATAATAAAAACGCTGGCTCCACACTTTGGTCCCAATGGTCGCCCCAATGTTGGTCGATATTGTCGTGAGGCGTTCACATGTTGGCTATAATACTAGAGTTGTTTCGCGTCATAGCCAAAGTGAAGATTGTCCGATACAGAAATCGAAATTGCTGTCAGCGCTTTTACGTACTGTAAACACGTGAGTACATACATAGGTATTATTATTATAACTTGTATATATTAATGAAAATAAAAAGAAAAAACCACGTCAAAGAATCTGGTGAATGACGAGACGTCATATAACACGGAAAAAGACTGATGTTGGCACCAACGTATGGACGGTTCGAGAACGTTGGTGCAGTTATTCCTTTTTTGAAAAACCGACACAGAATGGCCAACTCCCAATGTTCGAGCGAGCGTTGGCCAATGCTAATGTCCCGACCCACACGTTGGGCGAACAGTGTTGGGGCCAACGTCTGGAGCCGGAGTATAAAAACATTGAGTAGGCAACACCAGAACAGATCCACACCGATGTATTAGTAATCTCAGATAGGGCCGAGGTTTTTAATCACTTTTGATATTAAAATAGGTACTTATGTAAATTTTAAAAATTATTAAATTAGGTCATGATATTTAGCTACTTCTAGCCACTTTTTGAAGGTGATTTTTATTACAAAACTAGCGACTTTTTCATTTGAAGTAGCCACAAACTAGATTGTCCTAACGGCAACACTGCCGAGGGCGACGCAATTCATTCTCGCAACGGCAGTGAAACAGTGAGGACGAGCTCCTCGACATACAACATCCAGCGGAAACGGGCTAGCAGCGACAGGGCGGCGGAAACTCTCTGGCATCCGTGGTCTTTTATTTCACCTCTCCACCGACTACCTGACCGATAGGATCCACCGCAAGTTCAGGCTTTGTCCTGAACATAAGGATTACATATTTTATTCATTTGCAAACCAAATGAATATTATTAATGCAACAATTGAGTTTTGGTCATAAGTTTTTGAGTACAAAGACTCTGCATATAACAAATAACAGTCTATTTCAGGAAATGGCTTTTTAGCAATGTCCATCTGTTTGTCTACAGCACTCCACTGCAGAAATGAAGAGAATATTCTTACATATTCATTTGACTATATAGTCAAATGAATATAGTAAGAATATTCGGATAAATAAACTCTGGAGTCTGGATGCCATTAACTAAATTGAACTGTATGTTAGGTAAGGTTTTCATTCATTCAATAATAATATTCTCAATAATTTTCTTTATCTAAACCAATGCTTTAAATTCTCTATAAAAGATATTCTGTAACAATTAGCTTATTGCCAACATTAAAACACCCAATGTGCTAGTAACCATAATATGCTCCAAAGGTGTGTTATTATGAAATTCAGTACAACATTATATCATCCGTGTTCACAATAACACTCCTTTGGATGATATTATGGTTACTAGGCCTGGCTGTTTTAATGTTAGCAGTAAGCTAACTGTTTCGGAATCTTGTATAGAGGATTCATATTATGGGTGTAGATAAAGTCTTGCATGCAACTGTTGATAATTAGGTCTTAAAACACTCGTGTGATACTATTATCCATTGTGTTTTAATACCCATTATTATACAATAGTTGCATAAATGGGCATTTCTCAAAAAAGTTGTCCCTTGCAAAAAGTCGTTGTCCGGCCACTTTGATGGTAATTTGATCAAAGTTTATGACAAAAACAAGCTATTGTCTATGTTTACCAATATTGTTTAATATTTAATCTTTTATAATTGAATATGTTAATTCATTTTTAAGAGTTTTAAATACATAAAATACCTAAAAATAAGTCAGAGGAAGTACCTTTTAACATATGTCCCACTAACACCTTGTCAAGTTTAGACCTAAAAATTATACCGTCTAATATATTATTTCATGAAGAATTTAACACTGGTAGTCAAGTATGATACTAATTTCAAATTAAAGCGTTAAAACAAACACGTTTTGGTAGAATTTTATTTAAAAACTATAATTTATTTGCTGTCCCGTGAAATTGCGTATAGTGGAATTTCCGCTTACGCTACCGGCCTTTTGGGATCTTCGAATAAAATATCTACCATTTGCAACCTATTTTCGGATTACTGGCAGCATTATTAGTCTAAGGTAATCACCATATTGATTTTTTACAAAAGCAGTCGCCAATTAAACGTAAAAGGAGTGGTCACCTCGACTTAGTTCAAAAAATTTGTTCCGCCAACGATACTGATTTTCAATAGGTAAGGTTTGATTGCGCGTTTGCGTTTGTATGATAGTATAGATATTTGTTATTCTTTATTTGAAAAGTAAAGTTATATCAGTCATACCTTTGATTGTTAATTTGTAATTTGATTTTGAAATTTTAAAGAGTTATATACGTCACCGCCATTACGCTACCGTGAACTAAAATCGCGTGAATGGAAATGAAAAGTAACATAATAGAACAATAAAGGTGTTTTCACAGGAAGTCGAACGTTGCGTCATCATTTAAACCAACATAAAAAAAGATAGTGGTAAGTTTTGTAACCAATGATGTATTCCGGTGTGTTAGACTATTTACAAAATTTCTATTATTTTTTGAGTGACATTTTATATTGACCTGTGTTTTGACAATGTTACTGAAATTCTGGGATAAGAATTGGTCGCATCCTTTTAAGAATTGCTGTTGGGTTAGTGTTGTATCTTCTGCAAATTTTAACTTTTTTACGCAGCTTGCCATTTGTTGCCGAAGTTTCCTTTTCCTTGGTGTATGGTCTGTTAATTTCTTTTGCGTCTGTGATGATTGATCATAAGTGGATGCCTCTACAGATATTCCAACTGATGTAGTATCCACTTGTTTTTGAACGCCTCTGTTATGTACTTACATCTTTTAAAATGACTACTTTCCGTGCTTCCGTTTGTGTACTATTGGAGTGAATTGAAGCAGAAGGTAAGTTTAAAATGGGAACAGCAGCGCTTTTCAATTTCTGTTTCATATACATCCATTCTGCAAAGTGTAATCCACATACGTGACTGTTATATAATTCTTCTATGTTTTTATTTCTCAAGTCGGGTCTTTGACATGCATTTATCCAGAATTGATACCTAGAAATAAAAATATCCTTGAAAACGACACCCATAAAATATCATATTCGTTCTCAGCCACCCCAATAACCTTGAAAATGACACCCATAATGTGAAAATGTCATATTGACGCAGCGGCCATCTTGGATTTCAAATATTATACTTCACATCACATTAACATTATAAAGGCGAAAGTTTGTGTGTATGTTTGTTACTCTTTCACGCAAAAACTGCTGGACGGATTTGGCTGAAAGGACATGACCAGTGCCTGCCTACCGATCAAGAAAAATGTGCAGGATTTCTGCTTTTACAGTAAGATTCAAATATTAAGGCCTAATTTAATATGGATTTATTATTCCGAAAAAGGCCATGGTTTAAAATATCTAAAAAAACAGTATGTTTATTGATTTCGCTTTTGGGCCATTCCATTATCGCGGGTGCAACATTTAGACGCATGTTTTAGTTTCATGTAATTAAATAAAAAACATTTTTAATTGAATTAAACTTTGAAGGATTACATATTAATATGTTCTTTTAATTTTCGTTTACAAGGATTTTAAAATAATGTTTTAAAAGCCAGGAGGAAGGTCCAAAGTGCCATTGCGGGTGCAACAGATTTGGCCCAGTCATTCCAGATCATAGACAAAAAACTTATAAATCTGTTAATTGTGATACATTTATTATATTATGCCTTTATATTTCATAAGATGTTTAAGTAACCATGAACATAAAATAAAAAGTGTAAAGAAAACAAAAATAATTAATTAATTATTCACTTTGGACTGAATCGCGGGTGCAACATGATTTTATCGCGGGTGCAACGAGTCTAATTGAAGTGAACATAAACGTCAATTTAAGTTATATAGGCACAAAATGAGAGATCAAACAATATTTATAACTAATTAGTACACTATTTTTGTCGCTTATATTAATTATTTCTTTTCAAATACGTCAATATTCGCCGAATGAAACGTAAACGTATTATTTCCATCAGTTTTTTTCTCTAGAGCTTCCAAATTCGCGATAATGTCTTCAAATTGCATGCCCGCTATATATTTTATTAACCCCGACGCAAAAAACGACGGGGTGTTATAAGTCTGATGTGTCTGTGTGTGTGTGTGTATGTGTGCGTGTGTACGTGCGTATGTGCATGCGTGCGTGCGTGCGTACGTGCGTACGTTGCGTGCGTGCGTGCGTGCATGTGCGTGTGTGTGTGTGTGTCTGTCTGTCTGTTCCACCCGTAGCACTCAAACAGGTGAACCGATTTCAATGCAGTTTTTTTTGTTTAAAAGGTGAATTAGTCGGGAGTGTTCTTAGCTATATTTGATGAAAATCAGTCCAACATGCCGCCACAAAATGGCGAATTACTTATTTTTTCACAACTCCCTCAATATGGATATCAAATGAAATGGCTTGATTAATAGAATAGCACTATGTTAATCCAAAATGGCCGCCACCACAAAATGGCGAATGTCGTGGGTTTTTAATTTTTTAATTTATGCTTGTAAATTATAATTTCCACCTATATTTGTGCGAAACAGTCTCCTTGTGTTGCTCTGTTGTCATTTTACCTGATATTTCTGTAAAATATACAGAATATAATATAAAGAGACATATTAAATGTATACCGTCATAAAGTATTAAGCATATATTACTAATCAAAGCATATAAAAACAAAAAAATATGTTATTAAACACACAAAAAAGTTAAGTGACGAAAAGTTGCACCCGCGATCTGACATTACGATCGCGGGTGCAACCGATTTGAGTTAACGTTTATTTTAAACTTACAATCATTACACTCTTAGAAGTTATTAATTTAAGCTGAGTTTTGATTTCTTCTTACTTTTACAAAGTTTCAGAATGTTAGCTCTTAATATCTGTGAAAAAAGTAAACTTTCTTACCTTTTGTATCGCGGGTGCAACAAATTAACAATGTATTCTAGCACTCGATAATGCTTAATAAATAACAACATATACTTCAATTTTTTGAAACAGAAAGATAAATGAATATTGTCACTTCAAGTTTAACGGGTAAAACATAATCTCAAACTATCAGCAATAGCTATTTCACGTCAGTTTTGCTAGGTCTGATTTTCAGTTTGTACCAACTCTTTGGATGGTAAGATTTTCAAACGCTCCAAAAAATTTGATAATGAAAAAAATCGAAAAAATAATAATTTAATATTAAATTTAGACTTTCTTCTTTGCACTATTCGCAAAAAAAAACAAGTAATAACGTGATTAAAAAATTTATGTCGGAAATCGTCTATAGCGGAATCGCCCTTTTTCGTTTTATTTACTACTTCATCAGAATTGCCAGAAAGGTATGAAATGTACGAAATTGGTACTTTTTGGGTGACATTCGTACCTTCGGTATTATTTTCAGTCGCACTTTTATTTATGCATTTTTGACTATTCCATTGCTACCACCACCACCACCACCACTACAGCCTTTTAACGTCCCACTGCTGGGCACAAGCCTCCTCTCTCATAAGAGAAAGGGATTAGTGCATAGACCCGCCACGCTGCTCCAATGCGGGTTGGCGGGTTTTAACGACTATTGTCACATGATAGTGATAATAACCGGGACCGACTGCTTAACGTGCTCTCCGAGGCACAAGGGTGAAATACCGCCAACTACCAACTCCGGGCTGGCACTGAGAATTTCTTGACAGAAAAACCCAATACGTAACAAATATTTGCCCGACCCGGGAATCGAACCCGGGACCTCGTGATCTGCAGTCGAATATGCTAACCACTAGACCAACGAGGCAGTTTGCTACCAGATTTTATAAAAATAAATATTGCTAGGGACAAAAAGAGATTGGTATGAATCACTAACTCGGTTACTAAAGTTACTCGTAGAGTAACTTTAGAAACGTGTCAAACATTATGAGTCTTTTTTGTAATAAAAATAGCGAGCAAACAACAAACCATTATTATTAACAGAATAAGAACTTGGTATTTGGATTTTGTACCTGGAAGTCCCTTTATGAATGACGATCTCTGACTCCTGGCGTTCTTTCGTTCAATAGGTATTGACTTTTTGTTACGAAAGTCAGTGGCGCTACAGTTTCATACTTTATTTAGCTTTCGAACTTTTTCAGGGTCTCGTTCGTAGGATTCACGACATATCATCTGGCAACACTACACCATTTATACAACTTATAATCATTCATGAAAGTTTTACGAAATAACTTATTCGATACTAGATGACGCTAGGCATTTTGGTCATCAAGTCTAAAATGTAAAAAAATGGTTTTCTACTTACTATACAGCGTCATCTATATAGGTGGAACTTTGCTATAAAAAGTAAAGCTTTCTATTATTTGATCTGAACAATTTAAATTATTTAGATTTAAAGTTTTACGAAATAACTCTGCCTTTCGATACTAGATGGCGGTAGGCATTTCAAGCAAATCTGAATAATTTAAATTATTCTGAACAAATAATAAAAGGCTTTACTTTTTATAGCAAAGTACCACCTATATAGATGACGTTGAATAGTAGAAAACCATTTTTTTTACATTTTAAACTTGATGACCGCAAAGCTTAGCGCCATCTAGCATCGAAAGGCAGAGTTCTTCGTAAAAGTTTTCTTTATTTTTTTTCTCAGTTTTCTGAGCCTTTAGATTCCTGAAAGTTTTTTTTCTGAAAACTATAGAATATAAGAATTCCCATAGTGCCCATAATTCCACTGGTCATGTCCTTTAGAATGCAGATAGATGTATAACACATAGGCTACTTTTTATGCCAAAAAATTAATGAGTTCCCACGGGATTTTTAAAAAACCTGTATCAACTAGTCGCACGCATCAGCTAGTTAAGTTATAATAAAGTTATAAAATAATAATAAGGAGACGTTGCCAGTTCGTCATAGACGTTGCTAGGTATGTATAACAAAAACTGATAAACTTACCTCGCATCGCGGGGAAATCGGTGAAATTTTAGACCCATGTTCTGTTTAGAATTCGTATAGCATCCGTAGACAGAACAGTAATGCACCATTTTATGACAGAACTTACTAAACTACACTTAAAATATTTAAAAACACGCTCACGTAAACCCTCGTCCATCAATCACACAGACTACGCGAATCTGTGTGCAGGAAGGCCGCGCCGCCCGCGCTCCGCAACCCACCCCACCGTTGCTCTGTACATTCGTAATTGGACTGTATATTTCAAGGCTGTGATACTACGTCAATGGTTAACACCGAAAAAACAAGTTTGGATTTTATCGTCATAGTCTACCACGCTGGCCAAGTGTGGATTGGCAGACTATTCGGAGATTCTGTTAGAATAGAAAAAAAATTACAAACAGAAAAAAAGTAATAAAAATAAAAGCAGAATACTAAGAGCACCTGTACCGACACTAAGTTACCGAACGAACTATACCTACATACATTTTGGTTACTATTGAAAGAAAATAGACTTTAATAATAAACCTTTGATTTACTTGCTGTTGCTTGCTGTGCTGACAAAGTCACAAGCAGCACATAGGTATATAATATTTTAACAGTTTTAATAATGAAACTCATAAGACACCACAAAATTGTCTGCCATCAGGAACATAGGGCAAACAACAAAAATCAATACGCAAATAGAGACAAAAACTTTTTCTCCTTCAGTAGCCTTGTCTTTCTTCTACATACATATTTTGATATATCGCCTTCTCACTTTTGCAAATTTACGGAATACACGCAGGCCGCTCGGAAAGACCCCTAACCCCCCGCATCGCGCCCCTGTAGCCTTGCCTCGCTCGTCCGCTGCACGACTGAACGTGGTGACTGAACTCTGTGACAGAACCACATGAGTAGATATCTCTACAGAGGGGAAGCTTCCTAACAACGCTCATGTGAAAAATTTTGGGAAAATTAAAAATATTGTTGAGTAAGTATATATAGAAAGATATGTATAAGTTATTGAAAAATGAATTTCATTACTATACTCTGATTTTTAATTCCGTGGAATTCTGACGTTTCTTAATGCTACTAGAGATAAAACAGTTCCTACAAAAAAGATAATAAATTCAAAACTTACATATAAATAAAAATCAATTGCGTCGTGTAGATATATATGACAAATGCCTGAAAGAGACTTCAGGTAGGTAGGTACTTTATGTTGGGGTAAAATCGAAGTTCAAGTGGTAACCCTGTTGTTTATATAAATAACTCATTCTATTTTTAAATGACAACTGTCAGAATTCCACCGAATAAAAACTTAGAGTACAGGTTCTACCCCGATATGAAATTGTAATATTTTTCCCAATATCAACAGCAGCAATCCTACTAATATTACAAATGTGAAAGTGTGGATGTTTGGTTGTTTGGATGTTTGTTACTCTATAACGTCGCAACTACTGAACCGATTTGGCTGAAATTTTGAATGGAGATAGATTATGCCCTGAGTTAAAACATAGGCTACGCTTTATCCTGAAAAATCCACAGTTCCCACGGGATTTTGAAAAACCTATATCTACAGCTCTGTAGATTACTATAGCGAACTTCCTTGATAGTAGGTATAAAGGTTGGAAAAGGGAGCGGGAATGGGAACCGGAAATCCACGATTCTCTCGGGATTTGTTTAAAACCGAAATTCACGCAGTCGAAGCCGCGGGCAGATGCTAGTTTTTCATATTTATAATTATTCTCATTATTGATTACGTAGGTAATTACCATTACTACTTCACATTGCGCTGTACTAGTAGTACATGCTCCATTGTCAATAGATGGTAGATTCAGCGTAGGGTATGCATTTGCAGTTAAATGTTTTTTATATTTTGTAAATCTGAAACAATTTTTGTCAAAGTGTAGCTCACAAATTCGCACATTTCGTCTAGCGTTAGCTTCTGAATCTAATTTCTCAATTAGATCTTCTCGACCAACAACTTTGAGCCACTGGTGTCTTCTGAAACAAATTAGTTTTGATAGTTTTTTGGAATTGGATTAAATTGGAAATAATAATCAGATTTTTTTAATTAAATAAAATCTACGCATCTCCGGCAAGCGGGGTTGGTGGGAGAGGGAGCTTAAACACTTCTTTTTCACACCTGTACCGAGAGTGGTACAGGTGTGAAAAGGAAGTGTTGTGTGGAAGGAAGAAGCTCTCGGTGGAGGCGACACGATTCTAACCTTTTACCCTATTCTTCTCCTAAACTGGGTGGACAAAGTCACACATTTAGCTTGATAGCACATGCGTAGATTCAATTCATTTCATTTCATAAATTTTATTTGTAGATACGTAAAAGGTACTTACTTCACTTGATCTCTTGGGAACCCAAAAAAAGAAATATCCTTATTTTTTCTAGTGGAACTAAAACATACTGAACAATGGTTAGGCATTTTTCTCTAAACAGAACACAAAAATTCTATACTTATTACGTGAAATTTTATATAATGTACGTACACTATTTTACACAATCGCTAAACTCTCGCCAAACACTTTATTCTGTACTAGTGGACCCGGCAGACTTCGTCCTGCCCGGTGACATATCGACATCAGCGCCACATACCGAGACCGGTAGGTTACCTGTACCTACCCGGTAATTGTGTTTTGAAACCACCCAGGAACCCATTGAAATATCATACAAATCGGTTCAGCCGTTTTGGAGTTAGGTGGCAAACACACGTACAGAAGAATTATAATTATAAATACGGGTGAAAGGGTGAGACAGTTTACCGTATCCACGCGACGGGATGTTTGACAGTTACGAAACCCGTGAACATTTTGTATGAGAAAATGTTTTTTGTAATATTTTATTTTTTAGTAAATTTTCCGAAGTTTTAATAGTTATTATGCTATTTGCGACGGAGACAACTACAACAAATTAAAAACTATGAAAATCGGTTCAGCCATTCTCGAGTTATAAGTGTTCGAACTAACACGACCTTGTTTAATATATTTAAGATTTTTAAAGTTCTTTAATAAATTTTTTTAAAAGATTATGCATTTCTAAAGTCTGACTGTAGAATTTCGAAAGCTTCGTCTCCATCGGTTTAGTGTTTCTGCGTAATGTAGGCGCAACTCAGATTAATAGACTAACTTTATAATAGCCTAAGAGGAGTTTACACCTACCCTACACTCTTTATTTTTCATCGGTACATCGCTTATCAGGCGCATTATTTTCGAAATCATCAACGAGCCGGTTTTGGAGTTTTTTCGTTTCGTCGCTCGCCATCTCAGTTGAACAAACAATGACAAGTGTACCTACTACGCTTCAAGGAAACACCGATTCAGAAAATGGCATTTTGCGGTATCCGCGACAAATATAAATACATATAAATTGGTATGTAAGTATGTCGCAGAATTTTTAAGAAACCAGTGTTTTGATCAAAATCTGGTGCTGATTCAGATTCAGAATCACCTTCCTGAATTTCATCGACTGCCTCGTTGTTCGTCTAGTTAACATGTTCGACTGCGGATCACGAGGTTCTGAAAGAACCCTTGAGCATCGAACCGCATTAGAGCCGGTCCCGGTTGTTCTACGTTGACTCTAGTTCTTGTATGTCCTCATTTCTGATTCGATCATGGAGAAAAACTCCGAGCATAGCTCCCTTCATCGCCCGCTAAAAAAATTATTAATAACTAGATGATGCCCACGGCTTCGCCCGTGTGTATTTAGGTTTGTAAAAATCTCGTGGGAACTTTGATTTTCCAGAACAAAAAGTAGCCTATCTGTAGTAAGTAGTAACCCGTCCACAAAACGGAAAAATTCCGTGGGATCCTTACGATTTCGGAATGCAATTCCTTACAGCATCAGGGTTGAGGAGTTGGACATGTACCTACTCGAGGTCATTCAAAAATAAAGTATTTAATTGGTATCCCCAATATCAATTTAAATAACCGACAGTGCCTAAATCCCATTAGTTTTGGGGATCAGATCCCCTACAGCATCAGGATTGAGGAGTTGGAATCCAAATTTTTTGTAGAACAGTGTCGCAATGTTTTTCTATCGATTAAAAAAAAAATTACGCAAATCGGTTAAGAAATCTCGGAGATATCGGTGTACATAGGTAGAAAAACACAACTCCTCCTTTTTTGAAAGTCGGTTAAAAAAGTAGCCTATGTTACTCCCTGGTTAATTATCTACTTGTATGTGAAAGTCCCGTCAAAATCGGTTCAGCCGTTCCAAAGATTAGCCCGTTCAAACAGACAGACAGACAGACAGACAGACAGACAGACAGACAGACAGACAAAAATTTAAAAAACGTGTGATTCGGTTATAGTATCGTTAAAATAACCATATGAGCTTAATATGAGGTAGTTATTTCGATATTACAGACAGACACTTCAATTTTATTTATTAGTATAGATTAATTTAATGCGCTACAAGTATCTAGCGCACTCCGGTTGGTCGGACTCATTCCGTTACCCTTACGTAGTCGGAAAGGAATAGAGCTACGCGATAGAAAGAAAGACAAATAGTAGGGTTATTCCGCGCGACCCACAGCCTTTTCGTTTGCCATACAACTGAGCCGGTAGCGTCAGACGCGGAGCGTCCGTGAACCGTGAGAGCTCATGTTTGCGTGAGCTGCGCTGTGTGTGAGTGTACCTACAGCGGGCCGCTTCCGCTTGTATGAAGCTTCCTCTCTGTAGATTGAACTGTCTATAATCTATAGAGAATAGACAGTAGGTAATTCATGAAGTAACCTTGTAAACTTGTTAACTTTTTTACGGCTCGATCATTGCACTGGAGTCTGGACCGATGTGGACCGTTTGGCACAAAGAGGACTAACAGTACCCATAACCCAGTGACCAGTGAGCTCAACCCGTGTACACAAGAACTAAATCAAGAGCTGATACCTCCTCAGACCTCACAGAGTTATTTGTATGGAAAACAGGGTTAACATCTACGAAGTACGATTTTACCCCAAACTAGGTACTTTAATTCCCTGTCAACATAAAAAGCCCTAAGCCGCGTAGAGATCGACCAGAATCTCATGAAAAATAGGGAAATGAAATTCCAAGGTTAGCAACACTACGGCTGCCCTAGCGATAAACAAAGTAACTGACATTTTTTGTGAAATTGACTTTTTGCATTAACAAAAGTTTTATGTCGAGTAGTTTTTACCACAGTTTAATATTTCAAATAACTTGAACCGTTTACTGAAATTTAAATTGCCCCAACAAAGTAACTGCACTCACTAACCCGGAATATAAATGCAAAAACCAAGTAAACAATAAGCATAACACAAAAACAAAGTAATTGGATGTTGATTACTTTGTTTTTGTATTTAAAATGCAGTTGCTTGATTTTTCGTTTCGTGAAACGATCCCAGGTAAGGTGTTCTGAATGTAATTACTTTGTTTATCACTAGGGCAGCCGAGTTAACCTAGTGTTGCTTACTACAAAATTTAATTTCCCTATTTTTCATGAGATTCTGGTCGATCTTTAATACTATTCGTCGTTTCGCCCTAAAATACAAATCGCTAAGAGTGGAAACTAGAAAGTGGGCACTAACAGCAATAGAAAACAAAAGTCGAATGATATTATCACCATGAAGTGTCTGTCAGGCATTTGTCATAGGTATTTACATTCGGCAGTTGATTTTTTTTACATAAGTTTTGAATTTTTTATCTCATTTGTGGGAATTGTTTTATCTCTGGTAACATCATGAAACGTCAGAATTCCACGGAATTAAAAATCAGAGTATAGGTACTACCTACACTTTGTATGCGTGGACGGAGTGCTATACGTCCAAGGAAATCCTCGAAATCTTCTTCTAAGAACTCAAATAAGTCCATATTCACTAAAATCACTGTCACTTGGAAAAAAGTTCACAGCGTAAGTAGGTAGGCCACACACCGGCCACATGAGTAGATATCCCTACAGTGGGGAACAATGCAACGTCCATTTATACCTATTCTCAAAGAGTTGTCACCTGTTGCATGTGAACCTAAGCATACTGTAACAATGGTTAGGCATTTTTGGCTAAACTTGGTCTAAACACAACACTGGCCTGTTTCACCACTTGCTGTAAAACTGTCTGATATTTATAACTAACAAATAAAATATCTGTTGTATAAATCAGTTTGATATATTTTTTGTTTCACCGCTCAAGTGTCTGTTAAAATATCTACGAGGTAACTATCTCTGAGTTTATCTAAAGCACGGAGCGGCAACGCCGCACACCTATATGAGTGCTACATTCCTGTTTAAGCAGTTGCAGAGAGATGACGCTCTCTTTTCAAATTAGACGGAATCTTAATTTTTTAATATTTGTATATCACTACATAGTATAAAACAAAGTCGCTTTCTCTGTCCCTATGTCCCTATATATGCTTAAATCTTTAAAACTACGCAACGGGTTTTGATGCGGTTTTTTTTAATAGATAGAGTTATTCAAGAGGTAGGTTTATAAGCAGAAAAATTGGACACGGTAGGTGGCGCTAATAGCGGGCAGGACGACGTCTGCCGGGTCCGCTAGTGCGTTAATAAATGTATTGGTTGCGACAACATGCACATGTTTTTATTGATGAAAAACTTTGATTTTTGTTTTATTTCTACTGTCTTTTAAATAATTTGTTAGTAGGTATTAAAATAAAAAATAAAATTACGTAAAACGAACCGCAGATTGACGCCAAGCGCCAAGCTACCTAGGTAAGTACCTACTTGATATTTAACTTGATGTTTACTAGATGTTTACATTATTTTTCGTGACCTAGTACCTACGATAGTTCTAGTATAAGATACTTAGTACTTACATAAGTAACTGCCACCTTTGTGAGCCGAAACCTATAAGTAAATCTAAATTCTTGGTCATCATATTTATGAAAATGATCTATCATATTTTTTATTACACAACGTTTGCGTGGACGTGATATTTGTTGTAGAAAATCGTCAAACTCTAGAAACTCAAAAAGATCCACCTATCCATCCATCCACACCATCTACCTATTCACAACTAGCAACAAGTACCTAGGTAGGTACTTATCTTCTTCTTATCTTATAGGAAACTATCTACTTATAGGAAAATTTAAAAATATTGCAGCATAAATTTGACAGATAAAAAAATAACAGCCACTTGATCAGAGTTTATCTGCTAGATTGACTTATCCGACACTTGTGAAACAGATTGAACGCTATCCGTCAGGTAAGTTAAGAATAAGGTATCAAACAGTTTAACAGTAAGTGGTGAAACAGGCCCAAAAGTTTAGTTTTTTTATATATTTTACGCTATTTTACCCAATCTCTAAACTCTCGCCAAACACTTATTATCCCAGTATGTAATATAATTTATTGCGCAAGAGCCACACTTATAGAAGCTATGCAATAGCTTAAAAACAGTTTATCTTAGTACTGAAGATAGCTACATAAAATATGATACCTGCATTAAAAAGTTTAATAGTTCCTTAATTATTGTGAAACACCTTAACATGCGTATTAAACTAAGAAGTTAATTAGATATACTTAGTCAGTCAAAGTTGAATTTTGAAAAAAGTATGCCGGAAAAATTTAAAAAGCTGTGATAGCTTAGTGGTTAGGAAGAACGACTTCTAATCGGAGGTCGTGGGTTCGATCCCGGGCACGCACCTCTAACTTTTCGGAGTTATGTGCGTTTTAAGTATTTAAATATCACTTGCTTTAACGGTGAAGGAAAACATCGTGAGGAAACCTGCATGCCTGAGAGTTCTCCATAACGTTCTCAAAGGTGTGTGAAGTCTGCCAATCCGCTTGGCCAGCGTGGTAGACTATGGCCAAAACCCTTCTCACTCTGAGAGGAGACCCGTGCTCTGTAGTGAGCCGGTAACGGGTTGATCATGATGATGCCGGAATTAGCCCCCTGACCTTGCTTGGTTGTGGTTGTGACTCGGTTGTGTGTATTCTTGGTGTTGCAGTTGGAATCAATTTTCGTTGGATAACAACGGACATCATTGAATTTTCAAAATGTCGTGAACAAACTCTGTAACTTCCGTGTTTAAAGTCTGGTTTATTTAATAAATCCGGTCTTCTGATAACTTTTAACCATTCATTGCACCTGAAAGGCAGGAACAAATATTTAAATACTTTAATGATTATAATTATAGTATACCTACCTAAGACTACCTACTCAGATTATAATAAAACGAAAAAATCCTCTTAGAAGTACCTACATATGGAGAAATAACTATGGTCGTGTTGGAGTAGGAAAAATAGTAAATGTCACTGAGATGTGACGCACCATTCCACACCTGAAGATTAGCATGAAAATGGAGCACAACACTAACTAATGTCGTAATGTGGCCGTGAATAGACAGACAGGCCCATACTCGCTTTTATATACATACTAGATGATGCCCACGGCTTCGCCCGTGTGGATTTAGGTTTTTAAAAATCCCGTGGGAACTTTTGATTTTCCAGAACAAAAAGTAGCTTATCTGTAGAAACCCGTCCCCAAAACGGAAAAATCCCGTGGGATCCCCACGATTTCGGAATACAATTCCTTACAGCATCAGGGTTGAGGAGTTGGACATGTACCTACTCGAGGTCATTCAACAATAAAGTCTTTAATTGGTATCCCCAATATCAATTCAAATAACCGACAGTGCCTAAATCCCATTAGTGTTGGGGATCAGATCCCCCACAGCATCAGGATTGAGGAGTTGGAATCCAAATTTTTTGTAGGACAGTGTCGCAATGTTTTTCTATCGATAAAAAAAAAATTACGCAAATCGGTTCAGAAATCTCGGAGATATCGGTGTACATAGGTAGAAAAACACAACTCCTCCTTTTTTGAAAGTCGGTTAAAAAAGTAGCCTATGTTACTCCCTGGTTAATTCTCTACTTGTATGTGAAAGTCCCGTCAAAATCGGCTCAGCCGTTCCAAAGATTAGCCCGTTCAAACAGACAGACAGACAGACAGACAGCGAAGCCGTGGGCATCATCTAGTTTATTAGTATAGAGTATAGATTATAGGTATATGGGTAAGGTCGTCAAAAAATGTACTAGTAACGTACTGTGGGTCTACCATCAACTATAATCGCGACTCAATTAAAGACCTAAACTGAACTGAATCGCTATTTCGTACCATGAACTCTTTTATCCGATCAATAGACGTCATGATAAAAATATAGAAACAAAAAGATACTTCATGGTACGAATTCAATGCGATTTATTTTAAGCGCCGATATTGAATAGCATCGGAATTGGATCGTTAGATTAAATATTGTAGTAGGCCTTCTGGAAGTTAAAGTACAAAAACGTACCCCTACGCACGCACGCGTGACGCGGTCCACGCCACGAAACAAGTCCCGGCCAATCAGGTGGAACGGAACTAATAGGTACATTTTACATACAATAATTGCATAAATCTATACTTCTATATATACTATATACTAATAAATAAAATTAAAGTGTCTGTCTGTAATTTCGAAATAACTACCACATATTAAACTCATATGGTTATTTGAACGATACCATAACCGAATCACACGTTTTTAAAATTTTTGTCTGTCTGTCTGTCTGTTTGAACGGGCTAATCTTCGGAACGGCTGAACCGATTTTGACGGGACTTTCACAGACAAGTAGACGATTAACCAAGGAGTAATATAGGCTACTTTTTTTACCGACTTTCAAAAAAGGAGTTGTGTTGAAATCGGTAAGTACCTATGTTAAAAAACGCCCTGATAGGTATTTTCGCTGCGCGCGACGGCCGCGTACGCGGTGCGGCGGTACGCCGCCGCGCGGCGGGCGGGTGCGGTGAAGAGGGTGCATGCTCCAATCCAATTCCAATCTCCATTTCGAACGAGGGAGCTAATGCGTGCGGATGTGTACTGCGTTTGTTGCGTGCGTTTTCGTAATTTTTATTTTGAATCGGAGATTTTGTTTTTATTAGGGGTTATGATGTTTTTTATTTCTTTAGTTTGTTTTAGTCGTATGTATGTCGAAGGCAGGGTCACTGCCAACCGCGCCAACGGGCCAGTCAAAACTACTGAACAGGTTTGGCTGCAATTTTGAATGGAGATAAAAAATTCCCTAAGTAAGTATAAAGGTTGGAAAAGGGAGCGGGAACGGGAACCAGAAATCTACTTATCCCTCAGGATTTGTGAAAAACCGAAATTCACGCGGGCGAAGCCGCGGGCAAAAGCTAGTAATAAATAAAATTGAAGTGTCTGTCTGTAATTTCGAAATAACTACCTCATATTAAGCTCATATGGTTATTTGAACGGCACCATAACCGAATCACACGTTTTAAAAATTTTTGTCTGTCTGTCTGTCTGTTTGAACGGGCTAATCTTCGGAACGGCTAAACCGATTTTGATGGGACTTTCACATACAAATAGAGAATTAACCAGGGAGTAACATAGGCTACTTTTTTAACCGACTTTCAAAAAAGGAGAAGTTGTGTTTTTCTACCTATGTACACCGATATCTCCGAGATTTCTGAACCGATTTGCGTAAGGTACCTACATAAGAACTTCTTTAGTTAATTCATTGATTAAGTACCTACCTTATTATTTTTCGCTACGTAAATATTTTAACTAGATAGTGTAGGTATAAATTTGTACACACTCCGTACAATCTATACTAATAAATAAAATTGAAGTGTCTGTCTGTAATTTCGAAATAACTACCACATATTAAGCGCATATGGTTATTTGAACGATACCATAACCGAATCACACGTTTTTAAAATTTTTGTCTGTCTGTCTGTTTGAACGGGCTAATCTTCGGAACGACTGAACCGATTTTGACGGGACTTTCACAGACAAGTAGAGGATTAACCAAGGAGTAACATAGGCTACTTTTTTAACCGACTTTAAAAAATGAGTTGTGTTGAAATCGGTAAGTAAGTACCTATGCTAAAAAACGCCCTGATAGGTATTTTCGCTGTGCGCGACGGCCGACGCTCGCGCTGTACGGAACTCCCCGCGCCGCGCCGCCCGCCATACAACGCCGCCGCGCGGCGGGCGGGTGCGGTGAAGAGGGTGCATGCTCCAATCTCCATTTCGAAATTTGCGATTTCGAACGAGGGAGCTAATGCGTGCGGATGTGCCCTCCGTCGTCGTAATTTTTATTTTGAATCGGAGATTTTGGGATTTGTGAAAAACCGAAATTCACGCGGGCGAAGCCGCGGGCAAAAGCTAGTACTCAATAATTTTAAGTAACTACCTACCTTCTAACATAATTTTTATTATGAAATTATCTCACCTTTCAGTATCCTTCGGTAACCTAAAAAATGATAAATTATCCTCGTTTGTGCTCATCGAGCATCCATCCACACAACAATAAAAATAATGTTTTTTCCCCATTATTTCATTAAATTATTATGCATATAAATGTCTACAGTCTACACCTATTTTATCCTACAACTAACTATACTAAACACTAAACTATTTAAACAAATATTTACAAAAAAATAGGTAGGTAGGTACTACGTAAACAATATTAACTTCGGTAGTAGGTACGTCACTCGCCTAGAACGCGCTAGCCCTGACTGCGGATCCAGAGGTGAGGATTAAACGTTATAACTTTCAATTTAACGCGTTATTTTTTTAAAATTTTTAACGTTGTTAATAAATATTGAGATGATCGTTAAAATTATAACAACATCAACAGTCACTCACTAACTAGGTACTAAAGCCAAATGTTTATTTTAATGCTCTCAAATAGCCACTTGTCATTAGTAATTGTTATCGTGTATGAGTTCAATGATACAATACAAGAAATTATGAGCTCTATTTTAATAGAATTAGCATTGATTATAGAATGTAGGTATAGAAAAATTAAAAACTGTTTACGATATAATACAAGGAATTGTGAGCCTTATTTTAATAGATTTAGCATTTATTATAGAATTTAGGTAGGAAAAAGTTAATTTTAACAGTATAACAAGTTACGATACAATACGAGGAAATGTGAACCTTGTTTTAGTAGTTTTATCATTTATTATAGAATGTAGGTAGGAAAAAATAATTTTAACGGTATAACAAGTTACGATACAATACGAGGAAATGTGAACCTTGTTTTAGTAGTTTTATCATTTATTATAGAATGTAGGTAGGAAAAAATAATTTTAACGGTTTAACAATTTACGATATAATACAAGGAAATGTGAGCCCTATTTTAAATAGATTAAGCATTTATTATACAATGTAGGTAAAAAAATAACATCAATTTTATTTTAATCAAACAATTATTATCATTCTTCAGTTGTGAGTGAATATTGTAAAAGTTATATCTAATACTTTAATGGAAGTTAAGTTAAAAAGTTTAGTTAAATAAGATTGTTTTATCGATTTCAAATACCTGAATGTAAATTAATAGTAGTGTGAACTAATAAACTTTAGTTGTGAATTTTAAATATCTGTCAACCTCTACCTATGAGTTATAATTTTAACTTTTAATTTAACATGTTAATTATTTTTAACATTAACGTTTTAACTACTAATCTTTTTTAACATTTAATCACACCTTTATGCGGATCCTAACCGGGTCAGGCCATGATTGTAGGTATCTAAATCGCATAAGTACCAAGAGCGACACACATGACACAGGCCTGCTACGGAGCCGGTCGTCGACGAGTGCGACGTTGCCGCTCTTCCACCGAGTTGTTATCGAGCAAAACATGGCGTAGGTATAACTGTACACTCCTATTTGAAGACGCGACGCATCGTTTAGGTTTAATTTCCAACAAACGAAAGAATTCTCGCGCACATTTTTTCATGTCACTGAATAAAGAACTGTCTACGTATTACCGTTTTAAGCATAGGTACAATTCGACGCAAACATCTTACTTGCGGTTCGAGAAATCGTGTGTCTGAGGGCCTATTCGCAGAAACCCGCGACGCCAGGGCTTCCCGCCGACGCTCGCGCCTGGCCGCAGCCGAGCGAGCGCGCGCCCTCGCCCTTCTGCGATTTTCTTCTTCCTCTTGCTCTGCCAGAAGTCCACAGAGGAGATAGTAGTGCCAGCCTAACATTTTAGAATGAGCACGTCCCGTCTCGAGTACCGATGTGAACTGGCTGGCGAGCGGCACTCATTGGGGTCCCTACTCCCTAGTGGTTTTTACTTTTGCTCTCGAGTGTGAATTGCGAACAAAAAGATGCTCGAGGATTTATTAGTTTGGTGGAAATTGACCCAATTATATAATATCGTGTAATTCACACTTTTTATTGATGGCAAATTGTGGCCAAATTGGCGGAGACCTCTCGCTGCCCGGCGTCGTACGCGCCATGCTGAGCAGCGAGGGGTCTTGGGATGCTGTGGCCGACTTCTGCGAGGACATTATCTCGGATAACGCGGGTACGGAGCGGGTGCGCAAAGAGGCTCTCGACGCGCATCCGCTCCGGCGCAGACGGGGGAGAAGAAGGCGGCGGTTATTCGCCGCTCGCCAGCTTCCCTCGGGAGACGGCGGGTAGCTATTGGGCTAGCTACCCGTCACTCGTAGTCTCCTCACCGTCTCAGGGGGTGATCACGCTATCCCGATCAGCTTCTCTTTAACGCGGGAGCCCCGGCATGTAGCCGGGGCGGCTGACAGATGCCTGGGACGTATACAACGGGTTCCCCAGGCGTCCAGCAAAGTCAGCAAGAGGGACATGCCGTGGTGGTTTTTAGTGCAGCATACCCCCATTCGGGGGAGAGTCCCACATAACCCTCGATCCGCCCAAGAAACGGGGGTAGCCATAAAGCGTTTCCACCACGACAAAAAAAATTTATCACTCCAAATTGTTTCCAAATACACACATCAACACTGTCTAGGGATATTCTGATTTTCTCAATTTATTCAAAATTGGTTATAACTAACATACAAAAATATATGTATATATTTTTGTAAAGCCTATTTATCAGACTATCTTTTAGAATAAAACAGAATTAGTTTTTTTGTGTAAATAATTTTTTATTGAAATAAAGACAAAAAGTGAAATGATGGTAAACTTAAGGATAGATGTCTTTTTAAGAAAAAATATAATTTTAGCAAAATTATCAGGTTTTTTGCAGTTACGTGAAAAATTATTTAAAATTAGTAGTCAGTAAACCACCCATGGACGTTAACCACGGTCCTACAACGGCTTTTCATGCTTTGAATCAAGTTATCAAAGTCTTGCTGTGGGATATTGTCCCAGGTCCTGCTAAGATGCAAAAAAAGTTGCTTTGCAGTCGCAATGTTCGGAGGAAAACTCCTCAAAGCCCTTCTTTGGAGCATGTCCCATGCGTGCTGCACAATGTAGCAATGCGTGCTACAATTATGCCGCACAAATCATTTGTTTTCAATTTATTTTTTCAAATTCAAATTTAGAATCATTTAATATGGTCTACAAAATAAGCTTTATGGTGGTTGCTTTGCAGTCGCAATGTTCGGAGGAAAACTCCTCAAAGCCCTTCTTTGGAGCATGTCCCATGCGTGCTCTATGGGGTTTAGGTCTGGTGATTCAGCGGGCCAGTCTAAGATCGACACATCGTGCTCTTGTAGCCAGCTGGTCACCACTCGCGCAGTGTGCGAACGGGCTTTGTCGTGCATGAGCGTGAAAACTTGGTCCATTTGCAGTCGATGGGGATAGATTATTGGTGCTAGCACCTGATTACGGTATTTTTCAGAAGTCATGGTGTTTCTGATCCAAACGAGATCTGTTCTTCCATCGATACGAATTCCCGCCCAAACCATAATTGTTTTGCCGTGGTATGGCTGGACTTCCTGACGGTGTTGCAGACGGTTGTCACGACCAGGAGCTCGCCATACACGTACTCTTCGTAAATCAGGATGAAATCCGAATCGGGACTCATCGGTAAACAGCACTACAGACCACTAGTTATCTTCCTAGAGCAAATGTTCGCGAGCCCACTGTAATCTTCGTCCACGATTTCCTCTGCGTAGTGCTGGAGTACGAAGCGGCCTGCGAGCATGAAGGTTAGCCTCGTGCAGTCTTCTCCTCACAGTTTCGTCACTGACAAGCAAATGGTGGTCTGACTGGAGCCTTTAAACCAACTGCATGGCTGTAGCATTTGGTTATCTTCTCGCGGTCATTTGCGAAAATCCGTCCTGTCTTCGGGCGGTTATGCGCTTCTCGCCTGGGTGCCGTTCAGCCACTTGACCAGTGGTGCAATAACGTGACCACAACCTTGATATCACGTTTTTTCTTGTTTCAATCGCCTCGGCAATACTTCGTTGAGGAGCCCCAGTTTGGAGCGTACCTACTGCCCTTAACATTTCGTCTCTTGTTAAATGGCGCCTCTGCATGATGCATACAGTTGCATAAATTAGAAATTAACCAATAATTTTCATTGAAACTTTCATTTGATACAAAAATATACCAAAAACTGGGTTAGGTCAATTGAAACTTTCGAACTTCGCTACAATTATGCCGCACAAATCATTTGTTTTCAATTTATTTTTTCAAATTCAAATTTAGAATCATTTAATATGGTCTACAAAATAAGCTTTATGGTGGTACGGGTGCCAGATAATGAAACAGTTGATGTTGACAGCTTATTGACTTTAGTCACAGATGATAAACAAATAATATGACGTTAACAATACTATGATCTATGATTATATAATGGCCTATGAATGGTTCCTGGAATGGGCTGCGGGGCTACCGCATTCCGTAACCTCCTAGCTAAGCTTATCCTGAGGGCTGCGGGGCTACCGCTCAGAACAAGCACGGGCATCCGAGTGGACTGCGGGGCTATCGCACTCGTCGCCGTCTAGCGATCTACTGAATGTCTTGCCATGCCGCCGCGGCCTTTTATAGTAATCCGGCCGGTGTAGACATACTCCGAAGTCTGCTAGTGTGCGTGCCTACGGTCGTGTGACTTGCAGTTGCACTGAGTGTAGTAGGTATGCGCGAATGTTGGTTTGCTCTATTCTCCCCCTCTGGTACTCTAAAGTCGTCCCAACAGAGTACCAGCATCAGGTGTCTTCCGAGGTCGTCCTCTCCGACGTATTGGATAAGTTGGTTTCGTTACTATATCATCCCTCTTCTGAAATTTTGTAATTGCAGAAGTGTGGTACTTTCCAATAGGCAACTCTGGTGAATCTGGGTGAGCAACTTCGTATGTAGCAGTACCCTGTTTCTTTATTATTACGTAAGGTCCATCTCGTCGTGGCGCAAATTTTGCAGAAAATTGTTTATTCACATTACTAATAGGATGAGACTCTATTAAGACTAGGTCTCCTTTTTGATAACCAGGGTCTGGTCTTCGTTTGTTATTTGATATTTGACGGGCTTCATCTGTGTTTCTTTGAATATTCTCTCTTGCTAGTTCCAAATCTTGCGCTAGCTGTTTTAGTTTTGGTGTAATTTCTGCTACAAAATTCTCTGTTTCTACTATCGAACTCAGATCATGAGTCAATTCGTAAGGTGTTCGTAATTCTCTTCCAAATGTTAAGTATGATGGTGAAAATCCTGTAGTTCGACACACAGCTGTATTCATGGCAAATCTTATTGCTGGAAGTGTAGATGGCCAAGCTTGGTGTTTGCCTTTAACCATTATAGCTAATTGTACCTTCAAATCTCTATTTTTTCTTTCCACTACATTGGGTTCTGGATGATATACTGGTGTAAACATTTGCTGAATTTCCAAGCAGTATGTAAGTTTTTGCATGATTGCTGAGATAAATTGTACACCGTTATCAAAAAAAAATTTCCGTGGTAGGCCATAACTAAGAAATATTTCATTAAGCAAAACTAAAGCACAGTTTTCACCTGTAGCTTCTTGCAATGGAAACAGTTCCACCCATCTTGAAGCTGTGTCTTCCACTATCAGAATCCATTTTTCTCCTGAAAGTCCTTTTGGTAATGGTCCAAACAGGTCGACCGACAACACTTCAAATCTTTGTGCATTTGGAGTGGACTGATATAGCCCTACTGGTTTTTGATTTGCCGGTTTAAATTTTTGACACTCCTCGCATGTTTTCACATATTTTATAACGTCTTTTCGTAAACCACTCCAATAGAACTTATTTATGATGCGTTGAATAGTTCTTTCTATTCCCATATGACCAGCAGTTGGTGAATCATGGTATGCTTTCATAACATTAGGGATTTCATGACGCGGAACTACTAATTTTGCATTTTCATCTTCTTGGTCAGGTGTATAAAGATACAAAACACCTTTGTGAAGTAAATATCCTTTCTTAACATATTCCGCATAGTCTGTTAACTCTTTTCCTTCTTCTAATGTTTTGATGATAGCTTCTAAAAGTTCATCTTTAAGCTGTTCATTTCTTATTTGTTTTTCGTTAAGTTTTGGTAATTCTAAATGTACATGACAAACTGTACAATTGTCAGTGTGATTTTGACATGGTGGTCGTGACAATGTATCTGCTAAAACATTGGTTCGTCCTGGAGAATATTGGATCTTGAAGTCATATGGTTGTAACTGTAGTGCCCAACGTGCAAGGCGACCAGTTGGCGTTTTAAGATTCATTAACCATTTAAGTGGCTGATGATCTGTGTTCCTTCTATGTAACCTCGGAATTTTGTTATAGCCCATACTATGGCTAACGCCTCTTTCTCAGTTACAGTATAATTACATTCAGCTGGAGTCAAAAGTCTACTAGCATATTCTACTGGATGCTCTTCTTCTCCCTCCCCCTGCACCAAAGCCGCTCCTATAGCGTACTGGCTTGCATCGGTTTTGATGGTAAAGGGTAAGTTATTACTGGCTTGTTTTAGTACTGGCGAGCTTATTAATGCTGTTTTTAACTTCACGAATGCTTCTTGTTCTTCTAACTGCCATTTCCAACTTACTTTTTTCTTAGTCAAATTGGTTAAAGGTCGAGCGATCTCTGCGAAATTATTTATAAACCTTCGATACCATGATGCAGTTTGTAAGAATGATATTAATTGTTTCAGATTAATAGGTGCTTGGAGATTTGCTATGGCTGATACTTTCTCTGGATCCGCTTTTATCCCCTCTGGGACAATTAAGTGTCCAAGATATTTAACTTCTGAACAGACAAATTTACATTTTTTCCTGTTTGCTCTTAAGTTGCATTCTTTTAATTTATTGAATATTTCTCTGAGATCTTTTATATGTTGAAAAAACGTTTCAGATCGTATAATGAGATCATCTAAGTAGGACAATACATATTTAGCTTGAAGCCCTTGTATGAATTTATCCATCATCCTTTGAAATGTAGCAGGTGCATTACGTAATCCAAATGGCATGCGTTTTGATATAAAGCTTGTTTTGTCGCAATCTTCTGGATATATTGATATTTGCCAGTAGCCTGATTGTAAACCGATGGTAGTCATATAAGGCATGGCTTTTGCTTGATGCAATAAGACGTCCATACGTGGTAAGGGATATCTATCGGGTTTTGTTATTTCATTAAGCCGACGATAATCTACACAAACACGAACATCATTTTCACCTTTAGGAACTAGAATGACAGGTGCCGACCATGGGGAATCACATTCTTCAATAATGTTATTACTTAACATCTCATCAAGTTTTTCTCGTAATTGTTGTTGCCTAGTAGGTGATAATCTATAGGGTTTTACACTAATAGGAGGGTGACTGCCTGTATCTATTCTATGTTGTGCTAATGGTGTTGGTTCTATATTTTTGTTAAAGATATCTTTGAACTCTAACAAAAGTTTATTAAAAATAACTCTTTCATCGTTTGAAAGCAAAGTACCTTCTTCAGGGAGTAAATGAATATCAACAGAATAAAGACTGGTAGGATTTATTGGCAAATAAGATATGCGAGGATCTACACAAGAATTGTTGTCAGCTGGTTCCCTTGGACGCGTTGGGCGTGGCGGTGTGTCCAGCTTCTGTAACACCCATCTTGGTTTCTTCGATACTGGCGGGCTATCTTCTATGCATTGAAGCGGAGATGGCGTATCCGGTATCGGCGACAACATCTTTAGTTCGCTTGCCCATTTAAGGAATTCTGGCATAGACTCAACAGTAGGCTCAATTTTGGTTTCGCTGTCAAAAGATAAACGTTTTATAGCCTTCAACGGGAACGATTCATTTTTTAGTTGCAGGAACGAAAACTTGGTCTGGGGATCGTCGATGAAATACCATACGCGTTGTGGTAAGTTTAATATTATTCCTGATGATTCCAAAAAATCTATTCCTAGTAGACTGTGGTTTTCACTTGCCTCTGGAATTGTTGAAAATTTTATCGGAAGAACTCGTCCTCCCAACATAATATCCACTGTGGCGACTAATAAGTTTGACGTTTTTATACTTCCATCTGCCAGGGTAATGTCAGCTATTTGACGACTGAACACAGTACCGTTTTGGAGTAAGGTGTTATACAATTTTTTACTTGCAATACTGGTGCGAGCCGCAGTGTCAATATATGCGTATCCCGTTTCACCGTTTATTGTTATCTCGATAGTAGGTATCTTCGCTTGGGCTTGCACTGTAGATTGTATTGCATAAAATGCAACGGGTTTTGGCGGCGTCTCTTTATATTTACACGTGGTGCAGTTGCTTCTAAAAACCCCTGGTGCTCCACATCCATAACAGGTTATAGTCGCCTTTTCTTCTTTTTTTTCTTTTGTAGTCGCCTCCTCTGCAAGTCGTTTGCGACAAACATCAAAAAGGTGGCCTTTTTTCCCGCAGAAACTGCATCTCTTAAATGGTTTCCGTTCGCCTTTTTGTGAGCTGGTTGTCTCTGGATCGTCTCCCGCTTCCTTTTCCAGACTTTCTAAATGTCTGCCGCGCTCTAACAGGTCTGTAAATGTTTTAATATCGGAACGTGGGATTTCCTTTTTGAAGCGTAAGTTTAGCAAGCCATACAAAAAGTCTATCTCTTCTTCTTCCTTATGTCTTTTGGGAGGTAGTTGTGCCAACAACGCTCGCTTTTCACAGATGAAAGTGTCGATTTTTTTCCTTTGTTTGTTTTTTTGAGAACAACTCCAGATATATTTCATGTGGTTGCATTTTTGGAGCAAATGCACTTCTGATGGCACCCAAAGCTTGATTCCACTTTTTTGTCTCGCTTTTCACTCCACTCCACCACGTAGCAGCAGTACCAGTTAGTAGCAGCGTCAATCCTTCTAATGCGTCTTCGTCGCTAATTTTTTCTATTTTCTTATATATTGCGATGTTCGTTATGAATTCCTCAACTTTATTGTAATTCCTTTCTCCGTCGAACCTCTTCGTACATCGAGCAAAACTATTTTTGTGTTGAACAGACTCGTTTGCTTCCGATAACTTGTTTATAAGTGCAGTGAACTGTTCCTGTGTCATAACCATCAATTCTGGTTTCGTTTCTGACATCTTGAAATTTGTGGGTAGTTGTGAAATTTTCTTATTTTCTATGAGTGTATATTCACGTGGGCGCCAATATGGTGGTACGGGTGCCAGATAATGAAACAGTTGATGTTGACAGCTTATTGACTTTAGTCACAGATGATAAACAAATAATATGACGTTAACAATACTATGATCTATGATTATATAATGGCCTATGAATGGTTCCTGGAATGGGCTGCGGGGCTACCGCATTCCGTAACCTCCTAGCTAAGCTTATCCTGAGGGCTGCGGGGCTACCGCTCAGAACAAGCACGGGCATCCGAGTGGACTGCGGGGCTATCGCACTCGTCGCCGTCTAGCGATCTACTGAATGTCTTGCCATGCCGCCGCGGCCTTTTATAGTAATCCGGCCGGTGTAGACATACTCCGAAGTCTGCTAGTGTGCGTGCCTACGGTCGTGTGACTTGCAGTTGCACTGAGTGTAGTAGGTATGCGCGAATGTTGGTTTGCTATAGCTTTCATTAAAATAATTTAAAACCGATTAATATTTTTCGAGTTTCAGAACTTTATACAAAATATCCCTAGACATTGTTGATGTGCATATATAAATTTATACATTTTCGTATTTGCCTTTTGAATCCCTTTATTTTGATACCCCACTCGAGGGTCTTGAAGAAAAAATTTTTTTTCAGCTCGCACATTAAAGCGCATAAAGTCCGCCATTTTGATTTTTTTTTAATTTAGGTACCCTATAACACTCGCGTCATTGAGACAAATCTAATGACGTATCATTTATCAAAATCCGTTGAGCCGTTGATTAGTTACAAGCGGACATAGGAATGGACATACATACACACAGGTGAAACACATATACCCAGTCGGGTAAATAAAAAAAAATAAAAAAGGGAATCTGCAGATAAGATGGGTTAACATGTTTCAAATAAGATTTTAAAAATAAGTATGTGTGTGTATGTGTGTGTGTGTGTGTATGTGTGTGTGTGTTAGTGTGTAGGTGTTGAAGTTGTTTGTGCTATATGTACATGTTAAGTATACTCATTTTTTAAGCTAAAACCACCATCAACTTTTCGGTCGGTTTCGGTATTAATTATTACTTACCTATTTAATTTAATCATATTTTACGATTCACAACAAATAACACATAAAATAATGCATTAATAATAATTATTAATATCTGTTCTATTTTAAATGACATGATTTTTTTGTGTGTTTATAAATAAACCAAACTAAAAAATATAAAATAAATAATAGTTTAAAAAAAAAAACAAAAAAACACGCTTTTTATAGAAAACCAAACTAAAAAATAGAAAATAAATTTTAATAAAATAGAAATACAAAATACATAAGAAAAAAATGTATTTTATTTAAAAATAAGCGTGGGGTGCTTTTCAAGATATTATTGAAATGATAATCCTCTAATATATATTTAAAGAAGCCATGCACTCACACTTTTTTTAAATAAAAAAAAATTTTTTCTTATGTATTTTGTATTTCTATTTTATTAAAATTTATTTTCTATTTTTTAGTTTGGTTTTCTATAAAAAGCGTGTTTTTTTAGTTTTTTTTAAACTATTATTATTATTATCTACTCAAAACATGTTTATTGCATACCCTGGCTTCAAACCCTTTGCACGCCACTGGTAACGATAAAGTTGGGTTTGCATCTTCATTGAGCTTTCGTACAATTTTAATTGCTGATTTTTCAAAATGCAACGAACATACACTATAACTTGTGTGCTTCAAATTATCTTTAGATAGTAAATCTTCTCTACCTATTGTCAATAACCAGGTTCGTCGCCTGAAATACACAAACAGAACATTTTAAATGGACGAAACCCACAATGCAATAAAATACAAAAAAGTATCTAAGTACGTATTATATCAGTTGTCTAGCAGCACCCATAGTACAAGCTTTGCTTAGTTTGGGGCTAGATGGCGCTGTGTGGACTGTCCCATGATATTTATTTATTTATAAAAGAGGTACGATTTCATTTCTTTGAAGTAAAATAGGTATCTACCTAAAACATTTCATTCAGTCAAAACATGTTTTTTTTTTCATAATATTAAGATGAAATTGATCGTGATGATTAGTTTCGTTGAGCACTAAGCCCACTCAGTGCACATTTTATAATCGATTAATTAATAAATTTTGAGGTTAGTTGTGCTGTAAATTTAATACTTTAACGAAAAAAATAATTGCAACAGGCATTATGAACGATACAAGACCATTTATTTATAATTTTTCAAGAGCGTACGCTCTTGAGCTGGACGGCAGAGCAATCCGGCCTACGGTCGGCTGCGCGAGCATGAAAGAGCACGCGAACGGAGCGCGAAAGAGCACGAGCATGGAGCAGCCGACCGGCTCGACGAGCAGCCGAGCGGCTGCTCTTAATGTTTCACACCGAGCGTATTGGGAGCATCCTCAAGCATTCTCTTATCATAAAAGAGATAAAATGTAAAAATAAAGCTTATTTCAATGTCTTAGATTCTATTTTAAATGCGATTAAAAAGACATGGCCGGAATTTGCCCTGATTAGTCGAAAAAAAACTTACTTAAATAAACATAAATGGAGGTTAATTATTCATATGTGAAAATTGCTTTTAAAATAAACTAAAATATATCGTGGCAATTACATTTCTCCAGCGCAGGCGTGGAAAAAAACACAAAAAATAAGAATGTTAACTGATATTTGTTTTTCTAACTTTTCTAAGGTCATATCCAAGAAGGTTATTTATATACTCTATGTACATAGATACTGGAGACTGCGCCTGAAACATTGTAGTTAAGACAAAATAGTCATTTTATTTACCAGTTCTCTCTCGAGTCAAAATTCCTTATCTATACCCTGATTTCTAATTCCGTGGAATTCTGACGTTTCGTAATGTTACCAGAGATAAAACAATTCCCACAAAAAAGATAAAAAATTCAAAACTTATATAAATAAAAATCAACTGCCGCATGTAGAATGACAAATGCCTAACAGACACTTCATGGTGAGAATGTCATTTGACTTCCATTTTTGAATGAATTTTTTCAATGTGCTTCTTTTGTTTTCTATTGCTGTTAGTGTGCACTTTCTAGTTTCCACTCTTGCCGTTTTCTATTTTAGGGCGAAACGTCTAATATTATTGTTCGGCATATGGCTTTTTATGATGACTGGGAATTAAAGTAGTTTTGGGTAAAATCGTACTTCGTAGATGTTAACCCTGTTCTCCATACAAATAACTCATCTGTAAATGACAATGACAGCTGTCAGAATTCCACGGAATTAGAAATCAGGGTATAAAAATATTATTTAAGTTAAGTATAGAACGTCCATATTTGAATCTCCCGCTGTCAAAGAGTTGTTGGGGGCTGAATCTAGATGGCGCTGAATGGTTCTCATTTTTTACTATGGAGTTTTCATTTTTCTACGGTAGGAGTAATGTATTCTGTGGTACCTACGCACTACGTACACAAAAATCGATTCTCCGATTAATCGATCTCAGATCGCCATCCTTATTTTGATGTTTCTGGCTGGCTTCTGCAATCTGCGTTGTGCGTAGGTAACCTAAATAATATTTTTAGATAAGACATTTTTACTCGAGAGAGAACCTTGAAATAAAATGACTAATTTATCTTAACTACAATGTTTCAGGCGCACTCTCCAGTGTCTATATAGAGTATATAACCTTCTTGGATATGACCTTAGAAAAGTTAGAAAAACAAATAACAGTTAACATTCTTATTCTTTGTGTTTTTTCCACGCCTGCGCTGGAGAAATGTAATTGCCGCGATATATTTTAGTTTATTTTAAAAGCAATTTTCACATATGAATAATTAACCTCCATTTATGTTTATTTAAGTAAGTTTTTTTTTTCGATTTCGAGCAAATTCCGGCCATGTCAAAGGGCACAGCTCCATACAAATTCCGGCCATGTCCTTTGCTCTGCTCTCCGCGCCGGTCTATCTGAACGGTCCCTTAACGGAAACGCGGATGCGTTCGGAGCCGAGCGTACGTTCTTTGTGGCCGGACGGCAGAGCAATTCGGCCTACTGTCGGCTGTGCGAGCATGAAAGAGCACGCCAACGGAGCCGGTCGGATGCTCGAGCGCGAAAGAGCACGAGCATGGAGCAGCCGACCAGCTCGACGAGCAGCCGAGCGGCTGCTCTTAATATTTCACGCAGAGCGTATTGGGAGCATCCTCGAGCATTCTCTTATCATAAAAGAGATAAAATGTAAAAATAAAGCTTATTTCAATGTCTTAAGATTCTATTTTAAATGCGATTATTTGCTCTGCTCTCCGCGCCGGTCTATCTGAAAGGTCCCTAAAGTCTAAGTTCGTAAGTGAATGAGACAAATGAAATGCAACTCGAATGAAACATCTAAAATGTCTTTTTATTGTACTTTTAAATACTTTTAGGGTATTGGAATAGTACTTTGTTCAACAAGGGGAGAAAGGGTTTGTAGTTTGAATTAATTTCATTTCAAATAGGAACACAATGTAATCCAATCAAAGTAGATTTTACTTACCTGTCAGCCTCTTTAGGCAACAAAAAAAAAGTTAAATTTCGGTCACGATCCGTATTTAAACAATTAAATACTGCACAGTATCTTTTTGCTTTTTTTCGTTTTGTGTCCATCTTGCAAGTATCGAGAAAGTTGAACGTGGTCGAACAAATAGCGCGCGCGCGTGTCTTTCTTCGCTTGCGGCAGCCTACTAGATTGGCCTTATCGAAACGGCCGCCGCCTGTAGGTATGTTTTTAATACCTACACGCGGAGTGACACAGGCCTGGGGGGTTATTCTGTAACTTAGTTAGCAACTGAAAATAGTTGCCAACTAAATAGTTAGATATACATTGCTGCTTTACTGTGTAAAATTATGAAAACACTTTATATTCCCCACAGTAAAGCAGCAATGTATATCTAACTAATTAGTTGGCAACTTATTTCAGTTGCTAACTAAGTTACAGAATAACCCAGCTGGTCCAGTGAATTAAGGCCCATATTCCCTCAAAAAAAATTGGTAGGTACGTAAATGAACACGTGCTCGACTGGAACGCGAGCTAAATCTATACTAATAATAAATAAAATTGAAGTGTCTGTCTGTAATTTCGAAATAACTACCACATATTAAGCTCATATGGTTATTTGAACGATACCATAACCGAATCACACGTTTATAAAATTTTTGTCTGTCTGTCTGTCTGTTTGAACGGGCTAATCTTCGGAACGGCTGAACCGATTTTGACGGGACTTTCACAGACAAGTAGAGGATTAACCAAGGAGTAACATAGGCTACTTTTTTAACCGACTTTCAAAAAAGGAGTTGTGTTGAAATCGGTAAGTACCTATGTTAAAAAACGCCCTGATAGGTATTTTCGCTGCGCGCGACGGCCGCGTGCGCGGTGCGGCGGTACGCCGCCGCGCGGCGGGCGGGTGCGGTGAAGAGGGTGCATGCTCCAATCCAATTCCAATCTCCATTTCGAACGAGGGAGCTAATGCGTGCGGATGTGTACTGCGTTTGTTGCGTGCGTTTTCGTAATTTTTATTTTGAATCGGAGATTTTGTTTTTATTAGGGGTTATGATGTTTTTTATTTCTTTAGTTTGTTTTAGTCGTATGTATGTCGAAGCCAGGGTCACTGCCAACCGCGCCAACGGGCCAGTCAAAACTACTGAACAGATTTGGCTGCAATTTTGAATGGAGATAAAAAATTCCCTAAGTAAGTATAAAGGTTGGAAAAGGGAGCGGGAACGGGAACCAGAAATCTACTTATCCCTCAGGATTTCTGAAAAACCGAAATTCACGCGGGCGAAGCCGCTGGCAAAAGCTAGTTAAATCATAATATTGTTTATCAAATTGAGTACATATTTCTTTAAAAACCATTGCGAAGTAAGGCTTCTGTATCTTTAGGTACTAGTTATTATTCTGTGGCACTGATTAGCTCTCGCGGAACCCTCGTAAGCGCTGATTGGCTCTCCAATCGTATTGTGTCCCGCAAACTCGTACGACGCTGCGCGCACTTGAAGGTCACCGGTCGACTTACGTGCCGGGGGTTATAAGAATGGTATTTTTAATAAATTAAATTTAATTTTCTCTTTCTTGGAGTAATTGCCGATAGATGAAGGGGAGTTTGTGAGGATCTGCTGTCACGTTTGTAAGTTTCGCTTGCATTCGTGAGATCAACTTGAACACTACGGGTAGTTTGATCGTATAAAATTGTAATATTTTTCCCAATATCAACAGCAGCAATGTTTTCATAATTATTCTGATTGTTAATTGCATTTATTCAACGACATTTATTACTTCACTTTGCGATATATACTAGTACTTACTCCATTATCATTAGGTAGATTCAGCGTAGGGTATGCATTTTCAGTTAAATGTTTTTTGTATTTTGAAAATCTGAAACAATCTTCGTCAAAGTGACGCTCACAAATCTTATAATTATGCCTAGCGTTAGCTTCATCTAATTTCTCAATTAGATCTTCTCGACCGACAACTTTGAGCCACTGGTGTCTACTGAAACAAATTTTTAGTTTTGATATTTTTTTGGAATTGGATTAAATTGGAAATCACAAAAATCATAGGCTGGTACACTGTTTTGACTTGACTTGAATTGACTTGAAAACTACTTTAGTATTGTCTTCTTTACCGTTGTCATTTGAAACCCCATGTAACGAAAAAACCACACTAAAAAGAGACAATCACTGTACATCTAATGTAACCTACGTTATTTTTTTTCATTATTTTTTTTTGCTTTTTTTAACTACATATTTCTTAAGAAAACACAGTACGTTTTAAATACGGGTCCATAATTATAGTTTTTGAAGAGTGAAAACTGATTTAATTCTTCTTTTCAAAAAATGAATAAAATTATTGTATGCTTATTTTGTTTTATTACTTAAACCATTAGGTATTTAAAATGTAAAACTTTAATTTAAATAAGTAAAATAATTGAATGATTCAAATCAATTATGTACTTGTACCACATCCCTATTTTATTTTCGTTAAAAAGTGACAACCTTAAAAGTAGAGTCGACATAATATCATAAGTGGCACATGCTATCCTACAATCATCGAACTATAAGGTGCGTTGGGGTAATACCGGACGGATTTTCGACTAGTTGGAAGAGTGTCGCAAAAAATTTTTTTTCTCGAAATCCATACATCTTATATTAATGTAATATATCGTAAACGGTTAATGGTTAAACGTAGTTTAGCTCTAAAAATAGTTTGTTTATGTAAACTCAACGGTTTTTGTTTTATACGTACGCAAAGTCAACACAATTTTTTTTATGACCATGATTAAGAATTGGCCACCAAGGGGTATGACCGGACATAAATTTAAAGTCACTTCTAGTGCTTGGAGAACAAAGTCTTAATAAGGAATATATTCGGTCTTTCCTATTCTAAAACATATTTGAATATGAATTATATAAATAACTAGAAACAAAAATGTTCCAATCGATTCTTTCATTTTTGGTTTTATGCCATTCGAACTTACCCCTGATGTAAAAAAATTGTGATTTTGTGGTTCTCAAACTTTGGCATGCCACAAAGTAAGTAAAACGGTAAAGATCGGATGCATTTGCCGGTGCCCAGTGGGGAAGCCTGGTGTAGTAAGTACCTACTCAATTGTTAAATTTATTGTGTGTACAAGTTCATGTACGTGTAGCAGGCGCGTGTCTTATTATAAACAGGAAGGGAGTAGGCATAAAAGAGTCGATTAGAATCGGAATAAAGGTATAGAACTTGATGAAGTAAAGCAAATGTGACTAAGTGGACCAGGATATCAGATATTTGGAAAAGGAAATTGAATTACTACTTAATACGTAAGGTCCCTGGTTTGCCTTTGGATAAAACTTTAGGCAACTATAAAAACTAAGAAATGATTAGCAATGTAAAATTCATTTTTTTTTTCATTAATGGTACTTATTAGCCTAGTTCATGCTTGTAGGATAAGCAATTATAGTAAGTAACCAACTTTCAATACACTTTTTTTTTAAATTGTCACATAATGTATCTTGTTATTAACGATCTATGAAAAGTAAAGAATTGAGCTATTAAGGCACAAAATTTGTGTTTTAACTCTACTTTGGAATCTTACTATTACTCCGATTAATTAATCTTACTGTTAATCCGTTTTAGAATCTTTTTTTATTTATTTATTTATTTTTTATTTCCGTTTTAGATTGCTTTTACTGAGTAATCTCAGTAAAAGCAATAGCGAAAGAAACCTCGTACGGCAGAAACATTTATGATTACTTAATAAAAGTTTGACTATCACTGCCTTATTTGAAACTTGCAAAGATCGGAAAATTTTCATCCGATCTTCACTTGCGAGGGGGTACACCGGATCTTCGCCAACATCAATGTTAGCTCTTTTTGGATCAAATTAATCTCTTTGTGGCATCATAAAACTAACTATCCAGGCAAAATAATTACAAAAAAAACTATATCTTCGCTAAAAATGACAGATAAAAATAAAAGTTGAAGACCGGATTGACGAAAAAATTACGAAAATTACCTTGTTTTGTTTAATGGCGCATAGCACACGTCCGACTTGATGGAGCGATTTGCGGGAACCACGGGCCGGGGCCCAATTAAATGGCCTAATACACAATATTGCCCGCATTTAAAAATATGCCCTAATTCGTCCGATATTTGAGTCATACGGTCTTAACCCACCTCCGATCTTACCCTAACGCACCTTACCTACAATAAATAATTTCATTTCAATTCAATTAATTTCAATAATTTTTTTGTGTAGATATACATATAAAGGTAGATATACTTACTTCACTTGATCTCTAGGGTACACAAAAAAAGAAATATCCTTATTTTTTCTAGTGGAATTTAAACATACTGTACAATACGTAGGCATTTTTGTCTAAACACAACACTAAAGTCAAATTTTTTTTATATAATTTACACTATTTTACACAATGTCTAAACTCTCGCCAAAAACTTTATTCTCAGTAGGTAGGTAGGTACCTATTAATTTAATGCGCACGCGACACGACTCAGCGTGACTCAGCCTTGACGTTAGTCATCCAACTGTCTACCAGGCCCAGCGGAGCGTACGCGAACCGTTCGTGACTGAGAACTCGTGTGTGCGTGAGCGGCGCTATGTGTGAGTGTACCTACAGCTACCTTTGTATAGTTCGTTCGGTAACTTAGTGTCGGTACAGGCGCAGGTGCTCTTAGTATTCTGCTTTTATTTTTATTACTTTTTTTCTGTTTGTAATTTTTTTTCTATTCTAACAGAATCTCCGAATAGTCTGCCAATCCGCACTTGGCCAGCGTGGTACACTATGGTTAAAATCCTTCTCATTTTGAGAGAAGACCCGTGTTCATGAGAATATTATATTTTATGTTTATGGTTATATTGTAATAAAATACGAATATAAAAAAATATAAAAAGGAAAGAGAATTTTAATGAAAAAATATGAGTAGGTATAAAACGCCAAAACCCCTTGTGCCTGTACACCCCTCGCGGCATGCTTTGAAGTCACGGCGGTGTCTTTGACAAAACACCGCGCGGCGGAGGCGGTTAGACACAAAAGGCGACCGTAAGAAAACGAACAGACTATACTAGTTATTATTCTGTGCTACAGCGGGCCGCTTGTAGGTAGCTTTCTCTCTGCATAATAATATCTACTCGTGTGGAGCGGGCGTCCGTGAACCGTTGGTGAATGTGTTTGTGTTTGTGAAAAATTCACTAACCTTGGTAGGAAGAACTAACTAACCTAGTTAACTCGTGGCACATTAAGAACATGGAATTAACTCGAATGGATCGCTACCTAGCCCGGCCTCCACCAACCCCTCACAGCCGTCCGAACCACACCAGCCTAACCTGATGACATCGACCTCCTAACCAACATCAGGCCCCTCAGTAGGGCAATAGTCCAAATTCGTATAGATATAAACAGACTCACCGAATAGCAGCAGAACCATACTTTGCACTCACTGAACTAACCGACAAACAAGTTCCTATTTCTAGGCTACGACTAGCTCACACGACAGTTGAACAAATTCTGATTCTACCCAAAGCTTCCCTCCAAAAGTGAATTTCAGAATGACTGGCACCAACCAAAGACTTGTCAAAAACAAACACCACGCGTTACGCCATGCCACCACAGATAGCTATTTAACGTTAACGAATACGATATCGGTATCGATATCAGAACGATATACGAACTCACGACTCAAAATAAAACGGTAAATATAATAAATCACGACATGTTAGTATACTTATCTACTCGTGTGGTCTGAGCAGGTATGTGGGTAAGTAGGGTAGATAAGTAAGTACTAATCCACATTTCCTAAAAACAAAATTATTTTATTCGTTTTGAACACTGTTTACCAATACTTACCTAGGTATTCACATTGCTTTTAGCTTAGAATAACAAACTAAGATTAATAACTTAATCAATTTAGTACCTACTCACCGAAATCCAATAAATACCTAGGTAGATGTACTTATAATAATCCGTCAAATGCAAAGTAGGTAGTAGCCACGGAAGAGAGAAGGCAGGGGAAGTGAAATGCACCAAAACTACTATAGGAACCGCTGTCGCCAAACTCACACAAATATACCGTTAATCATATATTGCACTACAAAGAAACAAATCGTTTGATTTGTCGTTTTAAGTTTAGTCAAAACTAGCCTACTTCACAGAACTCACAGATTTGGAAACAAACCCTGATTTTGTAGAAATAAGATTTATTTTGCTTTAACGGAAGAATGTATTTATGAGCTATAGTCACACTAGATTCGATTGTCCAATTAATTCCGCTACTTGACCATAGATGGCGCTGTATTGCTACTCATTGAATTGTCTATCGATATCGATAGATACTCGTTATTTTGTTTATTCGCAAAAAGAAAATGAAAAAAGGTAATTATAAAATTAAATAAAAGTGCTGGTATGTATGCACTGATGAGTAAATAAAAATGTTGAGTAAAAGCCATTAAAACTTTAGTGATTGACTAAAATGTAAAGTTATCGATTCTTAATTTTTTTACTATTTGGGTTTTGACAATGACTTATATATTAAGAAAAGCGATATATTATTATTATTATGAATCAAAAATAATACGATATAAAAAATGCCTACTTATATAATACGATCAATTTAGACTTCCAAGATTACAATATTCACACCTGGCTGAAAATTGGTAGGATTGTTCAAAACACTATTATAAATGAAATGTGAAAAGTCCTCATCGATCCGACACCTGGAAAAAAATTACTCGGTGTCAAAGTTTTCACGGGAAATTTTTCAGCAAAACGGTAAGTCTTATCATAAAATTATTTTTAACAAAATTGTAGATCAGATAATTATCTATAAAAAATGTCTGTATACTTTTTTTCCTAAGAGCCACCGTTTTTGAGATATAACGATTCAAATAAATTAATTTCGAAATAAAAATGAGGGGCTGGATTTCTTTTTACCCAAAATTCTGTGGTGGTGGTGCAATCTTGTATTTGCATAGTGCTATTCTACTAGTCAAGCCCTTTCATTTGATACCCATATTAAGGGGGTTGTAAAAAAAAAATGTAATCCGCCATTTTGTAGCGGCGGCCATCTTGGACTGATTTTCTTCAAACATAGCTAACAACACTCTCGACTAATTCACCTTTCAAACAAAAAAAAACGCATTTAAATCGGTCCACCCGTTTGAGCTCCACAGGGGAACAGACAGACACACGCACGCACACACACACACACACACACACACACACACACACAGACACGTCAAACTTATAACACCCCGTCGTTTTTGCTTCGGGGGTTAATTAATAATAACTGTATCAAAAATCATCGTTTGGTCGTTAAAATATCGATAACAATGTACTTAGCTAACATCATGACATCTCTACGACCACGACCACCCGATTGGCGTCCATACCGTGAGTCTAACGTCTTAGTGAAGGAATATATTTATATAGTACAAGTCCATTGCGTCCTAAGACCGACCGATTCAATGATTGATTTCTACTAAGCAAGCAATGGATTTTGTTCATAATGAGATATAGACTTCTCAATTTAGCACATTTTTAGCATAATGTAAATATACAAAATAATGTTTTCTTGTTTTTTATGGAAAATAACAACAATAGCTTGTACTTAAGTGTGAAATGAGATGCCATATTTTGTATGATTCACTTTTTTGCTTGATTTTTTGCAAACAACCACTGAACAACACGGCATTTTGTTAAAAATCGAGAGCGGTGAAGCGATCGTTGGACGACATTCGACTCAAGACAAAAACGGTTCTCAGGTGTATTTAACGCCAGAAGAGTTCTCAGGAACCACGCCCCCTTGCCATATCTCGTCTTATTCATTTTATCTATGGTAGTAGCTGTATCGAGTTCTTGGGTTTTATAAAAAAACACGGTCCAATAAACATAAGCCGAGTCAAAAGAGTAGCAGAGTGAACAAGCCCAATATAAACAAACCAAAATCGTATGAGATCAATAAAATAATTATCACTTTGCGTAGGCAACGATGCGAATACCAAAAAATTGAGTCGAAATGAGCGGCACGCGCGATGCGGCAAAGACACGCACACTCTGTCAACTCACACACACATGAATAGGGCGGCCGCCGCGCGCCGGCGCGGCCGCGGCGAGCGCTCGCAGGCAGCGCGACAGCGATACCGCACAGTACAAGTCACGGCAAATGAGTCGACCGGTGACCTTCAATGCGCAGAAGTCGAAAATGAGGTATCTCGGGTGGTGAGGGGGTCGCGGGGAGGGCGTGAGGATCGTTCGTGAGCACTGAGCACTGATTAGCTCTCGTTAGCGCTGATTGACTCTCCAATCGTATTGTGTCCCGCTCACTCGTACGACGCTGCGCGCACTTGAAGGTCACCGGTCGACTTACGTGCCGGGGGTTATAGAAATGGTATTTTTAATTAATTTAATTTTCTCTTTCTTGGAGCACTTGCTGATAGATGAAGGGGACCTCGTGAGCATCTGCAGTCACGTTTGTAAGTTTCGCTTGCATTCGTGAGATCAACTTGAACACTACGGGTAGTTTGATCGGATAAAATTGTAATATTTTTCCCAATATCAACAGCAGCAATGTTTTCATAATTATTCTGATTGTTAATTTATTACTTCACTTTGCGATATATACTAGTACTTACTCCATTATCATTAGGTAGATTCAGCGTAGGGTATGCATTTTTAGTTAAATGTTTTTTGTATTTTGAAAATGTGAAACAATCTTTGTCAAAGTGTAGTTCACAAATTCTATTATTATGCCTAGCTTTAGCTACTGAATCTAATTTCTCAATTAGATCTTCTCGACCGACAACTTTGAGCCACTGGTGTCTTCTGAAACAAATTTTTAGTTGTGATAATTTTTTGGAATTTGATTAAATTGGAAATCACAAAAATCATAGGCAGGTACCCTGTTTTTGCAATTTTTGACTTGAAAACTACTTTAGTATTGTCTTCTTTACCGTTGTCATTTGAAACCCCATGTAACGAAAAAACCACACTAAAAAGAGACAAACACTTTAGACTACATCTAATGTAACCTAACTACGTTATTTTTTTTTTTTTTTGCTTTTGTTAACTAGATATTTCTTAAGAAAACACAATACGTTTTAAATACGGTACGGGTCCATAATTATAGTTTTTGAAGAGTGAAAACTGATTTAATTCTTCTTTTCAAAAAATGAATAAAATTATTGTATACTTATTTTGTTTTATTACTTAAACCATTAGGTACTTAAAATGAAAAACTTTAATTTAAATAAGTAAAATAATTGAATGATTCAAATCACTTGTACCACATCCCTATTTTATTTTCGTTAAAAAGTGACAACCTTAAAAGTAGAGTCTTGACATAATATCATAAGTGGCACATGCTATCCTACAATAAATAAATTCATATCAATTCAATTAATTTTTTTGTGTAGATATACATATAAAGGTAGGTATACTTACTTCACTTGATCTCTAGGGTACAGAAAAAAAGAAATATCCTTATTTTTTATAGTGGAACTTAAACATACTGTACAATACTGAGGCATATTTGTCTAAACACAACACTTAATTTTTTATAAGTATAATTGACACTATTTTACACAATGTATAAACTCTCGCCAAAAACTTTATTCTCAGTACGTTTTAATTTAATGCGCACGCGACACGACCCACAGTCTTGACGTTATTCAACCAACTGCTCACCAGCGGCGTGTCCGTGAAGTGTGAACCGTAGTGGGAGCTCGTGTGTGCGTGAGCGGCGCTATGTGTGAGTGTACTTACAGCGGGCCGCTTTTATGTAGCTTCCTCTCTGTACCATTTTTAACCCCCGACGCAAAAACGACGGGGTGTTATAAGTTTGACGTGTCTGTGTGTGTGTCTCTGTCTGTTCCCCTGTAGCGCTCAAACGGGTGGATTGATTTGGATGCGGTTTATTGTTTGATGAAAATCGATCCAAGATGCCGCCTCTACAAAATGGCGGATTACTCGCGGATTACATATTTTTTCACAACTCCCTTAATATGGGTATCGTATGAAAGGGCTTGAGTAGTAGAATAGCATTATTGCAAATCCAAGATGGCTGCCGACACAAAATAGCGAATGTCGGGGGTTTTTAAAATTTTTAATTTATACTTGTCTACTCGTGTGGCGATACTATCTTCAAAAAATACCTAATTTTCAAAAGTCTCTTTGCCCACATTTCCTCTTAACAGTTAACACTCCAGTGCACGCGTCACTGTTTGTTACGCCATGTGCTCGCGCATCCTACTTAAAATACTAAGTATTTAAGTATGTAGAACTACTTTAACTATATTTTTACCAGTTTAAGTAAATAAATAAAAAAAAATCATACTCTTAAATCACATTAAACTAATTTCTTAAAAACCTAAAACAAAGAAAAAAAATTGGTTGTCTGTAAAGTCGGTTTACGGACGATACAACCTTACAATATGATAACTGATAACGTCATAAGAAAACATTAATGAAGCCGATCGCTTAGGCCGATAGTGCCTTTCTATTGTTCCGCGCTCTCGCTTGCACGCTCGGCTCAGGCGGAACGTGACAATGAGTCATGCTTTTTCATGTATGCAGCCGGCGTTCATCGACTTACAAGACGTTATCACGTCTTACTAACTTAGAAAATTTAAGAAAAAATGATCAATTTTTTTACTTTTTATCTTTTTTATTCACTCATCAACTCTACATGGTTTTCGTCCTTGTAATTGTAATAACAGGCAGTACATAGAAGAAGTTGATGCTGGGGACAAATCCACTTGTTACATGTGCAACATTGTTTTCTGGTGGACTTACTACGCGCTCTGCCACAAAAGAAACATCTTCCAACTCGACCAGTATTTGGTATTCGTTCTGGACATGGATGAAGCTCAGGTGGATTATTTAACAATGACATTTTTCCGTTTACTTTTAATGATTTTGGAAGACTTTCATAGGCAATTTTTTCGTCTTTGTAACAACATGCAGTACATAGAAGAACCTGATGCTGGGGACAAATCCACTTGTTACATGTGCAACATTGTTTTCTGGTGGACTTACTACGCGCTCTGCCACAAAAGAAACATCTTCCAACTCGACCAATATTTGGTATGCGTTCTGGACATGAATGCAACACGGGTGGATTATTTAAGCCCAATGACAGTTTTTGTTCATTTTTAATGATTTTAGAAGACTTTCAATGGCAATTCTGCGTTTTATACAAGGAGCCACGATATGAAAACTATGTACTTATCAACAAAAATGTCACGCGAGTGACCGCACGTTCTACTGTTGTAGAAAATCTTTGAAGTTGAATTTCTCAAACGTACGTTCGCGCCGCCCGGCCCGCCGGTAGCCGTGCGGTAACTGATTGCGATCATCATTCATCAGTTCATTGTAGAATGTAGAAGAATACTATGAATATGTTGCACTATTTACCTTCAATTAACGTTTATCATAGTACAAACAGAATAGTAGGCTAACTAAGGCCGATCGGCGAGTTAATTACCTACTCCTGCGTGGACGCCTAGGGTTGTCACTTTATTAACACACTTATTTTTAACTAGCTGATCCCCGCGACTTCGTCCGCATGGATGTAGGTTTTTATATAGGATCGGATTGGATCCTTTAATCCTTTTTTTGTACCTAAACTAAATGTAGCCTAAGTTACTCCATATAAAATCACCTATCTGCCATTGAAAGTTCCGTCAAAATCGATCCAGCCGTTTTGGAAATTAGCTGGAACAACTAGACAGATTGACAAACAAATTTAAACGCACACCAGTTTAAAATAAGCCATAAGTTCAAACTTCAAAGATCCGGGTCCCAAGTTATTTGAACCCAATAACACTGGAACTCATAGTCGAGAAAGGGGCTCCTTTAGAGGACTATTCAGACGCCATGTGTCAAATTCAACCTTTATGCATTTCATAGACAAAAGGATGCCCCGTTGTGACAGCTGTTATGGGTTGAATGCTGAATGACCGAAATCCGTGAATCAGACAGTCTCCTTGTTTTGTAATTGTATTTCTGAGTTATATTTCTTGTGATTTTTATTAAAATGGAAGTTGATAGTGAATTTGTTCTTAAATACGACCTCATAACAGATGAAGTTTTGTGCTAAATACTAGTCATTTCGGTGTCTAGGCGATATATAGATAGGTATTTGCAATCACCTAAACTCCATGGAATTCTATAGGGACATGGATTTTTTGGTCCACTTAACTTCTATAAGTTTTTCCCGTTTTAAAAGAGACACTATTCATTTTCGTACTTTTAACTTTAAAAATTTTAACTGTAGCCATTATTTTATTTTTAACAGACTTCCAAAAAGGAAGAGGTTCTCATGTCTGGGTGTGTTGTTTTTACTAAGTACCTAATTATGTATATTAATATAATTGAAATGTTCCAAAATAATTTTCACACACAGTGATAAGTAGTAACCACGCAATGCGCGCCAAACACTCAAGTTTATGACAAAAACGAATAGCGGAGCAAAAAATCACAACACCCCGGCAGAATATTCGACAACACGTGTTAAATTATAAACGATATTGTGTGAAACTCTATTCAGCTAGCGGATTCTCTAGCGATTGTTTATGAATGGCAAAGAAGGTTGATTCAACATTTGACCCCTACACGAATGTTGAATGGTGGATTTTGAGGGACTGTTCACCTCTTGACTATGAATTCCACTGTTAATGTCTGTCATATCTGAACTAAAAACCCTATGACCTTGAAATATTTACGGGACAATACTTAAAGTACTACCTTTCTAATAAAAAAAGAATGAGTTAAATCAAACTACGCGTTAATGAATTACAGCTAAATACACGTTTTAACTTTCTTCCCCTCTCCCAAGGGAACCATGCAGAATTTCGGGATAAAAAGTATCCTATGTCCTACCTCGGAGTATAAACTCAAATCGTACCAAGTTTCATTCGAATCCATTCAGTAGTTTCGGCATGATGCGCGGCCAAGATTAAGATTAATAAGGGGGCATAGTAATAGGTTAGATTTTCTAAAATACGTGTTTTATAACTTAATATTTCTTTTATTTGGCTTATTCATTGAATTGTTTCAGGCGCTTACAATGGCTACTTTCAATCGATCGCGAAGATTTGTCCGATAAGCCAACACGTCGCATTATCGTGTGTGAAGTACATTTCAAAGCTGAAGATATATGCGTGAACTCTCGTCAAAAACTACTAAAGAAGAATAGTTTGCCGTACTTACATTTGCCTAAAAATAAAGAAGATAAAGTCAACAACACCAGTCAGCCAGTCAACACTACAACCACAGCTACGACCCAAACTGATATACCGATATGCTGTGTTTCATGCGAAACACAGAAGATCAGTACGTTGGAAAACATACATACGCCAGTCAAATTTGACATTAAAATCGCAAACGAACGGCTAGTTCTGTAGTATTATCCTCAAAATGGCGGTCGAAAATTGACCAAATCTTAAATTTTCACTTTTTTTGGAAAGAGTTCTATTTTAGGAGAGCTGTATCTCGGCAAGTATTGAAGTTACAGAACTGGTTCTGGTGTCAAATTGTAGCAATTTTAGTTTACTTTAAAAATGTATAGAAAATATTTTAAAAAAATGCGTAGTTTACGAATTATATTGCTCGGAACTCATAATGTCCTTTTAATACAGGTTAATATGTTTCATAAAAATCAATAAATATCAATAATAATATAAATAATTTTTTTCTTGAATAAATAACATTATAAATACTAAATATAAATACTTAGTAATAGTTTTAATACATATTTCTTGTGGGTGTACATGGTTTTTTCTTTCAAACTACATTCAAAACAAACTGAAGAGAAAACTGCAATTTTCCCATTTTTTAAACTTTTAGGATTTACAGGTAAACTATATGGGCTACAGACGTCGTTTAGTGTTTAAATTAAAGCTAATTATATTTACTACAACATTTTTTCAATTAACTTTATCCGTAAAATGAGTATTTTCCCCGATAGCGGGGTTTAAAATTGACCAAATCTTAAAATTTCACTTTTTCGGAATTAATTGTCAATTTTTGGAGAGCTGTATCTCAGCAAATATTGAATTTAAAGAGCTAGTTTTGGTCTTCAATTGTAGCAATTTTAATCTTCTTTAAAAACGTATAGAAAATATTTTTTTTAAACCCATAGTTTAGGACTTATATTGAAAAACCCAAAAGTAGTGCGAAATTTTCGCGGTTTTTCGAGTGCTGCAAAGTTAGCACAGGTCTTTCGAAGCTGCAAAATTGGATTTACACTACTGGTAGTGGTCCTAACAACATATTAAAAAATCAGAACTAGCCGTTCGTTTGCGATTTTAGCCACTTTTGGAGTCAAATTTGACTGCACTAACACCCCATTTATGAATTGGTAAAATATTTCATTATTATTATTATTACGAAATTAAAAACTTTTGTTCAAACAATTCTGTACATTGAAGATATTTTAAAAATTTCTTTTGGAGGGCACTCTATAATAGATACTGAAGCCAAAACTGTAATTTTTTCATTTTTGTCTGTCTCTCTGTCTGTCTGTCTGTCTGTATCTTGGCCGCGCATCACGCCGAAACTACTGAATGGATTCGAATGAAAGTTGGTACGATTGGAGTTTATACTCCGAGGTAGGACATAGGATACTTTTTATCCTGAAATTCAGCACGGTTCCTTTGGGAGAGGGGAAAAAAGTTAAAACGTGTATTTAGCTGTAATTCATTAACGCGTAGTTCGATTTAACTCATTCTTTTTTTGTTAGAAAGGTAGTACTTTAAGTATTGTCCCGTAAATATTTCAAGGTCATAGGTTTCTTAAGTTCAGAAATGACAGGCATTTATTGGGTTCAAATAACTTGAGACCCTGATCCTTGAACGTACGGCTTATTTTAAACTGGTGTGCGTTTAAATTTGTTTGTCGATCTATCTATTTGTTCCAGCTAATTTCTGAAACGGCTGGATCGATTTTGACGGAACTTTCAATGGCAGATAGGTGATGTTATAAGGAGTAACTTAGGCTAAATTTAGTTTAGGTATAAAAAAGGATTATGGGATCCGATCCGATCCGATCCTATATAAAAGCCTATATCCACGCAGACGAAGTCGCGGGGATCAGCTAGTATATCATATAGTACCTCAATGCGTATTGCAGATGTATTAGGAACTTAATATTAGGACTTAGGACTTCTTAGCAAACTTCAGAAAAAATTTTTTTTTCTTTTTATCTCCTTATTTATTCACTCATTTACTCTACCTGGCTTTCGTCTTTGTGATAACAGGCAGTACATAAAAGAACCTGATGCTGGGGACAAATCCACTTGTTACATGTGCAACATTGTTTTCTAGTGGACTTATTACGCGCTCTGCCACAAAAGAAACATCTTCCAACTCGACCAGTATTTGGTATTCGTTCTGGACATGGATGAAGCTCAGGTGGATTATTTAAATCCAACGACATTTTTTCGTTTATGTTTAATGATTTTGGAATACTTTCCAAGGTTTTTTCGTCTTTGTAACAACATGCAGTACATAGAAGAACCTGATGCTGGGGACAAATCCACTTGTTACATGTGCAACACTGTTTTCTAGTGGACTTGTTACGCGCTCTGCCACAAAAGAAACATCTTCCAACTCGACCAGTATTTGGTATATGTTCTGGACATTCATGCAGCTCAGGTGGATTATTTGAGTCCAATAACATTTTTTCGTTCATTTTCAATGATTTCAGAAGACTTTCAATGGCAATTCTGCGTTTTATATAAGGAGCCACTATATGAAAACTGTGTAATGACGAAAATGTCACGCGAGTGTCCGCGCGTTCTACTGTTGTAGAAAATCGTTGAAGTTGAATTTCTCACACGTACGTTCGCGCCGGTAGCCGTGTGGTAACTGATTGCGATCATCAGTTCATTGTAGAAGTGTAAGAATATGTGCACTACTTACCTTCAATTAACGTTTATATTCTACGAAATGCATTCGTGATCTACAATGGTAGAACGCGCGACTACTGGAGTGTTAATAAAAAAATTATTATAAACTTTAATTATATTATGATTTGTCTATTATTTTTGTCGTAGGTGTAATATAAAGCACTATGTACACGGGAGAAAATGCGATCCCTAAAGGCCGATTCGCACATATCAGTGAAGCACCAGGGACGGACGCACAGTGTTTCATTTGACTAAAAAAAATTCCCTCTTCTGTTTTCAGTATTAATCTATTAAGGGATGCATTTTAAATGCACGAGTAGAACACCCACGTGTCAATTTCAAATACTTTTTTTTATAAAAAATGTTAAAGTTTGAGTGACCTTTTCATGAAAAAAAAATAAAAATATTCCTGAAACTTAACTATCCAAGATATTTATTTCCGATAATTTTAGGCTGATGACACATCTTTGGACACATGTTTTACAATTTTTAATTTTGAAAAATCACCTCTGGAATCTGGATACCGAGTAATTAATTTTTTTCAGATTTTCATTTTCATTTTTTTTCTCCTTAAAAACTCAAAAGTAGGACTTGTGACTAGCACTAAAAGATAGCTCTTAATAAGGCCTACCACTGATAAAAAAACCACGTTCCACTATTGCGGCACTTGGGAGTAATTATACTTCAAAAAATTGTGTTAGGGTTGTCACTCTATTTGACCTTTACTCACTTTATTTTTGGACTATATTTTCCGATATTACAATATTTTATCTTATTTCGACATCAAACCTAAACATCGAAATATATGCATTTGCATGTTTGCATATGTAAATGCATAAAAAGCTATTTTCATAGGGTTATTGCATATTTTAGTGCTTCTTCATTGATAGTGCATATTTCAGTATCATATTATATCGGAAAAGGTCCGTGGTACATGCTGTTCCATATAAAAAATTGCATATTTCAATCATTTTTGGTGCATATTTGCATGCATATTTGGCATTTGGATAGCGCATATATTTCGATGTCTATTAATTACATGCTTAATATGTTTTAGGTTTTTTTTTTCAATGAAGGGTCACAAGTATTCATACAAACAGAAATTGACCTTTAGAGACAACCCTATGCTGTATCATTTGACCTTAGAATAAAATGATATATTCCTCCCAAGTGCCACAATAGTGGAACGTGGTTTTTTTATCAGTGGTAGGCCTTATTAAGAGCTATCTTTTAGTCACAAGTCCCACTTTTGAGTTTTTAAGGAGAAAAAAAATGAAAATGAAAATCTGAAAAAAATTAATTACTCGGTATCCAGAGGTGATTTTTCAAAATTAAAAATTGGAAAACATGTGCCCAAAGATGTGTCATCAGCCTAAAATTATCGGAAATAAATATATCTTGGATAGTTAAGTTTCAGGAATATTTTTTTTTTTTTCATGAAAAGGTCACTCAAACTTTAACATTTTTTTATAAAAAAAAGTACTTATTTGAAATTGACATGTGGGTGTTCTACTCGTGCATTTAAAATGCATCCCTTAATAGAAAACAGAAGAGGGAATTTTTTTTAGTCAAATGAAACACTGTGGGACGGTATGAACTGACACTGAAACACTGCGTCGTGCTCGTGACTGATACGGATAGGTGTGAACGCGTTCATAAAGAATGTATGAAACACTGACGTAATAGTACATCAATGGTATGAAAGAATATTTTTCACTGTGCCGGCACTAATGCTTCACTGATATGTGCGAATCGGCCTTTACTCGTGCGTATTGAGGCCTTTCGGCTATGCCTCAGGCCTCAAACTACACCCTCGTTACTCGTAACTCAAAAACTAATGATATCTTTTGTACACAAAGAATTCCAATTGTTGGTACAGTAAGTAAACAGTTACGATTCCTCGAATATAGAAACACACATACATCGATGCACACACAACACACATTCGTTGCCTTACTGTGGTAAGGTAATAATGGTAAGTGGGTAGGTACTTTAAAAGTAGGTAAAATGTAGGTAGCTAGGTACGGTCTACCAATATCTTTAATGGTAGGGGACCTTAATTAATCAATCACACGTGGTTATGAGCTAGAAGAAGAGATATACTTTATCTTAAGGTGCGTCCAGACTTGAACATTTCACCGAACCGAACAGCGAACAGTTCGGCGAACTTTCGCCGAACTGTTACGCAGTAACCCATTTCAAGCGCTCCAAGCGCGCCGTCCACATTGAGCGTAACAAGTTCGCCGAAATGTTCGCTGTTCGGTTCGGTGAAATGTTCAAGTCTGGACGCACCTTTAGGTTATGAGTGGTCAATAAGATTCAGAATCAGAAAAAAATAATATAATACTTTATCAAGCGGCGGAAACATGACGCGCCTCGAGCGACGTTGCCGCTCTTCCACAGAGACAGCATTGTAAACAAGATGGCGTAACTGACGTAAATATTTATTTGAACCAATTTGAACTGTATTGCAGGTGACTACGGGCTACCTACTTGCATTGATTATTATTATTTTTCGCATCGTTGAGGCAGTCGGTTCACCCATCCGTTGTGCGAGACCTGTGTGTGTTTATTGTTGAATGGAATTCGTAGAAATGGTGGTTTGACATCGCTAGTTTGGTCACATAGTTTGGTGTTCGCTTTCTGTTTACCTACCTGAGAAGGTCCAAGGCCTAGTCATTTTTATACCATTTTCTTTATTGGATAATACCTAATTACCTACCACATCGATGATAATACCCTTAATAAGTCGGATAGCGACTACTTAGTACTTACCACCACCCACCACCGGATAGCAAGGTACAGTACTCTAAGTAGGTACACCACTACCGGTTTCCCGTGTAGAAAGGACTTCCTAAATAAAGTCAAAGTTCCTACTTCGGTGTGTTTGAGACAAGTTCTCGATTTTCATTTAAGGCTGCTCTCCTCACGCGCTTCTCTATACAAACGTATTACGCCTATTATTCTAATATTTGTAGCGATAGATCTAAAGTTAAGCCAGATATTAATTTATATCTCCATTAACTATGCCATAAAATAAAAAAATTTGTAAAATTCTGTGGTAAAATTATATTTATTTTGAAAGATAAGACGCTTGAAAAATCACTATTTTTGGGCAAATTTTGAGGCAACTTCGTGCGTAAATAAACTATATAAGAAACTAGAAAATTGAAAAACGACCGAAGTCTTATCATACGTTACTTCATAATAATTTCAAATGTCTTTAAGTCATGTAAAAAATTGCCAAATATTTGCTAAAATAGGCGTAATTCCAAACCTAGATTTGCATCTTTTTACTTTGCCGTTTTTCACTAAAAATCAAGATATCTCAAGCAAAATTTATTTATTTAATTAATTTATTATTTATTTATGTACCTATATATTTTTAGTACTCTTCTTTACTGAAGACGTCACGCTCTCTAAATGCAGAAATCACTGTTTTAGGCTCCACTCACAAACGATTTGTCGCTCCCATGGAGAGGGCTCTTAAATAAAGTACCTAGGTAGGTATAGGTATATATTGTAGTATTTTTATGTTCATTTTTAATCGGAATGTAAAGCTGCATATATGCATAGCCCATGGACGTAACAATAACATGTGTAGGTAAATAAATTCAAGTGAAGGTTTTGCTTAAATTATAGCCAAAGCATACCTATTACCTACCTATTAGGCTTTATTCTAATAGCATATAGAGTCTACTCTATCCGTCAGTGCATTGCACTGCGAGGTTTTAAAATGCGCAAGCGTCAACTGTTCGGATCAATACAAACCTCTGTAGCTATAACCCAACCTATCCACTGAGACAAGTTAGTGTGTAGCGCTCACCCTGTTCAGTTATCTCATACAAATGACAGGCAAAAAAGTCAGTGGGCGTTAACCATTTTATAAATACGCGTAGCCGCGTACACACTGCACTATTTTAACTATTATTAATTTAAACTAAACTAAGACTTTACTTGCCTGTCTAAAGTCATCAGGATCCAGTAGTAAACCACGTTTATTAAATTTGAAACCAATTTTTTTTAGTATTTTATGCAACGTGCTTCGTTTGATTGCGCCCAAAGTATCATCATCACTGATTTTCGTCAAGATTTTGTCCAACGTAGGAATTTCATTAGATAAAAAAAAATTATAAACTATTCCTCTGATGGCACGATCGGTAAAATCATCAATCGTGTCAACAATCTTCACACGCGATTTCGTGGTCTTGGGAGATTTGAAAATACCATCGTTATCATTTTTTTCTTTCACAATTCTATAGACTGAAGCCCAATGAATTCCCATGGAAGAAGCGATAGCTTTTACAATATCATTGCATGTAGCGGAAGGCGTTTCATTTCTCATGGAGTTATACATATTCCATATCCAAGTTTTTTCGGTAATCGAAAAGGGCCGTTTTTTTCTTCTAAGAGCATTAATATCAGAATCCACACTGTCCGCCATTGCTTGTTTCTCTTCTAAGATGAAAGTAGGCCGCAAAATTAAATCGTAAAGTCCAGTATGCTTAGTTTCAATTTGAACAGCTCGAAAACTTTACTAAATACTGATCGAAACACAATGACTTCACAATAAAATGGACCTAAACTGGCTTAATTTAAGGTTTGAGTTCGCCAATACTTTCAGCATTCATTTACAGCCAGCGCCCCAAGCAGAAATGTTTTAAGGTAAATATTCGAAGTATTGAATTACGACTTTAAAGTAAAAATATTTGAGATCATTTTGCATTACAAATTAGTTATTCGATACGTGATATTTGATAAAGTTTTGGAGGTGTTCAAACTAGTACAAGCATACAGTACACAAACGCCAAGTTGTCAGAAAGCAAACGATCAGAAATACACAAGTCACAATACATGCACTAACGGATAACTGAGCGCGTCTGCACCGCACGGGTGGCACAATTATACTAAAATATACACGTACTCTGTACACTGCGATAGCTCTTATCGCTGACCAATCACAAACGAGCCTATGTTTCCCCTACTAACTTGTCTCCGTGGATAGAGTTGTCCTATACGCCCTATTCAAAGTCAAAATCAAGGTCAATAATTTAATGTTTGAAGCTTATCTTGATAAGCGCTTGACAAGTTAAGAGTTAAGACTCTACCATCGGTCCGGAAAGCGGTCAGTGGTGTGAGGAACGCGCCTTAAGCTAGTTTACGTGTATAAACTGTTTTACTTGTATAAATAACCTCATAATGATTTTAAAATAACAATAATTCAACGATGCTCCACTCAAAGGCTAGGTACCAAACCTACCTATATGTAAAAACATTTTTTCAAAATATTTTTTCAAAATTTTCGACCTTGTAGCATTGGCAGCTGTTTAACAGTTTCTGAATAAAATAGGCATCACACAGAAACGGTCTAACTGGACGAAACTGTCAAGGGTTTCTTCTTTCACTGCGGAACCCTAAAAATCTAAAAGGACTCACCAAATCGGAGATGTCGGACGGATCTTCTATGAGGCCGTCGCTGTCGCTGTCGCCGGCGTCCGAAGAGTCGCGCGACGCGGCTGTCGCGGCGGGAAGCGGGTTTCTGACCTGCGACAAGAGAAAGGGACGTTTTAAGCTACGTTCACATCAAACATTAATTATCCGACGCCGTCAGATGAATCGCGCGACGCGACTGTCGCGGCGGGATTCTAGTTTCTGACCTGCGACAAGCGAAAAGGACATTTTACTCTCCGTTCACACTAAATACTTATAACGGGTGTAATCTGACCGTTTTCGGAAACAAAGGCAAGTAATACTAGTAGTGATGATTACTGACAAGATACCACAAAAAAAACGTGAAAAAAATTTAAACTATTTCCTGTAAGTTTACAATGTAATGGAATCAGCTGACGCCTAAATACTTAAAGTTGTCGCGGGTCGGCCGCCACTCGCAAGGTCAGTGCCCCGAGTTTTGCGCGTTTCACACTGCACTGACGGTTTGAAAAAATACTAAATACCTACCTTATTAAACCACTAATACTACAAGTATAAGACTAATGGGTTATCGGTATTGGATTATGTTTAGGTAGTACAACAATAGCTCAAAATTTTCGATAGCGGTCCATTTATACCCATTGTTATCCGGCGGCGTCTGAAGAGTCGCGCGACGCGACAGTCGCGATTAAGAAAAGTCGCACAGTAAAAATGACTTTTTACGGTCATATTAACATGCAGAGAAGAAAAGTTGAGAAAGTAACACAACACAACTGAAAAGTACTAAACTAAAGACGTTGTTTAATTTTTTATATATTTATTTATTTAAAAAGTTCAATAATTAACAGGTTACAAAAGAGATCATTATAGTAAATTAACAATAAAATAAAATATTGTTATAATGTAGATCCACTTAGAGATATCCACAGCTTGCTATAGTAACAAGTGTAAATTCAAAATTTAAAAAACCCCCGACATTCGCCATTTAGTGGCGGCGGCCATCTTGAATTTGCAATAGTGCTATTCTACTAGTCAAGCCCTTTCATTTGATACCCATATCAAGGGAGTTGTGAAAAAATATATCATCCGCCATTTTGTAGCGGCGGCCATCTTGGACCGATTTTCATCAAACATAGCTAAGAACACTCTCGACTAATTCACCTTTCAAACAAAAAAAACCGCATTCAAATCGGTCCACCCGTTTGAGCGCCACAGGGGAACAGACAGACACACACACACACACACACACACACACACACAGACACGTCAAACTTATAACACCCCGTCGTTTTTGCGTCGGGGGTTAAAAAAGAATTAGTAGGAGAAAAAAAGAGAAAAAAAAAACCAAGAAATGCTTTTATAGATATGTTACGAAATCCATGACCCAAATACCTGCTTAACAAAAATACTTAGAGCATATTGTTTAGACAAATATGAATTTATGATAAATAATTATGAATAGGTACAGTGCAACGGTCACGGAATGAAAACCGGATGGTCGGTGGTTCAAATCCATCCCGCTGTACCCACATCATAATCCATTCCATGAATCAAACTACTAGGGTTTCTTACTCGCACCTCATTGGTCAATTCGCGGCTAGATCATAAATGTAATATAGATAAGTAATAGTCCTTTGTTAAAGGTAATAAGTAACCCACTTTTACAATAATAGTCAGTAAATATACAATTATAGAAACTAAAATAAAGTAAAACTCAAGTAAAACTAACTAAGATAAGTGAACACGTCCGCTTTAAACGAAAACTTAAAAAAAAATTATAACCTAATGTTACGATTGAGTGTTTTAAATTAATACTACCCAAGTTATTTCTTACTGCTCATCCACACGTTCGCCAACATGCTGGCCCATCTTATGGCCCAATATGTTGGCCCAACGTGTAGAGCGGGAGTTGGAAGGTATTGGAACGATGGCCCGCAAGTTGGCCCGCAGGTTGGCTCGGAGCATACTGAACGACCTTCCAACGTGTGGACGCGAACACAAACTCCTCGCCCAACACCTTCCAACATATCCGCCATCATGTTGGCCAACGTGTAGAGGCGCCTTTAAGTTTATAACTACACCACAGTTTAAAGAAATACTACCAGTTGTTCGACGCCTTTGAAGTCGAGCGATGCCGCTGCTCGTGTAGGTATATACGTGTTCCTACGCAAACATGCAAGTGTTGTCACAAAATTGGGATTAAAATAATTTTCGTTATTATTATTCTCATATTATTTTTATTAACATAATATCATCATGTACATAGTCATACTGTATGTACTGTACTGTTGAATACTGTAGTAAGCTATAACAAACTTTTACATTTTACAAGTGTTGTACGGCTAGATATTTATGTGACACTTTATTTCTGGGTGTTTTCCGTTTTCTATTATTAAATTTGATCATGTAGTGTATTCGCATTCGGATGAACAATTTAATTAAAAACATTCGAGGAAAACATGAACATGGTCGCGATTGGAATTCGACTTTATTTAGTAATTCATATAGCTTATTTGAAATGTTATTTCCAACAAATGAACGGAAATTTAGTCTAAAAATAGCTTCTAGCTCACTGCAATATTCAATGAAATCAGCTGGAGGTACCTGCAATCCACCAAAGGGATCACGCAAGGTATCGTATGCGCGTTGCCGTAAATAAAAATTACTAGTTGTTGGTTCGTCGCTGTAACTAGATGCATACTTAATAATTTGTAAGCATTTGTGATTATTTACGCAACGCCGTAATAAATAACCACAAACATACATGAAACTATTCTGTTCAGGAATATCGAAATTTGCTAAAGGCGTTTGAGTGACTGGGTGGGTTACCACACTGCTGCTGTCAATGTACAGGGCTTTATTTTTTTACATTTTAAATTGACCTGTGTTTTGACAATGTTACTGAAATTCTGGGATAAGAATTGGTCGCATCCTTTTAAGAATTGCTGTTTGGTTAGTGTTGTATCTTCTGCAAATTTTAACTTTTTTACGCAGTTTGCTATTTGTTGCCGAAGTTTCCTTTTTCTTGGTGTATGGTCTGTTAATTTCTTTTGCGTCTGTGATGATTGATCATTAATGGATGCCTCTACAGATATTCCAACTGATGTAGTATCCACTTGTTTTTGAACGCCTCTGTTATGTACTTACATCTTTTAAAATGACTATTTTCGGTGCTTCCGTTTGTGTACTTTGGGAGTGAATTGAACCAGAAGGTAAGTTTAAAATGGGAACAGCAGCGCTGTTCAATTTCTGTTTCATATACATCCATTCTGCAAAGTGTAATCCACATACGTAACAGTTATATAATTCTTCTATGTTTTTATTTCTCAAGTCGGGTCTTTGACATGCATTTATCCAGAATTGATACCTAGAAATAAAAATATCCTTGAAAACGACACCCATAGTGTGAAAACGTCATATTGACGCAGCGGCCATCTTGGATTTAAAAAATAATATCATATTCGTTCTCAGCCACCCCGATAACCTTGAAAATGACACCCATAATGTGAAAATGTCATATTGACACAGCGGCCATCTTGGATTTTCACACTTCACATCACATTAATATTATAAAGGCGAAAGTCTGTGTGTATGTATATGCGTATGTGTGTATGTTTGTTACTCTTTCACGCAAAAACTGCTGGACGGATTTGTCTGAAATTTAGAATGCAGATAGAAACACATACCTAGGCTACTTTTTATGATTTGTAAAAAACCTGTATCAACGCGAACGAAGTCGCACGCATCAGCTAGTTAAGTTATAAAGTTATAAAATAACTAGAGAATGCCCGCGGCTTCGCCCGCGTGAATTTCGGTTTTGCACAAATCCCGAGAGAATCGTGGATTTCCGGTTCCCGTTTCCGCTCCATTTTCCAACCTTTATACCTACTTTCGAGGAAGTTTGCTATAGTAATCTACCTATAGCTGTAGCTATAGATTTCGGTTTTTTCAAAATCCCGTGGGAACTCTTTGATTTTTCGGGATATAAAGTAGCCTATGTTTTAAGTCAGGGCATAATCTATCTTCATTCAAAATTTCAGCCAAATCGAATCGTGATTGAGAAACAAACATCCAAACATCCACACTTTCATATTTATATAATATATAATATAAATAATATTTATTATATTATTATATTATTTAAAATAATAATAAGGAGACGTTGCCAGTTCGTCAAAGACGTTGCTAGGTATGTATAACAAAAACTGATAAACTTACCTCGCATCGCGGGGAAATCGGTGAAATTTTAGACCCTTGTTCTGTTTAGTATTAGTATTGCATCCGTAGACAGAACAGTAAGTCACCATTTTAATATGATAGAACTTACTAAACGACACTTAAAATATTTAAAACCACGCTCACGTCAACCCTCGTCCATCAATCAAGCAGACTGCGCGAGTCTGCATGCAGAGGGCCGCGCCGCCCGCGCTCCGCAACCCACCCCACCGTTGCTCTGTACAAGTACATTCGTAATTGGACTGTATATTTCAAGGCTGTGACTACACTGAGAACAAAAGAGATACTCACTCTGTTGTATTTAAATCCTAGTGATTTTAAAATACGATGCAGAGTGGTTCTACTGAAATTCGGTAGATTTACATCTTCATTTACTTCTGACAGAATTTTATCTAAAGTGGGATTTTCGTTATTAGAAAGAAATAAATGGACTTTCATTCTAAGGGCACATTTTGTAAACTCGTCTAATTTCTGGTCTGCAGTTGGCCTTGGTCGATGTTTCTTTGGAGACGAAGGTACTGCGTCATCGCTCAATTCTTTGACAATACCTAACACCGACTTCCAGTGAATTCCCATAGATTGGCCAAGTTGTAGTGCAACTTCCCTGTTAGAAGTTTCTAAGGCACACGAGTTTCTTAAAGCGTTAAATGCGTCATAAATAACAGTTTTTTCTGCTGACGAAAAAGGACGTTTTTTACGTTTTTTCACTTTTAATTTCACACTATAAGACATTTTGTATATTTTTCACTAACACGCACGTCCAACCACCTCAAGAACTGTGAGCGTACTAAGGAAAAAATCAGCATGTAAGACGACAGTCCATTCCACGAGTCAACCTCCTAGGGAACAAAATACTTGCACCTCATTGGTCAATGCGTGCGGTTATAGATAAGTGAACACGCCCCGTTTAAAAAGGAATGCTTACATGCTGGCAGGCAACTACATATACATTATATTTTATTATTAAAACAACTTTTTCGTAGAACAATCATTTTTATTATTATTTTCATATCACTATACATAAACTAAGCGGTTTTTAACACGCGTAGAGCGCTTATCATGTGAACGTACCCTTAATAAATTCACGTGGTTTTTTTAAAGTTTTAAGAAATAAAACACTTCCATTTATTTGTTCACTAGCTGACCCCCGCAACTTCGTTCGCGTGTTTATAGGTTTTATATAGGATCGGATCGGATCCCATAATTCTTTTATGTACCTAAACAAAATGTAGCCTGTTACTCCTTATAACATTGAAAGTTCCATTAAAATCGATCCAGCCGTTTCGGAGACTAGCTGGAACAAATAGACAGACCGACAAACATAAATTTAAACGCACACCAGTCTAAAATAAGCCGTACGTTCAAAGATCCGGGTCCCAAGTTATTTGAACCCAATACTGATGGTTGTAATGTCTGTCATTTCTGAACTAATAAACCTATGACCTTGAAATATTTACGGGACAATACTTAAAGTACTACCTTTCTAACAAAAAAAGAATGAGTTAAATCAAACTACGCGTTAATGAATTACAGCTAAATACATGTTTTAACTTTCTTCCCCTCTCCCTAGGGAACCGTGCTGAATTTCGGGATAAAAAGTATCCTATAACCTACCTCAAAGTATAAACTCATATCGTACCAAGTTTCATTCGAATCCATTCAGTAGTTTCGGCGTGATGCGCGGCCAAGATACAGACAGACAGACAGACAGACAGACAGACAGACAGACAGACAGACAGACAGACAGACAGACAAAAATGAAAAAAATTGCAGTTTTGGCTTCAGTATCGATTATAGATTGCCCTCCAATAAAAAATTTCAAAATATCTTCAATGTACAGAATTGGATCTGTTACAGTTTTATTATATTATAGATTGTAGCCAATTCTGTTGTACACAATCTCTAAACTAAACTAAAATGACAGGTCTAAATTTATTCCTATCTCCTTCACAGTGCTCACTGCGGAAAAGGATAGCAACAGATTTAGACCTGTCATTTTAGTTTAGTTTAGAGAATTGTGTACAACAGAATTAGCCACAATGAATTGTTTATTCATACAAATTCTCTTATGCGATATATGTACTTAATTACTTATAGTTTTAATGAAAACTATAAAATATCCTACTTCTTCGTTCCTCATCAGACATTTCTTCAGCAGTTGTACCCGTAAAGTGAATGGTACACGTTAAGTTCGTCAATCCATTAGTGGGAGGTCTAACAACCACGCTGATTTTTTCCGATGCGAGGTCGCCATAAGCACATTGGGACCCCATCGTCTATTGGTTCTTCGAGGCCCAAGTTTCGGATACATAATAGCACATAGATAGGAACTGCAATTAGATCTAAAAGTCGGGAAAAATACACTAAATGACTGGTTCCCTGACAAAACATAAAAATTACTGAACACTTAAAAAATAATTAATATCCATTATTAAATATAAAAGACAGGACAAGCCTTGTCCTGCCTTATCAGTAAATTAGTTACTTAGTAAAATAGTGTTGGGATAGGTATTTAATATCGACTGTCAACTGCCGACAAAATGATAAAACAAGGAAAATATTTTTGGTACATATTGTTTATTATACAGTACACATAAGTACATAAAATGTAATAAAGGTAACTTAAAAAATTAACTAAGCGTGAAAAGCTTTACATACTTATATCTATATAAAAAGTACCGTGTATTGACTGTTATCTAGCAAATAACTTGGTCAAAGTGGTTTGCACAAGACGTATGTATTCATAGTTCATACACACCATGATTAAGGTTAAAGGTCTAATGTTAATAAATCCTGAGTTCTGAAACCTATTTGTGTTTTATTGACGGTCAAAGTGTAACCTTAACAGCCCCCGCACACTGGGCCACTAATGGCGACTAGTGGCCACCAAATGTATGAAAAATTCACTGGTGGCCCAGTGTGCGGGGGCTGTAACCGTCTGTGGTAACCGTAACGTAATTTTAAACGCCAGTCATGCAACTAGACCTCAGTATTCAAAATTGAATGGTGGGTAAAAGCATCGCAATACGAGTAGGTATGTTCCGCGAAACATTGCCAGCCAAGAACTTGGCTTGCCGCACTGCCATATGCCTCAATATTGATGACGACCTCCCTGGCGCAGCACAGTGGGTCGAAACTGCTATTTGAGGGACATAGGATTTTTTGTTACAAATTCCATTAAAAAAAATACCAATCGAAAGATCTTGTCATTCTGATAAATAATTGTTATTAAAAGTTTTTCTCTAAAACTGATATCTTGCCCGAAAAAAAATATTTTCAGTTTTTGTTGTATGGAATGAAACATAAACTGCTAAAATTTGGCCAAGTCTTGACAGGTCTTGCTTTAAAACTACTTTATTCTTATTCTTTGGCTTATTGGCTATAATTCTACGCTATCAGCGCGCACCCAAAGTTGCCCGTTCACGAGTTATAAGGTTCACAAAAATGAAGAAAAATAAATAAGTAAAAAGTACTTTTTAGGGTTCTGTACCTCAAAAAGTACCAAAAGGAACCCTTATAAGATCACTCTCTTGTCCGTCTGTCTGTCTGTCCGTGTGTTACCACCGATTTTCTCAGAAACGGGTGAACCAAGCAAGTTGAAATTTATACCAGATACTATAATCTATAGTCCCTATTAAGTGTATAAAAATCAAGGTCCTGAGTCAACATGATAAAGAGATATGGACAAATTTAGATTTTCGCGAAAACTTGTAAGTACCGAAATTTACCTTAATTTTCGACTTTTTTTATTTTTCGTAATTTTCCCTTTACTTGTGCTGTAAGACCTTACTTTTAACCAAAGTTGTTAATTCTAGGTCAACCGGAAGTACCCTATTGGTTTTGGGTCGAAAACCTACATGGTAGTTCCTGTTGACCTAGAATCCTGAAATTTGGCAGGTTGGTAGGTCTTATAGTAAAAGTAAAGGAACAAATCTGAAAACCGTGAATTTGTAGTTACATCACACAAAAAAAAATTTAATGTGTTCGTAAACAAATAACTAGTGTTTTCAATTTTCAAAGTAAGATAACTATACCAAATGGGATATCATATAAAAGGGCTTTACTTGTACATTCTAAAACAGATTTTTATTTATTTTTATGCATAATAGTTTTTGATTTATCGTCCAAAATGTCGAAAAAAATTCCGTTGCGCCCCCCTTATCTCTGAAGTTTACCAATAGAAAAATCTAAAATATAGTTTTTTTAATTATATTAGCTGTAGTTTTGAATAAAAATAACTAATACAATTAAAAAACTAAACTAACAAATTTTAATCACTATCACTATCTTGTAAAGTATGTATATCTATAAATTCAAATTCGGTTAGAACGTTGATTTTATTTTTTCGGTAAAATGTACATAAAATTCTAATGACCATAATTTTTTTAGATTTTTCTATTGGTAAACTTCAGAGATAAGGGGGGCGCAACGGAATTTTTTTCGACATTTTGGACGATAAATTAAAAACTATTATGCATAAAAATAAATAAAAATCTGTTTTAGAATGTACAAGTAAAGCCCTTTTATATTGTTACGTGCTGGGGTTCGAAGATTTGGAATAAAACACCTGGTGACCCTTGATCAGACTTTATTCTGCACTTCCGTATTCCACTTGGTACTCCTGATCTTCTTGTAGACTTCCTCTTCACGTTTGTTCGCTTCCAATCCTCTTCGCTTCCGATCGCTTCCTTCACTTGTATATCGCTCGGCTCTCAGAACTGAACTGCCCTCCGTCAGCTCGCCGGTCCCTTTATATACCCGTTACCGCGTGACTAAGCGTTTTCTAGAAAGTTCCACCCCTATCGATGTTTATTCTAGAAAAGCCGCGTTGTTGTTGTTTACATTATGGGTTGTTTACATCGATGGGTGATTAGGTATTTATTAGGTGACGAGCAATTATGAACCTTAATGCTCTAGAAATAAGGTTCATTCGTAACACTGCCCCCCTCTTAGCGATGCTCGTCCCGAGCATCACTGTTGCTTCCGTAATGTTTTGCCAAGCGGTCGATGTGCACAACCTTAAATTTTTCCCCTTGGTTGACGTTGAATCCTATACGTGACGTCGTTAATACGGGTAACCACTTTGTATGGACCCTCCCATCTGGTTTGCAATTTTGGAGATTTCCCTTTTCGACGAGTCGGATTATGCAGCCAGACTAAGGCACCTTCCTCGAATCCGCTCGTGTTCGATTTCCGGTCGTATCTGGTTTTCATGTTCTCACTCGATTGCAATCCGTTTTCCCTGACTGTAGCATGTATTTCTCGCATTTTCTCTCTCAGATTGGCGACGTAGTCTTGTACGGTGCAAGGTTCATCCGGTGACCCTCCCGTCAATAAGTCTACTGGTAACCGTAGTTCCCTGCCATAATTGACTAACGCCGGAGTTGCCTTTGTGCTCTCATGCTCTGCAGTCCTGTAGGCGAGGAGAAACAGTGGAATGTACCTGTCCCAGTCTCTTTGGTGGGCGTCAACCAACTTTGCCAAATGCCTTTCAAGCGTCTGATTGAATCTTTCAACCATTCCGTCAGACTGCGGGTGGTATGCAGTTGTGCGTGTCTTATGCAGACCTAAAATTCTGCATACTTCCTGAAACACTTGCGATTCAAAGTTCCTTCCTTGGTCTGAGTGGATTTCCAGTGGTACACCAAAGCGACATATAACCTCCTCAACGAGCTTAGTTGCAACAGTTGTAGCTTCCTGGTTAGGTATCGCGAATACTTCCGGCCACTTAGTGAAGTAGTCCATAACAACCATGAAGTATTTGTTCCCTGATTCAGTCACAGGGAATGGTCCGGCTACATCAACAGCTATACGTTCCCAGGGTGCACCAACATTGTACAGCTGCAGGTTACCTCTACTCCTTGTCTGTGGTCCCTTCACGGCAGCGCAAATGGTACATTTACGGCACCAATCCTGCACATCCTCCCGACAATGGAGCCAGTAGAACCTCTCCCGCACTTTCGTTAGTGTCTTCTTGACGCCAAGATGACCTCCCGAAACTCCGTCATGCACTTCACGTAGGACATCGGGTACCTTGGCTCTCGGAACGACTATCTGAAGATGGAACTCCCTGCCGTTAGTCTTTTCCCATTTTCGGTAGAGTATTCCATTTTGTAGCGTAAGACTGCTCCACTGCGCCCAGTATGCCTTAGTGATAACGCCCATAGGTGCAACCTCACTCCATGTTGGTCTGGCGTCTCCTCTTTTCTTCCACAGGTGCTCGGCTGGATTCCGCTGCACGCTGGGCCCTGGTCTTGACACCCTCGCTGCCGAAGTCGTCTCTCGGAGTCAATGGCATAGCTTCCAAATCCCACTTCTGACACCAATTATTACGTGCTGGGGTTCGAAGATTTGGAATAAAACACCTGGTGACCCTTGATCAGACTTTATTCTGCACTTCCGTATTCCACTTGGTACTCCTGATCTTCTTGTAGACTTCCTCTTCACGTTTGTTCGCTTCCAATCCTCTTCGCTTCCGATCGCTTCCTTCACTTGTATATCGCTCGGCTCTCAGAACTGAACTGCCCTCCGTCAGCTCGCCGGTCCCTTTATATACCCGTTACCGCGTGACTAAGCGTTTTCTAGAAAGTTCCACCCCTATCGATGTTTATTCTAGAAAAGCCGCGTTGTTGTTGTTTACATTATGGGTTGTTTACATCGATGGGTGATTAGGTATTTATTAGGTGACGAGCAATTATGAACCTTAATGCTCTAGAAATAAGGTTCATTCGTAACAATATGATATCTCATTTGGTATAGTTATCTTACTTTGAAAATTGAAAACACTAGTTATTTGTTTACGAACACATTACATTTTTTTTTGTGTGATGTAACTACAAATTCACGGTTTTCAGATTTGTTCCTTTACTTGTACTATAAGACCTACCTACCTGCCAAATTTCAGGATTCTAGGTCAACAGGAACTACCATGTAAGTTTTCGACCCAAAACCTATAGGGTACTTCCGGTTGACCTAGAATTAACAATTTTGGTTAAAAGTAAGGTCTTACAGCACAAGTACAGGGAAAATTACGAAAAATAAAAAAAGTTGAAAATTAAGGTAAATTTCGGTACTTACAAGTTTTCGCGAAAATCTAAATTTGCCCATATCTCTTTATCATGTTAACCCAGGACTTTGATTTTTATACACCTAATAGGGACTATAGATTTTAGTATCTGGTATAAATTTCAACTTGCTTGGTTCACCCGTTTCTGAGAAAATCGGTGGTGACACACGGACAGACAGACAGACGGACAAGAGAGTTATCTTATAAGGGTTTTTTTTGGTACCTTTTGAGGTACAGAATTCTAAAAAGTACTTTTTAATTCCTTTTTTTCTTCATTTTTGTGAACCTTATAACTCGTGAACGGGCAACTTTGGGTGCACGCTGATAGCGTAGAATTATAGCCAACAAGTCAAAGAATAAGAATAAAGTAGTTTTAAAGCAAGACCTGTCAAGACTTGGCCAAATTTTAGCAGTTTATGTTTCATTCCATACAACAAAAACTGAAAATATTTTTTTTTGGGCAAGATATCAGTTTTAGAGAAAAACTTTTAATAACAATTATTGATCAAAATGACAAGATCTTTCGATTGGTATTTTTTTTAATGGAATTTGTAACAAAAAATCCTATGTCCCTCAAATAGCAGTTTCGACCCACTGTGCGCAGTGGTGAGCGCTGTTATCTCAAAAGTGGGAGGTCCCGGGTTCGATTCCCGGCAGTGGCAATTTCGAATTTTATAATTTCAAAATTGTCCATGGTCTCTGAAAAGGAAAATCTACCTCTAACAGGCATTTAACAGAATAAAATTTCATAAAGTTAGTTTCGTAAAGTTTTAAAGTTACTTATTTAGGAAGTTAATACAGGTATCTATCTATCTAACATTAGATACTATATCCTAGTAAAAATAAATCTTTTACTGTAGTAAATAAAGATAAGATAATATAATTGATGTTTTGATAATGTGATGATGATGACGAAACATTCGCATCATTTAATTTTACCACATCCCTGTTTTTTTTTCGTCAAAAGTAGCAACCCATGAAACGTTAGTTTACTGCATGGAATTAAAAGTCCGAATATAGCCTATGTTTCCCCGAGATGCTAGCTATCTTTGTAGGTTACCAAAGTAAAACAAAATAGGTAGGTTAAAAGAAAAATCCCTTAAAAATGGTCCGTGAAAATTTTAGCAGACAAACAGACACACTTTCGCATTTATAATATTACTAAGAACAAGCGGACACCCGCGACTTCGTTCGCGTGGATATATATTGGTTTTTAAAAATCCCGTCGGAATTATTTTGAATTTCCTAAGCTCCTTTGAGCTCATATCATGCAAAAAAATTTTAAAAGTTCACTGGCGGATGTTTAGGTAAATCAAAATGTAAACATCCGCCAGTGAAAGTCCCATCAAACTCGATCTAGCCTTTTAGAGATTAGTCGGTAATCTTTAAAGTATCTACTTTCTAACAAAAAAAGAATGAATGAAATCGGACCACGCGTTATTGAATTACAGCTGAATACACGTTCTGACTTTCATCCCCTCTCCCAACGGAACCGTGCTGAATTTCGGGATAAAAAGTACCTATCCTATATGTTACTCCGTAGTATGAACTTCAATCGTACCAAGTTTCATTTCAATCCATTCAGTAGTTTTTGCGTGATGCGCGCACAAACATACAGACAAACAGACACAGATAAACAGACAAAAATTTCAAAAATAGCTTTATTACGTTATATTACTTATCTCTACATCCCTCAGTTATTATTTTGCAAAAATCTTCAATGTACAGATACGGCAAGTCTACGATTTTAGCTGATCCCCGCGACTTCGTCCGCGTGGATATAGGTTCTTATAAGTTATATAGGATCGGATTGGATCCCATAATCCTTTATTGTACCTAAACTAAATGTAGTCTAATTTACTCCTTATAACATCAACTATCTGCCATGGAAAGTTCCATCAAAATCGATCCAGCCGTTTCGGAAATTAGCTGGAACAAATAGCCAGCCCGACAAACATAAATTTAAACGCACGCCAGTTTAAAATAAGCCGTACGTACAAAGATCCGGGCCCCAAGCATTGAATTATATTGTACTGACGTACCTCAATGGCCCCAAGTTATTTGAACCCAATAAATGTCTGTCATTCCTGAACTAAAAAACCTATGACCTTGAAATGTTTACGGGACAGTAGGTACTTAAAGTACTACCTTTCTAATAAAGAAAGAATGAGTTAAATCGAACTACGCGTTAATGAATTACAACTAAATACACGTTTTATCTTTCTTCCCCTCTCCCAAGGGAACCGTGCTGAATTTAGGGATAAAAAGTATCCTATGTCCTACCTCGGAGTATAAACTCAAATCGTACCAAATTTCATTCGAATCCATTCAGTAGTTTCGGCGTGATGCGCGGCCAAGATACAGACAGACAGACAGACAGACAGACAAAAATGAAACAAATTGCAGTTTTGGCTTCAGTATCGATTATAGAGTGCCCTCCAATAACATTTTTCAAAATATCTTCAATGTACAGAATTGGATCTGTTACAGTTTTATTATATAATAGATAGATGTATAGATAGATGTATAGATGATTAGTATGGGTTTCAACAAGGGACTTTTTAAAAAGACATCAACGCCACGGTATTGTTATGTTTAATGAGATTACCTACCAACGGATCAGTTTGAGTTTGCTTGTCTTGTTTTCGAGAGCCTCCTGGACCGCTGTTGGCTGAGCTCAGCAGCACAGCATCAACAATGGTAGGGCATTCTTTTTTAAAAGTTTTCTATTTGACGATTGTAGTATATACTCTAAATTAAAATGTTTTTCACAAACTCGTACACGACACGACAAAACGAAGAAAAGTTAGGTTTGTTTTCCAAATCATCTCGACGGATCAGTTGCAGCCATTGAAGACGTCTGAAAAAAAAAATCGGGAAAAAAAATTAAATTGAAAGGAAATACCTTATCCATTAAAAAGACACACATTATGTACCTACATACTAGTAAGTAAAATTATTTTAAAGTCATACGGCATACCTTTCAGAGTTTCCAGGTAGTCTAAAATAAGTTATCTCTGGATGCGTTATTGACGAATTCATGCAACCAAAAACAGCACAATATACCCTACTCGTCATATTAAATATGTACTTGAACTTATTTTTAGTGAAAAAATCGCGCGGTTATTGTAAAAAAAAAAAACAACAAAACACCGTCCGTTCGTCACTGCCGGCACAGTCGCGACTGTCTGCATGCCGAGCGTATGCCGCGAACTGTCTGCATGCCGAGCGCATGCCTCGATCGACTGTCTGCATGCCGAGCGCATGCCTCGATCGACTGTCTGCATGCCGAGCGCATGCCTCGATCGACTGTCTGCATGCCGAGCGCATGCCTCGATCGACTGTCTGCATGCCGAGCGCATGCCTCAATCGACTGTCTGCATGCCGAGCGCATGCCGCGATCGACTGTCTGCATGCCGAGCGCATGCCGAGATCGAGGCGCGTAGGCATAGCTCGCGCTTCGTCCGTTTGTATGAAGATGGAATACTAATTACTGTATATAATATTGCCGTGCCAAGCAACGCGCTCCTATTTTATCTGTGTAACTTTCATTATAAATTGAACTCTGCTAGACTGATCGAAAACAAATTCTTTGACTTACCTGTGGTATATTATGCCATTATCTTTATAATTACATGTTCTGCATGACTTTCCACACCATTTTACAGCACAACTGGCCATATTTATGCACTTTCGTGAGAGTATTGCTACAAAACCGAAAGTAAAACGAGTAACGCTCGGGTTTGACATTTGGTGTTCACTGGCGGATCCAATTCGAGCAACCGGGTTTATAGTTTATTCTAGTAATTCCTAGTATAAACCTATAAATTACGAACTTTTACTTATTTAACTCACAATGTTTCAAGTATGACTTTCCGTTCAAAAATTGCTTTTTTGATTTTCTTTTTGCCACTTGTTACTCTGTATGGGTTTCGAAAACGGAGATATTATTGAAACTGCAATAATATACAAAATTTTATTAGGTGTTTCTATGTATGGATGTATGTTTGTCGACGCATTCTTCCGAAATTATTTATAGGTATTGTAACTATTACTTTTTACCCGACTTCGGCAAAAGGAAGAGTTATGATTTGAACAGTCTATGTATATGGTTATGTATATATATGTATGCACGTATGTTTGTATTTATGGGTGTAACATACCAAAGACGGCAACATGGTAGTAGGCACTGCGTTTGGAAAGAGCAGTCGATGCTTTGTGGGCCGGAAACAATCTTCAGTGAAATGACGAGAGCAAATAACAGCGCTTTTCTTAGGAAACCAATTTTCACCTCGGTTTGTAGCTTCAATCCATTTTTGTTTTATATTTAGACACTTCGGAAACCTTTAAAAAAGCGAATTTATTGTTACTATAGTAACACCTACACTAATATTTTTTTAATGACCTTGCGATATATATAATAATGTATGTAAATAGTAGATATTATTAAAAACGTTGGGATCATTTTCAATGTTCGCATTTTATCGATAAATTATATTTTTATCAGACCGCCATCTCTAATAGCATGGAGCGAGAATGACTTAATACGGACTCTGGAGTTCCTTTCTCTGTGTGCGGACTCTGGAGTTCCCTTCTCTGTGAGTTCAGCAAAACACAAAATGCGAAAGCACTCCCGTTGAGGTCTTTTATCGCCATCTTGTTTTTCTCACGTTTAGTTGAGTCGCGTTGAGACGAGTTGAGTACGTTGGAAACCTTTACAAAATGTAAATAAGTATAATAATTATATTGTTACTAAAGTACCTACAGTAATATTAATTTTTGTAATGAGCTGATTTAAGTAAATATTATTATTAAAATATTGGGATCACTTTCAATGTTCGCCTTTTATCGATAAATTATATTTTTATTAGACCGCCAACTCTAATAAGTATGGAGCGAGAATGACTTATGCAGATAAACGTGAGAAAAAAGAGATGGCGATAAAAGACTTCAACGGGAGTGCTTTCGCATTTTGTGTTTTGCTGTACTATTTTAAATTATAATAATTATCCTTAAATGGAAGAATATGGGCTTACCTATGAAATGTAATTCCGTCTTTATTAAGACTGGATGTTTTACTAGTTTTTCCGCACCATTTGACTGCACAGTTGGGCATCTTTGTCAAGGAAAACACCTGTTTAGGGACTTCTTTACACACTGACGTCCGCTCACGGAATGAGGTACCGAATGTGGGTGGCGCATTTAAATAGGTGATTCCAGCGCAAATGTGTGGTGAGTGCGGGGGCCCTGCTATTACTTGTCTCTATTTGGCTGGTCTGTGAGTCCGCATTAACACGAAATAGTATTAAAACAAAATCGTAAAATGTTGGCGGGGGACAGGGGAGAACGCGTTGTTGTGATTGGTTGACTCGAAAGTCATAAAATCAAGTCAAATCAACTAGTGATGGGAATTGGACGTCGACCGTTTTTTATCGACGTATCATTATCGACATGATTTCAGTTGATATGATAAAAATAAACCAAAAAATCAAAATTTAAATATTTAATATTATCTCTATCTCTATTTTTAAACCCGTTTTAGGATAATGAGGCGCTCTCGTCTGTGAATTTTATCAAATATTTATCGATATTTTAATAGGTAGGTATGGTTCAAATTACAATAAGTATGCAGAGCAACAAATGCATACTAATATAATTTATTTATTTATTAACATTCTTGAATCTATCCTTACAGGTGAACCTAATGCGATAGATAAGTACATAGGTATACAATACACTCACTATTTTTTGTGTTACAAATACATTTTCAATACATCAATTATTACATACTATATACTTATTATATACCTATAATTATATACTATCCTTACTAATATTATAAATGCGAAAGTTAGGCCGCTATCCCACTGGCGTTTTGCGAGCGTTGGCGTTTCTCCAACGTCTGCGCTGCGACAACGTCGCGTTGACGCGACGTCAACGTTGAGAGTGTCCAATAGTAGGGGAGCCCAAGAGAGGATTTTTGGATTTACTCAAGCGCGTCAGATTAAGATAAGAGAGGCGAGACATCTTGCATCCTGCTGAGTACCCTCTACCATATATAAGCCCTTTAAATAGAGCCGCGCGCAAAATAAAAAAAATAATGGACAGAAATACTCCGAAACGTCAGATTAAGATATGGTTAATTACGAGCTAAGAAAAGTATATTTAAAAATCAGACTATTTCAACGTAACGTACGAGAATGGGAGCGTTACAAAGTTGCAAAAAAAAACGTTATCTTGACCTTCTCGAATCTCGAGGGTGGTTGAATTTTTTTCTATTTTGAAGGAAATGATGCAAAAATAACAAAAAAATATATAATCAGCCGATTTCCACAAGCCGAAGTTATAAAAATCGTCTATTGAAGATGAGAGCGTGCAGCTAGAAGCTTTCCCCACCACTGAAATGGAAAACCTTATATAACCTTTTATTCTTCCTATCAACTAATCTATAAAATCTACTCAGTCCCGACGACGCTCGAGTAAATCCACATTTAGCATCCTCGGCTCCCCTACTATAATGGCAACCGTTCACGCTTCGACTTCGCAACGTTAACGTTGCGACAACGCAGCGCAGACGTTGGAGAAACGTCAACGCTCACAAAACGCCAGTGGGATAGGGGCTTAACTCTGTCTGTCTGTATGTCTGTTACGCTTTCACGTCAAAACTACTGAACCGATTTAAATGAAATTTGGTGCACAAATAAAATATACTCTAGCTCTAGCTCTAGCAGAGGTTCCCAAACTTTTTTTTCTCATGGACCACTTTCAAAATTTTACTAGTTCCGGTGGACCCCCTGCAGCCACATTTCTACCATATTCCCAAAACTCGAAAAAAAATATGAAGATTAGATCTTACTATGGAAATTTGCGTCCATCGACCAATTGCAACTATCCATAAATTACGTCGCATGTTAAGGGGGAGGGGGGACGAATTGTGACATTGTGTGACAAGGGGGTGGAAGGGGTCATACATTTTTTGATGTCACATTACAAAATCTAATATTTTTAAAGTAGGTACTATTAAAACATGAAATAAGAAATTTTAAAGCAAAATTTTGTTGAAAAATTGCAAAATATGTGACGTCACACCATTGTCTCACAAATGTGACCAGCTGTGACAAGGACGGGGGTAAAGTTAAGCACTGAATATGGAATATACAAGTTTTTACAAGTAAAAACTTGCATATTCCATAGCTTTTTAAAATATTATCTGCCTACATTGTAAGGTGAAATCAAGCCAATATTTTAGTTCTTCACTATCGAAACCAGATAAAAAAATTCGTGGACCCCCGCTTACGACTCGTGAACCCCCATTTTCTTGTCACGCCAACGTAGACCCCCCTCGAGTCTCCCGTGGACCCTTGGACCACTTTGGGAACTACTGCTCTAGAGCCTGCGAAAGGCTACTTTTTTAACCGACTTCCAAAAAAGGAGGAGTTGTGTTTTTCTACCTATATACTATACCGATATCTCCGAGATTTCTGAACCGATTTGCGTAATTTTTTTTTAATCTATAGAGAAGCATTGCGACACTGTCCTATAAAAAATTTGGATTCAGACTCCTCAATCTTGATGCTGTAGGGGACCTGACCCCCAAAACTAATGGGATTTAGGAACTGTCGGTTATTTAACTTGATTGAACTTGATGACTTTATCTTTGAATGAACTCCAGTAGGTACATATCCAACTCCTCAACCCTGATGCTCGACTCCACTCGACTGAACTTGACTGAACTCGACTGAACTCAACTAAACTCGACTGAACGAGTCGATTTCAGTCGAGTTCAGTCGTGTTCAGTCGAGTTCAGTCGAGTTCGGTCGAGGTCAGTCGAGTTCAGTCGAGTTGAGTCGTGTTGAGTCGCGTTGAGTCGCGTTGAGTCGAGTTGTCTCGTTGAGTCGAGTTGAGTCGCGTTGATTCGAGTTGAGTCGCGTTGAGTCGCGTTGAAGTTGAGTCGCGTTGAGTCGAGTTGAGTCGAGTTTAGTCGCGTTGAGTCGCGTTGCGTCGAGTCGCGTTGAGTCGCCTTAAGTCGAGTTGAGTCGAGTTGAGTCGAGTTGAGTCGCGTTGAGGCGAGTTGAGTCGAGTTGAGTCGAGTTGAGTCGCGTTAAGTCGAGTTGAGTCGAGTTGAGTCGCGCTGAGTCGAGTCGAGTCGCGTTGAGTCGCGTTGAGTCGCGTTGCGTCGAGTCGCGTTGAGTCGCCTTAAGTCGAGTTGAGTCGAGTTGAGTCGCGTTATGTCGAGTTGAGTCGAGTTGAGTCGAGTTAAGTCGCGTTAAGTCGAGTTGAGTCGAGTTGAGTCGCGCTGAGTCGAGTCGCGTTGAGTCGCCTTGAGTCGAGTTGAGTCGAGTTGAGTCGAGTCGCGTTGAGTCGCCTTGAGTCGAGTTGAGTCGATTTGAGTTGAGTCGCGTTGAGTCGCGTTGAGTCGAGTTGAGTCGCGTTAAGTCACGTTGATTCGAGTTAAGTCGCGTTGAGTCGCGTTGAGTCGAGTTGAGTCGCGTTGAGTCGAGTTGAGTCGAGTTGAGTCGCGTTGAGTCGCGTTGCGTCGAGTCGAGTCGAGTTGAGTCGCGTTGAGTCGAGTTGAGTCGAGTTGAGTCGAGTTGAGTCGCGTTAAGTCGAGTTGAGTCGCGTTGAGTCGAGTCGAGTCGCGTTGAGTCGAGTTGAGTCGAGTTGAGTTGAGTCGCGTTGAGTCGAGTTGTGTCGAGTTGAGTCGAGTTGAGTCGCGTTGAGTCGCGTTGAGTCACGTTGATTCGCGTTGAGTCGAGTTGAGTCGAGTTGAGTCGAGTTGAGTCGCGTTGAATCGCGTTGAGTCGAGTTGAGTCGAGTTGAGTACGTTGGAAACCTTTACAAAATGTAATTAAGTATAATAATTATATTGTTACTAAAGTACCTAGTAATATTAATTTTTGTAATGAGCTGATTTAAGTAAATATTATTACTAAAATATTGGGATCACTTTCAATTCGCATTTTATCGATAAATTATATTTTTATTAGACCGCCATCTCTAACAAGCATGGAGCGAGAATGACTTATGTAGATAAACGTGAGAAAAAAGTGATGGCGATAAAAGACTTCAACGGGAGTGCTTTCGCATTTTGTGTTTTGCTGTACTATTTTAAATTATAATAATTATCCTTAAATGGAAGAATATGGGCTTACCTGTGAAATGTAATTCCGTCTTTTTTAAGACTGGATGTTCTACTATTTTTTCCGCACCATTTGACTGCACAGTTGGACATCTTTGACTAGGAAAACACCTGTTTAGAGACTTCTTTACGTAATGACGTCCGCTCACGGAATGAGGTACCGAATGTGGGTGGCGCATTTAAATAGGTGATTAAAGCACAAATGTGTGGTGAGTGCGGGTGCCCTATCACGTTGGAAACCTTTAAAAAAGCGAATATATTGTTACTAAAGTAAAAACCTACAATAATAATAATTTCTTTAATGAGCTTGTGATATATATAATTATGTATGTAAATAGTATTATTAAAAACGTTGGGATCATTTTCAATGTTCGCATTTTATCGATAAATTATATTTGTATCAGACCCCCGGCCCCATCTCTAATAGCGTAGACCGAGAGTGACTTATTCAGATAAACGTGAGAAAAAAGAGATGGCGATAAAAGACATCGACGGGAGGGCTTTCGCATGTTGCGTTTTGCTGTACTATTTTAAATTCATAATAATTATCCTTAAATAAAAGAATATGGACTTACCGGTGAAATGTAATTCCGTCCTTACTAACATTGGACGTTTTACTACATTTGCCGCACCATTTCACTGCACAGTAAGGAGGCATTTTGGTCAGAAATTAAGATAACTCTTCGCAGTTCGCACAATGACGTTCGGAATGAGGTACAGCATGAAATTATATATTTTTTTTGAAATTAACTTAATTCATTAGGCGCGTTATGAAAAAGTGATGAAAGTTAATGTTTATGATGCAAAAGGGTGACACGAAAAGCGACATGTTCAAGTTGCTCGCTAACCTCTCGACCGTCAGACGCTTCGCAAACAAACATGGCCGTCTTTCGCGCCATCTAGTGTCCGATTGTAATTATTTGCATGCAAAGAAATATAACTTCTTACACGTGTAACACATGTACGTTATATAAGTACCTTATTTTTCTTTTTAAAATTCTCCAATACATTTTGCAAAATGGCCAGTCTCTTGGCCATGTATCGAGATTTTTCTGACAAGTTTTTTATACGCTTATTTTTTTGCTTAATCGTATCACACAACTCGAAGATTCTGCCACGCAAGTTTTTCTTGTCTGTTGTGTCTGTGACATATTCTGAAGGGCTTTCGGGGAAACCTTTCTTTTCTTTCGTTGCTGTTTCCATAGATACTTGTTGTGATGATCCCGGTGGAGATTTAGTTTCAGGTTGATCTGATAACTTCCCAGGTAGTTCAGTCTTTGACGCGCTGGGCGTAGGCGTATCTGTCTCCACTGCATCACTCTGAAAATCACACTAATGTTATAAAGGCGAAAGGGCTTGGAATATTTTGGTATGGAGCCTATCCTACCGGTCCGCCATTTTCCGTTTTACTTTTTCAAATTAATGGCCACGCATAAAACCTACATAAATCAATAGCTGGCATGAATACAAACAACTATTTTATGAGATAAAATCTTCCAAAGTGTCACGTTTTCGAAATATAAGCTATCAAAGTTGTACTTTCGTTGTATCATTTAATTTTAACTAACCGAAAACGCCAACATAGCCCAGTCAATTTCCGAAAAATAAAAATAAAAACTCTTATAGTTTTGGAAATTGACCTAAAGTGTGCTTTGGGACTTCCTCTATAACATATGCAAAACCCAATATGGGGGGGGGGGGTGCGGAACCGGCCGCCATTTTGAATTTTAGGTTCCTTTTTTCGGTTTTTTGCTCATATCTGCATGTATGGAGATCGCCTTTAAATTTATTTTATTTTCATTATTTTGTAGTTATAGAGACTGTAATGATACTCATTTTCTGAAAATTTAAAATATCTACCTATAACGGTTCAAGAGATACAGCGATTGTCAAGGTCAAGCAAAAAACGCCGAAAAAATCAAGTTTCTTGTATGGGGCCCCCTTTAATTTTAATTTAATTTTTATTATTTATTGTTATAGCGGCAATAAAAATATCTTTGATAAATTGTAATTTATCAAAGAAAAATATATACTCTGTGAAAATTTCAATAGTCTATCTTTTACGGTTCATGAAAATGCCCGTGCACCTAAAATATAGCACCGAAAAAATCACGTAAATATTTATCACAGGCTATATTTCATGGGATGGTAAGTATGTGATAGCCTAGGTGGTTAGGACGACCGACTTCTAATCGGAGGTCGTGGGTTCGATCCCGGGCGAACCTCGAACTTTTCGGAGTTATGTGCGTTTTAAGTATTTAAATATCACTTGCTTTAACGGTGAAGGAAAACATCGTGAGGAAACCTGCATGCCTGAGAGTTCTCCATAACGTTCTCAAAGGTGTGTGAAGTCTGCCAATCCGCTTGGCCAGCGTGGTAGACTATGGCCAAAACCCTTCTCACTCTGAGAGGAGACCCGTGCTCTGTAGTGAGCCGGTAATGGGTTGATCATGATGATGATGATATTTCATAAACTGTAATAGATATATAGTTGAAATTTTCACAGACCACTTGCAACTTGGAACTGACTATACTTAACATCATTGATTTAATGTATGCAATTAAGCCGTTTTGTTCGCGAACTCTCATAATATATTAGTTAAGATACAGATAACTCACCAGCACAGGCAAATACAAAGTCGGTACGGCTGTTCTTAGCAGCCGTCGACGGTTTTTCAATGGCACGAAACAGTCTTCGGTGAAATGGCGCGAACAAATCACGGTGTAAGTTGATGGGAACCAATTGTTGTCGCGTCTAGTTGCGTTGATCCACTTATTTTTAATATGAGGATCGTGCGGGTAACTAAAACCAATAGGCATTTTTAACCGATTTCAAAAAAGAAGTATGTATGTAATGTATGGATGTATGTATGTATGTATATATGTTCGCGATTATCTCCGCAACTAATGAACTGATTTTGATGATTTATTCACTACCGTAATCTACATACTTTCAGGAAGGTTTTAGTGTACACATTCATACGAAATATCATTCTTATGCACGAAGTTATAAGCATAAATGTACATGTAAGTAATTATCACCATTCATCATCATCATCATCATGATCAACCCATTACCGGCTCACTACAGAGCACGGGTCTCCTCTCAGAGTGAGAAGGGTTTTGGCCATAGTCTACCACGCTGGCCAAGCGGATTGGCAGACTTCACACACCTTTGAGAACGTTATGGAGAACTCTCAGGCATGCAGGTTTCCTCACGATGTTTTCCTTCACCGTTAAAGCAAGTGATATTTAAATACTTAAAACGCTCATAACTCCGAAAAGTTCGAGGTTCGCCCGGGATCGAACCCACGACCTCCGATTAGAAGTCGGTCGTCTATTGTCGATAATTTGAACAATTTTGTTCAAATTATCGACAATAGAAAAGAACTGATGTTGAACATCACTATCGTTCAGAAATACCGAGGCGAACATGAATAAAAGAGACGCAACGATAACACGAGTAGAATTCAAGCTCCTTCTACTCTAAACTAGATCAGTATAAGATGAACTCCGATATAAATTATTTCAATTTACGATTATTTTAATAAAATTGGTTCCACTGACTCACCGATGAAATGTTATACCATCATTATTTAAACTCGATGTTGGAGTGCTTTTACCACACCATCTCACAGAGCAGGAAGGCATCGTATTTTTTGTCACAATATTTCATTCGCCACAATGGACGTGTTCACGGCGCGCGGAACTGGCCGAAACTAATTCGTAATTCTCGGGCGGCCACTTATATAATACAAACATGACTAAAGTGTTACCTGACACCGCGTGCCTGTTATTATCAGTCTATGGGGTTAACGTTGTCATTGATTTAGGTGTATAATTTGTAAGATTTTGTGCAAATTGGTTGAAATAATATGACGATAATTAATTTAATGTAAAATACGGGTACTTACCACAGTAGAAATGTGTTTTTGGTCAATCGATCCAGTTTCATTGGGCACGACAAGACTAACGATAATTTTTTGAAATGTCGGAAAAATCAAACCGCTACATGGGAGCATCCATCGAAAATTCTGCCTAATCCCTTTGACTTTTGGAATATATAACAAAACAATGTATGGTGGAACCATTGACTTATATATTACGTCGCTAGTTACATAATAAAACAATGTATGGTGGAACAGTACCTACCGGCTAATTACTACATGTGCAAAGCTGGGGCAGGTCGCTAGTTACATCTATAATATAATAAAACTGTAACAGATCCAATTCTGTACATTGAAGATATTTTGAAATTTTTTATTGGAGGGCACTCTATAATCGATACTGAAGCCAAAACTGTAATTTTTTTCATTTTTGTCTGTCTGTCTGTCTGTCTGTCTGTCTGTATCTTGGCCGCGCATCACGCCGAAACTACTGAATGTATTCGAATGAAACTTGGTACGATATGAGTTTATACTCCAAGGTAGGACATAGGATACTTTTTATCCCGAAATTCAGCACGGTTCCATTGGGAGAGGGGAAGAAAGTTAAAACGTGTATTTAGCTCTAATTCAATAACGGGTACTTCGATTTAACTCATTCTTTTTTTGTTAGAAAGGTAGTACTTTAAGTATTGTCCCGTAAATATTTCAAGGTCATAGGTTTTTTAGTTCAGAAATGACAGACATTTATTAGGTTCAAATAACTTGGGACCCGGATCTTTGAACGTACGGCTTATTTTAAACTGGTGTGTATTTAGAGTTATGTTTGTCGATCTGTCTATTTGTTCCAGCTAATTTTCGAAACGGCTGGATCGATTTTGATGGAACTTTCAATGGCAGATAGGTGATGTTATATGGAGTAACTTAGGCTACATTTAGTTTAGGTACAAAAAAGGATTATGGGATCCAATCCGATCCTATATAAAAACCTATATAACCACGCGGACGAAGTCGCGGGGGTCAGCTAGTAATATAATAAAACTGTAACAGATCCAATTCTGTACATTGAAGATATTTTGAAAATTTTTATTGGAGGGCACTCTATAATCGATACTGAAGCCAAAACTGTAATTTTTTTCATTTTTGTCTGTCTGTCTGTCTGTCTGTATCTTGGCCGCGCATCACGCCGAAACTACTGAATGTATTCGAATGAAACTTGGTACGATATGAGTTTATACTCCAAGGTAGGACATAGGATACTTTTTATCCCGAAATTCAGCACGGTTCCATTGGGAGAGGGGAAGAAAGTTAAAACGTGTATTTAGCTCTAATTCAATAACGGGTACTTCAATTTAACTCATTCTTTTTTTGTTAGAAAGGTAGTACTTTAAGTATTGTCCCGTAAATATTTCAAGGTCATAGGTTTTTTAGTTCAGAAATGACAGACATTTATTGGGTTCAAATAACTTGGGACCCGGATCTTTGAACGTACGGCTTATTTTAAACTGGTGTGTATTTAGAGTTATGTTTGTCGATCTGTCTATTTGTTCCAGCTAATTTTCGAAACGGCTGGATCGATTTTGATGGAACTTTCAATGGCAGATAGGTGATGTTATATGGAGTAACTTAGGCTACATTTAGTTTAGGTACAAAAAAGGATTATGGGATCCAATCCGATCCTATATAAAAACCTATATAACCACGCGGACGAAGTCGCGGGGGTCAGCTAGTAATATATAAGCACAAGACTTACATAAAAAAAACACATTTAACATAAACATCAATAACTGGCATGTACAAATTATTCATAGTAATTATACACAAATTAAAAGTAAGGTTAGTGTACGAAATGCAGTAAAAAAATATAAGACAATTAGGAAAATACAAACTAATCGGCTTCCTTACGTAGGAAGCACAGAAACCCTAATAAATCTATAATATAATAAAACTGTAACAGATCCAATTCTGTACATTGAAGATATTTTGAAATTTTTTATCGGAGGGCACTCAATAATCGATACTGAAGCCAAAACTGCAATTTTTTTCATTTTTGTCTGTCTGTCTGTCTGTATCTTGGCCGCGCATCACGCCGAAACTACTGAATCGATTCAAATGAAACTTGGTACGATTTGAGTTTATACTCCAAGGTAGGACATAGGATACTTTTTATCCCGAAATTCACCACGGTTCCCTTGGGAGAGGGGAAGAAAGTCAAAACGTGTATTTAGCTGTAATTCATTAACGCGTTGTTCGATTTAACTCATTCTTTTTTTGTTAGAAAGGTAGTACTTTAAGTATTATCCCGTAAATATTTCAAGGTCATAGGTTTTTTAGGTCAGAAATGACAGACATTTATTGGGTTCAAATAACTTGGGACCCGGATCTTTGAACGTACGGCGTATTTTAGACTGGTGTGCGTTTAAATTTATGTTTGTCGTTCTGTCTATTTGTCCCAGCTAATCTCCGAAACGGCTGGATCGATTTTAATGTAACTTTCAATGTTATAAGGAGTAACAGGCTACATTTAGTTTAGGTACCTACATAAAAGAATTATGGGATCCGATCCGATCCTATATAAAACCTATAAACACGCGAACGAAGTCGCGGGGGTCAGCTAGTTAATAATATAAGACACTAGAAAGGCGGTGAACGCGTGACCTTGTCACCGTGCTGAGGACGCGGACGTCGCCAGTGCAACGATGTGTGAGGTAAGCGAACGATGCGATGCATTTGCAACCTTAACGTCCTAATCCTACGGCTTAAGCTTACGGCTTTGCTTAGGTTTGCGTGATTGTGTACAACTACGTTTGTCTATAGTAGGACGGCGACATGCGTTCTGTATAGTTCGAATGGTTCACAGCACTTCCTTATATATTATTAGGATTTATGAGGTAGGGAATCAATGACGTTACGATGAAAGTAAAATTAATCGAAAATCATCATACATCATTGGTTGTCTGTTGATGCCAAACGTTGACCGTTGGATAGACTTTCGGAAATAGGATTCGGTTTATTTTGGAGTCATTGAAATCGTCCGGTGTGAAGTGAGCCGAACATATCCTACTGTATTTGGTGGGAAACCAGTTTTTCATTCCCGTCGCGTTTATCCATTTCTCTCTGATGTACGGATCCTTTGGAAATCTGGAATATTGCATATCCATTCAACGTTTGAGTTGAGTTTCTTTAGCAAATAAATACTGTTTCAATCGATTATAAATCTATTTTTTAATAAAATTATATTTTTATATTGTTTCGGAGCAACAGCGATAATGAAACTTACTCCCTTGTAATAAGGTTCTCCGAAACAGTACTATAATTCCAAAACATCGACTCGGTCAATCCGCAGTATAAATAGACGCGCCAAAATAGCGGCCAGCGAACGGCGAACTTTCTGTGTTGTTTAAAAATAATATTGTGCCATTGAAAATAAACACTTACGTGTGATAGGAAATACCGTCTTTTCTGCGATTCGTGTCTGAACTTCTGTGTTTACAATTCGAAATAGCGCAAACTGGCATTTTCTCGATTATTTTTTTGCAAACAAAATAGCGTCCGAGTCGTGGAACGTCTCGGTGCGTACTGAGTATGACTTTGGCAGTTCGTGTACAGTCTAGCACATCTTTGTCACACGGGCTCCGTCCACTTTTTAACCGTCTTCAAAAATAGCAGGTTCTGTATAATGTATTCGATCCGATCGATATTTGTATATAGCCGTATATGTTCGTTTGTATGGGTGTATTTATGTATATGTATATTATGTACTTATCTAAGTATGAATCTGTTTTTCGCGTAATAAATATTACAAGCTTAAACCTGTGGCTTAAAAAAGCGGAAGAGTTTGTTGGTTTGAACGCGCTAATCTCAGGAACTACTGGACCAATTTCAAAAATTATTTCACCGTTGGATATGTACGTGATCCCTGAGTGCTATAGGCTATATATTATGTACCACGGGCGAAGCCGGGGTGGACCGCTAGTAAATAATACAAGCAAAGAGTTCCCAATACAAACTTAAACAAGCCGTGTGCAAGTTTTTAGTATGGAACAAAATTCAACTTACCTTATTCTTACGTTTATTCTTATAATTTAAGTTCAGTTCATAATCAACAGGTGCCTTGGACGTGGAAGGTTCCGTATAATTCTGTCAACAACATCATACATTACAATTTAAGGCACTGTGAGCAAACTAATACTAATTCAGTCCATTCTTTAATCACTTAGAAGCCTAAATTCCATGGAAAAGTCATTAATAAATCTTGAGTTATTAAGGTCTGAAAAGTGCTATTTTTATCAGTCACTCACTCATCAATAATTATTAACTTACTGTCAACACCGAACGCAAATTTAGTGTTGGGATTGAGCATTCGATGAGTCGACGAATCTTCGTTGGTTGAAAACACTGTGGCTCAAAGTGAGACGAGCATATTGTACTATTTTTCGTCGGAAACCAGTTTGGACCCCTTCCTGTGGCATTTATCCACTTTTCTTTTATTTGAGCATCGCTTGGAAACCTAAAATATTAATATTGAGGAATGTAAATATCCATACATAAGTATATCTACGTGAATTGGCATTATATTAATTTACGTACCTAGTAGCTATCTAATATACCTATAGTCCGTTTCAATAGAGTTGAGTTAAAATGTAAACCAACCATCGAACTATTACGCTTACGTAAACCGAATTTACAGACAACCAATTTTTTTTATGAGACAATTTGCAAGCGAAAAAAATATTTATCAAATCGTTTAGAAATCTCGGACAAAATGTAGATACGTTTAAAAACAAGAATCGCGCCAAATTCAGAACCTCCTCCTCTTTTGGAAGTCTGTTAAAAATAGTAAGTAATAATTGATCACAGTAGGTACCTACTATTAATAATAATGTATCATAAACATAAATCATCGTTTGGTCGTTATAATATCGACAAAAATGTACCTACATCATCACATCTCTAGTTCACGCTAATCGACAGCGGCCGCGTTCCACGAAAGATCTATCTATATATATATATAAGAACAATATATTTGTACTTACGCGTGAAATGAGATGCCATCTTTCGTATGATTCACTTGTTTGCTTGATTTTTTGCAAACAACCACTGAACAACACGGCATTTTTTTAAAAATCCGGAGCAGGGAAGCGATCGTTGGCTGACATTCGACTAAAGACAGAAACGGTTATAAGGTGTATTTAACACCCAATAAGTTCGTACGCACCGCGTATCTCCCTTCTCTTATCCGTGGTCGAGGCCAACGGGCGGAGCCGGCGTTACTTTTCTGAGGGCGTAACCTACTTTACTGTGAGACAGAGAACGCATGTCGTCGCCTCGCAGCTACAACTACATACACAAACAACTAGGGTGGTGATACCAATAGATGAACGAATAAGCGGAATTCAACTTGTTATAATTTTTCCCAACTCTCATATTATGAACTGAATTCTTCATGTTTTACTTCAAATGATTAGGTGGATAGTTAATTTATTAAGTAGTAATTTTTATTTTTCTCTAAATTAACGCAAACTAGGCTAAAATAGCAAAAATACTGAAAAAGTGCCTTCGGCCCTAATTCTCATATATTCCTTTTTAGCTGATCCCTGATGATATAAGTTTTTAATAGAATCGGATCGGACCCCATAATTCTTTTATGTACCTAATCTAAATGTAGCCTAAGTTACTCCTTATAACATTGAAAGTTCCATCAAAATCGATCCAGCCGTTTTGGAGATTAGCTGGAACAAATAGACAGGCCGACAAACATAAATTTAAACGCACGCTAGTTTAATGTATCATTTTATTAACGAACTTGAAAAGTAATTGGTACCAGATTGAGCTATTATAGTTAAGACAAAATTTGTGTTTTAACTGTAATAGCTTTATCGTACTATTACTCCGATTACTTAATATATAATATAATATAATAGATAATTTAAAAACGCGGGATTCCCTTCGAGAGAAATTTAAAGAAATAGGTATTCTTACGGTAGCTTCTCAATATATCTATAACAATATAATTTTTGTTAGGCAAAACATTCACAGTTACATTAAAAAGTGCGAATTACACGACAGGCAATTAAGAAATAGAAATAGGCTCGTGATTCCTCAGTTACGCCTCAAAAGGGTCCAAAGGTCATTTGTGGGAATGGGCGTAATGTTCTATAATAAAATTCCACAAGCAATCTTAGACTTGCCTTTACACAAGTTTAAGAACTCTATTAAAAATATGCTCATAAAAAAAGCATATTATACAATTGAAGATTATATAAATGATAAAAAAGCATGGAGCAATTTCTCAATGTCTTAAACCGAGTATTTGATTATTGGTGTTCAATTCGATGCTTTGATCATGGGTAGCCTAAGTATGTCACGCTCTCTTTAAACATTTCTGTGGTGGTGTCGTGTGGTGCGGGTTGTTACGTTCCCTCGAATATGGTTGAGCGAAGCAATGGCTGGATCATGCGTCATGCTCGTGAACGGGTGCCACCGTCGGAAATGGGGCTACTTTTGTCTGCCCTTCTTCACATGTGTAGAATTGTAAGCACCATTCCGAACCTGTGGTAGATTCATTTGTCGATTCGTAAACGCTTCCGAAAGTTTATCTGAATAAAATTATGATTACTTATATAAATGATAAAAAGGCGTGGATTTGACTCGTTCCAGCAATGCGCGAGACGGCAATTCAATCATGTACTTACCATAAAATTGTTATATTGATATTGTAAATTTGGAAAAGAGCAACCGCCGAGTTTCTTGCTGGTTCTTCTCGGTTGGAACGGCATTCCGAACCAGTGGTAGATTCATCTGACTATTCAAAAGCACTTGTAAAAGTTTATTTGAATAAAAAACTTTTCTATTCTATTCTAATCTTACTATTAATCCGTTTTGGAATCTCAATAATACTCAGTAAAAGCAATAGTGAAAGAAACCACGTGCGGCAGAAACATTACTTACCTAAGTAATGTTACAAAAGTTTGACAATCAGTGCCTTATTTGAAACTTGCAAAGATCGGAAAATTTTCATCCGATCTTCACTTGCGAGGGGGTACACCGGATCTCGGCCTACATCAATGTTAGCTCTATTTGGATCAGATTAATATCTTTATCGCATCATAAAACTAACTATTCAGACAAAATAATTACAAAAAAAGCTATATCCTCGCTAAAAAATATAGATAAAAATGAAAGTTGAAGACCGGATAGACGAAAAAAATACGAAAATTACCTTGTTTTGTTGAATGAGATATGAGATACACTTTGAAGGAAAGTCATAGTTGCAGTCATTTTTTTTATATATCAAGGTCAAAACGGAGTGCGGCCGTGAAACCATATCAATCGCGTTTTCAAAAAACTTTTCTATTCTATTTTAAACTGATTTCGATTTTTTTTCGCTGAACATCGCTCTTCTTTTAGGTCGGTCAATAAAATAATAAGTACAAAGTTTAACTCACGGCGTTGCACAGTTTCCATATGTTGACAGTAGGTACAGCTGTTTTAATCAGAGTACGTCGTTTTGTTGATGTATTAAAGTCATCCTCTGTGAAATGACTAGAACAAATGAAATTATTTTTTGTAGGGATCCAATTTTTTTTTCCAGTCGCAGATATCCACTTGTTTATTATATCTGCATCCGCATTTTTTGGAAATCTAAAATACGAAAATATGTTTCTTCAGTTCTTCAGTTTCTTTTTATGCTCGTCTGACTTCATACATAAATACATTTCATACAGACATACTTGGTAACTAAAATAATACTGCACTATCCGCAGTTTCTGAATCACTATAGGAGTACTGTAGCCTACAATATTAACTAACAATGAATATTTCGTGAATCTAAATAACTTAGGTGGGCAGTAATTCTGCAGCATCAGGATTAAGGAGTTGGAGCCAGAAAGTTTTTTAGGATTACAACGAAAAATTCTGCTGTTGATTATAAAAAAAAATTTCAAATCGGTCTAGAAACTTCAACAAAATCAGTGTACATAGTTACATTAAAAAAAAACGGGCCGAATTGAGAACTATTCGAAGTTAAAAAAAAGGTTAAAAATATAGATTTTGAATTATGTTATATTATTTTGAATTATATTATATGATACACATTTTTGGCACTGATTGTATTTTTTGTATCTGTTATTGTAATACAAGCCAACGAATATACGGGTGCACTTAATTTCGACTAGCACAAAAAATCTAAATTGAGCACATCACTAGCTCGCGACGGCTTTCTGTGGGCGTACGTACCACTAGAAACTCCAGAGCGGACGCTGTGAACATTACGCAGTGTGAGTAGTACATTACATTTTGCACTACGGCACACTCCAGATATTATCGAACACAACAGGCAATGTACAATAAAGCCGCGAACTATGATAGTTGTTTTTCAGGTTTATTTATCGGGATGGATTATGTTTTACATAGTATTTATAACAAAAAACGGAAATATTACTAAAATATTGCTACTTACCGGTGAAACGATATGCCTGTATCAGCAGTATAGCAAGTTGTTGTTGAATTTCCGCAGCGGGAAATGCTGCAAAATACCATTTTTTCTGGAGCACTTCCCGAATAATGATCTTTCGATCAACTGAATGGAACATTGCGCGCTGTAGACATTTATGTCTGCAGCACGGCGACAAGGTCACGCACGCGTACACCGCATATCTCCTTATTTCTGTGACATCGGCGCTCCTCGGTGGTACAAGTTATACGGCCAAATTAAGAAGTTCACGCGGCGTTTAACATGACTCGCTGTGAGTGATTATAGCATTGATGTAAATAACAAGATATGCTGGGTTATTCTGTAACTTAGTTAGCAACTGAAAATAGTTGCCAACGAATTAGTATGATATACATTGCTGCTTTACTGTGGGAAATATAAAGTGTTTTCATAATTTTACACAGTAAAGCAGCAATGTATATCTAACTAATTAGTTGGCAACTATTTTCAGTTGCTAACTAAGTTACAGAATAACCCCCATGGTCGTGCGAACAAAATTTTTCACGATTTAGAAACCAATAAATCAGCGCCATCTATGAGACACCAATGAACTACCACGGAACCAGTGTTTCCACTTACGATTTTGGTTTTACCTTAGAACCTGTAGAAATACCATGCATTTAGCAAGTAATAATTTTACGTAATAGTTTATAATATTTGTATGAGAAATACGTACTCCCTAAAGTATCGTAAAAAAATTTAAAATAGCGTTATTTAATGCTCCTAATCCATACTAATATTATAAATACGAAAGTGTGTATCTCTGCTAGCTTTTCTCGGCCCAACAGTTTAACCGATTTTGATGAAAGGTACAAAATTAGCTTGAATCCCGGGAACGGACATAGGCTACATTTTATCCCGGAAAATTAAAAAGTTCCTACGGGATTCTTAAAAGTCCATCCGTTTAACCGATTTATACGAAATTTTGTACAGAGGTAGTTTGCGCCCCGGAAATTAACGTTCGATTTTACTCCAAATTATCCTTAATCCCTGTCAACATGAACCCCTAAAGCCCTACCTAATATCATTAGTTTCACCCTAAAATAGTGCAAAATATCTAAAAGTGGGAACACTGCACGGACTTGACAAATGAATGAACTATACGTCAATAAGTTACTCGATAATCGACGTAACCTTGTAAGAACGGCTATAATTATTATTTCTATGATAGGTGGCCTTTGGACCTGACTACTTTATGACGTTATTTTAGCTTAGAGATTTATGTACAATTGACATTTTGTGTAAACAAAAGCCTTTAGAAAGTTAAATGTTTTAAAACTTTTCGCATTTTAAATTATAGTAAGTAGTATATATTTACATATAATAAAATCGTAGATCGTAGATTTTCCTTTTTATGCCTAAAGTAAGTAGGTACATTTGGTGGAGTTTTGGAGAATGCTAATGGACATTGTATTATTTATTCGATTAGGGTGTGATTGCTATCGCAACCCTCAATCAAATACGTCCATTGATGTGCCAGCTGTCACATTATCATTACAATTTTTACTGTTATCTGGAATCTGTTAAAACTCATTTATTTTAATATTTATGTAGTACTAGATTTTAATTTTAAAGTAAATATTTTTGAATAATACCCACCGACAGATGAGGCGTCGCACTTTTATTCAGTTTTCGCATCCCTAATTTAGTTATAGTAAAATCATTATCATAGAAGTGTGCTGAACAAATTCTATGGGAGTTGTTTGCTTTAAAATATGGATCGTCCCGTTGCTTTCTTAGCAAACGACACCATATTTCTCTTCTGTTAGGATCTGCGGGCAATCTGGGAATTAAAAAAAACCATAATAACGACTCTTATTATATAATATGTATTATAAACACATATTAATAACTAAACGATTCCCTTTATTTACGTAGATTTACGATATTTTATCCCCTAACTCCTATCCCGAATTTTCAAAAATCCTGAACTGATTTATTTCTAACCGAATGCCCATGTTCGAATTTTGATGGATAAAACTTGAAATTGACAGACTTTCATAGAAACGTTCCTTCACATTTTAACCCTCTTAGGAGTGGAGTTTTCATAAATCCTTTCTTAGTAAGTTTCTAGGGTACTCAAGGAATATTATGTTCTCCCAAGTCTAGAACGTCCAGCTGTTTGGGCTGTAGGTACGTTATTTGTCAGTCAGTTAGGACAAAGCCTTTATATTTTACTGGTGGACCCGGCAGACGTTATCCTGCACTGAACCTAGAAAGCGATTGCAGCGCCACCTATCGGGTCCAATTATTGTGAATCTAAACCCCCCAGGAACCAACCGAAACCCACATAAGAAATTTAATCAAAATTTGTCCATAATAAAATAAAAATCCTAAACCCCGACTGCAGCGCCACCTACCAGGTCTAATTGTAAATTTAAACCATACCTAGACCAACTCAAATACACACAAAACATTTCATCAGAATCAGTCCAGCCTTTCACGCGTGATGCCGTGACCAAGGAAAATAGGGATTCATTTTTATATATATAGATAGATATAGAGTTAGCAGATATATTTATTCGTTTTCTTTTGCGACATTAATAAATATAAGTCGGTAATCCCAATATCATAATGTAATGCAGTTTGAAATTTATTCCCATGAAACCAAATCAAAATCCCGATGTACCGACATTACAATGTTACCTCGTGTGGCCGCATGTAATACGGCCAAATTAAAACTACGCTACTTAAGTGCGTTCATAATTTATATACATACTAAGTGAACATGGCCGGTTAGTCAATTGTAAACGGTAATTATAATATTTATTAGAAATGTTAAAACTATATGTAATACATAATTTTATATTGCTTACCGAAAAAAAGATATTCCATCCTTTTTTGTAGTCACCTTTTTATCGGAATTAGTACACTTTTTTACGACACAACTCGGCATTTTTGCAATGCAAAGCAACGTCTGCTTGCGTTTGAAGTCCAGACGTCAATGAGTTCGCACTTCGCATTGGTGCTCCATACCATCGATGTAGATTTACATCGATGCTCCATACACATTTTAGCACCGTTGAGTCGGCGACATTTTTTTTGTTCAATGACCCGGTCCATATGAAGTAATATAGGTATAAGTCAATGGATTATAGACGTTATTTGTATGAAAAACAGGGTTACCACCTGAAGTTAGATTTTACCCCAAATTAAAGTACCTGAAGTACCTATCTATCTGTCAGGCATTTGGCAATACTAAAATCGAGTTTTATTTAACTAACCTAATACTAGGTACCAGTGGCGAAGGGTGAATATTTTCAAAAGGGAAGCCGGGATAAAAAATCCCTACAATCTGGAAAAAAAAGCTCCTAACCTAACCTAACCTTCACCATTTATTTAAGCACTGATATTTGAAAATACTTTAAATATGATAATTTGCAGCTTTGAAAAAACCTGTGTTACTAGCAAAGGTTTAAAGTAGGTACAATTTAATACACCTTCCACCAATAATAACTAAATCAAAAAACATAAAAAATAATAAGCACACGAAACACGACGCGCGAGTCATAAACACTTTTTGTGAAAATTAAATGATGTTAAAACAAAACACATTATCTTTCGAAGATGAAGCATCTTCGATAATGTTCCCGAATTCAAGACTTTAACTCCTTGTAATAACACTCATAACCCGCTCAAAATCGGCTTCCCGATTGCCTTTTTTTGCGCGTGTTAGACACTATACAGGGAAGGATGTATTGACAAATTTTATTGGAAATACAGGGGACAACTGTTTACTACACGATGTTTTTCTATGGGAATATAAGCCGTCCCAAGTCCGGCATATTCGTTACCTGCTTACTGCCCGTGGCACTACTGGTCTGAACAAATTAGTTTTGTTCATTGAATTGTTTTGAATGTTTTTTTGTAATAAGTAGCTATTGTATTTGTAAAATAGTAAGTAAAAGAAAAAAAGATAGTAGGTAACTACTAACTAGGTAGGTATGGATGGCATTTTTTAAAGGGAAGCCGATGGGAATCGTGTTATATGGAGACTTCGCCACTACTAGGTACCTAAATAGTTATGTATTTAAATTAGACATTTAACTTACAGCATTGCATAGTTTCCACGTATTGATCGTAGGCACGGCCGTTTTGATCAGGATGCGTCATTTTGTCGTTACATTAAAGTCGTCCGCTGTGAAGTGAGTCGAACAAATCCGATTATAACCTTTGGGGGACCAATTTTTTTCCCCCGTAGCGGATATCCACTTGGCCTTTATGTCCGCATCTTGTGGGAATCTAAAATAAATACTACAAGCTTTAATATGCACATCAACACTGTCTAGGGATATCTATCTATAATATAATAAAACTGTAACAGATCCAATTCTGTACATTGAAGATATTTTGAAAATTTTTATTGGAGGGCACTCTATAATCGATACTGAAGCCAAAACTGCAATTTTTTTCATTTTTGTCTGTCTGTCTGTCTGTCTGTCTGTCTGTCTGTCTGTCTGTCTGTCTGTCTGTATCTTGGCCGCGCATCACGCCGAAACTACTGAATGGATTCGAATGAAACTTGGTACGATTGTAGTTTATACTCCGAGGTAGGTTATAGGATACTTTTTATCCCGAAATTCAGTACGGTTCCCTTGGGAGAGGGGATGAAAGTTGAAACGTGTATTTAGCTGTAATTCATTAACGCGTTGTACGATTTTACTCATTCTTTTTTTGTTAGAAAGATAGTACTTTATATATTGTTCCATAAATATTTCAAGGTCATAGGTTTTTTAGTTCAGAAATGACAGGCCTTTATTGGGTTCAAATAACTTGGGACCCGGATCTTTGAACGTACGGCTTATTTTAAACTGGTGTGCGTTTAAATTTATGTTTGTCGATCTGTCTATTTGTTCCAGCTAATTTCCGAAATGGCTGGATCGATTTTGATGGAACTTTCTGGTGATGTTATAAGGAATAACTTAGGCTACATTTAGTTTAGGTACAAAAAAGGATTATGGGATCCAATCCGATCCTATATAAAACCTATATCCAGGCGGACGAAGTCGCGGGGGTCGGCTAGTTTTGTATAAAGTTCTGAAACTCGAAAAATATTAATCGGTTTTAAATTATTTTAATGAAAGCTTATTTTGTAGACTTATTTTTATTTTGTATCTTAGCAGGACCTGGGACAATATCCCACAGCAAGACTTTGATAACTTGATTCAAAGCATGAAAAGCCGTTGTAGGACCGTGGTTAACGTCCATGGGTGGTTTACTGACTACTAATTTTAAATAATTTTTCACGTAACTGCAAAAAACCTGATAATTTTGCTAAAATTATATTTTTTTCTTAAAAAGACATTCATCCTTAAGTTTACCATCATTTCACTTTTTGTCTTTATTTCAATAAAAAATTATTTACACAAAAAAACTAATTCTGTTTTATTCTAAAAGATAGTCTGATAAATAGGCTTTACAAAAATATATACATATTGTATGTTAGTTATAACCAATTTTGAATAAATTGAGAAAATCAGAATATCCCTAGACAGTGTTGATGTGTGTATTATTTTTTTTTTAGGTTTTTTGTTTTGTATTTTTTTGTATATTTTATTGTAATACGGTCAACGGGCTATAATATACCGGTGTGTAATTAATTTCGATTTTAATTTCGAACACACACACACACACACACAGACTACTCAGTGGAATTGTTACCGTCACAAACTATGACCTGTTGTTTTCAGGTGTAACTAATTAACTATCGGGATTGATGTACCCATGTTTTAAATATTGTATTTTTAACGACAAAACGGCATTATTACTAAAATAATGCTACTCACCGATGGAATGTTATGCCTTTATTCATGAAATTACAAGTTGTCGATGAATTTCCGCAGCGGGCAATGCTGCAAAATTCCATTTTTATAGCCGCACAACCTCCCGAGACGAAATCTAACGATCGACTGACCGTAAGTCCGTAACATTGCGCGCTGGTGACGTAAGCGTCACCAACATGGCGATAAGGTTGCGCGTGCACCGCATTTCTACTAGCTTGTTATGAGACTAGGAATGTATTTCGATTAAAATTAAAATAAATTAAAAAAATTGTATTCAAAATTGTTACACTTTTTGAACGTCAATTTTTACAAATGTATAGAAGTCAGGTAATCATGATAATAACTTACTAGAACTTAAAACGAATGCTAAAACACGTTGGGTACGGCTAGAAAATGTACAGTTATAGTATTATGTATTTCAATCATTTTGATCAAATAGAAAGTCAAATTCAAATTCAAAATAACTTTATTCAACATCGGTACATACACTGTACGTACACTTTTTAAACATCAGTTTTTACAAATAAGTACCTAGTACCTACTACCTACATAGAAGTGAAGTAATGCCGAGTTTATAACGATATGTCATATAAGTAACAAATTAAATCGTGACTCGTGGTCAAAGCTTGATAATGCAATTAATGTTATTTACATTTTTGTACTGAGTGGTGATATTATAACAATCAACAATCAACATAGCAAGAAGTTGCTCGCTAACCGCCCGATCGTCGTTTTTCGTGTCACCCTGCGCGCGCGCATCATACAAATTCACTCTCATCATTTTTTCATAACGCACCTAAAGAAGTATAATTTTAATAAAATTTTGAATTTTATGTATAGTACTTAGGTATCAATAAAGCTTCTTCTAGCGAAGCCTTTGAAGCGAGCTTTCAGTCAAGCCAGAAAAAACGATTACCACAAATTAAACACGTAAAATTATTTAAAGTTCATTTTAATCACAACAGATATTATTGTTTCACATCTTCGTAATCGAAGTGAAAATCGGTCACAAAACGTCGACTTAAATACCTCACCTTCGGCTCGGCTGCACAAACGTCTCGGAAAAAAAGCTTGAACATATTGTATATGCAATGAACGTACATATTGTATTGCTCTTGTTGTTGCAATGAACGATCCACTAAAATTATAATAATTTATCTTAAAAAAAGGTCGACGGTTCAAACTCCAGTTACACTATTGTCGCACCCACTCTTAGTAGGTACAAGTTTTCACTTATTTGGAGGGGAAAGGGGATTATATTAGTCATGTTCATCATGACAATATTCTTTAAATAAAAAAATATATCAATCAACTTCCGAAAATGGACATTTTTCCCTTCTATGAAGGTCTATATTATATTAAGTAGGATTTGCGATTTTTTTTTGTAAAATCGGCGCATCACTTACGACTTCCGGTGATATTTCAATCTCCCACGACCAGCACGACATGTTGATGTCCGTCTGGGTGTATTTCGTGGTGCCGGTGGCGTCCTCCGGCTGCGGCAGCAGTAGCGTCGGCACTGCGTCCCGCCTCAGGTACTTCTTGCGCCGCTCCGACTCCGCGAAGTGAAGCTCGCACATGAAGTAGCTGGTGTGGAGGGTGTTCACGTCCTTGCTCTCCAGGTCCGTGCGACCCGCCGCTTTGATCCAGTGCTTGCATCTACGAAAACGAAGATTACCATCGAAACAAGTGATCTTTTCTTAAAACAAGTGTAAATTGAAAATTTAAAAAACCCCCGACATTCGCCATTTAGTGGCGGCGGCCATCTTGAATTTGCAATAGTGCTATTCTACTAGTCAAGCCCTTTCATTTGATATCCATATCAAGGGAGTTGTGAAAAAATATATCATCCGCCATTTTGTAGCGGCGGCCATCTTGGACCGATTTTCATCAAACATAGCTAAGAACACTCTCGACTAATTCACCTTTCAAACAAAAAAAACCGCATTCAAATCGGTCCACCCGTTTGAGCGCCACAGGGGAACAGACAGACTCACACACACACACACACACAGACACGTCAAACTTATAACACCCCGTCGTTTTTGCGTCGGGGGTTAAAAAATGGTTGTCTGTAAAGTCGGTTTACGGACGATAAAATTTTACGTGATAACGTCATAAGAAAACAAAGAGAGATGCGTCACAAGCCGAACGCTTAGGCCAATCGTTGCCTTCTCTATCGCTTCTTCCGCGCTCTCGCTTGCACGCGTTATGTGACAATGAGTCATGCTTTTTCGTGCGTGTAGCCGGCGTGCATCGATTTATAAGACGTCATAAACTAATCAATCACGTCAAAAAAAGTCATAATAATAATAATAATATTTAATATGTAGGTAACTTTGTAGTGCTGTTGGTATAGGTACTTTCCGAATTTTTACAATCATTACTTAATACATATTATAATATCAATAAGTGATAATTTAAAATGGTGTGAAAATGTTCACTCAACACTTAATTTTGATATTATGATTATGTACTATAAAATTCGGAAAGTCTTGAAGTACCAACGCGAACGGCACTACAAAGTTACCTACATCGCATGACCCCTCTAGCCCACATAAATCGATAGTTCATCTGAGGTCAAGCCTAGAGGTCAAGTCGAAATTACTGTCTATGATACAGCGTTAAAATGTAAGGTTGCTTAGGTTTCTATTTGTGAGGTAAGTACCTACTTAGTTATGGCCGAATATACTATGTGTCTCCATAATAACGCTTTGACTTTGATATTAAAATCCAACTTTTTAACCCCCAAACTGTTTTTTGGTTGACGCGTGTGTGTGTGTTTGTGCGTGTGCGTGCGTGTATCGTACTAATGAGAATACGAATGAAGCGCGGGCCAAGCAGCTAAAGGCGCCATCTGTTATGTCTATCCGAAACTAACTTAATTTTCTAGTTTAAGCCGTGAAGGTCACGTCTCGGTTTTTTTCTATACTAATAAATAAAATTGAAGTGTCTGTCTGTAATTTCGAAATAACTACCACATATTAAGCTCATATGGTTATTTGAACGATACCATAACCGAATCACACGTTTTTAAAATTTTTGTCTGTCTGTCTGTCTGTTTGAACGGGCTAATCTTCGGAACGTCTGAACCGATTTTGACGGGACTTTCACAGACAAGTAGAGGATTAACCAAGGAGTAACATAAGCTACTTTTTTAACCGACTTTCAAAAAAGGAGTTGTGTTGAAATCGGTAAATACAGATGTTAAAAACGCCCTGATAGGTATTTTCGCTGCGCGCGATCGCGACGGCCGACGCGGACGCTCGCGCTCCCCGCGCCGCGCCACGCGCCCCTGCGCCCTGCGCCCGCCGTACGCGGTACCGCGGTACGCCGCCGCGCGGCGGGGGGCGGGTGGACCAGAAATCTACTTATCCCTCAGGATTTGTGAAAAATCGAAATTCACGCGGGCGAAGCCGCGGGCAAAAGCTAGTCGTACATAAAATGTAACCTATGTCACCCGGACTACAACCACGAATCAATTGACAGTTGACACCTCAATCATAAAAATCGGGTCAGTAATTAAGGCGCTATGGTGGAACACACAGAATCAGATACAAACATACATACAAACATGTATGTATTGTTACACATACATAGACTGCTAAAATCATAACCGTTTTGGCTTTGCCGTAGTCGGGTAAAAAAAAATTAATAGGAACGTACCTCAGTTCTTCGGAGGGAAAACAAAAGAATCTTCTACTCTTATTTGCTTTGGTGTTTTCCAAGCATCCCTTCACAGTACAGTAACGCACCATTTTGTTATCAGCTTCTACCTGATGTCATTTCGAAAAACTTCTTACTAAGCTCATAATATGGATATTTATTTAAAAACGATAGCATAATCGAAGCACAAGTTTTAAAATGTTGTCTGTCTGTCTGTGCGACCGGACATTAGTTCGAAAATTCTTTCGAAACGGCTGAACCGATTTCGATGGACTTTCAGGAATGACTATACTTCGACTTTTAATTCGATGCAGAAAACTGACGTTTCATTTAAATGTCATTCCGTAAAATAATTATGTTATGTTGTCACCTAATTTCTATAGTGGGAACTGTGGATTTTTCCAGGATAAAAAGTAAAAATAGGAAAAATAGGCTACTTTTTATCCTGGAAAAAATTCACAGTACCCACAGAATTTTGAAAAAGCCTATGTGTTAAGTCAGGGAATAATCTATCTCCATTCTAAATTTCAGCCAAATCGGCTCAGTAGTTGCGCCGTTAAAGAATAACAAACATACACACAGGGGATTTCGGAAAACCGAAATCTATAGCTACACCTATAGGTAGATTACGATAGCAAGCTTCCTTGAAAGTAGGTATAAAGATTGGAAAAGGGAGCGGGAACGGGAACCGGAAATCCACAATTCCCTAGGGATTTGTGAAAAACCGAAATTCACGCGGGCGAAGCAGCGGGCAGAAGCTAGTATTACTTAAATCGCACGCAAACGCGCGGTGAATTACGCGAGACCGCCGCGGCAATACTGCTAGCCGTACTGCTCCGCTCCGCTGCGATCGATGATGAACTGGCGCGGGGGCGCGGGGGACGGGGGGCGGGTTAGGGATAAACCGCAAGGGCTGCCAACCTTTATTTTTAATAATTACACTAGTTTTTGTTTCATCGAAATTGATGCAGTATTACCCAAGTTATGAGTTTATTGACCTCGTTAAAGCCCGATTCGCACGTATCAGTGAAGCTTCAGTGCCGGCACAGTGAGAAATATTCTTTCATACATTCTCTATGAACGCTTTCACAACTGTATGCTTAATCTCAGTTTGCACAGCTCGAAAATTATAAATACTTCAGATCGAAACACAATGACTATAGAGTAAAATGGACCTAAACTGGCTCATTTTAAGGTCTGAGTTCGCCAATACATTCAGCATTCATTTACAGCCAGCGTCCCAAGCAGAAATGTTGTAAAATAAATAATATTCGAAGAACTCAATTACCGTATTACAACTTTAAAATAAGAATCTTTGGGTTCATTCTGCATTATATATTTGTATTATTAGTTTTTCGATACCTACATATTTGTAAAGTTTTGGAGGTGTTCAAACTGAGACTAAGCATTCAGTCCGTATATATCAGTGATTTATTTGTATCGTGTTATTTACATTTTGACAATCATAAATCATAATACCTACATATTGATATCATTATAATACTTAAAACGAGAATTTTTTTTTACGTGTGATCAATGTGACGGACAGTGACGACGCAGTGTTTCATTGTCAGTTCATAGAGAATGACATATTTTTCACTGTCGGAACTACACCGGCCGCGGCACTGATGCTTCACTGATATGTGCGAATCGGCCTTAAGTCTGGCCTAATTTGCGCGACCCAAGCGTTCGGTCTGTGACGTCATGTGGCGAGCGGTACACGGATTTACTATACGGTTGTGTAACCTATAACAGCCTAAAACTTTTATTAATACAATGTTTAGGCTCACTAGTATTTATTTATTATTTATTTAGTAACCCAGCAGTGCTAACGTGCGACGCGCGAGAAAATTATCTCTACACTTTTTCTCGTCGAATATAATAGAATTTGACGAGAAAAAGTGTAGAGATAATTTTCTCGTGTGTCGCATGTTAGCCCTGCAGGTGTAAGTAGAAGAAATATGGAAGCAGGTTTTGAAATAGGTCAATCAGAAGACCTACCTAAAGTAGATATTTTGAAATGCGTGGTATGAAACTCATAAGTTCATAACGTAAGTTAGAATTAGTATAACTCTCATAATATCATAGACAGATGTTAGGTAGTAGGTTATGTTTCAAAAGGCAGGGATGGCAAACATTTGGCAAAGTTTTTTAATGTGAATGTTTTACGTATAATATGATATTATCATACATACATACTTTTACTTACTTTATTGACCAGCAATATTTTATGCCTTTTTTGAGGTGCAGTGCGTTTAATTTCTTCAGGTTGCTGTTCTTGACATAAAAACTTATGTGGCACTACACCTTTTTTCAAAATCAGTTTCCCTCCAACTAACTTAAATTTCATATAATTTTCCATATCATTTTCAATCTGTAAAATAAAATAAAATTTTAATAACAACAATTGTTACTTTTCTATTTATAGATAGGTATATATATTAATTAAAAAGAAAAACTTACATCAAAATGATCTTCACAACAATGCACATAGCTTGTAGCTGTGAGAGGATCTGCTCTGTTTATAGCCTTCATCCACTCTTCTCTTATTTCAGCCTTTCTCGGAACACTAAAAAACAGCTTGTCCGGTGTTTTTATACTCGAATTAGTACACAGAGGCACAATACAACACTTTCCAACCATTTTTACCCGCAACAGTGAAATAAACCCGATAAAGCGTGCGCCCGCAAACACGAGTAGACACCGAATGCCAAATACCAGAGATTCTAGAGTTAGATGTGATGTCACAGATAGTAGAGCGCGGACGGTCCGGCTATCTCGCTCTCACGAAATTTCAACTATAAACCGCAATATATCTTATTTATGAAGATAGAATAAAAATGATAAAAACATAATATTCTTTTTCCACGAACTGTCTACATTTCAAATATATACTAGTTATTACAAAAAAATTGGTTGTCTGTAAAGTCGATTTACGGACGATAATTTTACGTGATAACATAGTAAGAAAACAAAGAGATAGATGCGTCACAAGCCGACGCGGGCCGTCCGGGAGCCGACCGCGCGCGATGATAACGATTTCACACGACAGTGGCGGCCTCGACCGCACGAGGCGTACGTGCGTTGCCATGGCGTTGCTATGGTACGTTAACGTGACAGATGAGTCATACTTTTTCATGCGTGCGGCTGGCATTCATCGATTTATAAGACGCTACCACGTCAAAAAATTGGTTGTCTGTAAAGTCGGTTTACGGACGATAAGTAATTTTACGTGATAACGTCATAAGAAAACATTGCCTCTCTATCGTTTGTTCCGCGCTCTCGCTTGCACACTCGGGCACAGAATAATAACTAGTACCTAAAGGTAACAAATACGGAGCATTTTTGAAAATACCTACTCCTGCCGCGTCTCGTCACTACACGACCACACGAGTAGTAAGGTTGGGTCGCCTAAGTTCGGACTTTTTTGAGTAAATTTTTGACCGTGTTGCAAAATAATTTTTTTTTTCATTTAATACAACTATTTTCGAAATAAACTATTAGTGGAAGTTATTAGCAATAAAAGCAATTATCTGATCCACCTTTTATTTTATTTGATAGATGGAATAGATTGTGTGAGACACGCCTCAAAGTGACAGAATATTTTTTCTGACTACTTTTCAAGAAACCCGTGTGAAGCCTAAGTTCGGACTACTACTTAATTTCACTTCTGTAGCTACAGCATTAGAGTGCACAGAAGAAAAATATCCGTTCTTTAGTTGACAATAACGTAACACAAAGTCGTAGTATAATTCCACGTGATGTGACTAGGACAGGTAATTCTTTTTTTTTTTGCGTTTTTTAGTCCGATCTTCCCTCCTCAGCCTAACGAGAGCTAAATTGAGTTTCTCAAACTTTATACACTCAGCCGGGGAGCTTTCTTAAGATAATGACTTAAGACCGGACAAACATAATTATTTGCCAAAACTCGATCGTTGAGAGTAGATGTCGGTATGCCGTATAATTTGGATGCCGCACAGTTTGAAAATTCTTTACTTTTAACTCTTTCCACAGCTTCTTTCAAATCATTTTCGGTAATCGGTATAAGTGGTCGCTCGAAGTGTGCGTCTCTGATATTTTGTAGGCATGATTAATCAGTAACCATTAATAAATTCTTAGTCCTAATCTCAGGAACTACTGGACCGATTTCAAAAATTCTTTCACCGTTGGATATGTACGTGATCCTTGAGTGCTATAGGCTATACATGTACCACGGGCGAAGCCGGGGCGGACCGCTAGTTTGAAATAATAGTTATTATTTATTATTACATGCAAATAAGTAGATTAGAGTAAATAGAATCATATTCTAACAGAAAGAGAACTTGATGGTACCATGATTACATGATCCGTATTTTAATTTATTTCACCTAACTCACAGATGTCAAAAGAATAGAGTCCATCCAGTAAAAGTTGTCCCTGAAATCCAGCACGAAAAACGGAAAAATTGTCTTTTTCCGTATTTATAGATCATTAAAATTTTACACTCATACATAAATTTAAAGTGTATGATGTCTCAAGTATTCCTTAGTGAAGGCACTTATTTCCGTGAAGAATTCCCGCGCCATATCAGGGACATCTTGTTGACCAGACTACATTTTTCATAGCATGTCAGCTTAGTGAACTTGCTTAAAAACAAAACAGATAATAGCTTAACTAAAAATTCATCATTTACATAGGAAGTAAATAATAACATAGATAAGAAGATATTATGCGTACCTAATTACCTTTTTGTTATTCCGAAAACGGTAATTCAGTATCAATTTATTTTGATCAATTTAAGTAAGTAATTTATTTCGATCCAAATATTTTGAGAACCACTGCTTTTTTTTAAGTGCCTTAAGGTCGGATTATTATAGTCCGATCTTCAGCAAGGGGAGGAAAGTCCGGATCTAGGCTTACAAACGCCCTGGGCGTAAACAAAGTATACAAATCTATAGAGTATTTGCTAATTCTACGCGAAATTCAACTTAAAAAGCATTAAAATGATAAATACTTATCATAATTTCGAAACAAAGTTTTGGAGGAAAGACCGGATCACTAAAATTTCACTAAAAACGGCATATTTTTTTCCAAACTCTAGTGCACGCGTGTTTCTTATCGCAGCGCCGTTCGCGGAATGAAGGGAGAAACAGAATAAAATGGCGGACCAAACTGTGTTGCCACCCGTGATAAATATTGCTTCATTTGCGGTAAATTCGATGCATCCGTTCTTATGTCACATCCGATCTTAGGCGACCCAACCTTATAATATCTACTCGTGTGACACGACCCTCTTAAAACAAAATAATAATATCAATATTATTATTTTGTTAATAAGTGGGTCGTAAGTAAGTAGTAAGTAATTATTACTTACCTATTTAATTTAATCATATTTTACGATTCACAACAAATAACACATAAAATAATGTATTAATAATAATTATTAATATCTGTTCTATTTTAAATGACATGATTTTTTTTGTGTGTTTATAAATAAACCAAACTAAAAAATATAAAATAAATAATAGTTTAAAAAAACAAAAAAAAACACGCTTTTTATAGAAAACCAAACTAAAAATAGAAAATAAATTTTAATTAAATAGAAATACAAAATACATAAGAAAAAAATGTATTTTATTTAAAAAAAAGCGTGGGGTGCTTTTCAAGATATTATCGAAATGATAATCCTCTAATATATATATACATATATATATAGACGCCATGCACCCACACTTTTTTTGTTTATTTATTTGTTTATTTTATTATTTATTGTGTATCTACTCAAAACATGTTTATTGCATACCCTGGCATCAAACCCTGTGCACGCCGCTGGTAACGATAAAGTTGGGTGTGCATCTTCATTGAGCTTTCGTACAATTTTAATTGCTGATTTTTCAAAATGCAACGAACATACACTATAACTTGAGTGCTTCAAATTATCTTTAGATAGTAAATCTTCTCTACCTATTGTCAATAACCAGGTTCGTCGCCTGAAATACACAAACAGAACATTTTAAATGGACGAAACCCACAATGCAATAAAATACAAAAAAGTATCTAAGTAGGTACGTATTATATCAGTTGTCTAGCAGCACCCATAGCACACGAGTAGTAAATCTACAGAGAGGAAGCTTCCACAAGCGGCCCGCTGTAGGTATACTCACGCAAATACACTCACCAACGGTTCACGGACGCGCGCTCGTTCCACTAACCGGTACAGTTGGTGACAAACATGCGCATATGTGTGAGTGTACCTACAGCGGGCCGCTTGTAGAAGCTTCCCCTCTGTAGGTACTCTGTGCCCATAGTACAAGCTTTGCTTAGTTTGGGCACACGAGTAGTACTCTGTGGTTTGGGCACGAGTAGGTTTGGGGCTAGATGGCGCTGTGTGGATTGTCTCATGATATTTATTTATTAATAAATTTAGAGGTACGATTTCATTTCTTTGAAGTAAAATAGGTATCTACCTAAAACATTTCATTCAGTCAAAACATGTTTTTTTTTCATAATATTGAGATGAAATTGATCGTGATAATTAGTTTCGTTGAGCACTAAGCCCACTCAGCGCACATTTTATAATCGATTCATTAATAAATTTTGAGGTTAGTTGTGTCTGTAAAAATACTTTAACGAAAAAAATGATTGCAACAGGCATTATGAACGACACAAGACCATTTTTTTTTTATAATTTTTATTTTCTTGTCCGTCTAGTTACCATATTGAATGAATTTGAACGATATTCGGCATTATAACTATATGTATACTATATTATAACTTGCTGATGCTCGCGACTTCGCCCGCGTGGATTTTTATGAATATCACTTGGGGGTGGAATTCCCAAAAATCCTGAAACACGTAATTCTTTATTTTTAACCGACAGTACAAATACCGATTTTCATTGATATAACTTTAAAAATGACGGACTTTCATACAAACTTTCATCCCCCATTTAACCCACTTGGGGGTATTTTTTCCAAAGTTTTTTAATCTGGTAACTCTTTATTTTTAACCGAAAACCTAAATACCAATTTTCATGGATATAACTTGAAAAATGGCGGACTTTCATACAAACTTTCATCCCCTATTTAACCCGCTTAGGGGTGGAATTCGCAATAATCCTTTCTTAGTGTGCGCCTACGTTATAAAAGGAAGCTATTGTGAAAATTTCAAGTTTCTAGCTTCAGTGGTTTTGGCTGTGCGTTGATTGTCAGTCAGGACAAGCTACTTTAGTATTTCAAACAAATATTATTTCAAACAAATATAAATTATAGATAGATTACAACGTCATTACTCATTACTGGCGCTGGTTGCATATCTTGAAATTTTGTGAAAACTGCTAAATCTATGAAAATTATTCTTCAGTTAAAAACCGATATCAGTTTCTAAAATGAAAAACTAAGGCGCGAGCAAACCCGCGGGTATCAGCTAGTACCTAAATGTGTGCTGAGTGTGAATAGTGCTCACCGAAACTAACTCAGTATTTTTTATCTTGCACCTACAGTTTTACTGCAATATTGCAAAATATTATTTTATTTTTAAAATTATTTATTTATTTATTTCCAAGCAAGATATTCGCAATATGGATTCGCAAGCTTCCTTTAAGTTGAAAAGAATTCCATAGGTATCACCTATAGTAGGTACTAGGTATCACCGTAAATATTTTGCGTTGGGCTCTTTAAGTCTAAGTTCGGAAATGAATAAGACAAATGAAATGCAACTCGAATGAAACATCTAAAATGTCTTTTTATTGTACTTTTAAATACTTTTAGGGTATTGGAATAGTACTTTGTTCAACAAGGGGAGAAAGGGTTTGTAGTTTGAATTAATTTCATTTCAAATAGGAACACAATGTAATCCAATCAAAGTAGATTTTACTTACCTGTCAGCGTCTTTAGGCAACCAAAAAAAAGTTAAATTTCGATCACGATCCGTATTTAAACAATTAAATACTGCACAGTATCTTTTTGCTTTTTTTCGTTTTGTGTCCATCTTGCAACTATCGAGAAAGTTGAACGTGGTCGAACAAATAGCGCACGCGCGTGTGTCTTTCTTCACTTGCGGCAGCCTACTAGATAGATTGGCCCTTGCGTAATGGCCGCCGCCTGTAGGTATGTTTTTAATACCTACACGCGGAGTGACACAGGCCTGATAATAGGCACTAGAAGTGTGGTGTTTGGGTGTACCCATGACCTTGTCGCCGCACTGTAGGCGAGGACGTCGACAGTGCAACGATGTGTGAGGTAAGCGAACATTTATACAACGACGTGTGAGGTAAGCGAACGATGCGATGCATTTGCAACCTTAACTCGCTAATCCTACGGCTTAATTCTGTCTGCACAGCATTGAGGCAGGTGGATAATCAAAGATTGAGCGTAAATGTGTTTGCGTAATTTCGTAGAACTATGTTTGTGTATGTAGTAAGGCAGCGACATGCGTTCTGTATAGTTTTGAAGTGGTATACAGCACTCGCGTGGTGTACGGAGTACCAAGTTTGGACAAGGTTTGATTCGATTTGACGCTTTTAGCTCACCGTGTTTCCGCTTCCAACTTGCTTCCTGAAGGAAAGCCCGTGACGTTTCCTGAAATTCTTGATCCACTCTAGCCCCGGTGTACCGTTTTTGAACGGGGTGTTAATTTTTTTCAAACGAACAAACTCCTGCACGATACGGACAACTTCCTTCTTGGACACTTCGCATCCCCGTCTCTGTAAGTCCGCAAGTCCGTCCGCCAATTGCGACTCCACTTCGCGGGGTAAGACGGTCGAACGGCCGAGCGTGGCGCTTTTCACGCCAGTTTTGCCGCTTATCCGGTTATGGAGGGTGGAGCTCGGTATGTTGTATTGCTTTGACGCCGCGTACATGGAGAGCTCTCTCCGCTCGACTCGCTGCATGGCGGCTGCGAGGTCATCGGCGGTGTAACTGGTCGCCCGCAAGGATTTTCGAACATATTTTCGAGGCATTTTGAGCCTAAAAGAAAGGCAATAAAGGCGAAACATATTTTTACCATGAATGTGATTAAAATAGATATCATGTACCCATCGAGATGGTTAATATGTGGTGGCAATGTGAGCGCAAATCAAATATTTTTTGAAATGGTAATTATATATCCTACATTAACAAAAATAATAACTGAAATAAAATAGATTACTATTTCCGTTTAAAACTACATCGTTGTAACTTATGGAAGTGGTAGTACTGTACCAATCTGAGGAAAAGGTATTTAATTACTTCAGGGATAAAAATGATGATCAAGTGAGATAATAACTCGCAGTTGAATGTTTTACACTATTCGCGTGTTTTAACTTTTAATTCGGAGAGAACTAATAAAAATCATTTGATGTATCTTACCTGGTTCAGATGACGGGGTAAGATTGGAAAAGTCGACTCGATCCACAAAACGGTGCGAGTCGACTCGTTCCGATCCACGCCGCGGCAGCGAAAAATCACACTAAGACAGGTCCGTACTCGCTGACAGATCGACAGTCACTGAATGAAAGGGAGACATAACAAAATGGCCTCCTCAACAATATCGAGCGCTACACAAACTGTTCGCACGGAATAGGTAATAATAACTGGTGATTTTTGAACTTACCCCGTTTTTCATCTTACCCCACGACCTTTGTGTGTTTTAAAAACATCGTTTACACATTGGCCGGCTGTCGTCGAACGCATTCAGCCAACGCTTACAGAAGCCTCAATACGAATTATTTTTATATTATACATTGCTAAAATGCTAGCAATAAGTCAAAAGACGTTATAACTTATAGCTTTAGGTTAAAGTGCAATTTCAATTGTACGCAATAATGGAATGAGTCGCATTTTCAATACCTAATTATAAAACGAATAATTTAGCCATTGCTGCTAGTCTTACATTTTACGTATTTATAATATAAAGTATCTTCAGAACGTGATGCTTATTTTTGGCATTTATACTCACTGTGTCCCTTATATTTGGTGTAAACGGTGCTTCCGAATGAACAAGCGGCTTTTTCCGTGAGTAAGTTTTAATTGGTTTCGTATTAACACGCGACTTCTGCCATGAGTATGTTTTAATGTGACTGAAAAGATAATAACATCATCATGCATTTAATTATATTACCTAAATATTTTACTATAGCTAAATAATATTCTTTAAAAAAAATTGGTTGTCTGTAAAGTCGGTTTACTGACGATAATTTTACGTGATAACGTCACAAGAAAACAAAAAGAGATAGATGCGTCACAAGCCGAACGCTTAGGCCGATCGTGCCCTTTCTATCGCTTATTCCGCGCTCTCGCTTGCACGCGGAATGTGACAATCAGTCATGCCTTTTCGTACGTGCAGTCGGCGTTTATCGATTTATAAGACGTTATCACGTCAAAAAATCCATAGAAGGTGAAGAATGTTAAATTGACGCTTAAAGGTATTAAGTAATTAACCTGGGAGTCCTAGAACTAGCCACAGCACGTTTAACAGAGCTTTGTGTATGCGGCTGACCTTGTACTTTTCCTCTTTCTTCTTCCTCTTTTGAACAAACATCACCTCTGAAAACATTATATATAATAATATGCAATATAATTATCAACGAATATGTGCATATATCGATGAATATATATGCATATTTTGTTTCTGTGCACAGATTAGTAGAATCTGTTTCTGTGCATATCATGGCTGTATTTTATGAACTTATAATATTAGCTGGAAGACAAAATAAATATTTGTACGAATAAGATAAATTAATAACATCTTCCGGTCTTTACCCCACGCCATGTGGGGTAGGACAACGTATTATCTTCTTCTTCCACTCACTTCTATTACACGTCAACACATCATTTATCCCTTTTACGCGCATATCCTCTTTCACACACTCCATCCTTCTTTTCTTTGGTCTTCCTGTACTTTTTTTCCCTCCACGCGCATGTCTAACATGTTCTAACATTCATTCCTCCGCATTACACGACCATACCACAGAGAAAAAACGGAACAGAGTCAAAGCTTCTAAGAAGCGAGCAAAATTTGTACCTATTTTGGTAGGGTTGGCACAGGAGGATACAATTTAATAAACAATAGTTTGGCACAGGAGGATACAATTTAATAAACAATAGCTGTTATTTGTTCAACAAGATGGCAAAGTTTGTTTTTGTTGTGATTGCCTAGTTTAAATCCTAGTGAAGGATTCGAGCTAGGAAGAATTAGGTAAATTAGAATCCTGAGTCTAGTGAGGCATTCCAAGGCACAAGAAACAAAAAAGTTTGCTATCGCGTGATACATACAACTTTTCACTTTAATAGCGAGAAAATACAAGATGTAAAAGAAATATTTATTGAAACATTAAGGTATTTTTACATTTAGGTACATACTTACTTATTTAATACTAGATGATGCCCACGGCTTCGCCCGTGTGGATTTAGGTTTTTTAAAATCCCGTGGGAACTTTTGATTTTCCAGAAAAAAAAGTAGCCTATCTGTAGTAACCCGTCCCCAAAACGGAAAAATCCCGCGGGATCCCTACGATTTCGGAATGCAATTTCTTACAGCATTAGGATTGAGGAGTTGGATATGTACCTACTCGAGTTCTTTCAACGATAAAGTCTAATTGGTAACCCCAATATCAATTTAAATAACCGACAGTTTCTTAATCCCATTAGTTTTGGGGATCAGGTCCCCTACAGCATCAGGATTGAGGAGTTGCAATCCAAGTTTTTTGTAGGACAGTGTCACAATTTTTCTTTATCGATTACAAAAAAAATTACGCAAATCGGTTCAGAAATCTCGGAGATATCAGTGTACATAGATAGAAAAACACAACTCCTCCTTTTTTGAAAGTCGGTTAAAAAAGTAGCCTATGTTACTCCCTGGTTAATTCTCTACTCTTATGTGAAAGTCCCGTCAAAATCGGTTCAGCCGTTCCGAAGATTAGCCCGTTCAAACAGACAGACAGACAGACAGACAGACAGACAGACAGACAAAAATTTTAAAAACGTGTGATTCGGTTATGGTACCGTTCAAATAACCATATGAGCTTAATGTGAGGTAGTTATTTCGATATTACAGACAGACACTTCAATTTTATTTATTAGTATAGATTACCTATTAATTTAAATTTGGAGGTTTTTTATGCGTACACTATATAAATAAATATTTACAATTGATAATAAGTCTAAAAAGATGTGATAGCCTAGTGGTTAGGACGTCGTCGTCGTCGTTGTCAACCGATTGACGTCCACTGCTGGACATAGGTCTCTTGAAGGGACTTCCACATGCCACGGTCTTGTGCCGCTTGTATCCAGCGGCTCCCTGCGACTCGTTTGATGTCGTCGGTCCACCTAGTGGGGGGTCTACCAACACTGCGCTTCCCGGTGCGAGGTCGCCACTCCAGCACCTTGGGACCCCAACGTCCATCGGTTCTCCGAACTATGTGCCCCGCCCATTGCCACTTCAGTTTCGCAACCCGTTGAGCTATGTCGGTGACTTTGGTTCTTCTACGGATCTCCTCATTTCTGATTTGATCACGTAGAGAAACTCCGAGCATAGCTCTCTCCATCGCTCTCTGAGCGCCTCTGAGCTTTCTTATGAGGCCCATAGTTAGCGACCATGTCTCGGATCCGTATGTCATCACTGGCAACACGCACTGTTCGAAGACTTTCGTCTTCAGGCATTGAGGAATTTTGGACGAGAAGACATCGCGAAGCTTCCCGAACGCTGCCCATCCGAGTTGGACGACCGACTTCTAATCGGAGGTCGTGGTTTCGATCCCGGGCACGCACCTCTAACTTTTCGGAGTTATGTGCGTTGTAAGTATTTAAATATCACTTGCTTTAACGGTGAAGGAAAACATCGTGAGGAAACCTGCATGCCTGAGAGTTCTCCATAACGTTCTCAAAGGTGTGTGAAGTCTGCCAATCCGCTTGGCCAGCGTGGTAGACTATGGCTAAAACCCTTCTCACTCTGAGAGGAGACCCGTGCTCTGTAGTGAGCCGGTAATGGGTTGATCATGATGATAATGATGATGAATAAGTCTAAATAAAGTGCAGATCATTAATAAAAAATTCAAGTAAGTAATAAAAAACCAGCGCCGTTTTAAAATTCTTTTACACTTTTATATTAAAACACTAGGTATTATAAAATTACATTTAAACACTATTTAAATTATTATCATTAACATTAAATTAATGAAAACACGACGCGCGACGTGTACTGCAGCCCCTGAGCTTGAGCACAGGCCGAGCCGGTATAAACCGATTTCTCTCCGTACGCGACGACGCCTGTGCTCACACGCACACACGCGCCTCAAGCTTGTAGTAGTGTACCTATCGTCACACGAGTAGATAAGTACAGAGAGGAAGCTTCATACAAACGGCCCGCTGTAGGTACACTCAGCGCGCTTGTATGAAGCTTTGCCTGTGTTCCGTTTTTCATCTGTGACCATACCATGCCAGCCTATTACTCCTCATATTGTCACTGACGCTACTGTCAAACTTCCTCATATACAATATACAATACATTTATTTATTCATTCCTTAACTTATCCATTCTTATTTCTTACACATCGATCTCAAAATTTGCATTTCGAACGCATACGTACTTTCTTTTCAACCCCCGACGCAAAAACGACGGGGTGTTATAAGTTTGACGACTTTGACGTGTCTACTCTGTGTGTGTGTGTGTGTGTATGTGTGTGTGTCTGTCTGTTCTCCTGTAGCGCTCAAACGGGTGAACCGATTTGAATACGGTTTTTTTTGTTAGAAAGGTGAATTAGTCGAGTGTTGTTAGCTATGTTTCTCCCTTGGGAGAGGGGATGAAAGTCAAAATGTGTACTTAGCTGTAATTCATTAACGCGTGGTCCGATTTCATTCATTCTTTTAACCCGGATTGCACAGGATCATTTGAACGTCAAATTATCATCTGGGGTACATTAAAATTTGTGTTTGACTGTCTCCGAAATGCTGGACCGATTTTGATGGGACTATCATTGGGAAAACTTTAGTGATGTGAAAGAGATATTAAAAAAATTAACACTCATTATAACTGTAGTTCCATTTTAATGCGCGACTTTTAACAGTGTGAACTCAAAGGAGCCTAGGAAAAGCAAAGAGTTCCCGCGGGATTTTTGAAAACCTAAATCCGCTACCTCCCGCTAGCGATGCGTGACTATGAATTCCTTTGGAACTAGTCGACTTAAATCATTCGAAATCATTTTTCATCATTTCAAAAACTTTGTTTCTTGATCTTGTCTAACATCACTTAGGAAGTAGGTACTTACCCTATAGCATGGCTGCTACTTTCTTCAACAGGCTTTTTATCTCGCCAACCTGCTTCGCAGCGACTGTTTTTATCGCAAAATGCACAAAAACCAATTAGTAAATAAACGTGATGAAAATATCAATATAACAATTAATAAGTATGTACTTAACTACCTACTTGCTAGCTATTTCAAAAGGAAAACAAAATCCTAAAGTAGGGATGGTTGTTTGGATATCACTACCCAATATTATTATAAAATGCGAAAATGTGTTTGTTTGTTTGGGACATTACAAACGTGCGAACTGAGTCACAAAGCTGACAGATCATAATGTTGTGAGGGCTCCCCCTTGCTGTTTATAATCTGTTATCGACTATCGACAAATCCTTTATTATCGTTACACACAACACCACAAATACAGGTTCAAGTTCCATTAAGGCCTGTATGTGCGAGCGAGAAGTCCGATAAAAGTGATTTATGACTTGGATCGCACGTTTGTAATGTCCCAACTATACCCGAATTAGCAATTCCGCGGAATTCTGACAGCTGTCATTGTCATTTACAGACGAATTATTTGTATGGAGAACAGGGTTAACATCTACGAAGTACGATTTTACCCGAAACTACTTTAATTCCCTGTCATCGTAAAAAGCCATATGCCGCGTAATAATATTACTCGTTTCGCCTTAAAATAGAAAACACCAAGAGTGGAAACTAGAAAGTGCACACTAACAGCAATAAAAAACAAAAGAAGCACATTGAAAAAACTTATTAAAAAATGGATGTCGAATGACATTATCACCATGAAGTGTCCGTCAGGCATTTGTCATATCTACATGCGGCAGTTGATTTGTATATTGCGACCAACGTATCTGTGAAATGGCGAAAAATGGAACTACGGCCGCCATCTTAGAATTTCATACAATTTGACTACAGGTTAGTGTTGTCAGTTCCTTAAATATAAAATACCTACCTAATTAATTATTTTAAGAAAAATCTTTTCGGAAATTATTTAGAATGCGTAATTATTTCTTAATGTTAACGATGCCAAAAGTTATTAGAAGTGATGCGCGGAATAGAATTCTGAAAGTAAAGTAGTTTTTGCAGAATCAGGCTCCAATCATACCATAATATAATCAAATATACAATTGAGTAGGTATCTGCCGGTACAGGTTAGTGATATCAAGTGCAACCGGTTTACGACCTGTTAAAAACCATTTAAAAACAGACTTTTACCATCAGTAATTCAGTATATCTACGTAATACTTAAAATATAAACATTAAAGTGACGATAATATATTAATGCGTCTTGGCGGGAGTGCATGTGATGCGATGAGTCGTAGTGAATTCCAGATTGGGATTACTAGACGCGCGCGACTTCTCGTACCTCATACGTACTGTTATGGGATTTCCGTAAATTTATCGAATAAACGATTGTATGGCAATACTAAGGCGATACTAGCGACCTCCCTCAGTTCACAGATAGAATGGTCGCACTGTATTTGCATAAGTTATGAATTTTGTATCTTTTTTGTGGGAATTGTTTTATCTCTGATAACATTACGAAACGTCAGAATTCCGCGGAATTAGTAATTCGGGTATATAAAAAAAATTCGGCCGGGGGCGCATCTTTGATATAAAAAATAGGTATCACGTGGTATTATATATTAACCTATCGAGTGGCGCCGGGCGCGGCGACAAAAACTTTGTCTCTCGTTAAAGGCCCGGCGCACACCGAGCGCAGAGCATTTTCTGAGAAAACTGAATAATTAACTTTACGATCATTGACATACGGTCAATAATCGCATTCCAAGAAGAAATACACGCGCGCTCGCTCGCACTCCTACCGTACCGCGCGACCGTAGACCGTATGTCAACAGTCGTAAAGTGAATTATTCAGCGTTCTCAGAAAATGCTCTGCGCTCAGTGTGCACCGGGCCTTGTCCATGGAGATAATAATAATAATAATTTCTCAATGGACAAGGCCATCATGCGTCATGCTCGTGAACGGGTGCCGCCGTCGGAAATGGGGCTACTTTTGTCTGCCCTTCTTAACGTGTAGAATTGTAAGCACCATTCCGAACCAGTGGTAGATTCATTTGTCGATTCAAAAGCACTATTGTAAAAGTTTATCTGAATAAAAAATATGTCTTAGACTTGCCTTTACACAAGTTTAAGAACTCTATTAAAAGTATGCTCATAAAAAAAAGCTTATTATACAATTGAAGATTATATAAACGATAAAAAAGCTTGGATTTAACTCGTTCCAGCAATGCGCGAGACGGCATTTCAATCATGTACATTAATAATAATAATTGTTATAATGTTATTTTTTAAAAAAGAGCAACCGCCGAGTTTCTTACAGGTTCTTCTCGGCTGGAACTGCATTCCGAACCTGTGGTAGACTCAATCGACGATTCAAAAGCACTTGTAAAAGTTTATTTGAATAAAAAACTTTTCTATTCTATTCTATTCTATTGAGAAATTATTATTATCTTGACTTGTCTAACATCACTTGGGTAGGTAGGTTTACTTACCCTGTAACAGGACTGCTACTTTCTTCAACCGGCACTTTTTTTTTATCTAGCCAACCGGCTTCGCGGCGACTGTTTTTACCACAAAATGCACAAAAAGTATTACTTAGTACCTAGATACCTAAGTTAATAAATTATTATTTAGATGAAAAAATCGTGAAAAAATCAATAAAACAATAGGTAGACGGGCATTTTCACTTTAAATGGCACATTGCTGTTTTCGAGGTGTCCTTTTAAATGCATAATTTTAATAAATATTAAGACATTCATTTTAGTAATTAATTTAATTTATATTGAAAATATATGAAATAGACATCCTATATTCGATATTTGCAGCAACATAAAATAAGTTTTTTTTAGTAAAAATAACATTTGAAATTAGCCGAATTTCGAGTTTCATACTGTCCCCTTTTTGGGTGGTCAACTTTGGATTGATTTTGTGGGATATTTTTATATGATGGCTAGTGTTGAGATTACTTACTTTAATAACAAAACTCTTGTACTTTATCATATGACAAATATAATAATAGTTCTCATTGCTGTTAATGTGTTATTAATTTTTATAGTCTGTCCCCTAGTTTTTCGCATTGCGGACATGTCCGCTTTTGTAACGTTAATATTAGCTCGATTATTTACCCAATTGTGGAATTTTGTTTAGTCTTGCAATCCCCAGCATCAGACTATTGCAAAAAGCATAAATCTACTTGAAAAAAGCGTCAGATAGCATTATAAATGAATAAACATTTTTCGTGATTCAAATTAACCGTCTTTTATGTCCATTTTGTGCGCCATCCTGAGTATTTTTAAGGTCTAAACTTTCTGTTTACTTATGTGAAATGCATGCCTTGGAATGTCTTTTATCCAAAAACAATACATCATGAAAGCATTTATCGTGTTAAATTGGCTTAAATTTAAATTGTTTTCGAAGCGGTAGCAATTTTGTAACGTCCGTTTCGTAGCGTTAGACAGTAAGGGTTTGTGCATACAGACACTTTAATAATATTAACTATCATCATCATTGTCATCAATCGATAGACGTTCACTGCTGGTCATAGGTCTCTTGTAGGGACTTCCACACGGCGTAGTCTTGCGTCGCTTGTATCCAGCGGCTTCCTGCGACTCTTCTGATGTCATCGGTCCACCTCGTCTGTCATTTTAGCGCGTCTATTAAAGTGATGGACAGAGTCGATGTTTTATGTATATCATCGACATAAAAAAAGAATTGGATTTTTTTCAAATACAGGGTATAAGGAGATCGCTTCCGAAATTTAGCGCTATTGTTAGGGCGTTTGTGCACTTATTCGTTTTCGATTCGTTTTCGTGTTTCGTGAAAACACGATTCGACATAGCCTTCCTTATAACTGTATGGGCGTTTGTGCACTTACTCGTTTTCGATTCGTTTTCGTGTTTATATATTCGTGAATTCTTCACATCGAATCGTTTTAAAATAAGGACGCGAGTGGAATGGTGTGTGGAAAGAGGGCAGAGATGAGTCCTGATGTTGTGAGGTATTTGGAAAACATAGGTATTTGCATTTCTTGAATTCCAACAAAACATGATTCAACGCAGTTGATTATTATTAAAAATTAATACCTACTTAGTTTGGCATTAAAATAAATCGTTTGTTTCATTCAAATTAGTTTTACTTCGAGTAAAATACCTAAATATTGTAGTATAATCAAAATTTCCATACCTGTGGTTGGTAGTCAAAAACTATCAGCAAAATATGAACATTTCATAAAAAATATCATTTCTGATACTTAGTTGTTACTGTTTTCTTACAAGAGCGTAATGTCCACTTGGGATGTTCACAAAATATATGACGTATGCTTAGATAATTTTGATACTAACCGTACCGTGTGAAATATTCATAATCACTTACCTTAGTGTTACTGCCAGCATTTTTTCTGGAGTTATGCATTCTCTAAAACGTGTGTCTTGCCGAGGAATCTTTTTTTATATGACACAATATGAAATCGAAAGTAGCAACATTCTTTCGATAGTAATTAAAAAAAGTTTTTTCATGATGTCATGTCATGTCATTAAGTGATGATCGCCTACGAATGTATAAGAGAAGTGCGAAAAGCTGACGACGATTAAATGCAGCACACATTATGAACACGGTTTTATCTACGAAATGCTTAAAACGTATAGTGAAATCACGATTAAGTGCACAAATGTCATTCGTGAATTTCGTATACGTTTTTATGATGTTCATTAAAAAAACGAACACGAATCGAAAACGAATCGAAAACGAGTAAGTGCACAAACGCCCTTATACTACCTAAATACAATCTTATAGGGTACGTATCGGCGTCGTCGCGAGCGCGGTTTCGCAGGTACCTACCGCTACGTAAATCACAAAAACACTGATTAGCTCTCGCAGATCCCTCGTAAGCGCTGATTGGCTCTCCAATCGTATTGTGTCCCGCTCACTTGTACGATGCTGCGCGCACTTGAACGTCACCGTTTGACTTACGTGCCGGAAGTTATATTTAATGTAATAGTTTTTTTATAAATAAATAATAAATAATCTGAAGAGTTATCCAGAGTTTGTTAGTTATTGATTTGAATAATTATAAAATTATAAAAAACAAAAAAAGTGTTTCATTTTTTTTTATACATTGAAGATATTTCCTTACAAACTGTGTGAAAATGTATTGATTGTGAAAAATTATGGACTCTATTTCCCCCCCTAGGTCAAAATATCAAAAATGCTTAAACAAATGTTTCATTATTTCTTATCAAGTGTCATAATACAAAATTTCATGATGACAGACTCCTATACAAACTTTAATCCCCTATTTCCTTCCCCTTCCAGCCTTTTTTTCGCAACAAAAGATAGCCTATGTTCTCTAAGTCTAATTTATCTCTGTACATTTCATCAAATTCGTGTCAGCGGTTTAGGAGTAAAAGCGTAACATACAGACAGAGTTACTTTCGCATTTATAATATTAGTATGGATAAAGATATAATATCTCTTATTTAAGAAAAAAAACGCATGTGTGTGCAATAATTCACACACGGCAGAAATGAAACTTCAAAAAAGTAAACCTTAACCTAAACCTAGACTTTGACTTCGACCTCGACCTCGACCGCAACCGTAACCTAAACCTTTAACTTTAACCTTAACTTTAACCTTAACCATAACCGTAACCATAACCTTAACCTTAACCATAACCTTAACCTTAACCGTAACCATAACCTTAACTTCAACCTCAACTTTAACTTTGCAGGCAACAAGTATAAATTTAAAATTTAAAAAACCCCCGACATTCGCCATTTTGTGGTGGCGGCCATCTTGGATTTACATAGTGCTATTGTACTAGTCAAGCCCTTTCATTTGATACCCATATTGAGGGAGTTGTGATAAAACATGTTATCCGCCATTTTGTAGCGGCGGCCATCTTGAATCGATTTTCATCAAACATAGCTAACAACACTCTCGACTAATTTACCTTTCAAACAAAAAAAACCGCATTCAAATCGGTCCACCCGTTTGAGCTCCACAGGGGAACAGACAGACACACACACACACACAGACACGTCAAACTTATAACACCCCGTCGTTTTTGCGTCGGGGGTTAAAAATGGTGTCGCTTTTTCGTTTCATCGAATTTTCCTATTACAACGGTGCTAAAGAAGTTTCACTTCAAAAACGTCACTTTTTATATTTTTTGGTACATTAAGAACTATTCCTTACAATGTCTGTTTTGTAACAATCGTGTCCATTTTGTAACTTTTGGCTGATTTTTGCTCTGTTTTCTTTTAATTTCTTAGAAATTGTCATATATATTCTATATATTTTTTGTCATAATTAAAATTAAAGTGAAAATCTTTTTATTACAGCATAAATCCTTAGGGTATCTAAAAAATTGAAAGTGTGACGTTAAAGATAAAACTCTATTTTGACCAAATTCGTTACAAAACCAAACAAAATGTTAAATAGTATTTTCAGTTTGAATAATTTGCTTCATATTTATAGTTATTTGATATTTATGTGCCCCAAAGTTAACAAAAGTTATGTTTTTCAATGTATTAACTGGTTTATTTTATTTTTATAGTGATTTTATTTTCGTTACAAAACAGACAATTTTTGACCACCCTACTCACAAAAATATCAATTTAAGCAAGAAATATAAATTTATTTAATAAACTTTTATAAATAACATAAACTTTATTAAATTTATAATCTGTTTACATAGTTTTTGCAGCCTTAATTAATAAATTTTTAAAATGTAACAAATTTAAAACATGTGTCATTTAAAATGAAAATGCCCATATACTAGATACCTAACTACCTAAAATGCTTGCTATTGCTTAAAAGGAAAACAAAATCGTAAAATAGGGATGCTTATTTGGCACTAAGTAGTAAGTAAGTACCCAATACCCATATTATAAGTCCGTCGGGCCGTAGGTATAAGTAGTTAAAGACTTGGAGAGTGACATAGGCTACTTTTTATGTAGGAAAATCAAAAAATTCCCATGGGATTTTTAAAAAATTAACCCCACGCGGACAAAGTCGCGGGCATCAGCTAGTTAGCTAGCTACTGCACCGATTTGGCTGAAATTTTAAATAGAGATAGCTTTTACACTCTGGATTTATCCCGGACAAATTCTCAGTTGCCGCGAGATTTGTAAAAAAAACTTAAATCCACGCGTTTAAAGATGCAGAAAAAAGCAAAATAGGCTTAGGTAAATAATTATAAAAAAAAAAACTAATAAGTACAAATAAATACAAGTGTGTACAAGTTGATGGACCTGACAAAATTTTCATATACTCCGATTTTTAATTCCGTGGAATTCTGACGTTTCATAATGTTAGGTAACCAACCCATGTTACTAGAGATAAAACAGTGGCCACAAAAAAAGATAATAAATTCAAAACTTACATATAAATAAAAATCAATTGCCTCATGAGTCATGTAGAAAAAAAAATGACTGACAGATACTTCAGGTACTTTAGGTTTCAGGTAAAATCGAACTTCAGATGGTAACCCTGTTTTTCATACATATTTAAACCATAGAAATAATAATGATTTAAACGCATTCTATTTTTAAATGACAGCTGTCAGAATTCCATAGAAATAATAATGATTTAAACGCATTCTATTTTTAAATGACAGCTGTCAGAATTCCACCGAATTAAAAATACGTTAGCTTTTGTATTCATTGGAGACCCAGGTCCCAGCACTCACCTAGTTTTGCCAGTAGTTGCTAGTAAGGCAGATCGTACTCTTTTCCTAGATTTATTCGACGCATTTGAATATTGACGTTTCCTGTATGCTGTCTTGTTTATTTGGTTCATTTTGAAACCCAACAAATCCAAAGTAGGTAATTAATTTAGGTACAGGTTGCGCCTACATAAAGTTTTTATCACAAAGGTAAACGGGCACTTTTGTATGGAAACCATACCCACGGCGGACAAAAACTAAAATAACAGTACCTACGTATGCAAATACAACAATGATCTACAATGACATGGGTCGCAATGATTGTTGTGGGCCTTGTAAAACAGGAAAAAATTTATAAAGTTTCGGGTAGGTATATGAAAATGCTTAGTACAATAGACAGTGTATAAAATGTATATGATCACGTAGCTCACCCGTGTGCTGTCTGCTGTATAAATACTATTTTTCTTAAATATTTAATAACTTTTTTCACATCGATTTCGAATCGAACATTTATATTCAAACAATTAAATTCAAAGGTTATAATATTTGTCTTTCATTTAAAACTATTTTGGTTCATGTTCGCAATTTTTCGCAAAGCGGTACGGATTGTGCCCGTTTACCTTTCACAGAACTTCGAAAACAAGTGGAGAGTTCGTTAATCGTTTGACAGTTTTGGCGATGGGTTGCCATGACAAAATTTTAAAATGCTAGGACTTAAAATGCTACAAGAGTCACCCGTTTCGTTAAAATGGCAACTCTGTATCTTCGTGCTTAGATATAAGAACCTTCATTGCGCGAAAAACTTTAATACTATAACGATAGATGTCGCTACAAATACGTATGCGTAAATCTGGCACTTTTTGAATGACGTTTTTGTATTTTTATGTAAATATTTGCCTAACATGAAAAATGCGCCTATAGAAAGCCCTAAAGAAATGATAAAATAAATTAAATTTAAAAAAAAATTTATATATTTCAAGAATAATCGGAAAGAAAAATGTATGAAAGTCAATTAAACAGTATGCACTTTGAACTAATGTTTTACTACCATTGAGAAATTAATAATTAATGATTAAACGAACTTACCTGTACGTGAAGTTCTATCATAATTATATGAAGTGCTACGTCCGAAGAATTAGTAACGTCAAGATATTATTTCACACAATGTAGTACCGCATAGGTGTCACCACTTCAGCACTGTAGTTTAGAGTTTTTTTTTTTTTTTCCTGGCCACCCCGCCCGGCCCATGGCCGCCGCTTCGCCACCTTTCATTTAGTTTAGAATATAATTGCGATGTTTCCGCAACATTCTGGGTTATCAGGGCGGGTGGGTGTTACTAATTCTTCGGACGTAGCACTTCATATAATTATGATAGAACTTCACGTACAGGTAAGTTCGTTTAATCATTAATTATATTCGTGCTACGTCCTCGAATTAGTAACGTCAAGATATTATTTCACACAATGTAGATGTTGAGAGTACGTGGAGGGAACATCGTAATAAAATTATAATATGAATGATGAAAAGAAACTTTTCCTCATTTATTACGCTAACAAAAAAGTATAATACTTTTTTGCACAAGGAGTAAACTCATTCAACTAAAATTACAACATTATCTAAATGTGATTAATTTTAATCAAAGTGAACATATTGTTCATGCTAAGGCCGAGTTATCCTCATTATTGACTACCGGCCTGTTGTAAAACCTGGTAAAGGTATTGGAACTGCCGCTCCAACCGGCGGTATCTTCTTATATCTAAATTGCCCCTAAGTCTTAACGCCATATATGTCGAGGCGTGACGGGTGTTGTGGGAAGAAAACAAGGAGACGCCAATTCCACTATCTTTGAAGGTGGACTTTGTCCATCGTTTGAGATGAAACATAATTGTTAGGTTTTCATTATGCTCACAAATAGTCGGTCAGACTTTTTTAAGTTTTTAGTTCTGTCCAGTGTCCATGTACACAATAAGTGTTTTTTCAGGGCATATTTCTGGACGTTCCTTGAAGATATGCAAATTTTACAAGATTAAGTAGGTTATTTGTACCTACTTTGGACGTTTTAATTGATTCCGTAATTTTTATAATTATTTCATAATTTAAAATAAATATTTGATCAATTCTTAATTTTAGACAGTGTTTGCATTCTATGTGCTATCACAGGAATAAATAAAGTCGTGCATTTCTTTGAAAGTTGTTCTAGAGTCTGACTTTCATTAGAAAACAAAGAACTAAAATGATTTAGAACTATGTTTGTATCCCAGCATGATACCATGTATTATGCTTAGGTTGTGGTGGTCTTAGCTTGTAAGCGCCATTACAAAATCTTGCAATCCTATCGTCATCTGATATATTTCGAACTATTAGGGAGAGAGCAGCACTGTAACTATTGGCTAAATTGACCACCTTTATTAAATATTTTTATGAGGAACTGAACAGGAACTGTATGACGATTGGAATTGGTGGTTCGTAAATGTTTACACGATTTTCCACACAAAAAGTATACCATCATTTGATGCAAACGTCATACTGCTTTAGAGTGTTAGTCGACTATGAAGCCATCATAATTTATAAGGCAGAGATTGAAACGCATTGCTGTAGCAATGCAGTTTGGATAAGACCCCGGGAACCAGGGTAATGTTGGTTTGGATGTTGTAATGCTGGAACAAGGTATATTACAACATCGTTAAAATTTAACTTGACTAATTCTGATTTAAGCAGGTGCATAAATATTGGATACCATTGTTGAGTTGTCCAATAAGGTACAACCATTTTACCTTCAGCTTGTCTGCTATGATTTTCCGCAAGGTTTTAAGTATAACAGCGCAGGGTGGAAAGGCATTAAATAAATCTTCCAGATCCAGACCAGACCAGTCGAATGTGAAATCGTCAATTGCAAAATCATCAGGGTCCCTATGCCATGAGACGAGTTTATCATATTTGGTATTCGGGTAGCAAATTAATCGATTTTTCATAGCCAGAGTTCGTTAACTTCCATTCAACGTCAGGATGTGATTGACAAGATTCTCGATCAGCAATTACTTTATCCGACGACTTAATGTATGAAGCTACTACAATAGTCTTCTGAGACTCACAACACAGCCATATGTCTTTAGTGACCTTGTCCAAGTGAGGGTATTTTACCGTCACCCATGCGGTTAACTCACTGTAGTAGTGTTGTCAATCCTTAGTAATATTTGACAGTAGTAAAAAGGTTTTGCAAATATTTTTAGTGCAAAGCACGCAGCTAAAAGTTTGAGATGATTGATATGTAGTAGCCCCTCACTACAAGACCAGCGACCACTAGCAGTTTGACCATTACACCCCATTGTTGAGGCGTCAGAGAATATTTAATACACAGCTGTCGCTCCTAATTTTATGAACTGAATGGTCAATGGCATTCTCCCACCAATTTAAATCTGGTAGTAACGATTGTAAAATTGTTATAAACGCTTTATAATAATCATCGCAGGAATGCTTTAAGTTAAAAACTTACAACATTCTAATTTTTTCATATAACCATGTCAAGACTTTGAAGGTATCCTTTTATTAATAAATTTATTAAGACTTTTTATACTTAAGATGAATCTCATCTTGCAATTTGGTTTCGGTACCAAAAACACGCGTAATACAAACTTTCAAGTACATGGTTCACATTCAAAAATGGCCCCGTATGTTAACAGATCTTTAAGGGTATCTAACACATTATGTTAATTTGTTAACCGTTTTTCCAAGAAGACAAGACAAGATGGTATGGTCTCGGTTTATCAAAGACCATTGCTTATAAAACTGGCACCCAGCGTAACGTACCGGGTCTACTGGCGGCGGGTCTGCTTGGACCGCTGCGTGTAGCCTTAGGACGAGTTTCCGCAAGGCGGTAAGTTCTGCAGGGCAGGCAGCTGGTGGCGCAGTGGCGGGCCCGTTAGCTGCCTGCGAGTCTCAGCCCCCGCCTTCCAGTTTAAATTCTTGCTTGTTGTTGAAGCTGATATTGAAGCTTAAGGTTTCTTGGGAATTTCGGGTTTTAAATCCGACCTAGATTTAGAAACTGCCTTTGCAGTTTTGATGGTATCCGGCAAGTGGCTACAATATAAGAATTTTTTCAATCTTAGTAGTCGATAATCGGTCCTTTAAATCAGTCTTGACCGAATTAAGTGCGTAGTTACGCCGTGCTTCCGACTCGGAATATTGAACGTCGCATAAGATTCGACTAACTTCTATAAGATATCTGATCAAATCGTTGTTCTTCTCGGTGGCACATAGTTGATCCGATATTACATTTTGAGCAAGGAAATACCGGCTGCTGCTTCAATGTCCTTGTATTTTTTGACGACCTAATCAGGGACAGGACCTTAATCTCGGGATTAAGTTGTAGTGCAGCTATATAGCTATACAATTCTCCGGAACTAAGCATTTTTTCAAAAGTTCCTTAAATTTAAAACATCTTTGTTTAAACCGGATGTTGCTTCGTGGTTAAGTCTAGATGCGATTTCCTTATAAATGTCAGACCCATAATCAATAATTACTGAAGGGTCTTTCAAGGTATAACAAGGATATCAAAAAATTCTGTGTTCATCACGAACACTCGATGCGATCGGTTGTCCCGATTACATGTACATTTCTACTGGCTGTTTGAAAGGAATTGTATCATTCCGATCCATAGGGATCGAGCTGGCTTCTTCACCTCAAACAAGGTATGATAATTGATAGATAAGCCAATATAGTTGTGGTCTGCAAATGCGACAAGATAGTCGTAACGACTACTCTGATGCAATTCGTGAAAACAAAGCTTTTTCATAGCCGTTAACATTCAAATACGGCGAGATAGTCCTTCAGATTATTCTGATACACTTTAAAGAGTTAAACAATTTACGGCTATTAGTTCAAATGCGGCAAGATAGTCGTAACGACTACTCTGATGCAATTTGTAAAAACAAAGCTTTTTCACAGCTGTTTACATTCAAATGCGGCGAGATAGTCCCTCAGACTACTCTGATGTATTTTAACGAGTTAAGCAATATACGGCTCATAGTTAAATTGCGGCGAGATAGTCCCTCAGACTACTCTAATGCACTTTTACGAGTTAAGCAATTTACGGTTAATAGTTCAAATGCTGCGAGATAGTCCCTCAGACTACTCTGATGCACTTTAACTAGTTAAGCAATTTACGTTTCATAGTTCAAATGCGGAGAGATAGTCCCTCAGACTACTCTGATGCGCTTTAACAAGTTATGCAATTTATGTCTCATAGTTCAAATGCGGCGAGATAGTCCCTCAGACTACTCTGATGCACTTTAACGAGTTAAGCAATTTACGTCTTATAGTTCAAATGCGGCGAGATAGTCCCTCAGACTACTCTGATGCACTTTAACGAGTTAAGCATTTACGTCTCATAGTTCAAATGCGGCGAGATAGTCCCTCAGACTACTCTGATGCACTTTAACGAGTTAAGCATTTACGTCTCATAGTTCAAATGCGGCGAGATAGTCCCTCAGACTACTCTGATGCACTTTAACGAGTTAAGCAATTTACGTCTCATAGTTCAAATGCGGCGAGATAGTCCCACAGACTACTCTGATGCACTTTAACGAGTTAAGCAATCTACGGCTAATACTTAAAATGCGGCGAGATAGTCCCTCAGACTACTCTGATGCACTTTAAAAAGTTAAGCAATTTACGTCTTATAGTTCAAATGCGGCGAGATAGTCCCTCAGACTACTCTGATGCATTCGTAAGTTTTTTATTTTATCATTAAAATTGTGGGTAGGTAGGAACTTACCATGAGCAATTTATTGTGGCGTGGCTGACCTCGATGAATTTGACGATGAATCCGAAGATTGGCTCGATGATGATGTAGAACTTAACGTGACCGCGTCACGTCTTTTATGTCGTGAACTTTTCACTTCAAGGTTCTAGTTTTCTTAATTTTTTTTCACTATAATATAAAATCCAAACTACGTTCGTTGGCACGTTTCGGTATATTTACTATTTTTTACTATTATGTATATTTATATCTATTATATTATATTATATATAAACCTACTGCGTGCGAGATACTGAACAAGTGAAGTGGTTGAGCACTAAAATGCGAATGAAAGGTGGCGAAGCGGCGGCCATGGGCCGGGCGGGGTGGCCAGGAAAAAAAAAAAAAAACTCTAAACTACAGTGCTGAAGTGGTGACACCTATGCGGTACTACATTGTGTGAAATAATATCTTGACGTTACTAATTCGAGGACGTAGCACGAATATAATATTTACTTCGTATATTTTAATTTATCAGGTAGGTATAAGTACCTTACCTTACTTATAATTTATGGTAGGTACCTATATTATTAATTTATTTAACTTTTCTAACAGCACAGGCTGCGCTAATGGCGCATTATTCGTAACGTAGGTACACAACTATATTTCAGGTGCATTTTAGCTTTCAAAATACTTTGGAAAACTTAGCATGGCATCGAAGTTTGCTGTCACTCTCTGTGACCAGAGACTGAGCAACAAGGTATTAATTATTAGTATGGACTATTAGAGCATAAATAATTTATTCAATAATCATGTAAGTATAGTAGATAAGTATATCTTCGTCCTAATCTCATGCTTTATAAATACGTGTGGTCGGCACAACATGTCTTTTTCTTCCACTTCTATTATACATCAACACATCATTCACCACTTTTACACGCATACCCCCTCTTTCACACACTCCATCCATCTTTTCTTTGGTCTACCTCTCTTTTTTCCCTCCGCATCCATATCCAACTGTATAATAAATACATATTACACATATATAATCCTACACATCTCTAAATTTAAGTCACACAGCGAGGATAATCCTCGCGTGGATTTAATCTAGCGACAAAAAACTCGAGATTTTGTATAGCATAATATGTATAAATAACTTTGTAACAAGCGAAGGGCCTCACACAGAACACGAAGGGCCGCTGGGATTGACATCCGTTATCATTATTCTGCCCCACACTTCAGCACGACTGCAACAAATAGAGGGCATGTGGATAATCAAAGAAATAGAGGTTATGTTTTCAAAACATAATCTTTAAAGTGATCAGTAAGTAGGTACCTACTAAATGTTTAATATTATTAATAATACTTACTTGTATAATAATTAAAATAATAATAATAATATATTGTGTCTCGGTAACTTACGTTTTAACTTCTCCATGGTGTCGTTTCATTTGACCTTGAACTCGTCTGCGATTTCTCCTGGGACCGGAGTAGTGATGGTTACGGTAATCTTTTTTCGAGGTTCGTGGCTCCATTGTTAAATATATAGCCACTTAAAGTGAACACCGCTTAAACTTTAAAGTGACAACACAGATAGGTAGGTACTTACCTACCTAAGGCCGGAAACACACTTACGTGTCGTGGCGTGTCGTGACGCGCCAGAAGCCTAGCGGTTTCATACATTTAGTATGGTTAGAGACACACTTGTAGGGCGTGTCGTTTTTACTAAATGTATGAAACCGGCGCATCACGACACGCCACGACACACAAGTGTGCCGGCAGCCTAATCGTATAAAGGGTGTAAATATATATTTAATCGATAAAACGTACCGTGCACCAGCAAAAGTGTTATAGGTACGCTAGCTAGGTGGCTAGGTACCAAAATGCTTTATTACTATGTTGGCAACATTGTGGCTATCTTCTTCGTCTTGCTACTTCACTACATAGTATAAAACAAAGTCGCTTTCTCTGTCCCTATTATATCCCTATGTCCCTAATCCCTATGTATGCTTAAATCTTTAAAACTACGCAACGGATTTTGATGCGGTTTTTTGATAGATAGAGTGATTCAAGAGGAAGGTTTATAAGTAGAAAAATTGGACCCGGTAGGTGGCGCTAATAGCGGGCAGGACGACGTCTGCCGGGTCCGCTAGTATAATATAATACAATATCTTAGGTCTTGCTCCAATTTTACAAACTCATAAAAGTAAGAGCGGCAACTGCGCGCCAATCGGCAGCGAACTGGCAACTACGCCGGTCGCCGTTACACAGTACACACTACACACACTACTAAACACACTCTTGGCGCATCAATACACTTAAAAAAGACTTAAAATAGTATCATTGTCCACTCACACATTAATGAAATAACATAAGAAATTCAATCTCAATGAAGCTGTCTATGTAATGTTTTCTTAATATAATTTCCCGCAAATAAATTATTAAATAAAGGAGGTCCGATGTAATTTCAGTGTAATTATAAATATAATAAATATTATGTAAATATAATAAAGTCGAGCGAACGGATAATAATTATTATCCGTTCGCTCGTGAATAGAAAAATAAAATACCTACTTAGTACCTACCTATGGAAATCGTACCAACTTAACGAATTTTTTCGCTAAGAAATGAAATTAATAACTAATAATAATACGAGAATTCCTATCAGCGCCCGGCTGGACAGCCTTTGTCCCATCTCCCCAGACAATAATCCCATCCGCCATCACTTGAATAGGTAATTTTTTTGTCCCATTGGCCCCCTAATCAACAAAAAAACTCGATTTGGGGGCAGTGTTGGGCACAAAGTAAATAAATGTTTCGAGGCAGAGATGCAACAGGGATAAATACCTATTATGCGGTGGCAGATGGGAGCAAACCGACTGCACGGAGCGGCAACGCGCATTGTTTCCGTCGACGCACGGAGCGGCAACGGGCGAAGGCGAACGAGTTTTTATCGGAACTCTCGCTCGCACTTACACGCCTTATGGAATCCGTATCTGATAATCTAGTGTTGTGTGTAACAGTCAAAAAGGTTTGTCGATAGTCGATAACAGGTTATAAAGAGCGAGGGAGAGTCCTCACAACCCTGTAATAATTACAATTTATGACTCAGTCCGCACGGTTGCGATGGCTCAATTGAATAATGAATTTTGCACAGCCTCCACAGAAATCCTAATAATAAGGCATTAGATCCGCTGTGTACCACTTTCAACTATATAGATCGCATCAGCAAACACATTTACGTTCAATGGTATGCGATAGAATTAAGCCGTATGATTAGCTCGTTAAGGTTGCAAATGCGTCGCATCGTTCGCTTAAGTCACACATTGTAGTATCTGTGTAGTGAAATTACGTTTTCCACACTAGTGCTTGACTCTTGACTACAGAAGTACACTATAATACAATGGTAGCATATATTTTTTATAATGATTTCGTAATAACTGCTTCTGATTAAGCTTATAATATGATTATTCGAACGACATAATAACCCAAACACTATTTTTTTGCCTGGAACTTTCGGAACGGCAGTACCAATTGTGACGCGATTTTCATAGGCAGGTAGGAAATTATGCAAGGAGTGACGTGACAGAATACCTACCTACAATACAAATACAAATCTACAATACAATACAAACCTACAATAATGTGCAATATAAACTTGAATACCTACCTACAGAAAAAGAAAGTTTCTGACAAATTAAGAACCTCTCTTTTTTAAAAGTCGGTTAATAACAATAATCACAAAGTTTAACTTACGGTGTTGCACAATTTCCATATGTTGACTGTAGGTACAGCGTTTTTAAACAGAGTACGTCGTTTTGTTGATATATTAAAGTCGTCCTCTCTGAAATGCTTCGAACAAATCCGATTATGTTTTGTAGGGAACCAATTTTTTTTTCCTGTCGCAGCTATCCACTTATCTTTTATATCTTCAACCACATTTTGTGGAAATCTAAAATACAAAAAGTTGGCTATCTGTAAAGTCAGTTTACGGACGATAATTTTACGTGATAACGTCATAAGAAAACGTTGCCTCTCTATTGCTTGTTACGCGCTCTCGCTTGCACGCTGAGCTATGCCTCTCTATCGCTTGTACGTGACAATGAGTCAAGTTTTTAGTGCCTGCGGCCAGCGTTCATCGATTTATAAGACGTTATCACGTTAAAAAAGGTGAAAATACCAATTAAAAATATAGGTTCTACAACACATTTCCTTACTGGTATTGATTGTTTTTATTTGTATCTTTTATTGTAATACGGTCAGCGAATTATACGGGTGCACTTAATTTCGACTGGCACCAATCTAAATCCACTGTGAGCACATCACTAGCTCGCGAGCGACGGCTTTCTGCGGGCGTACCACAGACCACTAGAAGTTCGACAGCAGACGCTATGAACATTACGCAGTGTGAGTAAGTAGGTACATTTCATTTTGCACTACGGCACACTCCAGATATTATCGAACACAACAGGCAATGTATATAATAAAGCCGCGAACTGTGATAGTTGTTTTTCAGGTTTATTTATCGGAATGGTTTATGTTTTAAATAAATAACAAAAAACATAATTATTACTTACTAAAATATTACTACTTACCGATGAAATGTTATGCCTGTATTAGTAGTATTGCAAGCTGATGTTGAATTTCCGCAGCGGGAAATGCTGCAAAACACCATTTTTACTAGCGCACTTCACGAAATGAGATTTCTCGATCAACTGAATGTAATATTGCGCGCGGGCGACGTCCGCGTCCGCAGCGCGGCGACAAGGTCACGCGTAAACACAGCATTTCTAGTGCTTAATAAAATATTCTGTGTTTGGTAGGGTGTCAAGTCGCAACGTTGCGACGTTGCCAGTTTGTCGATAATGTAGCGGCGCGCGTTGTTGCCGCTCTTCGTTGTTCGTTGAGTACAAAGTACAAACATAGAACTATATTATTATTAAGGATAGAATGGTTTTTGCTACTTGTGTACACTTGTACATAAGTTGCACAATGCACATGTCAAAGTTTGAGAACCACAAAATCACAAAATTTTTACATCTGGGGTAAATTTGGATGCCCGGAAGCCAA